>JARHVA010003585.1:365000-1780000 GCA_037957365.1 Torreya grandis
ATAATTTCATGTGGTCCCAAGGTGGTGAACACCCTATAATTTGTCATGAACAAGAACTCAAAAAGAGGTTATATTTGGTAACACATGGTTAAAATAAATGGAAGCTATAGTGGATAAAACACAAAGATGTCTCACATTTAGATTTTACAAGAACATAATTCACATTACCCATGATGGCTTTGATTATAATCATAGATTATAGAATGAGGCAATAAGATATATCTTGATATATCCTAGAATAGTACATGATGACTCCTACACATTTGAGCAACATACTATTCAATTGGAATGAATTTAGAGTAACCCCAAAGGCAAAGCTATATTTATAGAGATTGAGTGGTATAATGACTATGATGATGATGATTTATTTGAGTTTGGCCAAATCCAGTACCTGACACTTGATCATACACCACTAGATTGGCCTTTTGATTACCCACATCCCTTGGATGTATTATTTTATTTCTACATTGTCATGTCATATATACATTCATATATATATGCAAAAGTACAAAAATAGAAAAATATCATAGAAAATACCAAAATCAAGACTTATGCATGCTTATATGTAATTTATCATACACCAATTGAATTATGCATGGTATTCAACATTTGTATTAGCTAGTTTGATATCATGCATGCTTTACTAATGTACATGAGTGATTATAGATTACACATAATATCAGTCCCAAGCTTAGTTTCATGTAATTTCACTATTACACACTTAAAAATTACAATTATATAGGAGCATTATGGTGGAAAAGAGTGCACTGCTCAAGTGCCCCTCACCCTATTGTTGTCCCAAATAAATCAGACTATTAGCACTCACTTTTAGATTACATGTAGGCTTATTACAACATGTGCACTCATCAGTTAGCTCACCAAGGGCATGGTAAACATATGTTTTATCCTTCTTTTACCACATTTTCTTACTCACATGTTTAGTAATTTACATTATATTACATATTACAATATTTGTCACTCAATAACATTATGATATACTATTACATATCTCAGTTATTGAATATTTCTCAAATTACAACTTAACTTTTATTAATCATAATACATAAGCATGCATGTTGTTTATATTGATTTTTCTAGCTTTATATCTTTTATGCACTTCATTGTTTGATTTGAGAACATTTGAAAATGGCATTTCCAAGTGGATCTAAACTTTGATATCTCTAATTGTATGCATGTAAGCACATTTGAACATGTCCTTGTGTGTGTTTTATATTATTTCCTATAAACCTTTGAACATGTCCTTTTATGTGGCTCTAAGCCTCCATTATTTCCTTGTATATGTGTGAGGGCATTTGAACATGCCTTTGTATGTATCTTCTATTAGATTGAGTGACATTTGAACATGTCCCTTATTTATGGCCCCTTAGCCTCCTATTATGTGTTTTTGTGTTGTGTGTGTACTCTCTGATTATGTGTGTCATGGTCATGACACTTTTATTTTCTTATTTTCTTAGATTTGGATGTCATGATGGAAATCATGCACCCAAACCCTTTCCATGCCATGATAGACATCATGTATTCCTCCCTATGTAACTCAAATCAATGTTATATACTTAGTTGCTTAGTTATCTACATGCTTCATTGTCACATCTATCTAGACACACTTCTTGTGATTACTTGGTTTACATACATCATGATGCCATTATTTTCCATGATATCACTAGTACTCATATTTACATATTTTTACATCATAACAACCTAAAGAATAACCTTTTATTTTGAGACAAGTTATTATTTAGGCTCAAAAACTCACCTCAAAAGAGGGGGAATTCATAGAGGTTTGTCTCAGAGACTTGACCTTCCTAGATTAGTACACATATAGGATTTAATAGTGATTACATAGTTGACACAGATTCAAGCTCAAAAAACAAATAGAAAATCAATTTGGATAGGAGCACCACATTGGATAGGAGAGAATTACTATAGTGTCCTTACCAGTGTTATTTTTTTAATGCCTAAAAATAGGCATTTTTATAATTTCATATAACCTTAGTTTACTCATATCAATATTCAGTAGTTTCATAGTCTCAGTTTTTAGAATTACTCAAAATTACACAATTTTGTCTTAGATTTTTTCAATTTGTGGGAAATAATGTGTGGCATGTTTATCTAGGTTATAACTTAGGTTTTACTTATAATCATAGTTTTTTTACTCGGTCTCAAAATCTATATGCGCCATATATGAGTTAGGTGCATGTACATGGCCCATTGCTTCCTCATTACACTAGTTTTCTCACAAATTTCATAGATGGAATGATAATTCATTTCATTATCCACATTATATATACTAAACCTAGATTATATTCAATATTTTCACCAATTTTACACTAGAATTGAACTTCATTCCATCTACAGTGGATGGTTTACTATCAACACCAGTATCTATACTAGTTTTGCACCATATATATATATATATATATATATATATATATATACACACACACACACACACACACACACACACACACACACATATATATACATATATATATTTATGTATATATATATACATATATATATATACATATATATATACATATATATATACATATATATATACATATATATATATATATATATGGATTCATCTAGGAATCCAAAGTTACTCCATTAATCTGGGATGATGATGATGTATTAAAGCATTCTTGAATTATTGATCAAACCCACTTATATATGAGTATTAGGGAATGAAAAATCCAATCCAAGATATTTAATGCTAATATAAATACACCATATGCCACAGCCACTAGTTTTTATACCATTTTTTACACTAGAATGGTTCACACACTCAATCAAGTGTTTTCATTCCTTATCACTCTTTAGATTTATGTATTTTACTTCTTGATATTAATATTATGTAAATACTTATATCACATGTGTTTCATTATAGGTTTGTATAGATCATAGTTTAGCATTATGTCCTACATCTAGGACTCCTTTACATATGTAAGTTTAGGTATGCACACTTTTTCCTTTTACTCTAGTAGTTTCACTTTATTTCATTACTAGAATAAAAGGGGGGTGGGAGGGGGGGATGTAGACACATAAAATTAAAATTTAATCTAAACAATGAACTTGTGACCACTCTTTTATACACTTAGATATAGACCTATCTTAGGGCCCCTTTTGATCACTTTCAACCATATTAAACACTCTTATAAGTTGATAAATGACAATAAAATATATTCATCCCTATTATTATCAAATGTAAAAATATTTTAGGCCCTACTTATAACTTAAAATGATAAAATCACCAATTATACAAGAGCATCCTATGGGATATGAGTGTGTTTCTCTAGTGTCCTTCCCCCTTCTCTTGTCTTCCCACCAAATAATTACTAATTTGTCAAATTCAAAGCTACAGGAAGGTTTACCCATGTCCCTAATGAGCCCCATTAAAATTATTTTAAATTATATGAATATATAAAAACTTTTCAAACCATTTTGGACACAAAGAAGCTTTTACACTAAAAATCATCAGAATCACACTTGCAGATTGAGAGAAGAATACCTATTTTTCCCAATTTTGATTGCATACAACCCTAGTAACCTAGATATCAATTTTAAATATATTTCACAAGTCACAAGTCATATTTAAAGAATATAATCACACTAGTATTTCACCAGCATCTAGCATATGACACTAGTTATTCACACACCACCATAACATGGGAGAACTATATGAAATTTGATCCCCCTTTAGAGTATTGATATATAGGTAGTGTTCAACACATGGGGTGTTGAGGTCTCACCCAAATTTAATCATTGACCCATTTTTAAAACTGATTTGAATCGGTATTCACATGCCAAGGAATTGGGGTTTTTGAAGAAAAATTAGTCACAAAATGGTTTTTTCAAGTCATTTAAGCTCTTGCATAAAACATAGGCTCTTCAGATGAAAGCATAGAGAAACCAAATACCCTGACTCCCTCACTACAAGTGGACATGATTTACCTATTTGGATATGAGTTCCACCCCTCTAGTGTCCTCTTCCCAATGTTGTTTTTTAATTCTAGATCTAGTTCTAGATTCCTGATTCTAGCCACTAGACCTCTCTACACAGCAAGTTTTAGATTATGATTCCTCCTAAAGGCACAATTTCCAGCTAAGTCTTTATTTTCTCCTTACACTTTGATATTTTGGTAATTTTATAGAATATAGTAGTTATAAATCATTAAATTTTATCATTGTTATATTATTAACCTAATTTTACATATTAGTTTTATCATTCAAGGTTTTCACACAAAATCCAAAATTTGATAAAACATATTCAAAAGTAACTCCTCAAGCACCCTCTATTTTTAAAATCAAGTTTGAATCTTTAATATAACCTAATATATTATGAATTTTCAAATATTCAAAAATTACATATTCCTAAGGCTTTTATTTTGAATGAATGTGAGGATCTAGATTCAAAAAATTTGGGTTGGCATTGCAAGCGTTTTCAATTGGATAAATGGTTGAAATAACATTGGAAAGGTTTTTGATGTAGGATAATCACTCCTAGGCTAGTTTCATTTAAAATTTTGGTTTGATTGTTAAATTTTGGTTTTAATATGGCCTATTAGTCTTAGGATTCCTATACCATCCTTATTTTTTAATTAAAGGTATTAGTATTAGGTCTAGCTTGTCACCAAAACTAAGTTTTTGAATGATTTTTGGAGGAATTATCAATGTATAAAATGTTTTATAATACATATTTAATACCCCATGACTTTATACCATGGTTCTTAAATCACACATGTACAAAATATTAACTTATTTCATCCTTTTAATGTTTTAAGTAGCGTTTTTGTGACCATTGGAAGGTCCAAAGGTAGTTTGAGCAGTTGTAGGATGTATAAGATTTTTTATTTTCATGTAAAATAATTAATTAAAGGTGAATATAGATAAATTTAAATAAAACAAAAATATAATTCCACATTTTGAATATAAAAGTGTTTGTATATCATGTTTCCTATATGTGTGCATTAGAAATTGATTGTGTGTGACTGAACATTGAAAAAAGATATAATAAAGAAATATTTATGAGACTTATTGTAAAAATTTTAATTTATTTAAATGTTTTTTAAATTTTATTAATCATTTCCTTTTATTATTCCCACACTTCTTTATGAAAAGGATGTTACAGTCCTGTAGATGTTAGTATACATGTACATATTCAAACACTAATCATTATGAAAATGTGTAGAAGAGGTGTCAATGGAAATATATGGTGATTTTATAAGGTTTATAAGGTGATTAAATATCTATTAAAACTTTAAAAATTCCTTTAAACTCATTTTGGAACTTCAAACCTTCAAATATCTCCTCTCAAGTTTGTACAGAGTGCATAAACCCTGAGTTAGGGTTTCAAAACTAAAATTTGATTTTCAAGAGTTTTAAGTTATAAAATACCACAAAAATTTATTATTTTTTAGGTATTAAGGTTTTATATAATATTTATGAGGTTTTATACCAATATATATTTTTGATGTACATAAAAATAGGACTGTGTATAATTAGGCCTTAGGAGACCTAATTAGGAGTTGATAGGGGTTATAAAAATGGCATAAGATTGGTTTTTGAACCAATAAAACTTGTTAAGACATATAAATTAGTAGAGGGTACTATAAAAGTACTAAATTTTCTAGTTAACAATCATATATTGTTCATACAATTAGGAAAGCTAAAAAAAGGCTATCAGGAAGCCTATGAAGTTGTGACAAGTGTGTGCATGTTTCAGGGTTGGGACTTTGAGGATATTTACTCTAAATTATTTTTATATTAGATTAAAAATAATAAACCTATAATTGAGTGTATAAGGTGGGATTATTTGAGAGGAAGAGAATCTAGGATTTATTTGGTAGATTTCCCAAGAGGAGATAAGATGCCTCCAAGGAGAAATGCAGTAGGTGAGAGGGAAGTAGCCATATAGATGGGAGAAGTAATATTGTAGGTTTGATATACCTCATATTAAAATTTTATTTTAGACTCATATCATTTGAGGTTAATCATAGAATGGGAGTACTCATAGGTGATTTGACTGACCAAGATGAAGAAGAGGCACATGCACCAGAGTTGAAAGATGAAGAAGAGAGAAACTAAAGATAAAAAGTTTAAGAGTTTGTTGAAGGTGGTGAAAGGGAAATGATATAAGCCCAAAATATATATTTAAGTTTATTCAGGTAGCCTTAGTGGATAATAACTTCTTTATTGGATAGGAGAGTTATACAAGTAATTTGATTTTGAAGATGTACCAAAAGAGCAACAAGTGAAGTTTAATAGGACCAAGTTGAATGGTAATCCCTATGGTGGGATTACATATAAGATGAAATAATTAAAAAAATTAAAATATAATATCAATTCTTAGGATAAGATGGTTTCCAAATCAAAGAGAAATTTCTTGCCTAGTGACTACATCACTAACTTGTATAGAAAACTTCAAAAGTTGAAATAGAAAGAGAAGGGGGTAAGAGAATACTGAAGAGTTATACAAATTGAGAATTAGATTAGGTCATATGGAAAATTAAAATGATAAGGTGGATAGGTATTTCAATGGTTTGAGACATAACTTATAGGATGGGTTGAGTATTGCTAGTCCAAATACTTTATTGGAATCTTACCAATTGTCCTTGAAAGCTAAAGACAAGCTCAATAGAAACAAAATAAATAAAATAGAGGTAGAGGTAGATATTTTATGGGTATAGGTCAAAAATGAGGTATAAGATATTCAAAAAGAATCTAAGGAGAGTTTGGTACTTCACATGAGTATCCATATACTTCAAGATGAGGATTTAGAGGTAAAAGTCCTTATTTCAAGGGTGGATAAGCATCAATGGGTAGAGGATCAGGTGGTTTCACTAGAAGATGTTTCAAATGCAACAAGTTTGATAGACATAGGTCATGTTAGTGCTTAGAGGATCAACTAGTATGGATTCCAAGAATCAAAGGAATAAATTAAATTGTATAGGTAGTTTAGGAAGAGAGTGTTTGTTCTCTATCACTTATGGAGGAAATTGAGGTAGGAGAATCATTGATAACAAGGAAATTTCTCATCAAGACACTTAAGGAGAAGGAGACACCACAAAGGAAAACTCTTTTCAAGACTTCTTTTAAATTCCAAGGTAAACTTTATAAAATGATCATAGATTTAGGAAGTACAAATAATATAGTTTATGTTGAAATGGTCAATAAACTTGGATTGAATAAGTTGCTTCACCCCACACCATACAAAGTCTCATGGTTTAATAAAGTTTAGTAAGTTTTGGTAAGTGAATAAAGTTGGGTAAAATTTCAAGTTGCAAGGTACAAGGATAAGGTCATTTATGATGTGATCCCTATGGATGTTTGTCATGTGCTTCTTGGGAGGCCTTGGTAATATGATAGGAAAACCACTTATGATGGTAGAAGGAATGTGTACACTTTGGTCAAAAATGGAGTTAGTCATATCTTGTTGCCTATGAAATATGAAGACAATGACCAACAAGTTGGATCAAATATGATATTGGTAAGTGTTAAAGAGTTTCTAAATTCCATCAATGAAGATGAGTTGGGGTTTACATTTATAGTCCAGCCTAGGAATATTATGACATCCACCTAAATAAATGAATTGCCTCAAGAAATCCGAGACATGTTGAAAGAGTATGCATAAATTGTATTTGATGAGATATAAAGTACATTACCACCTATGAGGAACATCAGTCATCACATAGAATTTGTTCCAAGAGAAACTTTGCCTAACAAGGTAGCCTATAAGATGAACCCTAAGGATAATCTAGAAATCAAGAGACAATTGCAAGATCTATTAGACAAAGGACTGGTCAAATAAAGTCTTAGTCATTATGCAATGCCTATAGTGTTGGTGCCTAAGAAGGAAGGTGAATGAAGAATGTGAATATACTTTGGGGATATCAACAAGATCACCATTAGATATATTTTTCCACTTCCCATGATGAAGATTTGATGGATTGATTGAGTGGATCAAGCTATTTTTCCAAAATTGATCTCAAGAGTGGGTATCATTAGATTAGGATCAAAGGAGATGAGTGGAAAACCACTTTAAAAACCAATGAAGTATTGTATTAATGGTGGGTTATGCAATTTGGTTTGACCAATGCACTAAGCACTTTCAAGAGGATTATGAATTAAGTCCTCAAACCCTATATAAGAATTTTTTTAGTGGTTTACTTGGATGACATACTTAACTACAACCCTAGCAAGGAGGAGCATCTTCACCATTTTAATCTAGTCATGAGAAGGATATAATAGGAAATGTTGATAATCAACCTCAAGGAGTGTGAGTTTATGAAATCATAACTATTATACCTAGGATTTGTCAACTCTCAAGGCATGATAAAGATGGATAAGGACAAGGTGAAGGAAATCATGGAGTGGCCAACATATAGAACAAATGGAGAGGTTAGAAGCTTCTTGGACTTCCAAGTTTATATATGAAGTTTATTAGAAATTTTAGTGGAATATGTGATCCCATAATAGACACCATTAAGGGAGATAAGAAAAGGTTTGTTTGGAGTGAGAAAGGAGTTTCCAATAATTGAAGTAAAGGATAATGGAGTAGCCTATCTTAGCAATAATAGACTTGAAAAAAGTGTTTCAGATAGAATGTGATGCAATTAGAGTGGAAATATGGGTGGTACTAATCCAAGAGAGTAGACCCATAGCATATTTTAGTGAAAATCTTAATGATGCTAAGAAAAAGTACTCATCTTATGACTTGGAATTTTATGCAATGGTGCAAGCCTTGAAGAAGTGGATGAATTACTTAATTCCATAGGATTTCATTATCTATACAAATAATCATGCACTTAAATTCATCACCAATCATCATAAGTTAAACCAAAGACACATGAAATGAGTGGAGTACACATAATTTCACCTTCACCATAAAGCATAATCAAGGAAAATAAAATAAGGTATAAAATGAATTGAGTAAAAGAGTGTTGTTGGTTTATGAGATACAACTTGAGAGTGGTTGTATTGAGTCACTCAAGGAAATGTATGAATATGATGAAGACATTAAAGAAGCATGCAATGCTTGCAAGCATCTAACTACACTCAATAAAGAGCCATGGTTGGAATATGTCATACAAGATGGATTGTTGTTTAAGGGGGTGAATTTATGTGTGCTAATAATCTCAATAATATATAATTTTATTGAATAAAATCATAGTGAGATTATGACAAGCCACTTTTGGCTTGATAAAACCTTGGAGCAGCTCACTAGACACTATTATTAGCTTAAGATACAAGCAGTTTAGAGAGGAAGTATGTTGAGAGGTTTAAATTTTTTCCAATGGAAAAAAGGAATAAAAATAATTCAGGTTTATATCAACCTATACTAGACCCAAGTAGACCCTGGGAATATATAAGCATGGACTTTTTTAGGGGACTACCTAGAACATAAAGGGGTTTTGACTCCATATATGTAGTTATGGATTGATTTTCCAAAATGACACATTTCATTCCATGTAGGATCACAAATGATGCCACACCTGTGTAAAATTTATTATTTAAGGGGGTAGTAAGGCTTCATGTACTTTCATTAACCATTATATCTGATAGAGACACTAAGTCCTAGGCCACTTTTAAAGGACACTATAGAGAAATCTAAGCACAAATTTGAGTTTCAATTAAACTTACCACAATAAAATAGTTGGTAAAAATAAGGTGGTTAATAAGAGTCTAAATAACATATTTAGTTGTATATATAAGGATAATACCAAGTAGTGGGATCTTGTATTGCCTCAAGAAGAATTTTCCTATAATGACTCCTCTAATAGGAGTATTGACATGAGTCCTTTCTAAGTGATATATGGTATGCAGCCTAGAGAAGTGTTTAAACTAATAAATATTAGTAATATGGAAATTATTAATGTTTAATGAGAATAATTTTTAATGGTCATGAAGGATGGTCATCAACAGGTAAGGAAACATCTAGAAGCTAGTATGGAAAAGTATAAAAAGCAAGCAAATGTAAGTAGAAGATAAGTGAGTTTTCAAATTAGAGATTTGGTTTTGGATCATCTTAGGAAAGAGTGGTTTCAAATATTTGAGTGTAATAATATTAATATGAATAAAATTGGTCCTTATAATATACTTATGAATTTTTCTAACAATGCTTATGAGTTGGAATTGCCAAGTGGTGTAGGCATATCACCAATATTCAATGTTTCAAACTTGTACCCTTAAAAAGAAGTATTAAAATGTGAATACATGATATAAGGATAATATATATCAGGTATATATTATTAAAAAAAAATTATTTGAGTCAAACCAAAGGAATTTAAATGCATTCTAGATAAACAAGTGTTCAAACAGACTAGAGACAAGAAGTATTTCAAGTATCTGGTCAAGTGGAGACAATAAATAGTTGAATATGCTACATGGATGACATATTATGACATAAAAAATCATGGTATTAATCTATAATAACTCATGTAAAATATTCTATGAATTTTTTTTTCTTTCCCTTAGGAGTATGATGTAGGAGCATCACTCCTAGGCTAGTTTCCTTCCAAATTATGGTTTTATTCTTCAATTTTGGTATGATGATCATATATGAGGTATTAGGATGATTATAAAATCATAAATTTTTAATTAAATGTTTTATTATTAGGTTTAGATTATAAAAAAATTCAAATTTAGCCTTTCTTACCAAAATTGAGTTTTTGCATTTTTTAATGTTTTTTTTCTAGTATAGGTGTTACAGGGGAGATTTGGAGGAATTATCAATGCATAAAATGGTTAAAAAGACATATTGAATACCAAAATAATTTATACCATGGTTCCTAAATCACATATTCATGGAATATTAACTTTTTGTGTCCTTTTAATGTTCTAAGTAGCCTTCTAGTGATTGTTGGAAAGTCCAAAGGTAGTTAGAGAAGTTGTAGGACATATAAGATGTTTTGTTTTCATGTAACATCATTAATTAAAGTTAAATATAGATAAAATTAAATTTTATATATATATATATATATATATATATATATATATAATTTCACATTTTAAAGATAAAAGTGTTTTCAAACCTGATTTCCTATATGTGTGCATTGGAAATTGACTGTGTGTGACTAAACAGTGAAGAAAGATACAATAAAGACTTGTTTTTGAGACTTATTATGAAGTTATTTACATGTTTCTTTAATTTTATTAAGTGTTTCCTTTGATTATTTTTGTGATCAAGGAATCAAATAATGGTGGTTATATAATGTGTTAGCTTCACAATGAAATCAAAATGAAAGGAAACCCACTAACATACATAATTCTATCTTGCCTAGATCAAAGGGGTGGAGCTTAGTGAAGAAAACCAATTGACAAAGCATAACTAAAATGCAAGAAAATAAACATTTTTTACCTTCATTGAATGCTCTAAGATCTTCATTGGCTTTCTTGGATTATGCTCAAGAGGTCTTTAGCAAATGGAGTTGTGTGGCTCCTTTTCCCATTGGCACCATGGTTTGGCTCATGCTTGCTTGATGTAGATTGATGGCTTAATGTCTTGGCTTATGATTCACAATTTTATCATTATAACTCTATAGATTTTAATCTTGTCATAAAATTAACATTATAACATTACTATGTCTAAGCTCCCTAAATTAAGAGGTCTAGGATTATATTTATAGGTTTAGCAACTAACCCCAACCCAAGATGAGTTAGAATATAATTAGAACTTATAATGGGTTCAAACCTTACCTTAGTGAGTTAACTAAAACCATTAGAATTAAAAGGTGTCAAATGGTCATGATTAGCAATGAATAGGCATGGGTGGGATATTTTAGGATATTTGACAACTCAAAAAATTTAATTATGATTCCTAAGATATTCTTTGATTTTTTAATTTTCTTTTTGATAATTTATTTAAATACTCAAAATTAATTCAATTTAGGTATTTGATTAGGTTTATGTGTTAATTAATTAATTTTAGGTATTTTTATCATTTTTTGAGATTTTAATTAATTTTATGTGTGAATTTTCCCCATTTAATAGTTTTATAAGCTAAATTGTATTTTATGAAACCAAATTTGAGACATTTAGTGATTATTAAGCTAGATTTGCAAAGGTTGGTAAGAATCAATCTAAAGTTTGGTATGAAGCCTTTGGTGGCCAATTTTGGGTGTCTATAATTTTCCCTTTTTTAGGAAGGTGTTGTAATCTATAAGCATTGTAACATATTATCAAAGAATAAAAATGTTTTGTGTGCTTACTAATTCCTACTGTAATGGATGAACTATAATTTCCCCCTTGAGGGAGCGATTGGCAAAGGGTTCAGCAAAGGATCCCTCGAAAGAAGGAAATGAGTGGACTAAAATGATGAAAAGGATGGGGTGGAATGAATTAATTTACCCAAAGGTGGTTATAATTAGTGGCATATGGATCTTCCATAGTTAGGATAGATAAACAAGATGATTTTCCCATAGTCAATTATAGTCATCAGCATAGGTAGGATAAACACATGCCCTAGATGGGTAGAAGAAAGTGAATTATTTACCCAAAGTTGGTTATAATAATTAACCCTCAAATTTATGTAAATGTAATGATTTGCTCGAAGGTGATTATAATAATTGGAAATACAATTTAGATGGTATAAAATGGTTTGCCCAAAGGTAATTATAAGCATTGTACCCAAATAGAGGTAAATATGATATGAAATATGCAATTGGGACAGTATACAATGATTTGCCTAAAGGTGGTTATAATCATTATATCTCGATAGTGGTAAACATGATGATGGAAAACATGATGTAAAATTAGTATAGAGGATAAAGATGAACTAGGTAACCCTCTAGTAGGGAGATGCTCATCTGAATCAACAAGGAAGAAATTCTTTCATTATTTAATTACTTTTTTTGGGATATGATTTAGATTATATCAAGAATGTTGTTATTTTCAGTTACAAGGAGATATTATCATTGCATTTGCCATTTAGACTTATCAAAGATGATTTTTTCTATAGCACATGATGGTAGGCATCATGGTAACACACCATGATGATTTGGCCAAAATATTCATAAGGACTGACTCTTGATCCAAGACTCAATGGAAAATAATGCAACAATGATAAAAACTATGATGATAATGTTGGCATATGAATATGGATGGATTCAATAATAATTCACAAGGAACCACCCAATAAATGCATGTAGGTTGAATCAAGGCAATAGTACTTAAAGAAAACATACAAAAAAATAAAAAAACAAATAAAACAAAGACAAACAATAAACAAACAAATAATGGTTAGTCACAATGTTAGTACAAACAACATAGCACAAACAAGATGACAAACATTTTCCCTAGAAAATAAGAGACAACTTAACAAACCAGATCGAGGAATAAAATAAAAAGAAGGTGGTGGCCAAATTATATCCATATACGTTAGGCAAGTGGATGCTACCTACATAATTCCATGGATGGAATATCCAACAAAAACTTCAGGATAAATGTTGTTCTCCCAAGATATGGGATAAAATAAAATGATTCAAAAGAAAACATGATGAATGTTATAGAAGAATAGGAATGAGCTCACAAAATGGCAAGATCATGGGATAAAATGACAAAAAGGATGGGGAAACTAAATGACAAGAGGTTTTTATTGAATTAGTAAGGGTTCCTAGAATTTTTAAGGCAAAGAAGTGGTCAATGTTTTTTAGTTTTTCTAAATCAATTTTATAATGTTTTTTATAATTTTGGAGAATATTAGCTCGATCAAGAAAGATGAGATATTAAATAGTCCAATATCACAAAATTATGAAAGCATTCAAACTTAAAGAGTGCTCACAAAATTGTGAGTGTATGAAAAAAAGGGGGACTATGCTGACCTCAACAAGAATTTGAGCATGGCCCACATAGTCCTAAAATGGCCTCAAGTCATAGTAGTTCCACCTCAGAATGAATGAATTTGAATTGTGTAGTATCCAATTCAAAAAAAAAGGCTTAGTTGTCATAATGACATAGTAAAACATAGAAATGGCAAGTTGGTATGTCAAGGCACAGTAAACAAGTGTTGCTCCTAATTTGCCCATAGGTGGTTATAACTAGGAAATAATGGCATAGATCAATGATATTAATTTACCCATAGGTGGTTATAATTAGTATCAATATTATTGAGACACTAATTTTCCCAAAGGTGGTTATAATTAGACCCACATAAATAAATCACGGTATAGAACTAAACAAGAAATGAAGGATGCAACTACCAAAACTTTTGTCATACTACACCAAAATACAGCCTCTATCTCAAATTCATGAAACAACTACTAAAAATGATTTGAATCTTCATGATGAAATTGAAACCAATGGATGAACCAAGTTCAAATAGGCTAGGTAGATAGCATTAAAACATGTTTGGTTGATAGATAAGGTATGGTAGAATTGAACAGTGTAATGACAAATGGATAGTATGGTAGAATGGAAATGGTACAAAAAAGAATATTAATAATATGGTACAACTTGAGATAGTCCTCATAGACAATACATGATCCAAAACTTAGAAGCTTTGGTTGAAATATAATTCAATAAATAAGAACAACACAATTATAATAATGTTATCTCTAAGAAGAAATGTTTTATTACTCAAAATTGCAGATACAACATATGCCTATCTCTGGGAAGAGATGTCCGATTTCCATTTTAGATGACATTTTAATTTATACACATTTTTAAGGTAGGAGGAGGATGTTTAAGGTCACCAATATTGAGGGAGATTAAGTGGTTAGACTTCCATGACTTACAATAATACAAAATTCAAGGAATTACTATTTTTAGATTGCACTACTAAAATTGAAATTTGGGGCACTTCCATTTAGTTTTAAAGGGTCAAAACCCACTAAGTGGAGCTTAATGACATATCATGATGTTCCCCTCATTCTTAGCTTTCCAAAAATTCAAATGGGGATTCAAATAGAGCTATGGTGCAAAATTTATGGCTCCCAAAAGTTTTGCCACCAATTGGGGTAGAACCATCACTTGAATTATCGCCTAAGATATTGCTCAGATCAATACACTAGATCACTCAAGCATAGTACTTATTGATGTGTATAAATTTCATTATCTCATCAATTTCATCCCCATATAGTGTGTCAAGCCTATATTCTCCAACACCATAGTATGAAATAATGATGAAAGGACCTACCCAGTTGGGCTTGAACTTGCCTTTATTTTTAATCTCAACTATGGTATTATTTTGGTTATCTTTAAGAATAAGGTCACCAAGAATAAATTCTATATGTTTCACATGCTGATTATAATAGCCATGGAGTCAGTTCTAATAATCTTATATATTATTTACTACATCCATGTGTTTCCCATCAAGTAACTCTAGATCTTACAGGTGAGCTACTTGATAGTCTTCATCATCCATGATATACTTCAGAGAGATGCACAAAGAAGGTAACTTGACCTTAATGGGAAGAATGGCCTCAATTCCATAAATAATTGAATATGGAGTGACACCTATGAAAGTATGGTGATTAGTATGGTATGCCTAAAGGGTTTTGAATATCTGAAGGTGTTAATTGTGGCTAGCATCATTAACAATCTTTTTAAGAATATTCATAATGGTTTTGTTAGATGCTTTTACCTAGCCATTACCTTGAGGGTAATAAGACATGGAAAAATATTGAGTAATTTTGTACTCAACACATAGTGATTTGACATCCTTGTTTTTTAATGAGCCACCATTATTAGATATAATTTCAAAGGGGATTCCATAGGGGTAAATGAGATGATTAAAGATGAATTTGGAAATTTGCTTTCTAGTCACGTAAGTGAGGGGTATATCTTCAACCCACTTGGTGAAATATACTATGGTAGTAAGGATATGTTAATGGCCATCAAATGAGGTGGGGTTTATCATCCCAATGAGATAGAGGACCCATGTAGAAAATATCCATGGTGTCAACATTGGTTTAGAGTCTTGGCTGAGGCATGAATCAAATTAACATGCCATTGACATTTATCACATATTTTAACATATGTAGCTACCTCTATTTCCATCATTGTCTAATAGTACCTAATATGCAAGATATTTTTGGATAATACTACCTTAATAGTGTGGGATCTACATACCCCTTCATTAACCTCTCATAATGTTAGTATTGATTATGCCAATGTTAAACAATGAAGAAGAGTTCCATCAAAACTATAGTGGTATAGGGTTGGTCTGAGTAAGGTATAATGTTGTGAATTATGGATGAAGGTTTCATATTTTTTGTGGGATAATTCTGGTGGCATAATATATTCATTGATATAGCCATATATATTCGAATACCAAGTAGAGTTTGGACCAAAAATATCATAGATTATTATGATGGTTGAAGGTTCATGAGCTGGTGCTATCAAATTTTTAATGAGAAACTAGTATTCCTTGGCTATATCTATATGTTGAATCAAAGATCCAATGTTATCCATGACATCTACTATTATTTTACTAGCCCTTGGTATATGCTCAAATTGGATGTTGATAAAATGTTATTTGAGAGTATAGATCATGGACTTGTAGGGAACTAGTTTGTCATCTTTGGTCTAAAAGTGGTTTGTAACCTGATTGATGATTAACTAAGAATCACCATAAACCTCTAGATGATGTTTATTATATTTTAATTCCTATTGAATCCTTATGATTAATGATTTATATTTAGCCATGTTGTTGGTATAAGGAAACATGATTCTAAATGACTTAGGGTTTAGATCGCCCTATGGTGTTATAAACAAAAGGCATGCCCTTGATCCATGTGATATGAATGATCCATAAAAATATAGCTTCCAATGTTGTTCCTAAAGATGTGTTTTAATGATGGTCATGATGGATTCATTGGGAAATTGGAATGTTAGTGGCTCTATATCTGTAAGGGGTGCTTTAGTAAGCTGATCTATAAGAACTTGCCCTTTGATGTCTTTTTGGTTCACATACTCTATTTCAAACTCACTGAGAATCATGACCCATTTGGCCATATGACCTTTTAAATATATTTTATATAGTATATACTTAAAATGATCTACATTTGAAATGACCATGGTCTTATTATTCAACATATATTGTCACAGTTTCTAAGTTGTGAAGACCATAACTAAATAGGATTTTTCAATGGGCATATAATTATGCTCATATCTGACTAATGTATAACTTAGATAGTACATAGCATGCTATTTTCCATTATCATCATGTTGAGCTATAAGTTCCCTAAGGTCTTTGTCTATCATGGATAGGTATAGAAGGAATGATTTTCCTGGCATAGGAGGTAATAAAACTAGTGGATTTTCTAGGTAGTCCTTTAGCTATTAAAAATTTGTCTAACAATTGTCATCCCAAAGAAATGTGATGAATTTATTCAATAGGTGTGTGAATGGATGGCACTTTTCATCTAATTGAGAGATGAAGCATCTGATGGATTGTATCTTGACCTACAAACTATAGGGCTAATTTAAATTGGTTGGTGGTGGCATTTATGTTATGGCTCATACTTTATTTGTATCAACTTTAATGCCCCTATGAGACACAATGAAGCCAATAAATTTGTTTGATGTGATGCCAAAAACACACTTATTAGGGTTGAGCCTGACTTTGTATTCATTTATTCACTCAAATATCCTCCTTAGTATTGCTAAATGATTGACACTGGTCTTTAATTTACCTAGTATATCATTGACATAGTTTTCAACAATATCATGTATCATATCATGAAATACGATGGTCATGGCTCTTTGGTAGGTGGCCCCTATGTTATAATGACCAAAGGGAATAACTTGATAATAGAATGTTCCCCATGGAGTGGTAAATGTTATTTTGTGTTGGTCTTTGAATTTTATTTGAATATGATTGTAGCCTGAGAATCCATTCATTACATAAAGTATATCATAACCCATTGTAGAGTCAACAATCATGTCAATGTTTGGTAGAGGAAAGTAATCCTTTTTGAAAGCTTTGTTAATGTCTCTAAAATTAGTACATATTTTGATTCCTTCTGGCTTTTTTCTAACTGCTACAACATTTTAAATCTATTCAAAATAATTGATTGGCCTAATACATCTTACTTATAAGAAATTTTCCAACTCTTTCTTTATTAATACATCAATGCAAGGATGCATCTTGCATTCTTTTTTTTAACAAGTTTGACATTAGGATGTACCACAAGGTGGTGAACAACCAAGGTGGGGTCCAAACTAGGCATGTCAGAGTAGGCCCAGATAAATAAATCAATAAATTACCTCAAAAGGGATGTAAGGACTTCATATTCCTCCTCAGTGAGAGACACACCTAATTTAATCCATTTCAGGTCATCTAGAGTCTCAATGTTTACCTCTATTATGTCTTCTACTAGAAGGTTCAAATTATCTTTAAGAATAATGGGTAAAGATTTGAACTATTTTACAATGTAAATTCTTCTATTAGGACTTATTATTTAAATTATCCTAGGCATGATGAATCAAAATCCCCCAAGGGGAGGGATGGCCATGTAACAAACACTATTGGAAACTCCTGGACTATGTGATTAAATGCTTGTTATTCCTAAATACTAAACTTGGACCCATAGGCAAGTTCATCATCGATGGTCTATTGGATGATTTAATTAAAAACATGTTCTTCTTCAATACTAAAATTAGACCCATAGATAACCTCATCATTGGTGATCTCCTAGTCAGTATTTAAATAATGTTGAACACCCCCACTTAATAGTGCCTAAAATAGGTTTTCACACTAGACTGGACTTTATCTTTAATTTTTCCTTGGTCTAAAAACACCTCAAAGAGTTTTTTACTTAGCAAACTCAATATTATATTTAATTATTTCTAGATAAGGGTGTTCACCTTCTCTCTAAAATAAGATCTAAGATATAACTTGATTGAAAACCCTTTTTATTGTCTCTCAATGAAACATTTTCCCTAAGGCCAAAAAAATTGTAGAAGGCCTCATCATTCTGAAACTTGTCAACAGTCATGTTAGATTCTTTTTGGTCCCAGTATATTAGTTAGATATAATTTAATGGAAGTGGATTATCATGTATAATAGGTTGAAGGGTATAAATGGAATTATTTTTAAATAAATTAGTATGAGTTAGGTCATCAAGATGGCTATGATCAAATTTTACATCACTTTCAACATCTTCTTCACTATTTGTTGGCAATGAAACTTGAATAAGATACATGGGGTCACCCTCAGGTAGTTTAAATCCAAGTCCATATGTTCCTTTATACCTAGTCATAGAAATTGGCTTAATTGTCCCCTATTGATTTGACTCGAGTCCTCCTCCTTCATAGACTTGGTTATCCATAATCTAATTACGAATGGGGTATTTGAATTTTTTGTAATAATAAACTAATTTTTTATTATACAATAATGATTTATAACCTTCAAATAAGTTATGTTCTTGGTTAGAGGCCAGTATGAAAGTGATAGGTATTGGACTATGCAAGTTACCTTTGCCCTTTCTTTGCCATTACATGTGTGGTTTGGCTTTTAGTCTTCCAAAGGACTTGGGATTCTGTGTATGTTTTGTAATGTGAAAGGTGTCATGAGTCAAGTATTCTCCTAGGCCATTATCTGAGATAATATAGTTATTGGACATTTTAGGAGGCAACATGAGGGAAAGTGAATCAAGGGTATTAGGGTCAATACAATTGGTCTCTAAAAAATCAACAAGAATTTACTTCTGCTTATCCTTCTTGGTAATTGGATTCATGCCAAAATGGTAGTTATAGATTTTGAACTTAGCTTCTAAATGCTTAAAATGCTTGTGTGGATGCAAGTCTCCTAGAATAGTGACCTCCATTCATAAATGGGAAAACTTAATACACTAGTGCAATGTCAATGGGATTGCATGAATCTCATGTATCCAAAGTCTACCCACAAGCATATAAATGACAAATTGAGATATAACGCATGGAAAATTGTATCATGGGTCAAAATCCCAATGACAATGGGTAAGCTAATGGTGCTTTGTGATTCTCATTCTTCATTATCATAGGATTTGATGGTGATATTTTATTTAGAGATTTGTTGTCATGTACCCAAGAATCTTGATGACCTTTAGAGACACAATATTTAGGATTGATCCATTATCTATGAGGGCATGCTTTAATTTATGTTGTATTATGTAAACCTCAATGTAAAAAGTATTATTATGAAGTGAGCCAAGGGATGACATATCAATTTGATTGAAGGTTAATTGTTAGTCTAGAGCTAGGTGTCCAACCAAATCTTGAACTTTTTTAGTGGATATGTCATTTGGAACTTTGTATTAGCCAAATAATTATATCAAGATGTTTATTTGGATGGTAGGTGTACACAATAAATATAAAATCAATATTTTTGATGGAATATTATATAAATATTCCATAATGTCAAATGTGTTTTTTGGCACAATGTTAAATGGCTTATTCCTATCCATAATAGTTGGTTGGATAATGGGTGAAGTGGTAGATGGTTGTGGGCTTGGTATGGTAATTTTTTACCACTGAGTTGTGATTGCAAACTTAGGGTTAGGTATAAGACTAGTATTGCTAACAAATGATGGTAGAGAGGGATTAGATAAGACAAGTCTCAATTATCAGTGCACTTATGTGTGGTCATGGGTTAATGATGAGTTATCGATATAAGGTCTAAAAATGGGAATCCCTACTTGTTGGTTCACCTGTATGCAATCCCAGGTTAAGGAAGGTTTACCAACATAGGTTGGTTGATTAGGTATGATTAGCAATGGTCTTGTCTAATTGGTACTTGGTATTAGATTGATTGAAATGGTGTTAACATGACCTTTTTAAATATAGACTACAAGTATGTTGTAGTGATGTAAAATTGCATGGTAGGTCTATTACTTATTGGCATCATTTTGTCCTTTGGTTTTATCCATTATTTTGATGTTGTTGGTTATGCTATTAGTTATGTTGATTTTACTAGTTCTATTGGTTCAACCTTGGTTGTTGATATTATTATTTTTTATGTTGGACTAGCTATTGTTATTTCTATTATTGGTTGTTATATTAAGGAAAAAGATTATGATAGATTCCCAAATTTTGATTGGATGTGGAATCTCCATGATTTAATGTGATCTCTCCATTTTCCAACATATTTTCATTGACATGTTTAATTTTCACATAGTATTGTAAGTTATGGCCATTGACTCGCTAATATTAGCAAAATTCATTTGGTTTGTACTAGTCTAGATAGTCAACACCCTTGGAAAGGCCCTTTGGAATAAGACATCTAATCAAATTGGTTGTGGCAAGCTTGAGAAACATAGTCTTAATAGGCTCTCCAAGGTTACTAAAAATGTGATGCATGGACAAAGTTCTTCTTGGAGGAGGGTTTTTCAAAGGCATAAGTTGTTACATTTGTTGCATTATTGTGCTTGTTGCATTGGTCTATTCTAATGTGTTTATTGAAGAATTTATTGGTTAATAGGTATGTGCATATGTGATGTAAGATCCAAATATGATGATTAAACCATTTGAACATGTATCGACTCAGTTATTTCATTCCCTACAACATTTTTTTTGTGATTGAACTGATTTGGTTTGTCATAGTTATTGGCATGGGTTTGTTATGATTCTTGTGCTTGGACAAGATTTTAATTTTAGCCATTATTCTAATTTTGGTTATGGTTTTGATTTAACAAGGCTAGTTTAATGATCCCTTTGTTAATAAGGGATTTATTGATCAGTAAACCTTTGTCAATGATTTCTTTGAATGTGTGCACACACTACAACTCCAAAAAATTAGATATATTATTGTGTAAGTTTTTGGTAAAGACAACAACTAATTGCTTATCTGGTAAACTATGGGTAAATAAAATTGCAAGGGCTCTCCATTGTTATATAAAGCTTTCACCAACTTTCTATTTAGCCTGTGTTAAGTCTACTAGTGAAATATCATGTTCAAGATTGTAAGAGAAGTGATGCACAAACTTATCCAAAAGATCATAAAAATCAAATACTAAATTCTTGGTCAACTTTAAGAACCACTCCAATGCTTGCCTTGCTTGTTAGGCTTCTTGGAAACAACAACAATAATTATATGTTGATATAGGCTACTAGTTGTCATGTAACAAATAATTCTATCAAATGGGCCTTGGGGTCACCTTTCCCTTTATATTTATCAAACTTTGGTAGCTCATACCCTAGTTGAAATGGTATATTCAAGTAATCCATGTTGAAATTTTAAGAACACATATCCTATAACTTAAACATTTTATGTTGTTTTCTTTCTTGAATGAGGGAGATTTCATCCTTCATTTGTTGTAGTTCCTATGCAAGGAAATCAATGGGATAATTGGCCTAAGGTAAAGGCTAAGTGATCAAAATTGGATTACTTTAACTAGGTTATAGTAGAGGCATTTAATGAGGAACATTATATTGTTTAGGGAATGGACCAGGAATATGCATATGTGGACTAGGCTGTAATTATTGAAATTACATGTGTGGTTGTATGATATTCTAGTTGGGACTAGGTATGTGGGTCTGATGTTGGGAATACATTGGTTGGTATGGAGGTATATAACCATATTGTGCCTATTATGGTTGAATAGGGACATGTCGACTAGTCATACCTTGTTGATTGAGTAGAACTTATGAACCAAGACCCTATCTTTGAACTTATTACATATTTTGCACAAAAGGCAATTGTTACCTAATAGGTACTTAAAGAACATGATAACCTATTTTTTTCATGAATACCTATTGGGAAGTGGATGCATGTTAGATATTTGGCATTTATCATTGACCAATATTTATACACTGTTGGTTAGACATCATTTGGTTTTGGATTGACATGTTAGTCTATGACTGAAGAGGTATGCTCGATGCTACTTAGTGAGGTAGAAAATTGGTTTCCCCTTGTTGAGTTGTAAATATGTTTTGCCTCAGTTGCATGGGTATCTTTGATGGTGCTTATTATTAGGGAATATTACTAATCACCTATTGGGGTGAAGTAATATTGGTCACATTTTGTTGTGGTGTGTCACTGGTCATTAGTCGACTACTTAATCCTTGATGTTGGGTGCTCAAAGAAGTAGCTATTTGAGGATTAGAGGTAGTTAGTAAAGGTTGAGAAGTAAAAAATCCTACTTCATGAGTTTTTGGACCACTAATTCTATTTTTTAAAGGCACATTTTGTTGTTGACTATTTATTTATGTGTTAACACCACTTTGGTTTAACTTGGATGTTGTTTATGCATTGTTCACTATGTTTTTCTCAATATTATGCATAGAAGTATAAGACACTTCCTCAATGGTTGGTGTATTGAACATGTTTTCTATAGAGTTGATTTTCATAGCTAGGGTAAAAACGTAATTTTCCTATCCTATTAACTCAAATAAGACTCATGTTGAAGAAAGTGACTTAATAAGAGGTACATTCGACATGGTCATATGATTAAAGTTATGCCCTATATTTTGATATGTCTTATATGATATCTTAATTTAAATGAAGTGGTCCTCCATGATTCCTATTTGTGTGACAATCATACATGGATCTTGATACAACATTGGTACAATGACATTAGGGTTGTTAGAAGAGGCATATTTATAGTTCTAATTGTAAGACATGTTATAAGGATCTCTTACTAAAATTGTTAAGTTTTCATGGCCTACCCATATGAATCTATTAGGATCATAGGATAATGGAATTATAACATAATATGGTTTTTTTTAACATTTTTTGGAACCAAAGGTATACTAGCTAAATATTAGGCCATTTATTCTTGGTCATCATCTATGTATGGAGGCATGGTAACTAAATAATTGGCTAAAGTATATTGAATATATTCCCCTATTTGAGTGTTATATGGTGGATAAGAATCCATCTCCAAAAGTAAATCATCTCCATAAGGGTTTTAAATAAAGTCCTCTTATGCGACAACATTTTCATATCCTAGATTATATATTGCTCCACTACATGTTTAGTGAGACACGGTCAAATCAAATGGCAAACATTTCACAACAAGAGATTTTAGAGTTATAAAAACTTTAAAAAATAATGTCTATAAAGATAAAAGGTTCAACTAGGTCTAACTTGGTCAAAGGGGTGGAGCTTTATCTCTAAAAAGTCTATGCAAATATTTGGTAAATATAGTATAATGTCAAATATCTAATGTTAAATGTCTCACATGAATGAGTTAAAATAAATGAACTAAAAACAAGATGCCAAACTCTAGGTCCAAAGATGTTCTAAATAGCTCTAAACTAGGAAAGGTAAAATTTTTTTAGGTCTTTTGGCCAAATGTGACATCAAAAGCTAGGATCAAAAAAAGGCATGTGCTAGGTCTTTTAACAAAACTCAACATCAAAAACTAGACTTGAAATAAAGGAGATGATATTAATATAACAAACTTGGAACATTTTGGCATAAACAAGGAACTTAATTCTAGACATAAATGTGATTAAATTGGTATAAGGCACTAAAAAAAAGGTATTTGAAGATAGACTAGTTGTCACAAATAAAGGCACAAACAATATAGTTCTCAAATTTTAAGTAAACAATTAACCTAAGTTATTTAACCCAAAAGAGAAATATTTATGTATCAGCCCCTACAAAATGAGGCCTAAATAGAAATAAATCAATGTTTGGATCCAAACTTGTAAAATTTAATCAAAGACTCAACTTAAAAAAAAATAGGATTTATTGACAAACAAGCTAGGTGAGTTTGAATAACATGATTACACTAAAACAAATATCCCGTAAGACACATGATTTGGTTTAAACAATGATAATTTGGACACAAGACAAGACAAGTATTTTGAAACAATTTGAGTAGAGTACTGGCATTAGTGCTCTCAAGAGGTATAAATAATGTTTTGTTTCAAATACTTCTAAGGCTCAAAACTTGAATTGATTTGGGTAGCATAACATTACCCATCTCAATCAAGTGACACACACAAAAATTTTGACACAAAAGTCTTATAAGTTAAACTAAGGTATCAAATGAATGGCAGAATGCCTCCTCAAATAATGGAGTAGTGTAGACAAATAAAATCATATATGATGTGTTTTAAAAAACACAAGTTTTAGACATAAAACACTAAAAAATAAAGGAATAAATGACAAAAATACAACTAATTATATCATCCTATATCCTATCAAGATGTGGTAAGTGGGGTTGACTAAAACTTATAATTTATGACTATCTAGATTGATCCCAAGGGTGGATAACACAAAAGAAGCATCAAATAAATTGAGCTCATATTGATCAGCTTATCATGTAAGGGTCTATTCCTTTGCATGACGATTCTATCTGTGGGTTGTTTAGTGGAATCCCTTTGTTGACCAAACTTGACTCGAGCCTTTATTACTAAAAGAGAGGTTAGCCACTCAACCCCTTGGTTCTATTAATATGCGTACCCTAACTTGTATACCCCACTATGGAGCAAGGTGTAAACACTACTGAGAGATGATGTCTTGAGTCAATGATTCCCTATAGAACTCATGAGAGGTAATGACATCCCCTTCACAAGCCAAATTGCATGAAAATAAATGAATAGTGGAAAGACTTTAGGGTTACTTTTATATCACCCAAGAACATATGAGTTTTGGGGAGAGCCTAGGAATATTTCTTTCCATGCCTTGCACTACGCATCAAATGTAATGAAAAGGCACTTTTGATCACCCAAATTCCCTATAGGGGATGGGGGGAGAGCATACATGCACTATTATTTTTATGAAAACAAAAAATCAACAAACAATTTATAAGTAATTGAGATTGAAGTTTGATTTTAGGCACCAAATTGAAATGTGACAATTTTATTTACTTGTGACCTTAGCTTAACTGCAAAATCTTGAAATAATTTCACCACACAACTTAAGAAAAAACCATCTATGTTTGTCATAAGCCCAAAATGCAAATATTTAATATTTATCCAAAGTTCATTTTTAAACACAAAAAATAAGCGTTCAAGACTTAAGCATTCCTTTAAGCACTAAAAATGAAGTGTTTATAAGATTTATCCATTCTAATTCCTTTTAAACACTAAATACCAAATGTTCAAGATTCAACATGTTCATTTTAGGAACCAAATTGTAATATCAATGACTTAGCTAGTTTCCTTTTAAAAGCCCAAAAATAAATATTCTTTAACCAAAACTCTCAAATTTGTGTTAAAATCATGTCATGGACCTACATTTCTTAGATAGACTCCTCTTGCTTAGAATCACTTTTTATTATGAGAAAATTAACTTTATAAAAGTATCTCTTGGGTTTTATTTTTCAAAACATAGTGACCATGTTCAGTCATAATTGATTTATGTCAGTTTCAAGGTAACCTATGTTAGTCAGTCTCAAGGAGAATTGATGATGGTAGTAAACAACTGATACCAGTTGATGAGGACTGATGTTTGTCACTTTTGAACCCAAAAGAAAAAACAAATAAGATGAAAAATGTTAGGTTATCTTAAAACCAAATAAAAAATTACTAAAACCTGTAACACAAAGGTTAGACACAAAGTATAAAAGATATTAAAACCACAAAACAACAATTTGGAATGTTATAAAAGATTTAGAATATAAGTTTTGTTAGTCATTTTTCACCCTACATATTGATGGATGATGGTCTCATATAACTAAGCTCGATTGGGTAAAACTAATACCAATTAGGTAGAATTGATGTCATTTAGGCTTGATCAATTTTGGCCTATGTATAAACATGAGTTAATTCAAAAATTAAAAATGCCTCAAAATCAAAGCTAAAACTACAAATTTAAAGGAATTCAAGCATTTGTTTGTCAATTTTTGAGTTGAACCTTCATCTCCTTGCTACATGGGATGTTTCTTGTCCCACCTAGCATGCAATTTATGATCAAGGAATCCAATAAATATGGTAAGATCATCCATTAGATTCAAAATGAAATGAAACACACTTAAATGCATAAGAATATCTTGCCTAGATCAAAGGAGGGGAGCTTAGTGAATAAAACCAATTGACAAAGCACAACTAAAATGCAATAAAAATAACCTTTCTTACCTTCCTTGAATGGTCCAATAGATTTATTTATTGTTTTTCTCATCTTATGCTCAAGAGGTCTTTATAAAATGGAGTTGTGTGGCTCCTTCTCCCCTTGGCACCATGGTTTAGAACATGCTTATTTGATGTAGCTTGATGGCTTGGCTTGTGATTCACAATTTTGGCATTATAACTCTATAGATTTCAATCTTGTCATAAAACCATCATTATAACATTATTATGTCCAAGCTCCCTAAATGAATAAGTCTAGGCTTGTATTTATAGGTTTAGTAACTAACCCCAACCCAAGTTGAGTTAGAGTGTAGTTAGAGCTTGGAATGGCTTCAAACCTTACCTTAATGAGTTCATTAACCCCAGTAGAATTAAAAGGTGTCAAATGGTCATGATTAGGAATTAATAGGCATGGGTGGGATATTTTAGGATATTTGACAACTCACAAAAGGTAATTATGTATTCCTATGATATTCTTTAATTTTTGAATTTCCTTTTTTATAATTCATTTAATTGCTCAAGGCTAATTCAATTTAGGCATTTTATTAGGTTTCGTGTGTTAATTAATTATTTTTAGGCATTTTTATCATTTTTCAAGAATATAATTAATTATATCTGTGCATTTGCCCCATTTAATAGTTTTATAAACCAAATTATTTTATGAAGCCAAATTTGAGATGTTTAGTGATTATTAAGATAGATTTTCAAAGGTTGGTAATAATCAATCTAAAGTCTGGTATTAATCCTTTTGTGGCTAATTTTGGGTGTCTACAATTTAAACACTTTTAAAAAAAATGATGTTACAGTCTTGTAGATGCTACTGTACATGTACATAGTCAAGCATTGATCATTGTGAAAATGTGTAGCATAGGTGTCAAGGAGATTATATGGTGAATTTATAAGGTGTATAAGGTGAGTATAGAGATATTCCAGGTGTCTTGAAACTCTTTTTTTAACTTCAAACCTTCAAATATCTCCTCTCGAGTCTATACATAGTGCATAAACCCTAAGTTAGGGTTTCAAAACCAAAATTTGATTTCTAGGAGTTATAACCAGTCAAATAAAACCAAAAAAAATTATTTGTTAGGGATTAAGGTATTATACAATATTTGAGGTTTCATACTTGTACATATTATTGATGTATGGAAAAATAGGACTGTGTGTAATTAGGCCTTGGGAGACCTAATTAGGAGTTGACAGGGGATATAAAAGTGGCCTAAGAGTGGTTTTTGAACCAAGAAAACTTGTTTAAACGTAGAATTCAATATACGGTACTAAAAAATTACTAATGTTTCTAGTTACCAATAAATTAGGAAAACTAAAAAAAGGTTACTAAGAAGCCTGTGAGGTTGTGACAAGTGTGTGTAAGTTACAGGGTTGAGACTTTGAGGATAGTTACTATGCATCAATTTTCATGATAATATTATCCAATATTTGGTCAAATTTTGGTTCGTAGTTAAATTTTATTAGAAGGATTAAAGAGACCATAATATTTATAATTCTTGGAAATTCAAAGGAAAGAAATTTAATCTTTTTTCTTGGAAGAATTTTTTTGAGAGAGAATATTTGTATTTCTCACTTAGATGTTTAGGTTAGGCTATGTGATCTCCTTTATATTATTGGAAGATGGAAGTTTTTCAATTAAAAGGAATTATTTAGGCATTTTATTAGTAGAGGTTCCTATAAAACCCATCAAAACATGTTAATTTGTATTTATGTGCAAAGTAGGATATATGCTCAAAATGTAGACATATTTGAGAATAGGTCAAGTCTTTATTTGGTTTAGAATTATATATTTATCCAAAAAACATAGACTAAATGTACAAAACATTCATTATTATTAAATTATTAAATAAATTCAAGAGAAATATAGTATAAATTGTGCACATAATAAGTACAAAAAGACATTTGGGAAAACTATTATCAAATATCTATATTAATCTCTATCTTTTTAAAACTATTTTCCATTATAAATAATCATGATTTATATAGCTTTGAAATGAAATTTTTATTCACATTCCATCCTTTCATTTCAAGGTTAGATGAGTCTTTACATATTATATAGCCTTTTTGAATACATACATAGGTTGAATACATATAACTTGAAATACATTATACAGGATGGTATCCATCCCACACATGTCATGCATCTATAATCTGTGATTTTAAAATTACAATCTACTATCAACACTTTCCCAAACTTAAATATTTGTCTCATCTTGAGACAAACTCATAAGAAGTGTTCTTTGAATTGAAGTTGAGAAAAATGTTTGTACTAAAGGGTTGGTCAAAAAACATTACTTGTGGAAATCACTCAAGGTGTTGTTTATAAATTTCCACCTCTTATTCACTACTCATTTACCCTTATGGTTTTCAACTAAGTATGATACCAATCTACCACACTTGAAGGTTTTCAATAAATTATCCTAATGAGGTGGTCATCTTTTATGGGTCTTAAACCAACCTAGTCCCATTAGTAAACCAACCTGGTCCCACTCCTAATGCTTAAGGCCTTCTTTACTAGAAAATTCTTCAAATCTTCAAAAATAGAATCTATTAAATACCTATAGAGAAGGTGGAGTCATGGGATGCATTACTATAACTAATGGAGACTAAGAGTATTATGCTTCTAGAGTTGTTATTGAATAAGTCATAGCTTTATAATATAGTGTTAAAGGTATTTGTTGTATTAGGATGGTTAGTTAAGTAGTTACAACAAACTTTTTATACTAGAGATCATGTTAATTTGGTTTGGTGGCATGACTTGGGGATCTTTAATGATTTATACAATGGATTTATCCACATGGGACAAATCCTTATTGAAAATCATCCAATTAGTGATGACTTCCCATACCATATTGATTACAGTGAATAATAGGACTTGACATCCAATGATATTTTGAATGTCATCATCATCATTACCCTAGTGTGTGATACTTTCTACTAGATTTCTTATGCTAGTTCCTCTAATCTATCTACATACCTCTACATCTAAATTCTAGTAAATGTATTATGCAGCATCTCATTTTCCTTGTTTGTATTTTTATATGACATTGTCTCTTTTCCAAAGCAACTAATTCAGTGTGACATACAATGCATCAGAGGTATTAGATTAATACCACATTATTACTTTAGCCTTGTCAACCTTGGTGAACTTTGGTTTGGCCTCACTCTATGTGGTGTCTAGTTATTATTTCTAGATGATCGTGCCTCTATCTATGTTGATATTAGATCATAGAAGTGTCTAAGACTTTCTTGTACTCTTAGAAGAGCACCAAAATGTCCTTTATTTCTACCTTTAGGTTCTAACCTCATGTGCAAAGCTATTGAATATTATGTGTATTGAAATAATATTTTGTTAGTTGGGACAAAATGGATGTAAACTATTTTTCCTCAGACATGACACAATCCTCCAATTATTGAGTGACCAATGTAGGGTAGGTTTCATCAATAAATTTACTATCTTTGGTGAGGTAGAGGTTCAAGTCTATGTTTTCCTCCCTTAGTTATGATTCTTCTTTCTTTAGTGTAGAAATATTATGAGTGATAGACTCCTATAATGTGGCCACTCCCTCATTTTTTGACAAGGGTAACTGGGAAACATCGATCTATGCTTCCTACATTATTGTGAAATGAGACAAAGTATAAGATGAAAATCTCATAGGTGCCTTGTTTATTTTCACCATTGAAAGTGAGATGTTTATTCATTGATTAAGGTTTTAGGGACATCCCACATATATTGGATAGAAAATTATGGCTTGTGTTGAGATGCCTCCTCTTTCACACCTCCTTGAGTGGACCCCAAGCATTATGAAGTGGATGATGGTTGTTGGACTTTAGGTATTACCACCTTTTTGGTGAGTTATGTTTTCTACTTCATTACAACTTCTTCCTACCTTTTTCACTTTTATTTGACCTTTTCTTTAGTAACTACCTCTACCTATTCCTTGGTTGCTTATTCTTGGGCCTATTTCTACATTTCCCCTACTTTCACAAGACTTATTTAAATTTATCCTCTTATTATTCCTTTATTATTCATCAACCTTAGTGTTTTATTTCTATTTTACTTATACTTACTGATTCATTCACTCTTTCTTATTCCTTATAATCTCTTCATCTTTTTTCTTCTTTTCTTCTTCTTGCCTCTTCTCTACTCCTCATCCTCAGTATCCTTGTGTGCCACTTCTTCCTTCATATTATTATTATTTTATTCCTTTAACTTTAGAGACTTTTCCTACTCAAGTTTTAGATTGAGGGTAAAAGCAAGTTTTGAAGGGGCCCCGAAACCCTGTTACAAAGAGCGAAAGAGAGAACGTCTAAGACCACAGGCTAAGCCTATAAAAAACTACAAGGAAGTAGCAAAAATAGGTTTTAAATGGACCTGGAACCACCAGATAAACATCTAGTCAAAACCCAGAAAACATAGTTCTGGAAACACAAGCACTGCCAAGTTAACAAAAGAACCAGTTAACAAAAATAAAACCATAAAACCTAGCAGCCAACACACTGATCTAAAAGATGACCAGTAGAAACAGCAAGCTGAAACCAAAAACCAGAAAACCCAACCAGAATACAGCCCCCAGAGAAAACCAGTTAGCGAAAGGGGGCTTTAGATGAATCTTTTAAGTTTGGGTTATTTTTTTTACTTGACCAAAGATTCATATCGAGGGGAGGAACCAAAAGCTTTGACTTCTTTCTTCTTACAGCTGTCCAACCTTCCTCCACCTTAGCTACCTCAGCGTCCCTTACCTCAGAAGACATGGATCTTTGGATCCCAGGAGGCATAAAATCCTTGTGAGAGTTAAACATTAACTGGCTCTTAGAGAGATCCTCCAGAACAGGGGAAGATACCACCACCTCCTCCTCTGGCTCAACAGATTCACTACCCACAGCCACTGCTTCATTAGAATGAGACTTTCCCTACTCAAGTTGATACTTAACAACATATTCTTATGTTTTAAGATCTATTTTTGTATCTGGTTGATCAAGTAGTAGTTATGCAATCATTTTGGGCTCATGCATAAGAGTTGAATAATCTATAGATGAGAATGATTGTGAAGTATAGGATGAAGAGGTTGATTCCACCATTGTATGACTTCATGCCAATGTATTTTATCTATTTGTAGGGACCAAAGTCTTCTTCAACCACTTATAATCTTAGATCATCTCATGTGTCTTTTGTTATGGCACCTAAGCCTCTTTTGGCTCAGCTTCCTTAACCAGTTATGGTTAAACAAAGGAAACCATATGCTCTATAATATCAAGTGATATATAGGGTATATAATATGGGTTTTAGGCTTATGTATCAATGGTTTTTATATAATTCCTTATTTTTTTGGGCTTAGTTATTCCATTGAATATCCTACACCTAGTGTGCATTCTTCTTCTTTGACCATTGTATCAATAATTATCAATGCAAGAGGTGAGGGAATATCTACTAGAAGGGTATGTAGAACATTATTTTAGATTTGATAAGTGTGTACTATTTTCAAAAATAAAATCTCTTTTTATTCTTTTTCCTCATATACATCAGTGCTTATGTCTTTAATCATTGACTTGTACACATACCTATAATGCCCAGCTGAGTCAGATCATATTTTATAGGGATTTTTGGGACATTACTATAGGAAGTATAGGATTTAGTATTGTGCATCTTCTTATTTGGTGGATGTCAAGATGATCTATGTGCTAGTGTCTTCATCTTCCTTGAAGTAGTCTACAATGGGGTTGATTTTATTTAATTAAATACTTGTACCTCCACTTATGGTTGTGTTATTACTTGGTGAGTTAATGGTTATTTTACCTTGGAGGTATCGATTACCAAGGTGAAATTGAACAAAAAACTAGATATTTTTATCATAGAACTTTTGCCTACACATCTAACATATTGATAAAAATGGAAAAGAAATGATTGGTGCCTTTAGTATCTCATGAACTTTGATTCAAATATCATCATGGATCTTTTACATTACATCATGTTTCCCCTACTATTGCATGACATCTATGAATACTCAAGGGTGTAACAAGATAAGCTCTTAGAATTAGACCCACCATGCATTGAATCCACCAATTTATTTATATTATTAGCCTATTTTGGTCTAGATAATGTTGCAAAATGAGGTCATAGGCCAAAAATATACATCTAATTTAATTGGACCATTTGGAGCTTTCTACTACATAAGGTAGAGGAGTAATATTAGGAACTGGTATTGGAACACATGTGGCATTCCATTGACAACTTTCTCAATGGTTTATTTAGTTTAGATATTAATAAATTTAGATAATTTAAGTCCTCACTCAAGTGGATCATTTGATATGCAATATTTATGAACCCTTTGGTAGCCTATCTCACACTATTCATGGTCTCCCAAAATCACTTTGTGATGCATTCAGAGAGAATACACACTTAAATGTCCTCTACAAAGTCTATAGTGATTGATGAGGCCATAAAATGGCTCATTATATTATAAAATATGCATAAATCATGTTTTAATATGGATTTATATGTAATTTTAAAAAGTTATGCTTGTTTTAGAATGAAATATAGGATATATATCTAGTTTATTCCTTAGAAGTCATTGTAGTCTACATTGTTTTTATTTTATAAAAAATGTTGGAGTTGGATAAAAATATGTCAAATGTTGTACATGAAAGCTAAAATGAGTCATAAATGTAGATAGAAAAGTTTGAAGTGCTTAAACACTAAATTAGGGACAACCTTCATGTAGTTCCATAGATCTTCAGTAGCTTTGGTGTCTCATAAAAATCATCTATAGGTTTATTTAATTTTTTTAAATATTGATGTACTATTTATACAATATCACATAAGGCATAAAAAAAACTTTGTATTAACCATAAATAGGTCTTATGTTTTTGTGTTGGTTTGTTTGATGTTTTGGCTGTGAAGGTGTAAGGATAAAATTGAAAAGTTCTAAAAAATAGTAATAAATAGCATCTCTAAAACTAAATATAATTATATATATGTATTCATCTTAAAAAAGTAGACAAGTAAAGAAAATTAGTCATCTTTATTTGAGTCTGTATGCAAAAGTTATGAGCATTTTAGTTAGCTCTGTACATGCACACTCCTAGATCTAGAGTCCATCAATATAGCTATAGAGTCCATTAGTTTAGCTTTAGAATCCATCTGTATAGCTCCAAAGTTGCATTTAATTAGACATGAACATGCCAAAAATGGATTTTAGCATTTATAATACTAAAGGAAACATTAGAGAATGTTTTGGGACATGTTTTATATATAGAAAATCAGAAATAAAAACTTCCAAAAATGGGCATCAACGATACAAAGGTTTGAAACTATAGAAACATGTAAGGAAAGAGTTCTAAAGATGATTACTACCTCTTTTTATATATCTATTTATAGGATTTATTGAAATAGGCATTTCTAAAGAATGAAAAATATTTATAGTAATCCAAATACTATGAATATCTCACATATAAAAGTTGTTGGAAGGAACTAAATTTATTACATTGTTATTTTTTATGTTGTAATAATAAGAAACTAGTTTAAAACTAATTTATTAATTTATTACTCCCAATTAATAAGTTGTATTATAAATACAACTTTCTCATCTATTACGAGAGCTAGCATAAATTTGAAAAGTAATAGCATAGGGTTAGCAAGGATTTAGTACAAAGTTAAAGGAGTCATTTTTAGATTATAAACATTTCCATAATTAATGAAAAGTTGATTATGTTATCATTCAAAATGTGCACCTATAGATGGTTTGTGGTGTGGTAGTTTTTACTATATGGAACATAGCATGAATGTCTTACATAGGGTGCAAAAGTGTTTGGCATTAGGCATGAAATTGTTATCACTCACCTACACATGTAGATAATCAGTTATCTCATTATAATGATGGGACCATTCCCAAGGTGTGGGACCATTGCATTCCTTAGGTGAACCTCCAAAGTAGGCTAACTTCCTTTTATTCTTAGTGCACCTAGTTTAAAACCAATTCACATACCTAAATATTAAAAAGGTAAATCTACTACTAATATAAACCTAACCTTGACAAAGTGAAGGGAGGAAGGAGGTAAGAGATTTCATAAAAGTATAATGTAGTGATGCACCAAGAATAGATCGAACACTTCCACTACTTTGATGGACACACTATAAATCTCTAAGAATAATATAATATCACATAAACTCTATTATGGACACTCTAAATGCATAAGTATTTGTATATAGGTGTGGAAATGCAATACAACATTGAGAGGGATGAAGGTTATCCATAGACAAGGCCTACACAAACTTTAATATACATAAAAAATGACATGCAAGTGAGTTTCAAGTTCCAAACAAAGATACTAGGAATGGATAGTGATGAGATGGGTGAACATTACCAATAAACAAAGATGAACAAACACAAATCACACATAAGAGTTTAAGAAGAATAGAGGGAAGTGAACTTAATTCTTGTTAAAATGTAATGTCTAGCCAATATAAGTGCTCTTGGAGGGAAAATTTTGTTATCATGAGGTTGCCTAAACAATGTTGACCTTTTATACAATGAAGAATAAGAATTTTCTAAGGGAAAGGATTTTATAATTAATGTGACCCTTGGGGTGGTAGGTAGAATCTTTTAATTATATTTTGGTACCACACCCATCATTCTTAAATTCTACCTAGCAATCCAAATCTGGGAGTTGGTGGTAGGATTCTTTTGGATCTACATACATGTCTGAGAATGGAAGATCTTTGGAATAATCAAAGGGGTGGAATGTGATTATATTATTATGTTTGAAAACTATTTATACATTTAATCATACTAATAAGGCCTCAAACACTACTCAACTACTTTTCAACTAATGATTTATACTTCACTGCCACTGTCAGTTGCCATGTGGGCCTTCTTTGAACTGTTATGTCATTATTTTGCATTTGATAGGAAATAATACCTTATGACTTTTGGAGGATATATGTGCACTAAAGGCTATGTATTTAGGTTACACAATGAGTTTCAATTTGGTGAAGGGAATAGATGTAGAAGTCCTCTATAGGGGTTGCATTAATTATAACCCTTTTATGCCAAATCCCCCTTGATAGTTCTCTCATGTCTTCATTTCATACCCTAGGCCCATATATGTTTTCAAAGTAGCATGTGTAGCATAGATCATAGCATCTGAATCATGAGAGAACTAGAGTGGAACTCTGAAATTTGGTGTGGGACTTCATTATGAAGGCATAAGGAGTCTTTTGAATAGGAGTGCACAATAATATTAAAGATCATAGGTGTACTCTTCAACATTTGGAACTACTCCTTGCACACTTCTTCTTATGTTTTTTGAATACTAGGAGATTTATGCCTTTGAACTTGTGTACCATTTGTGCTTATGTGATGGATTATATCTATATGAAACATGAATTTGGAATTGTTTATGAGCATGAATTGACACCTAGTCGATTAATATATTTGTGTTGATTACTTTAAGCACGGGTGAAAATGGGAAGTATCTATGCATAAGATTAATTTAAAGAACTCAACATTTTGTAGGCATAAAAACCTTATATAGGTTTTTTTTTATTTTGTACAAGATATGGGTGACTTATAAATTAAACACTTTTGTCAACTTTATGGGTTACTTACCTACTAAGCAAGACTCTAGTAGCTTTTGAAGTAATCCATTAGGCATGGAGTCATTGAAACTTTTGACCATTTTATCCTTGATTGTACTATCTACATATCTCTAACTTTTGAATAAATTTATATCTCCTAAAAAAAAAAATAACTATGCCAAGGGCACTTACAAGAAAAGATCTAAGCTAAGTTGAACACTGTACACAAGTGTTTGGAGGAAATAAAATCTATCCTAAAATAATGTACATAAGGCACTTAGGGAAATGAAAAACATATAATTAACTTATTTAAAAAATATACATAAATCAATGGAGATAATGTTTAAGATGGATCCCATTTATTGGTATGGGTAGTTCTTCTCCATTTAGTTTAGTGAGTTGGAAAGAATTAACCTACTTGAAACTAGTTACAACATATGGACCACTTTGTATTACATCAAATTTAATATGCCTTTTAGCTTTCACTCAATTTACATCCCATTTGAGCACTAAATATCCTTGTTTTAATCTTATGTCAATGGCCCTTTTATCAAAGGTCCTATTCATTTGGGCCTATTGAAGTTCCATAGTGTGCACAACTCACAATCTAGTTTTTTTTAGCTCCATTAACTCATCTAACCTTACTGTAAGGGGATCACTTTCAAGTAGCTCCATATGATGGGAAAGTTATAATTAATTAAATTAAAGGAACATGGGAAATCTAGATTTCCTTCAAAAAACTATCATGAAGGGAAAATTTTCCAACACTCTTTTAGGTGTGATTCGATTAGCCCAAAGGTGGTCCTAAACTTAGTGTGATAAACTCATTGATTGTCCTCCATGGTCTTTTTCATAATTTTAATAAAATTATTATTCATGGAAGTTACCAGACCATTACCTTAAAGGTAATAATTTGATGAGGCACATAGGTTGATGCTATGTTTTATGACCCATTTTCTAATCCTAGTTCCAAGGAAGGCAAATGTATTATCAGAGATGATGGTGGCTAGAAAACAAAACCTTTATATAATTCCTTCATAGAAGTCTAGGATGGATGTATCATTAGCCTCTTTGAGTGACATTAATTTGGTCCATCTCATGAAATAATATGTGGTTTTGAGGATCCATTTATGCCCATTTCTTAATGGTGGGTTAATCATGCCTTTGAAGTCTAGGCCCCACTATGAAAAGGGTTGATCAACGTGTATTAGGCACAGTGGTAAGGTTGATAGCTTCTATTTACATACAAAGAAGGTACATTTCTTATAACTTCCCACATATGTGTACACATCCTTGAACATATTTATCCAATAATATCTATCTCACATAATTTTTGTAGTGGTGATCTTGGGTGAATAACAGCCTCCTACAAGGCCATCATGGAATTATTAGAGAATTCTACTCCCCTGATCTAATTCTATGCACCTCAATATGAATTCACTGATGTCTCCTTTTAACAATACACCACTGATGAACACATAAGGGATGGATTTCAACCTAAAGTTCCTACACTTATCCATATTTAACATAGGAAGATATGAACCAATTTCAAGGAAAGTCATCATGTTTTGCATCCAGTCCATGGCATCTTCTTGATCTATTAATTCTTAATCACATAATAGAAGGACTAATTTGTCTTCAAACATCACATCCTTAGCCAATTTTTCATAGAACCCTTTTCATTACACAAGCTTGGTAATCTATATGTCTACGTCATATTTTATCACCTTTGTGATCCAACCAACCCTTTTTTCATTGATGTCATTACTGATTAGGAATTCTTTGATGCCTACATGTGGGACCATTAGTTGAAATATTTTTATTGTAAATCATGTGTCAAAACTTATTAAACACCCTTATAACTATGATGGCATACTTATCTAAAATTTTGTATTACATCTCATAATCTTTTAGTGCCTAACTAAATAAATCAACTAGTTGTTCTAATTGATCATGGTTCTATTGTGCAATAATGGCTAAGATGCCTCTAGTTCCACTAAATTAGTAAAGGATAAAATACTTACTATAATCAATGTTGATCAAGGTGGGATCTTGTGCAATAGTGCACTTGATGTATTCAAAACTATTATTGCTTTCATGAGTGTAGCTAAATGCAGTATTCTTCTTGAACATTGTAGTGAGGTCTTTGGTTAGAGTAACAAAGTTAAGCACAAATATGCTAACAAAGTTTATCCTCTCCAATAAGCTATTGAGATTATTCTTATGACTTGGGAGAGGGAGGGATGCAATATTGTTTACTCACTCTAGATCAATTATGATCCCCTCTTTAGAAAAAATGTGCCCCAATAGAGCACCTTATGAACTATGAAGATACACTTGTTAGGGTTTAGAGATATTCTAAAATCTTATCACCTTTCGAAGACTTACTCCAAATTGCCTAAGTGATCTTATAAATGCTTATATAAATAGTTGTCATAGAGGTAAACCAAGATGATCTTATTGATGAGTTATTTAAATTCCATATCCATGGCTCTTTGAAAGGTTTCTCCTATGTTTGTTAGACCAAAGGGCATTTACTGGTATGTGAAGGTACCTCACTTAGTGGTGAATGTTATTTTATGGTGGTCACACTCTTGCATAAGAATCTAGTTGTATCCTGAGTATCCATATAGAAATGAGAATCTCTCTACACCTACAACTATTAATCAGATCTACTCTATTATTGGGAGGGGATAGTCATCTTTGAGGGAGGCTTTTTTCAAGTCTTTGAAGTCCATGCATAGAAAAATTTCCCCGTTCTTCTTTTAAATCAAGAAAAATTTTGTAACTCATGAAGAGTATTTGATTATAAGTACTATGTTATCTTCTATGAGCTTTGAGAACTCATTTCTCATCAAGGGCTTGAGTTTTGGGTTGACAAGCCTCTAGTTCTAGCAAATTGGCCATGCACTAGGGTAGATCTCAATGGTGTGTTGTGATAAGCCTTAGTTAAATCCTATAATGTACTTATATATCCATGTGAATATATCATTGTACCTCCTACTAATCTTGATAAATTTCTTAATCTTTGGTGGGGAGCATACCTTGCCAACTTTTAGGATCTTTCATTTGAATATGGTTACTTACATAGAGACCTCCTCCTTTATTGTCATACTTTACCTTTCTCCTTTGATTTGGTAATCAGAAATAAATATTATTTCTAGGGTAACTAACCCTTTTGGTATCTATTTCTCCTTTAATTGGATGACCTGATCTTCATATTGGGCTTCCAGCTAATCTTAGTTCTTGGCACAAAACTTAGCCTCATCTTATAGGAAGATAATAATCTAATCATTACTTTCAAAAACTTTCTAATTATTTGCATTATCAGGGACTATTGGTCTAATTAAAATCTTGATGAGCTAATAATACCCCTTCATTACATTACATAGGGTGTCATACTATGAACATACGATTGTGAGTCTATCTACACCAATATTCTATGATTTTGGTATGGAACTAATGTTAAATGTGTTTAATCCTTCAATCATATTCCATACCCTATGATTTTAGGCTTTCATCAATATATTATTTGACATGATCTATGCTCTAACTTGGTTCATGACAATTTCACTATCACCAAATGCTTTTAGTGCCTTGATCACTTTATTTTATGCAAGTTGAAGACCTTGGATCAACACCTCATACTCTATAGCATTATACATGAAACTAAACTACAACCTAAATGTGTGAAAATATTTCTCCTTTTTAGGGGAGAAAATCATTGCACCATATCTAACACTATTTTTTCTCCAATAACTAATGAATTATAATTTCCATGTGCCTTTAGGGTTTTCCTATGCCTTTATGAGCTCAGGCAACACAAAGTTCTCTTAAAGGATAAAATACGTGCCTAGCCTTGTCTCCTCAATGTTGTCATATGGGTCAAACTCATAATGTTTGCGCGCTCATTCATCCATGAAATCATTTGGGACCTCTTTAAGTGGTGTTTTAGCTTCATAGATAATTATATTCTTTTCTTGATTAAACATTACATAGTTTATTTCAATTGAGTTGGGAGAGTATGGCTCAACATGTATTTTGAATATGGATTTATCCCTAATGGTCACCTTAGTTTTGTATCTAATTATGAGAAATATATGCAACCTGTCTAAAGATAAATATCTACCCATATTTTTTTGAAGTCTTGGGAGAGGTAGATGGTGAAGTAGGGAGGCAAGTAGATGACCACAATATCCTACACAATAAAAATACTTGGGCATGCATGCAACATAAGATTTATATCTTTGATGATTTTTACAATTTTAATGGTTATTCCATCCAATTATACCACTCCCTTTGAAATATGTGAATACACAATTTTGAGTATATATGTAATCTTATTTGGCATCACCAAGCTACTCACACCTAATTTGATCATGAAATTATAGACTATGTGTTGGTTGATAATCAAAGATATATAGAATAGGGGCATCTGGCTGATACTACACACTTGTATTTCCTCTACTTTGGGCTAGTAGAAGCTCATAGAGATATTAGGCATAAGTTGTGATGTCTTGCATGCCTAAAATATTTTTAGAGCATCTTTTATAAAATTTATTTGAGAAGGAATAGTGAGAGTGTCCCACATGGTTATATTAATGCTCATCTTCTTCATCTATTAAACTGTGTTAAATGGGATTTGGGATCCCTTTGGTTTTAGCTCTTGGATGATAGCCTCCTCTCATACTTGTTCACTATTCTGAGGTTGTTCCTCTCTTTTCACCATGAGCACTTGGTTAATGACTCCATTTGTGCATTTATCTTGATTATGTAATTGACTGTATGGGAAACACCATTCAAGATCCTACATAATATTATACATAGGTGCAAGGGATTTAGATATGATTCCAATTTCAAGCCTTTTTACATAAGGTGGTCTATTATTTTTGATCTATTTTGTTGCTTATGCACCACCTTAGTAGGGAGGTTTACTCGACTGGTATTACTGAGTGAAGGACTGGTGGGGTCTAGAATATTATGTTTATTACCTTTTAAGGGCCACAAACTCATTTATAAATCTTTAAAATAGTGTTTTAACCTCATGTATTTCATTAGGGAGAGTAGTATATGAATTTGGTAGGCTTACTATGATGGGAATAGGTGATAACATAGGTTATACAACTAGTTGTCTAGGAAGATGTTCTAATAATAGAGTCATAGGGGGTCTAGGCATAATTTTCCCTAACTAGATCAAATAATTTTTTGTGTGCATAACTTCATAGGCATCAAGTAGTATTGTGTCTCCCATGGATTGAATCATCATAGATATATCACTATTAAGAGCCTTCAAAAAATATAAAAAATGCAGTATTAGGATATGGCTTATACAAGGGTCGGATCCTATCCCAGATACTATAATTTGAAGTTGAAATCAACCATCATCAAAGGATCTATTTATAGTTGCAAGTTGATCTATCAGGGATAAATGGTCACTTCGGTCCTCAAATTGCTTTTAGAGTTCCTCCCTGAGATCATCCTAGTTGTGGATGGAATTTGGTCTCAAGCCTCGATACCACTAAAGTGATTTGCTTTTGAAATAAGAGGTAAGTATCCTAATAGTGACATTATATTCAATAACATTGTAAGATGCAAGGTTATCTTTATAGTTGTAAGTTACTCTATCAAGGACAAGTGGTAACTTCAATCCTCAAGTTGCTTGCATAGTTCGAATTCCCACATACACATACAATTACAAAAAGTAAAGGACATTAGAAAATGTCCTAAGACACACACAAGAGTACAAGAAAAGGACATTGTCATATGTCCTAAGACACACACAAGTAAAAAAATAGGAACTAAGAAATTTAATCACATCTAGCTACTCAATGCAAGAAAGGAAGGCATGTAAATGCTAGAAATACTATCGCATCTAACTAATCAAAGCAAGAAGTAAAAGTATGCATAGAGTAATGTCATAGTGCATGTGTTCACACTGGATCCATTATCTATGAGAACACTATGAATGAGATTATGATTCATATAGGATCTAATAAAGAGTGCGTGGTAATCCAAATCATCCTCAACTATCTCCTTCTCTAAGAAGGAGATTGAAAGTCTAGCTAGAAATCTAGAATTATACACACCAATAATGTTGCTCAAAGGATGTGACTCAACCAAAGGTGCCTAGTATGTAGCTAGTAGAGGGTGTATATGATATGCATGGTGAAAACCTGATGTATCCCCTATTTCTTATTTAGAATGTTATGGAAAAGGATCTAAGAAAAATTTTAGAGCCTTTTATTGTGCTTGATTTGCTTGAGGAGGCTCAACTGGAGTACCAAGATCAATGAGGTTGCCATCTATCAAGTCCAGTACCTTGTGTCAAAAATTGATGCATTTGTTCATTGTGTGTCTTGGTGCCCTATGAAAATAATAAAATGCATTATAATCATATCCATGTGGAAGAGGCTTTGTTGTATAGACTTCCCAAATAAGAAGGAGAGATATGATATTACACTCCAATAGTTGTTGTAAGACTCTGGATGGAGGTATTGGTAGATTAGTAAAGGCTCATCAAGGAGGTGTTGATAAACCAATTTATTGAGGGGGATTTGAAGCTACATTAACTATAGGTTGATTTTGAATTTTTTTATCATAAACCTTTACTTTTTATGGGACTTTACTATTACTCTTGTTTGTTGTTTTTGATATGCTTGTGTGATTCAATTTGCCCATTGAAATTAATTTGACTTCCCTTTCCTTTAATGTATGCCGTAACTTAGTGAAGAAGAGAAACTTTTGAACATTATTGACTCATGCAAAGTTGGTAGAAGACTCTATTTGAAGAGATCCTATAATTCTTGATTGGTTATGAGGCTAGTTATTTTATCTAAGATAGTTTTTTATAACTAATAACATAATCTATGAGATGCTCATTGGACCTTTGTTTCTATTTCACAATTTGGGCATAAGAAACCTTATCACTAATGTTAGTGTAAAAATGAGCTAGTGATATGCCAAATAAAGGATTGAATGTGTTGATTGACTTATTCAGTAGACTATAGAACTATTATAGATCATAATCCTTTAAACTCCATGTAAATAACTTGGTTAGTAACCAATCATTTGGTACATAGTCCAAGCATGTTATGTGAAAATATCTCAAGTGTGTATTTGGATCACCCTTAACATCATATAGAATTAGCTTGGATTGAAAAAAATCTAGTGGCAAGGGTGTAGAACAAATATGGCATGCTAATGGTGTATGAAGTAGAGCAAAAAAATCCAAAGTCTTTGTTGGTCTAGAGGCACCTTGCTCAAGATGTAGCACCTTAGATCGAAGATATTTTATCTCTTACACAAGGGTAGCCATATCAAGAGACAAAGTTTTACTAATCATAACTAATGGTGCCACATAGGAAGGTTGGGCTGGTATAGGGGTTGTTGAGACATAATTTCCCTCGTAGTGTCATTTACAACTGGTTGTTTTAAAGGAATAGAAGACTAAACTTGCTTATCCTTTTTAATTTCTATGATAGATTGTAATACAAGGGCATGATCTTAGGGTTGTTCCCTAAGTCTCTCTTTAAAACTTTGTAGAATCAAATCCTTGTTGATGACAACATCATTATCAATAATAATTGGAAGTGGATCAAGAGCCTGATGTGGTGGGTCATGAACAACAGTGTGTATATCATCATTGTTATTATCATACTACTCATTATCAAAATAATCCTCATGGAAATTAGTGTAATATGGATGTGTAAGATCTATAGGAGGAAACTGAGTTAGTTATTTATCCATGGAATATGGATAGGTTGGAAGAATTTGGGTGAATTTAAGAGGGTCACCAGTAAGTCTTGCACTTCATCTCAAAGGAAGAGATGCAAGAAGCTTAGGTGTCATAAGGAAAACAACTTGAAAAATTAAAGAAAATATTAAATAAATGTAATTAGGATTTGAAAAATAGTGAACTAGAATATGCCTAAAAAGGATATGAAGTTCACAAACATGTAAGGTAATACCTCAAGAAGAAAAAGGACCTAGTAAGTTCAAATAGGGTTTGAAAGAAATGATTTTAAAAATTACTATGCTGAATTTTAAAAATTAAATGTGAAATTTTGATTTAAATATGCAGGAAAAATCAAAAAAATATTGGAAAAATCAGCAAAGAATTTCTCTTAGGGATTTTGTGCACAAACGAAGTAAGTCAGGTTCACTAAATGATTTAACTTTTTTGAGAATAATAGAGTCTTATTCCAATTTTAGTTAAGGGTTTAGATTAATAAATTAGTAAAAAATATTTTAATAATTATAGTCCTAATTTGTATAATTTATTTCTCTTTTTACCTTTCTAAAAATAGCATTAAATAAGGAGAAATATAACTTAGCTTGAAATTAGACTAAAATGGTTGATACAAAAGTTGAAACTAGCTATGCAGGACTAGGATAGTATCATAAATCTATATCTAGATTTCATTTAATGAAAGGATAAGAGCATCAAAAATAAGACACCTTAGGGTCCATCATTATAGTCTAATCTTGTCTTTGTTGTCCAAAATGGTCATAGAGACCTAAAACTTTTTAGGTCTTTGTGTTGTGCCTGTGTGAGCCTACCTATGAAATAGTGAGCATTGATTATCGATAGAAATCACTATAGATATTATTTAATCTTCAAACCTTAACCCTCTATCATGGTTGATAAAATGATGTTTTAACCACTTGAGAAAGGTGGGTTAGTGTGTAAGATGCACTAAACATGTAATCTACACCGATTGTGTGGGCACCCTGCCTATATACCAATACTCTAAAGAGGGATCAAGTTATATATAGTTCTCCCACCTATTGTACTTTATGTAATAATGTGATGTAGATGAAAAAAATCCTAAATTGAGAGTGCTTGAGGTGTCTAGGGACTGGTATGAGGGTTTGAGTGTGTTTGTAGCTATGTTGGGTGACTGTATACAGAGAATAGGGAAGTTTTCCTTAGTGATTTATTTGCATTCTTGCTTATTTTGTAATATTTGTCACCTCTTCTTTGTAAATGAGTTTTGGATAGATTTTATATGGAAAAATTAGTTATGGATTAGATGTATTCATGCTAGGTCAACATAATTAAGGATAGGGATCAAACGAAAATAACAATTAGGGTTCAAAGTGCAAATGGATAGGAGTGTCAAAAATGGGACACCCTAGTGTCTAGCGGTATAGTCTAAGTATGTCACTCCTATCCTATAGGCTTTAGACCTATGGGAATAGGATTAGCCTAGGAAGTATAGTTTGGTTAAGTTGGAATCATCATTCTAAAGGTTTAGGGTAATTGGTGATGAGTAAGAAGGTGTCTAAAAGGGTCACAAGAGCATGCAAAAATGAGATATGGATAAAGTGTCACAAGCCACACTCAAACTACCAATTTGCACATTTTATATGACTAGAACTAGAATAAGAGTATTCTTTTGTTATATGAGTAGGTAATATAGAATCTTATTATAAGCATATATTACCCTATATCATGGTTTCATATTTTTATCCAAGTAAGATGATTACTTATCCACGTAGCATAGATCCTATTAATTCTTCAATGATAATACAATAATAGACATTTATTGGGTTTAAGTAATTAACTCTTTTTAAATATTGGTAATGTATTTTAAATTAAAATATTTTTATGTAAAACAAGTTAACGGATTCAAACTTATAACAAAATATATAGGGTAATATGCATAGACTATTATAAGAAACTATGTGAGCGTTTGAATGTTATAATTAGATGGCAATTTTATATAGATATAAATAGTATATTGACTATAGTTATTTGTTTAATAATATTTTAGGAATATTAATATCTTATAATAGATCACCAATGTATTTTGTGAATAGAGAAATTATAATGATTAAGTCTCTGATTAGATTTGTAAATGACTGTTGGCATCTATATACAGGTATTTATATAATGTTGAGTACATATCAAGAATATATTTAGTATGAACAAGTGTCATATAAATTAAAAATATCAATTATAGGACTTAAATACTCATATGTATATACAACATGTAGAGTTATGCCTATATTCATTATAAATAATAATAAGTTATAGGATCTTGAGGGAAAGGAAATTGTAACTATATGAATGTAGTCTAATAAAACTATAATAAGTTGTTTAAACAAAAGATTATGACTTTGTGAGAATTATGACTTTCTTTATTATGAATGACTTTTTGAAATTGATTAGTATGTACATAAATGTTGGACTCTAATATTAGTGTTTATCATATAATTTACTATATTTGAATCTACTTATAAAAATTATAAGTATGTAGTCTAAATATAGATAATACCTATTTGGTATAAAGATTACTTGTTATGTTTATTATTATTTATGTGATAAATAATATAATGTAGATTCATTCATATGTTTGATATATTAAATGTATGCATTTTGACTATTCATGTGATCAATATGTTGTATGCCTACTAGTAGGAAGTAATGTATATGAATATGTTAGTTATACTTTTATTAATCAAATCTCATATTATTGGTACTAAGTAGTGATATGGACTTCACTAGATTACTAGTACCACCAATACCAGATGAAGTTAATCTGACCAAATGGTCTATATGAATTTGACTGATCTTAAAGATCAATAACTATTGAAAACTTTGGCCAAATTAATGTTAGTTAGACACTGTCATTTCATATGTATGATTTACATGTTTATGAAATATCATGTTATAATGTATTTATTTATGGTACACTTAATGTTTTTAGAAATCATACAACACACAGGTACTAGCTTGTCTCTCTAGATTCTCACACCATCACTATCTACTCATTTGTGAAGGGAGGGTCATTCCTTTATGGAGTATTTTATTAGGGATTGATAGTTTTTGGTTGGTGTGTAAAAGTTCTAAATTTATCCTCTCCCTGCCCACAATAGTACTTATTAAAGACTACACTTGAGATTGTCATAGATATTTGAGTTTGGGAACTCATGATCTATGGAGCCTTGAATCTTGTATCTTATATATTATATTAGATTTATTATTATTGAGACATTATTTCTAATGAGATTTAATTATTTACTCATTATACATTGATAGCAATGGTTGTATGTTTGTACCAGTCATGGCTAGAAACTATAATTACTTTCTATGTTCACTTATATTGTGTTTCATCTGATGATATTGATTAGTGAAAGATAGATATTACATGTTTATTTTATAGTTAATATACTTATATTGTTTTAAATAAATCATTAATTTATTCTTATGGTGAAATCTAATGAAAGAATGTGTTGATTAAATTTTAAAAAAATCATGTTATTCTAAGTAAATCCTAGTGGGGATGTTACATGTGGTATCAGAGCTACGACTCAAAATCTAGAACTTAATGAGTCCACTAATATTTTTGTATCCTTATATTTACTATAAATTAAAATGGTTAAAGATATATTATCTAGATAGGGTCCTTAAAATGTCAATGACAATAACCCTCCATTTGATTCTAAATAATTTACCACTAAGAAAGTAGCAAAGTTAGATCAAATTCTCATAGCCATGAATGAAACTAGGGACTAAATTTTAGTCTTAGAGTAGTGATTTCATGGCCATGAAGAGTAAGTACATCAATATTTAACCAAAGATCATCCCACTAAGTAGGAAAACCCTCAAGATGTAAGAGCATAGGTAGCTATGGAATTGGCTAGAAATAAGAAAAAGGTGAACCCACCTAAATTTTATAGAGCTATTTTGGGTGGTGGAGTGAAATCATGGTTGACTGAGATGGAAAATTATTTTAAAATTCAAAAATACTCTGAGGTCACTAAATCAATATGGAGAGCTTTCCAGTTGGTTGGTGAAGCATCTATGTGGTGGGCCAACAAGAATTTGAAAATGAATCTTAACTAAACCACCACTACATGGGAGTAGTTTCTGACATTGCTCAGATCATAGTGGATTCCATAACTAAATTTTAACCATAATATTATAAATTTATAGAATCTAAAGCAAAGAGACTTATCAGTGAATGAATACTAGGAAAAATTCACCAAACTTCTAAAGTATGTACCTCAGTATCAAACATATGAAAGGTTAAAAATTAGGAGGTTTATCATGGGATTGAAACCCTATATTGGTGGAGAGGTAGAAATATATGGGTTATCTACCATGTACCAAGTATTCAAAAAGGTAGTTAAGAAAGAATAAAATTTGAAGTCTTTTACTCAGGCAAGCGACAAGTTTAAGAAAAAGATTGGAAGTTCTAAACCAAATTTCAAAAATAAGAACTAGAAGAAAAGGATTGGAGACTCCATGATTTATCTCAAAAATCAAAATGATAAATTCAAAAATGGTTCAGGAAACAAAAAACTAATCAATGGCTTCAAAGGTAGTTTCAAAGGAAACCAATAGTCTGACAAGAGGGACCAATTAGAGGTTGCTTCATTTGTAAAGGTTACCACTATGATTTTGAGTGTACCTAGTATAAGTCAAAGAACAAAGGTTATACACATCAATATGGAAATTTTTATCAATATATTCATTTGTTAATTGATAATTGGCAAGACAAATTCCAAGCTTCACCCATATAACTATCAAGTATTTTTTTTGAACATCTAGTTTCCATTTTGATAAATATAGGGGATACATAATGCTTTATAGCTCCTAAAATTCTAAATAAGTTATCTAGAAGATCTAGAGTAATGGAAAATGCATGGTTAGTACAATATGAGAATGATTTAAAAGTCAAAGTTGAAAAGTGTTTAGTTGAAGTGGAGATTAGGTTACCCAAACTCATAATAGTAGTAGATAGTTATGTATCATTATTAGGGTCATATGGTGTAATCCTATGAGTCAAATAGATTATGAAGCATAAGGCCTAGGTTGAATGCTACGTAAATAAGGTTGAGTATCTAGATGATCTTACAAATAAGACATCAATTTAGTGTGAGAAAAGAGAGTTGAAGCTTAGGTAGATTTATGTAATGCAACTCAAGAAGGCTCAAAGAAAAGTATACCAAGAATTTATTGTCAAGACAAATGAAATGGATAAATATAAGGAACCACCTCTCAAAGATTATCCATTCCTTAAAAATTATCATGATGTTTTTCTAGAGGAATTTATAGGATTTCCTTATAAATGAGAGTTTGATTTCTCTATCGATATCATATCTGGATCAGAACCACAGTCTAAGGCACCATATAGGATGTCAACCACTAAATTGATTAAATTGATTGCTCAAATCTAGGAATTATTATCAAAGGGGTTAATTAGGAAAAGTGTGTCACCATGGGGTGCATCATTTATCTTCATCAAGAAGAAAGATGATACTCTTTAACTTTGCTTAGACTATAGAATGTTGAATAAGGAAACTATCAAAAATAAGTATCTGCTAGCTAATATAAATGATCTTTTTGATCAAATACAAGGAACAAAATTTTTTGCTAATATTTATCTTAGAGAAATATATCATCAACTGAGGATAAAGGATGAGGATATTTCAAAAACAACATTTATAACTTGTTATGGTCACTATGAGTTCACAATGTTACCATTTGGGTTGATAAATGCTCTAGTAGCATTTATTAAGCTCATGAATAGTGCGTTTATAAATTATCTAGATCATTTTTTAGGCCTTTTTTGATGTTATTCTTATATTCTCTAAGAATTATTAGGAGCTTCTACAATATCTGTAACTAGTTTTGTAATGTTTGTGGAAGTTCAAGTTGTATGGCAAGTTGTCTACGTGCATATTTTTTATGTATAAATATAATATTTGGGATATATTATCTCTATATATGGTATTTTAGTATATCTAGCAAAGATAAGAGCCATTATGGAGTGGATAACACCAAAGAATGTACATGAGGTAAGAATTTTCATTAGAATATTAGGGATTTTACCATAAATTCATTCTAATTTATCTAAGATAGATAATTTGATTACCTCTCTACAACATAAGAACCAAAGTTTTATCTAGTTATATAAGTGTGAAGTAGCTTTTCAAGAATTGAAAAATATGCTTACTTCAACGTCAGTACTAAGATTTATTGATCCCAATGGTCAATTTTTGGTGATCATAGATGCATCAAGGGATGTAATAGGATGATACCTTATGAAGGATGGTGTAGTGGTATCTTATGAATCAAGGAAGTTGAAACCTTATGAGATGAATTACACCCCTCATGATCTAAAATTTGTATTAATAATGCATGCTTTGTAAGTGTAAATGAATTATTTGTTAGAAAAAAAAATTTAGCTCAAGACTAACAACTTGGGACTCAAGTACGTCTTCACCCAACTGAATCTAAATGCTGATTAGAGCTTCTAGCTAGAGTTCTTATCTAATTATGATTTTGATATTAACTATATTTGAGGTAATTAAAATAGATTAGTTGATTCCCTTATTCATAGGAGGTACATAGTATCCATGGCTACTATCAAGAGTTATTTTGAGGATTAAGTGATATAATTCTCATTAGGAGATGAATTATATGATTAGGTTAGAAAAGTGTTGTCTGAGAATGTTCAAAATCCTAGGTATAAAGGGTTTAGAATAGAGAATGATGGTATTTTGTGATATAATGGAAGGATGTATGTGACATATTAAGATAATATGAGGATCACATTACTAAAGGAACTACATAATGCCACTTCAAGACATCCAAGATTAACCAAGCTTATGGCAGATCTTAGACCACTTTATTTTTGGAAACAAATCAAGAAAGATGTAGTGGACTTTATGTCATGTTGTTTGGAATGTCAATGGGTGAAATATGAACATGTGAATTTGGTTGGATTGTTATATCTACATGATATACTATAATGGAAGTGATAGGTGATCAGTATGGACTTTATCCAAAGTTTACTATTATCATGAAATAAGCACGACATGATCTTGGTTGTAGTTGATAAGGTAGCTAAGGTGGATTAGTTTATACCAAGTAATTTGATAGATGATGCACCTACTCTTGAAAAGAGGTTTGTAAAGAAAGTGTATCAATTACATGGATTCATAGAGAAGTTCATTTTAGATCATGATTTGAAGATGACATCTAGGTTTTGGATAACTCTAGGTTTAACTTTGGGTACATAATTAAACTTCAGCATTGCATATCACCTAGAGATTAATGATTAGACTAAGTGAGTTAATTAGGTATTAGAGGATTTTATTCATATGTATTTCATGGATCAAAATTAAAAATGGGAAAATTATCTTCTATTGGTTGATTTTGATTATAATGACTCATACCAATCAGCTTTGAATATGGCACCATTTGAAGAATTATATGGAAGAAAGTACAAGATACCAATCAGTTGGGATAGGTTGGAAGATAGGATAATCTTTGGACCTAAAATGCCTTCAAAAATGGAAGATCAAGTTAGATCAATTAGGTAGAGATTGGCTGAGGCCAAAGATAGGTAAAAGATTTATGTTGATATAAAGAGAACATATAGGCATTTTTTAGTAGGTAATAAAGTGTTCTTGCAAGTTAAGCTATAGAAGAGCTTGATTAAATTCAAAAAGTCAGTGAAAATTTTACCAAGATATGTGGGACCCTTAAATGTTTTAGAAGTGGTTAATATTATAGTGTATAGTCTTACATTGCCACCAGCCCTAGCTCTATTGCATAATGTCTTCTGTGTTTCTTATCTTAAAAAAATATGTAGTTGATCTTTCACATGTGTTGGATTGGAATGCTTTTTAGGTTTTGGATCTTGAGGTGGTCATAGTATATCCAATAAGAGTAATGTACACTCACAAAATTTGTTTGTGTAAGAGATATATTTCATAGTTCAAGGTCTTGTGAGACTAATACTATGAGGATAGTGCTACTTGAGATCACTATAGTGAGTTCTATAGGTAGTTTCCACATTTATTTTCTTGATTTGATTCTTCATACTCTGTTATTTTTCTAATAAATAATGTTTTTAATTCATAACTTATGTTTTAATAAGTGTCATCATTATGATGGATAGCTTTAGGGGGGAACAATTTTACATCCAAATTTCTTACTAAGAAAATTTACTTAATTGTCCATAGAATATTATGGTTGTAAATTTATTTTATTATTATTTAACTAAGCTATAAGTCATATGATGTTATGGTATAGATGTATTTTTCTTTGATTTCATGATTACATTATTATGAGTTAGTTGGATTTTATATTCTTACATTGTGATCATGTTGATTTATTAATACAATAGTATATTATGATAGATATATATCATGATGTTACATGCTAACTACCTTCTTGTTATCAGTTTGATGAAGGAGAGATTAATCCCTCAGAGCATGATAGAGGGAGAGCAACATTGAAGAGGGTGACATAGATGGAGGTGTTAAGGGATGATAGAGGAAAGTCTAAAACCCATGAACACACCACATTAGATAGTATATGTTACATGCATTATTTAAATTACTAGCATTAGTACATTCTTTATATTATTTGCATTTAGATAATTGCATATGTGTGTGTTAGTTAAGTTTAATAGTTGTATGTAGAATAAATCATGTGTGATTGCATTGTGGATGTTATGCATAGGTTTAAATGTATAATTTTGTAGTATGATTATGTTGGTTATTGGTTTAATAGACATTTTATTTACCATTTCATATTAAAAGAATATTATTGACTCTATATTATTCATATTATTCTTAAGTTTTAATGATTGTTTATCTATATTAAGCTAGTAATAGATAAAATAATTGTAATGGATTTTCATAAGAAGGAAATAAAAGAAAATAATTAAAAAATAAAACAAATAATAAATCAATCATATTATAATAATTAATTATGTTATAATTAGCAATTGGGTTATATTGTATCTTAATTAGGAAAAATATATATATAACAAGAAAAGAAAAAAAAAGAAACACCAAAAAAAATGAGGGGGGGGGAGATTTAATGGAAAAGGAGTGAGATTTAAAGAGAATAACATACTTATACAAAGACAAAATTAAGGAAAAAAGGTGTGGCAGGGAAGAATAAGGGGAAAATAAGAGAAGAGAATGGAGCACGGGTTGGAGAAGAATAAAGGATAGTGCAAGAAGAGAGAGGACACAAAATAGAGAAGTGAAGTAATTTAGGAGTGTGTCATCTTAGTGTTGGACCTTTTCCCAAGGTAGGTGAAGTTATTAAGATTTTTTATGGAATTTGTAAAAATTTTGCATGATTTGTGAGGATATTCTTTCATTGTCAATGTGTATTTGTCATATGGATAAGCGATTTGTATGTGTTTGATTCTCATAAAAATAGGAGAGTATATATACAAATTTCATGTATGCATTCATCAAATAAATCATATACAAATATATAACTACCTATGTGAACATATTCAATACAAAACTTATAATGAAAACATTGTATTTTTAAATAAATACATAATCTAAGTTGAATTTAGGAAAAATAGGGTTATCTTTATAATTATAGGGAGCTTGTGTGTATTAAAGAGAACCATGAGTGTAGAGAACTATAGAATAGCACACAAAAAAATAGTATTACAAAATATAACATAAAGTGAACTAAAGTCATGAACTAATAAATACTTAATAAAATAGTATTGATATCTATATGATTATCACAAGTTAGTACAATGATAATCATAAAGTATTGATAGTCATATAGTATGGTTAATAAATTTTAGATTTAAAATTGATAGTATATACTTTATAAGAATTTGAAATGATATGAAAGTATTGATCTAAAACATACAATGATAGTCATACAATGATTCAAAATTTAATAGATCATTGGATCAACCCATAATTTGTATTGTTTCTAACATAAAATATTAGACAACATAGGTCAAGAAAGATGATTAGAGTCATATATGTTATCATGTAAATACTCATTTTATAATACTATCATAATCGTAGAATATCATACCTGGTATGTGATAATCTAAGTCTTTCTAAAATTAACCTGGTATACATAAATCAGAGTATTTACATAAATCAAGGATGTTTTAAATAATAAGAGTAATTTAACTATTTTGAGAATATTGGAGTCTTATTCCTAATTTAGTTAAGGACCTAAGTTGACTATATCAATAAATAATATTACAATAATTTAGCTATTAATTTGTATAATTTAACTATATTTTTAACCTTTTTATAAATAGCAATAAATATGAAAAAATAAGATAGCTGAAAACTAGATGAAATGGTTGAGATAAGGTTTGGAATTTGCTATGAAGGACTAGGATAGTGTCACAAATTAGGATCTAGATTTTATTTTGTGAAAGGATAGGAACATCAAAATAGGACACCCTAGGGTCTGACGCTATAGTCCTCTTCTACTTCTATTGTCCTAGAGACTTGAGTTTTTTAGGTTTTATTCATTGTCCCTGTGTGAGCCTACTTATGAAATTTTGACTATTGAAGGTCTACTAAACTCCTTGTAGAGATGATTTAGTTTTCAAACCCTAGACTTCATTATTCTTTGATCAATATTGAGAAATAATGTGGGGTTAGTGTGTGTAAGATGCACTAAATGTGTATCCACACCCCTTGTATGTGCATGATGCCTACATACCAATACTCTGAAGAGGCATCAAGCCATATGTAGTTCTCCCACTTGATGTGTTTTATGAAATAGCATTATGAAGATGTAAAAATTGTTAAACTAGGTGTGTTTGAAGTAGCTAAGGATTAATATGAGGATTTGGATGTGTTTGTAGTTGTATTAGATGGTTGTATGTATAGAATAGGGAAGTTTACCTCAATGGTCTTGCTTGTATTCTTGTTTGCTTTTGTAATATTTATCAACCTCTTCTAAATGAACTTTGAATGGGATTTTATAGAGATATATTGGTCATGGGTTGAATGTATTCACATTAGGCTAACAAGAAGAAGGATATGAACAAGAAATGAGTGACCATTGGAACTAAAAATGCAATTATACAAGATCACCAAAAATAGACACCCTAAGGTCTAGCGCTATTATCCTCCAAGTACGATACCTAGGGGTATGGAATTATCATAGGAAATTTAGCTTGTCTGAGCTAGAATTAAGTCTTGAAAGTCTATAGATGACTAAGAATAATCAAAAATGTGTTTAGAAGGGTCATGATAACATTCAAGAGGGATATACGGTTTGGGTGTCACAAGCCACACTCAAGCTACTAGTTTTCACATTTTAATGACTAAATTTGCCACCCCTTTTATTTTAATGATGCAGCAAAGTCAAATACTAGGATAAAGGAAAAGTAGAAAGTGTTCCTAAACTTACCTATAAGGGTGAAGCTCATAAATCTATGTGATGTTGGGTGTACATAAAGAGAGCACATTGTGAAGTGTAAATCTACAAGAGAAAATAAATAAAAGATTAGTTCTTACTAGATACACTATATATAAAATAATAACATATAAATTTGGGTAAGAGAGAGGAAGAGAAAGGAATGAATACACCTCACTAGGTATGTGAACCAATACAAAACTTGTTGTGATGTTGAGTATGTGCTGAATGATGTTGTACTAAGAAGAATATCATGAATGGAGCTAAGTTATCAGTTCCTTGAGAGTGGCTCAAGAATGCAAAGACTGCCCCTTTGGCTCCATCATTATGTACTAATTTAATCTTTGTGATCATGCATGTGTTAATTAATTTTTATATTATGTGTCCAATGCCTTTGAGTAGGTGGCTCAAGAATACAAAGGATAGCTAGTCCTTTGGATCCATAATTGCCTTATGAAGTTAAGATATGAAAAGATACTAGTATGAATGTGTGTCATATGAGATGGCTCTTGAAGCCCATGAATGTTTTTTAGTTTGAAAATGTGGTGTGGATAGTTGAATGTGTGATAAAAACTAGGCCACTCTTGGCCACTCAAAAAAGGTGGAGATTAGGCTTGTATGAAAGCCATTCAAAAACTGGGCAATAGGATTATGTGGAAGCACTTGGAAATGATGTCAACCACCTAAAAATGAAATAAGGCATGCAACTATTGAGAATTCTTGGGTAATATACTAAACATGAAAATAAAAGAAGTCAAATGTGCCACACACATTGCCCCCAATCACTAGTGTATGTAACATGGATTATGATCTAGAAGTTATATCAATTACCCAATTTGAAATTAGAAGCAAGAGCCATCATGTCATGCATGATGCCCCCTATATCTATATTCTCTAAGAAAAACTATACTGAAACTATTGAATCTAGATTGATATATATTTCACAAAACTATAGTTGAGCTAAAATTTTTGCTTATTTTTATAAATTCTAGGTTTTTTGTTGTTTAGATAAGAGTGCCAAAAATAGGACACCCTACTATTCAATATTTTTTTTCATGTCTAACATTATTTTTCTGTGCTAAAACTATGAGTAGTCTATAATCATCACTATTTTCTAGTATGTTCTACCTGGTTTGACCTCTAATTGTTGTTCTGAGTGTTCTTAAAACTAATTTTTCAATTATTAGGATCTCTTATCTCTATGAAAAAACCCTTATTTGTTGCACCATCTTTTAAGGGTAGGAATTAATACCCTACAATGACTACCCTTAGAATAAAGAGCCCTAAAAGTGTGTTATACTAAAAAATACATGATATAGAAATGATAATTAAAAAGATTTCTCAAGATATAGCATAGTTTGTAATTGATATTTTTAGATCAACATGGGTATGCCTAGATAGATATAAAAATGTAATAGCATGTGCAGTATATTGAATTGAAACTAGAAATTTTATTTTTTATTTGTCAAGTAGGGATGGAGCATGATGTCTATCATGGCATCCAAAAAATCAAGATAATTCATGATGTGGATCATGGCATTACAAATAGTGAGAAGTAAACAAGCAACAAGCACATAAGACAAGAAGCAAAAGTATACAATAGTGGCCAAGGTGGAAATCAAATAAGGGACATGGGCACATGTCACTCAAATTGGAAAGTAAGCATACAAGGCATGTTCAAATGCCACATACATATATGATTGAAAATAAGCAAGTTTGGCATGAGGGCCACAATCACATATAAGGTTACAAGAAAAAGACATTAGAAAATATCCTAAGGCACACACAAGAATAGAAATAAAGGACATTATAAAATATCATAAGGCACATACAAGAGATAAAATAGGAACTAAGAAATACAATCACATTTAGCTATGTAAATCAAGAAAGGAAGGCATGTAATATACTTGAAATACAATCACATATAACTAATAAAATAAAAAAGTGAAAGTATGCAATAAATGGCATACAATACTAAGTATATGCTAGGAAATACATAAGTGTTATATACTAGTGAGTGTCGATATAGTAATCTATGTAAGCTAATAAGTAATGTACATCATCATGATAACTAGAGTGTGTGATGTAGGAATGACATAACTTAGATGGTGTAGTCATGTATAAGATGCCCCCGATGGGTAGATATATTGATGTATGTCTTGAATCTAGAATTAGGATGCCCCTTCAATGGGTAGAGTGAACCAATCATGGATCTAGATGTCACTACACACACTCAAAGAAGATCAAGTAAAGCATGGTAATGTAGATAAATTGACAAACAATAGCATAAAATAGAAAATTTAAGTCTAGCATGGTAGTAGAAATGTAAAGCATGTATAATGCATACAATTGAAATGTTTTTGTATTTTAGAATTATTTGAATGTTTTTAGATTTTAAAATTTTGAATGTTTTTGGATTTTAAAATATTTGAATATTTTTGGTATTTTGACATATTTAAATGTTTTTTGTATTTTTGATATAAGCTACATACAATCAATCATAAAGAAACTATGTACAAGTAAGGTTAAGGAGAGATGATACTAACTGATGAGTCTCATGGGAGACTTCCTATCATGGTGTCTTATATTAAGAAGAGGATCATGGATGATCATGAATCACAATGGAAGGTCTAAGATTGTGGCTCTAAAAGTTATATATGTTGTGAATGCTCTGAAATCTCTATAGTGGAAATTGACTTTAGGGTCTCCTTGTAACTCTAAGAAGTGGATGCAATTGTAGGTCTCTTAGGGACACATCTAGTAGTAGGAGAATCTCTCTGAACATGTGCTCTATGTGTAAAGGCATGATACATAAATGATACTACCTGAGTGTGAAAACTATAGCTAGAAGCTATATAAAATCTTGAAATTATGGATCCTCAAAAAGAGGCCTCTATGGAAGTATATTAACTCTCTATTCTAGTGATGGATGCCTCAATTATGTCTAAATCTAAATTGAAGGAAGAACTAAAATCAGGAGATAAACTAAAATTGGTGGTGGAACTAAAAATGGTGATTTCAAAATAGTAGATGGCTTTGAAGTGGGGAGTGGTAACTCATATGGAACTCCACCAACTATAACAACTTGATTAACATGAATGAATTTCATGCATCTGTGAACTCATAAGGTACTACTCAATTTTTTTGAATCCATGGTTGACCAAGTAACATATCAAAAACTCCTACACTAGGAACAATAGTAAATGGTGTGGCCACATATGTTAGACCAACCTATAGAATTATAATCTCACCCAATAAACTCTGTATGTGCCCACTAAATCTATTGATAACTGTGTCCATCAGGGTAATATCCTGCTCTGAATATCCCAAATATTGTAGTAATGTCATAGTTCATATTTTCACACTAGATCTATTATCTATGAGAACACTATGAATAAAATGATTATGAATGTAAGCTCTGATAAAGAGTACATGATAATTTGAATCATACTCAACTATCTCCTACTCTGAGAAGGAGATCAAAGGTCCATCCAGAACTTTGCAATTATATACACCAATCATGTTGCTTAATTGGTGTAATTCAACTGAAGGTGTCTGATATGTGATTGGAGGATGTGCATGTATGCATGATGCACACCTAATGTATCATTTGTATATTATTTAGAATGTTATGGGAAAGGATCTAAAAAGATTTTAAAAGATTTGTCTTATTTTGGCTTTGCTTGAGGAGGCTCAACTGAAGTGTCAAGATCAATAATGTTTCCATCTAACAAGTCATGTATCTTGTGTTTCAAATTGATGCATCTATTTGTTGTGTAGCCTAATGCCATATGAAAATCAAAAAATGCATTATGATCATATCCCCATGGAAGAGGGTTTATTGGATCAACTTCCTAAATATGAGGGAGAGATATGATATTACATTCCAATAACTACTATAAAACTATGGATGGAGGTGCTGGTAGATTGGTAAAATTTCACCAAGGAGGTGCTAATAAAACCACTTGTTGAAGGGGCTCTGAAGATACATTAATTGTAGGTTGATTTTAACTCTTGCTATCATTGATTTTTACTTTGTATGGGACTTTGTTGTTACTCTTGTTTGTTTTTTTGAATATAAGTATGTACTTAAGTTTTCCCATTGAAATTAGTTTAACTTCCCTTTATTTTAGTGTATGACATAACTCAATGAAGGAAGAGAATCTTTTAAACATTATTTATTCATGTAAAGCTGGTAGAAGACTTTATTTGAAGAGATCTTGTAACTCTTGATCAGACATGGGGCTAGTCATCTTAGCCAAGATAGTCTTATATCAAAGAACATAATCTATGAGATGCTCATTTGACCTTTATTTATATTGTGTAACTTAGGCATAGGAAACCTTATCACCAATGTTAATGCTGAACTGATCTAGGAATATGTAGGCTAGAGGATTAAATGTATTGATTGATTGATTTGGTAGACTATAGAACCATTATAAAGCATAATCCCTTAGACTCCATGGAAATATCTTGGTTAGTATCCAGTCATTTGGCACATAGTCTAAGAATTTTATGTGAAAAGTTTTCAAATGTGTCTCTAGATCACTCTTGCCATCATATAGAGTGAGCTTGGGTTAAACGAAACCTTATGGCAATGGTGTATAAATTAGAGAAAAATAATCCAAAGCATGCATAGGTCTAGAATCACTTTTCACAAGATGTAGCACCTTAGATTGAAGATATTTTATCTCTTACACAAGGGCTACCACATCAAGAGACAAAAATGTACTAGTTGTAGCTAGTAGTGGCATATAGATAGGTTAGGCTACTATATGGGTTTTTTGAGACATAATTTCCCCTATAATGTCATGTGTAATTGGTTTCTCTATAGTTTGAGAATATTGACCATTGTTCACTCTTTATTGTTCTTTTTTTAGTATTTTAAGCATGCCATTTTGCATATCAGGATGTTTAGTTAAAATTTATTAAAGTTCCCTTTTATTAGTTTCATCAAAACTGGTGTATTGGGCCATTGTTAAAGTAGGAAAACAAATTGAAAATTGATTGAATTTTTTGTAATAATTTATAATAAACAAAGTGATATGGAAGTAAAGTACTAAATATAGGAAATGTAAAGTCCTAAAAATAAAAAAAATAGAAAATTCATAAAAAGGATATGAAGCTCATAAACATGTAAGGTGATACCTCAAAAAGCAATGGGACCTAATATATGAAACTAGGGTTTTGAAAAAAAATGATATTTTTAAAATTACTAAGGAATTTTAAAATTTAATGTGAAATTCTGATTGAAATATGTCGGTAAAAAAAAGAAAAATATTAGAAAAATCTTTATTTAAAGGGACCTAGTATATGCAACTAGGGTTTGGAAGAATTTTTTTTTTAAAAATTACTATGGAATTTTAAAATTTAAAGTGAATATCTGATTTAAATATGCAAGTAAAAAAAATTAGAAAATTCTTGGAAAATTCTTGATTTAAAAGGACCTAGTATATGCAACTAGGCTTTGGAAGAAAATTATTTTTTTAAATTAATATAGAATTTTAAAATTTAAATTTAATTATAATTTAAATATGTAGTTAAAATAATCAATAAATTATTAGAAACATTAGCAAGGAATTTACCCTAGGGTTTTTATGTGCAAACAAAGTAAGTTATGTTCACCAAATGATTTAACTATTTTTAGGAATATTGAGTCTTATTCTTAATTTAGTTAAGGGTCTGATTTGACTAAATCAATAAATAATATTGAAATAATTTAGCTACTAATTTATATAATTTAATTATATTTTTAACCTTGTTATAAATAGTAATAAATATGAAGAAAATAAGACTTAGCTAAAAATTATATGAAATAGATGAGATATGGTCTAGAATTTTCTATGCAAAATTGGGACAGTGTCACAAATCAAGATTTGGCTTTCATTTTGGGAAAGGATAGGAGTGCCAAAATAGGACACCCTAGGATTTGGTGCTATAGTCATATTCTATTATTTTTGTCCCAATGACTTGAGTTTTCTAGGTTTTGTTCGCTATCCTTATGTGAACCTACCTATGAAAATTTGACTATTGAAGGTGTACAAAACTCTTTGTAGATCTAATTTAATATTAAAACCCTAGAATTCATTGTGTTTTGATCAAAATTGAGAAATAAAGGTGGGTTAGTGTGTGTAATATGCACTAAACATGTATCCATACCCCTTTTGTGGGCACATTGTCTACATACTAATACTCCAAAGAGGGATCAAGCCATATGTAGTTCCCCCACTTGATGTTATTTGTGAAATAGTACTATATAGATGCAAAAATGATAAATTGGGTGTGTTTGAGGTGGCTAGGGACTGGCATGAGGATTTGGATGTGCTTGTATCTATATTAGATGGTTATATGTAGAGAATAAGGAAGTTTGCCTCAATGGTATTGCTTGTATTCTTACTTGCTTTTGTAATATTTGCCAACACCTTATAAATGAACTTTGAATGGGATTTTATAGAGATTTTTTAGTCATGGGTTGAATCTATTCATGTTAGGTCGATAAGAAGAAGGATAAAAAGTAGAAGGAACTGACTGTTGGAGTTAAAAATGAAATTAGATAGAAGCACAAAAAATAAACACCCTAAGGTCCACTGGTGTAATCCAAGTTGGGCACTATTGTCCTACAAGTGCAAGACCTAGGGGAATGGAATTATCATAGGAAATGTAGCCTGGGTGAGCTAGAATCAGGTCTTAGAAGTCTACAAATTACTAGGAATAAATAAAAAGGTATTTAGAAGGGTCATGAGAACATGTAAGAGGGACCTATGTGTTGGGTGTCACAAGCCACACTCAAGCCCCCAATCTTCACATTTTATATGACTACAAAGAGTAACCATTAAATTTTTGGTTATTTTAATATTACAAGATTAGTTTAAGTAACCATTAAGGTTTTAGTTGTTACAAGGTTATTATTTTATATAGGGAATAAGAGTAGTATATATGTTATATAGAGTCATAGATAATATAAAAACACATCACTATAATAAGAGTAATCTTTTGTTATATGATTAGGTAATATATAATATTATTTTAAGCATAGATTACCTTATATCATGGTTTCATATTGTTATCTAGGTAAGATGATTACTTAGCCATGTAGCATAGATCTTATTAATTCTTCAACAATAATACAACTATATATGTTTATTGGGTTGAAATAATTAACTCTTTGTAAAGAATAGCAATGTATTTTAGAGTCCAATAATTTTATGTAAAACAAGTTGATGTAGTCAAACTTGTAACAAAATATATAGGGTAATATGCATAGACTATTATAAGAAATTATGTGAGTGTTTGAATGTTATAATTAGATGGTTATTTGATTTGGATATAAACAGTGTATTGATTATAATAATCTATTTAATAATATTCTAGGAATATTAATATCTTTTAATAGATCATCAATGTATTTTGTGAATAGGGAAGTAATAATGATTAAGTCTTTGATTATATTTATAAATGGATATTCACACACACACACACACACACACACACACACACACACACACACACACACACACACACACACACACACACACACACACACACACACACACAATGTTGAGTACATATATATGGTACATAACAAGAATATATTTAGTAAGATCAAGTGTTGTATAAATGAAAAATATTGGTAAGAGACTTAGATATATGTGTATAAAACATATAGAGGTGTGCCTATATCCATTAAAAATAATAATAAGTTATAGGATACTAAGGGAAAGGAAAATGTAACTATATGAATGTAGCCTACTAAAAATATAATAAGTTGTTCAAATGGAAGATTATGTTTTTATGATAATTTTGACTTTTTTTATAATGATTAATTATTTAAAATTGAGTAGTGGGTACATAGATGATAGACTATAATATTAGTGATTATCATAGAATGTACTATACTTGAATCTACTTACAAAAATTAGAATTATGCACTCTAAATATAGATTATACCCAGTTGGTATAAAAGGTATTTTGTATGCTTATTATTATTTATGTGATAAATAATATAATGAAGATTCATTCATATATTTCACAAATTAAATGTATACATTTTGATTATTCCTATGTTTAGCATGTTTTATACCTGCTAGTAAGAAGTAATCTATATGAATATGTTGGTTTTATACATATTAACCAAATATTGTATTGTTAGTAATAAGTAGTGAGATGGACTTCACTAGCTTACTAACATCACCAATGTCCAAATGAAAGTAATCCAATCAAGTGGTGTGTATGAATTTGACTGATTCTTAGAGATCAATAACTATTTTTTTTTAACCAAAGTAATGTTAGTTAGACCTTATCATTTCATATGTACGGTTTATATGTTTTTATAATATCATGTTAGAATGGATTTTTTTATGGTACGCTTCATGTTCTTAGAAATTATACAGCACACAGGTACTAGCTTATCTATCTGGATTCATGCACACTGTCACTATCTACTCATCTGTAAAGGGGGGGATATTCTCTGATGGGGGATTTTGTGGGGTATAGATGGTTTGTGGTTAGTGTGGAAAAGTGATCGGATGATGTTCTCCCTCCCCACAACAATACTTATTTAGAGACTACACTTGAGATTGCCATAGATATTGGAGTTTGGGAACTCATGCTCCGTGGAGCTTTGTATCTTGTATATATCGTATTATATTATATTATATTATATTATATTATATCTATTATCCTTGAGACATTATTTTTTGTGAGATGTAATTATTCACTTATTGTACATTGACATAGTAATGGTATGTATGTTTGTACTAGTCATGGCTTGGATATTTGTAATTACTTTTTATGTTCAGTTATATAGTGTTTCATTTGATTATAATGATCAATGACAGATAGATGTTATATGTTTATTTTATAGTTAATATACTTAGAGTGTTTTAACAAGATCACTAATTAGATTCTCATGGTGAAATTAATGAAAGAATACATTAATTAATTTTTTTTTAAATTATTCATAGTAAATTCTAGTGGGGATGTTATAGGCTAAGAATATGACAATTTATTACAAGATAAAAACATGGTAGAAAGGCCAAAGACTCCATCCATAGAGGTAACAATCAAATAGGCATAACCTTCAATTGAAGGTGATTGAAGCCATGAGGTAGATCAAGAGTAACTATAGAAATTTGAGGTACTAAGCTTGTAGGGACTAAAAGTAGAGGCATCCCTTAGTGGTGACCAATTAGGTAAGGGTGATCTATTTAATTCTCCTCTATGGCTTTATCCTCTTATGTCATTATTAATTATTTCTTCTATTTCATTATTAGTTGTTTCTAATTTTACTCATGTGTTATCATTCCCTATTGGGCCTATTTTCATTATGACAAACACTAATATAATCACTCCTCCTATCTCCACCTCTATTTTCCATGGCCACCAACCAACCCATATTTTAGGTATCATCTTCTTCTACTCAGCTGAGTTCACCACTAACCTCATTAAAATTAGTACAGACCACAATAATGGTGGCAACAAAGAGATATATAAAGAATAAACCTATCTACATTGTGCATTTTATGCCACACCTAGGGAATGTAGATTGGTCCAAGATAATTTAGACTTTAATGCCTAAGCTAGCCACTAAGCTTAATCTTGAAAAGGACAAAAAAATAGAGGCATAGCACTGGATCCATCAAAGTTTACTCTTCTAGATTGGGCCAAGGAGTTAAGATCATCAATTTCTAAGAGGCCAAACTTGAAGATCACCAATATTCCCACCTTAAACTCACTCTTTGATAAATTAATAGCCTCGGTCGAAAGGGTAAGGAAGAGGAAGATAGAGAATAGTAATGGGAGAGACCTAACTATGGAAGAAAGAGAAGAGATTTACTCATTTCAAAGAGACAAGATAGAAAAAAGGGTCAGTCCCCCTACATTGATGACCCTAATTCCTTCATGGAGACCCACACTAAAGTTATATTTTCCATTTATGAGGGAATATAATATGCTAGAAAATAATTAGAAGAAGATTTGGAGACTCTTAGAGAATAGAAATAAGTAATCAATGTTCCCTTTGGAATAAAGCAAGATGTATAGAGTGAAACATTAAATTTATATGAGATTTTAGATACCATTAATTATTTGAGAGCAAAATTATCTCCAAATGTAACCATAATACCAAAATTATTTAATATTCTTAAAAAATATGAGAAAAAATTGAATTTCTTAGTTTTTTATACTCCTAATAAGGCATTCAGTCATTTAAATTTGATAACTCCCCTAGAGGCAGCCAATGAATTAAACTTATCAGTCATAAGGACTCAATAATCCAAGGATTTGGTAATTACTACTAACATTTTAGTTACTAATCTCACTAAATAATAAAATCATGAAATACAAATTTTGGATGAGCTATAATTGACACAAGCATGAGATAACACTAGGAATCTGGCAGCTTGAGTTATTTTGACCAAATGATACAATAAGCTTAAAAAAATTTCAAGCAAAGTTTATAAGGAATGAATTTATAGGATAATGAATTGAAGTTTATTTTAGTGATGAAGAAGGAAACTAAAGTGGTGGTCTCTCAAGTAGGCTTCTGAAATACCAAGACAGAACATGCAAGACTAGTAAAATAAGAAGATAGAGTGAACAAACCTCCCTTTCTTGATATGATCTTAATATGGGTGTAACATGCCCAAGGATACAAACACTATCAATATTTTGAGGCCAAGAAGAAGTAAAATTCAACACCATCTACTAGTTCAATAGCTCATACTCCACCTAATGTGCCAATGATAACACTACCATTAACTTTAGTCCCTCCCAACTTAGCAAGTGCCTCAACTCCACCTCTTAGTACATTTACAATCATAAATATAGTTAAAGATACCAGTTTCTAGTTGGATATAACTTAATTAATACATATATTTTAACTACGAATATAACTCTAATCACCATCTCAGTGCTAGTTACAACTTTGGTTCCAGCAACAACTTTGAGAAGAGTCAAGTAGTAGCCAAGTCAGCCTTAGTCTAAGGCTAATTTTGTGTAATTATTATTCATAGATATTTAGGTCTTTTTACATATATTTTATAATTAAATATAATTTTTTGTCAGCATGAACACATTTTATGTCTATGTAATCTATAAGTTATAACATGCAATTTTGTATCAAACTAGAACTTAGGTTATAGTTATTTTGATATAATCCAAAGTTTTGTTATATTTGGAGGATGAGGTGATCCCTTCCCCAAATTCCTTGAATACATGTAAAACACTATTTTTAAATATTTGAAGTTTTGATCAATATAGAAGAAGAAATTAAGTGATTGATTGTCATGAAATTATGTTTATTCTTTCTTCTTCCTTATCTTTATTATTAAAATTTTAGTTTCTTTATCTGTATCAATTCAATCATTTTTAAGTGTGTTAATTCTATGGATGAATCTAATTGTTTTAATTGATGAATATTTATCTTAGATGTGCAAAAACTATTGAGTACTAGTAAATTTCATTATTTTAAATCAATTAGTATAAATTAAGTTGATAATCCTAGGTGTATAGGAGTATTCACTTTGGTATAGTCATCTAGAAGTGTGTTATATTTACTCTAGACAACTTTTTGGTTTGAGTTGTAACCTCTCAAATAAAGGTGTGAAATAGAAAAACTAAGGAGATAAATCTTCAGTTGAGATCAATAAGCTTTTTATGCTTGTTTTCCTAGACAACTAATTATGCTTTCCATGAGTGTGCAATAACAAGAGGCAAACACTAGTCTTGGAGATACTTATCCACTAAAGAAATAGTCTTAGAAGTTACATTTTAGGAACATAGATCCTTTTTTTCTACCTTACCCTTCTCTCCCTTTTTGAGTTTCTTTGAGATCAATCTACCATAGATTAAATCTTCACCTATCCAATTCATTTAATGATTATTTTCTATTAAATTCCACACAACCATCCACAAACATAGTTAAACAAGCTACAAGATCATCTTGTTATTCCACCACATATTTGTTTTAATTGCATACCTATAACTCATGCCCCAAAGTGGAACTTCATTCCATAGAGATCCCATAATGTTAGAGGTTACCTCATTTATCCTTATATTTTGTGCATAAAACCCACATCAATAGAAAAATATGGCATTAAAAGGAGCACACACTTGTGTATTGTATTAATAGTAGAGGTTAGTCACTATGTAGAGTTGTACTAGAGACACTTGGGAGAGTAACAAGGTCTAGGGACCAAGCTATCCTTTTGGTTTCATTATTTTCAAATCATAGGATGCCTAGACCAATACATGTCATCCCTAAGATACACCAAACCAGGACATCTTCCCCTATAAGAAACATCCCACTTATCAATACTCCTATGGCTCAACCTTGGTTAGTCAGATTCATTATTTTTATCCTTGGAGACCAACATGATCTACCAAGGAATTTGGAGTACTTACCTACCTTCTCCCCCTCAAATGGTAGGATGGTAGAAGAACATATCAAATCTTTTAAGTTTGATCTGAAACTAATGAATGTCACCTATGATAATGGTGCATATAGGTTGTTCCCTTTATTATTATTATTATTATTATTATTATTATTATTATTATTATTATTATTATTATTATTATTATTATTATTATTATTGGTATCTTAATTTACATGAAAATTATATCACCTCATGGAATGAGTGCCAAAATACTTTCCATTCATAATTTGGGCAAGTGACTAATCCAAGTTTGGTGTATCAACAGTGTAATAGCATGAAGAGGGATCTAACCAAGTAAATCTAGGCCTTCAATGAAAGATTTTAGAATATGTTTACTTGACTAAATATTTCATATAATCCAAATGTAGATTTAACACTCAAAATATGCAAGAATTCTCTGGAACCCATTACTACAGTGTTTTTAAAAAGAGATGCCACAACCAATACTATAGATTTGGAATTTCAAAAGCTAATAATATTAACAAGAAGATCAATTTGTATCTCAACCTCATAATTTAAGAGGCCAAACATTTAATAATGGATTCCCAACTTTGAATCTAATTCCACATGCTAATCATAACTCCCCTAAATTCAACTAGAATCAGTTGTATACTCTACCTCACATGGCACAACAAATAATAAATTAAAATTAAGGGTTCCTAAATAGTCAAGCTCAAAGGAATGGTTATCAGAATAACCAGCAAAATTAAAATCTAGATCACACCAACATCATAGTCAATTAGGGTTCTAACTACACCAAAGCTAAATTAGATTCTATATAAAGAATGGTCTAAAATTTGAGCAACTATTTCTTAAATATGTAAAAAAGGATGAGTAATTCCATCAATTATAATTACAACTAAAATTATAGATTTATAAGATACAACATGGCTTTTAATAGTCCCACTAACAATGCAAAGCAATATTATTCTAATAAGCTTCCAAAAATCAATAACATGGAGACAACTATGTCTAATTGGTGTAGGGTTCACAACACATCACAACATGGGGAATTGGACTATTTAGAGTTATACGCATCCTTTAAAATATTTTAGATGAAAATGATTAGACAAAATCAAATGATGAATCCTCTATATCTCCCTCATGAATTTGGCCCTTCAAGTTCAACTATGGTCTTTAAAACCTATGAGTCTCCCTTCCCTAGTGAAAATGACAAAATTCTAGAGGATAATTTTGATGAAGTACAAGCATTCCAGTTGTTCAACAAGAATAATTATAATTTAAGGAATAGATAGCCTCTCAACACTTCTATTCCTCCTAATAATATAGTTATTCCACCAAATCCTATACCTGATAATAATCTTCTTCACCCAAAAAGGAATTATTAGCCTCATCATAGAGAAGAATAAAGTAAGAAAGGATATAACATTGTTGAGAATATGAAGAATATTAAGACCAATATTAGTCTTTATGAAATATCAAAAATCACATATTAAAAGGAACTCTTATGGAAGTCTATCACAGGTAATTATATTATAGAAAAGTCCAAAACAACTAATACAAATGTTATATACAAAATCAATATAGAGGTCCTTTCTTTCTTGCTAATCATTCAGGTATTTGACAATAATTTATATAATTATTTGGTAGATTATTAAGCTTTAGCTATTGTGATGCTAACCTCTATTTAATATAATTTGGGTTTAACCCCAAGCCCATCTAAGAGTATTATTTCACTAGATAAGATAGTAATACTTGTGATATGGGATCTCAATGATGTAAGAATATAGGTTACATTAGAACCTTGAGTATAGATGAATATAGACATACTAGTAGTATATATTCTAGAGGGATATGGGATATTATTGAGCATAAATTGGTCAAAGATGTTAAATGGATATCTTTACATAGTATTCTCTCATATTTGGCTACCATAGAGAGGCATTTCCAACCAAATTAGGATCAATCGAGAACTAAGGATGAATCATCCTATTGTAGATTATAAAACCACCAATGAAGAAGTAAGTTATAAGTATTCTAGTCTTGGAATTTATACATTTAATATGAATCATGGAATGTAGGAATAAGTCTAGGGCCCTTCCCAATTATGGACCCTCCATTTTGATGGATCAAGATCCAAGTAAGGACCAAGTGTTGGTATCAAATTAGTCAACCCATAAGGGAAGAAACACTTGGAAAAATATAGGCTCCAATTCCCATGAACTAAAAATAGATAAGAGTATAAGGCCTTGATTTTGGGATTATAATTTGCCCTCAAGAATAATGTTAAGGAGTTGTTGGTATATGCAGACTCTAAAATCATGATCGAACAGGTCAAGAATAAGTACTAATGCAAATTTTCATATTTAAATAAGTACAAGTATAGATTTTAGGACTTAATTGAGTCATTTGAGGATTTAAATATAGTGGCCATTTTGAGAGAATAAAACCAAGTTGTCGATTCACTATTTTCTTTAGCAGTAAATTTGGCACCCCTAGAGGATTCAAAATTATAGATGTTCTCTATCGAATTGATATTGTTATCACTTTAGAGTACACCCTATTTGAAGATATGTAAAACACACACTCTCTCCAACTGATATAATTGGAACTTCCTAGTGTGGGTGACTTTGTATTGATAATAACCTCTAGAGAGGGCTGGTTCCTTTAAGATTTATCTTTAAAAACTAAACTATTTCGATTTTTGGGGATGAAAAGGGAGAAAGAAACTGAAATGGGAAATCCTATCTAAAGGGGGTGATGTACTTGAATGATTGATATTATTTTAAAAAAAAATTAAATTGAGTAATACATATATGAATCTAAAATAAAACTCTACATTTAATCCTAAACATAAGTGTTTCAAAAGAAGGCCTGAAAGAAGCTTGCAAAGCAAATTCTATTCTTAGCTCTTCAAATGACCTGTAGAGAATGAGATTTTCATAGTAGGTGAGGAAAAGACCTAAAAATAGGATATACATCTCATTTATATGATATTAAATTAAAAAAAAATACACTCTATTTTGATCCAAAAAAACATATGAAAAAAATCTTCTTTACTTGATAAATGGTGTCAATTATAATTTTTGCTCTGCTTTAGGAATTAATAAAAAATGGCTTCAAAAAGCCAATATATAAGTCTAAAACCTTAAATAAATCCAAATTCACATGTAATATATAATAATTAGTCTTATTTGATTTAAAATAAGACTAAAATCATTTTACAATATTAAATAAAGGCTTTAAAATCTTCTAATTCTTCAAAAAATGCAGGGTCTTCATTTTTTGGCATAGAATTGAGAAGTGGTGGGCCCATGTTGACTTTTCAACCTTCCTTGAATTAAAATAAAGCCATAAATTAGAATATAACTCAATATTAAAAGTTATTTTATATTCTTTAAAGTCTATATCTTGAATGAAAAGCATGGGAGATGCATGAAACTAGTCAAACTAGTCAACTAAAGAGATTTGACCCTTAGGGACTAGTTAACTTAACCTGAGCTCAATTTACATAAATTAAAACTTATGGATTGACTTGAGAATGATATATCCATTTTTAAAAACATATATTTCATGTGGTGAATATAAAATTAATTTATTTTATATATTTTTAACACCGTTCTTTACTTGCTTGATTAACCAATTAAGCCTATTAGACCAGTTAGGCCTAATAGCCTATCTTATTGCATTTAAAATCCATTAAACCTAAAAAAATATGATATGAAACCTGAAAAAACAACACATTACACCTTATAAAAAGTTAATAATCATCAAAATTGTGATTTTGACAAGAAAAACTTTGCCATTTAGTCAACAGAGTTGACTAGGCCTATTTTGCTCCATTTTCCTATAGACTAGCCATTTTAATTGAGCTAGTTGGGATAATTATAGGATTATTTATGAACAAATTACAATTTTAATATGAATAAAAATTATTATTATTTTATCTCCATTGATTATATTTCATTAAAGTGTCTTGTACTTCATTTTACATACTTTTTTACACAAAAAACATGATTTCTACCCTCATCCTTACATCTCCATACATAAAATTGATATTTATGGAATCCTATATAAGTTTAATTGAAATTTTAAAAGTTTTAAGGTTTATATAAGATGATTTTATATCAATAAAATCAACATTTTTCAAAACTTGTTTTTTGAGGGTCTAGGTAGGCTTTGAAGCTAAATTTTCAAAATTATGGTTCATGAAGTATAGACCTCCAAATCCAAAAAAAATCAATTTATGTGTATAAAAATAACCACCCCCCCCCCACAAAATCTCTAAAAATATTGGGTTCCCATTTAAAATATATAAAATATTACCACATGGAGAAATCTACGTGTGGGGTTTTGACTGCAATCTAAGCTACCTACACTCTTAATGATTGTTCATAAATAAAAACCACTAAAATGGTATCAATTTTTAATTTATTATAATTAAATATGATTAATAAAAACATACTAATATCATTCATCCAAACTCCACACGTGGTGAAAGATATGAGCATCTGAATAGGAGGCTAGGAAGGGCGTCTAGAACTAAAAAAATAAAAATTTCACCAAAATGAAAATAAATATTCAAATTATTCCCAATTATTTAAAACATAATCATTGGGTCTATACCGTTCTATCAAAACACTCTAAAATCACATTTTTCTTGAAAAGTCAAAAAACCCCTTTTTGGCCTTTATGCCTATTTGCTTGCAAAAGCTTGTATGAGCATAGCTTGCTTAAAATTTAGAGTTTTGACACTGTATAAAGGTCTGATTATGATTTAAAAAACATCATCTAATTATTTTAAAACTTTTATCTATACTTATAAACCTCTGTGGCACTCCAAAATGATGCATGCTCTAATAGTGATCTCTAACGAACACGCTGAGGACAGTTTAAAAAAATGAGTATATCCACTCATAAAATGGTCATGAATTTTTTTAAAAGTTTCCTAAAATCATTATGACCCTATGTACAAAATTTTAGTTCCTAAAACCACTTGAAGCTTTAAGAATCCTTAATTTCCTTCAAAATTGACCCCTTGTACATGGACTGACTGTTTACATATTTGAACTTGACAATGCTCTTTTGAAATGATGATGACCCATTTACAATCCATTTTTGATATTTTTTTACCAAAATTATATTTTTTTAGGCCAAAAAACATTGGTTTGACCATCTTCTAAGGGTTAATGACTAGTTTTAGGAAAGTTTCGTATGATATGGGCAGTAAATTTGGCTTTGATAGGTCAAATTACTAACATAAACCTGTTCCATCAGTGCTAGACAATGTTTAAAATTTTTAATAATTTGATGATGATTAGTAGATCATCTAGTTTTTGATAAATTTAGTACATTTTGAGTCTTAGATAATTGATGATGAGTAAATAAGCCATAGATGCCATGAAGAGTTGAGTGAAGAGGATTGCATCCAACTGAAGTAAAATTATTTCCCATTAGGGATGGTAGAATTGGAGAGAGCCTTTAATATATACCTTCAATCACAATAAAAAATAAAACTTAAGGTTAATAAATCTAAGTTTATCTTATAAAATATGGGTGATGAAAGGAATATACATCTCGTTAATATTGGCTTAAGTTGTACCTTAAATGAAAGGCAAAATGTCAACGAAATGATTATCAGGTATAAATATGTAATTTAATGTACCTATAATGACTTAAGGATTTTCAATCCTAAAGTCATCACTCATACAATTCTACTTAAACTAGATCATAAACCATTTATGCAGAGGCAAAGATCGGTTAACCCTATTCTAGAGTTGTTGATCTAGAAGGAAGTAGAGAATTTGCTAAGTGTCTAGATATTATTTCCTATCAAGAATTCAACTTGGATGGCTAATCTAATTCTAGTCAAGAAAAAGAGTTGTAAAATTAGACTATGTATCCACTTCAGGAACCTGAATAAGGCTTTTGAGAAAGACAACTATCCCTTACCCTCATTATATGAGGTGATACAAACTGTGAGTGATTCTAGAATGATGTTTTTCTTAGACAAATTTTTAGGATATAACCAAGTATTGGTGGAATCAGAAGATAGGATGAAAACCATGTTTACTACAAAATGGGGAATTTATGCATATAAGTGAATGCCATTTGGGTTTATCAATGCTAGAGCTACTTTTCAAAGAGCAATAGATCATGCATTCTATGGACTAATAGGTAAGCTCATAATTATATACATGGATGAGCTCACTATGTTCTCTATAAACATAGCTAATCACATCAACCATCTTTAGTCCATTTTTTAAAGGTACAAAAACTTTGGTATCTCATTAAGCCCCAAGAAGAGTATATTTGGTGTTATCAAAGGTAAGCTTCTAGGACACATTATCACCAAAGATGGGATCACCATTGACCTAGATAGAATTTAGGGAATTTCAAAAATAATGTTCCCAAACATCAAAAAGGATCTCAAGTCCTTTGGGACAATTAATTTTGTGAGAAAATTCATATCAAGATTTGCAAAAAAATTCAGACCCCTAAACACAATACTCAAGTAGGATGCCAAAATAGAGTGGGCACCTAAAGCTAATATGTCCTTTTAAGACATTAATAAGGCTATATCATAGGCCTCAATTTTGGTAAACTTAAATTTCACTAAATATTTTTTCTTGTACTCATTCATTTTAGATCACACAATCATTATTGTACTCACATAGAATAGGGAAGAAAGTGAACATCCTATTAATTTTATGAGCACCAACTTGAAATATGTAGAGCTTAGATACTCCCTGATTGATAAGGAAATATTCACCCTTGTCAAATTAGTTAAAAATTTTAGGCACTACATCCTCTAGAATAAGACCATCGTCATTGTACCAAATCCTATTGTCAAGCTTATGCTAGGACAAAATGAATTGGGAGAGCATAGGGTAAAATGGATGGAAAAATTATAAGAGTTTGATATTGAAAATAAAACTACCAATATCATTAAAGGATAATTCATTGTTTAGTTGATGATTGAACTAGACCCATGCATTCCCATAAAATAAGTTTGTTAAACATAGGTTTCCCAAGAGGATTGGTATTTAAGTACTATTCAATTCTTACTCATTAAAACATGTCCCCAATAACTCAATATAGAGCAAAAGAGAGCATTGAGGCTCAAATTTGATCATTACATGATTAGGAATGGAATATTATATAAGAATAACTATGAAGGCATCTATTTAAGATGTGTGTCATGTGAAGAAACCCAAGAGATTATTAAAAAAATTATCAAAAGATTGGCAATAGCCATGCATCTAGTAATACCACAGCCCATAAAATACTCATAATGGGCTATTATTGGCCAAAAATCCTTAAAGATGCTCACTTCCACATAAATACATGCCATAAATGTCAAGTATTGGAAAAAATAGAGGTACACATATGAATTCCACTAAAGCCTATGATTAAGGGCAAGTCATTTGCCTAATGGGGCTTAAATTTCATTAATTTTCTAAACCCAAATTCTTTAGCTGGGCAGAGATTTATGCTCACTACTATAGATTATTGCACTACATAGATTGAGGAAATAGCCACCAAGAACTCAAGATCACAAGATGTGATTAGTTTCATTGAATAACATATCACAACTAAGTTTAGCACACCTATTTTGTTGATTTGTGATAAGGGGCTAGTATTTCAATTAGATGAGTTTACAGAATGGCCCCATGACCTCGAATCACTACTTGAAAGGGAATGGATTGGTTGAATTGACCAACAAAACCCTCATAGTTTTTATCAATAAATTAGTTATGGATAATCCCATAGAGTGGCATATCTTATTGAAATATGCACTCTAGGTAAATCGAACTCACTATAACAAAGCCCTTAAAGCCTCACCATATCTATTGGTTTATGAGAAATGACTAGTGATCCAAATCATGTTGAAGTTTCCATCATATCAATTAATGCAAGAATACATGGAGCCTAGCAAAAAGATAGAGTCCAGATTATTGGACATCATTGAAATGGAATATTCTAGGAATGAAGCATTGCAAAACTTCAACAAATATCAAGATGTATTTAAAATATGGTTTCATAATAAATCAAAATCTAAAGCATTTAGGATCTTTGACCTAGTGATTTTATGGGACAAAGCCCATGAAAATAAAGGAATGCATGATAATTTGACACCACTATGGATAAGACCTTATCATATCTTTAAGATCTTGGGTAATAATGTTTTTTATTTGAAGGACCTCTAAGGTAATGAGTTAACATATCTGATCAATGAACATTTTTTTAATCATTACATCATGGTTTTTCCATTTGAATAGGTCTATGAGTAAAAGAAGATATTTCGATCGATGTAAGAGTAAGTTATATTTGTTTTATTAGTTACCTTCTTACTTTCATTCATTTGTTTCCATTGGAATAGTTCATGCTTTCTAGATTAGCCATTTTCCTTGCTTTTTGTAGTTTGATTTGCTTAGTCTAGTGGTTTATTTTAGGTAGTTCCCTAATTTATAGAATAATTTTTTTTCCTTTCATGTCAACCTAATTGATCACTCCTAGTATAATAAAATAATAGCTTGTGTGTTTTAAATCCAACTCAAATTGGTGGGTATCACATCTTGTAGTTCAGAATTCTTAATCCAAATAAGTAATGAGAAAGTTAACCATGACTATGTTAAAAATCTAATGAATCTATTAGGTATGTAAAAGTTTCTCCCATAGTTCTATGCAAATTTAGAAAGTTATCCCTATCTCCTTGGGTCAAATGCACATTAAATACTAATACTTGGTTGAGGTAACAACCATTGACATGGGAAAAGTTTGTAGGGACATTTTGATTAACCAAATTTTACTAAGACCAACTCAAGGTCGTCACCTTCTTCCCTCTTTCATTCATAAAATAGAAAAAAGGAAAGGAAAGGAAAATACATAATCAAAAAGTTCAAAAGAAAAAATCAAACCAGATTAAAAGCATGCATGATGAAATAAGATCAATGTGTCACACATGATGGGAAAGTATGGAAGAAGAGAGAAAAGGTGATCAAATGTATCTCTATTAGGGATAGATGCTCGACTAGAAATAGAGCAATGCCCAGGCTACCCAAATTTCTATGCTCTCAACACTTAACTAGAATGAAACCTAGAGCTCACCCTGTCTCTTTGTCTAAAACCCTTTAACAAAGAATAAATAATATCACTTTCTCACACACAAGTCTAAGGTATGAGTTAATTTATTATGTTTCATGGAATTATTAAATATCTTTTATGTTTCTCATTCAATTATTTATTTTAGTATAGCTCATGGTTGATATTGGGATTACAAAATTAGAGATTTTGGGTTATTGAAAACTCAAGAATATTCACCCTTATGAGTTGACACCTTTTGTATCAAACACACCTCACATTGTAAGAGGGGACCCATTTTTTAAAATAAAATCCAAGTTTTATTCATCATTTTGGCTATGCATGTGTATCTATAGAAGTTGAACATTTTTAGCATTAAAGACCACTTTGGTTGCACTTGATTTCTAATTATACCCCTGTTTTCATTAGAATAACTTATTGGGACTAATCTATTAATGGAAATTTTATAATTTTTCCATGTATGATAGGTATTTATATTTTTTTATTCAAGTTCTTTTATTTTGATTTACTTATTTGGAATTATGGATATTTTTATTCTTTAGCAACTTTCAATCTCTAGGAACTTTTTGGTCTTCAACAACTTTCAATTTCTAGAGCTTTTTGGCTAGCAACTTTCTTTTGGATATTTCTATTTGGCACCTTCTTCTATGAAAAATTTACTTCAGAAACATTGATCTTTGAAAGGTTTTGGTCTTCTATAAATTTATCTTCGATAGATTTCATTTGGAAGGTTTTGGATGGGAACTTTCTCCTCAACAACATCTTACCAAACAATAATCTCCCCAAAAAACACTTGGTTTTTGGGATCTTTAGTGACTTTCATTTGGAACCTTTTGGTCGAGAACTTTCTCTTCAATGACTTTCCCTAATAAATCTTCACAAAATAATCTCTTCGAGTATCATTTTAGTCTTCAAGGTCCTTTATTAAAAACCCTAGGCTCACTATATCATATCCTTTGTCCTAAATGCAAAGATTAACCCCCTAAATAAACCATATAGTGACAAGTTTTAAAAGAAGAAGTAACACTGTGGCACCCTGAATGAGTAAGCATCCTATGTGGCATGCCCACTAGGCCTAGGTGGTCAATTTTAAATTGAATAAAGGTGATGAACACGTATATATTGGTGATTAATGGTGCATGAACTATAATGAATGTATAAATCTATAATAGAGCCCCTAACTAAGTTCACCTCATTTGATTTTCATTGAGCTTGAGTGTACTAGGGATTTGAAATTTCAAAGGCCCTAGTTTCATCCAAAATAATTTGTAATTTACATAATAGAATTCTAGGATACCGTTTTTAAGAGCTTGAACCATAATAGCATTAATAAGTAGTAATGGCATCTTCATCCAAGGTATACAAGGGATTTCCACCACCATCTAGGTTCTCCATTAAGGATTCCAAAGAATACCTAAACATAATTTTTTATGCAATAGTGTTTGATGGTCTCCATGCCAATTAATCAACTCTATGGGAGGACATAGATATAAAATATACCCATTTGCATATGAGGAAGACATCTCCACAGAATAAAAATAATTTGTAGATAACTCATTGTCATCTAAATTCTAGGTACTCCATTATGCATCTACCAAACTAGAAGTCATGTCATGCATTGAATTATTGCAAGACCTATTCTTCAAAGGTAAAATTTTAGATGGTAGATATCTACACTATGTTAATAACAACACAATAATTGCATACATATCAGGTGATGTTACATTTGACTTGCATAATGTGTTTACTTGAAAGAAAAATAATAATGTGGAATAAGTAGTAAGGAAATTGCTTCTTATAGGGGAGACCTTTACATTCAAAGAAATAGCCAAGAACCTCATGCCCATCACCTAGTTTTAGATAGGAATATGTATTAGCATGACATTTTTAAATCAATTGTTTGACCACCTAAGCATTCATTTCCTTCATCTAGAATGGGTACCCCTACTTGACCTACTCATCACTTTAGAATGCACCTATGCAATGGGGGAGGTTATCATTTCCTACCTATAAGAATATATACTATAAAAATATAAGAGGCTGCAATGTGAGAAATTATACATGATTTCATATCTTTTAGATGTAGTCATGGGGACTATCTATAAACATAATGAGGTTTTATTAAATCCTAACCCTGACTACATCAAGAATAGAATCTATGAATTTTTTATTTTATTCACATATATGCATATGTGAGGAACATTTATAAAATTTTAGAGGATATGTATCCTCAAGTTTGGATGGAAATTCATGGCTAACCTCTACCATGGATATCTAAGAGCACTGCCAATACGATTGTAGATTTGGGTCATTATTAGTTATACCTAGACTACATTGTCATCATGGTTTTTAGACATAAGGTAGACCATATTTGGCTCCTTAAATTCATCTCATAATTTTTTTTTAAATAATATATCTCTTTATAATTATGGAATTGGATAGATGAGGAATTGACCAAGAGTAAGAAGAGTACATTCCATGACTCCCATCTCATTATTGACCAAATTTTATTTTTAGTCAAATTAGGTCAACCCCCACATATTAAAACTTTTAAAATGTTTCTATGTGTCTAATATTTTCTCAATTTAGTCTAAATATCTTACCTATCCTTCCTCTAGCCTTGGTCTAACCCCATCTCCCTTGTACTTGCCTAGTCAACTAAAGTCAACTCTAGTCAATCCTAGTCAAACATGGTCAAAGGATAAAATAATGTTGAAAATGTCATAATTTGGTAATTTATATATTTTAATGTGTTTTAAATTCATTAATTTATCCTTTACCATGTTCTATATGTCAAATATGCCTTTTGGCCACATTTTTAGCACAATAAATTACTTATATGGATAGTGTAAAATAAGGCTTTCTTTGACATTTTTGTGTGTTTTACAAGTGTGAGAAGGTTTAAAAATTTAAAATAAAATTTTTAAGTCATATTTAAACTTTTTATAAGTCTCCATGGTCATTTTATGAAGTATCTAAGCTCCTAAGTCTATATGTTACCTCTCTCATTTCGGCTAGTCTAGTGGGCAGATAGTGAACACTTAGGAAAAAAGGGTGAAAATCCATTTGGGAAGAATTTTAAGGAATATTTGATGAAATATATGATATTTAAACTCTTTTAAAGTTTAAATACTCTTTTTTAATGGATTAAATTGTAGAATTGGAAATGTTTTGGGTGCCAAGTGTGAGAGGTGTATGGAAAGAAGTCATTTTGGGACTATCATGGATGATTGTGCATTTATAGAAGAATAAGAATGATCAAGGAATAATAAAATTAATTGAGGTATTATTTTTAAACCCTCCTACTTATGTCCATCATTATACCTGAACCTATGTAGTGGTGAAGAATTTTTGTGAAGGTAAATCATAAAGGTAGTTTTATGAGCAAGGAAAAGAGTTTTTAGGCTACTTTACAAGAGTTTGATGATTTGAGATGACACTTTTAGCTCTTTATATTTCATGTATTGCACCATATCTATATTACATGCATAAATAACTTATATTTTTATTTTTCAAGTGTCTTAGTGACTCTTGAGCTTTCCCTTCTCTCTTTCCTCTCATAATTTCTATAAATTCTAGCCTTTTCAGCTATTATACAGATCTCTCCATATTGGTATAGAAAATCCCTACCAAATTTTTTCCTTGAGATAATAAAGATATTTTTTTTTAGCTCATTCAATATTTTAATAAGTGTACATAATGGTTATTAGTCTTGTGCAAGTGTATTTTGGCTTACCTTCACATGTCACTCTTCCTAGTGCCTTGTGTGTTTTGGAATCTCTCTTTTGCAGGTCAAAAAGAAGTTTCTAATTTGAATGTGGATATAGTGAGTATTATATTCAATATTGTTTATTATAATTCCTATTTTCTAATTCTTCCTAACCTATGCTCTCTTTAATACCCCATGCTTGAAACATTAATGTGAAAGGGAAGATTGTCATTAGATGAAGTGTATAGTGTAGACTTCTTCTTAGTTCCAAGTGAATTTTAGATGGTGTGAGTATAAAAATTATTTGGTGTATCACCTCCCCTAGATTAGATTTAATTTCATCTATTCTTATCCCTTTTCATCCCCTCAAGTTTTAGTAGTAAGATTTATCAAAGTGGTACATCAAGGGGAACTAGCCCAAAATCTAGAGATCCACCTCAAAGTTGTGTCACCCACAGCCTTGAGGTGGTTCTATTGTGCCACTTGAATAATGAGAGACTTTTCATCTCCTTAAGGGGTGTAATTTCAAGTGATAATAGTTTTTGTCATGCCTTATGGGACTCTTATTCCAAGACCTTAAGGAGTTTTGGTGTTCTCTTCAAGATACCATCCTTTAGAGGCAATTACAATAAGCACCAATGGTGACTCCAAGCATAAATATACTGGTTAATAAGTTTAGGTATTCCTATTGAATTTATTTTCTTGTTCTACACACTTCTCATAAGTTTCATGGATTATTTTTGTATTGAGTTTATCCTAACACAAGCTGGAGAGACGTACCCTTCTTTGCCTATTCATCCTCAATATGAACAAGTCCTTGGCCAATGTTGTTATGATCCCTATCAATCATATGTTGCCTATGACCAGCCCTATCAATATTTTAATACACCTATCCCACCTATTTCCTCTTAAATTCATTCCATTACAAGTTTTAATAAGACTCTCATTGGCTACAAAGACTACATGTTAGACCTTGATAGTAGAAATGGTTGTGGTCAATTCATCCCTAGTGATTGTATCAAAAGTGTGAGAAATGATTTGGATTAATTCAAGGGATAATGGATGCCTATAGAGAGAGATAATTGGTAAGGTATTTATAATGAGATTTTTGATGTTTATGGCCTAATTTTCCACCTATAAGAGAGGTTGAGAACTCATGAACCATATCAATCTTGGTAGCCCCAATATATCCCACATCAACTTTCAAGTGTGTAAACTATGCCTTTTTAAGATACTAATCTAACCATGTTTCAAAATTCCCAAATTCCTTCATGAATTCCCCAAAGTTTATATTATTATAATTCCATCAAAGAGGGCAATTAAATGAAGGAGGATATCACTATTGAGCAAGTTGAATTATTTGGAGAAGATTTTGAGAAATGAAGATTGAGTTTTGACACTCATCTTGACAAGGAGATTGAATTGGCTAATCAGATTTTAAGGTGATCTATCTTGGAAATAAAAAATTAACTCTATAATCCCAATTTTATAATTTGGAATCACGATTCCAATCCCAAGGAAACCCCAATTTTTATAAACCTATCATTCACCCCTTCATTTATATCCCAGCCTCATGAAGAATCCTCTAAGCATAGCTTCCCAAGATGGAAACTAGTGGTAGCTTGTGAAGAGAAGAAAAAGATATGTTTAAGTGGAGAAGTTAGAAGTGGAGAGAAACTTGAAACTACTCAACCCCATCCCACCCCTCCTCAATAATCCATTGAACCCATCTTTCCACCTCCTCTAGTTGATCTATTTTTCCCTTATAATGTTGAGGATTGCATTTCTCTTTGTAAGCCTTCTTGGGCTAATGTTCCTAGTTTTGAGATGCCTAATATTGGCACTACTAAGAGGGAGTATGAGTTTGAGATGTTAGATTATATTGAATATGAAGAGGAGTTTAATTCTAGTGAGGAGACATCATATTTTTATGATGAGTAAAAAGATCCTCCTTGTGTTAAAGAAGAGGTCTTAGAAGAGGTTCTTTTAGAACCTACAGGAGAAAATGAAGGAGCCTCTCTTGTTGTCCCTTTTCATGATGTAGACTAGCCAAAGGATGATGACTTGTGGCAGAATTTTTAGGATATATGTAATGAATTTGAAAGCCTCAAGGGGCCTAAAACTCCTTTGGAGATGACCATAAATAATGATAGACAAGATGGCATGTTTCAGGAAGATGACATGTGGTAGACCTATATGCAAATGTTCAAAGAGTATGAAGAATGTGTGAAGACAAAACTCCTAATGAGACAAGCCCAAGATGTTGTAAATTAGACATATATTGAGGAGCATCTTCATCAAGAGAGTTTAGATCATAATGGAACAATCTATGATGATCTTGGGCCTTTTGAGGATGGTTCAAAAGTTGATCTTAGAACCACCTATGAAATTAATCCCACCAAAATCAAAAAAAAGTTTTAGAAATAATCACTACTACAAATCTATGACACAACATTTCCTTAAAACTTTGAAGAGGCTATAATAAATGATAAGTAAAATGGGATCCTTTAAGAAGACATAGGTCTACAATAAGTTTTCCCATTCATAGATATGCTAATTTTTCATGAGGATAGAAAAGGATAGAAGTATGAGGCATGTTTCTAGTTCAAGAGGACTTGAATTCATATACCTTGGATACTTGTGGGAGATGACTCCATTAGATGACATGCCAAGCCAAGGAGCAAAAATGAAACATGAGTCATCTAGCACCCCATCCAAAAGGAAGCATGCTTGGCATCCTCATTCATATAGTGAGGAAGGAGATTCAAGGTACTTACCTTTTGATCTATGAATGGAGGTATGTTTAAGTTATATGTACATAATTATTTTTCTTATTGTTGTGTCTTGTGTTTCCCTAAGTGCTTAGTATCATAAGTGTGCCTTTGTTTTGAGTGTTTTCTTTGGTCTTATTGTGTGTTATATTTCCTTTGTGTGTTTTGAGGTAAATAAGATATTTATTAGTGAATTCAATGTTTTATCCTATTTTTTTCAAGTGAATTTTTACTCCATTTTAATAATGGATAGGATAAGGCTATTGATCCTTAACATAAGCAAGCATGTTACCACTAAGAATTACCAAAAGTGTTGACCAAATTTCAATTTTAGTAAAATTGGGTCAACCCATATATATTTAAAATTTTATAATGTTTATATATGTCTAATATTGTATCATTTTAGTCTAAATATATTTTATATCCTTCCTTTAGCGTTGGTCTAACCTCATCTCCCTTGTACTTGCCTAGTCAACTAAAGTCAACTTTGGTTAACTCTAGTCAAACATGGTCAAAGGATCAAATTATGTTGAAAATGTCATAATGTGGTAATTTATATTTTTTAATGTGTCTTAAATTCATTAATTTATCCTTTTCCATGTTTCATATGCCAAATATGCCTTTTGGCCACATTTTTAGCATAATAAATGACTTGTACAGATAGTGTAGAATAGGGCTTTATTTAACAATTTTGTGTTTTTTTTAGGTGTGAGAAGATTTAAAAGATTAAATAAAATTTTGGAGTTATATTTATACTTTTTATAATTATCTATGGTCATTTTATGAAGTATCTAAACTCTTAAGTCTATCTACTACCTCTCTCATTTCAGCCAGTCTAGTGGGTAGATAGTGAACACTTAGCAAAAAAGGGTGAAACTCCGTTTAGGAATAATTTTAATGCATATTTTATGAAACTAATGATATTTAAACTCCTAAAAATTTTCATCTCTCCCTTTTTATGGATCATATTATATAATTAGAAAGGTTTTGGGTGCCAAGTGTGAGAGGTGCATGGAAAGAAGTCATTTTGGGACTGTCATAGATGATTGTACATGGATAAAAGAATAGGAATGATTAGGGACTAATAAAATTCATGTGATGGTTTTTTTTATAACTCATCCTACTTATATCAATCATTATACCTGACCATATGTAGTGGTGAAGTAGTTTTATTAAGGCAAATCATAAAGGCAGTTTTATGTTGAAGGAAAAGAGTTTTTAGGCCACATTGCAATAGTTTGATGATTTGAGATGGAACTTGTAGCTATTTATATTTCATTAATCACACAATATATATCTTAAATTAAAAAATAACTAATATTTTTATTTTTACAAGTGTCTTAGTGACTCTTGAGCTTTCCCTTCTCTCCTTCCTCTCATAATTTTTATAAATTCTAGCCTTTTGGGTTATTGTACGGATCTCTCCACCTTGGTATGGAAAAACCCTACCAAATTTTTTCCTTGAGATAATAAATATTTTTTTTACCTCATTCATGATTTCACTAAGTGTACATAATGATTTTTGGTCTTGTGCAAGTTTATTTTGGCTTACCTTCACATGTTACTCTTCTTAGTGCCTTGTGTGTTTTGGAATCTATCTTTTATAGGTTAGAAAGAAGTGTCTAATTAGATTTCATATATAGTGAGTAGTCTATTCAATAATGTTTCTTATAATTCTTATTGTCTAATTCCTCTTAACCTATGCTCTCTTTAAGACCCCATGCTTGAAACATTGATGTGAAAGGGAAGATTATCATTAGATGAAGTGTATGTGCAGACTTCTTCTTGGTTATAATTGCATGTTAAATGGTGTGAGTACACAAATTATTTGGTGTATCACCTCCCCTAGATTATATTTAATTTTAGCTATTCTTATCCCTTTTCATCCCCCCAAGAGTTATTATTAAGATTGATCAAAGTGGTACATCAAGGGGAACTATCCCCAAATCTAGAGAGCCACCTCAAAGTTAGGTCACCCACAACCCTAAGGTGGTTCCATTGTGCCACTTGAATGATGAGAGACTTGTCATCTCCTCAACGGATATAATTTCAAGTGAAAACACTCACAATTGGGAGAATTCAATACACATAAAAAATACATTTCAAAGAGGTTGGTAATGCAAGGAAGGTTGATGCCTTGGCTAATTTTCCCCATAAGGATTGGGATCCCTATGAGAGAGTGAAATAAAATATCCATAAACTATGCATCCATTACAAAGATGAACCTTTTGACCATGAATTATTGTTCCTCAATGCAAAATATGATGAAAAAGTTAAGGAAAGGGCTAAGATTGTTGGCTTGAGTGAAGACTTATTGAGGGTAATACAAGCAAACCCCTCCCTTACACTTGGTCAAGCCAATTTTAGGATCCCACCACCAAGGGGATGGACATCATCTAATTTATATAGTGGTAGACATCTCCAGTAGCCACAATACCAAATCCAATACCCCTAACATCCACCTCTTATGATGATAAATCCTCAATAAGAGTAAGATTAAGTGGTAGGGGAGATATAAACTATTAGAGAGAAAGAGGAAGAATAGACTCCTCAAATTTAAATATATACTATTGAACTAAGGAAGGTCAAACAAGAACTAACATAATAAATAATACAAAAAAAGGATAACAATATTAGGGAAGAGTAGAGATCATATGCCTAGACTCCTCTAATGAGGAAGATATTTCAACTACTATGGTGGCTTCAGTAACCATAACCTCCAATATGACTCTTCCCTCTCCTACCCAACAAATGACTACTCCTTAGGCTGAGAGGATGTCAATTTGTTACAAGAGAAAAACTAGGGTAGAAAGGCCATATATTCCATCCACAGAGGTAACAAGAAGATAAGCACAACCTTTAATTGAAGGTGAGCCAATCCATTAGGTAGATGAAGAGGAGGTACATCAAAACAATATAATAAGCTTGTAAGGACTAAAATTAATGACACCCCTTAGTGGTGACCAATCAGGTAAGGGTGCTCTATTTACTTTTCCCTTGGGCCTTTCTCATATTATGTCATTACCAATTATTTCTTTTGTGTCATTACTAGTTATTTCTATTTTTACTCTTATGTTATCATTCCATAATGGATGTTTTCATTATGCCAACCACTACTACAACCACCACTCCTTTATTCTCCACCTCTATTTTCATATCCACTAGCCAACCCATCACCTAGGTATGAGCTTCTTCTACTCAACTAAGTTCACCATTGCCCTCATCAGGAGTAGTGCAAAACATAGTAGTGTTAACAACAAAGAGAGCTCAAAAGAAGAAACTAATCTACATTTTTCATCCCATGCCACACCTAGGGAATGTAGATTGGTCCAAGATAATTTATCCTTGAATAACTAATCCAACCATTAAGATTGAGCCTAAAAATGACACACAAATATGCACATCCATTGGATCCATCAAAGCTAATTCTTATAGATTAGTATAAGGAGTTAGAAACATCAGCTTTTAAGAGGCCAAACTTTAAGATCATTGATCTACCCATTGTGAGCTCACTCTTTGACAAAGCAGCAACCTCATTATAAAGGGTAAAGAAGAGGAAGATAGAGGATAATAATGTGAGAGGCCTAATTCTTAAAGAAAGAGAAGAAATTTACTCTCTTTCAAAAAGTCAAGATAGAAAGAAGGGTCAATCCCCCTACATTGAGGGCCTTAAGTCCTAGATGGATACCCACACTGAAGTAGTATTAGTCATTCATGAGGGAATAGAATAACATAGAAAAGAATTAGAAGAAGACTTAGAGACTCTTAGAGAATATTAATAGGCAATCTACATTCACTCTGGTATAGAGCAAGATGTAAAGAATACAAAATTAAGATTATATGATATTTTGGATACCATTAATTATTTGAGATCACAATTAGCTCCACATGTAACCATAATAAAAAAATTGTTTAAAAGTCTTAACGAAGCTGAGAAGAGATTGAATTTCTTAGTTTTATATACTCCTAATAAGGCATTCAACCATTTAAATTTAATGACTCCCCTAGAGGTAGCCAATGCATTAAACCTATAATTTATAAGGACTCAAGAAGACCAAGATTGGGTAAGTATTGTTGATGATTTAGTTACTAAGCTCACTAAACAAGAGAAGTATGTAGTATAAATTTTAGATGAGATAAAATTGACACAAGTACAAGATAACACTAGGAAGTTGGTAGCCCAGGTTGATTTTGGCCAAAAGATACAACAAGATTCAGATGATTTTAATCAAAGTTTACAAGGATTGACTTTAAAGGATATAGAAGTGAAATTGAGTTTAGCGAGGAAGAAGGTATGTAAAGTGGAGATCTTTCAGGTAGGCTTCTAAGAAACCAATACTAAGCATGCAAGGCTAGTAGAACAAGCAGATAGGGTGAATAAACCTCCCCTTATTGATATTATCTTAATATAAGTGCAACATTCCAAAGGATCAACACTATAAAAATTTAGTTGCTAAGAAGAAAAGAGCTTCAGTACTATCTACTAGCTCAACAACCTAGATTCCAACTAATGTTTTAGTTACAACATCACCATCAACTTTAATCCCTCCCAACTCAACAAGTGCATCAACTTTACCTCTCAGTATAACTCCAATCATAACTCCAGCTCAAACTACCAGTTAATCTCTAGAAACAACTTTAATTACCACATTTGTTATAATTACTAGTATAACTCCAGTCATGATTTTAATGCCAGTTAAAACTTTAGTTCCAATAAAAACCTTGAGAAGTGTCAAGAAGGAGCCAAGTTGGTCTTAGTTGAAGGTTAATTTTGTTTAATTTTACATTTAATTATTATTCATATCTAGTTAAGTCTTGTTACATATATTTTATAATTAAACAAAATGTTTTTCAACCTGCACACATTACATGTTTGATGTAATATATAAGTTATAGCATGTAGTTTTTTATTGAACTAGAACTTATGTTCTAGTTATTCTAATGTAATCCAAAGTTTTACTATACTTTGAGGATGAGACAACCCCTTCCCCAAGTCCTTTAAATACATGTAAAACCCCCTTTACAAAGGGTTCAATTTTTTATCAATATAAAGGAAGACATCAAATGATTAATTTTCATGTAACTATGTTTGTTCTTTCTTCTTCCTTATCTATGTTATTAAAATTTTAGTTTCTTTATCTGTATCAATTCAATAATTTTGAAGTGTGATAATTATATGGATAAATATAATTGTTTTAATTGATTAATACTGATCTTATATGTGTAATGGTTATTGAGGATTGGTAGATTTTGTTAGTTTAAAGTAATTAGTATAATTGAGTTGATAATCTGAGGTGTGTAGGAGTATTTCCTTTAGTATAGTCATCTATAAGTGTGTTATAGCTACTCTAAATAACTTTATAGTCTGATATGTAACTTCTCAAATAAGAGTGTGCAACAACAAACCTAAAGAGATCAATCTTTAGTTGAGATCAGTAAGTTTTTTATATTTGTTTTCCTAGACTGCTAATCATGCTTATTTGTGAGTGTGCAATAGCTATAAGCAACAAACATTGGTCTTGTAGATACTTCTCCACTAAATAAATAGTCATAAAAGTGACCTTTAAGGAACATAGATCCTTCTTTTCTACCTTACCCTTCTCTCCCTTTTTGAGTTTCTTTGAGATCTGCCCACCATACAGTAACGCTTCACCCATATAACTCATTTAGTGATTACTTTCTATTATATTCCATACATCCATCCACAAACCTAGTTTAACAACATGTAGGCTCAACTTGTTATTCCACCACCTAATTGTTTCAACTGCATACCTATAATTCATTCCTCAAAATGGAACCTCATTCCATAGAGATCCTAAAACATTAGAGGTTACCTCATTAATCTATCTATGATAAGCATAAAACCCACATCAACATGATCTACAGGGGAATTTGTATTCTCACTAGTAAAGTAGGATAAATTTTTTAGGGTTGTAACTAGAATGTCTTCATATTGGGCAAGAATTAATGGATTTCCTCCATTGAAAAATAAATATTAGGTTTTTTACACAACCATGAATGGTATAGGTAATTATATTCCTCTAGGTGTATGAAACCTCCCAAATGGAGTTATAGACTGAGATCTAGGGGATGATTGTCTTTAACCATTTCTCTTAATAAGGGATGAATATGTTCTAGCTCTTCTTCTCCTAGAAGGTACAAGAAATTTAATGAAATGAAAATCAATGCCTCTTATAGATGACTTGGTTTATCTTGGAATGTATATATTGATCTAATATTTAAAAACTATAAATCCTTAGAGTTATTCAATTCTTGTAATGTATTTTTAACACTATTAACTAATGACCATACCAAGACCTTAGTAAAATCCTTGAAGTGGTCCCATTGAGAATACTAGAAACCATTATCATTTGAAATCTACACTTGTGGATGGTTTTTAATGTTTGATGCTAGGTGTCAAAGTGTTATCACTCACCTGCATGCATAGAGCATTGGTTGTCAATTCACAAGGATGGGAACATCATCAAGGTATGGGACCCTTGTGCTCCTTAGGATGAACCTCAAGAATAGGTTGGATTCATTATATTCTAATTGCACCTAGTTTAAGACAAAAACATATATCTAAAGAGAAAAATTTTAAATTTACCACTAATCTAAAACTAAACTTGACAAGGAAAAGGGAGGGAGGAGGTAAGAAATTGCATAAAAGGAAAATGTGGTGATGCACCAAGAATAGAGTAAACACTTCCACTACCTTGATGTACACACTATAAATCTTTGAGAATAAGAAAATATCACATATAATCCACCATGGATAGCCACATTCATAAATATTTTGTATAGAGTCATGAGAATGCAATGCAACATTGAGAGGGATGAAGTTTATTCACAGACAAGGTCTATGTAAACTTTAATGCACATAGAATATGACATGCAAGTGAGTTCCCTGTTCCACATAGAGGTACTAAGAATGTACAATGATGGGAGGGGAAAACATTACCCATATAAAAATATCAACAAACATAAATCACACATAGAGTGTAATAATAATAGAGGGAGGTGAACTCAATTCTTGCTAAAATGTAAGGTCTATACAATAGAATTTTTATTAAAGGGAAAATTTTGGTAGCATGAGGTTGCCTAAAAAATGTCAACCTTTTTTCCAATGAATAAAAAGGATTTTATAAGGGCAAGCCTTTTATAATTAATGTACCCCTTAGGATGGTAGATACAATGTTTTAATTTTATTACGGTGTTGCATCCATGCTTCTTAAATTTTTCTAGGCAATCTGGATTTAGGAATTGGTGGTATGATTATTTTGGATCTACATGCATGTCTAATAATGGACTATATTTGGAATAGTCAAAGGGGTGGTGTGTGATCATATTCTAATGTCTGATATCCACTTATGCATTTATTCATCTTGACAAGGCCTTGAACATTACTTAACTACTTTTTAACTACCACTTTATACTTTACTACCACTTGTCAATTGCCACACAAGCCTCTTTTGAATTGTTGTGTCATTTTTGTGCATCTTATGGTAAATAGTGCCTTATGCCTTTTTGGGAATGTTTATACATTGAGGATTGTGTAGTTAGCTTGTGAAATAAGATGCAAGTTGGTAAAGGGCATAGATGTAGAACTCATATGTGGGGGTTGCATGAATTTTAACCCTTTTGCACCAAATCCCCCTTGATTTCTTTCTCAAGTCTTCACTTCATACCTAGAGCCCATATCATTCTATAAAGTATCATGTGTGTAGCATATATTTCAGCTTATGATTCATTAGAGCACAAGAGTGGAAATTTTTGATTTGGTATGAGACTTCATTATGGAGGCATAAGGAGTCTTTTGAATAGGAGTAAACAAGAACATTAAAGATCTTGGGTTCATTTTTCATGATTTGTAACTATTAATTGTGCACGTATTCTTATTCTATTTGAAGACTAAGAGATTTACACCTTTGAAATTTCATGTCATTTATGCTTTTGAAATTAAAGGTCCCTATATAAGGCACACATTAGGAATTCTTTATAAGTACAAATCAATACCCAATCGATTTGTAAATCTAAGTTGATTGCTTTAAGTGCAAGTGTAGATGGGAAGTGTTTACACATAGTCTTGATTTAAATGACTCAACACTTTGTAGGTGTGAAAACCTTTTATAGGATCTTTGTGAGTTCTTCACAAGCTAGGGGTGACTCATAAAGTTAATAGATTGTATGAAGTTTCTAAAAAGTTGTTTTGTTCCATGGAAATTCTAAGGGAGAGTAAGGGCCCATTCAGCCAAGGAAGTAGGATTTATTTATGGTATTTATATATTTATCATTATGTGTTTTAAATTTTGGCATTTATTCTCTTATGCAAAGTATTGTGATATATGTTTCACCTACAAGATTATGGGTTAATGTGTGTGTTTCTAGCCAGTTTAATTTCATCATTTTCCTTTAAATGAATTTATGTTTCATAAACTTAGGTTAAAAGTGTGTTTACATTTTCTATAATTTACATTTCTAAAAATAAATTAAATTTGTGTTTACTTTAATGCATTTTAAATTCAAAAAATAGTGTTTCCCTTCAAAACACTTTAGTTCAATAAAGTATTTTTCTTTTCACAAGTAATAGAGTATATTTAAATTCAAGAAAAGTATATTAAACCTTTAGGATTAAATGATCCATAATTCCCCCCAAATTGACAACTGTTAGTCCTTATCCTACATACCTTATTATAGATTATCATTTTACATCGGCCCTAGTTTGATATGACATCAACTAAACATAGTTGATTAAATGAATGGATTGATGACATCCATAAGGTATCCCCCTTCCCTTGTATCTTATCAATGGGAGGGTCCTTGGTTTTTCATTGTATTAGAGATTTACCTCTATCTAGAAATATTTTTTCATGTGCCATGGTCATTGTGTTGTGAATATCATGACATCTTGGAAAAGATAGATCACACCTTCATTGTAATGACTGAGAAGTGTCATCATCAATTCATCCAATTGACTAAATTTAGGGATATCAATGATTTTATTTGCATCATATCCTCATAGGAAGTGTTAGAGAGATAGGCCTCATATTTATGCTATGTTTGGATAATCTAGAATAAACAAATTGACTTATACCATGTCAATGAAGTTAAAATGGTCTAGATCATGGTATCTTGTTTGTATAAGTGTTATATCAATCCCTATTTCTTCCTTATATGTATTTATGAGAGGGATCAAAATTTGTGAGTGATCCATGGTTGGGTAGAATTTTAATGATATCTTCAATTGAACTAGTGCTAGTGAACAATATTTGTTTAATTAAATAAATTAGGAAAAAAATTTAGAAAGATCTTATTAATAATTTTTTTTAATGTCATTATGTTCTCCATTCCCTAGTTTATATAGATTTTCTTACTTAAATCTATTAGACACGTCACTTTGAATGTGTTGAGTTATCTGTGAACCATTTTACTTGTTGAATAAATTCTACTCAGTTGATATTATTTGACATTAATAATTCCATGTCTTAATGCATTCATTCAATTGAAAGGATTTTTTGATGTGATGCATCATATTTTCCTTCATCTAGTTTCTTTTATTGTACATCCCTTGATTTTGACACTCTATCTACTTTAGGAAAGATGTAGTCTTTCAAGTGTGTCACAATTAATATATTTTTAAATGACCATTGATTATCCTTAATTTTTACTTTAATTATCAATGCTTCATTCTCATACTTAATTGATGACTCTTGTGTTGAATTTGCTTGACATTGTTCCTTTCATGTTGGGTTTATTTCCTAATCACACTCTATGACTTTGACTTTTCCAACTTGGTTTTGATGTCTTGTAATATATAGATTAAATTGTATAAAAAAATAAAAATATATAACCAAAAAAATTAAACAATACATTAAATAAAAATCACAATCTATATGATGTTACTTAACACCCTCTTTAATTTTGTTGTGAGATCTAATACAGATTATTGATGGTAAGGCTTAAGCTTACAACCATTTTCACATCCTATTAGAATTTTTAATTAAAGTTATTTTAACACAATTTATCCTTTATTGAAGATGTCATGAATAATAGAAGGTCCCTTCACCAAATTTGTAGCTTGACCATAAATGCCAAAAATCTACTATCATGTAGTAATACTAGTTGTTTTGGAAAAAAATTCTTGGATCACAGATTGTGATTGTGCCACACTTTTTTAATTCATTTACTAACTTATTTTTTCCATTATTCTCTCTACCTATTTTATTCTATCCTAATTAAACACATCAGTTATTCTTAAAGAGAGTCTTGATCTCCTAGTTGCATGATCATTACAATTTACAAACTAGGGATGATGTATTGTATTAGCATGATTATTTATAATCTGTAAACCAAATGAAATGGATTAAAAAATGTCACACACTTTGAGTTTTTTCTATATGACCATAGGATAATAATAATTTGATCATCCTAATCATCACTTTACATATTTCATGTTTTGGTGAGCATCTTGCCAATGACTTTGTTTAATGCCTTTACCTACCCATTGGATTATTGATGATATGTTATGCTTTTGTGGTTTGATATCATAATCTCCTTTATTAGATTCTTAATGGTGTTATTTAGTAAATGTGTTCCTCTATCACTAACCATCATCACAAGACATCCAAATCTGGTTATAATATTCTCACACATATATTTGGTTGCATCTTTAGTGTTACAACTTGGTGTTGTAATAGCTTATACCCATTTGGTGAAGTATTATATCAAGGTAATTATGTACCTTACATGACTATGTTTATTGGGTATATTTATTGGTCCTACAAAGTTAAATCTACACTATTCAAATGGTTTCTCAACTAACATAGGGTTTAATGGAATCTCATCTCTATGATTAGGCCTTTCCCATCCTTTTCTAGATGTTGTAGTCTTTTATTACTTGGTGTGCATCTTGAAATAGAGTAGGCCACCATTTGCCTCTTTGTAATATCTTCCTAATAATGGATTTTCCTATGAAATTTCCACTTGTGATTTTAGAATGTACCTCTTGAATAAGTTGAGGTCACTCATGCTCTAAAACAACTCTATGTAGTATATTTTTACCCAATTTATACATAAATTATTTAATGATGCTAAATGGAATGGATCTTATGATCAACTAATTTTTATCCCTTTCCACATTATGCACAAGAAAAATTACTCATTTTAAGAAATTGGTTGTCTTCTATGGTTTATGGAATCACAAAGATTTGAAACAGATGGGCATCTAATGATTCATCTTAGAGTTTTTCAAGTTTATCTCTATTGTATATTTGGATAAAGTGGTCTAGTTCCACATATTATCCCCCAAGTTTTACATTAATTTTGAACTAGAATCATTGAAACAACATCAACCACCTTAGTATCATTCCTCCTAACATGGGACTATTTACCAGTTATCATAATTCCTATGATTATAAAAAAATTCAAATGGCATAACTAGAAGATAGTGTCTAAACTTTTTAAGTGTGAACACCATTATTAGAGCTTCTTGTTATGTATTTTAATTTTTCTTTATAGTTGTAGTTTACAACTTATGATATGAATGGAATGGTCTAATACTCTATCTCTTGGTTATACTAGAATATCTCTTACCATAGTTTTTGAAGTGGATATATGAACATGAGATGGTTTGCTCCAATTGAGAAAGACCAAAATGGGAGGTGATACCACACTCTGCTTTAGATACATAAATGTTGTTTAAAAATCATTAGTCCATTCAAACTTGGTGTCTTTACATAGTAAATTTTTTATATGGGTTGGTATAGCTACGTATCTTTTTGTGAATTTACTATAGTATCTTATATGGCCCAAGATTGATCACACCTCTATAGAAATTGTAGGAAGTTGCATACACACAATAACTATAATTTTGGATTGGTTGACCAAAATCCCATTATTGCATACTATATAACCCAAAATAACACCAAAAAGTGTAAATAAAAATCACCTCTTTAGGTTCATCTCAATACTCAAATCTTGGTAGCATTCTAACATCATTCACAGCTTAGATAAGTTCTCCTTGAATAAATCAAAAATAGCCTAATCAACTTAGAATTGATTCTTTTACTTATTTAATGGATCCTAATATATTTTTCAGATCCACTTGGAATGTATTATTACACTATTATCTATCCTTAATCTTAAATATTAATATTTTGTAGCTATTCATCTTCATTTCAATCTATGACTTTAGTTTTAGGCTCATCCATTCCTTGATCTAGTTCAAATAATCCATTCAAAGCCTATTCCTCATCATTCTCATTAGACTTGGTATATTCCTCATTATTTATGATTTGATTTAAATGTTTTATTAAAAATTATCTCTATTTCTCTTCTTATAGTTTTTAATAGTTCCATTCAGGTCCTTAACCACTTATTCTTGATAAGAGTAGTCTTGAGTATTACTAAGATCCTCTACTTGGTCATGGAATAATAAGGTCTTCAATTTATGTAAGTCTTGGTGTATTAGTAGGTTCTCATCTTCTAATATAAATTTTTTAGTAAAGTCATGTTGGACCTATGTCTAATAATTAGTCTCCCTTATGCACTCTTGATGAGTGTAACAGATTTTTGGGAGTGTTACCAGTGTATACCCAAATACATATACCCAATATTTGGGTTATACACCATATGCATACCATACATCTACACACCTATGGATGTGCATCTCTAAACATTACTCTTTTTTCTAAAACTAGTCAGTGTTCCCTAATGGTAGATGGTATTTGGAATCAATCTCTCAATAATTTGTTATCCTCATCCCATTGCAGCTAGTTTATCCTAAGAACTACCCACCAAGTCATATAAATTCCATTTAGATAAAAATTTTGTGCACTCAACCTCTAATATATATTATGCACATTATGTTCTATTTTATAAATGAATTGGTCCATGTTTTTATTTGGTGTTTTATGGTAAAAACCACTCACATTGAGCGTACCTCATGATCTCTCTTAACCTAATTCATCATGTGGATATTTGAATCACCACTGATTGAAGATATAGTTTCCCAAGGTAAAATACCTTATTTTTTAGCTCTATAGAATCCATGTTTTTCCCACCCATTTTGTACAAGAAATCCACTATAGACATTATTAGTGATCACATAAATGGTGACTTACATTCTCCTATTTGGACCTATGGAACTTGTGGACTTGTTATCATAGGTATAGAAGAAATATATTCATTTTTTTATAGCTATTATTAAGTCCTCTATTCTATATGTAAAAAGTGATATTATCAAGCTCATAGTGTATTATGATGTAATTATATGCCTACCTTGAACTAGTTATTATCTTCATAGGAAAAGATTAAATCTGAGTCTTTGGATATGATGTATGGCTTTCTCTCAATTTTATTCAAGGGTATACTTGATAATTTTATCCCCTTGGTGTGCCTCTATGTGATTCAACATTATATTAATGGTATCTAACAATCATAAGCTCACTTCTTACCAATCAATATAGGGTGATGCATTTCATCATTCTTCATGTCAATTACTTATAAATATTCTCACAAGATCAGGTGAGCCATTTTGATTTCCACATCCTCCAATTGACCAATAGGTTCTAATCTCCCATATTTTTCAAGACTCAGCATTACTAGACTAAAACTAAGAGTCAATCATCCAATAGCTTCCCCTATAGATTGAGGGATCATGTTGATTATTCTTCCAAAATCAAATGTATAATTTGGTACTTTGTATCCTTATAATTCAATATACATGTGGGATTAAAAATTCTAAGTATTATTAGTCTTCACATACCATATTACCTTATTAGTGCATGGTTTACCTCTTTGTGTGTACTCTAATAAGTTATGCAAAAAAATTGTAATATTATGAAATATGTCTTCATTTCTTAGAGTAATTAGAAGTTCCATAATATCAATCAAGCTGGTAACTAATCTATTATATATATTGAAGTGTTTAATGTATCCATACATATGCACATCAATGGTTATGACATCACCCTTCAACACAACTTGTTGTTGAATGTTCTATAGAACCTGAGCTACTTGGTACATCAAACACCTTTATATTGTATAGTTAGGATATTTATCCTACTTTAACTTTATGATTCTCTGATCTTATGTCATTTTAAGGTAGAAAATCTCCACTTTTCATGTTTATGACACGTAATTACTTGTACAAACACAATATCCTTGGGGTGTGAATTGATCAAGTTCACATTTCATACAAGCTTCTCTTTTATCTAATTTTCTAATGCTAGATAATCTTTAGTGTGGTGTTATTCCTAAATTTTGTAATAAATGTAATATATTTGCCTTTAAAGATTAGTTTGTAAATTTTAGGCAAAGTGGTTTTACTCCCCATACAAGTAGTATAAAATTGGTTGAAACATGTGTCATTCATCCTATCTATGATTACCCTCTTGATATCCACCTTGGTAGTCTCCTTTATATCCTCCTTATCTCTAATAAAAACCCCAACCTAACTATTTTTTTCCCTTATATCCTCCCTATCATGAAGGAGAACCCTAACATTATTTTTTTCCATCATATCCCCCATATATTCCTTTAGGAAAAGATGGATCCCATCCTAATTTTTGTTGTTGAGGCAACACATGGTTCCATGGTTATTGGTATTAAAGAGATGGAGAAGTTTATCATGCCCAGTATGTGGGATACTATGGTGTCCAACCTAATAGGGCTTTTATTTGATATTGAGTTCAGGTTGGTACCCATATAGGAACATCTTGTATCACAAAGGTCTTATCTACATCTAGGCTTGGGATCCCTCAGTTCGTAGAGATAATTTTTAATCTGCTACTGCAAATACATTTTTGTTGATTTCTTCTTTCAATTCTTGGAGAGCTTAGAAAATTTTATCATGATGATTATGAAAATTTTAGAATTTACAATATAGAGTCTACTATTTTTAATGTATTGTTGTAATAAATGACAGTTTTTAGTTGCATGCCTTATTACATGGAAATTTTCACAAAATTTCATTTTGACTTTGAGTAATAATTTTTTTGGTGCCCCTTTTCCACACTCTATAAATGAGAGACCTAAATTGGTCATGTTACTTTTATGTAACACAAGATCAATCTTTGAATTAGTTTTCATAGTAGGTTATCAATTATCTCCATAATCCTCTATATACTCCACATAGAGCACAATTGCTTAAGAATATACCTCATTTTTAAACTATGTTTAAATAATTCCAAACCTAATTTGAGGTTACATGCATTCTAAAAACCACGTGGCCTTATCTATATATTGAAGTATAAATTATACTCTATTCATTACATCAAAAAATATGTGATCATAATCTCATAATGATTCACTTAATTTTTTTAAATCTCTTTCAATTTCTATATTGTTTTACTCACACATTTCTTTGATTTAAATTATCCTATAAATTATTATTTGACAACTTAAAAACCAAGTATGGTAGCATTTATTTTTTAAATGAACTCTAAATATCTTCTTGTTAAGGCTCCTATGAGGTTCCACTTCTTCATATCTTCTACAATAACATTTTTATTTTCCATTTCATTTCATAAGTTAGCATATACTTTTTTGTGTCATCATACCCATCATATGGTTTCAATGTGACAAAAATTCCTACATTGAGATCCATGCCTCCTATGTTCACACTTAAAGCTGGTAGTGGTTGTGGACTAGACTTCTCTAATGTCTTAATGTTTGGTGTGACTTAAAATCCTACCTCAATAAATTTCTTCCTATCCATCAATTTATTCATATCTACACTACATTTCCCAAATTTATCTATAAAAGACTTAAATAATGTACTATCTCTACTAGCTTTTACAAAAAAAATCTTTCTAATGATAAATTAATCACAAGGGATGTGTACCCTTAAAATGAATGATCCATGTCTATGACTTTTTCTTCATTTTAACTTGAACTTGATTTAATCCTATGACTTAAATTATATAAAATATTGTCCTTATCTTCTCCAAATAACATCCTTACTTGTAGTTATGATCTAAAACTACATTCTAACCAATATACTTTCTCTTCTTCTCTCTTTCCACTTTCTTCCATCTCTTCATCATCCATTTTTCAATATCTATCTATATATGTGTTCTCATTTAAACCTTCTCTTCTCTTGAGACCTCTCATTTCCTCATCCTCATCCTCTCCAAATTCTTTGGCTCTCCTATGAGATGTCATTCTTAATTTATCCTCTAAACTTTCTAATATACTCCTACTCATAACTACATTAGGATTATTTTATTTATTCCATCTTATTTATTATCACAGGTCTCATTCTAATCCCATAGTTCACTTTTCACTCTACTTCTTTATGTCCTCCATATTCTAGGTATATGTTAATACTTCCCTTCTCAATTATTCATCATTTACTTCATTATCATGCACACCACCCTAACACTCAAAGTGTCTACTCCATATTTATAAGAATAGGTACCATGGCCCTTTCTACAACAAAATTTTTAATGAGATTAGGTAGTTGTATAAAATTGCCTCTAATTACTCTCACAAATAAATCTTGTGTAGCCTCAAATGAAATGTAGCCTTGTATATAAAATTTAGTGATGTATCCTTTGATGGTAGTTTTTATCTAATTATCTATTACACAAGTCCAAACAATATCTAACTTTCATAGGTTTTCTAATTTCTCTTTCATCCAAACTAAAAAAAAGTATTTCTCTTAGCTAAAAATAGTATTATTCAAGTCTTGATAACCACACAGCTAGTATTCCAAACAATTCACACCAAAATATTTCATATATTTACCCATATATATGTTCATAAATAACTTCTTTTTCCCAACTTCATATCCTTTTTGCCTCTTATTATGTGAAGTTGTAAATTATTTCATCAATCCATCATTCCAAGTTTTTATGTCTAGGTAACCATCATAGTGATTCAATTCATGCTCATTACACCATTTTTAGTAGAGGTTCCTAGAAAACCCATCATAATATGCTAATTTGTGTTTATGTGAAAAGTAGGATACATACTCAGAACATAGAAATTTATAGATTAGGTCAAGTCTTTACTTAGTTTAGAATTATACAATTATATATAAAATGCAAGCTAAATGTATAGAACATTCAATATTATTAAATTATTAAATAAATTTGATTAAAATAGAGCATACACTATGTATAAAAAATTATAAAAATATGTTTAGGAAAACTATTATCAAATCTCTTGATAATCTATATCTTTCTAGAACTATTTTCCATTACAAATGATCTCTATTTATATAAATTTACAATATATTGTTCCCTCATAATACATATTTTGGTTCAAGTTTGGATTATTCTTTTTGTATTCCATAGCCTTTTAGAATACATATATAGTCTAAATATATACAATATGAAATATATTATATAGGCTACTATACATCACTCACTTGTCATGCATTTATACTATGTAATTTTACAATTACATTCTTTTATCAACATAATTTGTGTGAAGTTATTCTAATATCACTTTTAAAATAAACCTTATTTGATATGATTATGATTTATTTGGAAATTAATAAGAAATAGACTAAATCTTTTATTTTTAAGGTGGATGATCATGAATTTTTTCAAATGTTGGAGTTTGAATATAAGGAGATGTTTCCTTACTTTAAACCTTTAGTATGCTCCTTATTCCATTCTTAAAAGAAACCAAATGAATTTAGAAAGTCAAGAAATTTTGGTAGAAGAAAAAGGATAATTGTATTCAAATAATTTATAAGATTGAATCTCAATATATAACTTTATTTTCTTCTAATTTACAAGAGTCCCATTCTTATCCTAAAAATAATGTTGAGTCTAGCATTCAATAAGGAAAGGATATGTTTGTTAAGGTTTAAGACAATTTTACTATAGATCATTCTTACCATGTTCTTGAGGACATGGGTTAATCTAGGGAGACTCAAGTGTTGGAGCAATTAAATGGAGATAAAGTTAACTTGGTTTATTTTGAGGAATATTTGGAGACCCAGGCCATTAATCTCTTGGATATTTTTGTTGAAGATTTTCTTGTGGATAATGTTAATAAACAAAATTTGTCACATTAATTTCTAATTGCAAGGGATGGTAGGTTTTTTAAGATATTTGGTGATGCTAATTTTTTAAAGGAAAACTTTGATCCTATGGATATGAAAGAATTCTTGGGTAAAAAGACAAAAGTCAATGTTTGTTGTTCTACACTTTAAACTAACGAATTATTTTACCCATCTTTTTTTATAATGGGAAGAAAAAGGGTCATAAATATAATTCTTATAAGTGTTATAGGAATATTCATAAGCTATTATAATTGAATTATATAAAACAGTGGTTGATTTGTTTCCTTAAACTAAGAGGAAACTATATTTAACCTAATGTTGGTCATTTAGGGGATTTTTCTCCTTTTATAAAAAGTACCTTATGGTACTTTTAATAACTTTGTTTTGTTTTATGTGAGCATTTATTTCCTTTATTTTAATTTTACTTATTATAATGATAGTTACCTTTGAAATCATGACTTAATTTGTTTATTGGATGGTCACTATCATGTTAATTTTTGGTAGGCTACTTCAAATGATGATTCTTTTTATGATCTCATTGGATTTTTTGGTAGTATTTTGTCTCATTTCAATTCAATTTCTATTTTTCAAATCAAAAAGCTATAGTTTCTTCCAAATGGAGTTTTTCAAATGTTTTGAACTTATTTATCATGAGGATATCAAGGTAAATTAGGAGTGATGTAAGGTTTTATACAATACAGGTTGGATATCTTTATTAAAAAAAAATATAGGATTCATGAAGGTGTGTCTTTAGTTTATCTCTATCTTTGAAATAGGGTATACCCATGGTAAAAGGGTTGAATGTGGTAGTGAATGACAAGGTTATTTTTATATTTATGGGACTACTGAGAGATGGTGAATGGTATTTTGTTTTCAAATCCAAATTTTTTAATTTCAAATATGTGTTTATTATGTTGGGGAAGTCTATATTTGATACTAGTAAGGGTTTTCTCCATAATACTTTACCTTATTTTTGGCTTCAAGTGAAAAAATTCATTCTTAATTATATTCACCTATGAGTGGTATTATACATTAATTATTAGGTATCATTTTGTCTTCTTCTACATCTGAGATATAATAATTTTTTGAATCTTCCTTTATTCATGTTGAAAATGCTTGAGAAAATGGTACTTGTAGTTAAGAAATGAAATTCTAGGGTTCTAGCTCATTAGGGACTTATAAACCAATTATTATAAATGCCTTATGAATGAATTTTAATTCCATTTAAAGGGATATTGTCTATTCCTATTCAAATATTTTTGATTTTCCCCCTCCTCTACATGTACCTACAGATTTGCATCTTACTCTATATTCAAGTAATCTTCATCTTGTCCTTTTTAAAACTAAATATAGAAAGGTTTATTTGGGTAATAAAAAGATAACAAGATATTCTTAGAAAAACTCTAGAATAATAGTTTTTTTATTTTTTTATAATAAAACATGTCATCTAAGTTTAAAAAATAATACCTTTTTTGGGATAAGTAGAAGATACAAAAATCTAATTGCTCTCCTTTATCCTTGAATGAGGATATTAAGGTCATTAATGAGTAGAAGAACATTATTATTCAAGTTAGGTTGGAGTTTAATTTAAAATATAAATAAGAATAATATATATAATTTTTTGTTGGATAAATTTAATTATATATATGCTTATTTAAATTTGGTTGGCAAGTTAGGTTCAAAAAAAAAACTCTTGTCGAAGCCCTCCTAAGGTTTATGCTTTGATATTAAAAAAGAAATATAATTGAAAATGAGGTTTAAGAGGGTTAATTTCAATAAACCATCTAAATTTACTTCCTTGATTTTTTTGAAGAAGTCTTTAATCTTTTACATAAGATAAAAATATGTTATGTGAAGCTTATTTACATAATTTGGTTTTACCATAATTTTTAGATTGGAATCCAAAATTATTAGATAGTGAACTAAATGTTATGGATTTTATGTATTATTTATAAAATTAAATATTATTTTATTTTGACATACAAATATATGATGATTTAAAATACATACCCACTATGTTTAAGAGTTGAGCAGCCTAGACCAAAAGAAAACATTGAAGATGTCTGAAGAGCTATGATGCAGGATTCTATGAGGACTATTACTTTTTGAGCTAGAAGTGAATCTTTGTGAATTTGGGGAATACATATATTTAAAAAAAATTAATGTTTCTATAATAGGTGTGGGTTTATGCCAAAAACATTGAAGATGAAGGAACCCCATTCTCTAACCAGTCTTTTAGAAACTTTGGCAAGAATGGTTTGTTATTTCCATATTATTATATATATGGTTAATTGGATTGGTTTGAAGTTTTATTTTTCTCCACTTTGGTATCCAATTTTTTATTGGATGATTTGGTACCCCATGAATGATAAAAAATATATCAATAAATGGCAAGAAGTGGAATGCAAAAAAATATTCTATCTTCCTCAAGATTTTCCAAAAAAATCACCTTCAAATTTTAGGTTGATTTGTGAAAAGGATTTTTTGTGGTGCATATCACCTGAATAACCATACCTTAATATGATTCCCTATTTATTTATTATTTAGTAATGGATTTTGGTGTTTTTATTACTATATATTTTGGGATATCTTATTTTCTATAGTTATGTGGTTTGTTCAATAGATTTTACTTCTTTTGTGGTTGCTAGTTTTTTTCTAATAGTTTTTCTCTGATGTTGACTATAGTTTTTGGTTTACTTATTTATATTTAATTGGGATGTTTTTATGGTCACTATATATATATGATCTCTTGGTTTACAAGATTTTTATTTTTCTTTGAGGGGCTAACCATGTTGGATTGTTATATAGCTTCTCTTTGTCTTGTAATAGCTAGGTTTTATGTTGGTTAGTTGTTATGCGATGGTGGTATCATCTTCACCTTACTTTTATAAATTTTATGCCTTATTATGGTTGGTAATATTCATATTTTGTTTGGTATATTTTTTCAAAGGTTTGTAATTTTATTTTGGATAGTTAATTTAAAATTATCTTCATATTTGTATCCCTACCTTTTAGCTCTAACTATAAAAAAATTGATTTTTTTAAGAACATAAAGGTGCAGGGACCCCATAACTCTCATCTATCAATGTGTGTGTGTGTGTGTAATTTAAACATAAATTTTAATGTAAATTAGAAATTATTAAAATTTATTAAGTGGCATAGGCTCAAAATAGTAAGTATAACTAAAGGTGATATATTTAGCATTTTTTTATTTTTGGTTGATTGTAGCAGGTGTCTGACAATGATAAATAGAATAAATCAAGACTATGATAGCTTAGGTTAAGAAATAAAGTTTATGACTATGTTTGGACAAGTTTGTGTTCTTTGGATAGTAGATTAGAATGGTCTTGTGTTTATTTTAGACTTTTTTGCTTTAATTGTGAGGACATTATGATTGTTATGTTTCCTATGCTTGTGTATATTGAGAGGGATAAGATACTTCACTAATATTAATGAAACATGAAATCTTTTATTTTCCTTATCCTTGCCTTGGAAACCCTGGGTGTGCTTATGGGAGATAGAAACCTCAAAAATAAGGGAAAGTGTAATAGGTTGAGTTGACCCCAATCACCCCATTGATGATGGACCATTGCCTATATATCTAGATACTCTAGGGAGGGAATCAATCCACATGTAATTTTTACACCTAGTGTGATTGTGCAATTTTTGCTCCTTGACTATATTTATATAGTTATAAATTTTTCTTTAATACTTAATAATATTATCTCTTGACTTGATTTGAAATGCTTCATAATTAGACTGTGATTGATCTTAATGTATAATCTTGAACTTGGGAATAATATGTAATATTTTTTCAATGTATGGTAGTTTATAAGTGCTTAATATATAATTACAATCTGGGTATAATGAATGACATTTGAGTTTTTTATATGGTGAGCATTCTAAATAATTTTCTTTAGCTAAATTTTGAAACATGAGGATGACCCATATGAATGTTTTGAATATTATAAACTAGTTGTTAAATGGTGTAGAGATGAAGTTACACTAAGTGGATAAGTTTGTGGTAGAAAACTTATCTACCTAGTACATACTTATCCTATAAAAGTAATTAAAACTATCCTAATGTTAGAAAAACTCTGAGAGTGATATGAGGTAGTTTGAGAATTGACTTGAAAATTCTCATGTACTAGGGATAATAAACAAAGGATTCAAGCTTGCATATAGATTACATCAAGGCTAAGGGTTACATATAAAATACATTAACATGGACAAGGGCCACACACAAAAGACATTAATAATGTCACAAACTAGGGACATAAATATGTCAAACACACAAATCCAAGTGGCCACACACTATAAGCAATAAATGTATAGCCTATCACATAATAAAATAAAAACATCAAGGAACATAGATCTATTTCAAGATAAATGGGATAAATAAAAAAACACAATAAGAAAATAAATTATTTTAAATGAAATATGACAATATTTATATTTAGGTAATGTAATTCATTATTTTGACAATACATTCATTTAATCATGTGTAATAAATATAGTGATTATTGTAAATCTATGTAGATATGGGATAAGAGAGAGCATATCTTGTTTTTTGTTTTGTTCTAGACTTTTAATATTTCTTAGATAGATCTCAATCCTTTAACCTAACTTTGTGTTTTACTTTTTTAGGTTTTTTGTTAATTTTATTCCTCAAACACCTTTTCTAGATCTTGACACTTGCATCAATGTTAGTGTCCTCCTTTGGATGTTTTTATCCTACCCAAAATAGAGGTTATTTTATATATCCCTCAGTTGCACTTTTATAGGTTTTTCATCACCTTTATAATGATGTCTTTAAACTGTGTGCATAGGTTGTCACTCTTTATCAAATGATCAAACCCTAAATTTTCTACCCTTGGAATAACTTTGGTAAAATTTGGTTAGTGGGATAATAATTTCAAGCTACCATAAGGACCCCTCTATCAATGAGTGTTTCCTATATATCCAAAACTCTAAATATGGCTTCATACTTATGTATTTCTCCCTTACATGTTAGTTTGTGTGTGTATAAATATGCAACGTGTGATAAACAATGGGATGAAGTGACCTATATTTTAACTTGGAAAATATGGCTCATGGGATACTCCTTGAATTCTTTAGACTTATGTAAATATTTATCCTATAAATGATATGTAAATAGGGATGAATATGGTAGGTTTTCTCACTTGAATGCTTAATTGAGTGTTTCTTGGAATATTGCCTTGTGAGTTGTATGTGATTTCTAGGTGAGGAATGAATAAGGGTTGATATTGTGTATATATTAATCCATTTTTGAAACATATCACATTATATCACTTAATATAACCTTTAAAATAAATTTCATTTATAAATTGGATGACTTTTGGACACTAGACACTTTGTAGGAAAACTAGACACTTACATTGACACAGGTGTTTGTTTGTGATGTAATTCTCAAAGAAGCTAGAAAATAGATACAGGTCCAAAATGGCAGTGACGAATAATGATCAAGTTTAGATCTTTTTTCATAGTATATAAGGCCTAGTCATCAAGATAATAGTGGTTAGACTAAGAGATAATAAATTTTGGCACAAAGGGATAGTGAACACGAGACTTTTAGTAGTGAAATGGTCTATAAATTAAAGGTACATCCATGATGGTTATTTTCCAAGTGTACAAGCCTAGAGTACTACATAAATCAGATTTTAGTATCCAAATTTTCAAGAAAATAAATGCATACCTAGGTGTGTATAATATACCTTGTCTTTGCATGATCCCAAGTTGATTGCTTTAAATTGCTTGGTCTACCTTGTCTACTCTAAGATTGCTTGAAATGTTTATGAGTAGAAATATCAAGGTTAGGGTTACACTTTTATGTCAATGCAACCAACTTACCTTATGGTAATTTTATTTTAAAATATGTCTCATTATGAAATATTGAAATTGATATTAAGATAATTATGAACCTTCAAGTATAAATATATTGAAGAACACATTCCCCCAACCTTGAATTAAAGGTTAGTTTAAACATGTCTATTGAGCTTGTTTCATCTTAATTATGCAACCTAAATATGTGCATGATCTAGTGAGTGTGAGTGATATAATCAACTCATAATATATATCTAGTGATTATGGATGATTTAATCAAATCCAACCTAGGATTTTAGTAAATTTAGATGATTTAATCAAGTCTAACTTATAATCTTAGTGAGATTTAGTGATTTAATCAAATCAAAATTCCAAAATAGAACCAATTACTACAATATATTAGCTTAATAACAATCCATAAAATTCCAACCTAGGCATAATAATATTCAATAAAAGTATTTGAAATTAAGAAAATGATTTGATTTTACAATTTTAGGTGCCCTTTGCATGGCATATGCACCTCATATATGTCTCAGCTGAAATATGGGTATAGTAAAATTATCAATCTATATAATTCTACCAAAAATGTGTATCTAAATCATATAATGTGAAATCTAGTGAATTTTTAATTAGTTCAAGTGTGAAGGACATGTTTCTATGAGATGCCCCCATAAATCTGGAGCATATGATAAATGGTGTCAAATGTTGAGAATATGTTTACATAGCATGCCCCCACTATAATTTGGAGATGTTGAGTACCAAATAAGTGTAGAGGTAGTGCCTTTTTGACATGCCCCACTATAATATGAAAGTGTGGAATCCATGCCTATATGACTATGCCCCCCTTTGAGGTGAAGGGAAGTAGAATCTAGTAGTTAGCTTACGTTCAAAGGATAAGATAATTATATAAGTTGTGTGTGTATAATGTATCATACATAAGTAACATGTCTAGGTAGATATATCATTTCATCACCCATTATGTGACCACATAGAATCCTAACATTCATGATGTAGATCATGGTAATGTTTAGAGAGGATTAGTATAAGCTCAACAATCAATCATTCTCACATACAAGAGAACTCAAAATCAAAGCAATAGGAAGTGGTCCAAGGTGACTTAATACAAGGGGAATGTTTAAATGTTGCACAATATAAGGGGCATGACTTATTTAAATGTCCAAAAAGAATAGAGTGAAATATTTAAATGGCTACATATAATAAACAATGACATATTCAAATGTCCAAATAGGAAATCATGGAATAAGGTCCATAATCAATGGTGTATATTCAAATACTCTAATAGGAAATATAATGCAATATATAAACAAGCACGTAAAATAGGCAACCAACATGAACATAACATACTAGTTCATAAACATATATGTTTTCAAGCATTGTTAAGTACATAGCATATCAAGTACACTGTGAAAGGTATAAGAATAGATATTGGCATGTGTAAATATATAATCTCAAACATGATAATGTAAAATGATAATAAATTAATATAACCTAGGTATATCCTAATCAAAGATGCAAATTCCCCCAACATACTTAGGACATGATTAAAGGTAAATCCTAACATTTGTATGTGTATATATCATGTACCTAGGTATGCATGTATCATATTCAAATAAAGCATGAAACATGTATATATAGGAAAATAATGATATGTTATCTACTAACATGAATAAAATATTATATGCATTAGAAATAGTACAACTAGGATCATGATTTTTTTTGGTATTTTTCAATTATTTGAATGTTTTTATTATTTTTTGGCTTTGAAGGGATGTATATTCTTATTCATTAATGATTTTACTGACATTTGGTATATAATAATTATTTGAATATGGCCAATTTATATATTAGTATGGTAATGCATTAATTTAGTAATGTATTAATTATGAGTCAATCACCATACACCATGAAATCTAGTTGGAAATAGCAAGGCTCAACTATAATGATCATTTGGTAATGTAACTTCAAGTTGTTTTTATGCCAATGAAAGTAATGTATTTGTAGACATATCACATGTATATATTTACTCTGTAGTTATACACGTCAATTTTGGTACCCAAATATACTTTGTGAATGTATGAGTAGGATCTATCAAATATGTCTCCATGTCTTTTCCATGTGTCCCCCTATAAATATCATGATCAACCAATGGTTTCCTAGTAGGATTAGTGTGGGAAATACCGGTATTGATATAGCGTATGCTAGGAAAATAGCTTAGACTAGTGGTTAACTTTTATGAATATCAATGGTCCATTCATTCCTTACAAAGAGTGGCATTGAATGTCTCAAACCTATTATAATATCCTCTAGAAGTAGTGGAAATAGACCTTGATGTATCTTTTTGAAAGGTAATGATCCCATGATTGGCAAGTTGTATAAGTTTTTTCTTGAGAAAATAAAATAATTGTCTTGATGTTCATTAATACCATTGTAAGTGCAAAAGGATTTTTCTTTTACATTTTCAAATATATGAGGTGGATGATATAAATTAGGAGGAATTTTTATCATCCATTTATCTAATATAGAATGTAATATATCATGTGGTCTATCTTGTAACCAATTAAACTAAATTGGTTGCCTTTTATTAGAGGCATATGGTTTGACTATAGGAGGTCCTCTATATTTGGAATATTTTCCTCTATGTAAGACTTTTACTATTTTTTATTTAGTAGGTAATGTTAGGTTTTTAGAAGGTTTTTGTAGTAATTCCTGACCCTTCTTATTTTTTTGCTTTACTTTGGGGAAATTGTTTGTAATATTTTTACCTCTTGGTGGGAAAATAAGTATTTATGTTTTGGTATTATAAAAATCACATGCATATTTATGCACATCCCAATATAAAATCTAGAATTAATCAAAGGGATTATGCAATGATCTTTATCTAAAAGGATAAATAATACACCTATTAAATATGAATTGTATTTCCAAATCTAAGGGGGCATAATTTAAGAAATACAAGATATCCTTAAACCTAATGGCATAGTCTTTAAGAGTTTCATCCTCATTATAAGTTAATTATAATGGTAACTTGGGTAATGTATTCCTATAAAAATTAGATAAGAATACACATTCAATTTTTTTAAAGGTTTATAAGGAACCACTTGGGAGTGTATAGAACCAATACAGAGCCTTTTGAGCTAAACTTATATGGAAGTATTTTAATGAAAAACATCCATCTTTATCCCAATGTCCAAAGGAGTGTATATAATGTGTCAAATGATTTACAAGATCTAATTTACCATTATAATAAGAGAACATAGGCATGATAAAGGTATAAGGATATGGATAATTAAAAATATATTTAATAATGGGTCGGTCCTATAAGATGTTATCATTAAAATCAAACTCATGGGAAGAGCAACTTAAGAATATTCATTTATTTTTGAAGATCCCCCATGGTAGTCATTATAAATAATATATCACTATGAGGTTTTGGAAAAGAGGTTGGATAATTGCTTATAAATTTTCCATCCATACATAACATAAGAATAACAATCTTTTTACCACATTCATTGTATTTTAGGATAGGATCATCATGTTATTTAGCAACATTAAGTAGAGGAACATTCATTGCTAAAGAAATAAATAAATCATGTTGGATATAATGAAGGTTAATTCTATTCTCTTGTGTGATTATAATTTTATTGTATAAAATAGGAGTAATATATGTGGTTTCATTTTTTGTATTTAAATTTGAAGCATTATTTTGAGAAGCAAATGTATAGGGAGGAGTAAGAACATTTTCTACCTATTTTTTTATGCAGGCTTCATTTTCTCTTTTGAGTTTAATCAAAGGGGAAAGATAAAATTTAATGTTACCTTATATTTTTGGTACATTATGATCATATAAAGAAGATACATTTGGTGAAAAATTATAAATTTTATCATGTAATGGACTTTTGATTTTCTTTTTCTTATATTGTACAAGTTTGGAATGAGAAGTAACAAATGTATTTGAGAATGTAGATGAATTGAGAAATGAATTTTCTATGAATGGTTTTAGAAATTTTACATTTTAACTCTCATCTTTCTAAGTAGCTAAGATAGGGTAAGAAGTAATACATGTATGTTGATAATTAGAAGCTATAGAAAGAGAAGTATTTTCACTAGTTTCATTTGAGTGATCTAAAGAAGGAATAATATTTTTAATATTATCATTAGTTTAGATATAAGGTACACATTCACTTTATTCACCATTTGAATTATTTGTGAGGAAATAAATACATTCAAATTTTTGTTCATATTAATAATTTTCATGAAACATTATTTTTTGGATTGATTTTAGTTTTTTAGTAGAATTATAACTAGTTCTAGGGCATAAACTGGGGGCCTAGTCCCCATGAACTATTAAACCAATATCAATGAATATCAGTTGAAAATTTTGAAACAAAAATCAAATGGCCACATCCAACCTATAATGCCCTATGACATTTTAACTTGGATGGGGCTGGGCATAATCAAACCACTTCACCAATCCTTCTACATCTCATTGGTTGCATGAAACATTGTTGCTTTCAACATCATATGTATTAATTATTTCATGTTTATTTATCATGTTTATATAATGCACTAAAAAATTGATCTTTTTAAACTTTTTGGGCCTTTCACCATTGGAAATATATGAAATAAGAGAAATAGACTCCTCATATTTACATTCAAAAGGGGTATAATCACACTTATAACCATATGAATGCATGTTATGATTGTCAACATATTCATTTAGACTTGAATTTTCATCATTTATTTTTTAATTATAATATTTATAATAAAAGGAGGATTGATCACTTTTTTGGGATGCCATAATATCCTCATATGTAATACATTAGTCATCAGGAATATTAAACTAGCATTCTAAAAAATGGGTTTTCTTACAGCTTGCAGTATGAGTAAACAAGTAGAGGAAGGCTATAAATTTAGATGCAACCACATCAAGGAGAAGAAAAATTCCTAGGGAAAAAATAAAGGAAATCATTAATTAAGCTATTCCCATGTAATAAATTAGATCTAGAAAATGAATACAATAATCTAAAAATGATTTTTTGTAGAAAGAGAAACCCTAAATGCATTTTATGGTTTGGTCAAATAAGGATAGAGTAAAAGTTCACCAAAATATTTTATTTTAAATGGGATAAATAAAAAACACACTAATCAAATTAAATGTTTTGAATACAATATGATAATATTTAGATTTAGGCATGTAATAAAGTATTTTGACAATACATTCATTTAAGCATGTGTAATAAATATAATGATGTTGTACATATGCATAACTAAGGGATAAGAAAGATCTTATATTGTTTGTTATTCTATTTTGGACTTTTAATATTTCCCATATCCCTCTCAGTCCTATAACCCAACTATGTGGTTCTTTCATTGAAGGTTTTTACTATTTTTCTTCCTTAAACACTTTTTCTAGATCTGAACACTTGCATAAATGTAAGTGTCCTCCTATGGAGATTTATATCCTACCTAAAATATAAGATATTTCATAGATCTATTAATTTAACTTTTTTAGGTTTTTCATTGCCTTTTTTTTAACATATTTATACCATGCACATAGGTTATCAATCTTTGTCAAATGATCAAACCCTATCTTCTTCACCCTTAGAGTGTATTTGGTAAAAATGGGTTTGTGGGCTTGCAGTGTCAAGATAACCTAGGAGCCTCTCTAAATGGGTGATAATTACATATCCAATACTCTAAATAAGTCCTTAGAGTTAATTATTTCACCATGTGATAAGCAATAACATGTAGTAACCTAGCTTGTAATTTGGAAAATATGGCTCATGGGTTATTCCTTGAATATTTTAGACCTATGTAAATAATGCTCTTATAATTAATATGAAAATAGGGATGAATATTTTATGTTTTCTCACTTTAATTTTTGATTGAGTTCTTTTTGGTATAATTCCTTGTGATTTGTATGTGATTTCTAGGTGAGAAATGAATGAGAGTTGATCGTGTATATAAACCAATCCCTTTTGGAAATATCTCTCACTAAATCACTTACACTGACCTTTAGGATATGTTTCATTTTCTATTTGACATTGGACACTTTGTGTATGAAAATTTTACACTTACATCGACATAGGTGTCTATCTAAGACACAAGTGTCTAAGAAGCTATAAAATAGGTATAGGTCCAAAACTAGCAATAAACAATAAAGATCAGGTTTATAGATTTTTACACAGTATAGAAGGTTTGGTTATTAATATAACATTCATTAGATTAAGAGATAATCAAATTAGTCACAAAGAGGTAGTGAATAGGAGCCTTTCAGTAATGGGTAGGTCTATAACTAAAAGGTGCATCCATTATGGATATTTTCCAAGTGTACAAGATTAGAGTACTACATAAATTATATTTTAGTATCTACAAGAATAAGTGAAAAATAATATACTCTATCCATATGTATCAATGTCACATCATAGTAAAGTAGCATATCCATGTAACATAATGTAAGATATAGGTAATTAATAGGACAATTGTAAGGTATGTATCTCAACATGGTAGAGAGGTCATAGATAAATATAACTTGTGATAATGTTACATGTATAATAATATGCCCCCACCATAGGAATGGCCATTGGGTAAAAGGTATTCCATCATATAAGAATCCATGTATAATATGTATGTCCTACATTACACTCATATATCTCATGAAATGCATGTGTATGAAAAATAATTTATTATCTACCAAAATATGTGATATCTAACATATGTAAATAAATAAACTAGCAACTCATGTCATGCTTGGGTCCTTATTTTTAAGAATATTTTGAATGGTTTCTTAGTTTTGAAATATTGGAATGTTTTTTTTTTTTTTTTTGACATATTTAAACATTTTTGTTATTTTAACATATTTGAAGTGTTTATCATGTGAAAACAAATTATCCTATGATCCCATCAATAGGAGGACCATAATGCATGCCTATATCATAAAATTAGAGAGTGAGTTTTCACAAACTAAAAGTGTGTCATGTAAACAAATAAAAATCTAAGAAGGATTTAGATTTTGTAATGTAATAGTCTTGATCAATTCACATAGAATATTTTCTAGGATGTATAACTCTAAACAACACAAGAATTGGTGGGGTTCATTGTATAGATAATTCCATAGGATGTATTATATAATATTAAGATATATTTTCATACTAAATAACTTTATGATGTGAATCTTTCTATATAGTAGGGCATACTAATCTCACTTGGACTAACTTTATAGAAAGATCTTGCATAGATGTAAAAATTGTCTCTACATAATGATCTTCAATAGTTTTAGTAACCAATTTTAGTGTTGGTGGGGGAATAAGAGGATTTACTACTGGCTATAAAGGGTACTCATATTGAATACCTAAAATTTTGATTACTTGATTATAATATATATATATATATGAGACAGCAAGGTACTATGGATTGTACTACTCAAAGATTCTAAATCCAAGGGCATCCTAATAAAATTTCAAATACCCATGTGATTGATAATACTAATAATGGAGTACCCATTATTGTTTTACTAACATGAAAATGTAGGACTATATACTCAAGATTATTATGTATGTGTCCATCAAATGCTATTACTACTTTTGATGTTTCTTGTAAATCCTACTCTGTGTACCCAAGAGTGTCAAGAAGTGTTATTGTACATGCATTTTCACTTGACCAATTGTTGATCATGACACTGTGTATGGTTTGTTTGTTGATGTAAGCTTGAATAAATAGTGCGTGGCTATTTTAATCTTCATAAAAATATCATTATTTTCACATTTGGTCATATGCCAATATGTTGTGTCTATAATTATACCAATAATACCATATATTATATGTGTATACATTAAATAAGGAAGATGCACATTATACTCATGGTGTACCTCTAAACTATCCATATTTTCTATTGTGCCTTCAATTGGAAATAAATTACTAAAATTTTCAAATTTAAATTTTCATTTCATTTTGGTATAGATTCTTCTATGTGTGTGCTTAACTCAATAATATTATCATAAATAATACCTTGTATTTTATGCCTTAGCCTGTAGCACTTTTTTTTAGAATTTCCACTACAAATATGATAGTCAAATTATGGGTTACTATAAAATCTCTTATGTTTAGGTTTAGTCACATCAACCTCTAATAGTGGAGGGAAAGATATGATATTTCACTCTCATTTTTTTGGTAATAATATTTGAAGAGGTGATAGTAATCTTGTAAATTACCTCTTTAGCAGAAATGTCAATTGAAGCTCATTTTGTAGTTGTGACACTACATTAAATATTACTTTTACTTCATTCTTGATTTAATTATATTCGACCTTATAGCTTGGTTTGCTTTGAAACTTAGTATTTGAAGTGTATGGATCATTTATTACATACTTAATTTTTTTCAAATCCATGAGCTTGACTTATCATTCTTTGATTATATAGTGTATCACATCAAATTATTTTAATTTATTGAACATTATAGACTCATAAAGTGGTGCTAGCAAACTTTATGTGAAGATATTTTGTAACACATTATTTACCATATAATTATTCATCTTAACTAACATAGTTTTGCATCAAATAACATATTCACTGAATGGCTTAGTAGACCCTTTTTTGAGTTTAGCAATTTTCACATAGGATAGTTTTTCACCAATGTTAATAGATAAGTGTGTTATAAAATGATTTGCCAAAGGGTTGAATTATTTAACTGATTAAATAAAAGATCATATAACCATAATATATCATATTATTTGAGTCTTCATGGAAATATCCTGGTTAATAATTAGTCATTATATGCATAATCCATACATGAGACATGAAATGATCAAAGATGTTATCCGAGATCACCTTTACCTTCATAGAGTGAAAAATTAGGAGTGAAAAAGCCTATTGGTAATAATTAATATTATATCTAAGGTGTCAAAGTATTATGAAGTAAAGTATGGTAATACATTGAATGACTATCTCTAGAGACAACTTGATCTAATTTCAACACCTTAGCATGTAGTGTTGTAACAGTCTACTCAAGTGAGTGAGGATAGACAAGGTTGGTGGTGGACCATGCATAAAAATCAAAGGAGGTGTGCATGATTCCTATGTAGAAATAAGCATATTAATTTGTTGGAAACCTTGTGATGCCCCTAAACCTAGGGATGATGTCACATATATAGTTTGAGGTATTGATATAAAATAGAATAAATAGTATAAATGTTTGAAGATTATCCTTATTTGGGTTTACTTTAGTCTTTTAGGCTCATCCACTTTATCACATATTTATGAAGTTAATCTCACCTCTTTTGTCATTTTTTAGGATTCTAGGAGTTATTTTCTTAAGTAAATCCTCCCCCCACATGCCACACACTTCCCTTCACCTTTGGGGGAATATGACATTTGGCACACACTAAGATGGATTTGTAAGGTCATGATGGGATTCTTAGTAAATCCCTCATCCTTTCTCTATCTATTTAAAGATCCCTCTCCTCCTTTATACGTCATGTGAATCTCTCTCATCTTATTTATTATTATTTATACTAATTAGATATTATGAGGATTATTATCGACAAGGATTCTTATTCTTCACATGGGTTTTCTTCCAATTAGTTCAATTTCCCACTTCAAAACTCCTAGATCATTATTTTGGTTTATTTTATTACTCTTATGAGGTAAATTTCTTCAATTTATGAATTCTTTTGTTACTTGTTCATTATTTATCTATGTGATCTTTGAATAATTTTTAATAAGAAATTGAAACACCTAAAGTGAAAATATGAACTTACAATGGATCGTATTATTCTCCTAATGTAGAAGCTTGAGATAGTTACTTTTGTTCATCTATTTCAATATATAATAGTGCATCAATATTATATGGATTGGATTTAAAATATTTAATGAACTCTTTGGCATTGATTCTTTGTATTATATTTATAAGTCTCAAAAATCATGATAAGTCCATAAATAGGGTGTGTAGTATGCATTTTAGAACCCTTGGAGAGAGTAAGAGGAACAACATAGTCATGTACACACCCTTTGGATCCTGGTGTTGATATAAATTAACTCATATTTGATATTGTAGCAATATGAACTTGTAAAGGCTTGATATTGTAAATTATTTATTTTAACCATTTTATGATATGTGAATTTGATTAATGAAAATATATAGTAAAGTAAAACATAATAAAGTAACATATAATGTGATGATTAAATTCATTAAAATCAAAATATTTAAGTAAATTCATTCATTAATACCATGATTTGAATGTGAAAATTTGAATTTTGAAACTATGCAAGCTGTGTTTGATTTTTAGGCTCTCAAATATATTGATCTTGGTTGTAAATAGTGAACAAGTCCCAAAAGGGAACTAAGTAGGGAGTGTTCCACCATCCTATAGTTGCACTATATTATTTCTTAGGTATATTGTAACTTCCCAAGGCTAACGACTTACCAATGTACTAAAAACCAAACAATTGAAAGGCTTCATATGGTTGAAAATTAAAATACTTGTGTGTTATTTATATACCATGAGGTACATAGAGACTAAAGTTTATATATAGTATTGTCTTATGGATTTATTATTATAAAATTAACCCTAAAACCATGAATCAAGTAACATAAATTACCATTTTACGCAAAATGACAAATCCTAAGAGTTTTAAAACTCTTTGAACATAGTTTTAGAAAGCAAGAAAAAGCCAATTGAAGAAAATATTTTTGTGCAGGGAAATCAATAAGTCAACCTAAAATGCCTCAATCAAAGATAGATCCTATATAAGGTCTCAATAAAATCCTATAAATGATAATAAAATTTCTTTATAATTTATGGAATCATGAATGCAGCTGAAACCCTATAACAAAAATCAAAAAAATAATTTTCAAATAGCAAATGATTTAACCAATATGTTTTACCCTAATTTTTATTTAATAATGTTAATATGTGTAAAACATTGACATTTTTATTTAAATTATAATATATGACATCCAATCATAAATATGAATGTAAATTAGAAATGATTGAAATTGATTAACAAGTGACATGCTCAAAATAGCAAGTACAACCAAAGAATGAGATAATTAGCATTTTTGTATTTCTATTTGATTATAGTAAGTATCTAAAAATAAGAAACATAATAAAATAGGACTATGATAGATAAATTTCATGAATAGATTCTATTCCTATGTCTAGATAGGTCTACACTTTCTTAATATCAAAACAAACTAGTCCTTTCCAATAACTATATACTTGTGTGCTTTAATTGTAATAACATTATGATTGTTCTACCACCTATACCTCTATATTCTAAGAGGGATGAGATACTTCAATTTATTAGTGTCATACATAAACCTATGTTTTCATTCTCCTTTTCTTCAAAACCCTAGGTGTCTTTGTGGGAGATATAAACATGTAATAAATAAGGGGAAATGTAATGGGTTGAGTTGACCCTAATCACCCATGTTGATGATTGATCTCTACCTACATATCCAAATACTCCAAGGAGAGAATCAATCCACACGTAGTGTATGCACATAATGTTTTAAAACTTTATCATTTATTGATGTTTTTTCTCTTATAAGAAAATGTCAAGCTTTAATTTATCTAAGTACACACCTTAAAGGGTTCACTGAGAAAGGGGTGGGTAGACCTTTAGTGCTTCATAAGATTTTTGGTCCATATAAATTTACCTAAAACCACCACAAGTCATTTTTATCTAATTCCCTAAGAAATTAAAACTCATTTACCCACTTATCTAAGCAATTGCCCTTCTAAAATATCCCTTGACTAAGTAAACACCCTTTTTATTCATTTTCAAACTATGTCGACCAAGTTAATATTGTTAGGTATTTAGTGCACATTATGGAACTAAGTCAGACTAGTTGACCTAGTTCAAGACCTAACTGTTACTTTTATATCTTAACAAAATCGAGTTGGTCAATCTTGTTGGCTAAAATTCTAGGAGTTTTTAGGTTCAATCATTGGCTATAAATAACACCTTAATCTCAATCCAATGGAGGGGAAAACATTCATTTTCACATTTTTACAACTCATATTTCTACAAATTCTACATTTGAGGGGTCATTGCTTAGGGTTTTACCTTGGAAGGAAATAATTTTATCTTATAAGAAAGTCTTGGATACAAAGTAAGAGTCTTTTATCCTAGAGCTTATTTTTATAGTGTGATCCTTACAAAAGCACAATAACCTCTTCCAAAGCACCATTGGCCAAGGGAGAGATTGAGGCATAATAGGTTCATCCAAATGTATGTATTCCTAACTTTTACTCTTTCATTTGGTAGATAGATATTACATGAAGTAATAGGTTGAATGTTCTACTCCCTAATTAGTTTACTTCTACATTGAATTGAGTAGAGTTTTCTTTGATTTTTATGTATTGTTTGTTTTTAATTATCCCCCTTTATGCCACAAGCTTTATTGAGCACTAAATTTGGTTTATTTTATGTATTATAGGCCTATCTAGGATTATTTCATTATATCATTTGCCTACAGGATTTAAAACCCTCTATTTTGGTGTGTTTTAGTAAGATATCCCTTTATTATGGTTTAGAGGATCCTACTTGGTCTTGTACTGATATAAATAGCTACATAATGAGTTTTTGGTAAGATAACTTATCCAAATTTGAAATTCACTAAGTAGGACAAGCTGTAGATCTATCATAATTTATTACATACATTTTGGTGAACTTGATGTGAATCTAACCCTTGTTTGCTTATATTTTTAGTTATAGTCATGTTGATCGAGCTTGTCGATCAAGTTTCATTTAATCAAAACATGTCTCTTTTTTAACAAATTAGATCAAGTTGGTTGATTCAATATTTTTCTATGTCTATAGGTCTAGGGGTTTCATCTAACTAAATTAAGTTAGTTAATCTAATTAGTTTCTCTATTTACATGTACAAGGTTTACAGTCAACTAGGTCACAATGGTCAATTTATTTTTATCTTCTCTTTATAGATTCCAAATTTGTCCAATGAGATTGAATCAATCAATCTTTTTATTTAACTAGTGTTTTGCATTTTATTTTATATCTAAAAATTATGTTTTTCATTTTAATCTAACTAAATTGACTTGATTGATCTAGTCATTTTCTTACTTTTTGAATTTTATTTATAGTCAACTAAATCAACCTATTTGATCTTGTTTAACATTTATATTTTCACTTAGTGAATTAGATAAATCTACTTGATTATGTTTATTAACTATTATTTTAGTTTTATACCTTATTAGAATTAAAAATCTCACCTAGATGACCTAATCAATAAAAATTTAGTAATACAACTAAATCAACTTGGTCAATCTTATTTTATCTTATAGGTGTTAGGTTGTGGAGCTAAAAGCTTCACTGATGTAGACATGGAGGAGGTTGCAGAAGAGTTGCAGAGTGTCACAGACACCGACGTCGGTCAGGCCAACCAACGTCAGCAGGTAGGAGACAGGAAGCAACTGACGTCGGTCAGAGATCGGCCGGCGTCGACGACCCCCAGGCGGACAGGGACCGACGTCAGTCGCCTGTGTGGTTCGGACTACGGATGTTACGGGTAGTTAGCTAATGAACCAAGTGTTTTCATGATGAGAGCCAATTTTAGACTCATAGCTACGGATCTAATTATTGTAATTAGATGTCTAATTATTGTTTGGATGAGATCTATATAATAGACTCATGGTTGTATTGGAAACTAGTGCTAGAGAGTAAGAGAGAAATATTATAAGCTCCTTCTATGTGTGAGGTGAGCTATGGTGTGTTCCTCCTAGTGCCACAGTACCAAGGTGGGTGCTGGATTAGAGAATCAGCAGGGTTCTTCATGTATGCATGATCTTGGTCATCAGGTGAGCATGGCCTTTTATAGGAGATCTGCATGTTAAGTAAGATCGTTGATCTATAGGTGTATGTGTGTGCAAGGTCAAGGTTCACAGGTGTGTATAACTAGGTTGATTTGCAGGTGTGCAAGATCAAATAGGACAGCAACACAATAGGGCACAAAATCAGGTAGGATCTACCTAGAGTATAGGTGTGTACTCGGATAGAGCAAAGAGGAAGGCAAGGGAGTTCCTTCCATAAGTATGGTCTGTTGAATTGTAGGTTGTTACAGGTTCATGGGAGATCTACTTGAAGTACGTTCAGTACTTGTGGAGTGCGTGGAGCACTTGTGGTGTGCGTGGAGCACTGGAGGTGAACACCAACTCTGTGTTTGAGTTGTGTGATGGGACCTAAGAGAGAGAGCTTTGAGGAGAGAAGTATTGTTCACTTGAGGTGTGGGAATCCTCTAAAGAGGTGGTGGAGAAGAAGTGGCATCTTCTTTATTGTATTCTTTTCTTTATGAGTATTAATACAAGTTGTGTATTGTCTCTCATATCATGTGTTATTCTGAATTCTAGTTACTTGTTGATTCTGGTTAATTTCTGCATATTAAGTTGCTTGGTTTGGTAATCAATTGTGTGCTTCTGGTGTCATATGTTCCTAACAAGTGGTATCAGAGCAAAGGTTGCAGGAAGTAGGTTTTGTGTTTGGTTACAGGTCACTCTCAGGTGTTTCTGATTGAGTGGGAGTAGAGAAATGGTAGATGAAAGTAAGCTAAGAATGGAGGAGTTGAAAAGCACAGATGGTCACTTACGGTCCCATGGAAAGAAAGAGCAGGTAAAAGAATATTGTTGGTTTGTGGAAGATCAGCATGAAGAAATTGAAGAAGTAGATGTAGCAGGTGTTGTTGCAAAGGATGCTCTGGGAGGTTTCTTGGATAAAGTTGAATCTTGGATAAAAGATTTGGTTGCCTCTTTCCATGCAGCCCCAAGTAGAGGAGCTGGTGAGCCTTGCCAAAGAATTGGCAAAGGGGAAGTGAAGCTGAAATTGTAGGCAGCCAACACATAGGTGTTGATGAAGGTCATGCAGGTCCCAGGTTTAGAGATATGGCTAATTTCTTCAGAAAGGTTGGGTGATGAGAGATGCACAAGAACTCTCACAGTGGATGCACTTGAATTAGCTGGTGGTAAGAAAATAGGTACTCTTTATATACTTGTTTATATTACTGATTCTTCTTCTATTACGGAGATGTGGCTTCATAGGCTTGGTCACATGAGCAGGAAGGAGATGCATGTTATTAAGCGGAAGATAGATATATTTGACAGGCTTAAGAACTGGAAAGCCTTGGTGTTTATGGTGGAGATGGCGGACAAAAACCAGTGGATGGTGCTGGATACTTCTGAGCAGAGCAGTTTGGACATGGGTTTTGATTCAAAGGAGCTCGCGGGTAAAAATTCATCACTCACAGGTGAACATAGGTACCGGCATCAGTCAGGAGGAACCGGCATTGAACAGATAGGTGTCGATGTCGGTCATGTGCAGACCAAAGCCGGTGATGTCGGGTAGGGTAAGACCGACATCGGTCATGAGGACCGACATCGGCAGTAGGTAAGACCGACGTCGATCAGGAGGACCGACGTCAGCAACAGGGACACCGACATCGGCAGGGTCGGTAGTCAGGGACAGACGCATGGGAACCAACGTTGGTCAGATGCAAACTATGGAGTGACTGAGGTTTGTCACTGTAACGGATTTTGGGTGGACAGCACGCTGTTAAGGAGTCTCAAACACCCATATGGAGGACTGAAGATGTAAGTAGGCCCTCAAATTCATTGTTCCTCTTCTTTATACTTGTTGTTGATTGTAGAGTAGGAAGGATCTAGGAAATAGGTGGGAGCATGGCAGGGATATGATGCAGAACCAAACGGGAGTTTTGGTAGGGTTGCCAACTGGTGTGAAAGCACAGAGACAAATGGATTCCTTAGTTGAAGAATAGAGTGAATGGACACGTGAGATGGAAGACCAAGTATATGGTCTTGAGGAGCTACAGGACAGTGGTACAGGTTTTGACAGGTGGAGGATGAAGCATGGCTTCAGTCAATGTCAGGGTAACTAATGTGGTTTGTCTTACCAGGTGGATGATGATTGAAACATCATTCTGTTGATGTATGTGGATGGTATGTTTTGCTAGCAGGATTGTACATACAGGGTTTTGCTGAGCTAAGGGTAAGGTTAGTTCAGCAGCATGTCATGAGGAGTTTGGAGCAGCAAAATTCTTTGACATGGGAGACATGGAGATCACAGGTTGATTTTGTCTCCAGTGGGAGCTGATGTGAATCAGGTGTTGGCAAGGTTTAGGATGCAGAGCTGGAGCACACTAAGGGCTAGACAGGTATAGTGTTTGAAATCACATGAGGTCTGGTATAGACCTGAGTATTCCCATGCAGTGGGAGCTGTCAGAGAGTTAGGAGCCAATTCGGGGAAATGGGTTCTTAGGTATTTAAGAGGGACTAGCAGCAGGGATTCATGCTATGTAGCGTTAGGACTTCACTACATGTGTTTGTAGGTTCAGATGTGGCAGGATACTCAGATGACATGAGTTACACCACGGGATGTGTGGTGGGTTGTCTTCAGGATTGAGCTTGAAGAGGGATACAAACTAGGAAACAGATTAGATGGAGTATAGGTATAGGTACAGGTACAATGCAGCTATTTATCTCCAAGTGGGAGATTGTTAGGTTGTGGAGCTAAAAGCTTCACTAATGCAGACATGGAGGAGGTTGTAGAAGATTTGTGGAGTGTCACAGACACCGACGTCGATCAGGCCAACCGATGTCGGCAGGTAGGAGACAGGAAGCAACCGACGTCGGTCAGAGATCGGTCGGCGTCGGTGACCCCCAGGCAGACAGGGACTGACATCGGTCGCCTGTGTGGTTCAGACTGTGGATGTTACAGGCAGTTAGCTAACAAACCAAGTGTTTGCATGATGAGATCTAATTTTAGACTCATACCTGTGGATCTAATTATTGTAATTAGATGTCTAATTATTGTTTGGATGAGATCTATATAATAGACTCATGGTTGTATTGGAAACTAGTGCTAGAGAGTAAGAGAGAAATATTATAAGCTCCTTCTGTGTGTGAGGTGAGCTATGGCGTGTTCCTCCTAGTGCCACAGTACCAAGGTGGGTGCTGGATTGGATAATCAGCAGGGTTCTTCATGTATGCATGATCTTGGTCATCAAGTGAGCATGGCCTTTTATAAGAGATCTGCATGGTAAGTAAGATCATTGATCTACAAGTGTATGTGTGTGCAAGGTCAAGGTTCACAGGTGTGCAAAACCAAGTTGATTTGTAGGTGTGCAAGATCAGATAGGACAGCAACACAATAGGGCACAGAATCAGGCAGGATCTACTTGGAGTACAGGTGTGTACTCGAATAGAGCAAAGAGGAAGGCAAGGGAGTTCCTTCCATAAGTATGGTCTGTTGAATTGTAGGTTGTTGTAGGTTCATGGGAGATCTACTTGAAGTAAGTTGAGTACTTGTGGAGTGCATGGAGCACTTGTGGTGTGCGTGGAGCACTGGAGGTGAACACCAACTCTGTGTTTGAGTTGTGTGTTGGGACCTAAGAGAGAGAGCTTTGAGGAGAGAAGTATTGTTCACTTGAGGTGTGGGAAGCCTCTGAAGAGGTGGTGGAGAAGAAGTGGCATCTTCTTTATTGTATTCTTTTCTTTATAAGTATTAATACAAGTTATGTATTGTCTCTCATATCATGTGTTATTCTGAATTCTAGTTACTTGTTGATTCTGGTTAATTTCCGCATATTAAGTTGCTTGGTTTGGTAATCAATTGTGTGCTTCCGATGTCATATGTTCCTGAAAATAGGTTTATTCTTAACAACTTAGAATTTATATTTTTTTCAATTTTAATCAATTTACAATTCCTATTTTTTAGTTCAAAATTTTTCTTACTAATTTACTCAGTTGTTAGTTCTATCAAACTATATACACATAGTAAACTAAATCAACCAACTTGATCTAGTTTTGTGTCTATGTTTTTTTTCCACCAAATTACATCAACCAATTTAATTTCATGTATTTGGGTTTGATTTTTAAATACACTGTATTGACTAATTCAATCTTGTTCTATACTACTTGCTCAAGTAGATTGACCTACTTGATTTTGTCCTATATGTTTTATTTTCTAGTATAAGTAAACACAATTAACATATTTTTTCATAGTAATTACAATCACTTTTAATTTTAAAATAAATATTTAGATGCATGTTTATTTTACTTCAAAAATTGTAACTTTGTTTTCAAAAAGTTATTTTTTCACCTGTATTTTCATTTTGTTTAATTTTCCATAGAAAACTATGTATTAGCAGTTTTAAAACTACTTAGCTACTATCATGAAGGGATACTCGATAGTTTGTTTATATGTATCTATATTTTAAAAATATTATGTCATAATGGGCTTTCCCCAATACTCATCCATATTATAGACATAAACATGGTATTTAGTTTCCACGTACCTTCCAATATTTTAGAAATACCTAGGACTTCACTTTGTATTGAAATTTAGGATTCCATCCATTCATTTGATTATGTGGTGCATCATTTAATAGTTATCACTTTGATATACTTAAAAATTACCCTTGAAATTGATTTTAGTGGGTTATGGTGTTTTATGAAAAAATATAGGGTCTCAGTTTACCCTAAGTGCAAGCATGGGATACTCCTCTTGCACTCAACATTTAAACACTCAGCTACACCAACATCAATCCACATAAGGCATAGGTCTTATATGATCACCTAAAGTACAACTAAAAAATAATTTGGGCCTTCATTGGGCTAGTTATGCCATGGAATGATGCTTAAATTAGGGGACTTTATCAATTCAAAGAAAACTTAAGGTAGATCCTTAGGCACAGGCTTTTCTTGGATTAAGCTTGGGGTCATCTAGGCACTTAAAGGGTCATGAGACTTATTTTACTCAATTTACTCATAATAAATAGTTGAACTATAAATAGTTATTGGGTTACTAACATAGGATCTATATCATCCTTTACACAAAATAATTAATAACATCACAAAAAGTGTAGAGACTCCATTAAAGAGGCAAACTAGTAGAATTCATGAGCATTAATTAACATAATTAAATCAAGAGTATGACATTACAAACATATGCATCGCATTGGAAATATAATAAGATATGTAAAACCAAACACATAACTCATTTAATGTGACATACTTAATCATTGATCAAAATCCATAATAGATTTTATATTCATATCATAATATTACCAATCTAGAGGCTCACAGATGAGATTCGACACATATAATAGGAGCTAGAGTGGCCCCCATACTATTTATAAGCCTTAATGGCCATTAGATCAATGTTTATAGAGTAAATAAATTTTTATATAGATTTTCTATAGTATTTCAACTCGCCCCTCTCTTCTGGATTGATTTCCTTATATAAGCCTCTAGGATCATCTTCACCAGGGTAGAAGTTGCATGTTGAGTGTTGAGTTGGAACTCTATCATCATAATCTCTAGCTTCATGACTCTGAAAACTCCATGTTGTAATTTCCAAGTCCCTCCATATCTTTGATTATTCCCTAAAAATATGGAATATGGTTAGACACCTATCATTTGGCACAATATTTTCACTACAACCTCTAGCTAGATATAAAAACCCATAGGCTAACCACTTGACAAAATTATCATCTTGTGCTTAGATGAGTGTTATGTTAGAATCTTATACTAATGGATTATAGGCCCAACATTTAACCCATAAAATAAATTTAGTATACCCCTATAATAATCTATCAAAACTTTGGGAGCATATAAAATAGGCACACTCTCTTATAGTTCAATGTTGAGTCTTCAAAGCCCTTAATTTCTAGCTTGATTTCTTATGTGGTGATATCTATCTCAGAGGATGTAGTAGTGAGTGTAAGTATATTTGTATTCTCTAGCTCCTTATATAAGGCTTCTACATTGGCTTTCACTTTTTCCACACTTCCATCTAAGATCTCTCCTTACTCATAGGCCTTAGTCTATAGATCATGGAAGAGTTATTCCAAGGTCCACTCCTGGTCCATGATTTAGTTTTTGAGCATGTTCACACTACCCATGATTTTTGACTAGTCTACCCTACTTGTGGAGTATTCTTAGGCCATCATCTGATCCTTATCATCCTTTACCTTCTTTAGGTACACATATATTACTAATTTTTGGTTGAAGAAGCTTAATAAAATGGAATCCACTATTTTTATACCCTCCTTTAACCTCACAAAGATATCTTATACCTCTTAGATCTTATCTGATAGATCCTTTTATAGTGTGACACTAGGATCTTCTTATTCCTCTTCTTCCTATATCATCTTAGGCTATATTCTTGGGAGCATCTATCCTACTTGTACATAAATCTTGTTGACCTTTGAATGGCCTAGAGTGTTGATGTTGACCAGAAGAGATGGTTTAGCCACCTCGGTGTGCTCATAAAGTTATTATAACTTGAACCTATTGGCCTAAACTTAATCCTTGGATTCCTTGAGGAGCCTCTTCCACTTCCTCACCTTGCCATCATTGATGATGTTCTAGCATGCTACTTTAGTGGACATCTTTATTAGCACATTACCAGATTGGATTGGGTTCATAACATGAGGGTCAATAAGAATGGATTCTTTCCCTTCCTCAAGATATTATAGGCTCAGATTATCTGATCAAGGAACCTCAAATTAGGGCTCATACTTATAGTGGTCTTGTATAAATGAGAGATATTTACACATCCTTGTAGTGGTAGTTTGAGGGGAATAGTTTCATATATGTAAAGATCTTCATCCCCCAATTATTTTTCATAGTCTCCCTTATGTTTGACTCTCTATCATCCTTCTTAATGACAACATTCTCTATTTTTTCTTCCTCCTCTTCACTGACACCACCTCTCTTTTTGGCACTCTCCTCTAAGGACTCACTTGTTTGGTCCTTAGGGGTTGCTTCATCAAACTTCTCCCCATTATCTGCTTCTTCATCCTAGGGTTTTTCAATACTTACCTCCAATGTTATTATTTTGATGCTAGTGTCACCTTATAGTTGTTAGGTCTCCTTAGATTTATTTATTTGTTGATTTGAGGTTCTAGTATCACTTTCTATATATTCATACACCCCTTTAATACTTGGGTCTGCCTCTTACATATTTTATTTAGCTTTTTTGGTGGGGTTACTTGGTGCTTAGTTGACCACTTCTATTGCTAGTCTTGTGCTTGAGGGAACCTTTGGGGACTTTTTTTCCAACTTGGCCTTTTTATATTCTTGTTTAAACCTTCAATTATCTTCATGTTCCAAATCTTGGTTGATGTCTTCGTCACTCAATCCCATCTTCCTCCAAGCCACTCTTTTATCCTTGATCATCTAAATGATAGCTAGGGAGGCCTTCTCATTGGGTGATAGTGTCATTTTCCTTGGAGGGATCATTAACAAGGTGGCATTAGATGTGAGGATTTTCATCTCTTTTATTACTTATAGTGTGGTGGTCATGCTGCTTTATAGGGATTCCTACACATTTTTAGCATAGAACTCCTCTTATCCTTCCCCTATTTGTAGGATATAGATCTTTTCTCTATCTTCTTCCATCTCCTCCTCTATTATGGGCATGAGGGTCATCTCTCTTTCCATATCCATAAGGGTTATGGTAGGGAATTTTATAGGTCCCTTAGTCTTTTTATTTGGCATCTTGATGGAAGAAGTACCCTCTTGCATGAATGTCACACACTTCTTTGGATTAGGGGGCATAATTTATTCTTAAAATCTAACTTTCAATTGTATGCACTTTGTTATCTCTTCTAACTTATCACCCTATTTCATTTGGAGTGTCTTTTCCTACATTTTTGGTACATCCTTACCTTCATTACCAAATAAGAGGGGTTGATCATCATCCTTTATAAGATCTCTACCCTTTTTGCATAGCTTCATCTTATAGTAGAGGATAAATATCCTTCTATTTATTATTACCCTTTAGAGTGGATAGATGGCTATCATGTCACTATTATCCTCCTCATCTTTGGTCACCTTAGATCTAGGGCATAAAAATTTGAGACTCATCATGATTTTATCATGATCCATGGCCTTGGTCTAGATCTCAATTTGTTGCATGTTGGGTACTCTCCTTAGCACCATCATGACTTACTTGGCTAAGAATGTGTAAGGCAACCGTACCCTAATAGATTCCCATTTGTGAGTGTTAGGTGCACCACATAGAAGTGTTGTTGTTTCACTATTTTTTAATTTATTTTATTTTTAAATAGTAAGAATAAAATTTTAAGAAGGTTGTGGTAGAAGAACCTAATTTTGTTGTGCACACATGAATCTAGTTGATTGTAGATACTCCTCTTTGTCTGGGGATGATGACCTGTAGATAAGAAATGAACTAGAAAATGGTGGATTAGTGAGATAGGTAGGTGGAATTCCTATCATGAGCTAGATATAAGAATCACCAAACTTCCTTAGAGTCTATCAATCCACTCTTTAAGACAATTAATTTTGATAAAAGAGAATATGTACTTGCATAAAATAATATAAAATACTAAAATTTAATGCAAAAAATGGTTTTGAATAGGAATGAAGTGATTTCACTAAAATATCGATAACTTGGTAAAGATAAATGCTAAAGTGTTTAAACCTGATGCAAAAAATAACTTAAACCTCTATGATGCAATATAAATTTAGAAACCAAAAATTAGGTAGGATCTGATAGGTGAAAAATACTTGCTATTTTAGGGAAAATAAAACACATAGTGACCATCAATGGTTATTTTGAAATTGGTGATTGTTAGGTAAACCATCATTGATCAGGGTATGACTATTGGTGGTCAGAGATAACTAGTGGTGATTCTTGTAAGTTCTAGTTTGGGCAAGAATGGGCATTGGGGTGAGTTGTAAAAGGGTTATAAAAGTGTTTTTGGGGTTAGATGTTGACCATGAGAGAGAAATTAATTATCAAAAGTATATAGTTTAGAAGTTGGGTATTCAGGTAACTGAAATGGTTTAGAGATAGTCTGGGGTAGAAGGTGAAGTGCCTAGAGTTGTAGAACTCTAACACAAGGAATAGAATGTTGGGAAATGAAATGGATACAAATAATGAAACTAATAAAACTATCTACTAAACTTAATAAAAAGTGTAGATACTTAGCTCTAAGTTTTTTGGTCTAGAAGAGTGTTGAGGCTAAGTGCAAGCTATGTAGGATCTTGGAGTATATCAGCAAAGTAATAGCACTTAGGCTATTTGTGGTGAGTTACTAAAGCACCTGGGCATCTTTGGTCTAGTGATTAGTTCACCTAGAATCTTTGATTTTCCTGAGAGTAAGATAGTCTCATGTAAAATATGAGTTTAACCTCCCTAAGGTAAGGCTTTTGGGCTATATTAAGTAACCATAGATGATCTTAGTCAACCATCACCAATTGAGGGGTGACCACTACTAACTAGGGAGAAAATGTCAAAATGGCTAAAATTAGCCATTTGCTTTAATGATTAGTTGTTAATAGGTCAATAAATGGTCTGAGGTTAGTAAAGATCTCATTGGGATGTATGAGGAATAAGTCTTAGGAATCTAGGTCATTAAATGTTAGGGTAGAAATGGTCCTTATGCTAGGTGTCGATTAACTAGCCATCGATTTGAGTAGGTGCGGTGTAAATAGGCCTTATTTAATTAATTAACTTAATTAATTTTAGCCAAATGAGTGAATAGGTGTGTTTAAAGATTTTAATAGTTAATCTTAACTAAAGGGGCCCAAAGGAGGCCAAGGGAGCCAAGGGGTAATTGATGATTACTAGAACCATGTTGCATGGTTTTTTAGTAGCTATATTTTTCCCCTTTTTGTTTTGTAGGTTGCATACTCAATCTTAAAAATAAAAACAATAGGTGTAATGGTAATTTGTATGTATTCCTCAAGTATGGGAGGAGGTATTACCCCTCAAACTAGGATTTAATGATGAAAAAATGGAGTTGGGTATGGGTTTGATAATGTATATGAGTGGCAAAATGGGTAGGATCGTACAAAGTAGAAAAATAAGTTACTACAAGAAGGACAAGTGACAAGTGAACTAGGCCACTACATTTAGTTGTAGTGGATATGGGTGCATTTATTAACTCAAGTCTTCATACAAAGGTGGTCATATTATCAAGGGTCCAAAAACTAGGTGAGTCTTGAGAAGATAGAAGGGATAAAAGGTACCATAATCACCAATGGTCATAGTTAACATGTTCCAAGGCATATGAAAGTTTAGCATTCAAAAGATTGAGGTCAAGTGGAATGGTGTGAATTATGGTAAGGTTCACAAAAATACAGTAGAGGGTAAAAACATTAAAGGTGGTTTATTATAAGAAGAGGTGAATAAGTGGTCTAACTGACCAATGCCATAACTGGGTGTTAGGTGTGGGTAAAGTTGGATAAGGGATATTAGTGGGAAAAAAATAAGGGAAGGGTGTTAAAACCTTAACTAGTTCAACTATTGGTAGTTGGATTCTATCAGTGGTGCTCAACTAGAAACCATCAATAATCACATAAAAACCCTAAAAAGGGCCCATGACCATAAAAAAGTCACAAAGGAATTCTATTATAGCATTTTTTATTTTTTTCATATGCCACTTGTTTACTACATGTCCTTTTCTCTAAGAAAAATGATGAAAGTTCCACTTGAGTTTCAAGTGTCTGAGTTGACTATGAATTAGAGTTTGACCTAGGTGTAGAGGATAGATATGGGCCAAGTGGGTTAGAGTGTAGGAAAAGATGTTGTGAGGTAGAGGTTGAGCTAAGGGTTGAGTGATGGATATATTAAGGGCTCCATCATGGTTTTGGATGTGAAATGAGGTAGGCCTCTTGCATCGCTTTATGGTTTTTGTTTGGTTTCATTGTATTGGGGGGGCTAGTTTTAAAAATTGGTTTTTTGAGTTTTGAGAAGAAAAATGAGGGTGTAAGGGGGAAATTGGTTGTAGGAATGAATGTAGGGTAGGAAATATGTTAGGTGGAGGTAATAGATTAGGGTTTTTAGGAGTTTTTTTTGTTATTTTGGGGGAAAGGTAGGGTTTGAGGGTTAGTTGGTAGTCACACAATGACCATCATTGGTCACCATTGACTATCACCAATCAATAGTAGACTAATGGGTAGTCAAGGTAGGACTATCATCAATTAAAAACCCTAACCAAAGGTGGTCCAACATCCATTAATAATGGTTCCACAAGGAACCATCATCGATCTATATCAACCATCAATGATCGGTTTAATAAGATTAAGGGTTTAAAATGGGGTAAGTTAGGGTTATTGTATGGAATGAAGTAAGATAAGCTCAGTGTAAGGGTATAAAGTTTAGATTTAGGGATAGTTTTTTATACTTAGGTTCAAAATATGTTGGTAGAGATAATTTAATACATAAAATATGTGAGACACTTATAGCTAAGGAAAGGTAGTGCTCTGACCTTGTAGGCAAGGGAGAAGTTGGTGATCCAAGATCAAGTGTCACCATTCATAGATAAGATATGTAAGAGTATGACTTTTAAAAAGTGGAATCACATGGAAATAGTTATATTAGGTGTTATGTGTTACTATTGACATGTATTGAGAGATGTTACAATGAGGGTATCCCTCATTGAGGGATGGGTCCCAGTTACCAACACCTTTATTTTTCTAACTGGGAAGATTAAAAACATGTTTAAATACATACATAAGATTTTAAGGTTACTAATATGGGGTGAGGTGATAGAGTATATCCACTCCAAAGAGTGGGACACCTACATGGATCAGCTATTTTGGGAGGATTTTATGTAGGCTAGGTGACACATTAGAGGATTCTACTTTGGAGACATACACTGCATAGATAGGGTAGGGAGATATCTCATGAATATCATGATAATAGCCATGACTTACTATTCACTTCCTAATTTGAGTAGAGGTAGATTCCCCTAGGCACTATTAAGTGTTTTAGTTGATATGATAGAGGATCAAATGGTTTTTGTGTGGGCCCCAGGGCTATTAGTGTAAATTTATCATGACCTCTAGGGGTATCAAGTACATAGATGGTACAACATGAGTGTTGGATTTATATTACACTATTGGACCTATGATCATATCAGGGTGTTATGACCAACTAGATTACCTTAGTATACTTGACATCAGAGAGGCTTTAAGATTGGTTTTATGAGATGGAAATTTGACCATGCACTTCTAGTATTAGGGGTAGAGAGCCAAGATTTGGATTGGTTTAGGGAGATATTAGAGGTTGGTCAATGATGAGGTGATCTAGAGATCTACACCAGATTCCCCTCATGGACAGGCTATGTTAGACATACATTCTCACTACAAAGCTATAAATGGATACAAGAGAGGTGTCAATAAGAGGTAGAGTTGATCCCATTCAATCAAGTGAGGAGATATTTTGGATTGGTTCAAGGTGTCCTAGGGGCATTTATTTGATATAAGAGGGAGGATACAGAGGAACTAATGCCTCTACCATATCCTATTAAGGAGGAGATCAATGATGAGGAGATAAAATTTATTATATACATCTATGATGTTAGTGTCACCTAGGATTATATTGTATGGTTCTAAGTACAGTATGCCACTATAGGTTTTGGAGGAAATAATGGATAGGGTCTGGTTAGAGGTATAGGTGGATAGTAGTAGGTTATCGATGTTGAAATAGAGGAAGAGGGGGAGTAGATGGATGTTCATGCCCTAGATAGGTAAGCACTTATCATAGAGAGGGATTAGATAAGAGTGGCATTGGTTGTAGTATAGGTAGTACTAGTAGTTATGACCTCAAAGAGAAACACCACATAAGGATAGGTCATTACTCTTACTCAAGAGAGAGACTAGGTAGGATCCTAACATAGGAGTGAGATCATGCATGAGCTCAAATAGCCTCAATGATTTAGGAGAGGGATCAAGCATAAGGATAGGTTACTTTAATATCAGTAGAGAGGGATGCCTTGAGATAGATAGGATGGTAGACACTGATAGGTCTAGCACATACCATCATCATATCTAGATATGTGGCCATAGTGGAAGAGATTAATTACTATGAGGCATTGGTCTTCACTCAGCTTCTAGGTGAGCTCCAATATGGTGAGTATATATTATATTGGGTGATGGGAAGGAGGATTAATAATGCTACACCTAGTTAGTGGGTAGCATCTACAAGTGCATATATGGATCAGAGAGATGGATAGGCTCTATGGAGTAGTAGTACCCCAATACCATAGACCCTATGAGACTCCTTATTTTATTTATATGATTTTGATACTATCATGAAATTTGATGTAGTGAGATGTATCTATCATTTTGAGAGACATGGACATTGTTATATACATATATGGCATTTGATTATGAGCTATGATGTGATTATGTTTGATGGATGTTGTTTATGGTTATGGTTATTTTATGATATGATGGTTAATTTTGGCTCATGTGATGATGTTGTTAATGATTTTTATGACATGGATATGATGTTATTTATCATTTTCCTATGAGTTGGTGTATGCTTAATTGAATGGTGTAAATGTCAATTTTTAAATTAATGAATCTAAGTGATGGATAACATATTTGAACGAATCATTTATTTAATGTAAATAAAATGATTAAATGTGGTTATTATATGATATAACTAATTTTATGGATGTGTTTTTTGCTTATATATATGAGGTAATATTATGATATATGATATGGCAATTTTATTTTTAAAAAATTCATGATTAAAAACACTTAAATAAATAAGGTAAATGGCAATCACTAAATAAAACACATAATGTTTGTTAAATATTTGTAATTTTTTTCATTTAGGTGGATACTAATCTCAACATATATGTTAAGTTTGGATAATAAAATGATATGTAAGAAAAGAAAATAAAGTTAAAAAGTCAAAAGATAAGCATCTTAATGAATGTATGAATAAGTAGGTATGAAAAATAATAAGGAGACACAATGCTTTTCCATTGGATAGGACCAAAAAAAGGAAGTTAGATCAGCATATGAATCTAAGCGCTTCACATACTTCACATTAGAATTCATTATTTTCTTAGAAAAAGCTTTTGATCACATAGTGTCAAGTAAGCTCAAAATCCCTTATTTTATGGAGGGTAAAAGGGGAGATGGATGATAATGGAAACTTCTTTTGGGTTAGCTTTCCCCTTCTGTAAGTTACCAAAGATCTAGTATAAATAATTCTATATCATATATGGTGTAGACTAATCGATGTGGGAAGTCGACTCATGAGAGCCGATTGTGGCTTCCAAAAATTTTACTTTTTTATTTTGATGATGGGTCTTTTGACGTTTTTTATTTCTTTAAGAGTTTGGGGAATTTGATCAATGTGGTAAGCTTCCAATAAATTTCTTATTTTGATAAATATTTGTCTTAGCCATACTTCAAGGAAGTGGTATTATATTTATGATTTGTTTTATGCATGTGATAGTTATCCTTCAAGGGAGAAATCTACCTTATATTAAGAAATTTTGAGTTGTTTTGGTAGCTATCCTTCAAGGGAGAAGTCTAAAATTCTAGAGATAACCCATGAGATATATGATTTTTTAGGTTTTTACTTTTGTGAAGACATATACTTAATTATATAGGCTTAATGGATTACCTTTATGAAGGCAAAACTAAAGCATAAGAAGGTTGAATAGTCGGTGAGAGGATACTTTAAGAGACAATGACCATGGGATTCCATCCTATTAAGGACAAAAAGTATCCATGAAAATCATGCCATTGGTAGAGCCATAGTACCCATAATTAGGATTAAGGCAATAAATATGATGAATAATAACATGATTCTATTTTTTAATTAGTTGTCTTCAAAGTGAGGGGATGAAGGTGAAAATATCATAAAATAAGGGACAAGCTTAATTTAGATAGAAGGTGAGTTAGAGCTTGTTCAAAAATATAAAGGACACAAATGTGAAGCATTGAGAGGCTTAGGTTCCATTTTCCCTTCAATATATGATAACTAGTAAGCCCCTGATCCATACTTATGCATTATGATATAAGTTCCATGCTAACTGAAAGCAAACTTGACCCACTTGCTTTTTTCCATATTGGTTACAGTTGACTTTCCTTTAAGATGAAGTCTTTGATTTTGAACTCTCATTCTCTTAGGTTCTTGTTATAATCATGCTTGATCCATTCCTAATAGACACAAATATGGTTAAGCATTGCCAAACAAGGTTAACCAAGTAGCTCAAGTTAGGCTAAATGTTATTGATGATGGTCACCCTCAAAGATGATATCTTGGAGGGATATACAAAGAGAGGGAATTTGGACTTTGAGAGGCAAGAAAACCTTGGCTCCAAAGATAAGAGATAAATGGGTATCACTCTTATGGGTTTGAATGCTAGTATAATACACCCATAAGGCAAAGGGGATGTGTAAATGCCAATCCTAACTAGATGCATTCACTACTTTAGTTAGCATTTTGTTAAGGGTTTTATTATAAGCTTCATCCTATCCATTAGCTTGTGGATGATAAGGTGATGAGAAACTTAACTTACTAACAAATGCATCAAAAAGGCCTTGTGCTTTTTTATTTTTAAAATATTTACCATTGTCGATGATAATTTTATGAGGAACACCGAAGTAGAAAATAATGTTATGGTTAATAAAGTCAATAATATTTTTGACTTTGGTTGAAACAAAGGGAATATCCTTCACCCAATTGGTGAAATATTATGTTGCAGTGATGATAGAATGATGTTGCTATGAAGAATGAGGGTTACTTTCACCAATGAGATCTAATCCCCACTATGAGAAGGGCCAAAAATCTTTAGAGACTTGAAGACCATGACTAGGTATGTGATCCAAATTACCATTTTGATGACACTTAACACACTTCTTTACATAATAATAACAATCTTGGTTAAGGTAGGATGATAATAGCCTAGGAAAAGGATGCATTTAGCAATATCTAGACCATTAAAGTATCCTCCACAAATCCCATCATGTGTTTCCTTGATAGCATGAGATATTTCATGACTACATAGGCATATAAGGAAGAGACCATCAAAGCCTCATTTATAAATTATTCCCCCTAGTATGGTGTAATGAGAGGTAGTTTGTATAAATTCTCTCTGACCATTTTTAGAGAGATCAGAAGGAATAATGTCTAGGTTAAGATAGTCAAAGATTTGCTTATACCAAATGTCAAATTGGGCCTCTTCCACATGAAGATTAGAAGAAAGGTTTGATTTGGTGTAAGAGGGTTAGTTAAGGTGATGGATAATGACAAATAGATTAGAATCAGAAGGTGCAGATGAGATTTGGGAGGCAAGATAAACCATGATATCATCAAACTTGTTCATATATCATGGAGTGGCTTGGATAAGGTAATGTTCAGATGATGTTAATAGTACATCTATTATTTGTTTTTATTATTTTAAAACATCATTTTTACATTGGTAAAACACATTAATTTGATTGAAGATAAATTGAGAGTTACCAAAAACTCTAATTTTTTTGACTCCCAAGACTAAAGTAGTTTGAATACCTATAACTAGGGCTTCATACTTAGCCATATTATTGGTAAAATCAAAATAAAGCTTCAAGGATAAGGGAAGAAGCTTACCATTAAGTTAAATAAGGATGGTACTAGCTCCCCGACCATGTTGACACTTTGATCCATCAAAAATCATGGTCATCTAATAAGTGATGTCCTCTTAAGAAAGAGTTATGATGGACTCATTAGGAAACTCAAGAGGAGAAGGTTGGTTGTCTACTAAGGGTGCCTCAACCAATTGGTCAAAAATGACTTGCTCTATAATTAACTTTTGTTGGAGAAACTGAAGATCAAACTCAACTAAGATCATGAACCATTTATCCATATGCTACTTTGAGTATGGATTAGAATACATATACTTGAATGGGTTGGTATTAGTTATGACATAGTTTTTATGGTTAAGAAGGTAATGGTAGAGTTTGGAGGCCATAAAGACCAAAGCAAGGCATAATTTATCAGTATAGGTATACTAAGTTTTATACTCTATAAGCATTTGACTTATATAGTAGATGGATTTCTCTTTATGTTGATCATCTTGATGTACAAGCGTGGCCCCTAAGGAGTGGTTGGTGGTATAAATATAAAGGTAAAATGGTTGGTCCTCTTTTAGATGAACAATAATAGGTGGGGAAAGAAGATACTCTTTAAATGAGTCAAAGGCTTTTTTATAGTCTCTATTCCACTTAAAAGAGATATTCTTCTTAAGAATGTGATGGAAAGGTTAGCATCTATTAGATAGCTGAGAGATGAAGTAATGATGGATTGGATCTTCCCCTATATACTTTGAAGTTGCTTAAGGTTGGTTTGTGGAGGCATGTCAAGGATTTATTTGACTTTAGTGGGATCGACTTCAATTCCATGAAGAGACAATATATCCAAGAAGATTTCCTGATAAGACCCCAAAGATGCACTTCTTGGGGTTAAGGCAGACATGGAAGTGGATAAGACACTCAAAGATAACCTTTAGGATTTCTAAATGATCTTTATGATATTTAGAATTTCCAAGAAGGTTGTCTATATAGTCCTATATGGTTTTATGAGTAAGATCATGAAATATATAGGTCATAACATCTTGGTAAGTTGCACCAACATTTTTTAGGCCAAAAGGCATGACCCTATAGTAAAAGGTTCCACATGGGGTAAAAAAGGTGGTTTTATGTTGATCTTTAATGGAAATAAAGATCTGGTTATAACCTAAGAACCCATCCATAAGAGATAACATCTCATGGCTGGCCATAAGATCAATAAGCTGGTCAATGCTTAGTAAATGGAAGTCATCCTTTAGGCAAGCAAGTTTAAGATTGTGAAATTCAATGAAAATGTGAAGATACCTTATTTATTTATTGATATGGATTACATTTGAGGCCCATTAGGGATAGTTAATAGGTTGGATGAAGTTAATCGATAAGAAGTGTTGGAGCTCTTATTTAATAAGAAGGGCTATGCAAGGGTACATCTGATGAAGCTTTTGTCAAACAAGATTGGCATCAAGGGTTTCAATGATATTATGGATTAATATGGCAGGGTTGATTTCTAGCATATCACTATAATACCAAGTGAATTCTATGATATAGTCTTATAGAAAGGAAGAAAATTCTTGATATTCTAAGGAATCTAAGGATTGGCCAATTTCGATGATGTGAGGGTTATCCTAAGTAACTAAGTTGACATTCATGGTGGATTAATTCAACATGGTTGAAACCTTAAGAGGGAGGGATTTATGAATGGAAGAATCTTCTACCTAAATATAGGTGAGAAGGGAATAATCATCCTAACATTTGATAGTATTAATGGTAGGAGAATCATCTTCAACCATCTCAAGATGAGTTAGAGGAATGGTCATGGTCTCCCTATCCTCTTGATAAGTCAAGGGTCCCAAACTAATCATGTTGACAAAAAAAAGTTAGAGGGAATGATATTGAGATCCTTAGATTTTGATGGAGAATGGGTTGGTGAGGATAGGATTTCTTCCTCAATGATGATGATAGGGGGTGTGTCATTTGGTTCCTCTAGTGGAATGAATATGAGACCAAATCATTCATGATTTTTTTGGGTTTTGTATGGTATCAACTCATGTTGTCCATGCTCATAATATCATAGACTAAATCCCTTTGAAGCACAACTATAGAGGTATGTCTTGGCAAACTCAGGTGTATCCAAGTAGGAGAAATCGAAGGTGAATAGTTTACGAGAAGAAGAGGTAACAGAGGTAGAATGTGGTTGATCAAGTCCCCCATAAGCAAGATTAGTTTAATGATTAGGATTTCCAAAGGGAATAATGGTTCTAATATTAGAATCATAGCTAGGCTATTGGTTAAGGTTTCCATACTATTGGGGAGTAGGAAATGCATGTAAGGTTGAAAGGTGATACTCCCCAAGTGAGAGATGTTGGAATGTTGATTCTAAAGGGTCCTTTGTGGGGATTTGGGTGAAAGGTATGGATGAGCTGGTGGAAGCTTGGTTGGTGTAAGAAGAAGAGGATTCATCTTTAGTTTGTGAAATCTTGGTTGATGAAAGGAGGAAAACATAATTAGGTTGATAAGTCATATTGCATGAGGTAAAAGGACTGGGGTCAGTGGGTATGGTATAAACTTGACCTTCATACTCTAACTTGATGCATCGATGTAAGGTGGATGGCACATAACCCATGAAATGGATCTAAAGGTGTCCAAGAAAATTTTCATATTTAAACTCACCTTCTACCACATAGAAGAGCTTAGGAAGAGTGTGAGGTCCTAAATGAATATGAAGGATGATTTTCCCTAAGGTTGTATCCATCTTATCTAGAAGTATTGAAGCATTTTTGTAGTTTCTGACATGATGTTCTCTAGTAATATTAATTGGTCATATGCATGGGAATAAATAATGTTAATGTTATATCCCCTATCAACAATAACCTTCTTGGCATGGGTTCAATTGATGTAAGTGGTATTGAAAAGGGAAGGATATGTATCATCTAGATGAATAAGGGGTATCTCTGAATCCTTGAAGGTGATGAGGGTGGAAAGCTGAAGGGCTCTGATGAAGGCTAGTAGAGGTTGTGGATCTTTAGGTTGAACTTCTATTGACTATAAGGCATCTATCATAGCTTGAAAATGATGGGTTGAGGTGTTGCTTAGCTCATATAACATCATCTTCACTAGTGTTTGGTGAAGTTACTTTAGAACTACCCTTTGTATTGACTTAGAGGGGTTGGATTGGGGTGCACCCAAGATAGAAATCTTGGGCTTGGGTGAAGGTGTTTTGGCTTGGATGGGTGTTGTGGTGGTAGAGGAAGGGTATGCCCATGTGATGTATGCATTTTCTTTCCCTTTATCATTTTTTTGGGCATGTGATCATGTGACCACATGGATGGTATGGATTTGAAAAGGGGTTGGGCTAGTGGATTGCTTTGATTCCTCCTCACTCTTAGATGAGAGATTGGGGGTAGGTAGGTGTGGGGTAGCTTCTTTTATATCTTGGTTTGGTGGTTGCATCATGGGAGGTTATTTTAACAATAAATCACCCTCATCACATATTTTGTGGATTATGACTTGGAGAGTTTTGTAGTTCTTTATATCATGCCTAGGCTTCCTATGGTATGAGAAAACTATATTGTCATTAAACCAAGATAGATTAGGACTAAGGGGATCAAAGGGTTTGATATGAGGAAATATTAAGTAGGATGCTTGGAATAACCTTTGAAATATAATATAATATTACTTTATCAAAGGTGGAAAAGGAGTGGAAGTTTTGGCTTTGATAACTGGGGTAGAATTCTTCTTAAGGGTTGACTTGTCAATAGGAGCTTTGGATGGTGGAATGTCCTTGGTGGATGGTTTTGGGGTAGATTATTTATAAGTTAAGTGCTTAGAAGTAGATGGTTTTCAATTATAATTTTTGGAAATAGAAGGCTTGGTAGTGGATGGTTTGGAGGTAGAAGGTGTGGAAAGGTGTAGCTCAAAGAGAAGCTTGGGTTTGGGATTTTTTATGAGACTTGGTTTCTTAATTGAGGTCAAAGGGTGAGGTCCTAGGATGGAAGAAGGATATGGTCCTAAAATTGAAGGCAAACTAAAAATTGATGGAAAGTTTTTGGATTTTGGGCTCCTAGATGGTTCCATTTTTTTGGTCGGTTTGACTTGTGGTTTCTTAAGTGGGTTTGGTGGTGTCAAATCCAACTTCAATGGAGGATGGGAAAGATTATAAGTGGGGATCACACCTAATTTATTTATGTGATTTATGGGGATAATGTAATGTATCTTGTTTTATTTGGAGGGAGTTATGTTGGATGGTTTATCCAAGTTTTAGGAGGTAGAGACTTTTGTTGGTTCAGTTGGGGTGATGGTGGTTTCACTAGTGGAAGTGGAAGGTTGGGTAGAAAAGGGTAAGGTTGATGAATCCTTATTATTTCCAAGGTAATTCCAAAATTTGGCTTGATCAAGGTTTGGTTGGGATATAAACTCTAATTTTTTGACCAACCTAGAAAAGGGCTTATAAATGGGCTTAGTTCCCTTAGTGTTGGACTCAAAGGATAAACCAAGTGGTTTGGAAAGGAGAATAGCCATATCTTCCTTTTCCTCTATCAAATGTTTTGATGCCTTTGTGGATGATTATTCCATATAATGGGTATGTGAAGCAATATTTTCCTTAGGAATGATTTCTAAAGGAAGGGTGGATAACTCTATCATGGAAGAAAAGGGGATGGAATTAATGGTTTCCTCCTTTGCTATGCTTTCCAAATGAGAGGTTGGTGAATACACTACCTCAATAAGTGAAGAAGGGATGATATTTGATTCATTTGTTTCATTTTCCAAAGTAATAGTAGGTGACTCCACTACCTAAATAAGTGGAGATGAAGAGGCAGTTTAGACTATGGTTTCCTCAACTATGAGTTCACTAAAGACAACATTAATAGTGTTAACCTCATGCTTATGAGAGGATTTTGCATTATTATTTTCATTATTTTTGGAAGGTCAATGGTTGGGTAATGGCTATCTTAAAATTTCAAGTGATTGATTTGGGGGTGCATTTGGATTTCCATCACAAGTTCTCCCTTATCAATCAAATTTTGGATGATATTTTTGAATGTCTTACACCTACTAACATCATGTCCAATGACATTGTGGAAGACACATAATTCATTTTATTTATACCAACTAGGTATAGGATAAGAGGAATCAAATTTATTGGGTGGCTTGATGGGAGGAAGTTGTATGATAGATGATTTCAAAAACGTTTCCAAAACTTAAGTGTATGACTCCCCTAGTGGAGTATAGTATTTTTGGACATAGCGGTTTTGAGTTTTAGCATTTTGGTTGGTTGATAGCTGGAGGAGGAGTTGTTTTAAGAAAAATTGCATTTTTGGTTCCTTTATCCTTGGTTTTGGTGTTGGTGTGGTTGTTAGTTTTGGAGGAAGAATCTTAATTTGATTTGAAACTAGAATTTTTGTTCCTTAATTTAAGCTTTCCCTCATTAATATCTCTAATCTCCAAATTTTGAGCCATGGTGAATGCCTCATCAAATATTCTAAAAGTATGAATCTCTAAGGTTGATTATATATGCTTGGCATAAGCCCAAGAGAAAATCTTAATCAACTCAAGTTGGGGTAGAGAGAAAGAGAGTTGATTAATCAAAGCTCTCTAATGGGACACAAAGTTAACAATTGAATCATCCTTGAATTACCTGATGGAATAGAGTCAGTGATAGAAAATTTCTTAGAAATATTTATGGAGAAATGGTCTAAGAAATTTTGGTCTAGTTAGACAAAGGAAAAGAGAGTGTGATTGGTAATAACACTATAGCAATCTAATATCGGACTGACTAAGGACATGGGGAAATTGTGGAGGAGAAGAGCATAATCTTAAGAAATCAAGTAAAAAGAATGCCTAAATGCTCTAAGATGTTGTTGGGGAGTTTCTTTTCTTTGAAATTTAGAAATTTTTTGAAGTTCCCATTGAGGAGGGTATGGTCGGATTGGGATAGATGGGTGAATTGGTTCATTACAGATTTGGTCATATGAAAAAATGTTGTGGGCACCAAAACTAGATGACTCTAGATTTGTCATCTTATCCATCAACATCATGATAAGATCAATTTATGGTTATGCACCCCCATAATTTTAAGGTATGTTATGTTGGGGTTGGTAAGGTACACATATGGGTAGCTAGTAGAAGTTAGGGAAGATGCCATGTATTGATAAGTAGGCATGGAAGGTTGGGAAGATGTCATGCATTGGTAAGTAGGCATCAGAAGTTGGGAAGAAGGTGAAGGAATATACCATTGTGTGTTAAGAATATAACTTGCATTTGGTAAAATGGGTGCTTGTTGGGGAATTTATATTGGTTGGGTAAGAGGCATGGTTGGATTGATGGGTTAAATGTGGGTAGTAACCTTGGTGATAATAGGTGAAAGGGTAAAGGGTATGAAAACTACCAAATTTTGGAAAGGGGTAGAAATTAATGGGTTAGAAATGACAAGTGGTAGGGTAGTAACACTAGTGGAGTGAGGGATGATTAAGTCCATATACCTATGGAAATTAGACAACCTCCTAGATGAACTTGGGCCCCAACATACCAATACATATATTGGGGACTCCCCTAGAGCCTTGTCTAAACCTTAGAATAGGGGATTGTAGTCATATCAGGTGTTTGAAGGCACTCCAATAGTAAGTGGTGTATGGGTTACTAAAGGTTGGGTTGCTAATACATTGGAAGGGTTGTTGGTTGGGGTAGGAGGTGTTTAAGTATTGGTTGGTGGAATGGATTAGTTTTGGGTGGTGGTGTTGGAAGGATTGTTAGTGGAAGAAGAGGCTTGTGTCACCAAAGTTTGGGTGGAGATAGTGGCAATATAGGTACTATCCATAAGGTGAGGTGGCATGCCATATGGTGGTTCAATGGTAGGAACCAAAGTAGAGGGTCGGTGAGCCATGGTGGTAAGGTAGTAGTGGAGAGCTAGAGGATTGTTATCAAGAAGGGTGGTGAAATTTGTATCTCCTTAGGAAATTTTCTAAGGTATACTAGGACTTCCAGAGGTATGAGGGGAACTTTTTGCATCCAAGATGTACTCCATGGATGAGGAAGAACAAGATGGGTGGTTGAAAGGTGGATCTTGGTTTGCTTAGTTTCTAAGTTGTTGTCTTTCCAAAACCATGAAAAGAAAGATGAAAAAAGGGTTAAAGCAATCTCACACACTCAAAAGAGAAGCAAACAAAATAATATATTCAAGGAAAATAAACATAAACTAAGAGTACTTTTAAGTCCTATAATAATTTTTATCTCCCTTTGGGCTTATGCCTCAATTTTTAAGAAGTTATAAGAATCAACTTGGGCTTGTATAATGGGAAATAGAGAAGGCAGTCTAAATATGGTTTCAATTTTTTAAAGGCTCTCAAAATTTGTACTAGAATTTGGTACATGGCTTGGTATTGGGGCCTACACCCTCACTTCACACACTATAGTGATAAGGGTATCGGGTGCTTAGCCAAAATATACCAAATTTATACAGATTATACTCAACCAGTGAACTAAGTCTTGGTTTCTCCCCTTGGTGTTGAAATCCAAGTGGGATAGATAAAGGAAAAGGTTTACTAGCAGGTGATGAAATCATGGTTGGGCCTTATGTTAGTTTTTTGATGTTTGATTGAATATGTGGTTTGGTATTGTGTGTGTGATAATAAGTGAGACTATGATTGATTTACTTGATTAAAGTAAGCTATGTGAGCTAAGTAATGCAAGCAAACAATGGATGCAAGTTAATTTTATACCTAAAGGAAAATTTTGATTTATTTTCAAATTAATACAAGAATAAATAGATGAAACTAAATGCAATATGATGTTGATGCAAGTCCTAATCCTTAGATGAATACTTTTGTCTTTTAGAAATGAAGGAAAATGACAATTTTAACCTTTTTCTAAAAATGCAAAAGAGACTTGTTATCACATAGGATTTCACATGTCTTGATTCTATAACTTGTTGTGCAATTGCTTAATGATATAATTGAAAAACCTCCAAAGTTGTGAGACCTTAGAAATTTGAGGTTAATCTCCAAAGAAGGTCAGCTTCTTTTCACTAAATCAGATGTAAACTGATAAAATACAAGTTTTGTGGAAATCTTGTTCTTTACTAATTTTGAATCCTAAACCAAAGTTTTTATGAGGAAAAGGGTTGAAGAATTTAAATTCATAGAAACTGAAAATATGGTGATTGTACCAAATATTTTATAATGGATTTTAATGCTTTCTTGATAAACATAATAGAGTAGAAAATATGTTGAATTTGTTTCAGCATAGACTCATACAAATAGAAATTAGAGGTAGTATTTTATTTTTTTCACAAAAAGAAACGAGATATTTATTCCAAACATTATTTTCAAGAGGTTAAAATACCATAGATAAATTTATTGAAATTGAAACAAAGATACAAATATTTCACAAATACTCAAATAGCTTGCACACACACAAAGATCTCTCAAGATAAGTAGGGAAAATATTCAACTTTTTTCTCTACAAAGGTTATAGCTTGTAGTAAATACATTTAAAATTCAAAAATATAACTAGCATTAAAAATATAATTTGGGCCATGGGGTCTGCCCATTTTTATACAAAAGATCTCCAAGATGAGATGTAGATGACAAAACTTGAATGCCCAGTTGAAGAACATCATGCACATCTAAACCCCTCATGCAGAAGAGGTGAGTTTTTCTATTTTTGGAATCTTGGAGTGGTGTGATGGCTGTAAATGTGTCATGCACGAGTTTGGCATGACCTTTAGTGTAGCATGGTGTGGTAAGGCATGGCTGGAACTCTTAGATCTCCATGCAAGGCTTCTTCATCTAGAAGTAGCTAAAAATAAATTCTTCATGCAAAATAGGAACCCAAAATAGAATTATTCCTTTAAAATAAAAGATAAATTTGAAAATAATTCCAATTTAATGTTAGTAGTTTAACCTATCAAGGTCAAATTACTACCCCTATCATTTGAAACTTTCCTAATTCTCACCAATATCCCTTTGTAATAGGTCAAACTAATCAATTATGGCCTAAAAGCATTAATTTTGGTAAAAAAATGTCAAAAATGGATTGTAAATGGGTTATTTTTAATTTCAAAATAGCATTGTCAACCTTAAATATATAGATAATCCATGCACAAGGGGTCAATTTTGAAAAAAAATGCAAATTTTAGGAGCTACATGTGGAGTCAGGACTTGAAATTTTGTGTAAAATGTAATCATCACTTGAGGAACCTTTTTAAAAAGTTTCATGCCCATTTTAAAAGTGGAGATACTCACTATATTGTAATAGTCCTCAGCATGTTCATTAGAGATTACCATTGGAGCAAGCATTATTCTAGAGTGCTACAAAAGCTTCTAATTCTAGGTAAAAGTTTGAAAATAATGGGATGATGTTTTTATATCATAATAATACCTTTAAATTTTGTTAAAACTCCAAATTTTAAACAAACCATGCTCATACAAGGTTTTGCAAGTAAACAAGCATATAGGCCAAAAAGGGTTTTTTTGAATTTTCTAGAAAAATATGCTTTTAGAATATTTTGATAGCATGGTACAGACCCAATTATTATTTTTAAGTCATTGGGAAGTAGGTGAATATTTATTTTCATTTTGGAAAATTTTTCATTTTTTGTAGTTCTAGACACCCTTTCAAGCCTCTTATTCAGATGCTCATATCTTTCACCATGTGTGGAGTTTGGCCAAAAAATATAATTATATTTTGAGGACCCATATGAAATTATAATTCATGAAAATTTAATATAAATTTAGGTTTTTTTCTTTATGAATAATCCTTAAGAGCGTAGGTAGCCTAGAATGCAGTCAATTCCCCATAGGCAAAATTCATTCACATGGAACTTTTCATATCTTTCGCATCGGAGCCCAATATTTTTAAGTATGTTATAGGGGTACATTTTATTTACATATATGGAAAAGTTTTGGGATTTTGAGGTTTTTACCTCATGAATCATCAATTTGAAGATCCAACTTCATAACCTTCCGAAGCACCTTATAAACTAATTTTAAGAAAAGTGGATTTTATTGCAATAAAATCACCATGGATCAACTTAAAAAAATTTAAAAAATAAATTAAGCTCATATATTATTCCATAAATATAAATTTTATGCATGGATATATATAAATGAGGTATGAAATCACTTTTTTTATGCAAAAAAGTGTGTAAAATGAAGTACAAGACATTTTAATATAATTTAATAAATAGAGATCAAATCTTAGGAATTTTTATCCATATTAAAATCTTCATCTAGTCATATATCATCTTGGAAGTGCCTATACCAGCTCAAGGAAAATGGCCAGTCTATTGAAAAATGATGCAAAATAGGCCTAGTCAACCCCATTGACTAAATGGTAAAGTTTTTTTTATCAAAATCATAATTTTGGTGATGAATAATTGTTTTTCAGGTGAAAATTTTATTTTTTTTAGTTTTCATGGCTTATTTTATATGTCTCATGATGTCTAAGTGCATAAAATAGACCTATTGGGCATAACTAGTCTAGTTGGCCTAATTGGTCAAAAGTCAAGTTAGAGTTTAGCATTAGATGACTATTCAAAGAGTTCCAAATGAATTTCCACATTGTATATATTTTGTTCCATGGATATTTCATTCACTTCTCACTCTTCAAGGTCCTTTTTCAATTCAAGATGGAGTTAGTTGGAGTTGACTAGACAAGGTTTATCATGCATCTTCCTTGTTTTCCATGCAAAGGGGAATGTTCTATTGTTTCAACTCAAATTTCAAGCAATTTAAGTGGAGTCCCTTATTTTGAGGTTGGCATAAAATTCCATGCAAGATTTTGACTTGTCAAACTTGGGCCCACTCCTCACTTACATGTCAACCTCAAGGATTCATGCATGTTTGGTGAATTTTGGAGATTCTAATGTTTATTTAAATAATGACTTTTCAAATGGGCCCACCCTTTCCTACACCAAGATTTAAAAGCATGCATTTTTTGTAAAGGAGATAAATATTTTAATGATTATTTTAAATTTTTTAAAGGGATTTATATATTGAGTTAATCAACCAAGACTAATCCTTATCTCTTGGGAACTCCACATTAGTTGTAATTAGGGTTTAAGACATATATTGGCTTAATCAAGCCATTATTTGATAATTCTTATAGCTAAAGAAGAAATTGTAATATGGACCATACATCAATAAAGAATAATTTTGTTTTACATATGAGTTTTGGAGAGAGAATAGTGTGTATTTGATTGTGTATCAGCATATAAGAGAGATTATATCTACTTTTGGCAAGTCCCTTCCTCACCTATTATTTTCTATCTCACCTTTTACAGGTCATTTGAAGAGGTAAAAGAAACTTTGTGATCCAAAATACTTTCAACCCTTCATCTAAAATATTTATGCTTAAGGGAAAAATAGGAATTTTATTGATTCATATGTGTGCATCATTTTCAATAGTTTCTAAAGAAAATAAGCAATTTAGGTGCATCACACCTTTAATTAGAATTTTTTTTTTAGTTTTTTCTCCCCCTTTTCACCCTAAAAAATCATAGTAGTTCATATATAATTGATACATCTAAAGGGAACCAGCCCTCTCTATAGGTTCTTATCATCATATAATCACCCGCACTATGAGAAGCTCTAATTGTATTATCTGGAGTGAGGCTATGCTTACACATCTTCAAGCAGGGTGCACTCTAGAGTGATAATAATTTTTAGCGCACTGGATGAGACATCATTATAGATACTAGCCTTTAGAGGCATTCAAAATATTAGTGTAACTTTCAAGAACTCAAATCTAGTTTTGATCCTTAGGTATGTTTTCAATAGTGATTACTTTAAATTTTTGGCTTACTAATGGTCTCAAATGGCTTGTTTTAGTATGGGTCTATATTATCCTCACTATGATCAATATGACCAACCACACTATGATCATCACTAGGAGTTTGAAGAATTATATCAGGCATATATGCAAGAGTAATACCCTAGTACTCCCTATGAACAACCATTCCATCATAATACTACCCCTTACTAGTCTTATCATGAGCCATCCTACCCATCTATCCAGCCTAATCATGGCCATTTTTCATCTACCCAATCCATACCAGCACTTAAACAAGCTTTAGTGATCCTTGAAAAGCATGCACTAGAGCTATAATCAAAAATATATTATGGCCAACATACCCCTATTCACTAGATCCATTATGTGAAAGAGTCTTTATAGCAAATAAAAAATCAATGGACACCTATTGAGAGAGCCAAATGGAACCATCTCCTTGGTGAGATGATGGATGTAGGTGGTTAGATTAAAAGTATTGAGGAAAAATTAAAAGACATCAAGGAACAACAAGGCCAACCTCACTCTCCTTTTATGCTATGCATTCTTTTTCAAGAGACTATTCCAAGAGCCCTTTTGAGTTTTCCAAATTATTCATGTGTTTCTCAAACTTTCCCTTCTTGGAGATCTATCCAAGAGAATTGTCAAAGATCGAAAGAGATTATTTTAGGACAACCTAATATTGAAAAAAATAACCATTTTAAAGAATATATTTCAATATAAAATTGATAAGTAGATTAGAGAGTTGGATCTAAAGACAAGGAAATAGGAGGAGAACCAGAATCAAAAGGTCAAAAAAAAGCCTTCATCTTTCCCATCTTAGAACCAAATCATGGAGTTACGCAAGAAAGAGGAACAATCAAGCATCATTTAAGATGTTGAATTAAAGCAAGAGATCATTTATCCTTCATCCCTTACTCCTTAGAAGACTAAATCCTTTCCTTCATGGAAATCCATTCAAGAAAAAGTGCAGAGAGATGAGGTGAAGGTGATCCAAGAAGAGCAGCCTCATGAACAAAATGAGGTATCTATGGTTACTTTTGTAGATCTTTCACATCTTATTGAATACTTATAGGGGTCTAACATGCCACTCTTGGAGCAAGAACCTCTTATTTTTTAGGAAAGTGAGGAGGATGTAGCTAAAGAGATAGAGAATGATGATAATTCTAGTGATCAAGAAGAAGAAATCATAGTTGGTACACCACTTGGCAAGGACAAAAATGATTAAGTTTTTCATGATGAACAAGAAGATGACTTGTAGGAGCATTATCAAGAGTTTATAGTAGCTAAGATAGATGAAGTACAAACAAATATTTCTTCAAAAGGTAGTCATGAAGATAACTTACATAGATCCATTTCTAAGATAGAGAATATTCTTGATAAAGATGAGACAAGTGTAGTAGATCAAGAAATTTCATTTGATTTCATTTAAAAGAAAGAAATATGTGATCAACATGTTTCAAATGGTAAGAATACTAATGAATTTCATGTATTTTCCTTTGATCATGATGAAAAAGACTTTTGGGATGACTTGGAGAGTTTTTGTGCAAAATTTGATGGTCTATCTCCACCCCAAGTGGAGATTGATGAATGTCTTGTAAAGAGTATTATTGCAGTTGTTCATCAAGAAGAAATTAAAGTCATATTACAACCATGTTTGGATGCTTATCAAATATCTAAAGACTTTGACAAAGTACCACTTCAAATATATTCAAATGAAGAAATCAATCTAGGTATACAAGTTAAATTTCCAATACAATCATTAAATGAGAATGTGTCAAATCATGATCAACCTATGAATGAGGTAGAGATAGCACTTTTAATGCAACAAAGGAGAATTTAGGAGGAAGATGATTAGATCCTAGATCCATATCCTTAATCCATGCACTTAAGAATGTAATTTGGAGGCCTAGCTACATCATCCAAAACACATGAACATATAAGTGCTCCCATTTATAGAAGAGGGATATCAAAAGGAAGCAATCATGTTTCAAAGTACCATGGTACATCAAATAGCTTTCCATTTGATCCAAGAGGGCCAGCAAGTTGGAGGTTAGTTTGTACATAATAGATTTCTTATTGTTTCTTTCCTCTAAGTGCATATCCACACATGCTTTTAGTTGTTGTTTTTTTCCCTTTTTGGTTGTTGTTGTCCATTCCTCTAAGTGCACACGTGCACATGTTTGTTGTTGTTTGTGTCAGTTGTCTTGTTGTATCTTTGCTCGTAAAACATCTTCCAATTTTCAGTGTATATTCATTATTTTTTCATAGCCAATTTTTTGATTTATTTTAATAGTATGCTGGTCAACCCCTAAAAGTCACCAAAATTGTTAGTAATTTGACATGTCAAGGTCAAATTACTACCCCTATCATTCAAAACTTTCATAAATCTCACCAATATCCCTTTATAGTAGGTTAAACCAATCAATTATGGCCTAAAAGAATTAATTTTGGTATCAAATGTCAAAAATGTATTGTAAATGGGTTATTTTCATTTAAAAAGAGCATTGTCAAGTTCAAATATGCAGACAGTCCATGCATAAGGGGTCAGTTTTAAAGAAAATTGAAGATTTCAAGAGCTACAAGTGGATTCAAGACTTGAAATTTTTTTCACAAGGTCATCATTACTAGACGAACATTTTGAAAAAGTTTCATGGCCATTGGATAAGTGGATATACTTTTTTTTTTGTAGTAGTCCTCAATATGGTCGTTGGAGATCACCATTAGAGCAAGCATAATTTTGGAGTGCTACAAATGCTTCTAAGTCTACGTAAATTTTTGAAAAGAATTGGATGATGTTTCTACATCATAATAATACATTTAAAATTTTCAAAACTCTAAATTTTAAGCAAACCATGTTCATACAGGGTTTTGCAAGAAAATAGGTATATAGGCCAAAAAGGGGTTTTTGACTTTTCAAGAAAAATGCACTTGCAGAGTGTTTTGATAGAATGGTACAAACCCAATTATGATTTTTTTATGCATTGAGAATTATTTTAAGATTTATTTTCATTTTGATTAATTTTTCATTTTTTATAGTTCTAGACACCCTTCCAAACCTCCTATTCAGATGCTCATATCTTTCACCACATGTGGAGTTTGGCCAAATTATCTTAGTATGTTTTGAGGAACCATATGAAATTATAATTTATGAACATTTGAGATAAATTTAGGGGCTGTGATTAATGAACAATCATTAAGAGCGTAGGTAGCCTAGAATGTAGTCAATTCCCCATAAGCAAAATTTATTCACAGAGTAAATTTTCATATATTTTGCATGGGAGACTAATATTTTCAAGGACATTATAGGGGTCAATGTTTTTCACATCATTATAAATGGTTTGGGATTTGGAGGTATGTACCTCATGAATCATCAGTTTGAAGTTCCAGCTTTAGAACCTTCCTAAGCACCTTAAAAACTAATTTTAAGAAAAGTAGATTTTATTTCAATAAAATCATTATGGATCAACTTGAAACATTTTCAAAATTCAATTGTACTTAGAGAGGATTCTAGAAACATAAATTTTATGCATGGATATATAAAAATGAGGTATGAAATCATGTTTTTTGTGGAAAAAAGCATGTAAAATAAAGTACAATGCATTTTAATAGAATCTAATCAATAGAGATCAAATCTTAAGAATTTTTATTTATTTTAAAATCATCATCTAGTTAGAAATAATCTTGGAAGGGTATCTACTAGCTCAATCAAAATGACTAGTCTGCTAGAAAATGGTGCAAAATAGGCCTTGTCAACCCTGTTGAATAAATGATGAAAGTTTTCTCATCAAAATCATAATTTTGGTGATGAGAATTTTTTTCAGGTGAATTTTTTTGTTTTTTCAGGTTTCATGGATTATTTTTTAGGTATCATGGTGTCCAAGTGCACAAAATAGACCTATTTGGATTAACTAGTCTAGTTGGCCTAATTGGTCAAAAGTCAAGTTGGAGTTTAGCATTGGATGAATGTTCAAAGAGTTCCAAATGAATTTCCATGTTGTATATCTAATATTCCATGGAGATTTCATGCACTTCTCACTCTTCAAGGTCCTTTTTCATGCAAGATGGAGTTAGTTGGAGTTGACTAGACAAGTCTTATCATGCATCTTCCTTGATTTTCATGCAAAGGGGAATGTTCTATTGTTCCAACTTAGCTTTCAAACAATTTAAGGGGAGTCCCTTATTTGGAGGTTGGCATATCATTCTATGCAAGAGTTTTACTTGTCAAACTTGGGCCCACCTCATCACTTTCATGCCAACCTTAAGGATTCATGCATGTTTGGTGAATTTTGGAGATTTTAATGTTTATTTAAATAATGACTTTTCAAATGGGCCCACCCTTTCCTATGCCAAGATTGAAAAGAATGCATTTTTTGTAAATGAGATAAAAATTTTAATGATTATTTTAAATTTTGTAAAGGGATTTAGATCTTGAGTTAATCAACTAAGACAAATCCTTATCTCTTGAAAACTCCACAATGGCTGTAATTAGGGTTTAAGACATATTTATTGGCTTAATGAAGCCATTATTTGATAATTCCTAGAGCTAAAGAAGAAATTGTAATCTAGACCATACATCGATAAAGAAGATTTTTGTTTTACATATGAGTTTTGGAGAGAAAATAGTGTGTATTTTATTATGTATTAGCATATAAGAGATATTATATCTCCTTTTGAAGGGTCCCTTCCTCACCTATTGCTTTATATTTCACCTTATACATGTCATTTGAAAAGGTAAAAGAAATTTTGTGATCCAAAATCCTTTCAACTCTTCATCTAAAATATTTATGCTTAAGGGAAAAATAGAATTTTATTGATTCATATGTGTACATCAGTTTCAATAGTTTCTAGAGAATATAAGCAATTTAGGTGCATCACCCCTTTAATTAGGACTTTCTTTCAATTTTCCCTCCCCTTTTTCACCCCAAAATATCACAGTAGTTTAGATATAATTAATAAATCTAAAGGGAACCAGCCCTTTCTAGAGGTTTTTATCATCATAGAGTCCCCCAAACTATGAAGTTATAATTGTATCAGATGGATTAAGGGTGTGTCTGCACATATTCAAGTAGGTTGCACTCCAGAGTGATAACAGTTTCTGTCAAGGTCAAATTACTACACCTATCATTCAAAACTTTTATAAATCTCATCAATATCCCTTTGTAGCAAGTCAACCCAATCAATTATGACATAAAATAATTAATTTTGGTAAAAAATGTCAAAAATGGATTGTAAATTGGTTATTTTAATTTCAAAATAGCATTGTCAAGTTCAAATATGCAAATAGTCCATGCACAGGTGGTCAATTTTAAAGAAAATTAAATATTTTAGGAGCTACAAGTGGAATCAAGACTTGAAATTTTGTACACAATGTCATCATGACTTGAGGATACTTTTTAAAAAGTTTCATGTCTATTGGATAAATGGAGATACTCTCTATTTTGTAATATTCCTTAGCATGTTTGTTGAAGATCACCATTGGAGCAGGCATCATTTTGGAGTGCTAAAAAAGCTTATAAATCTAGGTAAAAGTTTGAAAATCATGGGATGATGTTTTAAAATCATAATTATACCTTTAAAAAGTGTCACAACTCCAAATTTTAAGCAAACCATGCTCATACAGGGTTTTGCAAGCAAACAGGCATATAAGCCAAAAAAGGGTTTTTTAACTTTATAAGAAAAATGTGATTTTAGAGTGTTTTGATAGTATGGTAAAAACCAAATTATGATGTATTTAGGCATTGTTAAGTAGGTTAAGATTTATTTTCATTTTGGTGATTTTTTCACTTTTTGCAGTTCTAGACATCCTTCCAAGCCTCCTATTTAGATGCTCATATCTTTCACCACATGTGAATTTTGGCTGAACACTCTTATTATGTTTTGAAGAAACATATTAAATTATAATTAATGAAAATTTAATTAATGAACTTTTCTAAATCTCATCAATATCCCTTTGCAGCAAGTCAACCCAATCAATTATGGCATAAAATAATTAATTTTGGTAAAAAATGTCAAAAATGGATTGTAAATTAGTTATTTTAATTTCAAAATAGCATTGTCAAGTTCAAATATGAAAATAGTCCATGCACAGGTGGTCAATTTTGAATAAAATTGAATATTTTAGGAGCTACAAGTGGAATCAGGACTTGAAATTTTGTACACAATGTCATCATGACTTGAGGATACTTTTTAAAAAGTTTCATTTCTATTGGATAAATGGAGATACTCTCTATTTTGTAATATTCCTTAGCATGTTTGTTGAAGATCACCATTGGAGTAGGCATCATTTTGGAGTGCTACAAAAGCTTATAAATCTAGGTAAAAGTTTGAAAGTCATGGGATGATATTTTAAAATCATAATTATACCTTCAAAAAGTGTCACAACTCCAAATTTTAAGCAAACCATGCTCATACAGGGTTTTGCAAGCAAACATGCATATAAGCCAAAAAGGGGTTTTTTAACTTTTTAAGAAAAATGTGATTTTAGAGTGTTTTGATAGTATGGTAAAAACCAAATTATGATGTATTTAGGCATTGTTAAGTAGGTTAGGATTTATTTTCATTTTGGTGAATTTTTCATTTTTTACAGTTCTAGACATCCTTCCAAACCTCCTATTTAGATGCTCATATCTTTCACCACATGTGGATTTTGGCTGAACACTCTTATTATGTTTTGAAGAAACATATTAAATTATAATTAATGAAAATTTAATTAATGAACTTTTCTAAATCTCATCAATATCCCTTTGCAGCAAGTCAACCCAATCAATTGTGGCATACAATTATTAATTTTGGTAAAAAATGTCAAAAATGGATTGTAAATTGGTTATTTTAATTTCAAAATAGCATTGTCAAGTTCAAATATGCAAATAGTCCATGCACAGGTGGTCAATTTTGAAGAAAATTGAATATTTTAGGAGCTACAGTGGAAACAGGACTTGAAATTTTGTACACAATGTCATCATGACTTGAGGATACTTTTTAAAAAAATTCATGTCTATTGGATAAATGGAGATACTCTCTATTTTTTAATATTCCTTAGCATGTTTGTTGAAGATCACCATTGGAGCAAGCATCATTCTGGAGTGCTACAAAAGCTTATAAATCTAGGTAAAAGTTTGAAAATTATGGGATGATATTTTAAAATCATAATTATACTTTCAAAAAGTGTCACAACTCCAAATTTTAAGAAAACCATGCTCATATAGGGTTTTGCAAGCAAACATGCATATAAGCCAAAAAGGGGTTTTTTAACTTTTTAAGAAAAATGTGATTTTAGAGTGTTTTGATAGTATGGTAAAAACCAAATTATTATGTATTTAGGCATTGTTAATTAGGTTAAGATTTATTCATTTTGGTGAATTTTTCATTTTTTTCCAATTCTAGACATCCTTCCAAGCCTCCTATTTAGATGCTCATATCTTTCACCACATGTGGATTTTGGCTGAACACTCTTATTATGTTTTGAATAAACATATTAAATTATAATTAATGAACATTTGAGATAAATTTATAGGCTATGATTTATGAACAATCATTAAGAGTGTAGGTAGCCAAGAATGTAGTCAATTCCTCACAGGCAAAATTCATTCACATGGTAACTTTTCATAAATTTTACATGGGAGCCCAATATTCTTATGGATGTCATAAGGGTTAATTTTATTTTCATAAATGGAAATATTTTGAGATTTGGAGTTTTTTACCTCATGAATCATCAGTTTGAAGTTCCAGCTTCAGAACCTTCCTAAGCACCTTAAAAAGTAGTTTTGAGATAAGTGGATTTTCTTCCAATAAAATCACCATGGATTAGCTTAAAACCTTTCAAAAATTAAATTAAAATTATATATTATTATATTTATGCATGAATCTATAAAAATGAGGTATAAAATTAGTTTTTTTAGGAAAAAAGTGTGTAAAATGAAGTACAAGGCATATTAATAGAATATAATCAATAGAGCTCAAATATTATGAATTTTTATTTGTCTTAAAGTATTAATTTGGTTATAAATCATCTTATAAGTTCCTCTTCGAACTCAATAAAAATGTCCAGCATGCTGGAAAATGGCACAAAATAGGCCTAGTCAACCCTGTTGACTAAATGGTGAAAGCTTTCTCATCAAAATCATAGTTTTGGTGATGATGAATTGTTTTTCAGGTGATTTTTTTTTTTTTTAGGTTTTATGGATTATTTTTTAGCTTTCATGGTGTCCAAGTGCACAAAATAAACATATTTGGCTTAACTAGTCTAGTTGGCCTAATTAGTCAAAAGTCGAGTTGGAGTTTAGCATTGGATGACTATTCAAAGAGTTCTAAATGAATTTCCACACTATATATATTCTATTCCATGGATCTTTCATGCACTTCTCACTCTTCAAGGTCATTTTTCATGAAAGATGGAGTTAGTCGGAGTTGACTAGACAAGGATTATCATACATCTTCCTTGATTCCCATGCAAAGGGGAATGTTCTATTGTTCCAACTCAGCTTTCAAAAAAATTAAGTGGAGTCCCTTATTTAGAGTTTGGTGTATAATTCCATGTAAGATTTTGACTTGTCAAACTTGGGCCCACATCATCACTTCCACACCAACCTTAAGGATTCATGCATGTTTGGTGAATTTTGGAGATTTTAATGTTTATTTAAATAATGACTTTTCAAATGGGCCCACCATTTCCTATGCCAAGATTGAAAAGAATGCATTTTTTGTAAAGGAGATAAATATTTTAAATTTTATAAATGGATTTATATCTTGAGTTAATCAACCAAGACTAATCCTTATCTCCTAGGAACTCCACATTGGTTTTAATTAGGGTTTAAGACATATTTATTGGCTTAATCAAGCCATTATTTGATAATTCTTGGAGATGAAGAAGAAATTTTAATCTGGACCTTACATCAATAAATATAATTTTTGTTTTACATATGGTTTTTGGAGAGATAATAGTGTGTATTTGATTGTGTATTAGCATATAAGAGAGATTATATCTCTTTTTGGTAAGTCCCTTCCTCACCTATTGCTTTCTATCTCAAATTGTAAGGGTCATTTGAAGAGGTAAAAGAAATTTTGTGATCCAAAATCCTTTCAACCCTTCATTTGAAATATTTATGCTTAAGGGAAAAATAAGAATTTTGTTGATTCATATGTGTGCATCAGTTTCAACAGTTTCCAGAGAATATAAACAATTTAGGTGCATCACCCCTTTAATTAGGATTTTTTTTCAATTTTCCCACACCCTTTTCAACCCAAAAAATTAGAGTAGTTCATATATAATTGATAAATCTAAAGGTAACTAGCCCTCTCTGGAGGTTATTCTTATCATAGAGTCACCCACACTCTAAGAAGTTCTAATTGTATCAGCTGGAGTGAGGGTGTGCTTGCACATCTTCAAGCAGGATGCACTCTAGAGTGATAACAGTTTCTTTTCCATGAAAAAACCTCAACTTGTAAAACATGATTGAAACTTTTACAAATTTCTAAATCTTTTACTTTTTCCAAAACAAATGATGCAATTTGAACTTCATGATTTTACACTTTTATCAATCCATACTTGTCAAAATGGAAAGTGCAATTTGTACTTCTATTTTTTGTAGCTTTCACATTATCAAAAAATATAAAGTGTAAAAGATGTTTTTCTCTTTCTCAAAAAGAGTTATAAAAAATATATGTGTACCTTTGTAATGAAATTATAATTTATAATGTTTTTAAATGATATAACACTTGAAAAAATTCAGTAGAGAGGAAAGATTAATCAATGTTCAAAATTTATTTAGCTTTCTTATCATTCTTGGCATGTAGTTTCTCAGTGTATGCATCAAAGGTTTTGAAAATATCTTGTATTTTTTATAGATCCAACCTATAAGAGTAGATATTGGAGGTTACACAATTTTCTTAAATATCAAATAGTTCTCTCCTTCATATTTATAGATTTATTCCTTCAAGATTTTCCTTCCTCTCTAAAATGATGACATAATTTTACATCATTGCTTCAAGAACCTTACTTACCTTGTATTTGAACTTCATTTTTTTAGGAGTCATAGATACTATAGATATACTTGTGAGAAACCAACTGTGAAAGTTGATGGAATTTTTAGGTGTCTAGAACACTTATACTCTCTAGCAAAACTTGGAGGTGTCTCTGGTTGGTGGAAGTTTTGACATAACTTATAGGTGATGGAAGGATATCCACTTCTTATGGTGATTAAGGGTTGTTATATTTATAGAAAAAGTAGAAGGTTCTAGATCTATGTGAATTTTCCATGGTGTTTGAAGCATGTTATATTTTTTGGTGTAACTTGGAGGTGCTTTACTCTCCATGAATGCTTAAGATCTTGAGGGATACTCAGGTGTTCTTGATAAGTCCAATTTCCATAGGGAAGTTAGAGGGCTTAAGTTGGTGAGGGAGAGAACTAACCAAGCACACTATATGCTTATAAATATGCAATGTACTCTTTGGTTTTTACATCCCTCGAAAGGTAATTGGTAAGTAGTTGGTGGATGGAAAAGCTTGATGTACACTTTACACATTCAAAAATGTACAATGTGCACTTTAGGTTCTAATTTTCATGGAAGGGGGGTTTCACTATTTGGTGGGATTTGGATCCCATCATGAATTTTTCATGTTATGAAAATATGCAAAGTGCACACTGAGTTTTAAATTCTACTGGCTTGGGTGCATGGTGGGATCTAGAGCCTACCATGCATTTTTCATGTTATGAAAATGTGCAAAGTTCATGGTGAGTTATAGATTCCATGGTTTTATTTTTTGTTTCTTCATGGAATCCAATGCCTAAAGTTCATTTTACACATTTGTGTAAACATGCAAAGTGTAGATGGGTGCTTCATGGAATCCAAAACCTGTAGAGCAATTTTCACATGTGAAAATTGCATCCAAAGTTTTGAACTCCACAAATCATAAAGGGAAAGATGGGTCTTTTGTAGGTTTCATATATTTTCCTTAAAAAGTTGGTGGGGGGGGTGTCTCCCTTAGGGTATTATATGTAATGATATTTTTAGGACAAAAATATCAACATTTTTGGTAACTTATACAAGATGATTGCTTGCTAATAATTTTCAATCCAATAGTCTTCTAAGACATTGGGTATGGAGTCAATTTTGTTCTGATAAACTCTAACCTAAGGAATAAAAAACTATAATTTACCTAGACATGAAAAAATAGGAAATTAGACAAATAAAATAGGGAGAAAAAACACAACCTATGCCATATGCACTTAGAAGAAGGTTAAAACTATTAAAACTATTTACAATGTGTGCATAGTCACTTAGAGGAAAGAAACATCTAACCTACCCTAAAATAACCAATGAAAAGGCCATCTAAACAAATCCATTAATTGGTTGTACAAAAAACTATTCTTTATTACTAATCTAATATTCTATACATTCTTGAGGGAAACCAACCAAATATGAATGAGTGAATACTCAACAAATTGATGATATACTTCTCTAATTATAAGAACATAAATAAATTCACTTACCCAATCTGATTGGTTAAACATAAAACTATCTTAGAGTGGATAGGCAAGATGATCCTACTCTTTTTTATGCTCAATTTTGTGCTCTAAATTAGGAACATGGTATGGTTCCTCTTTGCTAGCTTCCAATCGAGCTAGGTACTTGATAAGGCACCCTCTTGTCAAGACAAAGTTTAAGCAATCAAAATTGCCCTCCCTTGTGCATTTTGCTTCTCTATTATCTTATTGATTGGGATGCACTTGCCTAAGTGATTAATTTGGGAACACATCTTCTTCCTCTTATTTTTCTTATTGCTCATGGTTTTCCCCTTTATTCTATGTTAGTTTAATGCTAATGCTTGAACAAAATTCATCTAGTTCATCATAAAATAAATCTTCCTCTAGCTACTCTTTGCTCTTCTACATGAGTGGCCTCATTATTGCTTCATGACTGACCTTATATTTTTCCATACTAAATCGAAGCCCATTTATCCAAGAGAGTGCCACATCATCTCACCCCTATGCACTACCCTATTGTGTAGGCTGATTTAATTCATCCTCTTCTTGGAGTAGCTCTAAAATTTAGAATTTAATGACACAAAAATTACTTCTAGTGATGATTTCTTGATCATACTCACTTGAAATATCTTCCTCCTCATCTATATAATCTTCACTTTCCTTTCATAAAATTAGTCTTCCTTTGAAAATGGATATTATGGGAGGGTAAGAGGTTTTAACTAGTGCAAAGGAAGGGGATTTTACAAGGTTGGGCATTGTGAAGCCAAGATGCATGGTTCAAGAAGGCTACTATGACTATGCTTCGAGTTTTTGAGGAGGAATGGGGGTAGTCTATTTCAAGGAACGGGGGAATCTAAAACTTGTAACCTTAAAATCAATTAATTTACTTGAAATCATAGAGGATTTATCTTACCTAAAGCTAGGAAAGGATGTAGTGGAGGTGGTTGGCTACAATTCAATTTATTGTATTTATGAAAGCAATTTATGCATCTACTCCTCCTTATATATGATCTTCCTTTCCAATAACTCTTATTCATATCTACATTATCCTATCACCTCTTACTATTTTGTGTATCTTGATAAACAAGATCTTCCTACTGCCTACTATACTCCTCTCTTTCAATCTCTATTAGTAGTCTATAAAAATCAAGCAATATATCACTGATGCTCTTTTGGGGTTGATTAGAAGGATAATAATATAGATTGAGATAAAGGTAGCCTTATTTAGGTTATTAATATGTGTGAATAGGTTTCCAAGAAGGCTGAACTAGGGTGTAAGAGAGGTAATTATTATGAAAATAAAGGTATCTTGCTATGACAAGGTTATTTGGGATAAAACCAGTAGCATTTATAGTCTGATATGGATGGTATGAAGGCATAAGAAATGAATTTTGATAAGTATGAGGGTAAAATACATATTTTCCATGATATATTGACATATTATATCATTTAAATAAGGAACAATCAAGTCTATCTTTTCAATAATGAGCGCATACTAGCAAAGTCACTAGGTGATTAGATTAATTCAAAAGAATAAAAAAGACCAAGAATATCACCTAAATCCATATCTTTGATAATATTTAAGAGCTCAAACTTATTAAACTAGTATATTTGATATTTGGAGTCACCATGGTTTGATTAAACTACCTTGAAAGGTAGGATGCACTAAAGAACACACCAAAATCCTTCAATGGATAATGTAAGGATCATCAAATTTAGGTCCCATCAGGCGTACCAAAAACTATTATCACATAGGATTTCACCTATCTTGATTCTATAGATTTTTGTACAATTTCCTAATGATACAATGGAAAAACCTCCAAATCCATGGGACCTTGGCAATTTCAAGTTAATCTCTAGAGAAGGTTGACTTCCTTTCACTAAATCTGATGCAAACTGATAAAATACTAATTTTGTGAAAATCTCGCTCTTTAGTGATTTTGAATCATAAACTAGGGTTTTTATGGGGAAAAGGTTTTAATAATTTAAATTAATAAAAACTAAAAATATGGTGATTACACCAAATATTTTATAGTGTATTTTAATGCTTTCTCGATAAACATAATAGAGTATAAAATATGTTGAATTTGTTTCAGCACAAACTCATACAAATAGAAATCAAAGGTAGTATTTTGGCTATTTTTCACAAAATGGAAAGAGATATTTATTCCAAAAAATATTTTCAAGAGGGTAAAATACCATAGATGAATTTTATGAAATTGAAACAAAGATACAAATATTTCACAAATATTCAACTTTATTTCTCTTCAAAGATTATAGCTTGTAATAAAAACATTAAAAATGCAAAAAATATAACTATCATAAAAAAATATAATTTGAGCCACAAGGTTTACCCATTTTTATACAAAATATCTCCAAGATGAGATGTAGTTGAGAAAACTTGATTGCCCAGTTGAAGGAGATCATGCAAATCTAAAACCCTCATGAAAAAGAGGCAAGTTATTATATTTTTAGAGTCCTAGAGTGGTGAAATGACTATAAATGTGTCATTAATGATTTGGGTATTACCTTTAGCATAGCATGGTGTGGTAAGGTGTGGTTAGAATTGTTGGATCTCCATGCAAGGCTTCATTTGGAAGTGGTTGAAAATAACTTCATGCAAAAGAGGAACCCAAAATAGAAATGGTCCTTTAAAATAAAAGATAACTTTGAAAATAATCCAAGTTACTTTTCCATTTAAAAATCCCAACTTACAAAACATGAGTGAGACTTTTATAACTTTTCAATTCTTTATCACTTTGCCAAAATGAATAATTCACTTTACACTTCTTGATTTTACACTTTAATCAATCCATACTTGTCAAAATGGAAAGTGTAATTTGAAATTGTGTTTTTAGAAAATTTCACATTATCAAAAAATATAAAGTGTAAAATATTTTTTCTCTTTCTCAAAAAGAGTTATAAAAAATATAGTTGTACCTTTGTAATGAAATTACAGTTTACAATGTTTTGAAATAATATAACATTTAGAAATATTTAACTGAGAGGAAATATTAATCAATGTTAAAAATTTATTCATTTTTATTATAATTATTGTCTTTTAGCTTCTTAGTATATGCATCAAAGGCTTTGAAAATCTCTTGTATTCATTTTGGATTTGACTCATAAGAGTAGATATTAGAGGTTACACAATCTTTTTGAACATCTAATAGTTTTCTCCTTCATATTTATCAATCTATTCCTTCAAGATTTTCCTTCCTCTCCATGATGATGCCATAATGTTTCATCAATTCTACAAGAACCTTATTTACCTTAGATTTGAACTTCATTGAATACTATATATATATATATATATATATATATATATATATATACTTATGAAAACCAACTATGAAAGTTGGCAAAATATTAGGTGTCAGGAACACTTATACTCTCTGATAGAACTTGGAGGTGTCTCTAGTAGGTGGAAGTTTTGGTATAACTTGGAGATGCTATAAGCACATCCAATTCCCATGGTTCTTGAGGGATATTAGATTTCCAATGAAATTTGAAGGTGTTAGAGGTAGGTGAATGTTATATGGTGTTTGAATCATGTTAGATCTTTGACAAAACTTCGAGTGGCTTGGAGCACATCCACTCTTTGTGAAGGCTTAAGATCTTTTAGGATACTTAGGTGTTCTTTTCAAGTCTAATTTGCATAGGTAAGTTGGAGGGCTTAAGTTTTTAGGGGTAAAAACTCACCAAGAACTTTGCACTCTTGGAAATGTGTAATGTACTCTTTAGGTTTGGCATCCTATGAAAGGTAATTGGTAAGTAGTTGGTGGGTGGTGGAGATTGATGTGCACTTTTCACATTTGAAAATATGAAATGTGCACTTTAGGTTCTACATTTCATGGAAGGGGGGTTTCTCTCTTTGGTAAGATTGAGAGCTCATTATGTTTTTTACACGTTATAAAAATGTGTAAAGTTCATGCCAAGTTATAGATTCTATTGGCTTGGGTGCATGGAAAGATTCAGAGCCCACTATGTATTTTGCACATTGTGAAAATGTGTAAACTGCATGGTGGGTTATAGATTCTATGATTTGAGGTTTTGGTGTTTTATAGGATCTAGAGCTTGAAATCCATTTTGCACATTTGTACAAAAATGTAAAGTGCACCTAGGGTTCTAGGTTTCACTATTTTTGGAAGATGGGTGCTTCATGGGATCCAAAACCCATGGAGCAATTTGCATATGTGTAAATTGCATCCAGATTTATAGTTTTTTCAAAGAATAAAGGGAAAGATGGGTCTTTTAGAGGTTTCAAGTATTTTCTTGAAAAAAAAGGGGGCCTTATTTAGGTATTAGATGTAATGATATTTTTAGGACAAAAATATCAACATTTAAAATGTACAAAGTGCATGCTGAGTTATGAATATCTCAGTTTTAGGTTTTGGTGCTTCATGGGATCTAGAGCTCAAAGTGCATTTTGCGAGTTTGTGAAAATGTGCAAAGTGAACTTAGGGTTTCGATTTTCACCATTTTTGGAAGATAGGTGCTTCATGGGATCCAAAACCCATCAAGTAATTTACACATGTAAAAATTGCATCCAAATTTTTGGATTCTACAAAGCATAAAAGGAAAGATGGGTCTTTTAGAGGTTTTAGGGATTTTCCTAAAAAATAAAGGGGGTCTCCCTTAGGGTATTAAAAGCAATGATATTTTTGGGACAAAAATATCAATAAAACTAAAACTTGATTTTTGGAAAAGAATAAATGAAGTAAGGAACATTTTAATTTTCAATAAATAATGCAAATAGATGAATCTTCACTTATGTAACTAAATTTCCTAGGAACTAGGAACCCAAGAAAAAACTCAAGGGTCCCATTGGGAATGCTAGAATGTTTCACTATTTTTTTATTTATTTTCTTTTTAGAAAGCAAGAAGAAAATTTAAAGAAGGGTGTGGTAGAAGAACCTAATTTTTTTGTGCATGTGTGAATCCAATAAATTATAAATATTCCTCTTTATTTGGGGAGGATGACCTTCATATAAGAAAGTAACTAGAAAATGGTGGTTTAGTGAGATATTTAGGTGGAATACCTAGCATGAGCTAGATCCAAGAATCACCAAAATTATTTGGAGGATGTCAATCCACTCTTTAACATAATTAAGTTATAATAAAAGAGAATAGGTGCTCACATAAAATAATAGAAAGTACTAAAACTTTAATGCAAGAAATGATTTTGAATAGGAATGAAGTGATTTCACTAAAATAAAAATAACTTGATAAAGACAAATGCTAAAGTGTTTAAACCTGATTTAGAAAATACCTTAAACCTCTGTGATGTAATAAAAATTTAGAAACCAAAAATTAGGTAGGAGATGATAGATGAAAAATAATTTTTGTTTTAGGGAAAATAAAATACACACTGACCATCAATGGTTACTATGCAATTAGTGATGGTTAAGCAAACTATCACCAGTCGAGGTATGACCATTGGTGGTCAGAGATAACTAGTGGTAGTTCTTGTAAGTTCTAGTTTGGGTAAGAATGGATGTTACGGTGAGTTGTAGAAGGGTTTTAAAGGTGTTTTCTAGGTTGGATGTTGGTCATAAGAGAGAAATTAATTCTAAAAAGTATCTAGTTCATAAGTTGGGTATGCAAGTAATTGAAATTGTCTATGGGTGGTCTAGGATAGAAGGTGAAGTGCCTAGAGTTGTAGAACTCCAACACAAGGAATGGATTACTAGTACATGATATAAATAATGAAACTATTAAAACTCTCTATTGAACTTGATAAAAATTGTAGATACTTAGACCTAAGTTTTCTAGTCTAGAAGAGTTTTGAGATTGAATGTAAGTTGTGTAGGATCCTAGAGCAATGTTGGTAGAGTAACAGTACTTAAGATCTTTGTGGTATGTTGTTAAATCACTTGGGTATCTCTAGTTTAGTTGTTGGTTTGCCTGGGAGTTTTAATTCACCTAAGAGTAAGAGATTCTAATTCAAAATATGATTTTAACCTCCCTAAATCAAGGGTTTTGGGATACATTAAGTAACCATTGATGATCCTAGTAAATAATCATCGATAGAGGGGTGAATGCCAGCAGTTACGGAAAAAACATAAAAATGGCTAAAATTATCCATTTGCACTATGATTGGTTGTTAAGAGGTTAATAAATGGTCTAAGTTTAATAAATATCTCATTAAGATGTGTGAGGAAGAAGTATAAATAAGTAGGGCATTAAATTCCAAGGTAGAAATGATTTTTAGGCTAGGTGTTGATCAAATAGCCATCGATTTGGGTAGGTGAAGTGTAAATAGGTATTATTTAATTAATTAAATTAATTAATTTTAGCCAAAGGGGTGAATGGGTGTGTTTAAATATTTTAATAGTTAATCCCAACCCAAGGGGGCCAAAGGGGGCTAATGGGGGCAAGGGGTACTTGATGATGACTAGAACTATGTTGTGTAGTTTTTGAGCATTTATAGTTGCATCATGGAAAAGGTTTTCATTCTCACCAGTTATTGGGGGAGTTCTTGTGGGATGCACCACTCCTTCCTAAAGGCTTATATATACCTTTCAAACCACCCTTTAACCCTAGTCTTATATTAATTTGAGAAGCTAGGTGTGTATATGACATCCTAGTACTTTATCATAGGGGACTTATGGTTTAGTAATAATACCCATATGTGGTCATCTTCACCATCTAGTACACGTATCTTCTCCATCACAATTAGGATCAGCATGTACCCCCACTAGAAGGTCTCATAATCTTGATGGAAATCTTGTGCATTCTTGAATATCTCATCCATGATGAACTTGGAGATGTTGAATCTTACTCCTTTTACTATGTGGTGGGAGATGCATGTGAAGGTTTTACTAATATTGGACCACCAACTTATAAGGAAAATTTTGGTGCTAACAAGGTGCACTATTACCCTTATGTCAGGGTCTTGCATGTTTTTGATCAGGAGTGAAAACCCTAAATTTTATTAGCCCAAGAGATTTATGAACTTTTCTACCTCCACCTCATCTTCCATCATCTCTATTATGTCTACCCCTTCACCAAGTAGCCCTATGATTTTGATAATAAGGCTTATAGAGATCCTCATGCATCATCCAATGAGGTATAACTAGTCACTATGTGCTCACAAGAGGAAGAAATGTATCGATTCTTCCTACTTGTTGAAGAACAATAGTTCAAATAGTTATATGGTTCTTGTGGTTTGTAATTTATCTCTAATGGAGACATCAAAGAGTACAGTGCCTACCTTGGTCTTCTTCCCAGTGTTTATCATCCAGTCCTTATTTAACTCTACAAGTTACTCCCTATCCTGCATTTATAATTATTAAGCTTACACACAAGCACAAAAGACACCCACTTCTCCCCCACCATAACCTATAATGGGTAATTTATCTCTTTATAGGCAAGCTTTGTGCTCATAACTAGATTTATCTCTATGATGCTCATTCCCTCCACCATCTACTCTTATAGTTTTAGGTTAGTTACTTCCCTCATTGCCCATACTTTATTTTCATATTTTTGCACTTGTGGTAAACCTATGTTTATTCGTTTATTTCCCATCCTAAACTTTCTACTATTTAAGTGAAGATAGTTGATTCTATCAAATCCTAAAATTATACCTAATGTGCTTTATAGTCATGGGAAATGCAACTGTGCATTTAGCTATTGATCTTCCTATCCCATTAATGGTAGCCTAATATTTCTACTAAAACCTTACTACCCTATTTCTTTACCAAATTATCTCCACTCCTCTATTTCTCCTCAGGGAAAAATGCAATCTTCTTTATGTTTTTTTTCTCACTTGGGGGGCTATGGGGAACTTGGTTTATTTTTAGTATTATCTTCTAGTTCAATGGCTTCGAATATTGGCTCTATTTTGATCTCTTAAAAATTATAGTAACCTACCTTTCATTACCATCTTCCCTTCTATACAATATTCTCAACTACCACATTGATGGCTGACAGCTTTTAGATTCTTGAAATTTTCTAAAGCCACAAAATATGCTAAAATCTATCGTTAATTACTTATTTAATGTAGATATTTATTCTTACACTACCATAACATTAAATATGCTAATGTTTTCTTTAGTGAAGTGACAGGTGATTCAATTGGTCACTTCCCATTGACTGTTGGGTGGGTTCCAACTATCATAATGGTCATTATTTTTTGCTTTATTCATCTCGTCATGACCTTCACTATCCTTATGATTACCTAAGTATAGCATTTTACATGCATGTGATTCATCCTCCTAAGTTCCATCTCTTCTCAGTTTTGTACTTCTTTTCAATCATGTCTCTCTTTCTTAATTAATTTATCTATGCTTTTATGTCTCTTTCTTCAGCCTTCCCTACCCCATACAAATCCTTGTACTGGTCCTCCATCACCTCATTGTCTCCTCTTGGTCTCTTACACATGAACACCTTGTGCACCTTCCTCCATCAATTTGTACTTATATTTCACTGAACCTATTAAATGTCACACATGCCTAAAAACTTAGTTTTATATCCTTTGGTGCTTAAAAATTGATTGGACTCAACTCATCCAATTGTATTTATGCATGTGTAATTGCCAAAAAAAATTTCATGTGGGCCTAAAAGTGTCATATTTATTCAAACAATACATAAAAAATAAACATAAGAAAAAGATTTGGATTTCACTAATTTTATTCTAGTCACAAGTCAAAACAACTAAATTTTAACAAAAAGATATCATTAGATGGCACAAGCACCATCCTAATGATGGTATACCTTTAATCTATTGCCATTGAAATGCCTAGGGAGCATTTCACTAGTCAACATACATAGCTTGCTTGTACTAGTCTATAATATGTTGTGGATGATATAAGGTCCCATCTACCTAATCTATAACTTACTTGGGTATCTTAGGTACTTAGAATCATATAACAAGACCATGTCACCTTTTATAAATACCTTGCATTTGATGAACTTATCATGCCATATATTTTGGTATGCCTTTTCTATCTTTTGGCTCCATCATGCTTGGGTGCATGTCTCATATAGCCTCTCCAAATATTTTAGGCATGTGCTTAGAGAATCTTGGTCATCCAATCAACTAATACATGTAATGTGTATTGAGGGAACTAAGAATTCCATAGGTAAAACAACCTCTATACCAAACACCAATTTGAATAGTGTACACTTTTTTAGGAACTTGTATGTTATGTGATAGGCCCATAACACCATTGACACATGGTCGTCCCAATCCTTACGACTAACATCACATATTTTTGTGAGGAATGTCCAAAATATTTTAGTGGATGCCTTTATAGTTCAATTATCTTGGGGGTCATAGGGCATCATTTTATGGTACACCACCATATATTCAAACAATAATATATGCACTATTTTTTTAATGAAATGCATGCCACAGTTGTTATTCAAGCTAAGTGGGCATCCATATTAATTAATAATATTTTCCTAGATAAATCTTAATACTATGGTGGTGGTAAAATATTTTGTTGGTGTTGCTTTGGCCCACTTGGTGAAGTAATTTGTGGCAATCAGAATATACCTTGTGTATACAATCAAAAATACATCATGCCTATAAATTAATCCTAGCTCAGAGAAGATAGATCATACCTACACTTATGATTGAGAATACATTTTTTAAGTAGGGGGTATGACCAATATGGGGATCTACTAAACCTAATGAGGGGATCACTTGTCACAATAAACTATGTTGGGAAGGGTTTCAAATCCTACAATCTAACACAATCACACAACAACCCTAAAATATCCCTAGGATTAATTTTCACTCTATATCTAATAACAAGAAAGTAAATATAATCTAGTTCTCACCAAAGCTTGTGGCACAGCATGAGGGATTAGTAAATCAATCAAAACATGCATATGAAAATCTCATTTAAGATAAGTATAAGTAAGACCCTAATACATGGAATATGAAGAGTAATATTATTTAAGCCAATACTTATGTTACTTCTATCTATTAAAAGAGAGGAGAACAAAGTTAGAATATACTTACCTAAATGTGAACCCATTGAGACTCAATCTCTCCCTTAGCCAAAGGGGATTTTTAAGAGGTTTTTGTGGTTTCTAAGGATAACTAATAAAGGCTAAAGCATCCAATACTTATCTAAAAGACTAAATTTTCCAAGTAAAAACCCTAAGCGAAGACTCCTTAAGTAGAATGGTGGAAGAGCAGATTATAAAAAAACATGAGCAAATAATAACTCCTAATTGCATTTTGAAATAATGATGAAATGATCTTGTATTTATAGGTGGATCTTATTGTAAATCCTTTTAAATATGTGAGCTATATGAGGTCAACCTAGTTGAACCTATATGTTTTCAAGGGATAAATCACTAGGTCTCGAGCTAGGTCAGTTGAAGGGATAATAAAACTCTCAAGTTAAAAATACCCTAAAAATTACATGGTTAACCTATTTATCCCTATACAGTAATTAGAGTCTATAAATTATACAAGGTTGACCCATTTGACCTAGTATAATCAACTAGATAAAGTTGACCAAGGTGAGGAAAAGAGGGATAGAAAGAGGAAAAAGACTAGAAGAGTGTGCAAGGGAGGAGTAAAATCTTAGGTGACGGTTTTAGGATCTATTTGGATTGATAATAATGTGGAAATACAAATCACCAAAGGTATACCCACCCCTTTCTTAGTACACCATTTAAGGTATGCACTCAGAGATCTTAATTCTCATCAGGTTCTCATAAGATGCAAAGCATTAGTATTTGATAAAAAGGTTTAAAATATTATGTGTATACATATACCCCACTCAAATCTCATCACATGTCATGAAGGTGAAATAGGGTATGGTGCTTTGAGAAAGAACATAGTAACACACAATGTTAATGCTAAAAAAAATTCCAAGTATTTTAAAGAAAAAACTAAAAGTAAATGACTAAAAATTAAATAACTAAAAATTAAATGACTAAAAAGGAAATGTGATGCATACCTTGACTTACCTTTACCACTGGATGGTTATTTTTTGGGTTTTTAGTTTTTATTATGGAGGGCACATAGACTGCTTTTGAAAAACCCAAGAATACAAAACTAAAGAGCAAAAACAAACAAATGTAAAAAAAAGCCAAGATAGCTAGTGTTATGAGGATGAGATGTATTTGAAAAATTTGGAAAGTTAGGGTGATAAGTGTTATGTTATACCAAATGACCAAGTCAAAAATAAGAGTAAATCAAGTAACTAAAAATCCAAGGCTACTAAAGATTAAAAAACTCAAACAAGCTATCCTTAAGTAAGAAAGGCAAACTCACCAATTCAAATCAAGAATACATGTCAAAAAAAATGTTAATAAAACAAATCAATGGTAAAATAAGAAACAAAATGATAAAATAATATTGATGAGTGAGCAATAACAATCCACATCTCAATCAACAATGGAAAAAGGTGCATAATGGGGAAAACAACATTGATGAGTGAGAAGTAACAAGTCAACCACACTTAACAATGGAAAAAGGGTATGAACTCAGGTGTCCATAACAATAGGATACTAAAAAAATGATAAATGGTAAAAAGGAAAGTAAAACAAGTCTAGAAATGTAAATCTATGGTGTAAATAAAGTAATTCATAGTTGCTGAAACATGTTGTTTTGGTCTAAGGATAGATAAAAATGAAACAAATAATTATTATTTTTATAAAAGTGAAAGTTTTTAATGGAGATATTTGGTTCATATTTCACATGATCATTACCATAGCATAGATCTCATCAAGAGATTTTTGGTACATTTTAATGGACTAATTCTGAGTCTGTGTGCAAAATTTATTGCCAACCAAAGTTATGGCTAAATGATGACGTGGCAGCATGGACCAATTAAATGCCAGCTTATTAATTCACTCCTTCCTCACATATAAGCGGGGAAATGAAATGGGTAGAGGGGAGAATGAAAGAAAAACCAAGGTAGAGGAACTCTTTATCAAATTCAAGACACTCAAATTAGGTTTGTCAAAACAAGAGGATATTCAACCTTAAGGACTCTAAAGAAATTCTCTTAGCGACACAAGTCTTAGGTCAATAAATGAAGTATATAGATCATCCCATGAAGGTTATATGCATGAAAATTAAAATGGACCTACCTTCCCATAACATGTTCCCCATTCTTTAGGAACCCTTACAGAGCCATTGATCTATTATAAAGATTGGGTAATTGCATGAAAAAGTATGTAACACCATAAAGTTTTTTGAATTATCCTATTTTAATTTACTGGCCTACCACACCGTAAAGGACCTCAGCTCTATGTGAGACCAATTATGGATTTTGAGATTCGATTAGAGATAGGGATGTGCTTGTAATCATGTCTTTTGGTATGGTTTTGACTTTTTAGATTTATATGTTGCCTTTTAGATATCATTTTCTTTTGATTCAAATGATTTGGCTTTTAACTTTATTGATGGCTTTTTCTATTCCTCCTCCATACAAATTTGGAAAACCAAAAATGGGTGCTAAATATGACTTTCATTTGAATACTTGGGACAAGGTTTATAAGAGAGAGAGACTTCAAAGAGCATGAGGTCTAAGATTCTCATAAATTAGGTGAAATAAAAGTTTTATCTTGAATTTGACCTTGTTTTATCCAATGTAGAGTGAAAGAAAGGTGAAATCAAGAGGAGTGACACATGGAAAATTTTGACTTACTTCAAATTATATAAAAATGTGACAAAGGGAAAAAATGGATACAATGATAGTAAAGTGTGATTCCTTATCATAATAATGAGGTAAATAGAGAAAATGTGCTAATATAGATTGTTGTGCAAATTCTATCTAACAAAAGAAGCAAAAGATAAAGTTGAGAACAAAGATCAATAATGATGAAAAGAGATGAATTTTATGAGGAGGTTCAATTCCTATCCACAGTCTTAAAAAGAAACTCACAAAATAAAAACACAAGGGTTGTCAAAAAAATAAAAAATGCAAGAAGATAAAGAAGACTATGGTACATCAAGAAACCAAAAGATAAAAGGGAGTACTAAAGGTTTGTTAAAGGAAATAACTTAATACAAAGGGATAGACCTGTGGAGGTAACCTAAAATAAATGTTAGATAGATATATATAGAAGCATGAAAAGAAGGAAATGTTTAGGCAAAGTACTTTTTAAGGAATTTTGCATTGGTGGGCTCTTTAAAAACATGACCTTTATTGGTTTGAAGATGGTAGATGCTTAGACAAATAATATATTTGACTAAATATGGGCCCCACCATTTCATATTTACATTATTTATCATGGGTGTAATCCAATTTAAGGATAAGAATACCAACATTAACTGTGTGGATTTTAACACATTTTTTATGTTGTCTGGTAATGTGAGCCTTGTATTGGCAGTTATGTTATAAAGCAAAAATATGACATTCATCTAGTATATCAAGGGAATGAATATGAGACTCATGTAATTCTTCATCTAGAATAATACCATGAAGAGATATATGAAGAGAGAGAATCTAAATTTCTAAAGGAAGAACTGACTTAGAACCATAGACTAGCGAGAATGGAGATACCCTAATGGCAAAGATTTTTAGTTGAAAAATGGATAGCAAGGCAATCATGCTCAATTTTGGTATAACATGTTTCATAATTAATGAAGCCTCAGCTAATGTAGTAGATAACATACTCTCTTCATGTATCATCTTATTGGGAAAGTATTGCCCCAATTGAAATAGGTGTGGAAAAAGTATATAGAATCAAAGGTTTATCATTGGAAGGAGGATGAAGTGTAGGTGGATGAATCAATGACTCTTTCATATTATTAAAGGATTTTTCACATGGATCCATCCATTCTAAATTAGTACCTTTATTTAGAATTGAATTGATGGAGTGAATTTGATATACCATTTTGGGTATGAATCATCTAATTACCCTACATTTGCCTAAATAAGTATGAATGTCAAGAATAGAATGAGGAATGGGCATGTTGATGATAGCACTAATTTTGGTAGGGTCAACATCGATGCCATAGAGAGAGACTAAGAAACCTAAAAAATTTCTATATGTGACTCTAAAAACACATTTGTAAGGATTAAGTCTGAATTTATATTTAAGGAGATGGTTAAATATGATATCAAGGTCAAAAATATGATTATTATGATGTTTACATTTAGTAATAAAATTATCCACATAGGTTTTAATAATTTTATGAATGAGATCATGAAATATGTGAGTCATTTCTCATTGGTAAGTGGCTCTAATATTTTTTAGGTTGAAAGGAATTTTGACATAGAAATAGGTGCCCCATTTTGTGGTAAAATTAGTCTTATATTGGTCCTTAGGAGTGATATGAATCTTATTATAATCTAAGAAGCCATCCATAAGGGATAACATTTCATAACCAGTCATAGAATCAACAATGGCATCTATTGAAGGTAAAGGGAAGTTTTCCTTGGGACAAGAAAGATTAAGATTGTGGAAATAAATACAAATGTGAATGACCATAGTGACTTTCTTCCAAATAGGAAAAATATTGGAGACCCATTCTGAATAATCCATTGGTTTAATAAATTTATCATTGAGTAGTTTTATGATTTTCTTATGACATAAAGTGGAAACTTCAAGAGGAATTTTATTTTTGATGCACATGCTTAGAATTAGGATATGTAATGATGTTATGCACCACAATGTTAAGTTTAATGCCAGGCATGTCCTTGTAATACCAAGCAAAATCCTCACAATATTTATCAAAGAATAAGCTAAAATTATCATGTTAAGTAGGTGAAATCTCATGAGAGATAGTAATTGGTCAAGGATAAGATGGTTTACGATATTTGATGTGAGTGGTTTCTTCAATAAGCATGGCATTGTCATCTTTAAATTGGTATGGTTCATTAGGTAAGGCATAAATGGGATTAGTTTTAGGATCAATTCTAGTAATGAAGTTGTTGAAGCAAGGATTTTTAGTTTTAAAATTTCCAAGTTTATGATGTTATCGATGAAATTTATGTTCTCAAGCATAAAGTAACTCAAGGATAGCTTCTTCACTAAGAAAGGTAGGAATAGGACCATAATACTTGACATCTACTTCAAGATCTAGAATTTGATTTCCATGGTGATCATACTTAGAATGTATCTGACAAACATTAGTTTCTTTGGCATCTAGTGTAATTTCAAGAGTAGAATTAGATGGATCAGAAGGGGTTGGAATATTAGGGGATTCAATGATGGGAGAAGGATCAAAGGTAATTATTAGATTGATAGGTGGTAAAGTAGATGTATAAATTTCTAGAGGTTCAAAAGGTATAATTTTCTCTACCACCCAAGGAGTATTGATAAGAGGATAATTTTTGGGAGGCACATGACCCCCAAGATCTAAGGTATGATCCATATAAAAATTATGTCCATATTGATTAAAAGAATGAATTTGGGATAAGTTTTTATGATAATGCTAGACATTCAAGTCTCTATATTTAGCTTGGGCCATTATATAGTTATCATCATACGTTGGAGAAATTTTACATGCTTGAGAGTTAGGGGGAGTTTTAGAGCGTGAAAACCTAATATTACTAAATATACAAAGAGACATGAGAGGATCTGGAAATAATTTGGACACTCTAAAATAATTTTAAGTGAAGGAATTTTTAGGTAAATAAGGCTCTTGAGTATTGCATGGAGGGGGAAAATTAGTAATCTCATCAATAAGAGGAATAGTAAGATCCCTGGGTAATAGAGAAAGAAGAAACCATTGTGAGTAGGGAGGTAACTTGGTATAATTGAAAGTATGATTCAAATCATTGGTCTTATTGGGTGAATATTTTATCATCAACTGATTAACAAAAAAATGGGTACATCAACCACAACATAAGGAGATTTATGCAGCAAAATGGGTGTGGTGACCACAATAGATTGAGATAAATCTCTCCTCTCACCAAGGGGAGGTTCCCTATAAACTATAGTATACTAATATAAGCTAAAAATAGACTCAAGGGTGAAATCATACCATTTATCTCTCTTTTTTTAGAGATGATGTTCACAAAACAAAGGAAAATTCTTGTGTAATTAATGAAGGCACTTCTCTTCTTTCAAAAATGATATTTAACAAATAGTAGGATTCCTTCCTGGGTATTAACTAGATCCACAAAAAACCCATAAAAGCACAAAGTCTTTCATTGTTTCTCCTACTGATTAGGACAAATTAACATAGTGGTTTGAATTTCAGCATAATATCTCCACCAAAAACTACAATAGAGTGAAGGATTACGAAGGATAATGGGAGCTCAAAGTCTCTCCAGTATCCTTTACATAAAACATAGACTAAAGACAATTATGGTAGCACAAAGTCTCCCATAATTAGCTTCAGGACATCTTCTAGCTTATTTCCACTTGTTCTACTTATTTGATCAAATGGACAAGACTAGATTTAGGAAAAAGACATAAGAACAATTTCTTAGATAACACAAGCTATTTCAACATAAAGTCTAAAAGGCCACTTGCTTTCTCATTCACTTGATTAAATATGATTAACAATTTGAGCTCAAAGTCTCAGGAATGCCTTTCAATTTGGGCAGAGCTTTGCTTCTAATAACAGAGAAATCTCTCTTTTCTACAAACTAAGAGATTACAATATATAGCATCTAAAGAAAGACTTTGGCACTTTTTTTCATGAAATGGCCTATGCTACATTGAATGCATTGGAAATTTTATGAAGGGGCCATGATGGAACAAGTAATTATCCTTAAATTTTGTCATTTTAATCATCTCAAATGTCTCCTCTGCACTATGGGTTTCCTGTTCTTATTTATGATGTTTACATGGCTATCCATTCACCTTTACTCAATGAAGAAAAATAGGTTGCACCATTGAATACTTACACTCTCTAAGGTCCATCTGGCAGACTGCTCCACCTACTATAATAACTCTCCTATAGATATTTCTAGATTCTCTATTTGATTCACTCTTTCCTTGCTATATTTTGTCTCTTATTGTTGATTCGAGCTCTCGGGGTTGTCTTCTCACTTTCTACTAGCTCATTTAGCTCCTTCCTTGGCTGGTCACTAAGTTTGTCCTCAGGTTTGTATTATTTGAAAATTAATGGTTATTTAATTACCTTGAATTTGACATCTATGGGGACATCATTGGTCACTTGAACCATTTTGAACCTTGAACCTTTGAACCTTTAAAGTTCATCGGTTCAATGGTTCGGTAGTTTAGCAGTTCAATGTTTTATAAAGAGCTGCGTTCACTTAGTCTTCTTTAGGAGTTCAATATATCATTGAACCAATTGTTTGAACCATTTAGTTGAACCATTTGGTTGAACATTTTTCTACAATCTTCCATTTGAACCATTTGCTCAAACTTTGAACTTTGAATCTTTAAACCCTTTGAACGCGTTGAAGCTTTAAACTCGTTGAACCTTTGAGCTCTTTGAACCTTTTGGAGGTAGAGTTTAATGGTTCAATAGTTCAATGGTTCATTCTATATTATTAAACCTCACTGTTGAACCTTTGATTAAACCTTGGCATTGAACCATCCTTACAATTTTTTAGGAAATTCCTTTAGTGTTTTGAGATTTTTCCTTGCGAAAGCCCACCTTTTGAACCTGTGATTTCCTTAGCTGAAAAGGCTTATGTGATTGAATAACTTGACTACTCAGAACATTTTGAGAAAGAAAGAGACCATTTTGGCCTGTAGGACCAAAATGGTCAACATGTTGTCCACAAAAACAAGTGACATATTTTCAAAACAATAGTTGGCTCTAGTTGGGGAACTTAAATCAATTGTATTTTGAAATAATCGAATGGAGTAGAATCTAGACTCTAAATGCCTTCATCTATGCCATTGGGCTATAGATTCATGGCATCCAAAAAGAGAAAAATGCTAAAAACCAAATGAATAACACAAAATAAACAAATACTATACAAATGTACAACTAGACTTATTTGATACTTCACGGATTGAAGTTCTTCAGATGCTACCCACTATGAGGTAGTGAAAATGGCATTCCATCTTGATATATCAGTAATAAACTATTTTCACCCTAGAATCAATGATTGAAAAATGGACCTCTCCACCAAGAATCAAATGTTTTGTGATTTGATTTTGGTTATCTCCTCTTGCCCCTTAACAAGACTTGATCTTCAATCTGAAAACCATGAATCTTTACTCTTTTGTCGAAGAGTTTCTTTACCCAATTTTGATATACAACAATACATTCCATTATCATAGTTTATTGCCCTTCTATTTTAGTTAAGCACATGGTTTGATTGTCACCATTAAACACTTGCCAATGGTCAGCATTATCAAGTACACTTGGTTGAAAGATCAACTCAATAGTGTACTTGTGCCCTTTAAAATATTGGTGAGGAACCATGAGAGTTATAGAGACAGCCAAAGAATCTACTCAATTATTGAATTCTCTGGGCACCACATAAATACTAAAAGCCTCAAAACTTTCAAAGCAGTCCCACACTAGATTATGATAATATCACAATCTTTCATTCTTGGTTTGATATAGGTTCCTCACCTGATAAACCACCAGTTCAGAATCTCCTCGAGTGTGAAGAAGCTTAACATCTTTAGCTTGAGCAGCTTTCAATCTAAGAAACAAAGATTCATACTCGATAATGTTTTTGGTATTACTAAACTAAAATTTATATGAATAGTGGAAAAAATCTCCTTGTGGAGATATCAAAATGATTTTAGCTCCAGAACTGGTAGAAGAATTATTGCCATCAAATTCTAGAATTTAGACATCATTAGAATCTGATCTCCTTAAAGATTTATCTTCGTTAGGGAGGGAAGATTCTTTTTTATCTAACCTATGCTCCACCAATTCTTCTAATGTCTTGTCTAAATTTTTTGGATTGTCACTTATAGAACTTTCATCGAATGAAATAGAAACATCTTCTATGGATAAAAAATGGTTACCCATTCTTGAGGATTCAAATAGAATTTGAGCGTCAGGGGCTAATGTTTGGATGACAATGTATTTTGACTCCTTCTCAAGAAGTAGCCTTTGCATGATGCCCTTGACAACTATCCTCACCTCAGATAGGTCCATGTTCAATTCTCCACAAACATCCTTACAAAAATTTCATCCAAGCAGAATGCCATAGGAAGATGGAATGTTGGCCACCAAGACTGTCATTTTAATCCTTTTTTTTGGAAAGCCACGAATGAAAATTGGGAATCTTTAATCTATCCCAAAATTAGCACTTGTTTATTTTCCATGGAGAAACATCTCCCAAAAAATTTAGTCAGAGTGAGACCAAGAGAGTCTGCCACCTTGGCAGGCATCACATTGTCAGAGGTGCCAGAGTCTATTATGTAGTTGTTTAGCTTATGACCATTTATCAACAGGGAAACATAGAAAGGTTCTATCTTCCCAGGGGAAATAGGAGGAGTAATGAAAATATTTTTTTAGGTGGATGGGTTCTTTTGGGGATCATGAGTTACCTTTGAAACATCTTGTCCTGCAAGGATGCTTTTGTTCTTGATGCATTCAACTAGCCTATCCAACTACTCAGGATTGGCTTGTAAGTATTAAAACTCAAAATTTTAGATCTTGGTCTTCCTAGTATGATCAATTATGTCAAATAACTGAAATGAACTAGAAATAAAGGAAGGAAATCCATCATTCTAGGTTTTATTAGGTATGGTACTGGTCTATGAAATTGAAGCAGAAGGTGCAGGGTTTTTTGAGGTACTTACTTTTTTATTGATCAATGGTTCCTTTGATTGGAAAGGCATTAAAGTCCCCCATTTAGCAATTGAAATTACTAGTCGAGATTCTTCCCCTTTTTTTCTCTTATTAGCTTGTTGAGTTGACTGGTTTTAGGACCTAGTAAAAATAGCATATGATTTATCAAACATTTCACTCTTACTTTTAGCTTCATCTTGGTAATTCAAGAAACCAATGTTGGAGTCATTGGCTAATTATTATTCTCCTTCTAAAAATATATTAGCATCATATTATTGGTCTAACTCAGGTTGGAAAGAAAAATCATGTTCAGCTTCATGATAACCAACTGCTGAGTTGGTGTTGCTTCAATGGCAAGCTTCCCCTATGGGGGAGGGAGAAAATTTGGTTGCCCTTGATTCCTGGAAGCATTGCCTTGATATGACTAGTTGGGAAATGTCCTCCTTGGTATATCCTGATAAGAAGGAGGGGTAGACATCCCTTGTGCCATTTTCTTTTTTAGAGTTAGCAATTCATTTGCTACCTTTTGCACCATAGGATCAGTGGTGCCTGTAGAGAAATTTCTAGAAGATGAAGAAGATTTGTTTCTATTAGGATCTCTTCTTATCTTTCCTACCAAGATAAGATCATCTTCAACCTCAGTGGCCAAAATTTGAGCTACAACAAGATCTATGTGGCCAGCCTACCTCAATAGGAAACTTACTTCAAGAAGCTAAGAATTGATGAAGAAACACTTAAGATTTTCTAGTGTCAGCTAAGTAATTATAGGAATCCTATTCCTCAGCTTGTCAAATTTATCAATGAAGTATCACATGGGTTCATGAGGCTCCTTCTTCATTTACATAAGATGGGCTAATAGGGCATGTGTATCTTCTGTGAGTTTGAACCTAGCCTCAAACTTAGCCTTGAGAGTGTTCCAGTTAATTACTATTTGTGCTTGCAAATGATAAAACCATTCTACGGTAGTGCCTTGCAATGTTTCCATAATTATATTGACCACTATATCTTCAAATTCAATGCCTATCACACCATAGGCTATACAAAAATCTGCAATATGCTCATCAGGATGAACTCTTCCATCACCATAGAACTTGGGAAAATTCATTCTTAAACTACGGGGTAGTTCATGTAAAGGTGGGGTTAGATTCAGAGGGCCAAAAGTGTTACCCCAAGGGCCTTGGGCTGCCATGATATGATGATTGAAAAGAGGGATAAGTAACCTCTATAGGGTACATATAGACAAAGCTCTGCTAGTAGAGGAAAGAGAAGCTTCACCTGGTATTGGAGACCTAATGTTGGTAGGAGGAAAACTCCTAATTCAATGAAGACAATATTGTGGAGGAGAAAGGTCAAAATTATTTTGCTACACAAACTCAAACACAAGATCAGTAATACCTTGAGCTCTCTGGCTTCATGTATACTATGGATCTGCTAGAATGTAAAATGGAAAAGAACTAGAAATGCTTCAATTTGAAGCTTGAGGCTTCAAATTACATGTTCATCCCCAACAGAGTCATCAAAAACTGTTGGGTGAATATTTTTTCATCAACTGACTGACAATAAAATGGGTACATCAACCACAACACAAGGAGATTTATGTGGCAAAATGGGTGTGGTGATCATAGCAGATTGAGATAAATCTCTCCTCTTAGCAAGGGGAGGTTCCCTATAAACTATAGTATACTAATATAAGATAAAAATAGACTCAAGGGTGAAATCATACCATCCATCTCTCTCTTTTTAGAGATGATGCTCACAGAACAAAGAAAAATTTTGGTGTAATTACTAAAGGCACTTCTCTTCTTTCAAAAATGATATTCAACAAATAGCAAGATTCCTTCCTGGGTAGTAACTAGATCCACAAGAAACTCACAAAAGCACAAAGTCTTTCATTGTTTCTCCTACTAATTAGGACAAAGTAACATAGTGGTTTGAAGTGCAGCATAAAGTCTTCACCAAAAACTACAACAGAGTGAAGGATTACGAAGGATAAGGGGAGCTCAAAGTCTCTCCAGTATCCTTTACACAAAACACAGACTAAAGACAATTATGGTAGTACAAAGTCTCCCATAATTGGCTTTAGGACATATTCTAGCTTATTTCAACTTATTCTACTTATTTGATCAAATGGACAAGACTATATGTAGGAAAAAAACATAAGAATGATTTCCTAGATAACACAAGCTATTTCAACACAAAGACTGAAAGGTCACTTGCTTTCTCATTCACTTAATTAAATATGATTAACAGTATGAGCTCAAAGTCTTAGGAATGCTTTTAAATTTGGGTAGAGCTTTGCTTCTAATAACAAAGATATCTCTCTTTTCTACAAACTGAGAGATTACAATATATAGCATCCAAAGGAAAACTTTGGCACTTGTTTTCATGAAATGGCCCATGTTGCATTGAATGCATTGGCTATTATGTGAAGGGGCTATGCTAGAACAGGTTATCTGCCTTAAATTTTGGCATTCTAAATCATCTCAAATTTCTCCTCTATAACATGGGTTTCCTGGTCTTCTTTTTTATGTTTACACAGTTGTCCATTCACCTTTACTCAATGAAGAAAAATAAGCTGCACCATTGAATGCTCGCGCTCTCTGAGGTCCATCTGGCGGATTGCTCTACCTACTAGAATAACTCTCCTACACATATTTTCTATATTCTCTATTTGATTCCCTCTTTCATTTCTATATTTTGTCTCTTCCTGTTGATTTGAGCTCTCGGGGCTATCTTCTCACTTTATACTGGTTCCTTTAGCTCCTTCCTTGGTTGGTCACTGAGTTTGTCCTTGGGTCTGCGTTATTTGAAAATCAATAGTTATTTCATTACCCTAAATTTGACATCTATGGGGACATTATTGGTCACCTAAACCATTTTGAACCTTAAACCTTTGAACCTTTCAAATTTCACCAGTTTAATGGTTCAACGGTTTGGCAGTTTGGTGGTTCAGTGTTTTGTAAAGAGCTGCATTCACTTAGTATTCTTTAGGAGTTCAATGTATCATTGAACCAATTGTTTGAACCATTTAGTTAAACTATTTGGTTGAACCTTTTTCTATAATCTTTTATTTGAACCATTCACTCAAACTTTAAACTTTGAATCTTTAAACCCTTTGAACGCGTTGAAGCTTTAAACTCGTTGAACCTTTGAACTCTTTGAACCTTTCAGAGGTGGAGTTCAATGGCTCAATGGTTCAATGGTTCATTCCATATTATTGAACCCCACCATTGAGCCTTTTATTGAACCTTGGTGTTGAACCATTCTTACAATTTTTTAGAAAATGCCTTCAGTGTTTTGATATTTTTCCTTATGAAAGCCTACCTTTTGAACCTACAATTTCCTTAACTGAAAAGGCTTGTGTGATTGAATAACTTGACTACTCATAACATTTTGAGAAATAAAGAGACCATTTTGGCCTGTAAGACTAAACAAGTGATAGATTTTGGGAACAATAGGTCTCATCATCATTATAATTTACAAGATAACTTGTAAATCAGGATTCATATTGATGAACTCAGGTAAAGGAGCACTATTGATCTTAATAATTATAGTAATATGATATTTTTATTTATTATTAGGAAGTTGGATGCTCCATGGGTTGGGATCAGCTTCATGCTTATACTATTTTCCATTATGTAAGAATTTAATACATTGACTACCAAAAGAAGTAATGGCACTCATTTATGAGTCCATGGATGACTAAGGAGTATGTTATAAGATAAAGTAAGATCAAGGACCATAATCTTGGTTTGAATAGTCTTAGGTCCAATGGTTAATGGAAGCCAAATATAACCAAGTGGCTTTTGATTAGTCATATCAAAACTATGACAAGTAAGATAGGTTTCCTTGAGATGATCTTTATTATAACTAAGTTTTTAGAAGGGCCATAAAGATGTCACATTAATACCATAACCTTCATCAACTAGAAATTTTTGTATAAGATTGGTATTAATTACTACTTTGATAAAGAGTGTTAGATCATCAGCATGAAAAAGAAATTCATCATTGATCATGTCCTCTTTAAGGAATTCAATAGAGGGTTTGAAATAAGGACACATAGTGGCAATGGTATTTATGTTGGTAGGTTGATATTCAATAGAAGGTGGTTATTCATCTATGGAGGATGGATATTTAATTTCTTGAAGTTGTTGCATAACTTACGATGATAGGGTGAAGTGCAAACCAACTCCATAAGTGGAATATTACAAGGCATAGACTTGAATTCTTCAAGAAAGTTTTAATGAGACTTAGAAGAACTAGCATGAGGTTTAGGAGGTACATTAGCTTTTGGAGGAATAGATGTGGTTGGAGGTTCATAAGGAGGATATGGTTCCTCTTGAGATTTTGAAGAGACATTAGTGGTGTTAGTATCTTTAAGAAGTTGTTCTTCCAAAGATGGATTCTTAGGCTTGGTAACAGGATCTTTGTGATCTAGTTTATAATGATAATTAACTTTATCACTATTGACATATTGAGAATTATTAAAATATTAGTCATAATCAGCATCAATGGCATAAATATCCTTGGTATGTCATTGATGATTTGAAGAATATTTCTAGTTATTTAAAGTAGAAGCTTTAGAATTTTGTTGTTTTTCAAAACTAGTAGTTTATTCTTCATGACAAATATTGATCATAGCTTCATGATTGAATAAATCACCAAGCATATAGGAGACACCAAATTTAGTGATCCCTCTAAAATATTCATGATAATTCCTAATGTTAGAATAAAACCAACAAAATATATTAGGATCATACCACTTAGGAGGAGCATTGGGATAGAAGATAATTTTTTAGGGTGATAAAAATTGTTTCATTTGCTAAACTAAAAGAGGTGTATGAGAAGGTAAAGGAACATCGATTTTGGCAACTCTAGGTTTAGTTTATGGAGTATTACTAGTGATAACATTATAAGTTTTTAAATATCCTTTAAAAATTTTAGGATTAGGTTTGAATTGCTTCATAATAAATTCTTGATGTTTAGCTTGGTCAAGAGCTTCATTAAGTGTTTAGGGAGCAAAGGTTTGAACCTTATATTAGAGAATGGGAGTTAAAGCAATGATAAAGAGTTTGAGTAAGTTATCATCAGTCATGTTATGGCCAACTTTATCAGCTAAATATTTCCATATTTTGATAAATTCATGAGTTTATTTAGTGGGAGATTGCTTAGCATTGATGAAGTGGCTAAGACAATTTTTGGTAATATCATTGTGTTGAAACTCTTTAACAAAGGATTGACCAAATCTTCAAGTTTCCAAATAAAATGTTTGGAAAGATTATTATACCATTCTTATACATAACCAGTGAAGGCTTTAACTAAGATTTTATTCATGGTAAAGGTATTATTTTGGATCCACTCTTTGTAAAGGTTGTCAAAGGCTTTGAGAAATGAGGCAGGGTCTTTAATCCCATCCTACGTGATAGTTGTAGATATGTTACCAATATCAATGGATATAATGAAAGGAGATAAAGGCTCATTTTGAATGGTTTGAAGCATCTTTTTATTCATTATGGGTTGAGGAATAACATTACTTGAGCAATCTTGAAGAAGTGGAGGAATGAAATTGGGATTAGCTTGAGGATGCATAGTTTGAGGTTGATTAGCCACATTGATTAAATGTTATTGAATTTACATCATTTGGTTGTTGTTAGAAGTTTATTGTTAAGTAAGGAAAGGATTATATCCATCAACTTCATCTTGAAGTGTTTTTTGCACCATATTTGAGGTCATAGATGAAGGAGGGGAAGGGTTTCCCCAAGAGTTTTGGTGCTCTTGGGAGGAAAAGAGAGGGAAAAATGAACACCCCATGTAGTACTTAAATAGATTCAATATCTCCAAGAATATTCTAATAGGACACTTCATTATGATTGAAGAGAGATAAACAAAATGCAAAAAAGAGAAATAGAGAACTAGATTAATACACAGGGAAGGCAAAAAATAGTGCCAAATTGACTAGGTTGACCTAACACAAAATGTAGGGCTTGAAAATAGTACAAGGTCAACTAGGTCAATCCAATATAGTGAACAAAGGCTAGAAAACTATATAGGGTCAATTGAGTTGACCTAGTACAATAGATAGGTAAAATTAATAGGCTTATAATAGGTTATGAAATGAAAAAAGATAACTTTTTAAAGCAATTTTGTAAAGAAATAGTAGAAAGGAAATAAATAATTAATTGGATTAATGTTGGTCAATATAATTGAAAAACATAGCATAAAACCTTGTACCAATGTTGGCTAATGCAATTTTTTACAATACAAAATATAATTGAGCAAAGAGAAAGCTATCAATTTGGAAAGTAAATAGCTAACTAATTGGTCAACATAAGTGTTTATTATATTATTAAGATATGATTTTAAATGTGATGGGAAGTTGGCTATAAGCAAGGAACTAGAATGGCAATCTAAGGATGGTTTCAGGTAGTTTAGGCTGAAAGGGACTATAGTGGAAATGATACAAGCTTGGTATTAGGGCCTTACCCCTCACTTCACACACTATAATTATAATTTGGTCAGGTGTTTATCTAGAATATACTATTAACCATGATTTATACTTGACCAAAGTATCAAGTCAGCTTCCCCCTTGGTGATGAAATCCAAGTAAGTTGGCCTTGGGTAGACAAATGTTAAAATGGTTTTTTAGATTTTTTGATTTATCCATGTGTGCATAATTAAAAATCACCTAATTAAGATATGTGATCTATTCTAAGCATGCAAGCAACAAGAAAATAAAGTGTGAACTAATTACTAGCATATAAGGTTAATTACAACTTTGAAACAAGGTACAATGTTGATATAGTCAACAGTGTATGCACAAAATATAGAATAGGGTAAATAGGTTTAAACTTATACTATAGAAGTAAGGTCTAAAAATGAATAGGGTTGGTAGAGTCAACCCATTTATCTAGATAACACATAAAACATAAAACTAGGTCGATAGGGTCGATCTAATTATTTATGCGAGGGCAATTTTAAAGACTTCAAACTATGAAAGACTATAAAAAATATAGAGAGATAGAAAGGAACCTTGGTGGATAAAATATGTAAATGATGGAGATTGATGTTCAATAACCTTGATATATGGTTGAATTTTTTTCTAACTGGGTTGACTTGGTCAATCAAGCTTTATAAAAACTTGTTGTTGAGTGCCTAAAATATACATGGTCAATTGGGTCAACCTAGTATGTTGACCCTGATGTTTTAAAAATTATAGGGTCCACTAGGTTGACCTAGTAGTCTAGAATGGACGTCTAAAAAATTTAAAACCTGTACTAGGTTGATAGGGTTGATCTATTATCATGTACCTAAAATCATATACATAAAAGTTAGATACTGGGTCAATGGAGTAGATTCAATATGGAAAATATATGATAAAAATAATGATGAAAGAATGAAAGAAATTAAATAAGATAAAAAAATCTTGAAAGGGTCAATTCATGTCAAGTTTACCAAAATGTATGCAATTAGAAATGCATCATGTCTATAAATCAATCCTGGTTCAAAGAAGATAGAGCATACCTACACTTTTGATTGGTAATACATTTGTTAAGCAGGGACATGACCAATATGGGGATCCACTAGACCCAATTAGGGGATAACTTGTCACAATACACTATGCTAAGAAGGTTTTTAAAGCCTATAGTCTAACCCAATCACGTAACAACCCTAAAAGAGTCCTAGGTTTAATGTTTGCTCTATATATAATAACAAGAAAATAAATCTAATCTAGTTCTCACCAAAGCTTGTGGCATTACATGAGGGGTTAGTAAAGTAATAAAAACATTCATAGGAGAATATAAATTAATCTAAGTATGAGTAATACTCTAATACATGGAATATGAAGACTAATATTATTTGAGCCAATACTTATACTACTTTTATCTACTAAAAGAGAGGAGAACAAAGTTAGAATATACTTACCTAAATGTTAACATGCCAAGATTCAATCTCTCCCTTAGATAAAGGGCCTTTACAACAGGTTTTTATGGTTTGTAAGGATAACTAAGAAAGGCCAAAGCATCCAAGACTTGTCCAAAAGACTATATTCTCCAAGTAAAAACCCTAAGCTAAGGCTCCTCAAGTAGAATGGTGGAAGAGAAGATTGGAAATAAGTGTGAGTGGATAGTAACTCTTGATTGCATATTGAAATAATTAAAAAATGATCTTGTATATATATGCACATCTCACCGTAAATCATTTTGAATATGTTGGCTATACAGGATTGACCTAGTCAACCCTATATGTTTTTAGGGGATAAATCACTAGGTCCAGAGTGAGGTCAGCTGAAGGGCTAAAGAAAATCTTAAGTGAAAATACCCTAAATAGTATAGGTTTGACCTAGTCAACCTTATATAGTAATCAAAGGCTAAGAAATATATAGGTTCAACCCTTTTGACCTAGTACAATCAATTGGCTAAAGTGGATCAAGGTCAATAAAAGAGGGATGGAAAGAGGAAATAGACTAGAGGAGTGTGCAAGGGAGGATTAATAGATTACGAAATGGTTTTAAGATCTGGTTGGATTGGTAATAATGTGTAAATAAAGGATAATAATCCTAAAAATCACTAAAGGTCTACCACCGCTTTCTTGGTGTCCACTTTAAGGCATGCACTCAAAGAGCTTGAGTCTCTATGGGTTCTTGTAAGATATAAAGAATCAGTATTTGATAAAAGGTTGAAAATATTATGTGTATACACCTTATGCCTATTTGTGTCATGGTGGGAGTAATAGGCCCAATAAAATCAATGGACCATTTTTCAAATGGTGTCTAGGAAAGGATGGGGATGAGGTGCATCTCATCTTGGTGGTTTGGTTTTCCAGTGTATTGGTAAATGTCACATGTTTTGGCATATTCTTTCTAGTAATAAAATAGAGTTGGCCACTATTAGCCTGATTGTAACACTTTTTGTGTCATGGACTCTCCAACACAATGGCCTCTAATAATCCCCTCATGTGCCTCTTGTAGTATGAAATCTCATTCATGTTCTAATATAAATCGATGCATGATTTCATTATAGCCAAAATTGTATAGTTCCTTGCCAATAAGTTGAAAAGGGGTAGTGTGAATCATGAGCTACATCTTCTCCTTAGTTTTCATGGCCTGAGGTATAGACCTAGAGGTCATAAATGCGGTGATATTTGCCAAGTCTTCTAGGACATGTTGGATCCTATAAAGTTATGCATCAGGCATATCATCTTTAATTGGTGTTGTTACATCACCAAAGTTGATGTGGGGAAGATGACATAGGCTTGATTTTTATTTTTTGGGATTCACTACCATAGCAAATTGGAATTATTAAAATAAAACAATCCATCAATAAATGTTCCTATGCAAAATGGGCTTATTCACTAAGTACTTAAGCACCTCATGATTAGTGATAAATATGAAGGGTGTTACCAAAAAATATTATTGAAACTTTTACAAGGTTTAAACCATGACAAGTGCCTCATGATTAGTGGTGGTGTAATTTTTTTCTATCATGGTTAGTTTTTGGCTTGTGAAAGAAATTGGATGATCCATTTTCCCTTCACTTGGTTACATGAGAATGGTGTCAATTGTAGTACTAGAGGTGTTGGTGTAGACATAGAAGGGAATTACCCATAGGGAAATTTAAATATAGGTGTAATTTCTAGTTTGAACTTCAAGGTTCTTAAAGCATCTTCCTATGTTGTGCACCAATAGAATGGGCCATCCTTCTACAAGAGCTCTTCTAGCAGTGATGCAATCCTGGCATAATTTCTTATGAAATTTTTGTATTACCTACAATGCCTAAGAAAGTCACAAATTTATTTATATGTTGATGGTGTTTGAAGATGAAGGATGATTTAAATCTTGGCTAGATCAATGAGTAGACCATCCTTTTAGATGATGTGCCCTAGTAAAGTGCTAAATGGTATTGCAAAAACACACTTCTTGATATTCAATTTTATTTGCAACTACCTGCACCTTTCAAAAATTAGGTAAAAATTATCATAGTGATCCTTCACCAAACCATACATGATCCAATAATCTAATTATACTTGGAGGCACTTGTGAATGAAGTCTTTGAATGCAGTGACCACCACTCGAGATAAAATGGTTGGCACATTCTTTAGCCCAAAGGGCATCATGTTATATGCAAAATAACTCCATCCAATTGTAAAGGTGGTTTTAGGCTTGTCCTCCACTTTGATTTGGACTTGATGGTAACCTAAAAATCCACAAGAAATGTGTATATCTTGTAACCTATGACATCATCCAACACTTCATCGATAAATAGAGTTGAGAAGGGGTCAGTTACATAGGCAGCATTTAACACTTTGTAGTTAACACAAATTTGTATGTGCCCATCATTTTTTATGCTAATGAACATGGGGTTGACCCATTTATATTCTTGTACTATTTAGATGACTCATATAGCTATCATGCCATCAATCTCAGTCTCAAACTTGGTGCAAAGATTTAGGTTCATCTTATAAGGCCACTTCTTGATGGGTCTTACATCATAGAATAGTTTGATGTTCATTTTCCTAAGGGATGGGTGTGTGTCTTTCATATATTTTTAGTTTTGTTGGAACAATTCTTAGAATTCCTTCAAGAGATCAATAATTCATGCCAATTCTGTGTCAGACCAATAGGCACCCAGAGTGGAAATTTTGGATTCTTCATCTGAACTAATATCTACCTTAGTAGTTTCTTATGGTGCCTAGTAGGGTTCATGTTTCTCCTAGTGGGAATCCTTGACTTATCTATTACCCTTAATTATTTATAATCAACTTGGCATACTAATTTAATTTTCCCTATCAAATTCTTCTAGTTATGCACCTTCCCTATGTCATCATCTTCATCACTAGAGTCATTGTTCAAAGTTTGTTTTTTGTAGAAGGTTGGGAGTGCTAACCCTTTTTTTAATATGTTTTTTAGGTATTCCTTCAACATAGAAGTGTCTTCAAACACTGACCTTAAAACTACCTATAATGGCTCAATTAGTTTGAGATTTTTTGGAAAAAAGGATAAGGTGTGAATAAAACACTCCTTAGGGCATCCCAATCTATGATTTTGTAGTACATCTCATTGATTATGTACCATACCAATGCCCAAGTATTTAATGTTCGATAGAAGGTGTGCACCCATAGATTTCTTGGGATGTTTTCATCATAGATAGTGCACATTTATTCATAAAGATATACATGTGTTATGGGGTAAAATTTGCTAGAGTAAGCTAAAATGTCTAGGTCCTCATTGGTTTTTATAAATCTAGTGAAAATGGTTTCCTTCACATCTTGCCAATTTGGAAAGCTATGATTTTATGCTACCCACCAATGAGTGGTAGTGATTTTTAATGGGCATACTAGTGCACCCATTCTATCCACCTCCTTTGGGATGCACAACTCAATGTCACAAACATAGTCATCTAAAAGATTACTTCCTTCATATCTTGGGAGTGCAGTAAGTTTGCCTTTATTGAATCAAAACACTCTCTTCACCATTTTCTTGGTGTAAGGGACCCATATTTTAAGAGTGAAATCAATATGTTTCTATCCCATTTTTACTAGTTTTGGCACCTTTGCATGCATTAAGTAGCACCATCGACCAGTGGTCTCATATGCTTCCTCAACCCATCAGTCATAAGAAACATCAGCGGTGTTTGAGGTTGATTGTCTATCTTCCCAAGATAGGATTCCTTGATCATTTAGATATATATTCTCAGTGCCTTGCATTATGATGTTATAGATATGGTTGATCTCATATTCAATGTTCATGCTCTTGACATAGGGGCTCCTTGGTCATTTTAGAGAGGTATAAATACCCTCTCCTTTCCATTTTCAAAGGTCATATAGTGCCTTTTGAAGTGCATATCTGCATTATTTTCATAACACCATGGCCTTCCCAAAATCACTAAGTAGTTATTCTACTCTGCTAACTCTATGACTTCAAAGTTAGCATGGAATTTGAGCCCATGATATCTATAACTTCACTCTTCATAATTATGATAGGCTATGCTCATGTTTTATTATCCATGAAGTGCACATGAGGAGAAGGTATCAAGGCTAGTCCACTCATTTTCTCCCAAGCAGTCTTGGTCAATATGTTGACTTCAATGCCTATGTCTATAATAACCTCATAGATAAACCATCCATCAATAGTGGCATTCACCAAGATTTCTCATACCCTCTCCATACATGTCATGGAAACCTCAACTTGTTTTTGAATTTCATGCTCTAGGAGAAATTTATTCAATAGGGAAAACATTCCCTCTATTTGAAAGAGGCATAGGATCTTAATTAATTCTTCTAATTTAGTTTCTTGGATATCCTACTTTTTATGAGATGTAACATCCTATGGTTTTAGGTCACATGTTAATTAGATCTCCCCTTGTAGGTTTTGTATTACACTCATAGCCTATTATAATACATCTTTATGGCACATTGGGTTTGGGTATGACACAAGTTTTGATTTAGGTCATGTTATGTGCTCATTTCATCCCACATCTCCATACTCAAGGCAGAACTCATGTATTGGCACAATTGGTGTCTAAGTGGTGAATACACTACACATAATTTTATGCACCTTAACTATATATGTACATTTAAAATATGTTTTTGGGGTCCATTTTTGTATAGGTTAGGTTATTCTTTAACCTTATGGGTCCCTCAACAATACCCACACATGGGACGTGTAAGGCAGCCACACTGATAATGCTCTATTGAGCCACACTTATAACATGAGCACAATGGGAACCTTCCACCACTACATCTTCCACATCACCCTTTAGTTCCTCATTTCATCCCAAATCTTATATTCTATTGCCCATAGCCATCATTACCTTGGTTTGCTTGCCCTCTAATTTTTATGGTAGCCTATTGTGCACTCCTTTCCATGTTTTTATGCATTTTTCAATCACATGGCAATCAATAATGGTATGGGTTTAGGCATTGCATAACCAGTAATAGATGGTTGTGTTGACTTGGCTGGCATATTGTAACAAAGGGTAGTTTTATACATCATTCACTTCTTGATAGAATTCATAGCTTAAAATTAGAATGCACACATTATTCCATGGGTAGTTAGTTTTATTATGTCCTTTGAATTCATAGTTGATGTACCATAACCTAATTAAATCATCATGCAAAGATCTAGTGGTAATCTTTTGGAACTAGGAGAACATATATTCAATATACACGTTTATAAATGGGTTGATCTCAGTATCTATAATTATGAATACCTTAGCTCTAAGCATAGCTTCAAGAAATTCTCAAGGGTTAATATAAGTATTCATGGAGAGTGCTCTTTGAAATGTCATGATTAACCCCCCAATGAACCACTCCACATGTTGGTAAGGTTGGATATCATACAGGAGATTTGATATGAGAGTTTTAAACCTTGCATAGTATAAGCACACACTCTATGAGAGTTCTTGGGTAATTTATTTTAGTTCAGTGATGCTATATTATTCAAAATTTGGGATGTCAAATTCCTTCAATAAATCATCCTTTAGGGTATCATAGTCAACCATGGCCTAATTGGGATAAAATTTTCTATACTAGGTCTAGGCACAATCCAATAAATTGGTTACAAACTAAGTAACCTTATGCTCTAACTAGGTTATGCCTCACATCCACCATTATAGTTCACAATTCATCACATGTTCTACAACATTCTATATTCCATGATACTCTTACAGGTGCATGGCCATTTTATAGTAGATTTTTTATGGGGGGCACCTGGTACTTGAGGCACTTGTCCCCCCAATGCCTATCCTAGTAGTAGTCCTCCAACACCTCTAGCCATGGAGATAGGCACTATTCCCATCATTATCATTGGTGAATTTAATGTCATTGGTGTTGTGTTACTCACTTGTGGTGTCGAACCACTTCCTATGGGATGTTTTCTACCTTGCATTGCTAGCATTGGCTAAGTTGGTATGCTCATGTTCAAGTTATATTATGGTGAGCTAGTGCCCAATGGTCTAGAGGTAGTTACACTCACCTCTTTATATGGAATAATATATTTAATCATAAAGTTATAATCTAAATCTTCAAAATGTCTAAGATCTGAGGCATTAGTAGGGTTAAAAATAACTTTTATAGTTTCTTCAAGTGGGGGATCTATCACATGAGCATACATCATAAGTTCAAAGGGGGTAATCACATCAAGTGTATCTATAGTCACCAAATCTTATAAGAACTTAGAAAATTCCACACCTATCAAGTGTCAAGCCTGGTCCATTACTTCATTATGTCTCTCATATGCATGCTATTGTATTTTAAGAGATCTTTCCCCATTCCCTTCCTATTTTTCATGATTCATCTCAACACTTCCAGGTTCTAGATCCTATATTACTTGGTATTGTCTCTTATTACAGGTCTATCTTTTGAGCTCTTAAGTGTCAATTTGCTCATCCCCTTCCATTATGCCTCACCTACATCATCCACTTCTCACCCTTTACATTTCTCATATGTAAAATGATTTTAACCTTCTATCCCCAAAGTTTAAAAACCACAATCAACCATTAACTTTTTGAGCTCTACATCTAAATTTTTCATGAACGTGCCTCTAGGATCATGCAAAAATTGGTACTTCACTTCCTCACGGCATGAATTTATTGAGACTACAAACTCAAGTACATAGCTATTTAAGGATCCTTACCACCATTTATCCACCACTCTAGTCCAAGTAACATCTAGGTTCTGAAGCCTCTCTAGGTACTCCTTTGTCTACTTGTAACACCATCCATAGCTTCTTCTTCTATGGGTTAAATATGTAGCCAACCACCTGTACACATGATCAAGTAACTCATAGAAAAATATCATGTACAAAGCATCATATAGGTTATCTTGAACCCATTTTATTGGCTTTTATCCTTTATAGGTTGGATGTTTCTACACAAAGATATCTTTTACTTGTTACAACCAGAGCTTGATGTGTTTGAGAAAAAGTTAGTACACCATTATAGTAAAAAAATTAAACATGGGTCTTGATAATGGAACCAAAATGTTGTATAAAAAAATATAGGGTCTCAATTTACTACAACTAGGTGCAAGGATGGGATGTTCCTCATGTGTTTAATATCTAAACACTTGACTACATTGGAATCAATCCACATAAGGTACAAGCCTTATGTGCTCACTTGAAGCACAACTAAGAAGGAACTGGGGCTCATATTTAGCTAGTTATGTCATGGCACAATGCTTCAATTATGGGACTTTAAAAATTCAAACAAAACTTAAGGAACATCCATAGGCATAGGCCTTTATTTGATTAAACTTGGGGTCATCTAGGCATTTAAAGGGTCATGAGATTGCTTTTACTATATTTACTCATAATAAATAGTTTCACTATAAACAAGGAATGGGTTACTAGTGTAGGATCTATACTCATCCTTTAGGAAAAATAATTAGTTATGTCACGAAAAGTGAAGAGACTCCATTAAAGTAGAAAACTAGTAAAATGCATGAATTTTTATTAACATAATTCAATTGAAAGCATGACATTATAAACATATGCATCTCATTTGAAATACTATAAGATATGTAAAATTAGACACATATCTCATTTAATGAGACATAATTAGTCATTAATTAAAGTCCATAATAGATTTTATATTCATATCATAACATTAACAACCTAGAGGTTCAAAAATGAGCTTGGGTACATATAATCAGATCCAGATTGGCCTCCATACTATGTATAGGCCTTAATGGCCATTGGAGTAATGTTTTAAGAGTAGATTAATTTACCAAAGCTTCATTATAGTCTTTCTTATCTCCCCTCTCTTTTATCTCGAGCCCCTTATATAAGCCTCCAAGATCATTTTCATAGTCATTAATCAAAGTCCATAATAGATTTTATATTCATATCATAACATTAACAACCTAGAGGTTCACAAATGAGCTTGGGTACATATAATCAGATCCAGATTGGCCTCCATACTATTTATAAACCTTAATAGCCATTGGAGTAATGTTTTAAGAGTAAATTAATTTACCAAAGCTTCATTATAGTCTTTTTTCTCTCCCCTCTCTTTTATCTCGAGCCCCTTATATAAGCCTCCAAGATCATTTTCACCAAGGTGGAAGTTGCATGTTGGTTGTTGAGTTGGAACTCCATCATCATAACCACTAGCTCCATGACTCTAAGAAATCCACACTACACCTACCTCCATATATTTTATGATACCCTAAAAATCTATAACATGGTTATCCACCTGTCAATTGACATAAGATTTGTGATGCAACCTCCAGCTGGATATAAAAACCCATAGGCTAACCATTTGAAAAAATTATCATCTCATGGCTAGGTGAGTGTTATGTTGGCATAAATACTTTACCAATATGTTAGGAGCCCAACATATTGTAATTACACTTCCTCCATAGTTATCACTCTAAAACATTGGTCCATCAATATCCAATGGATAATCCGTTATCTTTGAAATCCTACATTGTTAAAAATGACCTTTAATACAACCTCTTGGTATTATTTTTTAATAATTAATTATAATTAATAGTTAAAATTATTAATTTTTTAAATTTTTACTTACTATTTTTTGTTATATTTTAGACTATATTGGTCATCATTTATACAAGTTCTATGTTGTGTGTTTTAACAGTTTGATTAGATAGATATAGTTGCTTGTGTATGACAGACTATGTCAATCAATATGACTTAGTATTATAATATATACTTTCTTTATTTATGATATAAAAATAGATCCACCAAATTGATATAATATATTAATTTTAGCCTATTTTATAATTATATTGACCAATTTGATCCAGTTATTATTGGCAATTTGGCCTATCAAGGCCAAATTCTAACCCCTATAATCAAAAACTTTTCATGGTCATCATATTGTATTATTTTAAAAATATTTTCTTAGTTTAAAGTTCCATTCCAAGGTTTTGATAGATTTTTAAGTGGTTTTATGATCTAAAAGTGCTCTAAAGAAGATGGTGAAAAAAGGACAGTTAATGACTTGTTATGAAGTTTTCCAGCATAATTTGGTATATGAAAGGTATTAAATGATATATAAATTTAAAAATGTGATAAAAATGCATCAAAATTATATTTTAATCCTTTTTTAAGGTTATGATATGCTTATATGGCATTCAGTGGTAGTTGTCCTTGAAAAACTAAGTTTATTTTGCCTAAAAGGATAAATTTTGGTCTTTGAATGTAAAATAAGGTAATAAAAGGACATTAAATTATTAAAAATAAACTTTAACACATTTTTATATATGAATTTACATTATTAATAAAGTTTCATATTTGGAAAAAGTCACTTAATGCAAGTTTAAGTGTGAAAAAGGTCTTTTTTGAGCGCCCACGTGCTATTTTTTTGCCCAAAAAGGCATAAAATGACTTAATATTTTTCATAACATATATTTTGACTCGTTTTCATTATATAATGTTATATTTTTTGTGTTTTAAGACTAAATTTAGGAATAAATTACAAAAATATCCATTTTCATGCATATTTCATAGCAAAGTACAAAATTATATAGCCATCCATACAGTTGAGGACATGAGAAGGAGGAGGAGGGAATAATAGGAATTATATAAGATATTTAAGGAAAAAAGACTCAAAATAGGCTTAAAACTAATATCTTCCATTTACCTTTTTAGTTTTCACACACATAGAGATCTTCAGATTTGTAGGTGGTACGGCCATGAAAGAGAGACTCTAGGTCTATAATTTTGGTCAAAGAAAGTAGACTTAGAGAGATTATATATGGAACAAGTGGTTATCAAATTGGTCTTATCTCCTTCATTAATCATCCCTTTGAATTTAATGCATACATAAATATTCCTACATCCAAGAAGGTAGTCAGTTTTTTGTAATTCCTCCTCATCAAGGCATCATATCAAGAAAATTAAAGTTTGTAGGGCTTCTTGGGGACATGACTCACCCTTCTATGGAATCCATCAGTTATGTTCCACATGTGTTAGGGTTAAATATATATCAAGAAGACAAAAGAGTGAAAATATGTAGTTTAACATGCTTCTAAAGGATAATTGTATGGTCTAGGAGAGAGAAAGGGTTTAAAAGTTTTGTTGAATTCTTGTTTGGGGTGTCTCCATTTTATTATGTTTTATAATAAAAATTATCAAAAATTATCAAAATATTCACAAAAAAATCCCATCAATGGACCTCAAAATCATCTCAAAAATCCATGTTTAGCAAATGTTAAGGTTGTTTATCATTTGTTAAGTTACTTAACATATTCCTAGGTTTCAATTTCACCTTCTTATCCTCCTCAAATGGACCCCAAATTGATATAACAAGTAGAGGATAGGATCATGCTTACATAAGACCTTCATAGTGGATTTAAGATTCCCCATTCATGCTCTTTCCATTCCATCTTGGTTCTTTTTTGTGATCATTATTATACATTGTCATTTTCACTATAGTAAGGCTTCTTTCACCCTTCATTCATGGTTTTCCATCTCTCATCCATCATTCCCCCTCCATTTATCTCCATCCCATTAATTAATTATCATAATAAGGCAAGGAGTGAAAATAATCATAATTTGTGAATAATATGATATGCACACCATCTGAGCATCACCTACAGTTAAGAATGAGCTCTATATAGTCATATACCAATAGTCATGAGTCTTTCATGAAGAATAATGATTGAGAAGGGAAAGTTAGATGAGTTCAATTATAAGATCTAAGATCAATCCATATCATAAAGTGGTAGTAACTTGAAGGAAAAGAATCTTACCCATAATTAGTTACCTTTTCAAGGTTAAAGATAGTCTCTATCCATACAATGGAGCATATTATAGTCACCTACAGTTGAAGAAAGGGGATAATATTTTTGAAGGTTTGGTCATTGTGAAAGTGTATGAGTAAATATAAACATTCAATGATGAGTTATTGACCTTAGTTATGGATTCATTCATGATCATAAACCATCATCAAGTAGTAAAGTGTCTTTTAAGCTCCACCTATAGGCATGTACTCAAGTAAGCTATAGTAGGTAAGGGTTTTAACCTCATAAAAAAGCCTATCAATATGAAAGGATTATAAATCAATACCAAGTTCATAAATTATATGGGGATTTTTAACCTCAAATATATCTCAAGGGGGATACATGTCAAGTTAAAATAGGGATAAACAATCACAATGGAGACCTATAACTAGCCTTAAGAATGAGCTATAGTCAAGTGGGTGAACAATGCTTAAAGGTGACTTCAAGGGTATAGACCTTAAAGGAGGTTATTGAGTTTTTTAAGATGTCATCATGGTTCAAAATACTCTTGAACACCTTGTGCTTTGTTCAAAAACTCCAAGAACCCTCAAACCTTACTACAATTCATACAAAGGACATGTCATCAAGAAACATAGTCAAGTATATATGTGAGAGAGTTATATCTTCAAGAAGAAGGTCATTATGGTATGATATGAATAATATATAGTTTTCCAAAGTAATGAATATATGTTTTGGACTTTTGAGGAGACCTCAAGGATCTAAAATCAATTTAACATTCAATTCCATGAAATCTTCACCTACGGTTGCTTAAGGGACTCAACAAATATGTTGACAAACAAGACAATGAATCAATAAGGTATTCCATAATCTTAAAGTTCATATGGTCTTATTATGTTTTAATAATCATTTCAAATGATGTAAGGAGTTCTTTCAAGTCATAAGGATCAAGGTATACATCATATACAACCAAGATCTTGAAAGAAACTCACCTACAACCATACAAGAGTTGTTAGTACATACTCATATCTTCATGATCATTAAATAATAGGGAAAAGTGGTCTATTTGGTGGATTTTTATGATCATAAATGGTTCATAGGAACAAATAGGTATAAACTCATCAAAAGGATCAAAGTAAGGCTCCAAACATAAGACTCAGCCAAGGTCAACTATCAAGATCACCTATATCCATACAAATGTTAATTCCTATCTAACGTATAGCATAACTCTCACACTCTACCCAATTAAACCTCTATTACCTCTGGATATATACTTCTTTCTAACAAGCCTTCACTCACTTGCCACATCTTGACCTCTCATTGGGTCTATCTCATTCACTTTGATCTCACCTAGTTCATTCACTTCTCTTATCCTTTCATTATGACACCATCTATCCTCAATATCACCTATGAGATCTATCTTATGATATTCTCAATATATCTCCCATTTAATAATCCTCACATGGCTCAAGGTTGGCTACCACTATCAACCTTCATGCACACTTCACACTTATCTCATTAATGCATAAAAAATCAAATGAAAAACAAAATAAAACCATGTACCTTGGTTGATTATTATTGTATTTATCTCTTACCATGACCTTTTTGTGCTTTGATACCAAATGATGAAGATCATCATTCTCACACTTTGCCCAATTCAACCTTTGTTACCTACTTACATAAATTTACATACAACATTTTTAATCTTCTTTGCATTCTCCATCTTACTATTGGTTTAACATGATCTATTTGTATATTTGTATTCTTAGATTTTCCTAGATCCTTAATAATCCCTACCCTATTAGACTATCTCTAGACAACTCATTTTTCCCACCCTCAATCTATCTTTCTTATTATCTTGTTCACTAGCCTTCACTAGATTTGGACAAAACCACAATATCTTGATTAGGGTTTCACAAGTTCATTATTTTAACTTTAAGGAATTATCTATAGCTTGACCAATTTTTCCTAAATTACATTAAACACCTCCAAAACCTCAAGTTCCTACTTCTCTTGCCAAGCCTTCAACCTCATTTATGAGCTTATAGCCTTTTTCTGTGCTTATTTTGCTTGTATAGAACTATACCTCTAAGTTTTGATAAAATAAAAAAAATTATGACTAACCTCTATCCTCATTAAGGTATAAATTAAGTTTCATGGTTGATTTATTTTTCTAGATACCCTTTTTAATGCCTCCTCAGACCTAATTAGGTCTTATAAGCCCTCTACCACTCATAGTCATCTTTATCTATCCATACAGATGTTATACTATCTTAAAACATTTAAAATATTATATATTATATCCACACCCATCAATATACCAAATTTTATTTAATTTTACCAATTGAATCATTAGTTATTCCCCTTTATGTAATTGAACCCTATTATAGGGTTTCCTCCAACTATAACATGATTGAGAGCCTTTTTAATTGATTTGCAAGGGTATTTTTTGCTTTAAAACACTCTAAAGTTTAGTATAAGGTATTCCCAACATAAACACCACTTTACCAAGATTCAAATTCAATTGGTCAACTTCTATTCACATTTCAATCCTTATTTCTCAATCTTTTTATACACATAGTCTGCCTATGTACGTATTAAATAGGTGTAAAACACATATTTGTATTCTCAAAGGTACTTGGAGATTATTTATAGGTTATTCATATCCTAAATCAACTTTCCATGTTATTCTTATGCCATCACACACTCCATCCATGCATTATACAAACAATCAAGCATGTTATTTGACTGTGTATTTTAAATAGTGTATTCCAAACTATAACCTCTGACCTTATTTGATCTCTTAACCCTTTCAACAACTTTAGTAACCTGAATAAGGTCTGTATGACTTTATTCCACTCTTTCAAAATGAAAACATCTCTTGGTTCCCTCTTAACCACATCCAAAGCATTAAATACATAGTACCCTATGTACATAGTTTGCTTATTAATACAAAAGATAGAGTTAAATTACCCTAAGACTTTACCTAAAAGTATGGAATACTTTCATCATAATTTTCATAAATTTTATTATATTTACTCACATTTAAAATTTTTCAATAGCTTCTATTCATGTGGTTGATTTGTTGTTCATTCGGCTAATAGAACTCTTGACTGTGATTGTTAACCGGGTATACACATAGTATATTCTTAAACCCTAGATTATTGAGATTATCTTTTAAATGCATATGCAAAATGACACTCCATATATGTATTCCTACTTATACAACCCCTTGATACACACACTAAACTCCTCTAAATAGTTTTAGATTGTTTTATCATCTTGTTTTCAATAAAGAAACATTGAATTATTGAATACAGTCATAAAGACCAAATAAACTACACCACAGAACACTCTTTTCCATGAATTATATTGCTTAAAACATATCAATTACATTTATAAAAAAAATTCATATCAAAGATTCATATAATTACTTCAATCCACTTGTAACTTCCATTGATTCAATATACTTACATGTCAACTCTATCTTAAGCATAAATCATAGAGGTTTTGTATTTCTTTTCATTTCTCTAACTTCCCTCCATACTTCTACTTTTCTATATGACCTTTAACTTCCTACCAAGTCCTACTAACTCTCCCTACATGACTCCCCCTATAACAATCCAAAATCTTGTTATATACATGAAACTACCTTTCTTTTGTAACTACCTCATTAACAACCACCCCTCAAAAGGGTTTACATTCCAAATTCTTAGGATTATACCACTTTATTAATTATTTTTACATGAAAACATATACTTGACACAACTATAACACTTTAAGACTGTATAACAACTTTACATTCTTTGACATTTATCCAAACATTCCTAATAACACTAAATACATTTCAAAAATTCAAACTTTAATTTTGGTGGGAAACTCTTCCCAAGCCAAGAACACCTACTATAATGACAACTAATGACTCTATTACACTCTAAAGGTCCTTATAGTACTTTTACCACTTGACTAGACCCAAACACACTAAAATATGTAAACTTATTTGATGCCCTTAAAACATACTCCTGAGATAGGAAAGAATGGAACTCCAATGATCTATTGTTTACTTCTTCTTCATTGTCTTCCAGTTTAGATTCCTTGGATCATATTTTCCTTTTGTTTCTACTCCTTCATTTATTTTTTCCTTCTTGTGTTCATGTTTACCTATATCATAGACAAGTCTACCTTCTTACTTTCATCTCTTGCTTGCATCAATGTGCACTTCATGTGGATTCACCCTTTGCTCTTTGCCTTTGTCATGTGGGTTTTAGATGCCCCAATATACTACTAATGTACCTTGACTTTCACCTACTCTTATCATGGTATTTATGCTTACAATAAAAAAAAACAATGTCTTTCTTACTTGCTTCAAGCTGCTACTTTACTACTGCTAACATTGTTCTCTCTTCATGTTCTGGGTCCTCCATTACATGCTTATCAAATATTTCAACCTATCCTTCCTTTTGATTCATCATCATTTCACCTTGAAAATCCTTTTCTATGGCTTCCAATTCTACCTCTATCTGGTCTTGGCTCTTATACATAGATTGGTAATTAGATTAATTACCTTATTCTATCATTTGCATCTCATCTTCCAAGCCTTTAATGAGGCTCTCAAGTTGATCTCTTTATTATTTATCTTCTCTATCACCTATCTATATGCAAGTACCTTCCTTTAATTCTCTCAAATTCATTACCTCCTCTTCAATGTGTTGCTCATCCACCTTTTCACTTTGATACTCTCTCTTTTTATACCTCTTTATCTCCCATTTGAGTTGCTTTCAAAGCAATCTCTTCTTCTTCCTTTCTTATTCCTTGACTTGCATTCTTATTTTATTCATTTATTTTTTTATTGGAGACTTAAATGTCTTCTTTATCATGACCCATATGTAACATGGGTTCTCCATTTCTCTCACCTACTCTAGCATAACCCATAACCTATCCATTTACTACCCCATCTCTTGCATCTCCTTCTCCATCTCTATTCTCTTTTTCTCCTTATGATAGTTATCATTAAATTTGCCTATTTATTCTTACCTATTTATTTTATCATCTCCTTTAGTATTTATATCAATTCCTTAGCCTCATCTGGACCTATGCCTCTTTTTGACAAGCCTTCACTCACTTACCACATCTTGACCTCTCACTAGGCCTATCTCATTCACTTTGACCTCACCTGGTTCATTCACTTATCTTGTCCTTTCACTAGGACACTCTCTCTCTTCAATATAACCTATGATCTCTCTCTTATTATATTCTTAATATCTCTCTCATTCAACAAGACTCACTTTGCTCAGGGATGGCTACCACTATCAACCTTCATGCATACTTCATACTTATCAATGCATCAAAACTCAAATGAAAAACAAAATAAAGTCATGTACCTTGGATTATTTTTATTGTATTTATATCTTCCCATGACATTTATTTTCTTTGATACCAAATTATGTATAGCATCATTCACACACTCTGCCTAATTCAATCTTTATTACCTGCTTACATAAATTTGCATACAACCTCTTTAATCTTATTTGCATTGTCAACCTTACTATTGTTTTGACATAATATATTTGTATATTTATGTTATTTTATGTTCCCATCTCCTTAATAACCCATATACTATTATTCTTTCTCTATATAACTCATTCAACTCATTTTGTCCACTCTCAATCTTTTTTTCTTGTTATCTTGTTCACTAGCCTTAACTAGATTTGGCTAAAACCTCAATATATTGATTAGGGTTTCATAAGTGAATTATATTAAATTTAAGTATTAATTTATATATTAACAAATGTTTCCTAAATGACATTAATCACCTTCAAACCTTAAGTGCTTACTTCTATTGCCAAGCCTTCAACCTCACTTATGAGCTTATAGCCTTTTTCTATGATTATTATGATTATATGGAACTATACCTTTGAGTTTTGATAAAATAAATACTTTTATGATTACCTATATCCTCATTGAGGTCTACATGAAATTTCATAGTCAAATTCTTTTTCTAGATACCTTTTTCAATGCCTCCTCAAACCTAATTAGGTCTTTTAAGCCCTTTACCACTCATAATCATCTTTATCTCTCTATACGGATGTTGTACTATCTAAAAATATTTAAAATGTTTTATTTTATATCCACATCATAAATATACCAAATTTTATTGATTTTTATCATTTGAATCATTTTGTATTCACCTTTTTGTAATTGAACCCTAATCTAGGGTTTTCTCCAACTGTAACAATCATGAGAGCCCTTTTAATTAATTTTTAAGGGTATTTATTGATTTAAAATGATCTAAAGTTTATTATAATATCTACCCAACATAACCACCACTTTAGTAGGATTAAAATTTGATTGGTCAACTTTTATTCACATTTCAATCCTTATTTCTCAGTCTTTCTATACACATAGTCTACCTGTGTACATACTAAACAAGTGTAAAATGAATATATTGTCTTCCTAAAGGTCCTTAGAGATTAATTATAGGTTATTAATCTCCTAAATTGAGTTTCAATTCTATTATTATTCCATCACACACTCCATCCATGTATTATACAAACATTCAAGTAGGTTATTTGACTGTGTATTTTAAATAGGGTATTCCAAACTATAACCTCTGAACTTGTTTGATCTCTTAACCCTTTAAAAACCTTTAGTGACTTGAATAAGGTATTGATTAATTATTTCCACTCTTTAAAAATTAAAACAACTCTTGGACTTCTCTTAACCACATCTAAAGCATGAAACACGCAGTACCCTATGCACACAGTTTGCTTATAAATAAAAAAGATAGAGTTAAATTACCCTAAGAAATTACCTGAAGGTATGGAAGACTTTAATCACCATTTTCATAAATTTTATGATATTTCATCACTTTTACCATTTTTAAATATCTTCTATTCACATCTTTTATTTGTTGTTCATTTGACTAATAAAACTCTTTATTGTGATTGCTAAAGGAGTATACACACAACATAGTCTTAATCTATGGATTCTTGAGATTAAATTATAAATAAATATGATATATTACACTCCATATATATATATATATATATATATATATATATATATATATATATACACACACATACATACATACATACATACTTTTAAAACCCATTGATACAAACACTACACTCCTCTAGATAGTTTTAGATTGCTTTAGCATCTTGTTTTCAATTAAAAAAACACAAAATTCTAGAATACAGTCATAAAGACCTAACAAACTACACCACATAATGTTATTTTCCACAAATTATATTTCTTAAAAAATATAAATTAAATTTATAAAACATTTCCACAACAAATATTCAAAAAATTACTTCAATCCACTTACAACTTTCATTGATTCAACATACTTACATGCCAACTCTATCTTGAGGATAAAACATAGAGGTTTTATATTTTGTTTTCATTTCTCTAACTTCCATCTATAATTATACCTTTACAGATGATGTATAACTTCCCTCTATACTTATTCATTTATATATGACCTCTAACTTACTACCAAATCCTACTAACTCTCCCTATGTGACTCCCCCTATAACAATCCAAAATCTTACTATATACATGAAACTAATTTTCTTGTGTAACTACCTCATTAACAACCACCCTCAAAAGGGTTTACATTCCAAATTATTAGGTTTATACCACTTAATTAATGAATTATATGTGAAAAAATATTCCTAACACACCTAGAACCATTTAAGACTCTATTACAACTTTACATTCTTTGAAATTTATCCAAACACTCCTAATAACACTGAATACATTTCAAAAATTCAAATTTGTGTTTTAGTGGGAAAGTCTTCCCAAGACAAGAACACATAATAAAATTATAAATAATGACTCTATTACATTCATAAGGTCCTTATAGGAATTCTACCACTTGACTGGACCCAAACACACCGAAATAGGTAAACTTATTTGATGCCTCTACATCACTCTCACAACACAGTCATGTGCCCTCAAAGTGAAAACTTAAGATAATATAAGTCAATTGACACATGAAGTGAATAAATTTAAATTGATAAAATTAAAATTATTTAAACCTTTTTCAAATCCACTCAATCACTTTCAATAACATAAAGGTGATGATATAGGATTGTATGGATTTTAATTATGTAAAGGCGTAAAGACCTTGTTTGAAGAGTTAATAGGATAAAAATAGAATGATATGTGAATTTAAATTGGTTTAATGGGTATTTAAAACAATAATTAATTATTAAAATATCACTAAACACTTATTTACCTAAAAAATGTACACCTACAACACTATTGGTACAAGCAGGTAGGCTTCTTGAGGAGATAAGATCTTGAGAAAGGTGACATGGATAAGAATGTTGACCAATGGAAGATGATACCACTAAAATGAGGATTATAAATATATATTAAAATAATAATCACTATATTAAATCTAAATTAATGTGGAAAATAGGAAAAACATAGCCATAGGCCTATTGAGACATGAAAATGTAGGCAACTCAAGGTAACTTTTAGTAAAAAGAGCCTATAGGCCAAAATATGCATCCTCTAGGCATGAAATTTGGTAGGACTGGTCATAATGACTTTATATACCCATAAATAATATTGGTTAGGTAAAATTATGAAGTTAACCATTCATTATTTTTACATATTCAACTACCTATCTAATCACAGTCAGAGTTGGAGCAGGCAAATTTCTCAAGGTGCATACAAGTGAAAAGAGGATTGAAAATTTAATTTAAGGTCTTGTAAATAATGAGAGGAAGTTTTTAAGTATTCAAACACATTTTTATATATTATAAAACTCCATAATCTATGCAAATCATGCCCTTGAGGGCTAAAGTAAGTAGATAGGCACCAAACCCTTAAGGCACACAAGCCTCCTTTTAGAATCTTTCGTGAAGATTTTATTAAATTTATAGACTTTAGATAGTGTGGAGGAAAATTTAAACCTTTTATAATATATTTGAGGAATAAAAATTCAAAAATATTATTTTGACACCACTCTTCAAGCTTCTTCCTTGCATACACAGTCTTGATAGCCTCTAGAAGCCCATTTTCACTACATAGAGAACTTGAAGTGTATTTTTCATGAGATATCAATATTTTAACTATTGAGTATGGGGTAAATATACTTAATTTTCATGTAAATTTATTTCCCATTAGAGTTTTATATGCTATGAACAATCCTCAAGAATATCTGGACCTCTAAAACCCTTGTAAACCCCTCTTAACCACTTGATGGAGAAAAAAGACAAATTATGAATCCAATTGATGAGTTTGAGATATAAAATGAAATTTAAGGTCTTTTTAACTCCCATAAGAACCTCTATGACTAGTTGGTTATCATGTGCAGTACCTTAGCTGTATGAACTAGGCAAAAAGAGTTAATTTTGAGTCTAAAATCAAGGCAATAAAGGGTAATTATAAATTAAAAGGATTTGAGAAGAAATATAGGATCATAAACTCTATAAATAAAATTTTTACATCCATAAACAATGGTTATTTGGTTTATTTCCATCGGTAGATAGGTCTTGAGGTCAAAATAAGGAGTTGTTTCTATGTAGGGTGAAGAAGAATGACTTCATCAAGCCTATATCATGAATCTAGATCATCATCTATAGGTCATTAATGTTTATTAAATTGTATAAAATACTCTTAAATCATCATTAAGTTAATATATTGATGAAACTATGCACTTACCTATGATTATTCTTGACATCACAAGATTAATCCATTAGAAGGGGGTAGAGGGAGATAAATCAAGGTCATGAGGGCACTAAAAATCATCATGAATATCATAATAGTGTATTAAAGACATATATTATAATTTTGAGCCACAAGGAAGTAGTATAATTGATCATCTTGGCCAAGGAGTACTAGACACTACTTAGATCCTGTTTTCCACTCTAAGATGAGATTTCACATGCTCACGTTGGTACACACATTTTTCATGGGAATATGAGGATTAGGTATTTAAATGGCCTAATAAACTAAAATTTTGTTGAATTTCTTCAAATTTTAAATTCCCAAGCTTTATGAACAATCAGTAAGAGCCCAGAGCACTCTTAAACCCTTGTAAAACCCCACTAGCAAACATGTCTGTGTAAAATTGGATAATTATACATCCAAAATAATTGAAAATTATTTAGTATCACTTGTATAATTAATAATAATATCATATATTCATTTCCATGGCCATTGGTTATATGGATGTTGTATAGATTTGGCATAAAATAGGTTTTTGAGAGAAAAAATCATAAAACGATAGGTACAAAGAAGTTTTAAAAAATTCCAATCCATGGGGAGTGAATTTTTGAAATTTTTATTCATCCTAAAATAATCATATTATCATAAATATCCTTGAAATTTTCCTTGGGAGCTCATCCAAAATAGCCACTCTACAAGAAATGAAGGAAGAGCTAGCCTAGTCAGCTTGTTTGACTAATTTGTATATGTTTTAAGCCAAAAAGGGCCCATTTCATGACATAAGGAATTTTTCATGTCTTTAATTAATCCTTTTTTAGTTTTTCAAGTTTTTATGGGTTTTAATGGACACCAAGCATAAAAATTTAAGCTACTATGCTTAATTTGGCCTAATAAGCCTATTTAATCAATCAAGTGAAGAAGATTGGCATAGAAGATTATTTTTAAGAGATAAGATAGGATTTTTCATGCCTCCTCAGATGGTACACATCATGAAAATTTGGTCCTTGATGTCATATACAAGCTTAACTAGTCCTTATGATGAGTTAATTGGTCTTTAATTGCTTCATTCTCATGCATAACATCAGTTGTATAAATAAATAATGGAATATCATGTTGGATAAGGATATTGGACAAGTCAAATGGGCTCACCACCTTGTTTTAAATTCCAAAATACCATGCAATCATCATGCAAGACACTAAAAATAAAGATAAGTATAAATGAATATTATTTACATATTATAACTAAATATTGACTTGAGTTAATGTTTAGATATCTTATCCTTATCTCCTATATGCCACATTAGCTAAATTTCTTCTCTATTTTCTATATATTTAGGCCTTTAGGCCATTTTTTGTTATCCCTTAGGATGGTATAGAGAAACTATATAAAAATTATAACTTGTACTATAAGTCAAAAAATAAAGTTATTATAGATTCACTATTTATTTTAGTATGTACTTTTGATTGTTTATTTTCATATAAGTGAGATAATTATCTCATTTTACATGTCCTTCATCCTTTATAGGTCAACTAAAGATTTAATAGAAATTGTGTTGAAAAATGTTAGTATGCAGTGTTTTTAAGACCATCATTTCTACACCTTCAATTTTCAAACCTTAATTTGAAACATTGATGTTCAAGACTGAACTAATAAATTTCTATTGACAAATTGTTCCATTTTGATTCATATATATGCCTAAGTTTCAAATTTTACATAGGATCAATCACTATTTATGTGCATCATGATCATATCATAGATTTCCCTTTCAGTTTCTTCTTTACTCTTTTCATCCCAACATCAAATAGGTTTAGTAATTGATCCTAAATTCACATATTCAGAGGAGTTAGCCTCATAACTAGAGGTCTATTCTAGATACAAGTATCCCATAACCTTAGACTCTTCCAATGTTAGTCTAAATATAAATCATATCTGAGCAATTTGGTTTCAATTGGGTGTTATTTGGGTTATTAATGGTTACTTTTTAAACTATTTTGTTATCTTATTTACCCAAATAGATTGACCAGTGCAATCCAATCAGTTTCTAAACCATTCTATTTTCTTATTTAGCATCTAACTAGATCGACCTACTTGATCATGTATCTTTTGGCTAACTTATTTCATTATTAGATCATTATTATCTTCTTATGTAAAATCTAACTCAATCAACCTACTCAATAATGTAGCTCTTGTCTAACTTAGTTAATTATTAGACTAGTGTTGTCTTCTTGTGTAGAATATAACTAGATTAACCTACTCAATCATGTAGATCCTAACTGACTTAGCTTAATATCCCATTGTAACCTCTTTCAAAATATATAATAGGATTGACTTAGTTAATCATGTATCATTAGGATGAATTAATACTAGCTTCAATTCCTCACTTATTTAATTGATTTAATCCCATTAGTGACCTATCTATTTTTATTTCTAATACTTTTCTCCTAAAAATTTTCACTTCATTATTTTCATTTCCATGTTACTTAGCATCATGAAATCACGTAAAATTTTTTATTGATAATCTTAAGTCATTTAAAAGATACATGGGTTGTTCTTTCTTACCTACCTTAGCCACCAGTAAGATAATACCTCTTGCTACACTTATTCCCAACCTTCATCTAACTCCATTTATTACAACATGGTTCAAATTACACAAAATGATGACTTTGATGGATCCAACCCATTTCACACTTCTCATGATAATATAATTTATACCCTTAAAGATCCCTTATCAAAACTTCCTTACTATATAGTTGGAGTGATAGATATTAACATAGAATATACTCCCATAGGGAATCCTCCTCTAGGAAACATTCATATCCCTAGTATTTGGAATGTTCCTCCTTCCAATACTAATAGTCAAACTCATCCACCACCTCATACCACTACAAATCAAAATACACCCATAGATACCACTCAAATTCTTGCTCAAATGGTTCAATAAATGAATGTTATGTAAATAACCAAAAATTCCCAAATGATGTAAATGCATCATCACATCTTACATATGATTAATCAACTTCCTCTTCTCATGTCTTAAAATATCCTAAAACAATTTCCTCCTCCTCTTAGAGATGCCAATTTGAATATCATTCCTCAACCTCTTATTCATAACAAGATGCTTCAACATATTCAAAACAAACCATTGGCTCCTTATACTATATCCATCGATATTGGAAACATATCTCCAACCATTAAATATGATGGAGATAAAGACCCCACCTCCTTTCTTAAATCATTTGGTAATATCTATAATGAATGTGTCCAAACCAATACTTTCACTACCACCAAAATTTTAGTCAAAATATTCATGGGATATTATTTATAATTGTATAATTAGCTCCCTCAACGTTCCATCTCATAACTAAATGATTTATTCAATGCATTAGTTAAATAATTTCAACAAAATGATCTACCTAAAAAATTATCTTAGTAATTTCATTAATGCTAGGCAATTACCCTCTGAATCAGCTCATACTTTCATCAAATATTGTATATCATTATCTCATAAAGTATAACACAAAATGAATGATGATAATCTTTTTTAAATTATTTATCACTGCTTTAAACCTTCTTTTCAATACAAGGTTTGAACTTTTCCCCCACAAACTTTAAATGAGGCATTTGATCAAGCTAAAAGATAAGACTTCTTTATGAAATAATTTGAACCAATACATAGTTCAATCAAAGAATCTTTCCAAACTTTAAATAATGCAATTATAAGTTAAATTTCATAATCTTAATCCCCTCCAACAAAAATAAGAGTAATTAAAACATATAATCAAACCTCTTCCCACCCACCATTAACGGTATCACAAATGAAGTAGTTACTATCTCCATCTAAACCCTTCATCTATAACAATAACACCCCCCATTATGGTATGATACTAATAAAAAAATGTGGTTCCATGATGACATTATCATTCTCATGAAAAGTGTTGTAGGATTATCAAATATTTAGTTTCTTTTATGTTAGGTGACACATTTGATCATGATTCTTGATCAAATTATGTCATCTTCATTATCTCAAAGCTTTTCAACAAAAACAAGTTACTAAACCCATACCCTCAAAACCTTATAAATCCTCTTCTAATAATAATACACAACATTCAAATGATAATATTAATGAAATTGATGCCAATTATGATCAATATTACACCAACTCCCAATATGTGAATGTAGATAAATTCAATTATCAACGTAAAATTGCTCACAAGGATCTTGTCATTAAACCTAAGAAATCCTCTACTGATGAATAATTATTTAAATATAATACAACTACTATAGAAAAATCTTCCAAACTAAATGCTAATGATGAACCACTTCCATAACTAGAACCTCAACCTACTTCTCTTATCCCTACAAAAAATGTCATCTCTCGTAAACCTCATGTTATTTTTTCATCCTCTAAATCTCATTATAATTTATTAGAACTTAAATCAATGCCTTACAAAATTCCCCTTATGAAACTATTTTTAACTTCCCCCTATCATCATAAATTCCTTATGCAATAATAACAAAATATCAAAGAACTAAAATCTCATGATTAATAACTCCCTTTTGATGGTCCTTTGTATACACATAATAGTTTTACACTGTAAGAACCCATCGAGTCTTAATCTATCTAAGTACATGCCCTAAGGGTTGTACTAGGAAACGGGTGGGTAGACCATTGGTGATTTGTAGGATTATTGTCCCTAATTTTCACTTATTACCAATCCAACCAACTCCTAAAAACATTCCCCTAATCTTTGTCTCCTATTTTGCACACTCCTCCAATCATTTAACACCTTCATTACCCCTTTTCCTAACCTAAAACCTCTTTTGAAATTTTACATGACTATGTGAGCTATGTTGGCCTTGTACTCTTATTGGTAAAACTCATTTAGGGTTTATGTCAACTCTTGACCAACCTAGTGAGTTTTTGTTAATAATGATACTAGGTTGACTAGGTCGACCCCATCAGTTGAAACTTTTGGAAGGGTTTAGGGTTAGATATGCCTATATTAACACATCCATTTCATCATTATTTAGATAAATCAATATTTATTATTCATTTGTGCTTATTTACAATCTATTTTTTCACCATTTTATTTGAGGAGTCTTAGCTTAAGGTTTCTATTTTGAGAATAATCTAGTCTTATGGAGAAGTCTTAGATGCTTTGGCCTTTCTTAGTGATCCTTATAAACCATAATAACCTCTTGCAAAGAAATTTTAGCTAAGGGATAGATTGAGTCTCGATGGGTTTGTCTTCCAAGTAAGTGTCTCTAACTTTGTTCTTCTCTTTAGTAGATAAAAGTAACACAAGTAATGGCTTTTGAATAATATTACTCTTATTTTCCATGCATTAAGGGTCTTACCTATACATAGCTTAATTAGGAATCTCTTATGTATGTTTACTAACCCCCCCCCACTTTGTGCCACAAGATTTGGTGAGCATTAGATTAGATTTATTTTCTTTACTTGTTATTAGTATAGTGAATATGAAAACATAGGAATTAGTTAGGGTTATTACATGATTTTTCTTGACTAAAGGCTTTAGAACCCTCCCTAGTGATCTTATTATGGTAATACATACCCTAATCAGGTCTAATGTATCCATATTTTTCATGTTCCTAATTATTTAATGTGTCCTCAATCAGAAGTGTAAGTAGGATCTATCTTCACTGAGCTAAGATTGATTTGTGGATTTGATGCATTTCTAATTACATACATCCTCCACTTATAGTAGTTTATACAATAAAAATAGATAACCTCATTCAAAAAATCTTAGTAGATGAAGGATTGAGAATTAATGTCACTTATTTTTAGTTATTCAATAAATTAGATACACTAAAGAAAAAATCAAACAAACATGCCTCATGTGTAGAGGATTCAATAAAACTAATAAAAAATCACTTAGTTGAATTTTGTTCCCTCATACCATCAAACCCAAGATAATTTACATTAAGTTTATGGTTCTTGATCTTATTTCATATTAAAACATGCTTCTCAGTCACCCATAGACCCATCATATGTGTGTCATTACTTCTTTTGGTAGTCAATGTGTCAAATTCATAAATAATGGCAAATGCTAAAAACATGAAATTGATCCTAATCAATGGAACATCCAATTACCAAATCCTAAATCTCAATATCATATTCCTACTATTTCTCACATCAACAGTCCACCTCTACCTAAGTTTTTTAACATGCATTCTAATTTACATGTTACTCTCATATATTCAAATGATGATGAACCAAATGAATCAAAAAATACTTCTAGTACTACTAAATTACTTCCTTATATAGCAAAATGTCTCCCTCCTCCTCTACTCCCATGTGATCACACCATTCCCTTACTCAATGATACTAATGATACTTCCCCCTTATAATTAATTTCAAGCCTCTTACACAAAGAATGATTTCACTTGTAATATATATGGGGTAGCTAAACTTTTTCAAGATATTTTAACTATATCCTCAAAAAAATATCAACATACGTGTTTCTACTACTGATTATCCTATGGAAACTAATGCATGCACTCTATCACACCTATTATGACAATTATATCATGGACAAAACTCAATAATGAGATTTAGATGCACAACATTATAAAAATAAATTAGTAATAATACACAACTTAACTATGATGTTCATGTCATTCATATCTCATCTGATATTGAATCATAACCCAAAGGTTACGTACTTTCCTAATAATCCACCATTATTAAATACTTCATGGATAATTGAAGAAAGCCCTACTATTACATCCTCTAAATGTCCTATGCAACTTAATTCAATACAACCCAATTTACCAACCATAAATATCATTTATCCCTCTTACAATTATATTGATCATTTCAATAATATTCAACCACTACCATCTAAACCTATCCAACATAACTCGATTGAAATAAATCTTCCTAATTTATCACCTACAAACACATCTATTGAATAAACCAGTATAATTATTGTAGACCTTATTGGTTTAGTGTAACCCAATCTCATCAACACATAATATTTATCCTCTACTCTACTTAAAATTACATTATATTCTAAAGCTACTATTTATGATATAAATACATTATGAATATGATAGTAAAGGTAATAAAATTATTGATCTTAAAGTGGATGTTGAATATTATGTACCTTTACCCATGTTTCCCAATGATGAATGTATACTATAAATCATCCATGCTAGAGAACCTAAACTTACAAACCAACATCATAAGCTTGTCCACTTTTAGCAAAAGGTTCCTTGTTTAAAAAAAATCAATGCTAATGTGGACACTAAACACATCCTATTTCTTCCCTTCTTCCTGATCCATATCATTTCCAAAATGGAAATGTTATGCTTATCGAAGAAACTATGAAAATTGAATATGGTACACCTACATGTCCTCAACCTATTATTGTATTTAAAGAAATCACCCTCGAATAAAATAATAAGTTTAGTCTCTTATTTGACAAATATCATGAATCTTTTTATTTATTATATGAATGCATGCCTAGAGTTGATCTTAACATCATTATCCATAATATCGTTACCTACCCAAATGCCAAACTCATGTTTCAAAAGTAATGAAATTTCCCTCCCAATATTTATAATTTATTCCATAATAAAATCATCAAACTTCATAAAATTCATTAGACGTGGATTAATCAAAATGGGTTTTAAACATTGTCCCTGTTCATAAAAAATTCACCATGGATTCGCATATAGATCAAATCTCAGAACCTAAACTTAACATGTCCAAAAGATAATTTTTCCTACCATAAATTGATTCCATTATTGATTCCACCATTAGTTATGAAATTTTATCACTCATGGATGGTTTCTCAATATATAAATAAATTCACATAGCTCCCAAAGATCAACATAAAACAACATTTACCATAGAATGGGTCACCTATTGCTATGTTAAAATGCCTTTTGGGCTCAAAATTTTAGGAGCTACTTATCAATGTACAATGGCCCATATTATCCATGATCTCATTCTTAAAATTTTCAAAGCTTATGTGGATGATCTTATTTCCAAATCTAAACATCGTGATAATCATCTTCATGATTTAGTTATCATCATTGATCGACAAATTAAAAATAAAGTAAGATTTAACCCCTTCAAATATGTGTTCAATGTTACTTCTAGTAAACTCTTATATTTTATAGTCTCCCATAGAGGTATTGATGTTGATCTATCTAAAATAAAATTTATTATCAACATGTATATCCCTCATTATTTTCCAGACATATTCACATACCTGAAGAAACTTGGGGAAATTAACCACTTTATTCTAGAAATGACTTACCATATATACTTCATTAATTACCTTCTTAAAAAAAATTAATACTCTAGAATGGATGGATTCATGTCAAAAATCATTTGATAGCATGAAAAAATCCTTGATTCATCCTCCTAATCTTTGAAAACCTTAAAATGATCATCCATAAATCTTGTATACATTATCTACCCCCTTATTAGTTAGGGTAATGCTTGATAAACAAGACAAATCTGGTAGAGAATATGGCATCTATTATATCAGTCAAGTCTTTATGGATTATAAAACATGTTATACAAATATATAACATGAATATTTATCTATCTATTTTGCATCTAAAAAATTGTGCCATTATATGCTCTACCAAACTACTTATGTCATTGTTCATTGTAAACCACTTCATCATTTTTCCCCAAAGCTTTCTTACTTGGAGATATAATTAGAAAATGGATGGTCATGTTAATGAAATTTGATCTTTTAATTATTACATAAAAGTTTTTCAAGGGATACGTCATCATAAATCAACTTGCAGCTACCTCTCTACCAACTACTAATCACCTTTTAAATACTTTTCTTGATGAAGATTTTTTTATTGAAGCTCTTGACCAAGAAATTTCATTCAAAGACTATTTTCACAACTTCATTGTTGATATTGAATAAAATAAACTTGAAGACCCTGACCCTCCTCCTTCTAATACTAAATTTAAAGTGGTCATTGAATAATTACTAGAAACTATAATTGACTTGCATGAAGAATCTTGGACACTTCACTTTGACTGTGTAAAATGCCTTCAAGGAGTAAGGGTAAGATGCATCTTAACTAACCCCCATGGTAAAATAATACTCTATAATTTTGATTAACCTTCAATGTCACCAATAACATGGTTCAATATGAGGCTTTTATATTAGGCATGCAAGTCATGATCAATTTATATATCCCATATGTACATACTTTATGCGATTCACAACTCATATGTCACCAAGTTAGTGGAAATTATCAATGTAAAAGTGAAAACATTATCACATATCATCAAATTTTAATTACACTTGCCAATGAATTCACTTCATTTACCATTTAACCAATCCCATGAGACCAAAATGCTATAGTTGATTCTCTCACTTCATCAACATCTCTCTTTCATTTTCAGCAAGTTCTTCATGATTCCCAATTATTTATCTAAATGAAGATGTCAACTTCTTCTATAAAAAATAAAAACAATTATCTAATTTGATACATATAAGATTTCACCACTCGATAGAGCTTGTGGTATAGAAATATCATCCAATTCTTTGAGCATCATACTTACCCTCTAAAGGTAGATTTTTGTGAAAAGAATCAAATTAATAAACAAGCATGCAAATATTTACATTGATATAATACCCTCTATAATCATAACATGAAAGGTACCTTACTCCATCATGTAACTCCAAAATAAGTTTATTCTCTCCTTGAACAAACACATGGAGGAATCTATGGTGATTATTATAGTATCTATGCCACAACCTGTAAATGCCTATGCATCAAATACTTTTGGCCTACTCTTGAAAAATATGCCATTAATTTTTATAAAAAGTGTAATCCTTATCAACTTTATGACAATCTCATTCACTCTCCTCTAGAAAAACTCTAAACCTTGGAATCTCCTTAGCTATTTTATATGTGGAAATTAAATCTCATCAGTAAGTTACCTAGATCCCAAGATGGTCATATATTCATTATTACCACCACTAAATGTTTGACCAAGTGGTTGAAAGCTATGCCTATTATTAATTTTATAGGCATTTCCATTTCAAAATTTATTCTCAGTCAATCATATGTCATTTTGTAATTCCTCATATGATCATTTTAGATAATGGTGGCAATTTCAAAAATAAAGATATGAAACAACTATGTGAAAAATTCAAAATTATGCACAAATTTTCAATGCCTTATCATCCTCAATGTAATGGCCAAGCATAAACCACTAAAAAAATATTTAAAAAGACTATTAGATAATCTCATATTGATTTTCACCTTTAGCTCTATCCCACACTCTGGGTTTTTTGTACTAGCATATGTATTGTTACTAGGGCAACACCATTTTCTTTAGTATATGGGTCTAAATATATTTTACCTCTAGAATTTGAATAAGCATCCTTACACATTTACATTCATGGTATTGTTCATAATGAATAACTATGTAAATCTCATCTTCATGCCTTATATTTCCTTGATGAGTGACATATGAATACCTTACAACATAATTCCTAATACAAATCTCGCATTGATAAACAACATAACAAGAAATTCAAAGTGCATACTTTAAATATTGGTGACCTATTCCTCATATTAGATTATACCCATGATAAATAAGTAATGTACACCCAAAAATGGTGGGGTCTTTACCTTGTCAAATGCATTCTTAGTCCTAGTACTTATAGATTCTAAACTAATGAAGGACATATTTTTGAATAACCCACTAATGCTCAATACTAAAAAATATATTTTCCTTAAATGATTTAAAATTATTATTATACATGTATTTCACATATTTTCATATACTATAAATATTAACACTTTGTGTAGGTTTTTCAAAATACCCCAATGTGTAGCATTGCATCACTCTCAATAGCCTTAGTTCTTATCATTGGTCCTTTGGTATGTTTTATTCATTCATATAATTCATGAGTTACAATGTCATACCATGGATAGGACCCATCCATCCTCATGAATATATTTTATTTTCATTTTTCCTTGTCAATCTCTAAGTCTCTTTTTGATCATTATAAACTAATTTTCCTTTACCATCTCTCTTTTTTTTTGTGAGTTGAAGTGTAAGACCTTGGATAAGACCAAACCTTCTTCACAAAATACTCTTATATTAGTCATCATTTTTACACCTATTCAGTTTATATTTTGTGATTTGAATTATAATACCTTAGATAGGACTAGGCCTTCCTCACAAATTTTCATTTCATAAATTCATTTTTAGCTAAGTATTTTCCCTAAAAAATAAGGCAATGCTTCAAAATTATGATTTCATTTTCTCAAAATCAATTATATTATTTTTTGGTAAAAATTTTAATTTATTTTTTATGTATCCTTTCACCCACACTATTTATTATGATACAAAGTCATGCTTACTTGTCATTATACTATTTTCATACTAGATTTAAGGTAACTCAATCATTCCATGTTCACTTCCATCTTATCCCCTATTTATTTTCACTATGGGCACATTGGGATTAGTTTTAACATGTCACTCTTATCTAACATGTAAGTACAAGATTCTTCAACACCATGCTCTCTAAGTTCCTTTTCCTATCCACCAAGTGTAAGTTATCTGGTCATAGTAATTTTTAACACCTATGTTTGGTTTTCTAAATCACACTAAAAGATGTGATTATTTTTAGGAACATTTCCTATTATAGTTGAAGCTTAAACTCCAAATTTGACCTCATGATAGAGCTAAGGTCCATTAGGGTGTGGTAGGATTTTATACTAGGGTAAGAGGTCTTATAATTTCATATATATATATATATATATATATATATATATATATATATATTGCCACCTAATTTCTCACACATATACTCAATACTCATAGTAAATTGACAACTCTATAATGGGAAAATTTTGTGAGAAGGTAGGTCCATTTTAGTTTTTATTTGATGCATAGTCTTCATGGGATGGTATTTATATGTCACCAAATAACCCAAAATTGTGTGGATAGAGCAAGTTATTTAGAGTCCTTAATGTTAAAATTATTCTTATCTTGTCAACTTGATTTTAGTGTCTTGTTTTCAATTAAGATTATTCACCTTGGTACCACCTTAATTTTTCCCACCACCCATTTCATATCCCCCTTGATAATAAATTTTGTTTCTACATCTTTTCCAAAATTATATATTCCCTATTCTTCATCTAGTTTCAAACATGTTTAGAATCAGATTGCTATAGTTTATCTATCATTAGAATACAAATTACATCTTTAATGGGTTATGTGATACTTCCTTAATCATTGCATTATCTTTATCAGATTTAATTGGTTATATTATTCTTATAAAATTTGAGCTATGGATTCAATATACTATATATAGTAACTTAACCCAAAACTTACAAAAATATTAAAGGGAGATAATATAGAATCAATCAAAACTTATAATGACTCTTACCATCACCTTGATTCTCTTGTCCTCCCTCCAAGATCTTCAAATGGATTCTCCAGGGATTATTGACTTGATTATTGGATTGCTTGATAATGGTGACTTCAAAATTCAAAATGGATGCAAGAGGGATCAATGGCTCTAGGATGAAAGGATAATGTGGATGAAATGGGAGTATGAAGGCTAAGAGATATTGGATATATGCATGCAATTTTTAATCTTTCAAGTTAGTTCTACCAAGTTCCATGCTTGGTTATTTATAAGGTGGTGGGAGAGGATTAAAATTAATTTTAAATTCATTATAACTTTCTAATTATAGATAATTATATAAAGTTAGAGAAGGTTCTATATTTTAAAGGCTTATATATTTGATTAGGACTTAATAAGGATTAGTTTAGGGGTTTTAAGTAGGTTAAGGATCTATGTGTGTAGGAGAGGCTATGGATAGGTTGGGTAGGGGGTAGGTATAGTATTTTGAATTTTAAAGTGTCAAGTGGGGAAAGTGGTTAATAAATGAGGTTGGATTAGTGGTTTAATGGGACATTATTAGGATAATAAAGGTATTAATATAACATGGGGGTTGAAGGAAGGTTAGCATGATGTAGGAAATATATAATGGGAATGTTATTTAATTATTTGATTAGGACTATGGTTATGGGATTAATTATGATAAATAGTGGGATTAGTGGAAAAGTTAGGGTGAATAATTTTAGATGTATACATTTTACCCCTCTTTGAAAGAGAATTGTGAGTGACCAAGTGGGAAGTAATGGTCTTTCAGATAAAAACCATTATGTGGATGAGTTAATAAAAATGAGGTTGTATAATGCCCCCTTGAGGGGGAATATGAGGAGGAACAAACCAAATGACTACTAGAAAAGAGATCATAGGGTGTGTATAAAATCAAGATGATGATGGGTTGGGATTCCCTAGATGTTAATTAAGCTATGAATGAGGTTGTAGATGTAAGACTAGTCCCAATAGGGAATGCACCTTAATAATAATGATTAGCCTATTAAGATGAGTCTTAGGCAAAGACTAATGTCAAGGATAGAAGTGAGTAGATTCTTATGATAAGATGAATATTATCAAGACAATGAATTATGTTCAAGAAATGGATAGATAAATAAGGCCACAAATTATTGACATCTCTCAAGCAATAATGCATGCAAGGGAGACCTACAAGTCGATAAAATGATAGAAGATAAGTGATTTATGATGATAGATATATTTGAGATGATGATCTTAGCTCAAAATTATTTAATAAAGTTAAGTGATCATGAGAGAATGGGATAAGAATTGATGGCTAAGCTATCCTTGGGCACTAAAATGTGACCAAGTGTTGCCTACATGTCTAAAAATACCTTAGGCCAAGGTGGTTCTGACTTGAGATGTTAGATAAGGATCGAGGAGTTGGAAGACCATAACCCTAAAAATGATTTAAATGACATGTGGGATAGATAATAGGTACTAGATTAATGATTAAACATAATTAGAGAATGGATAGATAGATAGGAGAATCAAAATTAGTTATTTAGATTTGAAAGGTAGGATTAATGTGGGTTAAATTGGGTAAGGGGGAAAAAAGAATAAGGTTAATGGGGGTAAAATAGAAAATTATGGTAAAAATAATTCATTTTCACTCTTGGATTTTATAAATTTTTTCTCTATAGATATTGGCAATGGATCGCACTCCTTGTGCTTCCCCCTGTGGAGAGAGAGTTCATGAGTTCCAAAGATCAGTGGAGGCTGGAATGGTAGTAAGTACCCCACCCGAGCTTGTCATTTTGGTTATTTATTACATTTATTAGGTATTAATTAGGTTTAAAATTATACAACACAAAATCATAACTATGGGTATTACCTTGAGTTATAGTTTTGTGCTTGCAATCTATGGTAATGTACTCATTACCTATAATTTTACAAAATTGTGTGTAACACTTTAAGGCTTTCAAAAACCCTAATGGGTGGATTGTATTTTCACAATAACATAGAGAGTGTCTTAAAATTTCATAAAATTGTAAGTTTTGACATGTGGTTTTACAAAACTACAAGAATTAAGAAGTAATTTTGTGAAATCAAAAATTAGGGTTAGGAGCCGAAAGTGATTTTGATGAAGGTTAGTGTTAGGACTTAACTAGGTAAGGGCATGAAAATGAAATAAATATATGGGAAGGTAAGGTAGGTATGGATAATAAAAATTTAGGTTATGTTGTAGGTTTTTTGTGATTAGCAGCTAATAGGTTTTGTGGTGTAGGAGGATTTAGTCATGTTGGTGTCTAGACAATGATAGTCATTGGTTTTACATGAGATGAATTAATTGAGACCAAATGATTTTGGAGTGATAGAGATGATTGGTCTATACTATATTTCCATATTTCCATTCATTTGGATAAATCAAGCTCTTATCACTAAGTTCGTGGAGTGATGGCATTCAGAGACTATCAACTTCCATTTCAGATAGGAGAGATGATAGTGATGCTAGAAGATGCGTGTAAAATATTTCAATTACCTATGAGAGGAGATACAATCTACTAAAAATCAAGGAAATTGAGTGTAATTGTGAAGTAGCTATGTTGACATCTATAGGTCAAGGTTCATGATTCATGGATTGACATTGATAGGTCCTTCAAGGATGGGTCCATTAATAGTTTAACCTTAGTATTAATGTTTCTTGTTATTGGCATATTATTGCTAGACAATAGTAGTCATTTATTTCATATAAGGTTAGGGGATGTAGTGGTATACATGGTACAATATTATAAATTTTTTAGATGGGGACCTATTAAATTTGGCAACCCATATAGGGAGCTTCATATGGAGGCATATAAGGGAATGATGAGTTCTAGACCCTCATTATTACTGTGGATATCATGTTGGGAGCATGTGGTGAATGAGACGATAATAAGCATGTGAGAAATTTGTGATCATGATCAGCTACTAGTGTTTGGATGGTATATCATTCTGGGGGTGTAGAGAGCTCATGCAAGTGACATGATATTTCATAGATAGGCATTGGATAGTTTGAGGGAGGACTAGATTAATTGGATGCCATACAAGTAAGTATAGTGGGGGTGGGTAAAGGATGTAGAGTATACTTAGTATATGCTAACAAACTATTATTTGATAAGGTGATGATATTATATCATATAGATATATCATTTGGATAAGGTGCTTATAGATTTTGGATGTTAGAAGGATGTCCTAGGAGAGGAGAATTTATTTTCTAGGAGTGATAGAGAGAAGCCTTAGTGGAGGTATAAGTTGATAAGGCTTTGGCACATGTTGATTATCATAGCATATTTATTATGGTATGAGACTTCCAAACTATTATAGTAGATCTTGGAGTTATTTTAGCTTATACAAGACTGTGGCAATAGAGATAGCCATAGAGTCTATTGAGACCAACACAGGGGACTAGAAGGAGAGGAGCAATGTAGAGTCTCTTACAGGCACATGCATGATTAAGGAGATGAGGGAACAAAGGCCATAGCCATAGGCTAGGAGAGATGGCGGGGATGATGGGAATGATATGACTAATCAAGGTAAACTAGGGGTGATCAAGGTATGGGTAGAGGTGATTAGGGTGTGAGAAAGATAAGTCATAATTTTGTAGGGCCTTTTAGGCCACCTATTAGTGTAGTGAACTAGGTACAAATTGATAGTCTTCAGTAAGAGGTGAGGGTGAGGGTGGTTGAGGTGGTTAGGATCACTATCAAGAGATATAGATATTACCTATAGGTGACATATTTACAATAGTATATATCACAATAGGACATGTAGATGGGCCCAATATTAGCTCACTTGACTACCTTGTAAATATAAATTGGGAACATAGATTCACAAATAATAGCCTTATAGGGTCATATAGGTCACATTCAGGCTTAAGATACACAAATAACATCCTTATAGGGTTAGATATGTTAGAGCCAAGCCTTAAATGCATAGATAATATCCTTATAGGGTTAGATAGGTCATATTCAGACCCAATTGAGCCAATGAGAGGTAGAGTTATAGGTAGATGAGAATACTTGGGATGAGGGGGCACACTATTATAGAGATAGAGCTTAAGATATGTGACATGTTATATATCACATATAAATAGAGAGGCCTAATATTATAGGGTTATTTATGAGGGTGTATTTCCATTAGATCAATGAGTTCCATCTTATAGTGCCATCAAGTCTTCTCACTCCATACATCAACCACCTAGGAGACCACCAAGATAGTTGTAAATGTAACGAACCACTACACCAAAACCTCAAGGCGTTAATGAAGTCTGCCCACCAAGACCATAACATCCCACCACACTTCTAAAGCCCAAACTCTGGGATGGATTTGTGCCCATACCACTAGGATTCCCTATGTGTATGAGCCATGAATGAACATTGCCATGCTAGCATAGCCACCTGCTCTATGACATGAACCCAGGTGGAGGCTTTGATACCACATGTAACAAACCACTACACCAAAACCTCAAAGAATTAGTGAATTCCACCCACCATGGAGGCATCATCTTCTTCTTCATCTTCATTGGATCCCTTATTTTAGAATAACTTCTTCTTAGCACATATATGTCCTTTGCTCCATTTGTTGTCACAACTGAAACATAATCCTTTTTCACGCTCTCTTCAATTTGTTGTGGGGTTAATCTGGTAGGTGGAGGAAATATTGGTGTCAATATGCTACAATATTTGAAGTGAGTGAATGGATACTTCTTATTGGCTATGAATTTTTCCTCAGCTCTGCATGCCATGATAATAGAATTAGAAATCTTAAGTGGATTAAACATGCGTACCTCATGTTGAATGTGGTCCTTGAGTCCACCCAAAAATAGGTCATTCAAGTTCTCCTCAAAAATTGTCTCCACCTGTAAGGATAGGTTCTAGAAATGATGAATATACTCCTTGATGGAGCCAGTCTATCATAATTTTGCTAGTTGACTAAAGTAATTCTCTATCACACTAATGCCATAGTTTAATTGCAATTCCTCTGTAAAAACTGACCAAGTGACATTGAGAGTCATCTTTTTCTTTTGAGGACACAACCATCGATACCAAATGAATTGATTAGGTTCAAGATACAAGGATGCCATGGTAATATTTTGTCCACCTGGGATCTAATGTAGATCAAAAAAATCTCCATTGGGTTGATCTAATTGAGTGGATATTTTCCATCAAATTTGTGCATATCCACCTTTGGTAATAGGTTCCTATGTGGCACTATAGTTATATTTGAAGTAGACTGGTTAGGAAAACCACCCTAGTGGGGTTGTGTAATAGTGTTAGCTAGATGATTTGACTGATTATTTTTCAAATTCAATATGATATCTACCAAACTATCTTGTATGGATTTCATATTAGATTGTATGCCTTGTACCTCACTCTGAATGTCTTGCACACTATAGTCAAGTTGGCTCACTTTATGATCTATGTCAGAGAACCCTGGTACAAAGGGTCTAGTACATCCCCCTTATGGCTCCATCTCTTCCTTTTTAGGAGTTTTACCTAGAGTTTTAGCACCCTTTCCTTGGCCCTGAGTTTGTGGACCTGCCATAAAAGGGCTTTATGATGTTGACCTTGATTGACACTTTTTGACCCAACTTTGACCAAGCAATTTTGGAATTATGTCAACCTCAAATCAAAATATGCAAATAACATACCATAGCCAAATTTTTCTAAAATTTCCAAAAATGTAAATAACTCTAAAAAATTCTTTGAATTGCACACTATAGAGCAATTTTATGAAAAACACTAAAATAGAGATAACTTTTGTAAAATAGATCCAAATAATATTTATTATTGGAAGATTAATTTAATTATTTTACATCTATAGTAAAAAAATTGTAGATAATTTTGCAACTGCTTTTTAGATATAGCCAAATTTAAAAAATTAGGTTTTCGCCCACAAGATTGCCCAAATCGCAGCTCTTATACCACTTGTAATGAAATTACTTCAACAATAAAGTATAATAGCAAAAATATATCCAAATATGACTGAAATATATCATAATATATGATAATATACAAGCCACTTTGAGGGGGCAACCTCCACAAGCTTCAATAAGAGCAGAATTCACAATATCATGATAAACAACTACCCTCTACCTCTTATATATAGTCTATCTAGGCCATGGTTACTCCATAGGCCAACCTAATAACCAAATGAATGCATAGAGAAATGTGATATAGCATCAAATAGGGATACGTAAGCCACAATTCAACTATTCCTATCCTCATACATGCGATAGGTTAGGGCTGTAGCAATAGCCATGATTTGGTCTACGGAGACATTTTTGTATTTTGGACATGTATTTAATTCTTAGCACATCGATGCCAATATATATATATAAAGAATCATGGACATTTATGTGATTATTATGGGATTTATTATATGACGTGTTTATATATTTTACTTATGTGATTATGATGTATTGGTTAGATAATATATTAGATTTATGGATTATACACATGAGATGATTAGATATTGATTATATGCATGAGATGATTTACTTACACATATGAAAATGATGTATAATTATGTGTTTTATGGATGTCCTTTTAATTTAAAGTATATGATAATGTGGATGACATGGTTTTTGGATAAATGATGTGATGTTATGTTTTGAATTTTTTGTGGTATTAAATGGATAAAATTATATAATGTGATATTGTAATGAAATGGAATGTGTTATGACATGTGCTAATATTTATATAGGCATGTCCCTTAGTGAATATAACTTTATGTCTCATTAATTAATAATGGGTAAATCTTCCTACATCAAGGAGGTGGATGGCTCAGTTAGTAAGGTAGGGTGGTCAAATGGGATAGTTTAATGATTAAGAGATACATGTTGTAGGTTTCCTTGAAGCCACTTTAAATTTTAGAAATCCAATTTTACTATTGTACTTTAATTAAAAATGTGCCTATAAAGTTTAGAGAGTTGAGCTCACATTAATTTATAGTGCATAGGGACTGTAAGAGGGAACTCTATTAATGGCATTCCCAATTTCAAAATAGTTTTTTATTTGTGACCATCTTCATTCCTAGGAATAAAAAAGACAAAAAACAAATATTTTTGAAACACAATACTTTAAAAAGATAATTTGATACAATAAACATTTACATACTTATCTAATTCAAGATAAACTGATCATGATGACATAACTATTGACAAGATAACTCAATTATATAGATTCAAAATGTCTTAATAAAGATATTTATTTGTGGATAAAATACTAAATTTATATATTAAAAATATAACTTAAAATTTCTAAAAAACATAACTTAAAAGGATGTATAAATTATTTACAAAATTAACCTAAGTAAAATGGATGTATAAAAAAATATAAATGACATAAACCACATTTTAACCTAATTATATGGGATTTGACTATTATGTACAAAATGTGAAAGGATGACAATTTATTTACAAGATAAATGATGAAAATATGTTTTAAAAACTTTGTTAAATGGATTTTAACAATGTTGTTTGATCAAATGGGTTGTTTACAAAGAACCATTTAATTTTGACCAAGAATAATAGGGCACAATAATTTTGTGACAACTAAGATAGGATCAAACTGGATATAATTATAATCCTAGGAACTAGATTAAACTTTTCAGGGTTTTGTTTAAAATTTTACAAAATGTATTATACATCTTGGAGGAATAATAAATGACCATTCTTTAATAATGAAATAAGTATGTATGAGTGGATGTATGTTTAGGGTAATGAATGGGGATGAGTAAAGTTTGGTGTTATTGAGGTTGATACAAAGAAGAGTTGTCTAGGAGAATTAATTTTTATGTTGGATTAAGATGTCAAAATGAAATATTAGTTTTAGAGTCGATTAGATGTTCTGATGACTCTTCCATAGTTATCCCCTTCACACTTTTAGCATTAATTTATCTGATTTTAAGACTCATATCTCCTTATTTTCAAAGCACATATCTTACATCCATCATTGGGATTAGGGTCATATGGGAGGTGAGTGGACAAGATGGGAAGATGGGAATGATGGGAGATGAGGAAGAATGATGAGAAGTGAAGTGGTGATGGATATTAGTGCCCCCAAGTACATACTCTTATAAATAGAAGATCAAATATTTTAGGCCCTCTAAGTATAGAATCATTTTAGATGCATAATATTCATTAGCTCATCAAGTTCATCTCCATATAGAGTGGATAATTTGTATGCCTCATATCCAAATTTTTCAATAACAACATAAGGCCCAATCCAATTGGCTTCAAATTTCCCCTTCTTTTCACATTTAGCATTGGTATTTTTCTAATTTTCCTTAAGGAATAAGTCACCAATTTCAAATTCTTAGGATTGTATTTTAATATGGTATTCATCTTTGAGCTTATTTTGATATGCCCTAAGGTGTTCATGGGAATTTTGACATGTCTCATATAACAATTTAAGTTCCTATATCTATTCATTTCTATAATCATTGTCATTATGATGCCCTAAAAGAATATTTTAAATGAGGGGATCTCAATTTTGACTGGCAAGATTGTTTTTATTGTATATACCAAAGAGTATGGAGTGGCCCCACTTGACATTAGGAAATTGTTTCTAGATCACCAAAGTGTTAGATATAGTTATAGATGCTAATTTTTTCTATCGTCATTGATAATATTTTTGAGAATTTTTATAAGAATTTTGTTTATTTCTTCCATTTGAAAATTTCCCTGGGGGTAATGAGGTGTGGATAAATGTTCCTCAATATTATATCGATTACACAGGTATTTCACTTCTTGATTATTAAAATATTATCCATTATTTGATATGATTTTGGATGAGATTATGAAGTGTTAAATGATTTGATTCAAAATGAACTTAGATATTTGTAGACCTATGGTGTATATGAGTAGCATAGCTTCCACCCATTTATTAAAATACTTTGTGTCTATAATAATGAACTTATGTCCATCTAATGAGGTAGGATTAATGTTTCCAATAAGATCTAATCCCCATATTGAGAAGGGCCATGGGCTCATTATAGGTTGAATATCTTGAGTGTGGGCATATATGAGATCCTCATGTTTTTGATAGGCTACATACTTATGAAAGTATTGATAAGAGTCATGATCCATGGTTGGCCAATAATATTAAATCTAGATTAACTTCTTGGCTAGGGCTATTCCATTGACATGGCCTCCACAAATACCATCATGAACTTCCTTCATTGTAAGAAGGGCCTCCTCTAATTTTAGGCATATTAATAGGGTCCCATCATAGCCTCACTGATAGATCATATTATCAAGGATGGTGTAATGGGATGTGCATTATATGAAGGCTTTGCATTGATGGTGATTGAGGTCTAGTGGAAGGGTATTATTATGAAGGTAGGTATTTGAATGGGATCAGGGATTACAAAAATTTGATAATGATCCAAATATTGATGTGTAGGAAATAATAATTTTTCATCCAAAAAACTTCCTTCAAGTACATCTTCTAAGATATATATTAAATATACAATAGTGCCATTGCTAATACATCTTTGTTACTTCTTTTGGGCACTTGTTCAAAAGTTATAAATTGAAATTTTTGATTTAACTGATCAACCATTTTTTTTATGTAAGTAACTTCTCATCCTTGGTTTATAACTCTTCATTGACCTATTTTATAATCAACTAAGAATCCCTGAGTACCTAAATATGTTGAATATTCCATTTGATGGCAAGTTGTAACACAAAAATTAGTGCCTCATATTTAGTGATGTTATTGGTGCATGGGAAATAATTCATAAGGCTTTAGAGATTAGGTATCCTTGTAGTGTTACAAAAAAAAATCCCACTCCCAACCCATGCCTAGTAAAGGATCGATCAAAATATAATTTACATTCTCTTGATTCTTCAGTTGTGAATATGGACTTATCAAGGAAGGTTGTTGTCAATGGTTTCATGTACACTATTGGTGATAATGTTAGTTGATCCATGATAATCTTCCCCTTGATGTATTTTTTTTTATATACTCAATTTCAAATTCACTTAATATCATAATCCATTTATCCATTCTTGTCATTAGGTTAGGCTAGGATAACATGTATTTAAGTGGATCAACTGACTTGGTTATTTAATATATAATGTCTAAGTTTTTGAGGTAAATACCATAGCTAAGCATGATTTCTCTATATGGGTATAATTGAGCTCATATGAGATAAGTGTTTTTATTAAATAATAAATAACTCATTCCTTGCCTTCATCATTAACTTGAGCTAAGAGAGCCCCTATAGCACATGGCATAACATATATATACAAAAGCAATGGCCTTCCTGATTTTAGTGGTGAGAGCACTAGAGGCTTTAATAGATACTACTTCAAGTTATCAAATTACTTTTAAAATTCCATATTCTAGTCAAAATTTTATCCTTTCTTTAATAGATGAGTAAAAGGATGGAATTTATTTTCCAATTGAGAAATGATTTTATGAATGGCTTGTAATTTTCCTTGAAGACTTTGTAGTTGTTTTAGGTTCTTAGGTGGAGGCATTTAAAAAATGGAATTTACTTTAGTGATATATACTTCAATGCCTCATTGAGAGACTATGAATCCCATGAGTTTGCCTGAAGTGACCTCAAACACACATTTCTTGGGGTTTATTCTGACTTTATATTCTCTAGGCCTTTCAAAGATCCATTTGAGGACCTCTAGGTGTGCTACTCTTAGATTGGACTTTCTTAATATGTCATCCACATAACCATCAATGAAGATCTTAGATAATTATTTTTTGGGGACCTACATCAAAAGTGACTGGCTAGACTCCTCCATCATTTTAAGAATGATGTTAGACTCTGTCCATTCCTTTTTTTGGTGTAGTAGAAATCAACTATGGAAATACCATGTTCTATATTGAAAGAGAAATTCTCACAATTTTTTTCATTAGTTCCACAAAATTAGTAATGGACCCCTTTAGTAGATGCATAAACCATTCAAGAGTGGGTCCTATGAGACTTTTAAGAAAGATTCAGAGTACATAGGCATCATTGTATGTAACCTCATGGCAAGCTACATATAATTCCTAAACATGGTTACGAGGGCCCCCTCTTCCTTTATATTTATCAAAATTTGGAAATTAAAAGTGTGTTAGGAAGGGTATATTTAAAATACTCATGTATAATATGGATGTGCAAAAGTCTTCATATATGTATTTCATTACCTAAGTATGAGGGTCATTCTGTTGAAGATTTTCCTTCATTATCCTCTACTCTTAAGCAAAAGAGGGATCCATTAATGGATTGGAATTATGAGTTTGGATTGATTTTGGTTTAAAAAGGTTGAGATTAGTGTTTCTAATGGTTTTTCTTGATGATGAGGGCCTTTTATTTTTAGAATGGATTTGGGATGTAAGGTAGTTAATTTAGGGTAAGTTGGTATAGGTGATACTCCAAGGTGGATCTCCTTTTATCTACCTTAATGTGATTTTTTTAAGGGGATTCATCTTCTTCTTCAAGCTCTTGTTCATGATCTATAAGCTCAGGGTTCCCCTCTTCTTGGTTATTGACATGTGGACAAGGAGGAGTGTTGGGTCTATATGGTGTTCAAATGAGATTTTGAATGAGGTTAGGGTCAAAGGTAGGAGGTAATTTTCCCTCCATTCCAATAACTTGGGCTAGGATTTGGTCATGATTGGTAAAGTTGGGATCTAACTTCATCACTATTAAATAATTCATTAGTAAGTCTTTTATCTCCTCCAAGAGTATGCATGTCACTTTGATTTTATTTATTATCCTTAATTTGTTCACCTAGTGTCCTTAAGACATCATCCTCCTAGTTTGATCCTTGTACCAATCTTATAATTTGGGTATGGGTCTTGAATCATGGTGGATAATGTAGGGTGATGTAAATATGGTTAGGTTTTGTTTTGAGTAATAAACTTGTCTTGAGTTTTAGACTGTAATGGTCAGGATGTTTGGAATGGATGTGATAAGATTTGGATTTTGAGATTAAAGACTATGATGATCAATTATTACCAATGTGAGAACCCTATGAAAATTTAATATATAAAGGAGACTAGAGGATGAGATGACTATATGCCTTTATTAAAACTAGCATGATGACAATTGGATATAAGATAGTTATAAATAGGTGAGATGATAAGACAATATTTTGCTAGATGAAAGCCAACAGATTTATAGACTTTGGTAATATTTAATCAAGGTAGTATGTTTTAGGATGGATGAAGTTATGAATACGATAATTTTAAGACTAGATGGATGACTACTATAGCTTATTTTTAAGACAAAATTTCATACTCAAGATTGTGGAGGATAGGAAGAAGATGAAAAGGGTTTCGTTTAAGCCCTAAGATAAAATTGTGTCCTAAATGTTTTCTAGATGTTTTGTGATAAATGGACAAGTTTTACTCAAATAAAAAATAATATTGGTTGATTACAACACACATACAATCACATAAATCAAAAACCCTAATATTTAGTAAACTAAAGGGTTTATAATTCAATGACTACACTATCTAACAGCTTCATAGGTGAGGTTGTATCTAGTGACCTGTTATAGAATCTCCCAAACCCTCTTGACCCCATCTACACTTTATTATCATTTGGGAGCTGATACTGACTCTAGATTCAAGTTTCTTATTATGGTATAAAGGCCCTATGCTAGGTATAAATAATTTTTTTATGGGTGTCTCTAATATATGCAAAGTGCTAGGGCCTATATCCATGTAGAAAGTTATTTAATACTTGGGTCAGAGAGTTAACTCTTTCCCTTCATGGAAGACCTATATGGGGTCAACTTTTTGGCCTAATGATAGTTGTCCCTGATATTTACACTCTATCAAAATATGTCATGTGGTTAAATATGTAGTAATGAAATCCACATCACCAACTCCTAAGGATTAGGTAAGTGTGTGGGGATGAATTCCACATCATGTTGCACCCTATAAATGCAAAATTTGGGTAAAAAATAGGTAGTCAAAATTTATTTAACTGATTATTTAATTATGTGAGACAAAAGTACAAGAATTCAAATAGATTTATATAATAAATTCAAAAATATAAATTTCAAATAAAGATTTGATCTTGTAAATAAATAATTTAACAATCTGATTTAGGGCTTCTCTCTTAGGTGTCCTACATAAAAATGTTAGTAGTTTCTTGATAAAAGTAAAAATTGACTTTTACCCTTGTAAAACCACTTTTACACAGTTAGATTTTCAAAATCAATTCTAGAGAGGCAAAAGTACAACTAAAAGGTCAAAACTACAAGTGAGAGATCTATGATTTTACAAGCAGTTAACTAGTAGTAACCATGCAGTCAGTCAAAACTACTTGTGGTTAGTCAAAATCACTACTAGGAATCAAAAACATTGATATCGATAAGTGATTTTACAAATTCTAAGAAAACTAAAAAAAATTAACAGGCTATAAAATAAGATGTTTAGAATGCCAAAAGAGATAATATTTTATTTAAATTATGTATTAAATACTATTAGTTAAATATATTATAAAACTACCCTAACTTAAAACTGTAGATTAGATCTCAAAATCACCTCTAGAAATCAATATCACTACTATTAAGAAACAATTTTACTTCTAGGTGAATTAAAGTATGTATATAGATTTTTGGAAATGCTAAAATTAGCCAAGATTGAGGATGACTAAAAATTTAAGTTATTTATATAAAAATATTTCTAAATTAAATTATTGAGAAAAGATTATTAAAATGAACAACTCTTTTCTTTAACTACATTCAAAATCACTTATGCAACCTCAAAATCACCTATATCAATCAAAATCACTATTGTCGAGTAGCAGTTTTGATTAAAAAAATTAAAATATATATAGAGTGTTTTAGAGACTATTAAAACTACTTATGATGTTTAAAACCAAATTATTAACAGGAACCATAATATCAACTAAAAACTAGAATAATAACACTGATTGTCTAACTAGTGTCAAAATCACTTCTATAACTTTTAAAATCATAAATGAGATTTAGAGTCACTATTATAGATAAGTGATATTGCACAATATAGTCAAAAAAGGTTATTTTATGGGTAGTGGGTTTGTTTAAGCAAAGTCTCTCCTTCCTTATAATGAGATCATAACCAAACAAAATCAATAAAATTATTAGAGATCAAAACATAGGTTTTTTAGTTAGTAAACTTATGTTTAAATAAAATTGTGATTTTTAGAAGTGAAACCATAGATGGGAATCAAAACCACAAGTAGGGATAAGTGATTTTACATAATATAAAAAACCTACTTATTTAAAGGTGATAAAAAGTTTTATTTCTATCCTGCAAGACAACAAGGTTAGCTCAGAGTTATGGAAACCATAAAAATATCAAAAATATTTGATATTATCCCTAATGTAATGCTTAAGTCAAAATTGTAACTATAATGGGTAAAATTATAGATGAGTTTCAAAATCACAACTATTAAGAAGCAATTTTAAAGAGGTCACAAAAATTTATAAAGAAGTTAATGGCTAGTGGTCAAGTCTGTGCAATTAGTCAAAATCATAGTTGGGATCTACAAAATCATTGATGCAAAACTACAACTTATAGTGTAAGATTACAATTCACCTAGAATGTAAAATTTTTAAGATTTTAAAGCCTAATCTCTCTCTAACCTATCCTACAATATTATTTAACACATCTTACATGCAAGGGTTAGTTTAAAGGAGGGATCCCACCATGGTTGCCAATGTATGCTTGTAAAATTTGAGCTATGGATTCAATATACTATATATAATAACTTAACCCAAAACTTACAAAAACATCAAAGGGAGAGAATATAGATGTAATCAAAAATTATAAGAAGACTCTTACCATCACCTTGTTTCTCTTGTCTTCCCTCCAAGATCTTCAAATGGATTTTCCAAGGATGTTGAATTGCTTGACAGTGGTGAATTTAAGAATCAAAATGGATGCAAGAGGGATCAATGGATTTTTGGATGTAAGGATAGTGTGGATGCAATGAGAGTATTAAGGCTAAGAGATCTTGGTTATATGCATGAAATTTTCAAGATTTCAAGTTAGTTATACCAAGATCCATTCTTGGTTATTTATAAGGTGGTGGAAGAGGATTAAAATGAATTTTAAATTCATTATAACTCTCTAGTTTTAGAGAATTTTAGAAAGTTAGAGAAGGTTGTATTTTTTAAAGGCTTTTAGATTTGATAAGGAGTTAATAGGGATTATTTTATGGGTCTTAGGGAGGTTTAATGATCTATGTGTGTAGGGGAGGCTATGGATAGGTTGGCTAGGGGGTAGGCAGAATATTTTGAATTTTAAATTAGCAAGTGGGGCAAGTGGTTAATAAATGAGGTGGGATTGTTGGTTTAATGGGATGATAGTAGGATAATCAAGGGATTAATATAATATGGGGGTAATGGAAGGTTATCATGATGTATGAAATATAAAATGGTGAATGGGATTTAATTATTTAATTAGTACTATCATTATGGAATTAATTATAATAAATAGTGGGATTAGTGAAATAGTTAGGGTGAGTATATTTAGATGTATATAGTTATAATTAAGACTCTGAGATTATTCTTAACCTTTTTTACATCTATATTTAGTTTTTCCATTGTTGAGTGAGTTGGATTGTTACTTCGGTTTCAACAATGATGTTTACATTTCTATTCTTTTTCCATCCTTGATTGAGTTTGGATTGTTACTTCTCTTTCATTGATGTTATTTGTGTTTATTTTTTCATCTTTGTCTGAGTATGGGTTGTTACTTCTTGTATATTGATGTCAATTCCATTATTTCCATTTCATGTGTCTTTGGTTTGATATGTATCATTACTTTTATTACTTAACATGCATTTTTAGGGTCTATACGTCATTTAGTAGCCTTGAAATTTTGGTTACCCAATTTACTCTTATTTTATCCATTTTTATTGGTCTTTTGGTCCTAATCTAGCTTATATCATCCCATATTACAAAATTTTTAAGTGATTCATATTTTTTTTATATGATTAATTTTTTGTTTCTACTCTCTAGCCTTCTATCCTTAGGGTTGGTCTAAGTAGTCAAATGCACCCTCTATAATCAAGACTATAAACACAGTAGACACAATAAAGACTATAATAATAAGGTAGATGAAGGTATGTATTTCTCAATCATTTTATTTCATATATTTTCTATTTTTTATTATAATTTTTTAGCTCAATTCTTGTGTGTTACTGTGTTCTTTCTCAAAGCACCATCCCATGTTACAACTACGTAACACATGATGAGATTCAAGTGGGGAATATGCATACACATAATATTTTAAAACTTTATCATTTAATAATGCTTTGTGTCTTACAAGAACATGTCAAGATTTAATCTCTTTGAGTGCATGCCTCAAAGGGTGCATGGGGAAAGGGGTAGGAAAACCTTTGGTGCTTAATAAGATTTTTTTCTCTATAATATTACCTAAAACCACTACAATTCACTTTCCCTAAGCAATTAAAACTCATTTACCTACTTCTCTAAGCAATTCCCTTTCCAAAATAACCCTTGACTAAACAAACATTTTTTTTGTTAATTTTCATACTACATCAGCTAAGTTGATATTTTTAGGGATTCAACACACATTATATAACTAAGTCGACCTAGCCAACCTAGTTTGAGACTTAATGATTATTTTTCAATCCTAAAAAAATTAAGTTGGTTGATCATGTTAACTAAACTTATGAGAGAGATTAGGGTCAATCCTTGGCTATAGATACCACCTTCACTTCAATATAATAGAGAGGATAACATTCATTTTTACATTATTACATCTCATAATTCTACAAATTATACATTTGAGTAGTCATTACTTAGGGTTTTGCCTTGGAAGGAAAGAAGCTTGTCTTATGGGAAAGTCTTGGATTCAAAGTAGGATTATTTTAGCCTAGAGCTTATGTCTATATTTTATCCTTACAAAGCCATAACAACCTCTTTCAAATCACCATTAACCAAGGGAGATATTGAGGAACAACAAGTCCATTGAAATTTAAGTATTCCTAAATTTTACTTTTCCATTTGGTAGATAGATATTACACAAATTAATAGGTTGAATATTTTACTCCTTGCTTAGTTTACCTCTACATTGATTTGAGTGGAGTTTTTTTTGTTTTTTATATGCTTTTTGTTATAAATTATCCACCATTGTTCCACAAGTTTTAGTGAGAACAAGATTATATTTATTTTATGTATTGTATGCCTATCTAGGGTTATTGTACATATCATTTTCCTAGAGGCTTTGAAACCCTCTCCTTTGGTGTTATGTAGTAAGATATCCATTAGTTATGGTTTAATAAATCCAAATTGGTCATGTCTCGATATAAATAGATATGTAATGAGTTATTAGTAAGATTAATTTCTCTGAGCTTGGAATTCACTAAGTATCACAAGTTTAATATACATTCTAATTCTTTGCATACATGTATATCTCCCACCTAGTGTGATTGTGTAATTTTCACTCTTTAACTATATCTATGTAGATATAAATTTGGATTTGATACTTGATAATTTTAGCTCTTGACTTGATTTGAAATACTTCAAACTTAATTTGTGATTGCTCCTACAGAATGATCTTAAATTTGGGAATAATAAGGTATATTTATTCAATATATAATAGTGTATAAGTGCTCAATATATAATTCCAAGATAGGTATAATGAATGGAATTTTATTTTTATATAGTTAACCTTTTTAAAAAAATCCTTTAGCTAAATTTTAAAATGGACAAGATGACCAATATGAAAAATTTAAATTTTGGAAACTAGTCATTAAATGGCATGAGGATGAAGTCATGCTATATGGATAAGTCCATAGTAATAAACCTATATACTTGGCATGGACTTGTCCTAAAAAAAAAAGTATCATAAGGTTGGAAATAATATGGTGAAAATGATGCAATTTGAAAATTGAATTAGAAATAATCACATAATAGTGATAGGGAATAGAGGGGTAAATCCCACATATATAATGACTAGAGTAATGGATAATAAGAGAAATTATTGTGAACTAAAGTCAAGTGGTTCATGATGTGTCAAGAATTAAGATTTTTAAGTACATGTGACTAGTTTTAAGTGTCTAAAATAGATTGCTCTTTAATTCCTAATATGTCCACCATTGATGGTGATTCTTCATGGTGGATTTTTTCTCAAAATCAACCTAGGTCTACCAAGTGCAACATGGTTCAAATAATATTAAGAATCTTAGTGCTATTAATCTCTCTATTATGATGGTTATGGAAACTAAAAATGGTATTATTCTTAATAAAAATGTTAGGATCCTCACCTTATAGTCCTTATCATAACAATCATACCAATTATAATAAAAATGATCATATGGATAGTTCCAAAATCAAGTGGTTAAAAAAACAGCCCTAATGCAAGCTTCCAATAATAATCAGTTGATCCAAATGAATAACCACATTTTAAAAATGGCTAATCAATATCCTCAAGTCATTATAAATAAACCAATTAAAAATTTCATCCATCCTCCTCTTATGGGTGCAAATTTAAATCTTATCCCATAACATCCAATCCAAAATAATATTCTTCAAATTATTTAAATAAACCCCTAGATCCTTTCATTGTGTCTATGGAAATTAGATGTATTTCTACAACTCACATATTATAGGACTATTGATCCTAATTTACATATTAAATCCTTTGGAAAAATCTATAAGTAGTGGATTTAAATCAAAACCTATGAAACTACCAAGCTTCTAACCAAAAACTTGGAGATGTGCTAAAATGGTATAATAAACTTCCAACTCACTTAATTACACAACTAAAAGACCTAGTCAAAGCTCTAATTAAATAATTTCAACATAAAAATCTTCCATAAAACAACCTTAGAAACTTCATTAATGCCATGTAATTACCTACAAATTTTGTTCATGATTTCATCAAACAATGGAAATATTTAATACATAATTAAGATCATGATATGAGTGAGGGAAACCTTTTTAAACATCACCGTTCTAAAATATTCTATTCAATGATAATATAGGTCCTTCTCTCTTAATAATTTATAATAGGCCTTTGATCAAGATAAAATATAATATTTCCTTATGATCCAATTTGAACCATCTCCAAACTCTAGTAGGGCATCTTTTCAAACATCATCCAATGCAATTAATGTTAATACATCTCAAACCAAACCTACCATATAATCTGAATTAGGAATATCCTTTTCAAAAAATGCAAATTCTCTCCACCCTCCCTTGAGTCTCTAATATCTCAAGAAAAATATGCCACCTTATCAACCAATGAGCTTTGACTCTTTTAAGCCTCCCCAACCATGGTACAATCCTAATAATTTTGTTGGTGTCACACTACTCTAGGTCATTCTCATGAAAGCCATCATGACCTTTAAATATTTCATTTTACCTTTTTTTTAGGTACATCACTTCAACCATGAATCTATTACCAAGAATGTTATAAGTAATAGATTAAATCTCCTAATTCCAAATAAAAATAATCACATAAAAATCAACATTCACAACTAAGTAACAATCAAATTTAAAATCCTCTAAATTTAAAACAAGTTGTTAATGTTGTATAAACTAAGATTAATACCAAATCTTCCAAAAATTATAATACCTTAAACTATTTTCATGTCTACACCTCTTGGTTATTTATTTTTTGAATTCATGATATGACCTTAAGTAATCAACTATACCCTTCTCATAAATGCATATCCTCTTTATTTTCACCTTTTATTACACTTCTTCACTTTTACAATCAATGGTTATTTCCCTTGTATATATTTGGTATAACCTCTTGGTTTTATGTGACTTTGGTTTCCTTTTTGAAGCCTAGGTACTATAATTTTCCATTGTTTCCCTTGCAATTCTTTGGTATCTTTTTATCCCCATATTTTGGGTTTTATATTTTGATTTACAATTGACCATGTTTTCCTTTTGGATATTTGGTAGTACCTCTTGGTTTTAGGTAACCTAAGTTTATTTTTTTGATGTATTGGTACTTTATTTTATAGTATGAATTTTTATTTTTGGTTATAGTTTCCATTTTTACTCTTTGGTATCTTTTATCATCTCTACACCCTTGTGTGTTTTTATATATTTTTTATGATTCATAACTTTTTCCCTAATTATTTTTATGTTACTTATATTTTAAATTTGTGAGTTGCATGGTAAGACCTCTAACAATAATAAAAACCCCACTTCACAAACATTTGTTCTCATATTATTACCTTTTTCTCCTACTCCTACTCCTAACCATATATATGTGTCTTCTTAGAAAGATAAGGCAATTTTTAAGGGTGGTGTTTTGTCACTTAGAGTTAGTTATATATTTTTTGGAAAGATATTTTCATTATATTTACATGTTATCATCATTACCCACTCTGATGATGAAGTCTAAATATATTAGTCATTATACCATTTTCATTTATACATTTTTGCGATGGGGAAACCTAATAATTCTATGCTAATTTCCATGATCTTTCTATTTATCACCTCCTTTTGGGATCACCAAGGTTGGTTTTGATATTTCATTCTTTTCTAAGATAAAAGTATAAGATTTTTTAGGCATATTGGTTTATAGTTTCCCCTCTTTAATGGCTAGGTGTAGGCTCTCTTATATTAGTCATCTTTATCACCCATGGATGGGATTCAAAATACATATGGAGGATGAAAATATAAAAATAAAAATAGTCAAAACCATGATATCATAAAAAAAGGAAAATGAAATCGTAAAGTTATAATCACACTAAAAGATGTAGTCTTATTTATGGCACATCCATTATCCTAGTTTAAGATCAAAATCCATAGTTTGCCTCATGATATATTTGAGTACCATTAGGGTGTATTAGGTTAGTATACTTTTGTAGGAGGTCTCTCATCTATATAACATTCTATTTCCATCTAATTTTTGAACAAGTACACAATCCTCATAATAGACTAATGACTCTATAAGGAGTCCTAAGGAGTGGGGAACATGTTGTGGAAAGGTAAGATCCTTTTAATTTTCATAAATTTAGCCTTCATGTGATGATATTTATATTTCACTTGTTATCCAAATATTATGCTTGTTAGGTAGGGTTCTATAGGGCCATTGATGTTGGAAATGTTTAGTCTTTTGAAACTGAGCAAAGTGTCTTGCTTCTAGTAAAGACCATGTTTTTGCATTGGTAATGTGATTTTTCCCCTCCCTCTTTCATAGGTAGGTTTATTACAAAATATCTCCCACAATATGTATTTATTATTCTTCATTTCTTTCACACATTTTAGTATTATGACAACATTAGCACTTTCTTTTTTTAAAAGAAGTGTAGACACTAAAATCTAGTAACTTATACTTGGAAATGTTATTTTTGAATCACATTCACCCTAAATTAATTTTTCATACATAAATTACTCTAATTTGTTATTAATTCACATCCAAATGCCTTCTATGGGCTTAAACTACCTAAATTGCTCTATCACCTACAAGAAATCCCACATTCTATGTCAAACTAGTTATTTACCTTACTCATACATCTCTAGATCATCATATTAGTGTTCATGTCTCTTGGACAGTAATGTCAGACTCAAAACATACCATCTGATAGTAAGGTCTAAGTGTGATGTTTTATCTCATTCCAATCAATGGTCACATTTCAAATTAAAATCATTCCTATGGTTTATCACATCAATATTTCATGTCATTGGTATGATAAATTATCCAAACATTCTCATATAAATTCAAAATAGGTGTGATTATTTACCCATATAGAAGAATCTATCAAACATACTCTATCACTTATATATTAAAAATGCATGATGCTAATCTTCTCAACTTACCAATCAATCACAAGGAGTGGGTCTTAACCAAGTCAAAAGAACCTCAAAATCCAAGCCAAATTTTCTAAATTCCAAGTATCAAAAGCTATATTATAGGTTGCATACATTTAAGAAGCATAATTAAACACATTCACCCAGTGAGGAGAACTACATACAATTTAATTCCCCTCTTTGGAGTATTTCATGTGTATGCAGTATTCAAACATTCAATAGAGAGTGGTTAGGGTCAATTTAACCCACATTCCTTCCCTTTTTATGATCCTAATTTTATTGTTACAAGTAGACCTAGGGTGTCAAGTAAAGGAGATAAACTTTTGTGAGTTGCACACATAATCAAACCTCAAGATCACACACAAAGTTTAAATACAAATAGACACATTTGCCTATATCAAAATAAAATAAAAATTCGTAAAGGTAGAATCATTAGAATGGGAACATAGCATATACAGTACCAACTTGAGGTTGAATATACTAGCTGGGTGCACATAAATATCTAGATCCTAATATGAATGGTTGACAATCTAATATTCCATCCTTCCTATTGCCTACTTATGGTCTCAATCCTTCATAGAGAAGTTAACTATTAAGTATCTTATCTTCTTTTGTCATTTCCATATTTAACAAGTAAAATTTTCAAATTAGATTTAATCATTTACAATCAAATTTATGTTTATTCCCATATTCTATATAATATGAAATACAAATAGTTTATATATTGTTTAGGGTTATCATTAATCCAAAATAGAGTAAAACAAGAAAATACATCTTTTATTTCTTGTGAGATGATATCTTGGTCATTCCCTTATTATTATAAGATTTTTCCTAGTTATGTTTGGGACCTTGAGTTTTCTATTTCATTTTTTTAGGACATGTGGTCTTATTTATTATTTTCATGATTTATGTTATACCTTAAATGTATTATGATAATTATAGGTCCAAAACTAGAAATATTAGAATGTTAGCGATATACAATATTCAACTATTCTAATTTTTACAAATTGCTAAATATGGAAATTTATTATTTTGGGAAATTGCTAAGAAAGAATATACTTAGCTCACACATTGATCTCTATTGACCATTATAACTACTTGACTATTAAAATTAGAAGAAGATATGATTATGAAAGCTATGTATAAGATTTAGGAACAAAAATAAAATCTAGATAGGAGAGTAGTAGATAGACAATGACATAGTAACCCCAAGTTTGTTGACCATAGACTTATCTTAGTTGACATTAATAGGTGGTATACATGAAAATATAGAGAAATTAGAATTTTTTAGGTGAATATCATAGGTAGAAGAAAAATTTATCTTTGGATAGGGGTAAAATAGGTAGATAGTGATGTAATGCACCCAAGTCCATTGACCACAAACTTATCTAGTTGATTGTGTACCTAAACTAATCATTGCACTTTTGCCTATAGATGATGACAAATCTAAGATATCACACTAATGGCTTGGATTCACAAAACTCATTATGTGTATTATCTTATCTTTGAAACCCTTAGAGCACATTTATAACTTAAAAATTTACAAGAAAAAGAGGGGAGTATAGTGGGTTGAACTAATCCCAATCAACCCTTTGATGATTGACTATTGCCTAGATATCCAATGCTCCAAGGAGGGAAATCAAGCCCACGTAGTTCTCACACCTAGATTTAATGTGAAATTTCACTCCTTTAAATATGTTTATGCATCTAGAAGATGGATTTAATACTTTAAAATGATATCTATTAACTTTCTTTAAATGGATCTTAACTTGGCTTATGGTTGCTTCTTTTGAATAATGCCAAATTTAGGAAGAATAGGGTATATTTTATCAATGTGAAAAAGTTTATATGCTTGTGTTTTATCAAAATTTAGAATTGATTGGGATATTAAATATAATTAATATAAAATGAATTTAAATGTATCAAATGTTTTAAATGACTTGTAACTATCAGAATGAAAGTAAATTATTGAAATGGAAAAATCTTAAATGACTAAAATATGCTAACTATGAAAAATACAACTAAGACAATAAAACTTAACCAATTGTTATTTTTTAGGTTAACTATGTGTGAATAAAAGATGGATGGAAATGATCAACTCAAAACTATTTATATGCATGCACTTGAAATAGTAATTATCATTATTCTAGGTCATAATCAATTGGAAATAGTCAGGATCAACTATCACTCTTGACCCTTGTGGGTCAATCTTGACATAGGAGAGATTATAAAAAGTGGTGGTATAGTCACCTATGCCTATATTAAATATGATTGTATGTGGAATTTGAACCTTCATCTATGTGTGGATGATATGTAAATGACCTCTTCAAGGTTGAATCCTCACTAGTATTTATGATAAAGAGAAGGGGGAGTGTAATGGGATGAGTTGACCCCAATCACCCCTATGATGATTTAATTTTGCCTATGTTTCTAGAGTACTCTAAAGAGGGAATAAATCTTCATGTATTTCTCACAAATAGATTTCTTAGTGAGATAGTAATCCTCTGATACGTGTATGCATATAGAGATGGATTTAATATTTGAAAATGTAAGATTTTATATATTTCTATGATGTTGAAACTTAAAAGGAATGATTTATGGAACCACCATGTTGAGTGAAATTTAATTTAACATTTTAGGTACAATATGTGTACCCATACTTAGGGAGAATAATAAATGATGAATTATCTTGAGAAAAAACAACCAATGACACCCTTGAATAATAATGGTACAATGAGATATAGAGAATAGATAAGTCAGCAATCCCAAAAATAAATTAAAATATAAATATTCAAATAAGGTCACCATTAGCTTCCATGGGTGTATTTATTCCTTCTTAATTTATTTAAAATAGGGAACCAAGATTAAGTAATGTTAATCCCCTTATCCCTATTTATATTCTCTAGTCTCTTTTATATTTCAATGGTTTCCCTAGCTTTTTGTTTCTAATAATATTCCTCTTTAATAATCAGTTTGGCCTCCTCCATGTAAGTATGGTGTTTTTTGATATGGGTGTGTTTAGAAAGGGAAAAACTCTATAGTCATGAATAATTATTATCTCTCTTATGATCCTTAAGTATTGTTTAGAGACATTTCCCAATTTAACCTACATAAATTTTCCTAAAAAAAAAGGGATGATGTAAACACATTTTTAAGAATTAGGATCTAACAGATCTTTTGTAAAATCTAAATAAGTACAAAGGGTGTTATTAGATTTTAATTTAGTTTGTATAATAGAATTTCTAATAATTCTTGATAAATTTTTGAGATTCCTTTTATGTAAGGTATGGTGATCCTTGAAATATTTGAATCCATTTTATTATCTCTTTGTATCCTAGTTCTATGTTTTTGGAATGCTCTTTCAATTTCCCATCTTTAATAACCATTTGTCAACAAAACATCAAAGAGGTGATCCTTTCATTGTTTTATGTGATCCGGGTCCAAAGCCTTGAACTTCTTATTTACAAGAGACTAAAGGACAAAATTATTTTGGCAAAGGTGATGATGAGAATATTCTTGGATATTTAGATCTATGCAGAGCTTTTTAATATAAACCTCATGAGATAAAGTGTCATTCAAAGTTTTAGACATAAGGATGCCAAGGAAAGTTACTTTATCACTTTCTTATTTTTTCATTTTGAACTTGATCTATTGTGATATTTCATTCAAGTGTTCAAGTAATTTACCAAGTTTATCTTGGCCATGAGACCATTTTGACATGGTTTCATCAACAAACATGTCCCACCAATCAGGATTTAGTGGCTAAAACTCATGTGATTTAGCCTCAAAATGTTTCATGAATAGGTTGGAAACTATAGGTGATAATGGATATCCCATTAATACACCTTCTATTTGTTCATAAATATCTCTTCTAAATGTGAATAACATTGATCTTCAGCATAATTCCACTAAATTTATTATTTGGGACTCAATAATATTATGAATGATATTCATGGTCTCATCAAGAGGTATCTTCATAAATAGAAAAACCACATCAAATCTCACTAAAATATCTTCCTTGTTTACCCTTATGTCCTTGACTTCACATACAAAGTGTTCATATTTTTTTATAAAAGGTGTATTTCCCACTAAATTGTTAGTTTACCCACTAAGTATTTTGTTAAAGGATATGTGGGATGATTACTAGTGTTAATGATAGGCCAAAAAAGGATACCATCTTTGTAAATTTTTAGTGCTTCATAAATATTAGGGCTGATGGGAGCTCATGAGATAAGCCATTACTTTTCTATGTCACTGATGGATAGGTTTTTGATCGCTTTAGTGACTTTTATTAACAACTTAATTCAAAGGATTCTTTGAACCTTTATATAACTCCCACTCATATTTAGGTGTTCAATAATTTTAGCATTATAATCTAATTTATCTAGATCAATGGTACTACCTTTATCTACATTACAAATAATAACATCATTATTTTTCCTTATATTCATGAGGGCTATTTTTCATCTCTTGAAATATTACTTTTTTGTGAATAGGTCATTTTTAAATCCAATGAATGTTCTTCTCTCATCTCTTCCACAATATAAATTTCTAATTCTATACACTAATTTTTATTCTTGTGATGAAGTCTGTGTAAGATTTTTTTGATAGAGCAACAATAAAGCCAAGACCATGACCTAAAATTCATATAAGAGGACTATTTAGTTCAAGGCTAGAAAGTTTAAGAATGTTTTTATCAATCATACTATTTATATCGTCCCATTTTAAGAGGTTTATTCAAGGTTGAGAATTTTTAGTCACTTGATTTCTCCTTATAACTATCATTTCATTACATCTAGACATATTCTAGTCCAGATTAAAACCCAAAATTACTTCTACTAGCTTTTATAGTATCAAATATTGGAAATATATATTGTTATCATTGGATTCTAATTTAATGTTTTCTAGTAGTATATATCATGTTTTTTAGATTATAATATGAAGGTTATTAGAATCCAATGTTAAAAAACTATATTTTTAATTTAATTTTAGTGAATCAATTCAATGTCTAATTGATAAACATGGGATAATTTTATATTTTATTTTAATTATTATATCCTTATATTAAATATGTATAAGTGAAATCAAAATATCACACTAAAACATCAATGCAACATTTATCATAGCTCAAATTCACCTTCAAATATTTTTGTATGCTAAAACCACACTATTGAAACATAATAAATACATGCAAGGAAAAATATATATTGATATTGATATATATTGTTGGTTACAAACATAAATAATTCAAAAAGTTTCCTTTCATAACTTTAGTTATTGTTGTTTTGTTCTCTTAATCTACATACTTTATTTTGGGTTTTTCTATTTTTCTTTCTTCTTCTTCTAATTCTATATTATATTATACCTCTAGTAAACTAATTTTGACCTATGAAGATAGTCTTGAGCTTCATATATTAATGTTAACATTGTTAACATGCTCTATATGAGCTTTCTCCACTTATGAAGATAGTCTACAGTAGCCTATGTATATAGTCCAAATATGGATATATATAGTTTAGAGTTGGCTATGTGAGTTTAGAGTTACATGTATTTATTCTAGAAGTGATTTTTTGAGTTTAAAGTTTCTAAAGTTACCTATATATAGTCTCGAGTTGGTTTTTGAGTCTAAAGCTAGCTAAATATTTTCCAGCTCTGCATGGATAAACACTTTAGAGCTATAATTGGTGTTTCATTTATGACACCCAAGGTTTATCTTATATTTTAAATACTTTATTTTGATGTCAATGCCTCAGTAAAAATATTAGTGAGTTAAAATCTTATTTTCTTAACTTCAGACTTGTTGCTACATGTGTTGGTGTTGGTATTATTTAGCATTATAAATCTATCTAAAATATTATTTGTATATTACTTGGATTATAATATTAAAATATCATCATCCATTTATCTAACCTCGCTACCAATAAAATACTTAGAATCCTAAATCAATCATCTTAAGTTATTTGTTTATTGTTTATTTTAAAAAGTAACTACAAATATTCATGTAAAATTTAGTGTGGACAAATCAAGAAAAATATAAGTGCATGAAAAATATCACAAACACATATGAAATATTTAGTGTGGTGAAATTATAACATGTCATTAATATCTTGATAAAAATTAGGGTAAAGAATTCAAAAAAAATAAATCCATGTATAAATTTAAACATCATAATCAATGAAATCTATTTACTATTTGTATTACATCTACAACATATTTTATGCATAGTAACATCTACCATAATTCATACATCAAGTAATTGTCTTCATATAAATAATTATTAAATGTCTTTTTAATGATATAAAAAAATTAAGTATGGGTAAAAGTGTGGGTTTTGATAGGATTCTATAACCTTTACAAAGAAAAAATATATTGTTGGGATATTGATGGTAGATGTGTTGTCATTGATGTCAAGTGGCATTGGTGATGACAAAGTGGTCTAACAAGTTAGAGTAATGGAACATTGTGGTCTAATATACTTGGAGAAATGGGATACTTTCAAGGATGTGAATGGGTGTTCTAGGTGGATGTTGTATGGCTGAATGGAGCTTAGTGTGATGTTGTTTGACTTGTTCCTGATGTGTTTTATGCTCAAGGGTTGACTTTATGTGGCTTTCATAAGGTATGCAGATCAGGTTATGTTTTGAGAAATATGGCTTGTGTGACATGGTAATGAACTTAGTATGTTTTTAATATACATGTATAGGGTGCTAATAGGTTAGATGTATGATTTGAAAGAGGTAACAAGTGTTTTACATGATATCTTGACTATTGGCCTAATTAGCCTAGGTGGGCTAGTGAGACTCTGTGAAGGGTCAAAGAGTGATTTTAGAGTGGTTAAGCTTATATCTACATGGGAGATGATTATAGAGGAGTTTTCAAGTTAATTTACCAAGTTAGAGTTAAAAGGTTGAAGTAAAAAGTTAGAAAAAGGATCCTATGGCTTCAAGAGGTGATAGAAAGGTGTCTAGTAAGCCTGAGAAGGACTTTCTTGTGTTTGTTGACATGTGTAGGGTCTACATGGGGAGATAATATTTTTTTATATGTTATTTAGGGTCCCTAATAATATTTTATAATCATTTTTTTAGAGGTTAAGGTGCACAACTTTATGAACAATCATTAAGAAGCTAAGCAGGTTTTTATGTGCAAAAACCCTAATCTTAGACCTGATAGATAATATCTTGATGGTTTGGGCTTATAATGGATTAGGTGATCAAATATTATGATTTGAGTTTGTATATGAATCTTATAGGTTCTTGAATATGTGTTTTTTAATCTTGACATTGTGTGAGTCCCACAAAAAATGGGCTATTAATAATACTCTTATTTTTTAGGAAGATTTTTATGAATAACTAGATGATCTAATGGTTGATTGTTGAAGATCAGGAATTGTCCCAAAAATCAATGAAATTTTTTATGAATATTCATCTTTCTATGTCAAAGTTCTATAAGTTCAAATTTGCCTAGTTGCTAGAGTAGAAATGGAGCAAATAGTGAGAAAGAATGATCAAAGTGAAAAGATGAATTAGAAGCTCTAATCAGTGAATTGGGATGAATCAATGGGTTGGGGTAATTTTTTGAGACCTATTAATCATGTTCCCTTAATTTTTAATTGTTTATGATACTCATACATAGGTGAAATAGTGATTTCAAAGTGACTTATTTGAGTAATGAAGACTGTGATATAGTAATCTAAGGAATTGGTCTGTTAAACCAATGGATGCTACTAAAACAAGAGAACTATCTACTTGAGATTGATATAGAGATAACATAGAAGTTATTAATGTGTATTATATGTTATTAAAGTGTACTTTCATGTTTTAGACAAGAACATCTATATGATTGTACTATTGGAAGCTACAAGCAGTCTGAGTGGTCATTTTGAAGGAGTAAGTCTGATGTTGTTTGAGTGGTATTAGAGTATCCAATAAGTTTGATGTTTTTATATAATTCCTAAATATTTATGATAATTTACTATATGTCATTTTATGTCCCTGATCAATTTTGAAGAGTCAAAAAAAATTGACTGTATTTTGACTATGTTTTACTAGAATTGAGTGAACCTGTGACATTGGTGTTTATGGATGCTTGTAACCTATTTACCAAATAAAAATGGTTTTCGTGATTTTTTTTAGGTCATGAATTACCCATTAATGTTATTTATTCATATGTTTTTATGTAATAATTGATTGTACACTTTAGATGTGTGAGATAGTGTTTTTAGTGTGTGAAGACCTAATTAGTGAGTAATCTAAAAGGCTTGGCTTAAAGTGTGAGTTGAAGTTAAAAAATTTATGAATATTTGTGGGAGTATGAAAGGATATATTTAAGGTATTTTTAATTTTTTTTAAATAATTGGTGAAGACTGAAGTTGAACCAAAGAGTCTAAGGTATAACATATTGGTTTATAGGCCTAATTCATTTAGGTCTCTATTAGGCATATTTGGTGTTTTTGGTCTTAAGGGAAATGGACAACCTATGGAGTGTTTTATTTGTATTTATGTCATGTATAGGATATTTTATTTATCCTTATATTGTATCTTGTCTGACCAAGATGATATGAGGTGTGGAGAAATGTATATAAGTAAGACTAGTTGTCTTGTTTAGTGTCAGAATGTGTGTGTGGACAAAAGTGAAGGAAGGAACTCAGTCAAGGAGAAGAGATGAGTCATTTAAGACCATAATATGGTTAATATAATAATTCATTTTTTACTTATCATCTTCATGACCTATAAATTCATTAGACCTAACAGTCTAAAGGGTGACTTGGTTGATTGAATGAGGTAGGTGTGCATGCCTTGAGAAGAGAAGTATTTTTTTAGGTGTTAGAACAATTGAAGGTCATCATCAAGTGTAGAATACATCAGAGTAGTGGTGGAAATCATATTATATTTTATTTACTTGGTTCTTAATCACCTAGGGGGTTGTATCCACCTTGCTAGTTAGAGCTAGCTAAAGGTCTAGTTGGAGTAGGAGTAAATTGAGGGGTGGATGATCCTTGATCAGTTGGTGCTGGTCTAAAGTCTCATGTTTGTGATATCATTATAGGAATATATTCCATTGGTTTTTAGGCTTGATAGTGGGTTTTATTCCCCATGAGGTTTTCCCACATAGATGAGTTATACTTGTGTTAATTGCTCTTGATCTTGCTCATATGTTGTTTATGTTTTGCTTAAGTCTTTGTTTCATTGGAATGAAATAGAATTGATCATCAAATTTTGAGAAACTGATTCACCCCCCCCCCCTCTCAATATATAATTATCCTACATCTAGAAGGCAAACAAAAATCCCACAAGCCTCATTGAAAATTTAGCAAATATTCACACAAAGATCAACAAAAAACTATAAGAAAAACAAACCACTAGAACTATGTAGATGATTCCTCCAACTCTTTGGGAGACTCCATATTATCCTTCTATCCATGGATCTTATTGATTATGGTGTTGAATTTGTTCTTCTTATCCTTGGATTCATTATTCTTTTTCTTACCTCTGGTTCTTTTGCTCAACTAGTCATTGTTACCTTCATTAATTATTTTCTTGGACTTTTCTCGCTCATTCTTGTTACTCATATCTAAGTTATTTTTACCATTCTACCCAACCTCTTTATTTTTCCCTTGACTCAACTTCATCTTCTCAGAATTAATTTCATCACTAGTTTTCTCCTTCCTAAGGATATACTTACCCTTATCATTATGAATAGTTTTCTCATAAGAATCATCAATTAGCACTATATTGAATTGATTGTATAGACCCCCACTAAATTTATTTTAAGATATTTATTTCATAAATATTTTAGTAAATTATGAAATTTAAAAGCAATCATATGATGACTCATAAGGTCTAACAAATTTTATATTAAACCATTTATTTGTATAGGTTATTGTAACAAATAAAAATCAAAGCTATAATTTTATATAGTAAATACAATGCAAAACAACATTGTTACATAACTCAATTAAATTTATTTTTTTTATTATAGATTTCCTTAAAGAAAATCAACTCAATCAAAATCACTAATAGTTTATTTATGTGTTTCTAAAGAGTGACACATGTTTGTGTGCAGACCCACATGCTCTAACCATGCACATAAGTGTGAAAATATTTTTCTATCAAAATTTAGTGTGCCATCAAATTTTTAACTGAAATGCAATCCAAAGAAAAAGGCATTTTGTATGTTGCAATTGAAGCATGGTTTATCATCAATAAACAATATATTTCATATTCCATATACATATTTTATTTATTCAAAACTAAAGTACGCCTTTAACATATACCAACATAATATTTCCTTTCTTTGATCTAAAAAAAATATTACCTATCTCACAATGTGATATACCCTAAGTAAAAACAAATTCAATAACTTGTAGCCAATAGAGATGATGAATGAAATAATTAAACAATCTTGAGTGCAGATAAGTAAATCATAACCCAATATGAAATGTGTTTTTAAAATCCTCAATAAATTAGGACTAAACACATAGCATAAATGTCTATAACATGATTCTAAATAATTAGGTTTCTTGATTTTCAATCTAAATTTGGTAATCCCTGGAACTCCAAACATCATCCCTTCCACTCCCAACACCAATGATTTTATTCCAACTCAAATGTGATCTAAAAATACAAGAGAAAGAAATAGTTTTTAATGTCGGTTTAGTAAGCTATAATATCTAAGAATAATTATTTTTGCCTACTCTTTTTAAAAGATAAATGACCCTTTATTTACCATTATAAAAAAATATAAGGATAATTATTTTTGTAGTAACAAAACAAAACCACAATCTTAATAAAGAAAACAATTTATGTAAAGATAAAAAATGAATCAGGAAAGTTCTATTGAAAATCTAAACAAATTCATCAAAACTTATTATTATAGGATGATAATCAAATATTTAATATTAAGACTAAAAGTACAAATTTAAATATCCAATTTTTAGTTTACATTATAGACAAATTAGTAAATGAATTTAAATGAAAATCCATATATCATTAATATATACAATTGTTAATAAACTGTTACAAATTTAATTTGTCTAGCATATGTCATAAAACTTTAATCATTACTTGTTGAACCTACAAATAGGTTAGGATGATTTATAAACTTTATCGCATCCTCTTCAGTTCTAATTTAGGTTAGTTGTGTAAACAATGTCATCATCAACCATTTGTCTATTTGAATTCTTGACCTTGAGTGACCGTCATGGATATAATAAAATTATCTTTAAGAACACCTTTTTTAACATAATTGACTATAATAGTGTTATCAACATTATAATAAAATTGAGCATCAACCCAAATTACATCAAAATTCTTAATACAAGTTTCATATTTTTTATCATAATGTTCTATTCCCCAATAAAATAGAGGATGCTTTTCAACTTTAGCTTGTTTTAGTAATTTTGATGCAATTATTTCTTTGTTGTTCTATGTATTAGACAAATTCCAATATATAAGTTGAAAATGCATAGACACAATAATTAGAAACTAGGTTACCATCCCTCTTAGTAAAAAGTGATCATCATTTATTTGGATCATTTCTTTATTTTTTGAATTAATTTTTTGTAATAACAACCCATCTAAATAGATAAAAAGAAAGAATTTTAGGATCCATTATATAAAATAATAATATTGAGAGTCAAAAAGAATTGAAAATATAAAAATAAAACAACACAAATAGTAATTAGTTTTAAATACATGATTGGGGTCCAAAAGTGTCAATCAATGGTGTTTCCTTTCATGTACCTATTATTGACATCACCACCAATTGCATATCTTATTGACAATCCTTTGGGTTGTTATTCATGTCATCATCTTGTTCAATAGAAATAGTTATTTTTATTGGGTTTAAATTTGACATGTTTCCTTGAGTTATTTATTTATTTACATATATCTGTGATTGTAATGGCTCAATAAATTCTAATAAAGAATCAAACAACAAAAATAATATTATTAATAATATAAATATGTGGGACTATTTTGTAAGAGTAATATACATTTAGTTTTTTAGTCTCACCTTGAATCTTCATCAGATACTTGTACTAATTTTTAACATAATCCCCTAATTTATATTTTCAACTATGCATATTACTAATGTTATTTTTAAATTTCTTGTTGCTTACAATTTATTTTATTTGTCATAAAAAATTAGGAGATTGGATGTGTTTGTACTAAATTTGGTATTAATTTCCACTAAAAAATACACTAATCTCTCAAATTTTAATGAATGCTCTAATAGAACAATCCCAATATTTATTGGCTACCCAATATCCAAGGGCTTTGTATATGACTAGATAAATTGTATGGCCACCTCTTCCTTAACAATGTTGCTTATGTTGTGAATGCCATATGTGCCATAAATCATAGAGAATACCTTAAAATCACCTTTATCATTTGTAAATCTATAACATATTTTATAAAAAATTCATTCATGTGTTAAACTTTTACCACATAGGTGCAAATACTTTTAAGAAATAAGTGTGAAAATACAATAAAGATACAAACACAAACCAAGGCACTAAAACCAGTGTAAGAGAGTAGATCTATAATATCACTTAATGTATTTCTTTTATAACATTACATAAATTATAAATAACAACTTTGAGACTAAGGGGAGGGAGATGTTCTTTTAATCATGTTAAAGTTATACTCAATTTAAAATGAAAATAACTTTGGCATATGAATTCATATGTATCTTTATCCCTTGCTTAGGTGCTAGTAGTGAAAGATGATATGTATATTTCTATAAGGTCCTAGAATCCTTTGACATTTTTTTCTTCATTTATTTTTTCCTACTACTCTCCTTCCCTATAGAAGTAATTTTTATTTTTTCATTTCCTTTACATTTTCCAAGATCCTAACAAAGCTGACAAAATTGGATTTTGTGAATATCAAAAATTTTCACAATATTAGATGTAGTGCACCCTATCAAAATAAATTATTTTGGCATTCATAACTTGAAATAGTCTATAATTTTTTCGCTTTCATCTCTATTTTCCTTTATTATTTTTCAATAAGCACTTATTGTTTCTACTTTGACACTAGGTTCAATGGATACTCTTAGCCAAACTTCTCTATTTATAAATTTATATACAATTATGGATAGTTCTTCTAAATACATTCCCTTGTTCCTCTTAAAATAATTGATGTTAGATTATCAAGAGATTTGGCTTGAAATCTGGATCATAATCATTTTTTATAAAACATGCAAGCCCACCATTTATGTAGAGTTCAAAACACAATAGCCATTTCTACCATATATCATTTGACAAGAGTAGAAATGATAACTTATCATTCAAGCTACCTATTTTCTATTTCTCAAAAATATTCCAAATTTAATTTTCAAAAGCCTATTTTAGAGCATGAAAATAGATGGTCAAAAATAATTGAATTACATTATGAATTTTATTTCAATTCAATTATAAGTATTAAATAACTTCTAATATTTTTAATTTTCATGGCCAGTACCAAGTTGATGTGGTATTCTATCTATGATTTAAGTTGACCTTGTTTTGTATAGATGGTCAAAAAAAATATGCATAGACTCATATCTTATTTGCCATGTTTTATATTTTACAAATGATAATTATCTACTCAGTTGTGGCCTTCACTAAAAGAATATGAGTAGAGATCTCTTTCATTTTTTCATGTACATTCAAAAAAATATGGTTTACAAAGATAGTGTTTTATGCTTTGATGTTATGTTAGCCATCAATAATATAAAAATGAGTCTCAAGATCATGCAATTATAGCTCCAACTATATATTTATGATATTGAATCCATTTGAATATCTTTTATATGATATTTATGAATTATATAGCACCTCAATCTTTGACACTTAAAAAACTTGGATCTTGGCTATTCCTCTCAGTTCTAGACCTTTTTCACTTTTGTAAGTATTTCATCTACTCTCTCTTATGCTCATTGGACTATCTCTTAGTCATAATAGTCTTATGTTGATAACCCAAGTCTTATATCTTTCCCAAAAATCTTAAAACTTGTTTATCTTATGTCTCTACAAGTTTTCAGCCTATACCTATTTTCTTGCTCCCTAAACACTTATGTCCTAGATAGACACCTACATCGATGTAGGTGCCCTACTCTAATGCAAGTGTCTAGTTCCATTAGGTCATATAAATTTCAAATGAGACATATCCTAATGTTTGGATTGAGTGATTTAATTCAATATATTCTCCAAGTGTACTGGTATAAATATAAGATCACCCCTCATTCATTCCTCATCTAGAAAAGACCTAAAGAGACCAAGGCAACTTATCAAAAATACTCAATCAATAAATCAAGTGAGTAAAGCTTCCCTATTTTTTATTATTTACATATTATTAATAGGGATAACACATAAATAGGTCTAAATTACTGAAGGAATAGCCCAAGAGCTATGTTTTCCAAGTTACAAGCTAGGTCATTGTTATACTTGTTTATCACATATTACATGATTAACACACAAGCCAACATGTAAGGGATAACTACATAAGTTTTAGGCCTTATTTATAGTATTTTATATGTAGGTATAACTAATTAATATAGGGTTATCTTGGATATCTTTACACCATGTGCCCACTAACCCATTTTTGCCCATAACAACTATGAAGATGAATAACTAGGTTCGATCATTTGATAAAGAATGATAGTCCATGACCCAGATTTGAATACATCATAGAAAAGATAATGATGAGCCTAGAATCATATAGGTAATTTCATCCTATTTTATTAGTTATTCTATACTAGATACCTACATCTGATCTAGACACTAATGTTAACATAATCATCCTAGGATGATGCAAGTGTTTGTAGCTATAGAGGCACTTAATCAAGGATTTAGTGATTGTTCTAAAATATTCTTCCAATTTTCCTCCTACATGTTATAGATCCATATATTTATTATAATAAGAACCAAATAAGTATATTTTATCATTGTCATTTTAATATCTAGTATAGCCATACTTTTTTTTTAACATAACTCAACATAATAAATTCAATATATGTTATATCTAAGTTTTACAAATAATTAGCCTACTATATATCTATTTATCACCCTTGTGCTTATTCATTTTATATTATTAACCCTATCTATCCATAGTAAGGACCATGTTCATTTTAGGGTTAAACATTTGGTGAAACTAACCTTTGAATTCCAAACTCTAGGTGAACTAGGATTTCTTGATTTTCTATTTTTGGTTCTTGATTTAACAAAATTTTACAAGTTAAAAATAAGATTTATTTTTATATGAAGATATAAAATATGGAGGCATCTATCACCCATTATAGGTTCTAATTTGTAATAGTTCTTGTGGTTTGATATATCACCTGTCTTATCAAATATATTAATTAAATTCATAAACATCATGATATGGTTTTAAAATGGAGACAACACTTGATCACTCTTCATAATTCCTTTTGTAATACTATATAATTGGTATCTAGATGCCAATGTGTATTCTCTCAACCATTTTTTTACCTAAGTCTTATTCAAATTATAGCTACCATCTTGCAACCATTATTCAACCATGATTTATATTAGATTCTATAGTCCATGTTGTTACTACTCAAAGAGATAATATTTCTCAACCTAATCTGCTACCTACTAATATACAACAGGTGCCTCCTAAGCCTAATTTTTTGATAAAATATAATAGATATGACCTTTTTTACTAATTGATAAATACACATGCTAATATTTCAATCTTTGAGCTCCTAAATCAATTTTTATTTACAAGGATATCCTATATGAGCATGAGACCCAAGTTTTGAGTGATATTGAACCCTCTATTTTGTAAAAATCATGAAAGATTTCAAAAACAATACAAATCTCATTGCATTTGATCTAATAGATTTAAAATCTAAAGATATTATTTATTGAGATTATCCTTTGTTCATACAAGTGAAAATGTAAAGTAAGGGCAGTAAAAGGGTGCTCATTGATAATGGATCAAAACTAAACATTTGTAGCATAAACTTCCTAACCACCATGGTTATTTTCATAAATATTCTTCAATAATTGGTTATTCATATAAAATGGTTTGACAATCCACATAACACTTTAGTTGGTTAAATCACATTGGATATGACATTTGGACCAAAAATGGTTTCAACTAATTTTTAGGTAATGTCTAAATCATTACATTATAGTTTACTTTTGGATATATTTTGGATACATTCAATGGAAGTTGTTCCATATATACTTCACTGATGTGTAAAATTCATGCATTATGGGACCTTATTAACCGTGTTTGTTGATGATGAACCTTTTAAATTTTATAAAATGATACATTCTAAAACCAAAGGCTTATCTACAGTGGTACCACCTAAATAATGAGTCCTCTTGAGCATATACACACATATGAAATAGGTGAGTCAAGTATAATGTCTATTTTATATCTAGATTCAAATAAAGAACTCAATTATAAGGTAATCATAGATGAACTTGAAGATAAATAATAATTACCAAATGATCTAATAAACCATAAAAACCCCTAACATTTGAACTTCCTTTATTGATCAATATTGAGTAGAAAAATGGCCATGTTCTAGATTACTATGATAGTGGTGATGATAGCACTTATGATATGGTAGATGAGAAAATGTGAAAACTAAAATTTGATCCACTTGATCACTTTTCACATAACCTATTTGAACTTACAAATCATAGTACATATAAGCCAAATCCACTTGAAGAAGATATAGAACTGAATCCAACTAAGGGAAAAACAAAAATAGCAGACGAGCATGTAAATGCTTATTATTCCATACATCCCTCTTAGTTAAAAACATTCATTTAACCTTACAAGACCCAAATGAAAATAAAACATGTGAACAATGTGGAGTCTTATAAAAAGGTTTCACAATAGACTTTAGAAATCATGACACAATAGGATACTATAGATACCATATTATCTATGTTACTTGGACATAAAATGATTTATTTACCTTTTATTAGACATATATTAGGTATTAGACTTCTATTTATAGAGGTATTACCATATTATAATTATCATCAGATCATTGGGCATAATACCAATCAATGTAAGGAATTTAAGAACCTAATTTAGAAATATAATAATAATTGAAGCATAAAAACTATGTTTGAAATGCATAAAAGGTAAAATCCTTCCTATCTTTTAGAAGACAACCATTTTCCAAAGTGACCAAAGCATGAATATTTGACTATTACTACTAATATTGATAGGGTATATTACCGCCATCTTTATTTTGATAAGAATAAGTGGGATACAACTTATGGCATCATATTTATTGAAAAATTGAGACATACTAGAGATGAACTAATATACTCTCCATTGATGTCAAAATATCAAGGATACATTTGCTTACCTATCTCTTGTGGTCCACATGTGGTAAATTGACCATATGGATATTATACCATGAACCACATTTAGAATTAAAACTTGGACAACATTGGGTAATTGATTGGAATGATAAATTGGATACTAAAAATATGTGCATTAATTTTCTCAATAGGGATATAAAGATTTGCATAGAACATGATGGGTATGGTTATATGCCCACACCATAGGATTTAGGTAAACCATTAGATATAAATATTGAAGAGGTGGTAGTGCATTTCTGTAAACAAAGCTTCAATTTTTTTCCAGATGGCCCTACATGTTTTGATGATGAGTACTTCCTTATTTATAACTATTAAAATATTCCAAAAAAAAATACAAAAAAACAAAATTATTGTTAGCATCTACACATTCTATTATCTCCTTGACATCTACATGTTAGTTATATGTTGATGGATAGTATATCATTTACTTATACATACATGTGTTTCATGCTTCTATTTTAGTTTGATATAGGCATACACAAATACATGATCTATGCACTTTTGGATGTTAGGCTTTCCTTTTACTTACATCATGAGGACATTGGGGGTATCCACATATATGGTCATGATACATCTATGTTATATCATTCTATGGCACTTTTACATTATCATGTTTGAGCTAATATGTACTTACACATGCATTTATCCATGCTTATATCTTTCGTAGTGTATTTTAGGATATGTACTTGACATTTTTTTGTTAACACATTTGATCTATGTGTTACTATGATATGTTTATGATGTTTGATTATGTTTTCATTTATGTACTTCATTGAGTGTCTTTCCTTAATATTATTTTATTTTTTGAGCATTTGAATATACTTTATGTAAACATAGATGCTCTGATACCAAATGATGTATTCAAATCTTTATCCTTTTCATTAATTTTAACAAGTCACAAAGACTTATTCTACACTCACAAAACATGGATATTTCACACACCAAAGAGGCTTTACAAAGATTACACACAAAACTTAACTATTACATCTAACCTATAAATGTCAAGGACTACAATCCTCTTATAGAAATCATAATAATGAAGAAAGATAATACACTAAGGAGATATAAAAATGTACCACACTTCCACATCTTGGAATAGTGAGTAATAATGGAAGATGTTTCCCACATGTTCTAAGGGCCTTAAACATGGAATATAATTTTTGACTAAATCATCATCACCAGGTGCCACCAAGATATGGCATCCCACTTCAAATGGGTGAATAGTAATAAATATTGGATTCTTTATCTTATTTATGCACAAGAGTTAAAAAGGTAGGAATCTCTTTTTTCCACAAGATAACCCTTCATAATCATGGAACCCCACTATAAATTTTTTCCACACCATCCATGTCAAACAAAAAATAAAAGGCCCTATGTGCCTTGGTGGAGAAATGTCCCCCACATGCTACCTCACTATTATGAATAGTAATTGCCACCTCACCAACATGAATAGTAACTTCCACCTCACCAAAATGAATAATGATGACCACCTCATTAGCATAAATGTTGAATTCACTCCACATCATTATCCTCTAGTTGAAAATAACCCAGATCTTATGAGTTGTTTTGGTTTTACTCCAAACATTGTAAGTGGTATATAAACATGAGCATACACCACTCTATTTTTAGTTGATACAAGATTTCACAAACCCTTGGATGCTCCTACATCAAATAATTAAGGTTTTTAGAATTTGATCTTCTACTCACATGGATGGGGTAAGTGGTAGAACCACTATTTTGATCATGAGGCATAATGACCATGGCATCACCTTCTAATACATCAAATAACATAGTTACTTGTTCTTATTTTTTCTTCTCCATTTCTAGCTCCTACATGTTGGTTTTCATTCTCTCCTTTCATAATTTATAATCCTTTCTCTCCTTATGGGATCAAACAACCCATATTTTATCCTCCTCTAAAAATATTCTCTATCATGCATCTCACTCTCCCATGTGGGATCAAACCCACCACTATCCATCTGCCTCCACCTAAATCCCACTCAGATTTGTTCATAACTTGTTTAACCATCTATTGGATCACTCACAACATCACACACCATCATTTTTATCTCCTCACTCTAGCTGCAACATCATCCTCTACATATGTTATGGTTGTCATACAAATCAGCTACTCATCTATACCTTTGTTGATCTCAAGAAACTCACACTCCATAACTATAAAATTAGGGTCTTCTACACATGTTATGGCTGATCTCAAACTCAATGATACTCTCTCCTCCACGGTCACACTATAATATTGATCCATAATAAGCTTTGAATTCTCAAAGCCTTGTTCAAAACATTTAGTTATTTTTCTTCCTCCACATATGGATTGTCTACAACCATGCTCTCCTCATGTGAATTAACTTACACTTCAACTAACTTATATTATTTCCATCATTTGGTATCACAGAAATTTTGAATCATGTTACCTTAATTTTCTAAATTGTTGTGGGTAGAATTTAAGAAGAGGCATCTTCTAACAAAGGCAAGTGTTGGGTTGAAGGTGTCAAAGTGTGTTTTTATTTTAAAGGTATTTTATTGTAGGTATGAGAGAAGCCTTTCAAGTGTAGAGAGAAAAAACTCAAATAAACTCTTATCACTAAGGTAAAAAACATAAAGCTCTGATACCAAATAATGAATTCAACTCTTCATCCTTCTTTTATAAATCAATCTTCTTCTATTAAATGAATATTCAATAATTACACACACAAAGATTTATAAAATCTCTCTTCTACAACTCATAAACTTAGCTATTTCACACACCAAGGAGGATCTACAAAACTTACACACAAATATTAAATACTAAATCTAGCCTAAAAATGTCAAGGATTATAATCCTCTTATATAAATCATAAGAATGAAGAAAGAGAGAAAACACCAAGGAGTTATAAAAATGTGCCATGCTTCCACATTCAGGAATAGTGAAGAATAGTGAAAGATGTCTCCCATGTGTTCCAAGGGCCTCAATCATGGAATATAATTTTTGACTAACTCTCCATCACCATGTGCCACCAAGATGTGGCATCCTATTTCACATGGGTGAATAGTAACAAATAGTGGATTCTTTATTTTATTTATGGACAAGAGTCAAAAGGTAGTAATATCCTTTTTTCACAAGACAACCCTTCATAATAATAAAACCCCATTAGAAATTCTTCCCACACCATCCATGTCAAATAAAAAATCAAATGCCCCATGTGCCTTGGTAAAGAAATATTCCCCACATGCCACCTCACCATTATGATGAATAGTAACTACCACATCACTAGCATGAATAGTATCTTCCACCTCACTAGTATAAATAGTGATTACCACCTCACCAACATGAATAATGACTACCACCTCATTATCATGAATAGTAAATTCACTCCACATCATTATCCTTTGATTGAAAATAACTCAGCTCCTAGAAGTTACTATAATACACTACAAACATTGTAAATTGTAAAAAAACATGCACACATGCCACTCTATTTTTGATTGATAAAATATTTCCAAAATGCTTGGATGATCCTACATCTATACTCCATTATTTGTGGCCCCCATTCCTTTTTTTTCCTCTTTGACATTTGAATATTTCATTACTTATTGCATGTACATTTGAATATGTCACTTCTTGTCTTGTGGATAGTCGACTAAGTCATTTCTATTTGATTTTGAGGCATTTGAACATGCCCCTTGTTTATGATATCCTTGGGCCATTATTTTTTGATTTAATTTTGAGTGCCCTTATGTGTGTGCTTAGTTACTTTTTATGCTCATATGATTACTATCTAGATGTTTCCATTATATTTATCATGTATCTTAGGTGTTAATGTGAACACATTCCATATGCTTCAATGATACATTTATGTAGACATGTCCTTCTATATGCTATATGGTTCATTCATAGTTATATGGTTATCATATCCTTTTGAGGTGAGGTAACTACTAATTTTTATCTTCCCTTACCTCAAAAGAGGGAATATCATATAGGCATGGCTTACACATGTTCACAATCTCATATCCATTAGGGGCATGTTTTAGAAACATGTTCTTCACACTTAGTATGCAATATACCCATATTATAGTGGGGGTATGTTTTGGAAACATGCCCTCCACATTGGCACTTATATAAATTTTTAAATTTCTCCATATAGTGGGGGCATGTTTTAAAAACATGTCCTCCACACTTAAACTAGTTTTAGATATATAATGGGGACATGATTTGGAAGCATGTTCTCCAACACTTACCAATTCTTATATTATCTAGATTCATAGTTATATGATTTAGAGACACATTTATGGTAGAATTCTATACATTCTATTAGACATATCTAAGGTGCATATGTTATGCAATGTGTTCTTAATATTTCAAAACCAAATCAATTTAGATTCTAAACACTTTTAGTGAGTGTCATCACCCACCAAGTTAAAATTTTATGGATTATATTGAGCCAATCTATTACAGTAGTTAGTTCACTCTTTGGTATAGTTGAGGTGATTAAATCACTCAATATTTATAAGTTGTTAAGTTGGACTTGATTGTATCATCCAACCTCTCTATTTTAATAGTGTGATTTGACTTGGTTTACTCACATTCACTAGGTTATAAGTATGATTGGGTTGCACGGTTGAGCTAGTCTCAACTTCCAGGTGGTAATCCACATTTTCTCCAATGTAGGGATCATGGACCTTCTTATCCATCTCTCCCTATATCTATCTAGATATATTCACTTTCTATATTTATATTTGTCCTAATCTCAATTTCAATGATTCATAATTATACATATTTCAAATGAAATTATAAAAAGTCAAGATAGTTGTACTAATACGCAAATGTACTCCTAAACCTTGTTCTTTTTTAATTTCAATCATTTCAATACTTTTAATTTCAAATTATATGCATTAATTATATATTGTAACATGATTTTCATCGTAGGTCAGTCACCAAAAAATCACTCAATTTGGACTCAAATAAAGGGAAGGTGTGTTATACACACCCAAGTATGTATTCCTTTCCTTTAAACTAACAATTTCATTACTAGATAATAGGGGTAAATGTAGATGATTTTTATGACTTATATAGAACCTCAGTCTTGTACACTTTGAAAACTCAAACCTTGGTTGTCCCTCTTATTTATAGACCTTTCCCACTTCTAAGAGTCTTGCATCTACTCTCTCTTGTGCCATTTGGCCTATCTCTTAGTCCAACCAATCTTATATTGATGACCTAGGTCTTTTATCTTACCCAAACTACTTAGAACATGATTATCTTATTCCTCTACAAGTTCTGAGTCTATACCTATTTTCCTACTCCTTGGATACTTTTGTTCTGAACAGACATCTACATTGATGCATGTGTCCTACTCTGACACAATTTTCTAATGCCCTAAAATCATCTTATTTATAAATAAAATGTATCTTAATAGTTATCTTAAGTGATTTAATGTGAGATATACTCCAAGAGGATTGGTATAAAAATAAGATCAACCCCCATTCATTTTTCACCTATAAAATACCTAAAGAGACTAATGCAACTTATCAAAAGCACTCAATCAATCACTCAAGTGAGAAAAGCTTCCTATTTTCTCTGATTACCATATTAGTCATAGGGACATCACATCAATAGGTATTAATTATTGAAGGACTAGCCCAAGAGCTATATTTTCCAATTTAAAATCTATGTCATTATTGTACTTTATTATCACACATTGCATGATTCACACACAAGCCAACATGTAAGGGGAACTACATAAGTCTGAGGCCCTCTTTACATTATTAGCTATGTAGGTAGTGCTCATTAAAAGAGGGGTATTTGGGCTAAGTTGACACCATGTTCCCACTCACCCATTTTTTCCACATCCACTATGAATATTAAGAACTAGGTTTTGATTATTTTACAAGGAGAACTAAACTATGACCCAGATCTGAATGCACCAAATTAAAGGTGATAATGAACTTAGAATCATCTAGGTGGTCACATCTTATTTTATTAGTTATTATGTACTAGACACATGTGTCCAATATATAAATTATAATTAATGAAACCTCCCCAAGCTGATGAAAGTGTCTTCAAATATAGAGGCTAATGTAGAGAGAGAGAGAGAGAGAGAGAGAATTTGTAATTAAAAAAACAAGATTCTTTTTTTAGGCGTAGTATCCTAGTAGCCATTATTTTATACAAAGATTATATGTTTGGATAATCCATAGGGCTTATAACAAAACTAAAAATAGTTTTTATTTCCCATTAGGCCCTTACAACTTCACACAAATTTTTAGGTCTAGACTCTAAAAGGAAATCTCCTAATTCACAAAACATTTTTAGCAGTTAGGTCTTCATTAAGTCTTCTTAACTAGTTTTACTAATTTTTTAGTAGAAAACCTTCCACATGTGTCAAAACTCAATGAAACTTTTAAACTAATTTGAAGTAATATGATTAGAATCTTCATGTACACTTTGGGCCTTTGAGGAGGTTGTTAGAGTGTAAAAATCAAAACTTTATCAAAAACCCTAGGTAGGGTTTTACATAAACCCAAGAGACTATTGGTTTGAAAACACAAAGAATATTTTCCAAGGTTTTAACCACCATTGTAAAGTTTTTATGATCAAGGGTCAATTACATGAATTGATAGTAATGATATAAATAATGAAAAATGTCTTAGAAATAGAAATTACCAATCTAAGTGTACATATAATGACTTTATCTATATTATCAAAGGTGAAATTTGAGAATTATATTGATTCGCACCTTGAAATTACTAAATACCAAATTAAATTGATAAGTAACAATGTAATGTTACTCCAAATAGAGTAAACACCAAATTTAAACCTACATATCATTGGTCATTCATCAAAATTAAACTTTAAACCCTTGTTCTAAACACATTCCAGATTGCTTAGTTAAAATAAACCTCTAAAATGGTTGTTACAATATTTTTATAATGGTCTTCCTTCCCTAACTACCTGACCGTTGCATTAAAACCATAATTTTTTGAACTGACTTACTTAACCCTTGAATAGTATGTGAAATGGGGCAGAGTTAGTTAAGAAATAATTAAAAAATACTTGATAATATTATTAATATGATGAAAAAATTTAATAAATACTCTTAACCAAGTTACAATTCCTGAAACATCATGATAAGACTCCTAAACCTGACTAACAATGCCAAAATTGCTTAAGAAACAAGACTCCTAGTCTAGGAAATTTAAATGTAAAATGAGCAAGAAAATACAATGATCCCAAATTAAAATTTGATGCTAACCTAAAACCTATAACCAATTCAAATAAATATTTTAGACCTCTTAACATGTACTAAGACACAAAAATTGATTTCAAAAGCCTTCTTAGGTGATGTTTGTACATCATACTCCCTAGGAACATAAAGTTGAATCATTAACTCCTATTCATGAGGTCTTCAAGAGTATCTCCATGCTTGATGATGTATGATTCATTTATCCAAGTGGCATCCTCTATAAGATGATGTTTCCACTTCACCAAGTATTGGTAATACTCCTCATCTCTAATTATTTTGCTAACTTTTTGTCTAAGATGAATTCAAGTTCCTTTTCCTCAGCTTGTGGTAACTAATTTACCCATTCTTGGACTATTTTTTCTTCATTTATAGTTATTTGACCACTATCATCCCCTTCTTTGAATGGATACAAGTCTACAACATAAAAAATGGGAGATATTCCCACACCACTAGGCAACTCCATTTCATATGAATTATTGGAGAACTTCATAACGACCTTGTAAGGTGATGCAAAGGTAAGGGGGAAAAGTCTCCAAAATATCCTTATCTAGTCCAAAACTTAACTGATTACATTGACTTGCTTTGTTTGGTCCTCAAGGTTCCATTTCTAATCCAAACTTTCTCTTGATTCTTGAGCTTAATAGTCTCCTTCACATATGCACATATTTATTATACTCTTAAAATCACTTATTGATGGAATTAACCTCTTTCATGACACTCACATTTATCTTCTACCCCATCCCATTCCTTACACTCATAAACTTTCTTTCACACTTCCACTAACTTCTTGTTAGGTTATTCTCTTGGGTCTCAAATTTTTATATAGGTCTTAACGATTCAATATCACTACATCAAGGATCTTAAATGATCTTAACACATTTGGTATAACCTATTTCAACCCTTGGATCACTCTCACCCTTCAATTTCACACACAAAGTTCATAATGGTCCCTTAGACTTGTAGCCTTTTTTTCTTGTTTTTTGACATGTACAGACATATTAGGAGAGATAAATCAAAAATTATCTCTAATCTAAGTACCTTCCATCAAAATACCCCCTCCTACAAATTTACTTGGTCTAACTCTGCCTATAGACACTTTTCCAACACTAGGTCTCACCAATTAGAACTATTTAGGTCTTAGTGCAACACAAACCTCTAGAAACCACACAAAAGTGACCATACAGGTTATAAACCATTTAATTTAGTTATATGACCTAAAACCCAACACAATTACAAATTTTCAACCAATTTTTTTGGTGTGAATTCCTTATACCACCAAAACCCTATTTCTAAGGTTTTTTGCCTACACATAGGCCTAAGAGGGTAATTAATCCATTTTATTAAGTTTATAAGTGTTTAAAAATACCTAATTACCTTTCACAGGTCTATTTACAAATCATAAATCTTTCCCCATGGATATTAAATTTGGATCATTCCATTTATGTCATTCTAGCACTCAAAACATAGAACACTATGTTATTCTAATTGATTATGTAGATCTAGAGGGGTCTATTCTACCTCAAATTGTTTTACCAAAAAGTATAAGGGATAATTTTTCCACTTGTCCTCATTTTTATGCATTCTAAATCTATCGAATTCACTCCCATTTTTTATATAGTAACACATATTTATTTTGGACACACAACTTTGTAACAGAGTCCTTTTGTTATGAAACAGGGTTTCTAGACAACAAGGCTCAATCTTCAAACAACTAAATATTATGTTATTGTTACTAAAGTTTCCTTCCAAGACAATGTCTTATCAAAATTCCAACCTACTTTACCAATCACTCTTCCTTTCAAAACATATATTCTCCAATGTTTTTGGACTAAGCAAATAGAATTTACAATTCACAAACAACATTTTCCTAGGACTATATACATTCAAAACATTGAAACATTCAATAATGATCACTATCAAAACCTTAAATTGTTTAAAATCATAATAATATTCAATCTATTCCATATCCATGCTATTTCTTGAATTTGAACTTTCCTCCTTGTTTAGGACTATCCATAAAGGGGTATAATTGTAATAATAAAATGGTTACTCTCTTACAGCCTATGCATTGGAGTCTATTCCTTTCTTTGATTAAAATAAACTATATTCCAACCAACTTGAACATGATTCACCTACCAATTACTATCTCAACACATTGATAGTTTATGTCTAAAGAACCAAGTGTTTACCTTCTTTTCTTAACTATAACAAATGCTTGTAGGGTTTTATGGATATAATGCCCTTTTATTATGATTTTATCCTTTATCATAGGTTCTCACAACCATATTAAGGTCTACACAATTTCAACATATAAAAACATATATACTATGATAAGCTCCATTCCACTAACTTGCAGAAAACACTCAAATACCCATCTTTTTAAGACTATATCCTACAGTCCTTGGTTTAAACCTGTAGTCTTAGATAACAACAATAAAGGAATGGTATTATGGGCCTTTAGGAGGAAACATGTGACTAATGCAACAAATATTCATTGAAATGAAAATACATATTATCAAACTTGTCTTTATTCATTGATTTGTTCTCAATTACATTCTTGTCTTGTCATGGACTTGTGTCTTTCCTTAAAGAGTCTACTCATCCTTTCATTACCTGATTTCTCCTCCTTCTCCCTATATATACCTCTATCTCTCCCAATTCTCATCTCTACCCAATAATTCCATAAAACTTCCTATTTAACCAACTTCAACATTGGTTACTTGATTAGTTATAAGGCAAAGGCTTCTTTTCTTGATAACCCAACGTATGGGTGAGGGTTACATTACTTATGAATGACTTTTAACTTGATAACTTAGACATATGATATTACCATCACCCTTTAAAATACTTCATGATCTTATGGAACCCATATTTACTCATCTAGCCACTCTACACCATGTTTTGGCCACTCTTGACTTAGTTTAAACATTTAAATTTTCAAAATCCTAGTTTTGGAGGGAAAACTCCTATAAGCTATATAACACACCCCTATGACTCAAAAATGACTCCAAAGACACAAATGGACCTTAATATGTCCCTTACTCACTTTTAAACCCAAATTTTGACCAAAATTGACCTCTACTGATAATAGCTCAAAAATGATGTATTCTAGCTTGATGCTCCTACATCATACTCCATAGGAGGGAGAAAAAATGCAATCTATAACTTCTTCCTTGACTTATAATGTATTATTTTAGGGTCATTAATTATTAATTTACTACTTCTCATCCTTTATTTTTCATATTTATTTTATAAACTCTTTAATTTCTTCTTCTTGGCTTTGTCTAGTTCCCTTGCCATTGCATCTTCTACCTCTATGAGGTGTCCCAACTATTGTACCTCTATATTTATTTCATATTATATATTTTATAGGTGAATTTTTCCTTAATAATATTCAATTACAACTAAATGGTTTTTATACCTCTTGCTTATGCTTCTTTCATGGCATGTTTTCTCATGAATCTCACTTGATTCTTGCTTATTTAGTGATTTTTGCTCTTCATTCATGCTAAAATCTTCTTCCTTAGGATATAATGGATTAATATTTATGTAAAAATATGTAATTTCATCAATAAACTCTCTTTTGTTGTCTCTTCTTTACATTTTCCTCTTTTTGATGCCTCTTCCTCTGACCTTGCTCATTGTGTATGAGCAACTTCTTGTTTCGTTTATCCTCAACATCATAAAATGTGGTTTTACACCTTATTGACTTTCCATATCAATTTACATAAAATTTTAACTCATTTTTATCTTTCCAAATTTCATAAATCACCTTGTTTACTTGCTCATACTCCCTTTGCTTTCTTGTTTGGACCCTTGTTTGTGTCTTTGTTTGCACAACTTCTTGTGCTTCTCTATGCTGATCCATTTTTGATGTTTTTTGGAGTTCATCCTTGAAATTTTTACATTTTATTTCACCTAATTTCAGCCCCTTGGATGGACTTAACATCTCTTTCAACATCCCCATTTCTTCTTACAACTTGGAAGCACCCACTTCTTTAAAATATTCATCAAATCTTGGTCCACGTTTCTCTTCTTCCTATTTGGGAAACTTGATCTTTATCTTGTCTTTGTAATTTATCATTTATAAGACTCGCATAAACCTCCTTTAGCTACATACTCTATGTGTTAATCACTCTTTTAGGTGCATTATTATCACCTTGTCTTTCTACACACTCATTCATCAATGTAATTATTTCCATGCACAAGATGTCTTCACTAATTGAATAAAATTCATACACCTCATTATAAACAACATTTTAAAAAAAATATTGAGAATAATTATCTTATATGTGCTTATCTTCTTATTCACATAGTTTTACTTCCATCTCTTTGGCTTGGTTTGCTTGCATCATCTCTCTTGTTTACTTTTTAGACTTGTATTCTTCCTCATTCTTCATGATTTCTTGGGATTCACCTGATATGTGATCCTCTTATGATATTTTTATGCTCTTTGTAACCCACATTATACCTTTTGCCTTTATGGGTTGCCACTTTCTTATCTTTGCATCTTGTTCATGCTTCATGCCTTGGTTATCTATTATGCCAACTTGGGGTTCTTTGGACTTTGTGTTTTGTTTCCATATTTATTATTATTTTCCACCTATATTATTTCTTGGATTGAAATATTACTTGAGTTTCATTTATTCCTTCTCATCACCTACTTATTTCAGCCACTTAGGCCAAGCATATTCATGCCCTTATTCTCTTTTTGAGGGTTACACCTTTTCCTTTTTTTCCCAATCTGAATACTAGCCTTTCCTTCTTTATATATACAAGAAAAATCAATGATCAAACACTCATTTACCTCCAAAGATGACTGATACAATTTTATTTCTTAATTCATATGTTCATGGGTGACATTCATGTCTTCTTGGTGAACTATTTCTTTTGTTTCAGCTTCTATACATGGCAAGGCATCATAGTATTCATCTTCAACATGTGTAATATCTTCAACTTTCATCATCTTATCTTTTATAATAATCCCTCTTTACACTTGATGTATGGTGTTCTTGGTCTATCCTTCACTATCTTTAAGGCCTTATTCTTAGCTTTCACCAAACTTGTCTTCATACCTGCATACACAAGATTAAAAATAATGTTAGCATATAAAAAAAGAGACCATATAATCTCTTTGAATGTATATTTAATAGACATCCTCCATCTCTTCTTGTATTTTATTTCAAGTGCTCCTCTTGGCACTTATATCTTCTTCTTGTTCTCTTCAATGAGAACCCTCTTCTCAATCTCTTTGTCTTGTTGCTCACTGGGAAACATCTCATGTCTCATGCCTCTATGGGTTTTCTTCTCTTTCTTCTTCTCATATCTCAAGACACTCATCTTGTGCCTTCTCTCTTTCACAAGTGACTCTAGTGGTCATTTCACCTTCTTCCTCACATTCTAGTGCATTCATTTGCTTTTTTGTCATTTCAAGAGCTTCACCATGAGCTCTATATTATTAATACTATACCATAATTATCTTATCGTGTCTTTCACTTCTCTCTCTATATCCATCTTGTCACTTATTATTTGATTTATAGGTCTATCTAGACCTTCTTCTTAGTAACATTATCAATCTTACCTCTTAGACCTCTATTGGATATTTCCTATTCTTTTATTCCTCTATCTAGGACCTTTCCTTATCCTTCTTGACTCTCTCTTGGAGTCATTACTTTTTCTTTCTCTCTTGAGCTTCAATGCTCTCTTTTCTCTCTATCTTTTCTAGTCCTTCCTTGAATAGATTAAATTCCTCTTCATAGGACTTTGGGGATTTGATTTCTCTCTCCCTCTATCAATAAGTTGTTCCTATATACTAATCTCAATAAATCATACATGCAACATTATCTTCTCCCATAATACCCTGCAAGGTTATCTCATGCATACCTCATATCATATCTTGTCTATCTCAAATAAACAATCTTGAATAAATTACAACAAATTCAAACCAAGAGATTACCTTTCTCTGATACCAAATTATTTAGAGGTAAGGGGTAAAAGTCTCCAAAATATCCTTCTCTAGTCCAAAACTTAACTAATCAAATTGACTTGCTTTGTTTGGTCTTTAAGATTCCATCTCTAATCTAATATTTATCTTGAATCTCGGGCTCAATAGTCTCCTTCACATATTTAAATTTTTCTTGTACACTTCAAATCACTTCTTTATTTCATTAACCTCTTTCATGACACTCACATTTATCTTCTACCTTATTCCATTCCTTACACTCACAAACTTTCTTTCACACTTCCACTAGCTTCTTGTTAGGCTATTTTCTTGGGTCTCATATGCAAAATTTTGATATAGGCATTAAGGATTTAATATCCCTACATCAAATATATTAAATGATCTTATCACATATATTATAACCTCTTTCAACCCTTGGATCACACTCACCCTTAATTTCACACACAAGGCTCATAATGGTCCCTTAAGTTTGTAGCATTTTTTCTTATTTTTGGACTTGTATAGAATTATTAGGAGAGATAAATAAAAACTAACCTATAATATAATTACCATATATCAATATAACCCCTCCTACAAATTTACTTGGTCTAACTTTGCTTGTAGACCCCTTTTTTAATACTAAGCCTCACCAATTAGCCCTATTTAGGTCTTAGTGCAACATAGACCTCTAAAAACCACACAAAAGTGATCATGTAGGTCATAAACTATTTTATTTATTTATAGTACTAAAAATCCAACACAATTACAAAATTTCAACCAATTATGATGGTGGGAACTCCTTATACCACCAAAACCCTAGTTCTAAGGTTTCTTGTTTGCACACTAACCCAAGAGGGTAATTAATACATTTTATTTAGTTTTATTGTTTTTAAAAATACCTAATTACATTTCACATGTCTATTTACACATCATACATCTTTCCCCATAGATAAGAAACTTGAATCAATCCATTTATGCCATTCTAGCACTCAAAACATAGAACTTTATGTTAATTTAATTGACTGTGTAGATCTACAGGGGTCTATTATACCTCAAATGTTTTTACCAAACTATATAATGGATAATGTTTACAATTTTACTCATTTACATTCATTCCAAATCTACAAAATTAAATCTCATTCATTATAAATGAACACACATTTCTTTTGGACACACAACTTTATAACAGAGTCCTTTGGTTGTGAAACAAGGTTCTAGACAACAAGGTTCAATCTTAAAACAACTAAATATTGTGTTATTGTTACTAAATGTCCCTTCCTATACAATATATTATAAAAAATCCAACCTAATTTACCAATCACTATTCCTTTCAAAACATGTATTCTCTAATGTCTTTGGATTGATTAAACAAAATTTACAATGCACAAAGAACATTCTCCTAGGACTATATACATTCAAAAGGTTAAAAAATTAAAAAATTATCACTTTCAAAACCTTAAAATCTTTAAAATCATAAAATTATTCAATCTATTCCATCTCCATGTTATTTCTTGTGTTTGAACTCTCTTCCTTGTCTAGGATTGTACATAGAGGGGTCTAACTATAACAACAAAATGGTTACTCTATTACAACCTATGCATTAGAGTCCATTCCTTTATTGGATTAAAATCAAATATATTATAACCAAATTTAACATGATTCACCTACCAATTATTATCTCAATACATTGATAGTCTATGTCTAAAGAACCAAGCATTTACCTTATCTTCTTGATTGTAATAAATGCATATAGGGTTTCATGGATACAATGCCCTTTTATTTTGAGTTTATAATTTATCATAGTTTATCACAACCATATTAATTTCTACCCAATTTCAACATATAAAATCATATATACTATAATAAACTTCATTCCACTAACTTGCATAAAAACACTCAAATACCCATCTTTTTAAGACTATAACCTATAGTCTTTGGTGTAAACTTGCAATCTTACATAACAACAATAAAGGCATGGTATTATGGGCCTTTTAGAGGAAAAATTTGACTAATGAAACCAATATACATTTAAATTATAATACATATTATCAAACTTGTCTTTATTCATTGATTTGTTCTCAATTACATTCTAGTCATGTCATGGACTTGTTTCTTTCCTTGAGGAGTCTACTCATCCTTTCATTCCTTGTTTTCTCCTCATTTTCCCTATATATACCTCTCTCTATCTCCCAATTCTCTCTTCTACCAAATAATTTCATATAACTTCCTATTCAACCATCCTCAACATTAGTTACTTCATTAGTTACAAGGCAAAGGCTTCTTTTCTTGATAACCCAATGTATAGGTGAGGATTACATTAATTATGAATGACTTATAACTTGATAAAATATATATATGTGACTCCCAACACCCTTTATATGACTTAATGACCTTATGGAACCATATTCCCTCATATAATCACTTTACACCATGCTTTGGCCACTTTTGACTTAGTTCAAACATTTGAATTTTCAAATTCTAAGTTTTAGAGAGAAAAATCCTATAAGTTATATAACACACCCCTATGACTAAAAAAGGACTCCAAAGACACAAATGGACATTTGGAGGTCCCTCACTCACTTTTACACCCAAATTTTGACCAAATTTGACTTTTGTTGATAATAGCTCAAAAATGATGTATTCTAGCTTGATGTTCCTACATCACAAGGGTCAATCTTCTTCATATTTAGCTTATTGTACTCTCATTTTGGAAAAAAATTATTCATTAGATGAACTAATATAATTTACCCAACCTTAAAACTAATTTATCTACTTCTAAGATCTACATGTTGCTTGTATTTTTCCACACTCAACTCTAATTGCTTCTTAACTTGCTCATGCACCTCTTGTATAGTAATAGAAAACTCTTCACCCTCATCATTTATTTTATCCATCTTACCTAATTATCTTAACTCAAATAATCCTCTTGGGTGTATACCATGTATAACTTGAAATGGACTCATTTATGTGCTTCTATTAGGTGAGTCATTATAAGCAAATTCTACATGTGATAAGACTAAATCCCATTGCTTAGGATTGTCCCTTATTAGACACCTTGGTAAATTACCCAAACTCCTATTGACCACCTTAATTTTCCCATCAATATGAGGGTTTATCCTAAACTAAAGTACAATTTTAATCTCAAATTCTTCCACAAGGTTCTCTAGAAGTGCCCCACAAATCTAGTATCTCTGTCTAAGATAATACTCAATGGAATCCCATGTAATCTAACCACATCTTTGGAAAATAAGTTATCCACATGAGTAGTATCACTAGTTAGTTTTCATGGTATGAAATGATTCATCTTAGAAAATCTTTCCACTACTTAAAAAATGGATCCATTCCCTCTTTAAGTTCTTTAAACCCCATTACAAATACATGCTAATAAAGTCCCAAGGTCTATTTAGAATTTGTAAGGGCTTATAAAGACCTGTATTAGTGTTCTTTCTTTTGGAAAAGTGGCATACTTTACATCATTATACAAATTTCCTTACATTAGTTTGCATTCTAGGCCAATAATAATGACTACTTAGTTGAGCTAAAGTTTTGTCAAGGTCAAAATGACTTGTTAAACTCCCATAATGTTTTTTCTTAATCAAATTATCTCTCATGGAAATCTTTATCACATAAAGCTGAACTCCCTTAAACAAAAAACTATCCTATAACATTTACTCCATCTGAGGCTCTTTATTCCTAGTGGTTGGATTCTTACAAGCCTCATATGCTTCTTGGAAGTCTAAATCAATTTCATACAACTCTTTAAGTGCTTCTATTCCTCCACTTCAAAAATTGAAGATTCTTCTCAAAAATATCAGTCCATATAAATTTATTTTTTATCTCCTCTTACGGTGTCAATGATGTGTGCATAAATACCATGAAATTTTTTGGTAAACTTCCTATAAAATCTTACTAAGCCATGGAAACTTCTCACCTCAAAAGTTATATTGGGAGTTGGCCAATCAATGATGGATTTCACTTTGTCTTTGTCCAAATTCAATACACCTTAGGAAATCACAAACCCAATATACACCAGCTCTATCTTCATAAACAAACACTTCTTAAGGTTAATCAATAATAGCTCCTCTTGTAACTTTTGCATCACCACTCTAAGGTATTGAAGATTCTCTTCTTTGCTTGGAATATAAATCATATATATCATCTAAATATATAATGAAAAATTTACCAATGAAAGGATTTAAGACTTCATTCATGAGTCTCATGAATGTACTCGGGGTATTAGTGAGACTAAATGTCATAACAAGCCACTCATGCAGGCACTTATTAGTCTTAAAAGTAGTCTTCCATTCATCTCCTTCCCTTATCCTTATCTAATGATAACTACTTTTGAGATAAATCTTAGAGAAATAATTATAACCACTCAAATATTCCATTAAATATTTAATTATTAGAAGAGGGAATCTATACTTTATTTTTATCTTGTTAATTTTTATGGAGTCGATACACATTTTCTAATATCCCTCCTTTGGCACTAATACAACTAGTGTTACACATGGGTTGAAGATCTCTTTGATCAGTCATTTATCCAAGAGTTCTTGTATTTGATTCTTAATCTATATATTATATTAAGCGTTCATATTTTAGGCAACTTTTTTGGGCAAACTTGCACCTAATATGAAGCCAATATGATGACTAATACTCTTAATAGGTGGCAACTCATTGGGCAATTCATCCACCACAATATCAACAAATTATTCTAACATGGTATGTACCTATTGAGGTAGGTCATTCAACTTAGTGGCTATAATAATAGTACTTATTTTTATTACCACTCTAAAACCCAACTCTTCCTCTTTCATAGCATACAATAACTTCTCACTCACCATCATAACACTTGAACTAGTCCCTTGTCTATTTCCTTCTTCTTTCAAAGGCAGTAGTGTGAGACTTATGCCATCCTTTTCTAAAGTGTAAAAATTCTTCGTTTCATCATAAGTAGTCTTTATATCATATTTCCAAGGCCTCCCTAAGATCACATAGCACACATCTATTATCATTATGTCACATAGAACCTCATTTTTGTATCCTCTAATCTGAAAATCTACCCAACATTATTAATTCAGAAGAACATGTTACCCTTTTTGAATCTATAAGACCTTATAGTAGGTTAGATGTGGAATTATATTTGAACCAATATTTTCTACCATTTATATTGACACTATATTATTAGTACTACCTAAATAAATCACCAATTTTTAGCACTTACCTTGAGATTTGTAAGTTGTATTGAATATTGTCTTTCTTTGGGTAGGCTCTTTCTCCTTGGGTGGTTTTATCAACACCCTCATTATCAGTAAGGACTCACCAAATTCTAGCTCTTCTATGTGATATGGAGAAACTACACTTTATTCTTATACTTGGACTACTTGATTTACACTTTCCATCCTAGATTTTTTAACTTGAGGCTCCTCTAAATATTCCCAAAATATATGAAATGTAATTTTGTTGATTTGAAACTTTACCAGTGAATCTATTAAATCCTCTTCCTCTTTGTAAGTATCCTCCTATAAACTAAGGTATCCTTCCTCTAAATCTATCTCTTGAAGTATCTAATTATTCTTGAGAGGTACTTAGTTTGAACTTGTCCTTTGAGAGGTACCTCTCCTTCTTTTTTGGCCTCTACCTCTATAAATTTTGCCCGTGTCCCTGTTTTGTTGAGTTTGCCTTCTATTTAGCTTATCCTCTACATTCAAATCATATTAGTATTATGCCTAGAGTTTCCTTGGTATGACTATGTTTATTTCATCCTTAATATTATACCTTAATCCATTAAGATATCTATTAATATTCTCCACATCATCTTCTTCATGACCTAATCTAATTGTCAACTTGTAGAACTCTTCAGTATACTCAACACCCACCTTTTTTGTTTCAAATTTAGCAATTTTTTGAAGAGATTTGTATGATGGCCATTAGGTATAAATTTTTCCTTCAATTTTTTTACCATCCTATCCCAATATTTGATCTTGGATTTTCCCTTATTCCTCCTTTCATGTTGTATGTATGTTTCTATCTAATTTTTTTGCTTTTTCCTAGTGTTGAAAAGAAAGAAACTAGTTAAGAGGGTGTGTATAAAAACTTGTTAAGAGATGTACACATTAAATTATAGAATTTGTGAGAGCTCCTCTTTGGCTTTGGAAGATGACCTGCAATAATAAATCACTACCACACACTTTTTTTTTAGACAAGTAGATGGTGGATTGCCTAGTGTGAGCTAGATCTTAGAAGTGAAAGCTTCTTAGGAGGCTGTCAATGCACCTACTTTAAACACTTGAGTTTGTGAATAAAAAATAAATTATTTTCATAATTTATTTTTATTTTTTTTAAAAACTGAAATTAAATACATTAATATGATTAAATAACCAATTTTATCATAATAAAGTGAAATACTTTTCTTATAAGATGACTAAGTTAAATCAACTAGTGCTGAAAATTAGCTAAGGTAAAATGGTGGTTCTTGGTTTGATGATAAAGGTCAAAAGGATTTTTTATTTGGGTTGGGGAAATTATTAAGGCTGAGAATAGACAAAGAGATGAATGGGTAAATGGGGCAAAATATTACAGATGGCAAAAGGGGAAAAATGGGTAAAGATGGCAAAGAGGAAAAAAGGGTAAAAGGGGCAAATGGAACAAAGAAGAAAATGGGGTAAAAGCGGACAACGACGTAAGGATGAAAAAGGGGTAAAAGGGATACCAAAGAAGAGGTTGAGAGGTGAAGGGTATAGAGGCCAAGAAAACTAAATAATTGAAATGACTAAAATAAACAATATACCTTGATGCTTGTTGGAGATGGTTTGTTGAAGATGTCTTATTGAAGAAGGCTTGTCAAAGATTTTGGCAGAGTTTTGTTGCTTGAGATATTTTCCTCCAAGATTATGACCTCCTTAAAAATACTCCAAAACCTAAAAAAATAAATTATTCTACCAAATATTAACCAACTTAACCATGGGTGAAGGGGGAGGGTCATTTTTATAGTATTTATTATCAAGAAACATGCCAAAAGAGGGACTAGTAAAAGTATGGAGCCATATTTTCAAGTGGGCTCATAAATAACAAATGGGATAAGGATGGTGGGATTCCAACATTTTTATCTTATCTCCTACCTTGAACATGAGTCTAATTTGTAGATGGAATCATGCATATGGGCTCATATGAGGCCAAAGGACTTTTCACCAAGCTAATTTGTCTTTAGGCTAAGTGCCCCATGAATTTTGTCACCATTCTCCATGTGGGTGCATGAGTGGTCATTAAATACAAGGGGTTCAGATTCCAACTAGCCAATAGGTGTCCCACTTGGTTTGTTTGTCTCCCAACTTGCTAAAGAGTCCAAAATGGAAAGGGAATCATGCACATGTGCTCATATGGGTCTAAAATACCTTCCACCACTTACTTTTATCTTTTAGCTAAGTGCCTCATGCATTTTGGCATCATCCTCCATTCATAAGGACAAAAACACATTTTGAATGATGGTCCCATGGGTAAAAATGTGCCATATTCTAAGGGAGGGGCCCTTTAGTGCTTAATCATGTCATGAGGTACCTTGTAGGTGGGTCCCAAGTGGGGTATAATATCCCACCTCAAGCCACCTCACTTCTAAGCCATGTCACTTTCCATATCACCTTTTATGTCACTTGTCATGTCACATACCATGTCACTTGACATGTCATCATGAATAGTGATAGTGGGTCCCATAGTAAATAGTACTTCTAAATAGTGTTATATGAATAAGAAAATAGTGATTTAGTTAGGTTAAGAGGGGTTGGTTAAAGGTTAAAAAGATTTTAAGGGGTATTTAGGGGGTATTTAGGTATTTATTAATTGAAAAATGTAAGTTTGTAGTTTTTTAGTGTCTACATTTTACCCCTTTTTATCATACAACTTTGAATTAATAAGCTACAAAACAAAAATAGATCACTTGGTCAAAGGTTAGGATTCCCCAAGTATGGGAGGATATGTTCCTCATCAAACTAAGAGTTAATGAGGTAAATAATAATTAGGTGTGGGTTTTGTAAGTGGTTGGTGGGGAAGTACTAGGTGGTTCCATAAGGTAGTTGGGTATTTGAGATGCAAACATGCGCACAAAATATGACTAAGTATGATTGCCAAGAGCACACATGAACTAAAGTTTCTAATTTTGGTTAATTTAAGTTTAGGTCTAGAAGGATATATGTCAAGGGTAATCAATCCATAGCATTAGTCATAGTTGATCAGGTTAGGCCTGTCAAGCAATCTAAATAGGGTTGGGGTTCATTACAGGTGTCCAAGGTAAGAAGTGGTCCTATAAAACAACCCAAATGGTTAAGTCATGCAAAAATACAAAATTAAAAGGTTGGTTGGTGTGGTCAAAATGGCCTAAGAAAGGTCACCATAAATATATGTAGTAGTTAGGGTCCAAATGGCCAATGTCAAGGTAGACATGGTTGAATGGTCAGTTAGTTGGAGAGAGTGGTTAACAAGGGTTCAAGTAAGGGGTGGTTGAGATGACTCCATATTCACTAGGCAAGTGAATGTTGCCTACATAGTTCTATGGATGTGATATCCAAAAAAACTTTAGGCCAAATGTAGTTCTCGATGGAGTTTAGATGGGGTTCCCCAATGTGATATACCATATGGTTAGGTATGGGTTGATAGTTTGGTAATGGTGAGGTGTTATGGTATATATTGGTGAATAATCATCATAATAATCCCACATGCATTAGGAAGAGAAGACATTGATGGGTAAGTTAGGATAAATAAATGGGTAACAAAAGACTAAGCATCATAAATGTCTTGGGATGGAGCTAAGCCAAAGAAGATGTACATTCATGAGGAGCTTATGCCTTCTAAAATTATGCAAAGGTATAAGCACAATAATAACATTTATCATTATGAGTCAAGTTTTAGGAGGTGGGTGTCTATCAGGATCTACATAGTCTCTTTGGCAAAGGTTCATCACAATTATGAGCCAAGTTTTAAGGGAAATAGTGAAGTGATGACCTGCAAAGAATTTATTTGATGGTTAAGTAGATTATATGAGTTAGAAATTTGGTAGCATAGTGAGTGATAGAGGATGGACCTTACCTAACCCAAGAGATACATGGGTAGGCTAGACAAATAGTGGCCATGTTTATATCCTCTATCTCAGTTCTTTAGAACCAAGGACTTTGGGTTCCACTCAAAAGAGGCCTTACTAGTAGGGTGTTATATGGTCTAGGATATTGATTAGATAGTTGGATAAGATGGGGTAGATTACATAGTGCCAAGTATTTGGGAGCAACCACCACTAACAATAGTAGTAGTTTTAGAGGTGTGACTATTGTAGTGGCCTAAGGTTGAAATCCAATTTACATCAACTAGGTTAAGGTGACACTAATGAAAATGAATACCAGGCCTATAAGGACCATAAGATGACAAAGAAATTAGAGACATCATATGTGGGTCAGATGATATAGGAAATAAAAAGACATCATGATAGTGCATAATGACTGTATTGATATGACTGGTTAGATCAAGGGTTACATATCCACATGAAAAGGTAAGTAGACATGACTATTTCAAGTGGGAAGACTATTAAAATCAATGACATCATATGACCTTCCCCATTAGTGGAATGGATAATCATGTTAGTGAGGAAGAATGGTTAGGTAGTCTATTTAAAGAATCATGGTAATAATGAATACCTATCATGAAGTCATTTGGTTTTTTAGGTTATTCAAGGTGTAGAGAACGACTAAAGGTTGAAGATGGAAAATAATAGGAGCAATGATAGAGATAATCAGTAACCCCCATGCCCTAAAATAATCTACATGATAAATGTGTGTATCTATTGAATGTTGCAACATGTAATGGCAATAATTAAAGTGACATTAAACTAATAGCAAGAGGAAAGGCACCCATGGCCTAAGTTCAAGCATGAACTCTTACCTACTCAGTAGTAAAGAAGGTAATGCTTTCATTATGCAAGGTACAGGGCTATAAAACATGACCTTTAGCCTATCTATGGAGGGAACATACACTAACCAAGGGGATATGTGTTGAGGCAACAACTAGTGGTACCTATGTGTGTAGAACAACCAGAATAGAGGGATGTAATGGATATGATGGTCAAGCAACATGAAAGACCTAGAACAAAATATGATTCATTCCTTATGGGGATGAATGTAGAAGAGGAGAATAGAGTACACCCTTTAGCAGCTATTGAGATAGGGAATGTTATAGATGTTAGTTTAGAGAAAAATCAAATAAAAATGGTGGAACATAAATCCAGAGTCACCAAATAATCATCCTAATGCTTAGGTAGGAAAATAATGTATGTAAATGCCTTAGGTGAGGTGTGGATAGTTTGATAACTTTATATGTGTCATGTGACTCCTTGCACCCTAAATAAAATATTGCGTATTTTGTTATAAATATGTATAAAATGTGTTGGATGTCATTATTTGAATGTTATCATGCTTAAGGTTATGTGGATACTCATGAATGCTATGGTTATGGTTATGATTATTATGGTTATGGTTGTTGTAATCTTGCTTAAGGTAAAGTAGATAGGCTAAGTAAATGAACAACACTAATGGTAAAATGGAAAATATAGTCAAGAGATAAATGTCATAATGAAAATATCAACTAAGCACATTAGGATGGGAAGAGGGCATGATGTTCCTTCTATGACAAGGACTAAAAATATAACCAAAGTGGCATTGGATTAATAAACATGATCCCTATGAATGTGTCACATGAGCATGTTTTAAATGCTAAAAAAAGGTGTGTTGATCACACTCTATCAAGTACACATAAAATGTGTAGAGGGTTTAAAGGTTGAAGAGGTGATGGATAGGGTGAAGGGAATAGTTGGAGAGGGACTAAAGGAAGAAATGGATGTCTTGAAGTAGGTAACTTGACAAGATTTCATGCATTAAAGTAAGAGAGTAAAGGACACAAGGAAGCAAACATGTATACACATGTATAATCAATGTGACTAGTGATTACACTCTAATAAGTGAGAAGCTAGAGTGATAATGGGACAAAATAATAGGGATATAATAAGGGATGAGGTGAAGGAAGACCAAGAGATGGATGAAGAGATAGGTAAAGAAGACAACAAGATCACAGATAAATATGAAGGTGGAGAAGGATGTAAGGATCCAAGCATGGACATATAGGAGGAAAAAAGAAGGTTTGGAAAAACATAGAATGTCATCAAGGGAGATGAAAAAAATGAAATGAAATGAAGAAAATAGAAGAAAAATAAAAGGTATAAGATGGGGGTTTGAGGAATGAACTAAAGAATGACATATTGGAGAATTGAAAAGGATGGGGAAAGAAGTGTAGCAATCATGAAGGGTAAGGGGAGGATGAGAGATATGGGAAGCCATTAAAGGTTTGAAAATAAGTCTAAAAAAGATCAATGAGAAAATAGTTTGGTGATGAAAATGAAAAATAATGAAATACATCAAAGAAAAGGAAATAAGAGGGAAAAGGAGTGAAATGTGGACATAAAAATGATGACAGGAGAGTGAATAAGTAGGTGAAGAGTCGACCAAGTAAGCATGGATGATGATAGGCAAGGAGAGGAACAACAAAGCTAATCATATGGTAGTGTTGGAGATGATAATGGGATGGAAAATGAAAAAGGGGGTAAGAAAAATGAGGGGAAGAAAAGGCTAGGTGTATAAGAATCTAAAGAGATAAGGTATGTGTTAATCATTTTGTTAGAAGAGATTGACAAGATGAATGGTGATTAGAAGAGATTGACAAGCCAAAAAGTGGTGATGTGGTGAAGAAATAGGGGAACACAATGGAAGGGCATGAGATGAAAATAAGGGATGAAGATTAAGGATAATAATAATGAAAAGGAAGAATTGAAGCAAGGATATAAAACATAGACACTCACACAGATACAAAAGATAAGTGAGTATCAAGATGGAAAGAGGAAAAGGGGAATGAAAAGTGAAAAAGGATATAAGTAATAAGAAGAAAAGGACAATTATGGAAGGCTTCTCAAAGGATAGAGACCTAATTAGAAGCTAGCTATGGAAGGAAAAAATGGAAAAGGTGGGAAGAGTGGCAAATCAACAAAGAGTGGTGGCACACGTAATAAAAAAATGGGATGTTAGAATAAGTAAAAAGCATGCCAAATTGAAAAGATGGGAAACAAGAGAACAAGAACTGAAAATTATAATGAAGGTGGTTTAGAAGTAGTGGAAGAGTAGGAAAAAGGTGCTATCAAATAAGAAAAAGAGGTAAAAGTATCCCTCGATATGCAGGGGAATAGGATGATGTGTAATTGGTGAGGAAAAGAGAGTGATAAAGAGGGTACAATAAATAGCCAAAGATGAGGGGATATGATGAGGATGGTGAAAGAAGACAAAGAGGATAAAGGGTAAGGTTGGTAATAAGTGGAGAGAGGGACAAAAAACATGAAAATTAGGTGAGGGAGCGAGATACAAAGCATGTGAAGAAAAGGTGATATGAGGCCAGTAAAGCAGAGTAGGTGGTGGCTTTAAGGGAGATAAGAGGGGCCAATGAGGAAGGCTATCAATCCTTGTGTTAAAAGAGATTGACAATATAAAGGGAGGGATGTGGTCAGGAGATGGTAGAGAATTGGAGGAAGATATTTTAGGAGGAAAAACAAAATAAAGGATGTGACTAAGCTGACCTCAGTAACTTATCACTACCTACATAATCCAAAAAGACCTCAGGCCAATGTAGTTCTCCTAGAAATTAGGGAAAAACAAAGAGAAAGTATTAGGTGATGTTAAAATATAAAGATGTTAAGAAAAATCCAAAACTTCCTTGATATAAGACACCCTAAGCATGAAGGTGTTATTATCAATGGAAATTAATGAGAAGAAAAAGGGGAAGATAATTAGTTATTAGTGTCTAAATGCCTTTAGAAGTCAAGCAGTGCCTACATAGTCCATAGACATCAAACCAATGTAGTTCAACTAGGGTTGGAGAATGATGCTCAAATGGGTTGCCCCAATTTGATGGACCACATGGTCTAGTTTTGTTAAAGGTTTTCAAAAAAAAGCGTGTGTGTCAAAGGCAAGTTGGGTTATAAAGAAACACATCCCTAGAAGGTGGGTTGATTGATTCTAATGTTATTCTAATTTTATTTATTTTTTAGATGGATTATAGTGGTGGCACATAAGTAGGTTAGATGACCATACTAGACATGGAAAAATATATGAACAATACATGACTCAATGAAGAAAGAATAGGAAATGAGGCATAATACCTATTTGTTGACAAGGATAAAGTAAAACAAAACCCAAGGTTAGATTGACTTAAGTAACATAAGCCTTTTAATTACTTTACATTAGCATGCATTAGTTGGTAAAATAAGTTTCTTGATCACAGTGTGCCAAGTAAGCTCAAAATCTCTTGATTTATAGATAGTATAAAGGGAAGATGGGTGATAGGTGATGTGAAGGATAAAGGGTAATCTGTATGGTAAATGTATGTGGGTGAGTTTTCCCCTTCTATAGGTGACCTAAGAATAATAATAGACAAGTCCATGTCATATCCTATATGTAGACTGATCAATGCAACAAGTCTATGTGTGAAATATGATTACAACTTCCATCTTATTATGTTGCTTGAGATCCAATTACGGCTTTAGCTTTTGTTGTGGTAGTGGATCTTTTGATTTATTGTTGTATATGGGAAGTTGATTGATATGGGAAGCCTTCAATTAATTGTTCTTATTTTGACAAAGTTAACTTAGCCATCCTTCAAAGGAGTGGTCTAATTTTCGTGACTTTGTTTAATTCTCTTGATAGATGTCCTTCAAGGGAGTAGTCTACCTTATATTTGGAAATTTTTATGTTGTTTTTGGGTAGTTGTCCTTTAAGGGAGTAGTCTATAATGCTTAAAATATTGACCCAAGTAATATTTTGGTATTCAAATTGGATGTGATGTATTTTAAACATGGACAAGTCTAATTAGGTTTAATTTTTTTCTGTTATGAGGGCAAAACTTTGAAACAAGAAGGTTAATGATATGTGAAGAGGTGTGGTTTTGAGAGACAATGACCATGGGATTCCATCTTGTTAGAGATGAAAATTATCCATGAGAACCATGCCATGGGTAGAGCCATAGTACCAATATTTAGGGTTAGGTTATGACTATGATGGTTAATCACATGGTTCTATATTGTAATCAATTTTCCTTAAAAGGAGAGGAGGAAGATGGGTGAAGGTTAAAATCTCATAATCAAGGGATGAGCTTGAGTTAGACAAAAATAGTGAGCTTGATACTTTTTTAATATAAGAATAGATGTAGATGTGAAGCATTGAGAGGCTCAAGTTCTAGTTTACCTTTGAAGGAATATAAATGATAAGCTCCTGATACATACTTATGGGTTATGATGTAGGGTCCAAGCCAATTGAAAACAAACTTGCCTCATTTACTTTTCTCCATATTGGTGACATGTTGGATTTCCTTTAAGATGATGTCTCTGATATTAAAGTCTCACACTTTTAGGTGTTTTTCATAAGCACACTTGATGCATTCTTGATATACATGAAGATGGTTAATGGTAGCTAGATGATGCTCATCAAGTGACTCACACTAAGCCAAATAGTGCTAATGATAATCATCCTTAGAGATGAGTTATTGTAAAGATATGCAAAGGATAGGATTTGGAATTCAAGAGGTAAAATTACCTCTACTCCAAAGACTATAGAGAAAGGGGTAGCACCCGTAGAGGTTTGAATGTTAGTGCAATAGGCCCATAAAGTGAAGGGGATGTGAAAAGGCCGATCCTGAATTGAAGCACTGACTACTTTGGTTAGTATTTTATTGAGTATTTTGTTAGAGGATTTTACATATATATTTTTTTGTAGATGGTAAGGCAAGGAAAATTGCAAGTCAATTTTGAATGCATCACACAGACCCTGAACTTGCTTATTTTTAAAAGAATTTCCATTATCGGTGATGATCTTATAAGGAACACCAAAGTGATAGATGATATGATGGTTGATAAAGTCAACAATCTTCTCCACTTTAGTTAAGATGAGAGGGATATCCTCTACCTACTTGGTGAAATATTTGGTGGCTATGATGATGGAGCTATGTCATTGTGAATAATGGGGGTTGATTTCCCTAATGAGATTGAATCCCCATTTTTGAGAAAGGTCAAAAATCGTTAGATACTTGGAGGCCATTGGCTGGTGTGTGATGTAAATTAGTGTGTTATTGACATTTAACACACTTTTTTACACAATCACAATACTCATAGTTGAGGGTGGGCTAATAATATCCAAGGTGAAGGATATGTTTAGTAACCTCTAGACTACTAAAGTGTCCTCCACATATCCCATCATGTGTTTGGCATGGGAAGCTTCATTCTTGTGTAGGCAATGAATAAGGAGGTTTTCAAAACCATGTTTGTAAATTATTCACCTTAGTATGGTGTAAGGAGAGGTACTTTGATCAAAGTTTCTTTGAGAATTCCTAGAGAGGAGGGGAGGAATGATGCCTAGGTTGAGGTAGTTAAAAGTTTGGTCATAGCAAATGTCAGATGGGGATTCCTCCACATTAGAAATGGTGGGGAGGTTGGATTGGTTATAATAGGGTGTGGTAAAATGATGAATAGTGACAAATATTTTAGAATTGAAAGGCTAGGAAGGGATCTGGGAATCAAGGAAAGCCATTGTATCTGTGAATTTATTAGTAGATCAAGAAACAAATTAGACTAGGTAATGTTTGAATGATGTTAAGAGTTTTTAAACTAAAAGTTTGTATTTATATAAGACATCATTATTACATTAATAGGATCTATTTACTTAGTTGACTGCAAGCTCAAAATCACCAAAGACATTGATGGTCTTTATTCCCAAGGGTAGAGTGGTTCGGAGACTTATGACTAAGGCTTCATACTCATCCATATTATTGGTGCATTTGAAGTTAAGTTTAAAGGAAAGAGGAAAGGGTTCACCATTGAGAGGAATGAGAATAACTCTAGCACCCCTATCTTGTTGGCACTTTGAACCATCAAAAACATAGTCATTTGGTAGGTTATGTCTTTTTGGGAAAGAGTAGCAATAGATTCATCTAGGAACTCGAGATGAAGTGGTTAGTGATCTACCAAAGGTACTTCAGATAATTGGTCAGCAATGACTTTCCCTTTAATCAACTTTTGCTGAAGGAAATCAAGATCAAATTTTACTAAGATCATAAGCCACTTGGCCATACATTAGTTTTGGTATGTCTTGGAATGCATGTACTTGAGTGGATTGGTGTTGGTTATGACATAGGTTTTATGGTTAAGAAACTAGTGGTGAATTTTGGTGCCCATGAAAGTCAAGGCTAAGTAGAGCTTCTTGGTATTGGTATATTGAGTCTCATATTCTATGAGCATGTGGTAGATGTAGTATACAACTTGCTCTCTATGTTGTTAATTTTGGTGAGCCAACATTGCTCCTAAGGAATGGTCAGTGGTATAGATATATAAGTGAAAGGGGTGGTCATCCTTCAGAGGGATGAGGATAGGTGGTTATAAAATGTATTATTTGAGTGATTTAAAGGCTTTTTAACAATCGTATTCCATTTGAAAGAGATATCCTTTTTCAAAAAGTGATGAAAATGTTGGCACCGATCTGAAAGTTGGGAAATGAAATGGTGAATGGATTGACTCTTTCCATATAGACTAAAAAGTTACTTACGGTTGGTAGGAGGAGGCATCTCCAAGATTGACTTAACCTTGGCCAAGTCTACTTTGATTCCTCAAAGGGAGATGATAAATCTAAGAAGCTTCCCTGAAAGGACCCCAAAAACACATTTCTTAGGGTTGAGTCTGACATGGAAATGGATTAGGCATTCAAAGATAATGCTAATAAATTTTAAATGATCTTGTCAATATTTGAATTTTCCCAAGAGATCATCAACATAATCCTTTATGATGGTGTGGATGAGGTCATGGAAGATGTAGATCATGGCTCATTGGTAAGTTGCACTAGCATTCTTTAACCTAAAAGGCATGACTTTGTAGTAAAAATATACCCAAGGAGTGGTAAAGGTGGTTTTATGCTAATATTTAGGAGTAATCAAGATCTGATTATAACTCAAAAACCCATCCATGAGAGATAACATCTCATGGTCAACTGTAAGATCAACAAGCTAGTCAATACTAGGTAGAGGAAAGTCATCCTTGGGGTAGGAAAGGTTAAGGTCACAAAAGCCCATACAAATTCATTTACCCCAATGGCTTTGCTAATAGGTATGATATTTGAGACCCATTGGGGATAGTCAATGGGTTTAATAAATTTTATATATAGGATACGTTGAAGCTCTTCTTTGATGAGAAGGGCTATGTGGGGATGCATGCATCAAAGTTTATATTTAACAAGATTGGCATCATGATGAGTGACTATGTTATGGGTAGAAATGGTGGGGTCAATCTCAGGGATATCATTATAAGACCAAGTGAATACTATGCTAAGGTCTTGGAGGAAAGAGGAGAAGTCTTGAAGTTCTCCAACATTTAGTGATTGGCCCAATTTGATAATGTGGGGGTTATTCGTAGCACCTAATTTGATATCCATGGTGGATTCATTCAACATTGTCAAGGATTTAGGAGGAAGGGATTTATGGATTGAAGAATCTAAGGCACCAAGGTAGGTGAGAATAGAATCATCATCTTGATGTTGGATGGTATTGATGGTAGGATAATCTTTCTCTATCATTTTAGGATGGATGAGAGGAAGGGTTTGAATTTGGCCATCCTTTTGATAGGCCAGGGAGCCTAAACTAATAGTTTTGATCAAAAAGAAAGTTAGGAGGAATAATATCAAAATCCTCAAACTTTAAATAAGGTTGGGTTAGTGAAGAAGAGATGTCTTCCTTGATGGTGTCAATAGGTTTGGGTGAATTGGTAGGTTATTCAAGTGGTACAAACTCAAGGCCAAATGACTCATGAGGTTTTTGGGTTTTGATCGAAGGTAACTCGTGAGGTCCTTATTCATATCAGCCTAGACCAAATCCCTTCTAGGAACACCTATGAAGGTATAATTTATCAAATGTTAGTTTGTCAAGGTAGGAAAAGCTAGAGGTGAATGGTTAGATGGAAGAGGTAGTGGTGGAAGAAAGAAGTAATTAATCAAGTCCCCCATAGATGAAGTTAATTTGATGGTTGGGGGGATCAAAAGGGATGATGGTTTTGATGTTAGAGTCATAGAAAGGTTCATGTTTGAGGTTCTCATATTCTTAAGGAGTGGGGATAACATCTAATGCTAGAAGGAGATACTCCCCTAATGAAAATTGTTAGAACATAGATCACAAGTACTCCTCTATGGGGATCTATGAAAAAGGGATGGATGAGCTAGTTGATGTTTTATCAATGGTTGGTGGTTAGGGTGTAACTACTAAATGTGCATTTGATGGGTGTACGAGGACATCATTGGGGTGATAGGTCATATTCCATTTTGAGAAAGGATTTAGGTATGCTTGGATATTGATGACCTGGCCCTTGTACTCAAATTTAATGCATTCATGGAGGGTAGAGGGAATAAATTCCATGGAGTGAACCCAAGGTTGTACCAATAAGATTTTGTATTGAAATTATCCCTCTACCACATAGAAAAGTTTAGGGAGTGTGCAAATTCCTACACAAATATGAAGGATGATGGTTCTCAAGGTAGTGGCCATAGTGTCATTAATGGATTAGAGGACCACTATGGATTCTGACATGATATTATTTGGTAAGTCAAGTTAGCCATAAGCATAGGAGGATATGATGTTAATGTTATCTCCCCCATCAATCATTACCCTTTTGACATGGGTTTGGTTGATGTAAGTGGTAATAAAGAGTGGGAGATCTAGGTCCTCAGGGTGAACGAAAGGTATTTTTGAATTATTGAAGGTGACAAGGTTAGAATTTTGGAAGGAACCAACAAATGTAGCTAGAGGTTGAGGGTCATTGGGTTGGACATAGATGGATTGAAAGGCCTCTATTAGTTTTTGGTGGTGATGGGAAGAAGTAGAAATCAACTCATTTAAGCTCATTTTTTCCTGGGTTTGGTAAAGTTGCTTGAGGATAGCTTTCTAGATAAATATTGCATATGGGTTGGCGTATGAAGGTTTAGATTGGGGGCACCCAAGATAGACACCTTGGATTTGATTTAAGATGGAAATGGTTGGGTATGGTTTGCTTTTGAGTTTGAAGAGGCGTAATTCCAAGGAATGGACACCTTGGCCTTCCCTTTATCCTTTTACTATGATCTAGTGACCACATTAATAGTATGGATAGATAGAGAGGGTGAGGTAGTTGAGTGGTCAAACTCGTATTCATTCTTAAGTAAGTGTTGGGTAGATTTTATTATGTGTGAGTGGCATAGGAGGTTTGTCTGTTAATATATTTTCCTCCTCATAAAGGTGTTGGATGAGAGTTTAGAGAGATTTGCAATTCTTTGTATCATGGTTGGGTGTCTTATGGTATAAACAAATCAAATTGTTATTGAACCATGATGGTTTTTGACATGAAGGATCAAAGGGTTTAATATGTGGTAAGTTTAAGGAAGATTTTCTCAATAACCGTTGGAGAATGGTTAGGTACAACTCAGTTAAGGGTAGTGAAGGTTTAATGGTTTTTATTTTGGGTGTTGAGGTAGAAGGTTTTTTGGAAGTAGGTTTGGTGATAGGTGTCTTAGGTAAGGTGGTACACTTGGTTGATGGTTTTGGTTTAGTTAAGATGGTTGATGAGCTAGAGGTAGAGGATGGTAAGGTAAGTAACTTAGATACTGTTAGTTTTTTAAAAGTTTAGTTAGGAAACAAGTGTGAAGGTGTAACCAATAGAGGTGGTGAGGTTTTAGTGAAAATAATGGGCTTCATGCTCAAGGTAGAGGGATGAAGACCCAAAATGGAGGGAAAGGTTGAGTGAGGTAAAATTTGAGGCTTTGGGCCTCTATGTAGTTTTACTTTTTTGGTTTTTTTGGTTGTTAGTTTTGAAGGGGGTTTGGTTACTTTAGTTGTCTTGGTCGGTTTAGGTGTTTGAGGGTCAATTAATTTGGAGGAGGTTTTGGTTGGTTTAGAGAGGCTATGTTGGTTCACCAAATAAGGGGTTAGAGGTTATAGTTTGTTCCCCTTACCTTTGTCTTAGTTTTTGATTAAAGGTTTTAAAATTAGAGGTTTGGTGGGTGAAGTTATCTTTTCTTGTGAGATAGTTGTGGTAACCTCTATTGAAGGTGTAGTTATAGTTACATCCTTTATTTGGATGTCCAAAAGGGTATAAGGTTACTCTACTATTTCAATATTCAGAGAGGATTTGGTGGATTGGTGAGCCAGTTATTTATTAGTGGGTGTGTCAAGAACCATGTTAACATTATGGGTGTCAAGAGAGCATTCGATGTTGTTACTCTTATTTTTAGTGAGAGCATGGTTTGGAAAAGGTTTCCTAAATATTTCAAGGGCTTGGTTGGGTGGTGTATTAGGGTTATCCAATATAATCTCCCCCTTGTCAATGAGGGATTGGATAAGGTATTGCACCTATTGATGTCATGTCCTATGACTCAATGAAAGGCACAATGGTCATTTTCATTATACCAACTCGGCATAGGGAAAGAAGCATAAAACTATTGGGGTGGTTTAATTTATGGAAGTTGGATGATATTATATTTTAATATCTTTTCCAAAATAGAATCATAGGGTTCCCCCAGTGGAGTTAATTACTTCTAGTTACTCCAAGTTTGCTTCCTTGGGATGTGGTTTGAAAAATTAAAGGAGTTGGAGGTTTGGTTCCTTGGGTTTTATTGGTTGGTAGATAGTGGAGGTGTGGATTTGAGGATAATATCATTGTTAGTTTCTATGTTTTTAGTGTTTGGATTAGTTTGGTGGTTTGGTTTCAAAGAAGAGGGCTCATTGGGCTTGTAAGTTGAGTTTTTGTTTTTCAACTTTAACTTTCCTTCATCAATGGCTCTATTCTCTAGTTTGTTAGCCATGGTAAAAGCTTCATAAAATGTATAAAATATTTGGACACATAATGTGGATGAGATATGCTTGGTGCATGCATGAGCAAAGATCTCTATAAGTTCAATTTGAGGTAAGAAAAAGGAAAACTAGTTAATTAAGTTCCTCAAATGAGCCATAAAATTAGCAATAGACTCATCCACAAATTGTTTAATGGAGTAGAGGTTGGTAAGGGAAAATTTCTTCAATATATTGATCAAAAAGTGATCCAAGAAGTTTTTGGCTAGTTGTTTGAAGGAGAAGATGGAATGTTTAGGTATGGCACTATACCAATCTAATGTTGGTCTAGATAATGACATAAGAAAGGTATAGAGGAGAAGAGCGTCATCATGGGAAATCAAGTAGTATGAATGCATAAATTCTCTTAAATTTTGTTGAGGGTATTACTTACTGTTAAACTTGGTAAATTTTGGAAGTTCCCACTAGGTCAAATAAGGTCTGATAGGGACTGAAGGGTAAATAGGATCATTACAAATTTTATCATAAGATAAGAGATTATGGGCTCCAAAGATGGATGACTCAAGGGTAGTCATCTTATCCATGATCATCTTCATGAAGTGCATTTGTGTTTGACCACTCAAAACTTTTTAGGATGCATATTGTGGTGGTGGTTGAGAAACATGTTGATAGTGGGTAGAAGGTTGAGGGGTTACCACATATTGGTATGTGGATGCCAATGGTTGGGTAGAAGGGATATATTAGTATGTGGATCTCAACAGTTGGGTAGGTTTAGGTGGTTAGGTAGTGGGCATATGTCCTTGTTAATTATGGAGATAACTAAAGGTTGCTTGTTGGGTAGAGGTGGTACTTGGGTTAGTGGTCGATGGAAGGATAGTGACCTTTGTACTAATTAGTGGTAACATGAAGGGAATGGACACCACAAGTATTTAAAGTATATTAGTGGTTGATGGGTTAGAGTTAATTAGAGGGAGATGGGGAGTGTTATAGGTATACACTCTTATTGTGGAGGAGTGATTGGTAGGTAGTATAAGGGCAGTGGTAATTTGGGTTGGTTGATTTTGGGTGGTATCCTCAAGAAAATTATTGGTCAATGATAGGGCTTGGGTAAATAAAGGTTGAGTAGCATCAATGGTAGTGGAGGTACCCCCATTAAGTGGAGAGGCATGACATAAGGTATATCTATAGGTGGGGTTAAAACTAGGATTTGGTGAGATGTAGTTCTAAGGTAATGTTCTAAGGATACGTGATTATTGTTTAGGAAAGTGATAAAATATGCATCTCCTAGGATTATATGAATAGGAATTTTTAGAGAGTGAAGGGATTATATGGGTTTGGAAACATTTTCCATGGATGTAGAAGTGGAAAAGGTTTCTTTATTTGGTGGTGAGTTTTGTTTCTCAAGGTCTCTTCATTGTTGGCAAGTGAGAATCATATGAGAAGATAAGAAAGGAATGATAGATTATCACACCTCAAACAAAGAGCAATAAAAAAATTCAAGTCAAAAAATGCAATCACTAGGATTAAATTAAACCTTAAAATTTTTATTATCTCTCTTTTGGTTTATGCCTTAAAAAGTGTGATGAGGAAATTTGGTTTGCAGAACAGGTCCTAAACAAGGTAGTCTATGTTAGGTCTCGGGTTGCATTTAGGTGATCAAAAGAAGTCTATATTGGATTGAGTATGTGTCTTGATACTTGGGTATTACTCCCCTCACATCACAATCCTACATCCATTGTAATTTCTTATCCAATATATTTATTACCAAATCTTATACTCAACTAGATAACTAAGTTGGTTATCCTCTCGGTGATTAAATCCAAGCAAGATAACTAAAAAAGGGTAAGGTGATCCACTAGGTGATGAAATCATAGTCAAGCCTTGTCTCAAGTGTGTTTGATATTTGTTTTAGTGTAATTGGTTTGGTTTATGTAACATTTATGTACTATAGTTAGTTTTCTTTGATTAAATTGAACTACATGAGCTAATTAAACAAGCAGGCAAACTATGTATGCAAGTTAATTTTAATCCAAAAGAAATTTTCTTATTTTTATGAAAATAAGAACAACTTAAAATGTATCTAAATTCATCATGAAAATTAAATCCTAATCCTCTGATTAATTATCTTTTGATATTTTATAAATTCAAAAAAAAAAGTGAAAATTTTTTACCTTTTTATTTTTTTAATTTTCTAAAGCAAAAGAAACTAATACTTACATTTTGAAAGAAATGAATGCTTAATTTTTAAAAATGAAATTAAATATAAATTAAATTTTAATAATTAAACTAAATGTCTTAAAACATATATGAACCCAAGAAAACTCTAAGGTCCCACTGGGCATGCCAAAATGTTTCTATCTAATTTTTTTGCTTTTTCCTAGTGTTGAAAAGAAAGAAACTAGTTAAGAGGGTGTGTAGAAAACCCTATTAAGAGATGTATGCATTAAATTACAAAAAATTTGAGAGATACTATTTGTCTTGGGAGGATGACTTGAAATAATAAAGCACTACCACACACTTTTTTATATACAAGTAAATGGGTGGATTTCTTAACATGAGCTAGATCCTAGAAGTGAAAGCTTCCTAGGATGCTGTCAATCCACCTACTTTAAACACTTGAGTTTGTGAATAAAAAATAAATTATTTGCATAAAATAACATAAAAATGAAATTTAATACAATAATATGATATCAAATAACCGAGTTTAGCATAATAAAGTTAAATACTTTTCTTAGAAGATGACTAAGCTAAATCAACTAGTGTTGACAATTAGTTAAGGCAAAATGGTGGTTCTTGGTTTGGTGATAAAGGTCAAAAGGATTGTTTATTTGGGTTGGGGAAATTATTAAGGCTGAAAATATACAAAGAGATGAATGGGTAAATGGGGTAAAGGATTAGAGATGGAAAAAGGGGGGAAATGGGTAAAGATGGCAAAGAGGAAAAAGGGTTAAAAAGGGGCAAATGGAACAAAGAGGAAAATGGGGTAAAAGGGTGAAAAGAGGTAAGGATAAAAAATGGGTAAAAGGGATAATAAGTAATAGGTTGAGAGGTGAAGGGTATGGAGGCCAAGAAAACTAAATAATTAAAATGACAAAAATAAAAAATATACCTTGATGCTTGTTGGAGATGGCCTGATGATGGCTTATTGAAGATGTCTTGTTGAAGAAGGCTTGTTGAAGATTTTGGCAAAGTTTTGATGTTTATACCAAATATTAAACAACATAACCATGGGTGAAGGGAGAGAGACATATTTATAGCATTTGTTTTCAAGAAACATGCCAAAAGAGGGAATAGTATAAGTATGGCATCATTTTTCAAGTGGACTCATAAATGATAAAGGGGATAAGGATGGCAAGATTCCCACATTATTGGCTTGTCTCCCACCTTGAACATGAGTCTAGTTTTGAGATGGAATCATGCACATGGGCTCATATGAGGCCAAAGGAGTTTTCACCAAGCTAATTCATATATTGGCTAAGTGCCCCATGAATTTTGTCACCATTATCTATGTGGGTGCATGAGTGGTCATGAAAGAAAAGGGGGTGATATTCCCACATATCCAATAGGTGTCCCACTTGGTTTTTTTGTCTCCCAACTTGATAAAGAGTCCAAAATGGAAAGTGAATCATGCACATGGGCAAATATGGGTCCAAAATACCTTCCACCACTTACTTCCATCTTTTGGCTAAGTTCCCCATGCATTTTGGCATCATCCTCCATGCATGAGGAAAAAAAAGACATGTTTAATGATGGCCCCATAGGGTAAAATGTGCCATATTCCAAAAGAGGGGCCCTTTAGTTCTTAATGATGTCATGAAGTACCTTGGAGGTAGGTCCCAGGTGGGTTATGATGTCCCACCTCAAGCCACCTCACTTTTAAGCCATGTCACTTACCATATCACCTTCCATGTCACTTCCCTTCTCACTGACATGTCACATGCCATGTTACTTGTCATGTCATCATGAATAGTGATAGTGGGTCCCATAGTGAATAGTAATTTTGAATAGTGCTTTCAAATAATACTTATGAATAGTGTTATATGAATAGTAGAATAGTGATTTGGTTAGGTTAAGAGGGGCTAGTTAAGGAGTAATAAGGTTTTATGGGGTCTTTAGCAGGTTTTGAGGCATTCAATCATCAAAAACTATAAGTGTGTAGTTTTCTAGTGTCTACAATGTAATCCCACCAAAGGGTTATATGTCCCTTTAATTTTATGCAAGCAAATTTGACTTTGTTTTCTTTTGGTAAATTATTAAAGTCAAAATATTTGTCTAAATTTGTACTCCAATAAATAATTTATTCACCATATATACTACCTACATAGGTAGGAATCTCTATATTTGGATTAGACCTCTATCCTATCACTATTTTTAATAGTCTATTAATTCCTTCTTCCTCATGTTCTTCATCTTTTTATTCCTCCTCTTGAGCTTGTGGTTCTTCATCTCTATCAATTATGTCCCATATTATAACATTTATTCTCTTATTATCCTCTACTATTGTAAGCCTTACATCAAAACTTACTCTCAAATTTATCAACTCCTCCAAGATAACATCTCCTATCTAGATACCTCCTCTTATATATCCTCCTAGCTTCCTTCTAGGTGGAATTTTGGATTCTCAATGCAACTAACCAAAAAATAATAAATTATATATTAAATTAAAAGAGTTTTACCTTCCTTCAATCTCCTTTAGGTATCCAACATGCTCTAATGCCAATTTGATGTAAAGGGAGAGAGTTTGGAATTCAAAACACATGATTCTTCTTTAGGGCCTAGTCTCCTAGTAGCCCTTCTTTTATACAAAGATTATAGGTTTGGAAAATATATAAGGTTTATAAATTATATATATATATATATATATATATATATATATATATATATATATATATATATATATATATATATATATGTATATATATATATATACATATATACACACACACATATATATATACATATATATATATATACATATATATATTTATATATATATATATATTACCCATTAGTCCCTTACATCTTCACACAAATTTTCAAATCTAGACTCTTAATGGAAATCTCCTAATTCACAAAACCTTCCTGGAAATTAGGTCTTCTTAAGTAGTTTTACTAAGTTTTTAGTATAAAACCTTCCACACATGTCAATAATCCATTAAAAATTTAAAATTACATTAATTAATATGATTATAAGCTTTAGGTATAATTTGGGCCTTTAAGGAGGTTGTTAGAGTGTAAAAAAAAAAAAAAAACTCATAAACCCTAGCCAAGGTTTTACACAAACCTGAGAGACTAAATTTATTGTTTACAAAAACATCATAGTTTCCAATAATATAACCATAATTTTAAGATTTTTATGATCAATTTTCCATTACATTAATTGATAATAATTCTATAAATAATGAAAAATGTCTTAGAAATAGAAATTGCTAGTCTGAGTGTACACATAATGACTTTGCCCAGCACTATTAGAGATGAACATTGAGAATTATATTGATTCACACCTGAAAGGTAATAAATAAGAAATATAATTAATAAATATAAATTTAATATTTCTCCACATACATTAAACACCAAATTTAAAACTGAATATTATTATTCATTCATCAAAATTGAACTATAAATACTTATTCTAGACACATTCCAGCCTTTTTAGTCACAATGATATTTATTTTCATGATAAATAAAAATTTAAAATGGTTTATACAATATTTTTAATGTTATTCCTTCCATAACTACCTGACCATCGCATTACAACCATAAATCATTGAACTAACTCACTTAACCACATATTAGTATGTGGAAGGGGGTAGAGTTGGTTAAGAACTCATTGAAAATTACTTGATAATATTATTAACATGATGCACCAGCTTAATAAAGACTCTTAAACAAGTTATAAGTCCTCAAACATCATGATAAGAATCCTAAAATTGACTAACAGTGCCAAAATTGCTCAAGAGACAAGATTCCTAGTCTAGGAAATTCAAATGCAAAATGTGTGAGAAAATATAAAATGAGCCCAAATTTAAATTTAATGCTAACCTAAGACCTATAATGAATTAAAATCACTATTTTATACCTCTTAACATGTACTAAGACACTAAAATTTATTTCAAAATTCTTCTTAGGTGATGTTCTTACATCAAAAGCACTTAATCCAAAATTTGATGATTGTTCTAGAAAATTATTCTCGTCTACTTCCTACATGTTCTAGATCTAGATCTATATTATCATTATAAAAAGATAATTATTATGTTTTAATTATAATTTTAATACATAATATGGTTTTACTTTCCATTTTTAGCATATCTTAGCATAGTAAATTTAGTATATGTTATATTTGGGTTTTGTAATTAATTACCCTATTATAGATATGTTTATCGCCCTTGTGCTTATTCATTTATATATTCTTAACCCTATCTACCTATAGTAGTATCCATATCCATTTTAGGTTTAAGCAGAGTCATTGGATTACATAACATTGAATGAACTAGATGATCAACACTATCTTTGTCAAGATATTGGTATTAGTATTTATAAGGTACTGAGTAGCAACACTCAATTCCAATCTTAAAATATTTATTATTAAACAAAAAAAATTGGATCTCATGATTTTTTTAAGTATCACTATTTTTAAACTATTTCTCATTCTATTTTAAAGTATTCTTTTGTCATGTTTATTGTTTTAATTCATAAAACTATGATACTGAGGTATCTTTTTCCAAGGGACTAGCTTTTGCCTCCTCATAAAAGTAGACATTTTCACATGGAATGTTCATTTACCAAATTTATTATCCATATTTAACTGATAATCAATATATGAAATAAATTCATAATGATAATTTTTTTTAATTATAGTCATAATTCCATTAAAAATATTTTGATTATTTTCTACACCACATCTGTTAGAATCTAGATAAGATTTTATTTTCTAACTATAAAAATAACATGAATCACTTTGGAATTATAACTCCATTTTAGATTCTTGGCATGAATGTTAAAAGTTATTTAAATATTCCATTTGAATATCAATCAAATGTTCAAAAACACATTCCATATTTAATATAATTCTAATAATTTCATGTGCCTCTAATATTGAATGAAACAAACACAAGTCATTGTGGTAGTTATCTAGACAAAAAATATCTTCAAATTATTCTTAATCTCTTTTCTCTTAGTCAATTGAGTCATCTATGAATGGGGTGTCTCTATAAAAGGTGTGTCCAATTAGAGACATTATTCTATGTAATCAAATAAATAAATTTTTTTTAAGTTAAATAAATCACATAATAAATTAACCTATCATAGTAAACTTGTTTCAAATTATAGTATATTATAATCTAATTAAAATAAAAACTAATTCAAAAAAAGATAATAAATGAATTCAATAATAAAAATATGTGAATATAAAAATGATTAAAGGATGGCAATGCATGACATAAACAATCTAGGTAATTAATGTTCATCTTCATAATTAATTTCAAGAATTAGATTCACTTTGAATATAATACTTACTATTATATGTTATCTATAACAACATAAAAATTCAACAATCTATGCAATATATTCATTAACGAAATTCCACATCAACAAAATACAACAATGAAATTGAATATAATTTACCTTGATAGGTGTTATGTATTTTTTTTTTATAAAAGGTAAAAAAAGGGGTTTTTGATAGTAACCCAACCTTAATACATAGTGAAACAAATAGAAATAAGGATGACCATCAACTCTAAACATAAGATATGGCAACAAGGCAACACATAAGACACCTAGACCACACTAGTCAGATAATAGAATGAGGACCTATATGAAGCATAACCACTACCAGTAAAACTATAGCAAAACCTCCTCAAAACCAATCAGATTAGATCTTATGGATAGTCATATTCTCCATGTCCAAAGAATTTTTTGACACATTTTTAATAAGCTTGAGTTGGTTAATTCATGCATCTAATTCTTGTTTATTTCATTTTATGATTGGGTTTCTAATTCTAGTATATTTTATTGTAACTTCTTATACAAATCCCAACAATTTAACTTTCTTATTTATCAAAAAATCCTAAAAACTATCCAAGTCCTTCACATAATTCTTAATGGCTACCATACTCAATTTCTTGACTTTGTTGATGTTCATTTTAATATGTTCCAACTCAACTTCTAGACTATCTACTCTACCTTTAGAGATAACAACCTCTTCCCTTATCATGTCAACTTTTCTCTCAATGGGTCCTATCCCTTTCTACCTTTACCCTTATTTAATAAATCTAAGTCATGGAGCACCCAACTAATCATATGATTATGAAATATTACAAATTATAATATACTATACACTTTGGACTAAAATTATTTCCCTTCAAGGTTGTTGAGAGGATAATGAGGTCAGATTATTTCCATATGAACCTCAACAGGGGATCATGGACCAACCTTTGATCCACCTTCTCTATAACTTCACTCCTTCCCTTCTCAATTTCCTCTACCTCCAAATAAAATGTTCATCTAACCTCCTCTTCATAGATATCCTATAACAACACCCTCAACATCCCCTTGACTATTAATAATTCCTTTTCCCCTTACTTATAAGGACTCTAGGTCTCTGGTGAGCTCTAACCTTGCCTTTTCCTTTAACTATAGGTTTAACTTGCTAGGGATATATAATTTTTTCTCATAATTGGGAGGAATGATGATTCTAACAAACTTAACTTTCATTTTTATTTATTTCTTAGTCATATTGGGGTCATATTGATTCATGTATTCATATAAAATGCGAAAATTGGTAATTTGAGCATGGCTAATAACACCCAATCCTTAGGTCCATCTTGCTTGCTTTCTAAACCATCTCAAGCTTATTTTTATTGATTCCCAATCATTCATGGCCTTCCAAACTTTACCCTAGCTAATTCAGAACCCTCTCTTCATGACCAATCCATCCCCCTAGGCTCATCTACTTAGGACAATAGCACTAAAGTTGGACTATAGCACTAGACCTTAAGGTGTCCCCTTTTTAGCACTCCTATCTAATCTTAATTTGAGCCTAGATTACCATTTTTCCTTGATTCCTATTATTCATTATGTCAACCTAGTTTGGTTTCATCTAACCCAAAACCAATAGATCTCTATAAAATCCCATTCAAAGATCATTTGGAAAGGGTTGGCAAATTTCATTCAAGCAAGCAAGAATACAAGCAAGACCACTCAAGCAATCTTCCCTATTTTCTACATATATCTACCCTATACACTTTCAAGTCAATTCAATACCTTACACCAGTCCCTAGTCATCTCAAGCATACTCAGTTTTAGCATTTCCTACATTTTATTCGCTATTGCACCAAACACTCTTAAAGGGAGAATTAAATATGGCTTGATCCCTCTTTAGAGTATTGGTATGTAGGCAGTGTGCTCACACACAAGGTGTGAAGCACATCTAGTGCATCTTACACACACTAAACCCTTTTCCTAATTTACCAAAGTTTCTTTCAATTACATAGAAGATACAATTACATGAATAATCAGCTCTATAAGGAGCTCTATTGATAGTGAGGACCTAAAAATTAGTACACATGCTCACATTAAGTAGGAAAATAAAAACCAAAAAGCTTAAATCCTTAGGATAATAGTGTCAGAGAAGGATTATAGCACCGAAGCCCAAGGTGTCTAGTTTTAGCACTCTTGTCAAATCAAAAAATGAATTCTAGGATCCTATTTTCAATATTTTCCCAACCATGTATACAAATTTTTAAACCCTATCTCAATCAAAATAGTCCAGAATAAACTAAGTTTGATTTTCTCTCTCACTACTATTTTTAGAAAAGGTCTAATTACAATTCAATTTCACAAATTAGTAGCTTTAATTAATAATATTATTTACTAATTTCTCTTACTCAATCTTGTTTATTAAATAGGAATAAAACTCCATTATTCCCAAAAATAACAAATCATTTGATGAACTCAACTTACTTCGAATTTTACATTAAAACCTTAGAAACCCTAGGGTAAATTCCTAGCTAATTTTTCCCATTAATTTATTAAAAAAATTATTTAATATATAAATCAAAAATTTAACTCAAATTTTAAAATTTTTTAGTAAATTTTAAAATAAATCTATTTCAAACCCTAGTTGCATCAACTAGGTCCCAATAATTTTCTAGCATTAATCCAATAATTTCTTGATTTTTTACTTGCACATGTAAATCAAAAATTTATCTCAAATTTTAAAATTTTGTAGTAAATTTTAAAATAAATTTATTTCAAACCCTAGTTACAAAAATTATCTCCCAATAATTTTCCAATCATTTTCTAAATTTTTAGTTGCATATTAAAATCATAAAATCACTTCAAATTTCAAAAATTCATATTAATTTTTCAAAAATTTAGTTTTCTCAAAACCCTAGTTGCATCTACTAGGTCCCATTAAATCAATAACTTTCCCATAAATTTCTAAAAATTTTCTTGAATACTTAACTCATAAATTTAATTCCAATTTCTAAAATTCATAGTATTTTGAAAAAAAAATTAAAAACTCCCTAGTTGCATGTACTAGCTCCTATTTTGCTTCTTGAGGTATCACCTTACATGTTTGGTAGGTTAGTATCCTTTTTGTGCAAATTCCAATTCACTATTTTTAGGATTTTGCATTTCCTATATTTAGTACTTTTCATTTTTAGCACTTTGCCTATTACAACTTATTTCAAAACATTCAAACACATTTCAAATTGTTTCCTTACTTTAACAATGGCCCAATATACCAGTTTTGATAAATTGATAAAAGAGAACTTCAAAAAATATTAACCAAACATCTAGATATGCAAGATGACATGCTTAGAATTCTACAAGAGGAACAACAAAAAATCAAAAATGGTCAATCTTATCAAACCATAGAGCAACCAGTTATAAATGACACTACAAGGGAAACTATGTCTCAACAACCCCTATAGCAGCCCAACCTACTTTTATGCCACCAACTATAGCTAGTAAATCTTTGTCTCCTGATGTGGTAACCCTTGTGCAAGAGATAATATCTCTTCAATCCAAGGTGTTACATCTTGAGCAAGGTGCCGCTAGACCTACGTAGGCTTTGGATTCTTTTGCTTTACTACATACACCATTGGCATGTCACATTGCCTTTACACCCTTACCACAAGGTTTTGTTCAACCCAAGCTTACTCTTTATGATGGCAAGGGTGATCTGGAGACACATTTGAGAGCATTTCACATAGCATGTTTGGACTATGTACCAAATGACTAGCTACTTACCAAGCTATTTCCATGAAGCCTAAAGGATTATGCTTTACAATGGTCTTATAGTCTATCAAATCAATCAATGCATTCAATCCTCTAGTTAACATGTTCCTAGCACACTTTAGTATCAACATTGGTGATAAGGTTTCTTATGCTAAAGTTTCACAATTGAAATAAAGGTCAAATGAGAATCTCACAGACTATGTTCTTTAGTATAAGACCATCTTGGCTAAGATGACTAGCCCCATGGTGGATCAGGAGTTATAAGACATTTTCAAACAAAATCTTCTACCAGCACTTCATAAATCAATCATGTTCAAAAGAGACTCTTCCTTCACTAAATTGTGTCACACATTAAAGGAAAGAGAAGTCAAACTAATTTCAATGGGCAAACTAAAGTACACTAATAAATCAGACACAACTAATAAGAGTAACAACAAAATCCCATATAAGGTCAAGTTTAATGATACTAAAGGGAAGAATCAACCTATATTTAATGTGACTTCAAAGCTTCGTCAGTGAATAGTTTTGTCAGCACACCCTCAACATACTTTTTCACATCTTCTAGTTCCTCCAGCCAGGGTTTTACAGTAGCTTTTGGATTGTAATATCATATCTCTCCCTCTTATCTAAGAAGTTGATCCAATAAAGCCTCTTCCAAAGGGATATGATCAGCAAGCATTTTGTGACTACCATAGGGCACTAGGCCATATGACAAAAAGATGCATTAGTTTAAAGCACAAGATATAGGACCTAATAGATTCAAATGCTATTGACCTTGGTACTTTAGTTGAGCCTCCACCAGCAAAGCAAACATAGGATACAGCATTGAAAATCTTCTTAGATCTATTTCCACAACATTCTAAATAGGATATAAGGGACACAATAGGGGTTCATCATGCATATCATGCACATCCACCACTAGATACATAAAGGGCATCTTTAGTTGAGTTACATCCTTTGAGCAATATGATTAGTGTATACAATTCTAGAGTTTTAGCTAGACCTTATATCTCCTTCTCAAAGTAGGATATCATTGAGGATGATTTAGATTATCATGCACTCTTTATCAGAGCTTACATTCATAATCATCCTATTCATAGTGTACTTATTGACAATGGTGCCAATCTTAACATGTGCACCTTGACACTACTACAGCATTTAGGTTATTCAAAGCATGATATCACTCCAATAGACACAATTATTAGTGGTTTCATTAGGCATATAAAAATTTCATTTGGTAAGATAATACTTCCACTATAGGCTGGTCCTACACATGTGGCCACACCATTCACTATAGTTCCTATAGTAAGAGTTTTTTATATGTTACTTGGTCGACCATGGATTCAAAAACTCAGAGAAGTACCTTCTAGATTTCATAGATGCATGAAATTCATTCATATTAATAAAGTTTATATAGTCATTAGAGTTATATATGAGTTACCACTCCCCACTTTAGAGCCATCTACCAATTTATAGTCACCATTTTATATTTTGCCACTAGTTTTAATTTCACCACTAGCTTTAGTTTTTCCACTAGTTCTAGCTTCTCTTCTAGTTTTAGTTCCTCTTCTACTTCAGATTTAGACATAGTTGATGCATCCATCACCATTATATAGGGTTCATACCCCTCCATAGCTTTGATATTCTAGATAACTTATAGCTATAATATTCACACTCAAAGTAATTTCATTGAGATCTTATGCATCTACACATAGAGCACATGTTCAAAGAGCTTATCCTACTTTCAGATGGGTCCCTAAGAGCCCTAAATTTGCATTTACTTCTTAGAGTTATAGAGGGACCCCAAAGTCAATTCCTAATTTAGAGATTTTAGAGCATTTATAGCATATACATCTTTCAAAGCCATAGTCTCAGCATTTCCATCATGCTTCATGATCATGCACGATTTCACTCTTTGATACAAGACACCATGATAGGGATTCTCACATGAAACTCATCAGTTATTATCATTTCACCTCAGTAATGCCTATACATAGTTTATTCTACTTGATTGTACATAGCTCAAATAGTTCAAAATAAAAAATTCCAAAATACAAAAACAATATAACATTTCAAAAATTTAAAAACATTCAAATATAAAAAAACACCAAAAACATTTCAATTATATGCATCATCCATGTTTTACATTTCTAATATCATGCTAGGACTTACATTTGTTATTTCATGCTATTGTATGTCAATTTATCTATATTACCATGCTTCACATGATCTTCTTTGAGTGTGTGCAGTGACATCCAGCTACTTGATTTCTTCACTCTACCCATTGAGGGGGCATCCTACTTCTACATCTGAGATATACTTAGATATGCATACCCACTAGGGGCATCTTCTACATGACTACACCATCCTGATTATGTCATTCCTACACTACACACTCTAAGTTATCATGTTAATGTACATTATTTACTAGATTGTATAGATTACTATATTAACATTTCACTAGTATCTAGCACTTGTTTATCTCTTAGCATATACCTAGTCTTGAACTAAACATGTCTTACATACTTTCAATCTTGCTTTGATTAGTTAGATGTGATTCTCTCTTTCTAGTTATTAGATGCTTTCTCTTCTTACTTAGCATAGCTTTTTGGATTGTATTTTTAGTTCCTTCTTGTCTCTTGTATGTGCCATTAGGACATTTTCCAATATCTTTTGCTTCTATTCATGTGTGTGATTTAAGACATTTGCTAATGTAATTTTCTTATACTCTTCTATGTGCCTATGGACCTTTTGCCAACTTTGCTTACTTCACATTTATGTTCATGTAGAATTTGAACATGATTTGTATGATTATTTTCCAATTTGAGTGACATGTGCCCATGTCTCTTATTTGTGTGGCCCCTTGTCCACCCTTTTAAGCTTTTTGCTTCTTGTTCTGTGTGCTTATTTCTTGATTTCTTTTTTATTTTTTAAATACCATGATCTTTATCATGCATTTTCTTGTTCTCTTGGATGCCATGATGGACATCATGCTCCATCCCTCCTTGACAAAAATAACAACCAACAAATTGAAAACTAACACTTTTAGTTCCAATTTAATACATTAAACATGTTATTACATTGTTATATCTATCTAGGCATACCCCTGTTGATCTAACAATATCTCTAATCAAACCTTGTTATATCTTGAGATATCTTGTTGATTATCATTGCTATATCATGTATATTTATTTCTTAACACACTTACAAGGCTTCTTCTTTTGAGGTTAGTCATTGCAAGGTACCTATTCCTACCCTTAGAAGAGGGGAAACAAATTTGGGTTTTTCTATAGAGATCAGAGCTCCTAATCAATCAAAAAATCTAGTTTCAAAACAACCAGAATAGTAACTAGTCATCAAACCACTTAGAACAAACTAGGAAGATAGTCAAGATTCTAGAATAGTGATTAGTTTTGTCCCAAGACAATATCACTAAGGTTGGACTATAGTGCTAGACACTACGGTGTCCATTTTTAGTTCTCCTATCCAAACAATAAAAAAACTAGGTTTTTTATAAGCAGGTAGAAAGGTAGGTTTAGCTATAGTTTTGCATAATCAGACAAGTCTAGATCAGTAGTTTTCAATATAATTTTTTTAGAGAATACAAACATAGGGGGAATCATGCATGGCATAATTGTTTCTCACTTTCCATTTTTAGATACGTTTCTTGGTATAAATTTCAAATCAAAATCCATGTTTAGACACCAGTGATTGGGGGAAGATTACATAGTACTTTTTCTTCTTTTCTTTCAATTTTTAGCATTACCTAGGCATTCTCAATAGTTGCATGCCTTATTTCATCTACAAGTGGTTGTCATCATTTTATAATGGCTTTCATACAATCTTAACCTCTATATTCCTGAGTACCTGAGTTTTCAAGTGACTTCCACATAAACCAAATTTTTAGTTTTGGAGTGGATTTCATACAAGCCTAATCTCCATCTTTTCTGTGTTGGCCAACATTGGCCTAGCTTCTATCACACATTCAGCTATCTATGCCACATTTTTAGATTTCTAGAGCATTTAGGAGCTTCATAATCCATCTCATATGACATACACATTCATACATATCAGTATCAGTTCTTAGCTTCACTTCATGGGGCAATGATGAAGCCAAAGGGCTAGCCTTTGCATTCTTGAACCACCTACTCAGAGGGATTGGACACATAATCCAAACACTGATAATCACACATATGACCACCTAGTTTTACTTAGTGGGCAACGATGGAGCCAAAGTGCTAGCCTTTGCATTTTTGAGCCACCTATTTAGAGGGATTGGACACATAGTCCAAACATCGATGAAAACATGCATGATCATCTAGCTTTACTTAGTAGGTGATGATGGAGCCAAAGGGCCAGCCTTTAAATTCTTGAGCCATATTCTAGGGAATTGATCACTCAGCATCATTTTAATATAACTTTTGGTACAGCACATCCAACATTACTCAGCCTTACTCAATATCATAATAGGTTTTTTATATTGGTTTACATACCTGGTGAGGTGTATTCATTCCTTTCTCTTCCTCTCTATTACCTAGTTTTGTACATTCTTGTTTTATATTGCATATAATAAGAATTGATCTATTCTTTATTTTCCTTTCATATATTCACACTTACATAATGTTCTCTCTATGCAATATCCAACGTTACTCAGCATCACAAGCTCCATGGGCTTCACCTTTGCATGTAAGTTTAGGTACACTTTCTATTTTCCTTTATCCTAGTATTTTGCTTATTGCATCACTAGAATAAATGGGGGGGTAGGGCAGGGGAGATGGGGGTGGCATAGGTAAATGTAGTCATAAAATGCAAAAAATGGTAACTTGAGCATGTCTAATGACACCCAATCCTTAGGTCCCTCTTGCTTGCTCTCTAAACCCTCTTAGTCTAATTTTTATTGATTCTCAGACATTTATGGCCTTCCAAAATTGACCCTAGCTGAAGCATTGGACCCTAGGGTGTCCCCTTTTCAGGGCTCATGTTCAATCATAATTCAATCCTAAATTACCATTTTTCCTTGATTCCTCTTTTTTATTGTGTTAGCCTATTCTAGTTTCATCTAACCCATGACTAATAGATCTCTATAAAATCTCATTCAAATATCATTTGGAAAGGGTTGGTAAATATCATTCAAGAAAGCAAGAATATAAGCAAGACCACTCAATCAATCTTCTCTATTCTCTGCATACATCTAGCCTATTCACTTTCAAGCCAATTCAAGACCTTACACCAATCCCTAGTCATCTCAAGCATACTCAATTTTAGAATTTCTTGCATTTCATTCACTATTTCACCAAGCACTCTTAAAGGGATAACTACATATGGCTTGATCCCTCCTCAGATTATTGATATGTAGGCAATGTGCCCACACATGGGGTGTAAATAATATCTAGTGCATCTTACACACACTAAACCCTTTTCAACATATGCTAAAGTTTCTTTCAATTGTATAAAAGATACAAGTATACAAATAATTAGTTATACAAGGATCTATGTTGACATCAAGGACCTAAAAATTGGTACCTAGGCTCATTTAGAGTAGGCAAACAAAACCCAAAAAGATTAAATCCTCAAGATAATAATAATGGAAAAGGACTATAGTGTCAGAGCCTATAGTGTCCAGTTCTGGCACTCCTATCTAATCAAAAAATGAAGTCCAAGATCCTATTTATGATAGTGTCCTATACCTACACACAAATTTATAGTCCTTGTCTCAATCAGATTAGTCCAGAGTAAGCTAAGTTTGATTTTCTCTCTCTCACTGCTATTTTTATAAAAGGTCTAATTGCAATTTAATTTCACAAATCAGTAGCTTTAACTAGGAATATTATTTATTGATTTTTCCTACTCAGACTTATTTATTAAATAGGAATAAAACTCCATTATTCCAAAAAATAACAAATCAATTCCTAACCTCCTCATTATTACCCTAAATTTTTGAGTTGGTCTCAGTGAGAGAATGGATGGGAGGGCACTCTGGAATAAGAATAAGATTAACCCTTGATGAAGTAGTTCATCCCCATTTCCACTTTGAATATCCATTATATATATTTCCAATGAAATTAATATAAAAAATGGAATCTTCATAGTAATATCATGCTTGAAGTGGTTGAGAACGTTGAAATGATAGTAGAGCCTAAATAATTTACCTTATAGCATAATGTATTAGATTATTTATAGACTGGCATCTGCCTAGAGCCAGAGAAGAGAAATTTATATAATGTCATCACTATTAGGGAAGTTTTTATACCAACTTGTTTTTCCCATAAAAATTATTAATCTCGAGCTAATTGATTCTCTTATCCTTAAAAATATTTTTGCCCTTCATAGTCATCCTTGTAATCAAATAAATTTACTCCTCATACACTTCCATTTTTACACCTCTCAGAGAAACTATCTTACATTTCCAAGATTTTGAAAATTTGATTGAGAGAGATAAGTCATAGCCTCACACTCTTTTCATGAAATTTGGCATACCCCCTTTCTTTAATTCTATGAATCAAGGTTATTTCTAGTAGCCTTATAGGAATATGATTCATTTCTGAATTTCCCACCTCCTATTTTGGCTTCAACTCTTATCACCTAAGAAAATCTATTAAACTATAACAAAGAGCCTCTATTGGAATTGGTCTCCCAAGATAAAATAAGAGAGTACTATTTGTATTCCTTGGGATTCAAACTTATCGCACCATCTCCCTTCCTTCTCCCTATGATAAAAATATTCACACAAGTGGAAACAAAAATACCAATGACATTAATGTTGATTAAGATCATTTCATTTGGATTGGAGATCACATGCTTGGGCATGATGATGAGACTATACTTCAAATTAAGTGTTGGTCTTTGATGGAACATAATGTAATCTTGAAATAGTGTCCCTTCATTAAGATTAATAGTGGTGATGTCATCAATCATGAGGGTGATTGTGAAACTAAAAAACATTGACATCTTGAATGACAGCTTCATCATTAATAATAATAATATTAATATATCTTGGGATATCATAGATAGTATCCCACTTAGAGATCATATTGAAGGATAACCCCCAATTGGCAATCCAATCTAAAATAGAATTCCCTTCCCTATAGGTGTGGGAAAAGAAGAACTTGATAAAATGGGTTAGTAATGCTCAAATTTCCTTGATATTATTTCTAATAGACCAACAAGGGTTAGAATTATTTTTACACTATTCAAAATATTTGAGTCCTTTATATGATTAATATCCTACAGTCCACATCCTTATCTAACTAGATACCTTCCAACATGGTTGTCACCTTTGAAAAGTGATTAGTTTACCTACCAAGAGGTTTAGAAAAATTAGCTATAAAGATCCCTATATTAATCTCTTATCACCCCACTGGCTCTATCTAGACATGGGTTGCCTTTTATATCCCCACTAAAATTTAGTTTAAACTAATTAGGAGGGGTGAAATCTACTTGGCCACTTTCCTACCCACCTTAATACAATCCTTGACAACAATAAAATTCAATAACATAGGTTTTATGTCTTAGCAACAACAAAATTTAATAGCATGGGTGTTATGTCTTAACAACAACAAAATTTAATAACATAGGTTTTATATCCTTAACAATAATTAAATTCAATAGGTGGTCTTTAATAATGACAAAATTTAACAATGTATTCAATTATATCTCAAACATATTTATTCTAAATAAGAAGAGTAATAACCCTAAATATTATTTCAAGTACGGGTAATTATTTTCATAATTGAGCTTTAACATTGTGAATTTGATATTTGGTTTCTATTTCAGCTATATTTCTATTACTTTAATTTTTTATTCCTTATCTCATAGTTTCATGTTCCTCATAGTTTTTCAAGCACTTCACAACTTACAGTTTTACAAATATGCTAAAGTATCACACTTTCACACTAGTTTGACTTCCATACTATATTAAACTATTTACACTTTGGATTTCGATAATTTTGTAGTTAATGACTTTTTTTCAAACAAAATAACTTTGCAAGCCTTTGCAAAATGACTTTACAAATCCTTCGTAATTCAAGTTTGTAAAGTGTTAGCTCTCTTTAGAGTTTTAACATTTTGTGCTTTCATAATTATCATATTTTCTTTGTTTTCATAACTTGTTTATGCTTTAATACTTCCAATTCTATGAAACAATAAAGTGAGGACATTTGGCACTATCACACTCCTTTTCACTTCACAAAATATTTGACATGGTGGATATATAATGGATAAGCAAAGAAAAGGCAAAGAAACAAAAAATCTCCATTTTGAGTTCAATTAACTAACAAGAGAGTATTTTGAAATACAAGAACTAGACCATTATCATACACAAATGAGAATATTTTCAATGTAGAGTATTATATTGTTTGGTAATTATAAGCCTTTAAATAACAATAACAATATGGCTACTACAAATAAGTTTATTTTCACATATGGCAAATCTTCTACTATCTACTATAAGTTTTTTTATGATGTATTGATTGAATGTTATAGACTACTAAGAAACAGGCCATCCTCTAATGATACAAAAGATAAAGATGCATATGAGGAAAATTTCTCAAATAAGAGGAAAGTTGAAGGTCACAACCAAGTTTATTGAAGATAAAACACAAAATTTGCCCTGAATTTAATATTATTACTATTGAAGATGTTGATGTAGCCCAGACTTGGGATAGCTTAATGAGAGATTATTTGATAGAATGGGATAATGACATGTCAATAGTTGTTAGAATTAGTGAGGCTAAGAGAAGAATTCTAGAATTTTTCAGTGAAGCCAAGATTGAGACCTTGTTTTTCTTAAGATGGCCAGATTGTGTCCTAAGAAGCTTTCATTGCACAACTAAATTAGTTTATACGAGATATTCAAGGTAGAAATGTTAAATCAAATTTGGGAATTAGTAACAAACTAATATATCTTGTGTCATATATGAATTAGAAAAGGTTAAACATGTCTCTTCTTGGCAAGAAATCATAAGATTCAACACAAGGTAGATATTAACATTAGTTACCCACTCTAAGAGCTAATTATCAAGAATCATGGACCTAGAAAAAAAAGGATGTGTTACCTACTTATTTTAGTTGATATGGAATGTTAATGAATTATTTGATTAAATTAAGTTTATATCTTCTAAATTTTAGATTAATTTAGTTAAGTAATGTGATTTTACTATTTTGACTAACTAATGATTATGTTTTTGATGGTAAATTTGGCATGTTAAATAGATGAGAAATTAGTTATCCCATAAGCCCTAATTTATGGGACATGATGTTTCCCAACAAGCAGAATCTATAGAACATACCATCCATGCAATCATAAGGCATACATTAACATGTTTCCCACTCTAAGAGATAATTTTCAAGATAGTCCTGGTGAAAAAAGGATGCATAACCTATTTGTTACTCTATGTTATTAAATGGTTCAACATATTATTAACATGTGAATATTTTCAAATAATAATAGTGTAAATAGGATTAATGGTTTGTTATTTAGAGTGTGTAATCACCCACTCTAAGAGCTAATTCTTAAGATGGACCTAGTGAAAAAAAGATGTGTTACATGGTTGTTTTTATGTTGTGTTAAATGGTTCAATATATTAAATGTAAAGAGTTTCAAATAATAATAGTTTAAATAGGATTATTAGTTTCTCATTTAAATTGCGTAGTCACTCACTTTTAGAGATAAATTATTCTACAAATGGACCAGGAAAAAATAAGATGAGTTGCCTACTTGTTACTCTATGTTAAATAGTTCAATATATTATTAACATGTAAATATTTTCAAATAATAATAGTGCACATAGGATATTAGTTTCACATTTAGAGTGGGCAGTCAACCACTATAAGAGATAAATTATTATCTAGATGGATGTAGGTAAAAAGGATGAGTTACCTCCTCATTATTACTAGTTTGTGTAATTGTTCAACATAGTATGTAAAAATTTTCAAATAATAATAATACAAATAAGATTATTAGTTTTTATTTTAGAGTGTGCATCCACCCACTCTAAGAGCTAATATTCATGATGGAATTGGTAAAAAAAGGATGAATTACCTACTTATTTTTAATTTATATGATGGCTCAGCATAACAAGTAAATATTTTTAAATAATAATAATCCAAATAAGATTAGTAGTTTCACATTTAGAGTGGGTGACAATCCACTCTAAGAGTTAATTCTTGAGATTAATTATTTTTTCAATTAATTGATCATTATGATGGCATTCTAACATAAAGATATTAGCATGTTTTTAAAATGATTTAGAACCAGTCACATGGGGAGATGTGATTGCTTCACATCATCACAAGAGTTTAGAATTATCCTAGTTTATAGATAATTATGATGCTATGAAATCATGGCATATGGCATGATGTGATTAGCTCACATCTTCATAGTGATTGTTTCCTAATTGAACCTTGATAGAGACAATGAAGTTGAGAAGCTACAAAAGTGTGATTTATGGCATGTCATGATAACCTCGCAACCCCATAGACTTTGAAACCCACATAGATTGAACCACATGATGAAATATGAGATTAGACATTTCCAAGTTTATAGACAACTGTAATGCCATGAAATTGTAACACATGGTAATATTTAACTAATTATGTAATTATTTATGGTAAATAATTTACATAGTAGTGTTCATGTAATTAATATAATCAACATTAAATATTTAATTAATATAACATATTGTATTTAATAGTTTACTTATTCTTCTACTTTAAAATTAAAATAAATTTTAATTATTCAAGATAATATTATAGTTTATAATATTTTCTTATTATTGGTAAAGGAGGGTGTTTTTAACATAGACCCAACCCTTTTACAAGATCCAAATAGATAGACTAACAAAACCAGAAATAAACATAATAGTGTGTCTACAAAAACTAAAAACTAATAAATAACTACAAAATATCCAACAAATAACAATTACACAACACCAAAATAGTGAATCAAACAAATAAGAACTTATAGTTTAAAATATTAAATAATCTCATAGTTTACAATATTGTAAGCTTGTAATATTACTTTTGTGTGTGTGTGTGTGTGTGTGTGTGTGTGTGTGTGTGTGTGTGTGTGTGTGTGTGTGTGTGTGTGTGTGTGTGTGTGTGTGTGTGTGTGTGTGTGTGTGTGTGTGTGTGTGTGTAATTATAGCATTCAATATAAAATCTTATAATATACCTTTATAGTAATTTTTATATGATTCTAATATTCAATATTATTTTATAGTTTATAATAAATTTATAAGCTTGTAAAAATAGTATATATATAATTATATAATACTAATTTACTTACTTAAAATTCAGTTCAATTTACTTGTAAGATTTTAATAATATTAAGTTTGTTGTACGATAATTATATAACAAAGTAAAATTTAATTAAAAATATTATTAATTATGGAATGTTTACTCTTATACATTGATACACAAGTACTATATAGTACTATTAATCAGAATTTATTTATATTAATTTTTTTTTTAAATATTTATTAAGACATATTCAAATTTTTTTAAAAATATTTACTTATGGCATATTTTAAATTATGTACCTACAATTTATTTTAAATTTGAATATGCCACCTTAATATTTTTTAGGCACATATTTCAATGTGACCCATACATCTTTTTACCTTATATTTAAAATTTTAATATGCCTTATTTTAATTTTAATGGTAATGAAAATCTAAGACAACACATTCAAATTTTGAAATTCTTGCTTTTTGAATCAAGCAAGATTTATTTATGGCACATTAAAATATTTATTTTTAAACAAATCTTTAGGGTTTAGTTTGATATTTTTTACAAGGGAAGATCAAAGGGAAGAAAATAAGAAGGAAGTAACAAGGCAATGCATAATAGCATGTGTTAGTTATCCAGATATCACCCATTAAAGGTTAGATTGCTCAAGTTTGACCTATAACTAGACTAATATGTTAATAAACTAAGGTTGTGGGATGCCTATATCTAGACCAGACCTCTAGGGTTTTTAATGAGGCTAGTTCTTTAGATATGATAGTTTGGGCCTCTCTTTATAAGACCTAAACAAGTTGAGGTGAAAAGGGTCAAGATATTTCATAAAATTAAACCTATTCTAACATGTGGTGATGCACCAAATGTTCAAAGATCCACTCTCAAGATTGAACTCATTATCACTAAGGTAGTGTCTATAATGGTTTTCAAGTAATAATGCTTCACCTAGAGGTCAATTTGATGGACTTAGGTTAGAGGGAAATGAGGATAAGGCTTGATTGAAATCACTTATACTCAACTATCCACTCTACACCTGAGACACCCACATTAAGACATACTAAATGACCTATAAGAAAAGTTTATTATCACTTAGGTTGAATGTGGACCTACAAAGGGAAGATAACCACTTTTACATATCAAAAAAATATAAAACATTAAGCACATATTAGTAAACAACTTCAAAATACTTTATTCATTACTCTAAGAGGTGCATAATACAATTTTTGGTAGTCTAATTGTAACAGCCTGAGGGATATTTAATAATAGCTCAAAATCTATATTTATAGAGAGAAGGAAAGCAAGAGAGAGGGATTTTGGTGCTAAAATAGGAATAAATGAGCTCAAATCCATTTGAACCATAGTTATAATTACCTCTACATTTATGCTCATTCAAGCTTCTTAATTGATCCAGGTCACTTCAATACATTACATAGTTACATTATTCCTTCACAGATGTTTCTTTATGGTTGCAATGATGAGATCAAGTTATTCTGATCATGTTTTGGCATCAATGCATTTATAACCATCAGATCAATCTATTATATTTTTGTCTTGGTGCTAAGTGTTCTTCACTAGTTTGTCAAGGCATGCAAGAGTGGAGAGAAGGATCACTTTCGTGCAACTAGTTTTAGAAATCAAGCCATTGAATTCTACATGTTTGCCTTGGTGACATTCTTTTAAATATTGTCTCTACTTTAAACTAGATCAAACTCTAACTTGGCTCCATGATCTTACTTGCTTTGGTCAAAAAATGCTCCTTTAACTTCTAATAGGAAAGATTCCTAGGTTTAACTTTTGGCCATCAAAAATCAACTCAGACCAATCAAATTTCTCCAAACTATCTTATTCATATTGATCTTACAAATCCCTATTATCATATCCTTGACCTTTTAACCTCCTATTCATCATAGATCTTTTTTTTATGAATGAATGTGGGCCTTTTATTTCCTACTACTTAAGATCCTTTGACACATTGACTTGAGCTTACACCATTGGATTAGGATATATGAATGAATTCAAACGATTAAATTTGCATGGACCCACCATTTAAACTCAAATGGCTAGCTCATAATCTTAAAATTGACATCCATGACTTTATACTTGATGTTTGTGTGAATGTATTTAGATTTTTTAACCCCAATGGTTATTTATCATGTCTTAAATTTGATATTTGCATGCTCTTCATTTTCCATCTATGTGACCATCATTGATGTCTGTGTGACCATCAATCTTTAAACCCAAATGTTGAGATTAAATTTGATGTTTGTGTAAATGTCCCATCCTATAAGTCTAACTTTGAATCTTTATAACTTGAGCTAGAAATCTCGCATGGGCATGAAATTTTTAAGATATGATCTAGGCATGAAGAGATACATGTCATTGTAATCCTTTAACTTGTGGGAGATTCCTAAGTGAAGATAAAAAATGCTCAAACAAGTTGGTCTACTCATTTTCACATGATGTCCTGGTAATAGTTTGGTCCTTAAACTTGCACATTTCATCTTTTGATCATTCCTTCAAAGTTATAATAAATTTCTAAGGCTCATGCAACCTTTTCTTACCTTTAGATGCTTATGAACATGATAAGACCTAATTGGGTCCTTCCATTTGCAATGTTGAGCCTGATTCTAAGCCACTTGATCTAATTATAAATTGGTACCCTTATAAGATTCTATGTATGCCTAATCAAAGCTTGGTATGTGGGGAAAAATGGCCAACATTTCTAGTGACATAGCTAGCTTGACCAGCTTTATGGTCATAGAACCTTTTTATTAACCAAGCTTGTTCATGATGACTAAATGAATATGGTAATACTTGTAAAAATAACTCTAATTTATTATTAAAGCACTTTTAGAGTAATGGGGAACCCATAAACAACAATAAATAAACAAAATGGACCAAAACTAACTAAACAACAAACAAAGAAATGTGCAAAAGCACTTAGAGGAAAAGACATACCTATTTACCTATGTACAAAGAGCAAGAGATCAAACTAATAGAAAAATTGAAGATACCTCCCATTGACAATGATGGGAAGGCTCTCTAAATTAAATTTATCAATATCAAATGCATTTCTTCCCTTAAAACTATTAATGACATAAGGCCCACTCCAAAGGCTATCAAACTTGGAAAGTTTCCCTAGTTTTGTATGGTCCTAATCCTATTTGAGGACTATGTCACCTTGCTAGAATGTCCTTAATGAAGATATTCTATCAAAAACTTTCTTAACTTTTTATTGGTTAAACCACATGTTATGCATGGTATCATCTTTTATCTCCTCCAATTCTCTCAATTCATTTATCCTAACCTCTATTGCATTACTTTCTAAAAGCTCTATTTGGTGTGCAAATTCCAAAGATGGGAGCTCCAATGAGATAAGTAGCCTTGATTCTCTTTCATAAACTAATAGATAAGGTTAATTACCAATTGAATTATTTGGGCTGATCATATCATCCCATAAAGTAGTCTTGAACTTTGTATGCCAAGATCTTTGATTATCTTATAGTGTTCTTTTGATGATCTGAATTAGGTTCTTGTTAGTGGACTCAACTAGTCCATTACTCTATGGATAGTAATTTGATGAAGACGTTAGATAAATAAATTTAATTAATATCCCATTCACATACCTTTCCACTATTGAATTCTAAATCATTGTCTGATATTATAGTAGAAGGTACTCAAAAATAGGTGACTAGACTCTCATAAAACTCAAGCACAAAGCTCTCATTTACCTCCTTCAAAGGCACTGCTTCCACCCACTTGGTGAAATATTTTTTAGCTATCAAGACCCATTTATTACTATAATTTTATGGAGTATGTATCATACCAATTAATTCTAAACCCCATTGCATGAAATTTTGCTTAACCTGAATAGGCCTTAAAGGTATAACAGCTAGTCTCTATTTATTTGTAAACATTACACACTTTACACAGTTCCTAACACATTAATGTGCATACTTAAATAATTTAGGAAAAAATTAACTATATATAATGAATTTTATAGCTATGTTCTTGGCTAAAAAATGGCCTCCAGAAGGACTATCATGAAATTGTTCAAAAAGCTTGTCAAATTGATTAGTTTTGACACACCTTAAAAGCATACCTCCAATGTCCTTTTTGAATATAACTCCATAAATTATAATGTATGGTAATTATTTTAGTCTAAAATTTCTTATCCTTGATGCATCTAATCCCATTTTACATTTTCATATTTGAAAGAATCTAGCAATGTCTTATGTCCAGCTGAATGGAGTAGTTTTAGCTTCTTATTGGGTGTCTTGAAGTGTCAAAACCATCTATTTTTATTATTTCACATATTATATAATATGTGAAATAATAATTTACCTAAAAATATATTTGTAACATTCACTTAAATATCATATTATATGTACTTAGTGACCCATCCAGCTCTCTTTTCACTTAAGTCTCTATTGACGATTAAATCCTTCACACTAGGATGAGCTACCATTAGTATAATCTTGTTATTTGAAACCAAGTGTATAAAAAAATTCAAACCTCTTAAAACATAAATTACATGTTTAAAAAAAAAATACCTCTCCTCATAGTCTACCAAATCTTGACTAAAAAATGCAATGGATTGCTCTAAACCTTCACTATTATGTTACATATGCATGGCTGATATTTTACTAAATGTAGAAAAATCATAAATAAAGAAATCCTTACTAAAATATAGATTAATAAAAGTGGGATATTGGATAATTATTTATTTTATGTATTCAAATATTATCTTACCCTCCATACTCCAAGTGAATTATTGATGCTTATTTAGCATTTGAGTGAGTGGCCTTACCAATTCTATAAATCAAGGAATAAATCTTTTGATAAAATTGATCTTGCCTAAGAAGCTTTACAATCCTTTCTTATGTTTTGTTAATGATATATCAAGTATTTATTATATTCTATTTGGATCAAATACCATCTTTGGACACTACATGCCCAATCAGTCTCCCCTAATGCACTAAAAAGATACACTTCTTTAGATTCAATAAGAATCCAAATTGTCTGCATCTATCAAAAATGACTCTCAAGTGTGTTAGATGATCATTATGATCCTTTGAAAATATATTAATTTTATCAAGATAAAATAAGACCATTTCACTAAAAATACCTTTAAAGGTAACATCCATTTCCCTTTTAAAAGTGGCTCTAGCATTAGAGAGCCTAAAAGGCATCTTTTGATAGGCATAAGTACCCCATTTGGTTGTGAAAGTTATTTTATACTGATCTTTCTCCTTCACCAATATCTAGTTGTAACTTAATTACCCATCTAGTAAGGATAACCTTTGTGAACCTGATACCCTCTACAAGATTTGATCCATGGAAGGAAGAGGATAGTGGTCTTTCAATGACACTTTGTTCAAATCTCTAAAATCCACACATAGTCTTATCTCTCCATTTTTATTTCTCACTAATGCAAGGTTTTCTAACCATGTTGATTGTTTGATATGAATTATTAAACTAGACTCAATTATCTTGGTAAGCTCCTTTCTCATGAGAACTTTAACCTTGGGGTTGATGGCCCTTTGCTTCTATCTTACTAGTTTTACATCTTGTACAAACTCAATAGTATGTTGTGTTAATTTGGGGTTAGACCCTTTCAAATCATGGTATTCCCAATCAAATACATATATTTACTAATTACATAATGAAATGAAATCTACTCTCTTAGGATTAGTGTTCACTTTACCCCACTTGAGTTGTTTACCTTTAGCTATGTGAACTTGCTCATAATGTTCTTCCTTGGAAGAGATGCTTATCTTGTCTTTTCTAAGTTGATCATCTTCATTAAAAATTCTCTCCAAAGTTAATAAAAATTTAGGCATATTTTTTTATCTTAATTGTATAATCTGATCTTCATATTGGCATTGCAATTTATTTTGATTCTTTAAGCAAAATTATTCCTCATTATATAGGAAATAGGCTATATGTTTGTCACTATCAAAGACTTGCCAACTTACCTCATTATTTAGAAATAAAGGCCTACATAAAACCTTGATTTGTGTTTGATCTTTATTATCCTTGAGCTGATCTGTTATATCACATTATGCTCCTATGGTAGTAAATCTATCTGCATATCGATTGGCTCCTCTAGGAAAGGAGTGGATATCAAATGCTATGAAGTCTTCCATGAGGTTCCAAACTATATGTTCTTAGGCTTTTATGAGGATGTTATTTATTGCACTTAAACCTATGACTTTTTTCACTATAAACTCACTATCACCTTTCACCTGCAAAAGCTTAATACCTCTCTTTCTAGCCCACTGAAGACCATGAATGAGAGCTTCATACTTTGTATTATTCGATGGACAACTAAACTAAAATATTATTGAAGAATAATATATCAAATGCTAGTAAGTCTTCCATGAGGTCCCAAACTCTATGTTTTTAGGCTTTTGGGAGGAGGTTATTTATTGCACTTAAACCTTTGACTTGTTGCACTACAAACTCACTATCACCTTTCAACTATAAAAGCTTAATACCTCTCTTTCTAGCCCACTGAAGACCATGAATGAGAGCTTCATACTTTTTAGTATTCGATGAAAAATTGAACTAAAATATAATTGAATAATAATACCTTTTATTTTTAGGTGAAACCAACATTAAACTATCTCCACTTCCATTTTTTGATATGGATCTATCAATGTATAGATTCTATAGTCCCTCTTGATCCTGCTTTGAGTTGGTGGGATTAGGTAATGAGTCACCTTCTTCATGCATGCAGTGGACACCAAAACTAGCTTCTTGAATACCTTTGTATGGTTCATACCAATGGTTATCAATATCCCATTCATACAAGAGTAGATATGGTATGCCTTCAAGTGACTCAGAATGTTCTTGATCAATAGTACCCTCATCTTCTTCTAAAATAATGTAATTCATATTAGACATATTGTTCAAGATGAAATATAGAAATAGGTTTAGATATTATAGTGACTTTGGTTCCATATCTAGTTCTAAAAACCATGTATGACCAATTTGAAGAAATGTAGCCTCCTATTTTAGTAGTGAAATCCCTAGATAGGCATAGTGAAAAGTATAGAGGTAGATATACAACAACTATATCTTGTGAAATGGTGAAATTAGGATAAGTAACAAGTAAAATATTAAGATCTTTAAGGATGGCCATAGTCTTAATTAAAAAACCATATAACTATAACACTCCTTTTTCATGAGGTTCATACTTGAGCCCTAGTTTATCCACTATGGATTTAAGCATGATACAAGTACTAGCTCCACTATTAATCATACAATTATGGACCATTCAATCTCCCATGACAACTAAAAGATAAAATGGAGGAGGCTTAGTCATGTTAGGATCTTGAGGCTCAAAAAATGGATTAGATTTGGTTATAATATCACTTACTCTTTCCTTATTAGGTGGCCCTTTAGAGATATTAAGCTTTAAAATCTCCTCTTGCAGATACTCCTTTTATCCTAGGATTAGTAGTGTATCCCACATTGAAAATGATCTTGAAGTTTTCTTCATATGATCCACAATATTAAGTGGAGAAGTGGCTGACCTTGTCTATAATTTAGGAGTAGGAGGGGATCCTATATGTTATGTGAACTAATGAAGGTAATGCTCTTTCACATTCTACCCATTTAGATCTTGAACCTATTGAGTTGATGTCTTTTGAGGTAGCTCATGAGTGGTGGTCCTTTATGGTGGTTGAGAAGGAAAAGGGGTTGCCTTATCAGGACCTGAACCATAACCAATTTCCCTTCTCTTGGATCTATTATGGGTTGCAAATAAATTATCAATGTTATGCATATTTTAAATTTTATTTTTAGCTATGTGCTCAAAAGAAACCTCACCTTCCTCAAAGTTCACAAATGTACTTTTAATAGGTGCTTTAACATTCTCTCCTCCTTGTTGATTTGGCACTTCTGCTTGAGTAAATGAAGGAATGTCTCCATTGGTAGAGAGTCTTCCTTATTTGGTTGGTTTTCATGTGGAGGAGGAGCTAAAATATACTACATATAAGACTGATGTGAGCTCTCACCAATTGGAGCCATTGTCATGTTATTTACTTGATCCCATTGATTGTTCCATTACCCTTATTGAGCATAGTTGTTCTAGGTTGGCATAATAGCTATAAAATTTCTTGAAGTATCAAGATTTTATTACTTTAACTAATAATTCTTCGCTTATCCTTGTTGATTGGACTAAAAGGATGGCCTATTATACTAATAATTCTGATTAGTATTCTGATATGACTTGTACAGTGGAGCTTATTGTCTTTCCATTATAAAAAACTTGTTATGAGTCTTAAGAAAACTCTCTATCTTCCCCAATCTATCAGTTTGATCACCTTATGTTTGATATAAAAAAATTTAATCTAGGAGTGGAGCAATAGTTGGAGTAGGAGGGTGGATTTTTGGAAAGAGAGGCATTGGTGGCCTTTGGGACACTTTGCATGCTAGTATAAGGTAATTCTCAATGTTTATTGCTATTTAAAAATATTTAGGTAGAGTGTTGCCTCATATGGATTGAATCATCATAGCTAAATCTGAATTGAGAGACTTCAAATAGTATATAAAATCATAGTTGGGTGTAGGCTTGATCACTATAAGAATTCTATCCCAAGTCTTCTGGAACATGTAATTGAAATTCAACATGAATTCATTATTGAATCTCTTGATTATTTTAAGTTTTTATACCATTGAAATATGATCACTTTTGTCCTCACAGTGCTTGCATAGGACCTCTCCAAATTCATCCCAGTTAAATATTGATGCAAGAGCCAATCTTTTGTAACATTGAAGTGCTTTCCCTTTAAAAGAAGTTTCTAACAACCTCATTACTAAATTTTCTTGAGTTACGTGATGTATTGAGTAAAGGTTAGCAATATCTACAATATGTTTTATAGAAGTGACTGTATTTTCCCCTATAAAATAAGGAAGAGTCTTTAGAGCTGAGACTAGAATATCATCCCACTGGGTAAGATTTAGAGGACTATCACCATTGAATAACACAAAGTCTTATCTTCTAAGAATAGCCATATGAGGTATGAAATTTAAAATAATGTTTATTTGAATAAAATTGGCTTAAATAGGAGGATTTTTTGAAACAACTAGGGGAATAAGAGGTGTAGTTGTAAGATTTAACTGAGAGTCTTTCTTTTTCTTTGTTGGTAGGAAATATAACTTAGATAAATCTATCTCTTTCCCTTTTGCAAAGGATCTTGTGACAACTCTTGGGGGCATGAAAAAATATGAAAACCTAAAAATGATTCACTTTATGTGAATAAATGGTCCCATCAAGTGTGCCATAATTGTTAGCTATCTAGATAGCACCTAATAGAGGTAAGATTGCTCAAGTTTGACCCATACCTAGACTAACATGGGTATGATCTAAGGCTATGGGATGCCTATATCTAGACCAAACCTATAAGGTTTTTAATGAGGCTAGTTCCTCAGATATGATAGTTTGGACCTCTAATTCTAAGACCTCAACAATTTGGGGTGAAAAGGGTCAAGAGATTGCATAAAATGAAAGCTTTTCTAACATGTGGTGATGAATCAAATGTTCAAAGATCCACTCTCAAGATTAAACTCATTAACACACTAATAGACTATGAATAGAACTAATGTAGTGTATAGAATGGTTTCTAAGTAATAATGCTTCACCTAGAGGTCAATTTGATGGACTTAGGTTGGATGTAAATGAGGGTAAGGCTTGATTTAAAGTACTTACAGTCAACTATCCACTCTATACCTGAGACATTAACATTAAAACACACTTAATGACCTACAAGAAAAGTTTATTAGAACTAAGGTTGAACTTGGACTTACAAAGGGAAGATGAAAACCAATTTTACATATCAAACAAATACAAAACACTAAGCATAGATTAGTAAACAACTTTAAAATTCTCTCTTCATTACTCCAAGAGGTACAGAATAAAAATTTTGGTATAGTCTAATCGTACCAGCCTGAGGGATATTTAACAATAGCTCAAAGGTTGTATTTATAGAGAGAAGGAAAGTAAGAGAGAGATTTTTCTAAAAGAAGAATCAATGAGCTCAATTCTATTTGAACTGTAGTTACAACTGCCTCTACATTTATGCTCATTCAAACTTCTTGATTGATCCAGGTCACTTAAATCCATTTCATAGTTATATTATTCCTTCAATGATGTTTATTTATGGTTTAAATGGTGGGATCAATTTGTTCCAAGCTAGGTTATATCCTAAATTTAGTTACAACCATAAGATCAATCTATTAGATTTTTATCTTGGTGCTAACTACTCTTCACTGGTTCATCAAGGTATGCAACAGTGGAGAAAAGGGTTACTTTCATGTAGTTAGTTCTTGAAATGAAGCTGTTAAAGTCTATATGTCTACCTTGGTGGCATTATTGAAAATGTTGGATCTAGTTTAAATAATATTAGACACAAACTTGGCTCCATATTCTTACTTATTTTGGTTGAAAACTACTCCTTCGACTTAGCTTTCTAGGTTCAACTTTTGGCCATCAAAAATCAACTCAAACCAATCAGATTTCTCCAAACTATCTTGTTGTTATTGGTCCTACATATCCCTGCTATCATATCCTTGACCTTTTAACCTCCTATGCATCATAGATATTTTTAGTAAGAATTAATGCAAGCCTTTAATTTATTGCTACCAAAGATCCTTTAACACATTGATTTGAGCTCACACCATTAGATCAAGATGTATGAATGAATGCAAACTATCAAATTTTCTTAGACCCACCATTAGAACTCAAATGTCTAGCTCAAAATCTTAAAATTGATGTCTGTGTGCTCATATTTGATGTTTACATGAATGTATTTGATTTTTGAACCCCAATAATTATTTTTCGTGTCTTAAATTTGATGTCCATGCATAAATAATTTGATTTTCACATGACCATAATTGACATCCAAGTTACCATCAATCTTTGAACCCAAATTTCATGCTTAAATTTAACGTTTGCATGAATGTCCCATCCTACAAGTCTAACTTTAAGGCTTTATAACTCAAGCTAGAAATCTCAAGTGGGCATGAAATTTTTAGGATATGATCTAGGCACAAATATCTGCATGGCACTATAATCCTTTGGTTTGTGGGGGATTCTTGAGTGAAGATTAAAAAAATCTCAAACAAGATGGTCTACACATTTTTACATGACTTCCTGGTGACAGTCTGGTCCTTAAACTTGCACAATTCATCTTTTGATCATTCTTTCAAGGTTATAATGAATTTCTAAGGCTTTTGTAATATTTTCACACCTTTGTATGCTTATGAACATTATGAGTACCTACTTGTATCCCTCCATTTGTAATGTTGATTCTGCTTCTAAGCCATTTGATCCACTTCTCAATTGGGACCCTGCTAGGCTACTCTCTAAGTCTAAGCAAAGCTTGATATGTGGGCCAAAATGGCCAATAGTAGGGTGATAAATTTAATATAAAATCATGGTAATTAATAGGAGTAAGGAAATAAATTTAATAAATTAGTATGGGTATGAATAAAATTAGGGCATTACATAGGAGCAGTGTGTTGCATTGTCATTGTTAAAATGCAATAAATGAGAGGAGCAGGGCCATGAGATTCTAATAAGAGAAAAAAAAATGTAAAATACTTATACCAATAAATTTAATATATAATTTCTATAATGTATGCAACTTTTTCCAACACAGGTGTTTCTTATAAAAAAATATTTTTAAGCCTTAAATGATTCGTAGAGAATTTAAACAATCAAATTAATATGTTATATTTTTTTATGTTTCATTTTCAATATGTTTACAAATTTATAAATATTTATTACAAATTCAACTCAAATTTATCATTTTATAGATGATTACTTAATATAAAAATCTTATTTCATATGTATTTTCCACTATTTTAATATAAATTTATGTAAGCATTTTATTTTGTACATGTATCCTGATAACAAATTCCAAAGAAGAACTTTTAACTTATTTCTAATTATCTTTATTTATAATATTTAAATATTTTAATTTAGATATGAGTACCTATATAATTATGTAGAATGATAATTATTTGAATATTTTCTCGCTTCCTTATTTCACTCTTACCAAAAATTAACTTTGTTGCTTGCTCCCTTGTTTGAAAATATTATTTTTTAATGTTGCAAAAGAGGATTTACAACATATAATGGTTAATATATCTTTTTTTATGTTCATGTTTTTTTCATCTCAATGAACCCAATACACAAAATTCAAAAAAAAATTATTTCAAATGTCAATGACAAGTTTTTTTACCTTATCAAAATATTTAATTCATTTATTTATTGTTTGGACACTCAAATATCATTTTGGATGAGATATGGCACCCAAGTGGTATTATATTTAAAATGATTTAATTTTTTAATAAAACTATTTAAAGTGGGTCTTATATTCTAAATGTATATAATGATCCTATAAAATCTCTTAATAGTGGTCAGGCCACCCTAAAGGTTTCTTGAATTACTAGGTTTTCTAATAAAAATGAATCCAATCAAGTGCAAACAAAGTGTCATTGAAATGTTCAGAAGTAAATAAGAACCATTTCCCAAAGTAACAACATGGTTAGTACTCTTCCTATATGTACTAACTAAATCTTGAGATTTATGTGAATTTTAGAGTGGACACTCACCCACTTTAAAATAGAACCATTGCAGGGATACTATTAAAACCAATGTTACTCATTCTATTAGTAATTTAACTAAAAATTATTGCCTAGAGTAATAACATGGTTAGTACTCATCCTATATATACTAAGTAAATCATAATATAAATAAAAACTATTGTTTATATTAATACTCAACTTATATATACTAAGTAAATCATAATATAAATAAAAACTATTGTCCATATTAATAGCATGGTTAGTACTCATCATATTATTAATATAACTAAAAAATATTGCCCAAAGTAATAACATGGTTAGTAATCATCCTATATGCACTAATTAAATCATGAGATTCATGTGAATTTTAGTGTGGGTTGTCACCCACTCTAAATGAGAACCATGGTAGGGATACTAGTAAAAAAAATAATACTCATCCTATTTGTACTATATCTAAAAAAAATTACATGTTATCTTGAATTACTTTATTGTTCTATAAAACTAGGTTTTCTAACCAAAATGAATCCAACCAAGTGCAAACAATGTGTCATTAACATATTCAAAGATAAATGAGAACCATTATCTAGATTAAAAACATGGTTAGTACTCATACTATAGGCACTAATTAAATCATGAGATTTATGTGAATCTTAGAGTGGTCAACTACCCACTCTCAATGAGAACCATGGAAAGGATACTAGTAAAAACAATGTTACTCATCTTATTAGAACTATAATTGAAAATATTTGCCTAGAGTAATCACATGATTTATATATGTATTATATTCATTAAGCAAATAATGATATTCGTGTGAATCTTAGCGTGGGTGGCCACCCACTCTAAATGAGAACCATGGAAGGGATGCTAGTAGAAATAATGTTAATATTCTTATTTTCACTATAACTAAAAAGCTTTGCATGTTATCTTGAATTACTTTGTTGTTCTATCAAACTAGGTTTTCTAGAAAAAATTAATCTAACCAAGTGAAAATAGTGTGTTATTTACATGTTCAAAAATAAATGAGAACCATTTCCTAGATTAAGAACATGGTTATTACTCATATTATATGCATTAAGTAAATCATGATATTTATCTGAATCTTAGATTCAGTAATTGCCCACTATAAATGAGAACCATGACAGGGATACTAGTAGAAATAATGTTATTAATCTTATTTTTAATATAACTAAAAATCTTTACATGTTATCTTGAATTACTTTGTTGGTCTAAAAAACTAATTTTTGTAACAAAAATAAATCCAACCAAGTACAAATAATTTTTCATTGACATGTTCAAAAATAAATTAAAACCATTGTCTAGAGTAACAACATGGTTAGTAATCATCCTATATACACTAGTTAAATATTGAGATTCATGTGAATCTTAGAGTGGACAGCCACATACTCTAAATGAGAACCATGATTGGGATACTAGTAGAAACAATGTTACTCATATTATTTTCACTATAACTAAAAAGTTTTACATGTTATGTTGAATTAATTTATTGTTCTATCAAACAAAGTTTTCTAACAAAAATAAATCTAACCAAATGCAAATAGTGTGTCACTAACATGTTCAAAAACAAATGAGAACCATTTTCAGAGTACCACCATGATAATTACTCATCTTATATGCACTAATTAAATCCTAAGATTCATGTGAATCTTAGAGTAACAACATGGTTAGTATTCATCCTATTTTCCCTTTATCTTACTTATATTTTTGCCTTCCATCTTTCAAACTTTTTTAGATGTTGATCTCCATTCATGTCCTATAATGGATAGGTATCAAGAGTAAAGGAGGCTTGCATCTCATCTAATCCATAATTTTATTATGCAACTGAGATATTATTTTAACAAGGGTTCTTGTTGTCTTAAGTGCCTAACTAAAGTTTTTATGGAGATAACTAAGAACACTATAGTTAAAATAAATAAGAAAATAATTATATAAATCAATCCATTTATGTCTTTCAACACATATTTCACATTATAAAACATTCCATTACGAGGTGTTCCCTTTCTAAAGTTGCCCCATACTTGAATGTTATATATAAACTTATTTGGTAGGTTGGTGTCATAGATATTTATGAGTATTCCTTTTTTAAAATGAATCATTTTTAATGCATGTCTAATTTTTCACTGAAGGTAGTCCCTAAGTACAAGATTCATAAAAAATTATGTATTCAATGAAATACTTCTTACTAGAATGTTGTATCATGTAATATAATGTGTCGAAGGACATAAATGGTATGTAAATCAATAAATTTTAAAAATGATGTGATGAAACATGAAAAATGTTTTGTTTATGGAGGATAGGTCTATGTGTAAATAGGTGAAAATTTGAGGTTAATTTTTTTTTATCTTTGAATTTAAGGAGTACAATTGTAATTGTTATTAATGTTAGACCTTCTCCTTACGTGGAAATTTGACATTATTTCTAATGTAATTTTACACCTATGTATTATTTGTCCAACTATTAATATTATCAATATCATCATGTCCTTTGTCTTCTTCTATTTTTTCATTCCATATTTCACACTTTTATAGGGGCTACTGCCCATCCATGTGCCTTGAATAGACAAGTACTAAGAGCAAAGGAGTCTTGTATCTCATCCCACTCCATAATTTCATTCTACAACTAATCTATTATTTTAATAAGGGTTTTGTCCCTCTTGAGTACCCAACTATTAAGCTTTTTTTAGGATATTAATTAATTTTTCTTGAAGGATTTGTTAGTGCCCAAAATTGCACTAAAATAATTGGGCCCTTGTCAATGAAATTCCCAAGCCTTTAAACAAATCGATTATCAATGACTATGTCCTTAGCCCAACTTTTGTATCAAAATGTTCTTTTAAAAAGGTCAAGTCCATTTTAAGTGGCTAGTTGATTTAGCTTGGTCTTTTCTTAGTGTATTTCCTTCAGGAACTTTGCATCGAGTATTGCCTTGTGTTTATTTGGTTTATTTTTGGTGCAGAGTGCTTAAGAGTCTTTCAAAAAAAGTGTTCATGTAAAAGGCCTAAAGGGTCATTTCCTTTGAGCATTTTGTTTCCATAAAAATCCCAAAGGGATATTTCCCTTTTTTAGGTCATTTGTTTCAAACTTTGTGTCCATGAAAAAAATTATGAAGGGCACTTGCCCTTTGAGCATTTTTCCCTCACAAAAATCCCAAAAGAATTATATGGACTTGTTCATTTTGGCCAAAGTGTCTACAAAAAGTCTGAAGGGTAATTTTGCATTTGCGAAAATTTTGAAGGGTCATTTACTTTGAGCATTTTTCCCTTGTAAAATTCTCAAACGGTACTTTCAAAAGGATCATTTTTCCTTTGTAAAATTTTTGAAGGATCACTTCCTTTAGGAATTTTTCCCTTGCAAAATTCCTAAATGGCACTTTTAGAAAGTCCAAAAGACACTTTCAAGAGATCTAAAGGGCCATTCCAAAATGCCAAAGGGAAACTCTTTAGAGCATGTTCCATTGACAAAAATTTCAAAGGGTATGTTTCATATGGCTGAAGGGTAATTTTAACAAAGTTTTTCAGAGTAAATTCCCTATTTCTTTTAGGCATTTTACCTCAGCAAAAGGTCTGAAAGAATTGTATTTCTTCAAAAGAATCACCAAGTTCAATTTTTATAGGGAAATTCTTTTAGATAAAATGTTCAAAGCAATTGTCCTAATGAAGACAAAAGGAGATAAGTCTCAATTCTTTTGACAAAAGTGTAGAGGTCTAATTCCTTTAAGAAAATTATAGAGCTCAATTTCTATGGGGAAATTATTTTAGACAAAATGTCTAAAATAATTATCCCAATGAAGACAAAAGGCTGAAGACTCAATTATTGTAGGAAAAGTTTGAAGTCAAATCCTTAAGGGAAATTATCTCAAACATTTTGTATGAAATAATTATCTTGATAGAATACTTAAAATAATTATTTTAGGATAATTGTGTTAAATCAAATAGGAATTCCAATGACAAAGACTTGGATAAAATTACCATGGAACAAAGTCCCCAAAGAAATATTTTTGAATTTCAAGTATGATAGTCTCAAGGACATCTTTTGACAGGTGTGTTTATGTCAAATTTAAGCTATACAGACTAGCCATTGTGATTTAAATGTTCAAAGATGATCATGTGAGTATCAAATTTAGACCTTATGAAGTATCCATTTGTTTTAAAATGGGGGCATATCCAATGGCATGTGTTTACTTAGAGAAGGATGATCTAATGGTGCACAATCAAAGTTGGAGATTCAAAGGAATAAAAAAATCCCATGGGGATGCCAAGTGACACATTTTTAAGGCTAAGAATAGGCCATATCCAATTATGCCCCACCTCTTATATCATGATCTAATGGAGTGTATTTTTTCAAGCAATTAAGATCAGATGGTGCAAGTTTAAAGTCAAAAGGTTAGGCTTGTGATACATGATAAGGCTTGAGCATGGTCATGTCAATCGATGGTATGAAATTAAGCATACACCTTATAATCAATGGGGCACATTAATTCAAGGTTTCAAATCAAGCAGTGAACACAATGATGACATGAATTATAACTACCTTACACAGAGTATTAAGTAGCCAATGGTATTTGATCCTTTGATCAAAATCCAATGGCTTACATTTACTCGAGCAAGGAAGATCCAATAGTGTGAGCCAAGATAGACATTTTAAAGGGCTTGGATTGCATGAGGAAATGACAAGTGTCTAAGTTAAGGTTAAGATTGATGGATCTTTCATGGATATGGTAATGAGTCAAAGCATAGAAGAAGAGCCATGAGCCATTTTAGAGTGAATTTTTCCAATCATGATCATGGATCATTCTCTATTTCATGTCACCATTGAGCCATCATTACAAGATTAATTTTTTCCATGGTGTACATAAGGAAAGGGAAACTATCTAAAAAGTTTCTATTTGTCCAAACAAATGATTGAGGGGATGTTCAGGTAGTTCCTCAAATGAATATCCTACTTCCATCTCATGTGAAGATATTTCCAACCATAAATTCAAAGAGTTTTTTTCAAATCTCCATCATTCATTTTTGAGGAAGTTAGAGTAATTTGTATTTCCTAGAAAATAGATGAAGATATTAGGCATACCATGGAGTACTTTCTAGCTAGGAGCATCTTAGTGGACTTGATAGCTTATCCTATAATTCTACAAAGTGTGACCCATTGTTCTAGAATCAATAAAAGTAAATAATGTATAAATAGAAGGCTTGGCTTCTATTTTAGGGGTTTCTTTAGCCATTTTGGTTGGCCATTTTATTGGGAATTATGTTGGTTCATGTCTTCCTTAGTATATGCTCTTCACATTTTGGGATCATTATTGTGTGTGTTTTATCTCTCTTACTAAGGTGGTTATAGTTGTACAATGATTAGAAATATCTAAGAGCATCTCTATATGTCTTCCCTGTCCAACATGGAGCAAATCCACCATGCTTGTCACCATGGTAGTGTTTTAAAACATTGGTGTATGTAATATTTTTCTTTCAAGTTAATGAAAATGCATGTGGTTTTCTACTATTTTATATTGATGAAGTGCAGTGATATGTTTTATAAATGATGTTGATAGGACATCTCATTACCTACTCATTATTGGTTGTCATCTTGGGCTTAAAGCTAGTTTATAAATACCTTTCTCTATTATATTTATAAATATGTTGTTGAATAACTTGTTAGAGCACCCTAGCTTTATGGATTCAATAAGAAAAGTAAATTCCTCCTTGTAGTTCCATTAGCTTGCATTTGAGTTTAATACATATTTACAATAGATGATGTCATGAATGTTGAAATAATCCCTATTGATTGAATACCTTCATGACACCAACCTCCCCTTTTTTATAACTATAAACTTGTCCTACCCTACATATAACATGCCCTTTATATATCTTAAGTGTTATTTTCTAGTAGATGTATAAACATTGTATATTTAACATGTGTCTATGTTTTGTGCTTTGAAGCCCAGCATTACAATCTTTTTTTATCCCCTATTCTTGAATATTTTATAGAATGAATGTTACAATCGCATTCATATCTATCTTAAGTCACTTATGTCTAGCCTAGAACATTTTCTCATTCTGTGTGACAACCCTTCCTAGGTGGAGTGACAAGCTTGGTTATGTTCTAGTTAGATTCATGTTCCCTTGTGTTAATAATCCCCATGGACATTGAGTTGAAGAATATCTCCATGTGATAAAGTTACCCCATAGGTCCTCTCACCTTGGTTCAGGTAGAGCCAAAAGTAGTATAGAGTTGACCATACCCTTTGTAGGTGACTCTGAGTCATTTTCTCAGTCTAGTCCATTCTTGATTACAAACCCTTCCCTAGCTATAATGACATACTAGCATGTTTTTCAACATTACTTGGAATTATCTTTCAAGTGTGCTAGGCTATATTTGAGAGGTGTATAATTGGGAACCAACACTTTACTGGTGCCATTGTTATGGAAAGAAAAGAGCCTTAAAGCCTATGTTACTAGGGACTCTTATAAAGAGCCAAAGTTGTAAGTATTTCAAATATGAAGGTTATATACTTATTTTTTTTACTACAGTCAGACTATCTTGGTCATCAACATTTCATCACTCCACTAGGGATGTGCCATGAATTCTTGAGACTTGATAATTGACTTCTGCTACATTTTTTTGCAAAGAGTTGAAAATATTACTTGTTGGAAAGTGTATTTTCCCTTTTGAACATCATTTTGAAAATTTTAGTGTCTTTTCTTTATATCTCATTAAGTTCAAAAAAAAAAAAATCAGCATGTATCTTAATAGTTTTTTAACTATTTTATTATAGAATTTTGATTTTAGTGGCAACTCCAACTTTATTTTCTGGTTTCAAGGAAGATCAATGCCTATTTTTAATATCTAACTTTCAGTTTTGAGTATTCTTTCTATTGCTTGAAAATTTGGAAGGATTGAGATCATCTTTCAAAGGTGACTCCTTAGAACCTTGTCTCACTACTATGTTTGCATAAAAGATGAAGGGAACAAGTTTGGAGGCTAAAATGGAAGTGCTTGATCTGTTAAATGCCAAAGTAAATGTTGTGGATTTTCATCTCAACATTGATTGGTGTGATAAGTGCTTCCTCCCCCATCCCCCATGTGATATTGTTGAACTAATTGATGAATATTTAGATGAAATTGAATATGAGACTTTCATGTTGATTATCAAGACTTCTCAGGTGAGTTATATGCCTCTATGGAAATGATATTTGCTACCACTATAGAATAGTTTTGGAGTGTGGTCAAGAGATTCCCTAAATATGAGTTTTCTTGTGATGATATTATAATACAAGCATATGAGTTACCCAAACATGATGCAATTGAAGATCCAAAATGTGCTTTGAAATAAGTACTCAACATGGGTGTAGAATTGGGTGACTCTCTTAGGAGTATGGTCATTATTAAACAACCAATTCTTCTTAATGTTGGGTTTGACAATGAATATTCTAATTGGAAGATGGTATTAAATTAAGATGGGGTTATCTTCTATGCCCCTAAAGATGAAAATTTCTATAACCCTTTCATGTAACACTTTGAGTGCATAATTGACATTGTTGATCCTTATGCACTCTTGCTTAGTATTGACATGATTACCGCTGAGAAGCATGTTTATTTACAACTATTAAAGGATTACTAGAATCTATTATCTTGGTCTTATCTTAAATTTAGACCATTCAAAGATGATTTACTTCAATTTGTCATCTTATTATAGCCTAGTAGTAGAAAATTTAGGCAAGTACAGAGATGGGTTCACCTTATCTTGGTCACCAAGCTGCTAGAAAAGTTTAAGGGATTAAGGGATGGCATAATTTTAGAGCCACTAGTTATTAGAAATTAATTAAGCATTTCTTCAACTGAGTCTAAAAAATGTACAATATTATATAGTGTTTTTTTTATTTGTCATTGTGTTGTTTTGTTTCCTCTTGCTTTGGTCCTTGTTTGTATAGTTCTTTTTTGCTTTCCTTTGTGTTTTATTGTGTGTTCATTTCTAGATCCTCCTAATCTATTTTTTTAAGTCTACCATGTTTTTTTTAGCCTTCATGGATGTTTACTAAATATTGATAAGTCTTAACTTCATATCCTAATGGATTCACACCTAGTCTTGTGTTTCATGGTTCTTTGCACACATGTAGGGGGTATACATCCCCAGGTGAGAGCCAGTGTTAGTACCCAAAATTACACTCAATAAATTGGGCCCTTATCAAATAAAAATTCCTAATACTTTAGCCAAATTGAATATCAATGACTATGTCCTTAGCCCAACTTTTGTCTTAAAGTATTCTTTTGAACAGATCAAGTTCGTGTTTAAGTGGCTAAGTGATTTAGATTGGTCTTTACTTAGTTTATTTCCTTCAAGAACTTTGTATCAGGTATTGCCTTGTGTTAATTTGGTCTATTTTTGGTGTAGAGTGCTTAAGATTCTTTTAGAAAAAGTGTTCATGTAAAATACCTGAAAGGTCATTTCCTTCAAAAAATTTGTTTGTATAAAAATCTTGAAGGATTATTTCCTTTGTTTTGGAATTTTTATCCGTGGCAAAAAATTTGAAGGGTTCTTGCCCTTCGAGCATTTTTCTCACACAAAAATCCTAAAATAATTAAATGGCCTTGTTCATTTTTTCCAAAGTGTCTACAAAAAGTCTGAAGGGTTATTTTTCCTTTGCAAAATTTCTAAAGGGTCATTTCTTTCAAGCATTTTACCCTTGAAAATTTCTTGAAGGGTACTTTCAGAAAGGTCATTTTGCCTTTAAAATTTTTTAAAAGGATCACTTCCTTTGAGAATTTTTTCCTTACAAAATTCTTGAAGGGCACTTTTAAAAAGTCTAAAAGGCACTTTCAAGAAATTTAAAGGGTCATTCCAAAAGGCTGAAGGGAAATTCTATAGGGCATGTGCCCTTAACAAAACTTCTATAATGCATGTGTCATATGGCCGAAGGGTACTTTCAGTAAAGTTATTGTAAATCAAAGTCCCCAATTATCCTGATGAAGACAAAAGGAGATAAGTATTAATTCTTTTAGCAAAAGTGCAGATTTCTAGTTCCTTCAAGAAAATTATAGAGCTCAATTTTTATGGGGAAATTATTTTAGACAAAATGTCTAAAACAGTTATCTTGATGAAGATAAAAGGTCAAAGACTCAATTCTTGTGGGAAAAGTGTGATGTCAAATCCTTCAGGGAAAATGTTTCAAACATTTATTCCAAAATAATTATCTTGATAGAATGCTCAAAATAATTTTTATAGGATAATTATGTTGAAGCAAACAAGAATGCCAAAGATAAACACTCAAACAAAATTGCCAGAGAACAAAGTTCCTAAAGAAATATTTCTAAATTGTAGGTATGATAGTCTTAGGGACATATTTTGATAGGCATGTGGACATCAAATAGCCATTAGGATTCAAATGTTCAAATACGATCACATGAGCATCAACTTTAGACCCTGTAAGTAGCCATTTGTTTTCAAATGGGAGTAGATCCAATGGCATGCATTTTTTTGGAGTAGGATGATTTAATGGTGCATGATCAAAGTTGAAGAGTTAAAGAAACATAGGAAGCCAATGAGGATGCAAAATGGCACATCCTTAGGTCTAAAAATAGGCCATATCCAATGATGCCCCACCTCTCAAATCATGATCTAATGGAGCGCATTTATTTGGGTAATCAAGATCGGATGGTGCTAGTTGAAATTCAAAAGGTCAATTTTGTGGTGTATGATAAGACTCGAGCATGTTCCTATCAATCAATGGTATATGGTTAAACATACACCTTTTAATTACCTTAATCTAAAACATACACCTTTTAATTGATGGGGTGCATTAAGTCAAGGTTTAAAATTGATCCCAAAGTGAACTCAATGATGACATGCATTATAACCACATTACATAGAGTATTTAGTAGCCAATGGTATTTGATCCTTTGATTTAAATCGAATGGCTCATGTTTGATTAGGCAAGGAATATCCAATGGTATGATCCAAGATAAACTTTTCAAAGGGATCAAATTGTATGACAAAATGATAAGTGTCTAGGTAAGGGTTAATCTTGATGGCTCTTACATGGCTGTGGTAATGATTTGAAGCATATAAGAAGAGTCATGAGCCATTCTAAATAAAATATTTCCAATCATGATTATGGATCATTCTCTATTTTATGTCACCATCAATCCATCATTACAAGATCAGGTTATTCCATGGCATGCATAAAGAAAGGGCAACTATCCAAGAAGTTTCTAGTTGTCCAAGAAAATCATCAAGGGGATCTTCGGGTAGTTCCACATCAAGATAAAATTGGTTTGGTTCCTCAAACAAATATCCTCCTACTAGCTCATGTGAAGATATTTCTAGCCATGAAATCAAAGATTTTGTTACAAATCTCCATCATTCATTATAGAGGTATTTAGAGCAATTATTCTCTCTTGGCAAATGGATGAAGATCTTAGGCATGGTCTGGAGTATTTTCCAACTAGGATCATCTTGGTAGACTTGAAGGCTTATTCTACAATTTTTCAAAGTGCAACCCATGGTTCTAGAATCAATGAAGGTAAAGAATGTATAAATAGAATGCTTGTCTTCTATTCTATGGGGGTTTTGGCCATTTTGGTTGGCCATCTTATTGGTCATTATGTTGGTATATGTCTTCCTTAGTATAGGCTCTTCACATTTTGGGATCACTACTATGTGTGTTTTATCTCTCTTGTTAAGGTGGTTGCAACTATACATCCATTAGAAATCTCTAAGAGAATTTCTATATGTCTCCCCTATCCAACATAGAGAAAATACACCATGTTTGTCCCTAAGGTAGCATTTTGAAACATTGGTGTATGTAATATTTTATTTTAAGTTAATGAAAATGCATGTGGTTCTCTACTATTTTTTTTGAAGTGTAGTGATATGTTTTACAAATGTTATTGATAGGACATCTCATTCTCTGCTCATTATTGGTTGTCATCTTGGGCTCAGAGCTAGGTTATAAATCCATTTCTACATTATATTTGTAAATATGTTGTTGAATAACTTGTTAGGGAACCCTAGGTTTATGGATTTAATAGGAAAACCAAATCCCTCCTTGTAGTTTCATTATCTTGCATTTGAGTTTTCTACATCTTTGTAATCAATGATGTCATGAATGTTGAAAGAATCCATGCTGACTAAAGGCCTCCATCACACCATCCTCCCCTTTTTTCTAACTATCAAATTTTTCTACCCTATATATAGCATGCTCTTTGTATACCTTAAGTGTTAGTTACTAGAACATGCATAAACATTATATATTTGACATGTGTTTATGTTTTATACTTTGAATTCCAACATTGTAATCTTTGTTTTATCCCCTATTGTTGAATATTTTATAGAATGAAGGTTGTAATCACATCCATATCTATCTTAAGTAGCTTGTGTCTGGCCTAGAACATTTGCTCATTCCATATGACAACCCTTCCTGGGTGGAGTGAGCAATCTTGTTTGTGTTATGGTCAGATTCGAGTTACCTTGTGCCAATAATCCCCATGGAGGTTGAGTTTCAAAATATCTCCATGTGATAAAGTTACCCCATAGGTCCTCTCACCCTGGTTTAGGTATATCCAAAATTATAAATGAGTTGACCATACCCTTTATAGGTGCCTCTCAATAATTTTTTGTCTGGTTCATTCTTTATGACAAACCCTTCCCTAATTATAATGACATACTAGCGGGTTTTCCATCATTGCTTGCCATTTTATTTCAAGTGTGTAAGGCCATATTTGAGAGGTGTACAATTGGGAACCAACAAGAATCATCCCTATGCAAATAACACCAAAAATGTTTTGAAGGAGTGCCCAACTAAGGAATGTTTAGGAATATTACTTCTTTTTCATTTAACCTTAGTATTTTTGAAGATTTCATTCATTATGCATTACCATTGCTTATCATTAAACACCTAAATGTATTTTATAATTATATTAAAATTTATCTTCTATTCAATTATCTATTTGAAATTAGCCATTCTCTTTCGAGTGTGTAAGGCCAGATTTGAGAGGTGTACAACTGGGAACCAACAAGAATCATCCCCATGTAAAGAACACCAAAAATGTTTTAAAGGAGTGCCCAACTAAGGAGTATTTAGAAATATTACTTCCTTTTCATTTAACCTTAGTATTTTTGTTGATTTCATTCATTATGCATTACCATTTCTTATTATTGAACACCTAAATGTATTTTATAACTATATTAAAATTTATCTTCTATTTAATTATCTATTTGAAAGTAGTGTCAATTTCTTGTATGGAAGGTATGTCACTATTCTAGATCATTATCATTGTTAATTTTTATGATTAATGTCCTCACATATTTGTTCAATATGCTTTGTTATTAAATGTACATATGCCTTGAATGGATAATTTAGGTAATATTTTTAGGAAATCCTACATTTAAGACATCCTCTTATTATTTACCATGATTATTGTTTGTTAAACCTAGGTGTTGATGGGTCATTCAGCACACCAACTCAAGCTAGTATGGTCTCCCATTTGGCCTCTCCTAAAATGAGTCCTTTAGGGTCTCCCCAAGGTCTATTATTATTAGGTCATGACATACTAGGTGACCTAGTTGATCTATGCAGAATGTTCTAATTTAAGGGCTTACTAGTTCATAATATTTAAACTTAGTTTTATTGTTATTTTGGTCTTTTATTAGATTTAGAGGAAAATCAAGTTTACTTGTTTTGTTCATGTATATTTTCAATGGGTTTCATAAAACAAACACAAATTTGCATTTTCATATTTACCAACAAAATTACAAATCATAGTTTATGGATTTTAATTTCAATGAAAGAGTGGATAATTTATTTGTTTATTCATTCCATTATTTATGTGTTCAATAATGCATTAATGATAATGGAGAATATCTTGTAATCAACATAAATGGTATAAATAGATTGCACTCAAACCCTATTCTAACCCTAGCTAACAGAGAGTTAAAAAAGAGAAGAGAAGGGAAAAGAGAAGAAAAACCTAGAGAAATGATAGTTAAGTCCATAGTCATTTTATCTAATATACCCACAAATTTATCCCATATCTTTCCAATATTCACACAACCATAACAAGTACCAGTTACAAAGTCTGAGGATTACATTGTGAGGAAGAAATAAACGTCACCATTGTATTATACACGTAAGTGAATGAAAAGAAATCTACCATAGATTATATTTATAAAATGTTTGTTTGAAGTGAAAATAGAGTTTACAATGATCTTTCAAATCCAAATTTGGGCAACATAACCCCAGGGAAATAAGAGAAGGAGAGAAAAATAAATGGAAAAATGACTGGTCCACAATGTCTCCAAAGAGGAAAAATGAGCCAACCCATAGAGTGGCTAAGCTTAGGCAATATATAGTAACTATTACTCCAAAATAACATGAGTTTATATCCAAAATACAACTATCTCTATTAAATGTATCCACAAACCAAATTTACCACCACTTTTCACCTTTTTTTTCAAAAAGACAAAAAGAATTAAGTCAAATATTATAATTAACACTTTTCAACAAATAAGAGACAAAAATATGAACCTATTTTAGCATAAGAAAAACTTCACAAATTTGAAAATATCAAAAAGATTTAGTCAAAATGAGCTTTCTAGTAACACAAATAATTATAAAAATTCATAATCAAGTCCTAATATATTGATAAAAAACCAACTCGAGCCCCTAAAAAAATTCACTTTTTGAATTTTTAAAATCCTAGTTCTAATTGGGCTTCTAAATCCTGAATAACTAGGGTGTAATTTTTTAAGGGTTGAGCCCTGATTGGGGGATCAAATCCTAATTATAACAAATAATTTTGAGGGGGTACCCAAGACCTAATCAAGCTTAGGATCTTAGATAGATATAAATTTGATAGCTAGAAGGCTTCACTTGGTAATCAAGAAAAAATCCATGCATACGAGGCTAAGTGGAAATAGTCCTATAGACCCAATTGGGGTTTATGGCCCAATTAAGAAAGATATTAGGGGTCAATTATCAATTACCTAGTTAAGGCTTAGGCCCTAATTAACACTATTGAGCCCATTATGGATAGTACCTAACCTAATTGGGACTACTTCCCTAATTGAAAATACAGGTAACCCACAAACTATGATAGACCTAGTCAAGATTTGAAGCTCAACCTACATTGTGAAGCTCATCACTAAAACTATAAGACCTAATTTAGGGTTTCCAAGCTTGAATATAAATATGAGACCCCTTATTATGACTATAAGAGCTAATTAGGGAAAAATCCTAGTTATCAAAGTGAAAAAAAACCTAGACCTAATCAAGTTTTGAAGCCCAATTAGGTCTATGGGAATTAGAGAAATTTCATGAAGACTTGGCTAAAGTAAAAATATAGATTAACATTGGACAAGGTAATTTTGAACCCTAAAGACCTAATTAGGGTTGGAATCTTTATTAGGTTTATAGACCTAGAATTTTTTTGAACATTTATAGAAGACCTAACCATGGAATTAGGTAATTTTTTTCAAAATATGAACACCTAAAGTAAACCTAACTAGAGAATCAAACAGTTTTTTGTAAAATTTGTGTGTCAAAAGGGTATCAAAAATCCATTTTTAAACAAAGTGTAAAATATGAAATTTTATCACATGAGCTTGGTCGTCTCAACAGGATAGGTATCAGGGGATGGATTAACACACAAACCAAAAATTCTCCTTAGAGAAGCTCTAAAGAGCTAAGTAATCCATATTATTAAAATCAAAATGGGAGGGAAAAATGCCACTTCCACACTAAATAATTATAGTTCTCTAATGGAGGTGATCATAAGACCCAGTTCAACACATAAATTGAAATATCCCACCAAGGAAACTTGAGAGTGTTGAGACCAACTAACTACAAGTGTAAGTAGGAACATAGTAAGAGGTCTAAAAGGGGTTTCCATAATTATTTAAGAATTAGAGCATGTTGTGTAAGAAATGATACTAGGGATGTAACCTATTCAGTTAGCTAAATTAATTGATAAATTATAAAGATTATTCTCTATTTTATGGTTCTAAAAACATGATGATTCAAGGTAAAACTAATTTGAGAGAAGTAAGAATAAGAATACAACATATATGAAAGAATTATATTATAAGGTTTTATAACAAAAACAACCTTTGCATGCATTTTCAATAGACTATTACTCAAAATACAAAACATACATGTAATAATGATATGGGCTTCAAGAAGGCTTTAAAACTAGAACCTCAAAAGCATGAAACAACTATTCATGTTTTTTTTCAAGAAAATTAACAAAAATCAATAATTATAGAGCTTCTCTTTTGCAAGGTGCATGAACATGATATGGTAAATGTGAACTTCGATAACTATTTTAAGATCTTTGAAAAATGATGAATTTGGTACCTATCAATATTTACACTTATATCTACTATATTTTTGAAGTAAATTTGAAGTGACATACTTAAATATGTTTTAACCAAGATTATGTACTCTTCACCATATTTAATTTGAACAAAAATTGTGATTTTATTGACGGCTTTTTGGAATATCATATGTGAGTTTTGCAATTTCACTTTTTGAAATAGTATCAAAATTTTAGTTTTTGGTATAGTATTTCACTTTCATATTATTATGAGTTCCACACTATCTAAACTATTTTCACTCCCTATTTTGACGCTTTCACTTCAAACCTTTCTTTGTAGTCAACTACTTTCTTGAAAACAAATTAACTTTTCAAACTCACTTAAAATTTGAAGTGACATACTTTCTCATAAATTCAAAATGAAATTCTTAAAATTTATTAGACTAAGACTATATACCATGCAACATATTTAATTCAAACAAAAATTATGATTTGATTGAAGGTGTTTTGTAATTTTTTTCAAATAAAATCTCTCAACAATTATGATGCCAAGTAGGCCACAGTAATTCTACTGCTTATTACACAAGGACAAGGATTATTAAATGTGAAATGATCAAATATATATCAATATTAGCACCTAGATCAACTATAACCATAAATTTTATTAAATATGAAATGATTTAATGTCTATCAATATTAACACCTAGATATACTATAACCATTAGCACCTAGACCATAGCATAGCCAAATTTTTAAACTATAATCGAAAGGTGATAAACTTATTAATAAATCTATACTTTGGTAAGTAACTCCTAAATTATGGGAGGTGTATCATATATGCATAGAGTGGCCTATAATATTTAAAATTTCATTTAAACACTATATTACTTTGTATCAGTGAATCAATGATATGTTAGTTATCAAGAACTGACTTAGTTCCTAACAAACTCCCATCAGTCAATTCAAATAAATGGTGTTGATTGGACACTGAATTAATTCTTAGTAATGTTTAAAATGTTTGATCAATGAATTTCAAGCCATAGGGAACTAAAAATTCTCTCAAACCATTCATTTCTTTGATTTGTGAATTGAGTGTCATCAAAAACTAAAAAATTCCAAACACCATTAGTCTATCATCTCATCATCTCCCCCTAACTTAAGACCTTGTAGGTCTCATACCTACACACAGTTCCAAACCAAATATCAAGATAAAGGATCAAACATGAACATATATTTCTCATTAAGTTATTTGAACAACTTTACTCATATTATCTATTGAAACTCAATCTTTTCATAACCTTTAAATAAATTACCATTGTCTTTGAATTAATATAAAAATGAATAGATTATTATTTTTAATGTAATATTATATGGATAAAACATATACCAATGGTTTCATGCTAAGATAGATAATATAAGCATTTTTTTGTGTATTATAACCACTTAGTAGAAATGATTGATCTACACCCTCTCCATAAGAGTATAAATACATTACAAAACATTACAAAGTGGCCAAATCCACCCTAATAGACAGTCCATGAAAAATTTCATACAAACTCCATATAATTAACTTCTCATAAACAAGTTTATAAATACATAGAACAAATATTATTTAACCACTCTCAGTTTAATAATCACTTCAGTTAGAACTCTAGTAACAATTGGTCTAGGTTGTGCTTGAGAACTAGGGGCTAAATGTTGAGTGGAATTAGTTAGAGGATAATATATTGTCAGTTGAGGTTAACCTTGAGATTTTTAAAACCTTAGTTTACATGCATTAAAGTCATTTTTTATCTTATCTAGTGACACGATGGGCACTTTAAGTAATGTCCTTGTATGCCTTATCAATATTGCATGTGTTTGTAATTTATATCCTATCATTTCCTTTAGTTAAGATAACCTTTCAATATTATCCTTTGCATAAGATAATATTTAAACTACCTTATCACTTTTACCATCCTTATCTTCCATAGATATATCCTTGAAATATCTCATGAAATTTTCTAATTTAGCATCGAATATCTCATTCATAGTAATACTATGTCTATCTTGTGAAACAAGTTTTCAATTCTAGCCTCATGGAACAATTCTAAAATCTCATCTTATACCATTATCTTCTGCACTCCTATAGTATCCATCTCTTTATCCTAGTCTAACAAATAAACTCTCACCATGATAACAAAACTTTGATCTAATCTTGCATCCTCAATGGTCATAGTATTTGTATTTGTAAGATAATTTTCCTTAATTACCTTTCTCAAACCAGTTAGCCTGCATCTTATTTAAATGATTATTTTAAAACATGATTTAATATTTTGAATTAATGTATCACCTTATCTTCTTTCTTCCAAACATCATATAAATAAAACATATAATTACCTAATGGATTTTTCTACCTACTTATCAAGTCCTTATGGTATTGAGGCCTTGGTCTTAGTTCCAAATTTTTAAAGCTCTTGCTCTATCCTTTTAACCAAGGTGGCTACTAATTCATTTAAATCCAATATAAATGCACAAGTTTCTTCTCCATATTATGGAGTTTTTTTTCCTTTTGGGAATGAAAAATTATTAGGAATACAAATCGATGACTTCACATTAACAATATGGTAAACAAAGTCCCTCTCTTATTAGTAGGCAGAGCTACCTTTATTGAAAGCCAACATTGGAAAATAATAAATATTTAAAAATAAATTAATTTAAATCATGGGGTAGTAATTTTAACCTAAAATTATGAAAAGGAGTTTTTAGAAAGAAATATGTATAGAAAGACAGAGAATAGAGAATTTTTAGGCAACAAATTTTCCAAGTTAGAAACCAAGGCTGGACAAAAGCATGGAGAGAAAATTTGACTTTCAAAGGGATAAAATATCTCTCATTTAATGGTTTGAAAAGATATAACTGTATCCTTATGGATATGAAACATACACCATAAAACTATTTAACTCTAATAATATAAATGATTAGCCCTCTGTATTTTCTAATATAAATAACAAATAAATTGTCTATATTCCCATCAATATTTTCATGTGTTGTAAATAAAATTTACAACTCTAGATAGAAAATTTTAATCTAATTTATTATTCTTAATAGTTTGAAATTTGTAACAATGGTAATAAAAATCAAATACATTGAATTAATCAAAAGATATAATTCAAAATATATTACTAACATAAAGTTTAGGAATGCCTCTTTGTATTGATTTCTGAAGAGTAGAATGTTTAATCTCCCTTTATAATGCTTTGCCAAAATTCTATCTATTTTGAACCATTATATGAATCCCTAACTTGTATTTATAGTCTAAAATAAGTGTTTATGATGTAAAACCACATATTTTACCTTTTTATAGGGTTAAAAAAACACCAACAAGAAATTAGTAATGAGGCTGGTTTAGATCTAAGTAAAATTGACACAAAAAACAATGGAGTTGAATACAAATAATAATGTATATATTATTCTGATTTAATTAATTCAATTGGGACATTACATATTTATAGGAATATCATTCCTATAATCATATAGATTATTTCTCCATCAAAATCTCATTGTATCCCTATAAATACACACTATAACAAATAAACTATATTCATAATATTGTTGTAACAATATAACGACTACCCAATTATAGCTAATAAACTAATATATGTAATAGTGAATTATTACTTTCATAATTATTCACATTACAATATAAAAATTAATTTGAGGGATAATTATTCCCTAATATTCCCCCCCTTAGGCCTTACATGGTAATTTGTCTTTCGTAGGACTTAATGAAAGTAAAGAAGTAACACATAAACTTTTTATCAACCACTCACTATTGAGAACACATCAATGAAATCAGTGTAGGAACTTCAAATAGGAACATCTGACATCAACCATTCATTTATATAATTGCATCAACCTAAATAGTTTAGGAACTTACCAGCAAGAACCATATGTTTAACTTTCACTCCTATCTCTCCAAGAACTAGATCAAATAAAATTGTATGCCAATGCATACTACTATTTAAATCTTATTGCACATGACCACTATTATGTGAAAAATGCATCTTTCATTTACTCTATGTGAATGTAACGAACATTTCACTGATCGATCATCTTTATAAAAAATTAAGACAATCAGAGGATCTTTGTAGTTAGTTGCTCTCCTAACTATTGTCACATTCCTATATCTCCTAAACACCTTTCTTATATAGTACACTATGTGTTAAAATAAGAAATACACTCTTATTTTTCACACATACAAACAAATTTTGAATATATATATATATATATATATATATATATATATATATATATGTATGTATGTATGTATGTATGTATGTATGTATGTATGTATGTATGTATGTACCATTATAGCTAAAGTTCCCCTTCAGTAGTGGCTAAAGAGAAGCATAGAAAGCCTCCATCCTCTAGTGTCCTCTAACCTCCAACAGATTCATTGCTCACTCAGCAAAAATATTGATGAAGCTTAGATGCAATTTTTTGAGGAGATATCCCCCCCCCATAGTTTGGACATTGTGTACAAGTAATAATGCATCCCTTACAATAATAATTTTATTTGACATTGACAAAATGACTCTTTAAAAATAGATTGATATTTTTTGACATATTTTTTATAAAGGACCCAAATAATTTACAATAGACACTACCAATAAACATGATTTTGAAATTTTGACTCATTTTTTATTTTGATAATAATGAATCTTTTGACATAAAAAATATAGACTATAAACACAAATACTTTTATATTCTTGACTTTATTATTTTTAGAATAATACTCTGAAAATAATCTTATTTGAATATGAAAAACTTATGGCATACATAACACTATGACTAAAGACATAAAAAGACAAAACTCTAATAAACAACACTATAAAATAACATCAAACTCTAAAAACATTACTAATAACTACAAAACTCAAAAATTATTTTATAAAATGCCAAACCTGACATAATCAATAAATTCAAATATTAAAAAAGAAGACCATTTTTTAATAAAAAAACAAAAGACAATTAAAAAATTCATGGGCCGTGTAATGGTGGTTTAAGATGATGAGCGAATTGAGGAGTCATATGACCTATATCCATCATAAATCTTTCTACAAAAGACTACTAGAAATTATTTAGTATGATCTATCTCTATTAAAAATAGAGACACAAAAGTCAAATGAATCATTATTCTACAAATATTAGTGCTAGAGAAGTTTCACATGACTAAAATAAACCACATCAAAAAGAATTTAATGACACATCAACATTAAATATTTTGAGGATGCCAAAATAAGATCAGATTATTGATGATGGAGATGGAAAATAATGAAACTTTATTTGTGATTTTTTTTATGAGAATCACAATGATAGACAGCCAAATTAAAGCATGTTCTAAATTCTTTGATTTGAATGTAGAAGCAGGCTTAGAGAAAGATTCATGCAGATATTATATAGTAGAGATGGTATATGTCAGAGTTGAAGTACATCAATGCATGTTTTAAACTTTCTTCTAAATCATGTTGACTCATACCCTTCCTCCTCTTCAAAAGATAGATTTCCTAATAGAGGTCACATAAATTGAGATTACACCAATCCCATGATACAATGTTGAACCAATAGATCTACATATGTGGATTATATATGTCCCAAAATTCCATGTCACTTAGTTGAGTGTGCATAATACATATCTAATAGTGGACCTTCCCTAATACATCTTAATGTAAGGTAGAAAGAGAAAGGATGCCAAGATCACAATGCATTGTATCCTTCAACTCTACTAGGTTTTTTAAGTTGGATCCTTGCATCTACCATATATCTAATAAACTCCAATGGTTAATACATTAATAGTTGAATGCAATAATATAATAATCCATATTAATATGCATTAATATCATCTTCACAATCTCTCACATGAGTATAATAATGGACATATATCACTATTTGACTAGGGGCATGATAAAAATATCACAAGCAACTAAATTCACTTCAATATTATTCTATAATATTCTCAATAAAACATTCCTTTCACATTTCAAGAAGATAGTGACACCATAGTACAAACTAATTTTTATCACAAGAAAAACATCATGCACAGGGGTGAATAGGATCATGTTTGCTACTCATAAATTTATTAAACTTCCATGATATATAAATTCAATGATCCATTATAGGATCCTCTTGCTTTGATACTAGATAATGAGGCTAGTTTATATCTAAGTAAAATTAACATGAAAAATAATGGAGCTAAATGTAAATAATAATGTATATATTGTTATGATTTAATTAATTCAATCAAGACATTACATATTTATAGGAATATCATTCCTATAATCATGGAGATTATTTCTCCATCAATATCTCACTGTATCCCTCTAAATACACAATATAACAAACAAACTATATTTTTAAAATTATTGTAACAATATTATGACTACCCAAATATAAATAACAAACTAATATATATAATAGTGAATTATTACTCTCATAATTATTCACATTACAATATACAGATTAATGTGAGGGATAATTATTCCCTAACAATTACAACTTGAAATGGTGAAAAAACTTTTTGAGCATTTATCACCACTTGAGAGAAACATTTGGAGTTTTTGCAATACTTGAAAAATCACATTATTAATTTGTATAACTTGAAAAATCAAGTTGGAAAAATTATAAAGACAATTTAAAGTTCAACAATACAAATTAGGTGTAAAGAAACAAGAGAAGAAATTGTTAAAACACTAAAAATGATTCTTCATTATTCATGATGTTGTATTGACAATTCTTTCCTTTTCAAAAAGTCATCAAATCTTTGGAAAAATACTATGATCAAATATTCATCTATTCCATCTATATCCCTGTAGGCAATGTTAATTTAGTATTATAACTCTTACATTTCTTGAAGCTTGCCTTACAAACTGTTTATCTTCATATTCAAATTATCCACATTCACTTGGCATTTGGATAACTAGTGAAGTTATTCATGACCAAATGCAAATGTGGGATCGATAATGTCCTAAATTCACTCTTTGAATTATACAATCATGGTCTCAATTGAAATAAAATTACCATTTTTATCTCTATCATTGATAAAATGGCAATTCAATTTCTTAACTTCAGTGTTGATTTCCATAATTGTGTCACTTCCAAGTGACCTTGCATTGTTGAATTTTTGAAGACACTCTTGGAGAGATTGGATTATAAATTTATCAGCCCAAATAAATTCAATATTATATATTATTTCTTCCTTATCGATCACTCCTTTTTAAATAAGGTCAATATAAGGAAATTTTAAGAATTCGACCAACTTGGGAATGAATTCCTCCCAATTGTGTTTCTCTTTAGCATATCCACCTTCCTTTATCACTAGTTATTCCTAATATGATCAGATTTTAGATTAAAAAAATTTCATGGAGATAATTATTAAGGTTCCCTAATTAGTAACCTTTTCAATCTAATCCTTCACTCTATTTCCCATTTGGCCTACCTCTATTACTTTTTCTAGTGTCTCAGCATTAAGATTTGATGAAGTGATAGATGGTTGATTGGCCCGATCAGTCTCTATATCACTAAGTTCAATTTTTATGCCTTCTCCTTCAATTCATCCTTTATCACCTTGTCTTTATCCATTTTTTCCAAAATGGTACCAATTTCCAATTGTACATCCCCTTTCATTCCTTCTCTGGTTGATTTTCCCAAATTAACCCTAGATACCTGGTAGTCTTCAATCCTAATTTATGACTTATCTATTTTAACCATAGGAATGGCCACTTCTACATATTTTTATCCCCTTTATCTATTACCATTCATAAAACTATTCTTTCTTTCTTTGGGCTCTTCAAAAAAGGAATTATCAAAGTTCTAAAATATATCTCCTCAAGTTCAGCATTTTTTCTTATTTTCTTCACTACTTTGGACAATTAATTTCAAGTTGTTATGATTGAGTAAGGAAATGGGATTGAAGTTGATACTAGTGAAACAAACCTAACTAGAGTTAAAGAAAGTGTTCTCTCAATTGGGTCACCTTGGAAAGATATTTCTATTTATTATTGTGAATTGATTGTATCAAAAAGAATTATTAGAGAGGAGACAAAAGGTACTTCAAGATTTAAAGGAGAAGATGAAGAGATATGTGTAACCTCTAAAAATGATAAATTAGGTGATATAGGGAAAATTATATCATATTAAGCCAAGAATTATTGAGTTATATTCCTTATGAATTCTTGAGAAAGTGGAAAACTATCAACAAGAACCTCTTCAAGAATAAAAATTTTACGATAAGAAGAGTCATTTTCACTTAACCTCTTTATTTTTAACTTGATAGTCTTTTGTGGTTGAACATCTTGTTTAATAACTTTAGGTTCATGGGCCTCTTCTATCAACAAGGGGTTCTCCACTCAAACCTGATTCATCTATCTTTTCTAGTTCATATTGTTGCTTTTAGAAGCTACCAAATTCATCTTCCTTAGGAGGTGTAGGTAAATCAACATTCGTAACATCCACTCCTTTTCTCTTCAACCACATAATATTTATGTGAAGTACCACTCTTTTTCTACTTCTAAGAGAAGTAGATTCCATTTTATACCAATGTACTAAAGTCAATGGCTTTATCACGATGATTTATTTTTCAAAGATGGGGTCCAATTGTTAGAGATACAATCACTGAGAGGGGGGTGAATTAGTGAGCCCAAAAAATCCAAATTCAATTTTAATCCTTTCAAGTCTTTAATCAATTACCATAATCATTCATGAGGCATACACATCATTCATAACAATGAGCAAGAGAGACAATGCAAGATCAATCACATAACACATGACATATGTGGAAATCCCTCTTGGGGAATAAAACCCATTGTAACCTACAATTAGACTACTATCCTATAATAATAATAACCAATTTAGTCTAGATGTAACTGATCATGTAACTACCATCCCTTATTATAGTGAGACTGTAATCCCATAAGGAGCTACCACACCTATCTAATTGATCTACCATAACAACTAGACCTTTAAAAAGTTTCACCTTGCAAGGAAGCTATAACCCCCTTAGATGTTGATATTCTAGAACAACACTTATGAACACATCCACCTTTGAATTAATGTATTTAACACCTGATGATGGACCTCTGCTTATCACTCTTTACCTTCACTCACACTCAATCTTCAAATCTACAAGAACACTATTATGACATCAAAAATATGACATACAAGTCATACACACCATCATCAACCTATTATACCCTTTAACCCATCCACTAGGCACACATAGCCTTCCAATTGCCTTTGCTTACCATACACACTCTCTCAAATAGCCTCTTGAGCATACTCACTCAGTCTGCCTCTTTTAGGCTCATTACATCCAATGACCTATGTGTCCACCTTCAACACCTTCTTTAGAAAATCATGTTTGATCCTCTTCACTCTCTATCATTCCTCACTAACCTATACTTTCTCTTTCAAAGGTTCTATCCTTTACTTGGCTCCACATCTGTATAACCCTCAAGGTCTCACACAAAGTCTAGAAACTAACACATTTGGTTTCACTATTTATAGAGTAATTAAGATTATCACCATATTGGTCTAACATTAGGTATACCTTAACACTTAAGACATATATCTCACCAATACATGTCTCAATATAATCTTCATATGTTAGCCATAGCATTTACGGGTCACCCTTACACAGCTACACCTTTTAATAAGGCCCTTGTAGCTCTTATAGGTCTTATGTGAACCCATTCAATCCTTTATCACTTTATTGAATAAAAAAATAAGACATGATCACTTCCAAAATCATGTACCCATTCCATACTATCTATAGGTTCCCCTTAAGTTCCAACAATCAACATAATACCCTTCTACTTAAGCATAATTCACTCAAACAATATTTTGTGCACACAGTCATTATGAATGAACACATAGTCACATTCTAAACCATTATTCATACTAAATACAATTTTTTAAACCCTTAAAATTCATAGATATCATCCTCATGGAGTCTATAACACTCCTTAATAGCTAATTCACCATGAAACATTGAAACAACATCTACATAAGCTCAATTACTCTTCTTGGGTCACTTGTAGAACAAGAACAAACACATAGTCAACTTTAAACCTTAATAAATATGTTTTTACACACTTTCATATTCTAAAATATATATTTACAAATTTTTCTTGGAGTCCTCTACAAATTTTCCTTTTACACCATGAATCAATTCTACCTGAATTAAAAGTTATAGTCAAAATACAGAGCACTAGTTTTTTATTTTGTTAAATTCAAATATTCAAAAGCAAATGATCATATTTAAACTTAAAACACAATTCTTTCATCTCATTTCCTCTTATATTTAGATCAATATCACACCATCAATCTTCTTCAAAATTTAATGTATAGGCACCAATACTCAAACATTAAACCTCAGTCACTTTGACCTTATCTCATGCACTCTTGCAACTTTGACCTCGTGCACTCCATCAATCTCTTATGCCTAGATAAGTCTTTAAAAATTATAATAAATTTTCACTTTGAGCTCTTTAATTTAATACACACCATTGATCTTGATCAACATGAACACCCACTCATCATAGACCCTTGGAAGAAGCTCGATATTTATCTCTATTCAACATGAAATAACAAACACTTGTCCTTATCTCATTTCTTCCTTATTTTTTATATCAAATTCACTCCATAGATCTTTTTAAGACTTTCTCTAACTTTACCTCTTACATATTTGACTAAGTATGGGAACCTTGTTTATCTGCCTGAGTAGCCATTTTTTAACCTTAATAACTTCATATATGCTTAGATGTATAATCTAAAATTTGGACCATATGATCTCCTTACATAGGAGAATCCATCCATTTAAAAATTTAATCCTATAACCCACACATGAAATATATTCCATCATCAACATGCTCACTCAAAATTTTCTTCCACATAGCCAACTATGCCTGGACCTGCTTGGAAGGCCAACTTTGCTCATGCATATCTTTCAGTGTGCTTCATCACATGATCTAAAAATTAGAAAAAATAAACTAGGTAATAAACTGAACAAACCCATATGATCACCATATTCTAAAACATCCACACATGAAATATACACCACCATCAAACTGCTTACTCATCTCTTTCTTACCTCATACAAATTTGGCTAAGTATGGGAAAACATAGTCAAAATACCTGGGAGCCCATCTTTACACTTGCATATATTTTAATGACCTAATATTTAGCACATAGAAACTAGGGACTAATGTGATCATAACAATATGACCAACTACCCCTGACTCATCCCCATGTGACAATGGTGATGTCATCAAATTGCCTACTCAAATTTTCTACCACTAAACCCAAAGTGTTTAGATGAAAACTATGACAACTAGTTGAAATCCACTCATACACACAAGCACTTAAATATTATAAAACATCTTATAGATATCTTACACATACTTGATACTCCATACTCATCCCTGAACATCTCTAACCATGCCAATGTAGAAGATTAACCAAGCATACTTCAAGCATACTAGAACAAGAAAATTGTATACCTTTTCATTATTACTTAGGCTATCAAAATAATTCATCAACTCAATATAAAACCTTCATGATATCATTAAAAATACTCCAACAATGTCCTCTTTTGTCATTGATGTCAACAAACATCATATATAGCAATATACAGCTCACCTTCTTTCTCTCTTTTCAAGTACTCTTACAATATGAACTTTATCCCCCTTTGACACAATGACAAATTGAGCACAATATGATCATAATTACCTAAAAATACCACAAATATGAGAGGACCAAATATGATATAAACTCCCCCTTACCTTGAGCCTACTTCTGCTTGTCTTGACAACTTCCTCTTCCTCCATGCCACCACTCTCTTCAACCAAGCACTATAAAAAATGAAGAAAGAATAAACAAAACAACATAAATATGATAGAACACACTAAGAAACATTTGATAGTGACTTCCCCTAATAATTTTGAGAAATTTTACCTTATGAGCATCTTCAGATCTCTACACACCATGAAGAACCAACATATAAGCTTACTAGCCTTCTCTATCAAACCACCTCAAGGACCACCAATAGAACTTCATGCCACTCACCAAATATAAAACATGATCTAAACCAATTTTATAACTCACCTTGAAATACACATACCTTTCTCTTTTGAAGAAACTGAGTGAAAAGTACTTATCTTCAAACTAGGCTTGTCTAGCCTCCTTGTAACCCTACCTCAAACTTGTAGAACCCATAATTTTTATTAGACATATCTTCAAGACCTAAAAAATAATATCTATAACACTCTTATATTCCCCATTAATAACACCAATTTTCATTACCTATCTCATCTTATGTAATATACTTCCTTCACAAACCTACTAGCCAATTAAACCTCCATATTGCCAAAAACTTTAATAACTTGATAACCATAAAACTTAAAATATTTATGAAGCTTGATTTTATAACACATTTTCCCCATTAAAATTATTAAGGATCCTTAAACCTCAACTCATAAGGCAAACCACTTGTCTAGCATAGCCTAAAAACCCTAGAATCTTATAACAAATAAAGTCAACAAACCTCATTCTAGTCAATGCACACCTCTAAAACTTCTTGCACACATGGAGACACCCATCACACACTTCTATACAAATATTTGATCCACCATACCTTTGGTAACATAGACTTCCTCTAACCCATTTTAGGCCTGTTTGCCCTTAATCCAAAAACTAAGAAAATTGAGAGCTCTCAAAAATATTCAATATGGATTCAATATACCATTAGAGCACAAAAAACCTGGAACACATCACAAATAAGTGAAAAAAAAATTGAGCACCAAAAACTTCTTGATAATACATCAAACTCATTATGCCATCTAAAAATACACATTCTGATCTTGTATTTTAGCTCCTTCACAATCTCTAGAATAAGCTCATGATCTTATTGATCCTCCTTAACCAAATACCTTATCTAATTGGCATTATCATCTTGAGTACACAAAATTTATTCTCTGCACCTTCTTTCTTAGATTCAACTACTCAATCCTCTGATCTTAGGACCTAACCAATTACAAAGCTCTCCCTAACTTCATGTTTCATCAGGAACATGACATCTTTAAAAAGTCTTCAAATACTATCCAATCACAGTCAATACTCATATAAAGATACCTCATCTTTAGAACACTATGAACTTCCATGGCATACACAAATATTCAACAAGACTTTAATAAGCTTAGAAAAATCTATAACATAAGCCTAAAAGAAAGGCCTTCAACTTATAGGCATACTTGGCATCTACCACAAACTGATATGCAAATAGATATTTGAAACTCACCTTTATACTAGATCATCCAAACCATGACCAAAAAGCTAAATATTTATCAAGATAGGACCATTGAGATTCTTCACAAGATTCTTTTCTAAAATAAAATATACATATAAAAAGAATGCACAAACATACCTTATTTTTATACCTTCTCATCAAATAATATCTGATAGCCACCAAGCTTCCTCTAACTGAAAAGTGTCTCCTTGAAGCCTAGATAGAGACACCCCTTTGACATAGAGAGACTAAAAGTCACAAAACTCTAGAGAGTCCCATATCTCCATAATCTCATCTTACTTGCAATCCTACTTGACTTTAACTGAATCTTTGACTTCATTATTTTCTTTAGATTTGTCAGTATATGTTGTCAATAAAAACTCTTGACTCTCCATCATGTCTATCATGGCAAACAATCCATCAAGACTCTTAGACTAAATAGAGTTAGTCTCCTTAGTCTTTACTAATTTAGATATCCATACCAAATTTTGACTCTTCTTGTCTTCTGCAACCATCTTATCTACTTGATCCTTGAGCTTATCATGATTTGTAACATAGCCTTCTAGAGAAACTTTCTTATCAACCTTATGACTAGAATAAATAGAAATGATTACCTTTGATTTCCATACCTAATTTTGTCCTTTCTCAAACCTTCTATGATCTTTATATCCTTTGACATACCTTGAAGGCCTCTTAATACTATTTAGATATAATCTAACAATATGTCCACTCTTATGACAATTGAAACAAATAACATCTTTCGTACCTTTTTATAGATTTTAACTGTGACAATCTTTGGCCAAAAACTCCTATCATATTTCCATGAATGTCCATACTTGATTTAATTCATTATATAGTCCTATCTCTATGACCATACATATTACATTTATAATAATGACCATCAAATAAACTAGCATACCTTGAAGAATTTAGTTATCTAACAAACCTTCTTGTATTGCCTTCAAACCTTGCATTCTCCTTGACATACTCAAGCTTCTCATGCTTCTTTTCTAGCTTATCCAACTTGACTATAGAAAGCTCATGCTCACTCTTCAATGACTCCATCTCAATCTTTAACAGTGTACTTATCTTCTTTTTCTATTAGATTTTCACTTGCAATCCTTAACTAATATTCAAGAATACCAATTGTATTTTCAATCATTTTGGCCTTGTTGGCCATGTCTTTCAATCTATATGCTTTCACTTTAATATATTTGACCTATTCTTGATACTTCTTCTAGTCTCTCTCAGACTTCCCTCAAGAGAATTGAATTGAGCTTCAAGACCTTTGATCACATACCTCATCTTGTGATTCTTTTTTGTTTTTCTCCCTTAATTCACCTAGTATATACATAAGCTCAGATTCTAGATCAACTTATTCTTCCTCATTGTCATCTTCTCTACTATTATGGCAAGCTTATTTATCAAACATGATGTCCTTTTATTTTTAACAACTTTCCTCTTTGGAACTCAAATTTATCTTGGCATCTACTAACTAAACCTTGAGATCATTGATAACATTCTCATCTTCTTTGGCATATTTCTTCAAAGTACATACCTACTCTTCAAGTGCCTTGATCATATCCTTCCACTATTAATTTCTTTCTTCAACTACTTATCCATCTTTGTACTTACCTAGGATCTCCTTCAAGTTGTTAAGTTTTCTCCAAAGGACCCACTCTGATACCAATTATTAGAGATATAATCACTAAGGGGGGGTGAATCAATGATCCCAAATAATCTAACTTTAATTTCAATCCTTTCAAGTTTTTAATCAATTACCATAAGCATTCATGAAGCATACACATCATTCATAGTAATGAGCAATAGAGACAATGCAAGATCAATCACATAACATATGACATATGTGGGAAACCCTCTTGGAAGAGAAAACCCACTAGAACTAGTAATTGGACTACTATCCTATAATAATAAGAACCAATTTAGATCAGTTATAACTAATCAAGGAACTACCATCCCTTATTTTAGTGAGACTACAATCCCATAAGGAGTTACCACACCTATTTAGCTGAGCTATAATAATAGCTAGACCTTTAGCAAGTTTTACCTTGAATTGAGACTAAAACACCCTTAGATTTATAGCTACCACAACAACACTTATGAACACATCCACCTTTGAATTGATGTCTTTAATACATGATGATAGACCTCTGCTTATCACTCTTCACCTTTGCTCACACTTAATCTTCAAATCTGAAAGAGCACTATTATGACATCATTAATATGACCTACATGTCATACACACCATCATAAACCTAATTTCCCCTTAAACCCATCCATTATGCATAAATATCCTTCTAATTTCCTTTGCTCACCATACACACTCTCTCAAATAGCCTCTTAAGCATACTCACTCATTCTGCCTCTTCTAGGCTCATTAGGTCCAATGACCTATGTGTCCACCTTCAGTACCTTGCTCAAACAAGATCTCTGATCCTCTTCAATATTTTTTGGTCCTTATTGACCTATACCTTATCTTTCAAAAGTTTTCTCCTTTAATTATCTCCACATCCACACAACCCTCAAGGTTTCACATAAAATCTAGGAACCAACACATTTCATTTCACTATTTATAGATTAATCATGATCATCACCATCTTGGTCAACCATTAGGCATGCCTTAACACTTAATTCATCTATATTACTGAGACATAGCTCAATACAATCTTCTTAGGTCATCCATAGCATCTATGGGTCACCCTTAATTAGTTACACCTTTTAATAAGGCCCTTATAGTTCTTATAGGTCTCATGTGAACCCATTCACTCCTTTAGAAATTCATTTAACAAAACAAGAACAAAAGACCACTTATAAATGCATGAACACATTAAATATGATCTATAGATCCCCTTTAATTTCAAACAATCAACATAGTACCCTTCTACTTAAGCACAATTCACTCAAACAATATTATGTGCACATAATCATTATGAATGAAAACATAGTCACATTCTAAACCATTTTTCATACTGCATATAATTATTCAAACCTTAAAAATGAACAAAAATCATCCTCATAGAATATAAAACACTCCCCTATATCTAATTCACCATAAAACATCAAAACAATATCTACATAATCTCAATTACTCTTCTTGGGTCTCTTACAGATAAGCACAAACACATAGTCAAATTTTAACCTTCATAACTATGTTTGTACACACTTTTAGATCTTAAAATATATATTTATAGATTAACCTTTGAGTCCTATACAAGTTTTATTTTTACACCATGAGCAAATTATGCTTGAATTGAAAGTTATAGCCAAAATATAGAGCACTAGTTTTTTCCGTTGTTAAATTCAAATATTCAAAAGCAAACAGTCACATTTAAACTTTGAACATTATGCTTGCATCTCGTGTCCCCTTAGATTTAGATCAATCTCACACCATATATCTTATTTGAACTTTAATTTATAGGTACCAATGCTAAAAAATTAAACCTCAATCACTTTGACCTCATCTCTTGCACTCTTGTAACTTTGACCTCATACACTCCATTAATCTCTTGTACATAGATCAGTCTTTAAAAATTTTAAATAGCTATCACTTTGACATCTTGAATTTAATTTTCACCATTGAACACCCACTCACTATAGATCCTTGGAAGAATCTCAATCTTTATCTCTATTTAACATTAAACAATGAAAACGTGTCCTCATCTCACTACTTCCTAACTTCTTGGAGAAAATGCACTCCATTTATCTCCTTGAGACTTGCTCAAAATTTACCTCTTACATATTTTACTAAGTATGGGTACCTTACTTATCTACCTGAGTAGACATTTTTTACCATATGATATCCTTAAATAGGAGAATTCATCTATATAATAATCTACTCCTATAACCCACACATGTGTGAGATATGACATCATCAACATTCTCACTTAGAATTTTCTTCCATAGAGCCAAAAATGCATGGACCTGCCTGGAAGGCCAACTTTGCTCATGCATATCTTTTGACGTGATTCATCGCCTGATCTAAAAATTAGCATAAATAAACTAGGTACTAAACTTAACACATCCATATGATCACCTTATCTTGAAACATATACATGTGCATGATATACCACCATCAAAATACTTACTCAGCTCTTTCTTACCTCATGCAAATCTAGTTAAGTATGGGAAAACATAGTTAAAATGCCTAGGAGCCCAACTTTGCACTTGCATATCTTTTGATGCACTTAGGTACATGACCTGAAATTTAGCACATAGAAACTAGGGAATATCATGATCATAACCATATTACCAACTTCCCCTGACTCATCCACACATGGTAATGGTGACATCATCAAACTACCTACTCAAATTTTCTACCACTAAACCCAAAGTATCTAGAAGAAAATTATGATCAACTAGATGAAATCCACTCATACACATAAGCACTCAAATATTATAAAACATCTTAATGACATCTTGCACATCCTCAATAATTCATACTCATCCCTAAACATCTTTAACCATGCCAAATCAAAAGATCAACCAAGCATACTAGAATAAGCACATTGTATACTTTGTCATTGTTACTTAGGCTATCAAAACACTTCATCCACTCAATAGGACACCTTCATGACATCATTGACAATACTCTAACACCATTTTTACTTCATCATCTACCAACTACTTTAGAACTTTCATTATGCCAAATTTGACTATTTGTTTCATGGTAAACTGTGAATAGTCCTTGATCCTCACTATTTTATCATCATTGTAATCCATCCAATAGTCTTAAAAATGTGGAAGATGTTGATATGAAGGTCTCATATTATGCTCAATTATGCCTTTAAACTCAAATAAAAACCTACTTTCAAACATCTTTAGGTTATTGTGAGACATGTATTGTTTAATTATCTTAGCCTTTACCAGTGAAGGATAAGTATACCTAACAATTGAGATTGAAATTTTGATTCCTATTTTATATCAAATTATCAAGAACTTGTGTGTTTTAACAAGTTGTCTCACCAATTCCATCAATACCCACTTATCATTGATATATCATGGGAGCATATAAGGAGCAACTTTGTAACCACTAATTTTCAAATAACTGAAGGTTGGGAACTGTAGAACCAAGTTTTACATCTTGTTATCTCTGTTGTAACTGATATTCTCATGTTGAAGAGTTCCATTTCAAACATCTAAATGATAAAATGAAAGCAATCATTTACCCTTCTGAATTGATGAGTATTCTCCTTCAATTTCAATTGGGTATAGAATTTGTACACCATTTTTTTCCCAAAATCACCCACTATATGTAATCCATAAAAATATCTTTGACTCACTACAACATAAATCAGATACGAAGTCATATATAATTTCAATGTGACTTTTACCTCCATGAGTTGCTTGTGAATGGCATCATTGATCAACTATCCCCAATTAATTTATTATTTATTTCTGGGGATGATCCAAATGAATATGTACATTCATGTCTAAAAGTTCTTTTTCATTTAATTTCCCACTATCCTATGCAACAATTTAATCATGTCATTTATCTCATTTTTGAAATTATATCTTATAATATTTTTTGTAAATCATGTAGAGGAATGTTTTGGCTTATTCAACCATGCATTATTGACTTTTTTAGCATAAGACATACTATTATCATCCCACAAGATTTGGGAGGACTCAAGGGTTAGATGTATAAAGGATTCATGATCTAGAAGGTGAAAAATATTATCAATTTGCTCGAGAACAAAATTCACTACCAATTCCCCCTATGAATCTCTTACCTCCCTTATCTCTGAGTTATAATTATTTGCCACAGCCAAAACTAGCTCAAGAGACTATACAGGCATTGGGAATGTTGTCACTTATGCCAATCCACTATCACAATTACTTTGACTAAAATTTGTCTTATGCACTATGTTCATTCTTTCCCAAAACTTGTTTAAGTCAATGTGACTTAGATCAGAGTCAGTGATATTTCCAACATTGGACTCTAGTGGTGAAGGAGGTGTCACACCCTGAAATTGATACTTCATGATTTATTTATCTTTATTTAGAATTGCCTTTTCTAGAGCAGGAAATGAAGACATCAATTTTTACAAGAAAACTAACAATTTAGAAAATTTACAAAAAAGCTTTTTATTTACAAAAATGACCAAATTAAATAACTCAAAGCCAAAATAAGTTATTTAATCACAAATGGAATTTTTTACTCACAATTTATTCATGCAAACTACTCTAGCATGTTGTTGATGCTACCTATATGAAATTCAACTTTTCTTTGACCGATTTCCCTGCTTCCAACTACACCTGTTAAATTTCTTTGTGTTACTTTTTTAGCAAACTTTTCTAATAAACAAAAATGAATTAAAAAGAAATTACAAAAATTTCATTTCCAATTTTAAAATATTTTCCCCTATTCTTGATTTGACCAAAATATTAAAAATCAATTGCCAATTGATTTTTATCAAAAATTCAAAATTTTGAGCTTGCCGAAAGAAATATGGATTTTATCAAATTTCCAATGAAAATAAATTACCCTATGGTTTTTTAAATTTCTACAATTTAAAAATCTTATAAAAATATTTCTACCAATCCTCGGCTTTTCATAGGGAATGTAGTCTTCTTTATTCATGAGCATCACATGACTGTGTAATTTTCAATTTGTAAATAAAGGTGATCAAAATATGTTCATGTTAATTTCCCATTTTTTTACCAATTTAGTACAATTAATTTTTTTCCCACATGAAATCAAAAATATATCAACATTTTAACTTCTTCCTCCACTCCACTTAGGCCATACCATTCAATTTATATAAATGAAAATTTTCAATTTTGGCCAATGAAAAAATTTTAACACAAAACTTTTGCTCTTTTTTTATTTATTTATGCTCACCCTCTTGGGTCTACGGTCAGTCATACAGTAGTTGTACGATTCAAAATATGGAAATAAAGATCCAAAAAAAAAATTTAACTACCAAATGCTTGGTTTCTATAGTTCTTATAGCCCACATAATAGGAAGAAAACTTAAAAAATGAATCAAACTTGCCAATTTTTATTGAACCTACTCTTTTAGAGGGCATATAGCCAATTTCATGATGCCCATATGAAGCCCAAAAAATTTTAAAATTGCCATAATTCCATTGTATGTAGGTCATACAGTCTGGCTAGGAGGAAAGAGGAAAAAGAATTGAAATTTAAAAAAAAATTGTAGACTTTTCACCTTCTTCCATGAGTAGATCATTTAACTTATGTCTGGAAATATTTTTTTTTAAACTCTTTATGAATTTGCATGACCATTGACTGAATGAAAATATTTATTTTAAAATTTCTCTTTTTCCTAGGCATTCTTACATGGCCTTTTTTTGGTTGAGGAAGAAATTAAAATAACTTCTTTATGTTTATTCGTTTCTCTTTTGTGAGCCTAAAAATATTTCTTCTTGATAGATGATGGCTAAAACACAAATGGAAATTCAATTTTTAAATCACTAAAATTTCTAGAGTTGATCATGCAAGTTGAAAATATATTTTAGAAGGGAATACAAACTTATTTTAACATCACCCAAGAAAATAACCATATTTTTATGATTAGTAGAAAAATTAAATGAGTTTACATGTAAGTTGGAAAATGAGACTTTAATTTAAAATGACAATTTTCACTATTGAAAAATGTAATTGTGATCTATAATTTTACATTTACACAGCTTTTGTAAATGTAATTTGCATTTACATGATTTGGGGAAGCATGATTTGCATTTTCATGACTTACAAAAATAAAATTCTGAATTGCACAGAAAGGGGAAACTCAAAAAGATATTGCAATTTACAAAAAGTTTTAAAACCATTTTGTAATTTGCATGAAAACTTAAATTAATTTACTATTTGCATGGAAACCCAAAACAAAATTATAATTTTCATGAAAACCCAAAATAAAATTGCAAAGGAACCTAAATCAAAATTTTAATTTGCATAAAATATAAAATTGATTTTGTAATTTGCATAACTTTTGGAAAAGCAATGTGTGTTTGAACAACTTATGAAAAATAAAATGGTTTTTTTCAAATTACGAGAAATGTTAATAGTTTTTTGCATCAGAGGCTCAAATGTGTTTTAAAAAAAATCAAGGTAAAAAGTAATTTGGCTATAAATTTTTTAATTAATTAATTAAAATTTTAAAAAAATTTATGATTTTAAGTTCAGTTCAAAAAAATTTAGTTATTTATTAAAAATTAAATTTCCTCTTGTTTTTATCTATTTTCAAAAATCATGAAAACAATTGACTTCAACTGAGATTTCAAACTACAAGGAATGAAAAGAACTTGAACTCTCTGGTTTCATAGGTTGATGTTTTATCCATTGGATAATAAAATATTCAGTAGAAATTTTGATAGATTTGAAAAAAAATTGATCTTCAATAAAGGGATGGGTCCTCAAGCCATCAAATAGATTTCACATGTCAAAATATAGTGTATGTGAGGGTTGGGTACTCAGCCTAATAGATGATTTCACATGTTGAAAGATAGTGTATGCAAGTATTAGGTACTTAACTTGATAGGTTCTTTCACATATCCAAAAAGATAATATTTGCAAGGGCATTTTAGTTATGTGTTTTTACACAAACTAAAATGTGAAGAGAGAAAAGTGTCTTTTATAGTCTCCATGATTATCTATTGAATACCAACTTAACCAAGATCAGGTTAATGACTATGATTTTATTTCTTGTGTAATACTAGAATCTATAGAATGATCCAATTCAAAGGTAAACCATCATTTGAAATTATATATGCTTGGAGGTGAATAGGAATATTTATGTAATAACAACTTATATGGGTAAGGAGTTATTGACCAGTTTGATTAATAAAAATAACAAGGATTATTTGAGATAGAAAACCTTAGTAGAATGAAGTAACAAAGAGGGGGGAAAATGGGCAGAAAATAAACACAACCAAAATTATATTTATATATGTACAAAAGAGGGTCACCTAGTTCTTACTAAAAATAGTGTTTCAAATATTTCCCACTAAAAGGCAATGGTAGATGAGTTCCATCATGATATTCTAGGTGAAAAAGTATTTTTACTACAAAATGCTTGATCTCAAATGGCCCCATCCAAAGTGAATCAAATTTCTCATGAATCCTTTTTTATTCTCTATAACTATCTTAGATTAGAACTAGAACTCCTACATAGAATTCTCTTTTCTTTGCCTTTTTGTCAAAGAGAAATTTGACATGATCCTGATGTTCTATTATCCTATCAATCACTTATATCCTTTTTTCTTCTAGTTACTTTATGTAGAAGATTATTTTATCTAGTAAATTTTCAAATTTTGGATTCTTAACTGCTCTAAACAATTGTAAGGCAGGTAACTCAAGAGTTATGGGAATCATAGCATCTATTCCGTATAAAAACTAGAATGGAAACATACCAATAGAATTTTTTGGAGTTATATGGTCTACCCAAAGAGCATCATAAACCTTTTTGTGCCAATTTTTTTATTCTCATCTACTACTTTGTGTATGATTGTGAATAGTTTTTATTTGCTTGACTCAGCCTAACCATTATCTTGTGGATGTTAGTTTGATGAATGAGATAGATAAATGTTGTATCCATAATAAAATCAAATCATCTTTGAAGAATAAAATTTATAGTCATTATCTATAACAAGTGGGATTTTATATCATACCAAAATATTTTCTTTAATGAAGTTGAAAATGACTTTTGAAGTTGTCTATTTACAAGAACCACTTCTACCCACTTAGTGAAGTAATATATTATTATGATAAAATAAGTATGACTTGTGCATGAATTAGTGTCCAACATCCCAATGAAATCTAACCCCCATTATTGAAAAGGTTCTTCAACTATTATTGATTGAATAGGAAGTGATACTAACTTGGGTTTGCCTATAAATTACTGACATACCTCACACTTTCTCACCCATTCATATGAATCTTTGAAAATATTTGGCCAATATTAATGGGCTTTGAGAATTTTATATGTTATTACCCTGGTAGAAAAGTGCCTTCCATAGTCCTGATCATGAAAATCTTGTAATAATTTCTTATGTTGTTCCTTATCAACATACCTTAAGAAAAAACCATCAATATTTTTCTTGAAAAGAGTGTCATCCCATATGACATACTTATTATCTTGTAGTTTGACCATTTTGTGTGGTTTAGCATCCAAGTGTGAAGGAAATTCTCTATATGTCAGGTAGAAATAAAAGTCTAAAAACCAATCATTAGTATAATTGACAAATAATGCCAAAGGAAACTCTTGATCATTTTGTTTATCTATAACTATCAAATGCCTTAATTGAATATCTCCCTATTCTACCATTAGTTGACATAGTCCTTTTCCTCAAACTAATTTTTTAGGTTTTGTTTCAAGATCATATTCTTACACTTTAGTTATCCAATTCCCTCATTTAGAACTATGTCCCTATTGATTTAAAATAGATTTGACTATTATATTTATTACCATTACCACAAAATGTGAATGCAATATGTAATATCTAAATTACTTGATTGCTTTCACTACTACATAAACATGTTTTTAATTAGTATAATACTTTAATTCATAATATTTGAGATTATAACTCATGAAAGAAATTGGGGATTCGATACCTTCGTTATTTTTTTGAATTAATATTACTGAGAGTGTATGTTTTGAAGCATAACAATAAATAATGAATTCTTTCTTAAAATCAGAACAAACCAATGTCAGTACATGAGCAATAGTAGTCTTTATCTTTTCAAATGCTTCTTTACCTTCATTGTTCTTTAAAAGGTTTTCCCTTCATCATGTCTATAATATGTATAGTAAGCTTAGAGCAATTAGGAATGAATCTTCTCAAAAAGTTAACTTTCATAAATAATGGATGCACTCTTGGTTTACTAGTTGGTAGGGAAAGTTTTTGAATCACTTGAACCCTTTCTAGATCAATCCTTATTCCTTATTTTGAAATAATATGACCTAGGAGTTTACCTTCAGTCACTATAAAGATAGATTTCTTAGGGTTAAGATAAATTCTATGTAAATGGCACTTTTAAAAGACTCTTTCTAAATGTGTAACAACCCCATTGGGATCTAACTATAAAATACATGAAAGTTTATTTTATTTTTAAAATAAAACATTATCTATAAATAGATTACACCATGAGAATCTATGTAGATCATACAAAAATACTCCAAGAGTGATAATTATAAATAATCATATGACATCAAATCATCACTGATCATTTTCAATACATGAAAATGCATCATAATACAATCATTGAAAGTAATTACAATTATCCAACCACTACTGGTATAATAATCAATAAACAGGATTATATTTTTGCATGAAATTTTTCTTGAAGAACATACAATATAACACAATTTACAAAAATAATACACAAGGCTCTTTGGAGCATGAGTTCTCTGGCCTCTCTAGTATTTGTAATAATATCAAGTGTCATCTCAATTATATTACTATTGTGGGGAAGAAGAACATCATCCGAGTGATTTTCCACACCATCCATAGACCAACTATCCCATGCACAATCCCCTATCATAGAATGGCCTTCCCTTCATAGATAAGTAGATAGAAATGATGTGAGAATCTAGAGTGATAAGCTAGTACCCATGTGTTGTATGATTTCTAAAACTATACATGTAGTGTATCATATAAAACTTATTCTATTGCAAGATATCACACCAACATTTAAATCATATACATGAAAAAATAATGTCTCACTATACATAATTTAATCTCAAGATTCATACAATTTACATCTAACTAGCAATCAAATCACAACACATGATAAACATAGGAGTAAGCATAATATACATTTATTTTGTTAAATGCACAAATGAATATTACATTATTATCTAACTCATACTAAAAATAATGATTATAGTTTATACCATCTGGTTAAATTACACATTTAACTATAAATTCTCACTACCATAATAAGTTCCATACAACTACACCCCATGATAACCCATATTATCATTGTCTAGTGTTCTAAGATATAACTACTAGTTTTCTATTATCAATCATATAAAGTAGTATTAAAATATGGAAACATAACTTATATTCAATCAACTAGATATAAAAAATCAAGTCATAGTTTCCATAAACACATAAAATTCTTAAGCATTTGTTACACTCTCAAGGTTATATGCACGCAAACATGATGTCCTACTAACTATCATTAAACATGCTATTCAAATTAACAACCAACATGCATACATTTACATAGGTGTGGGTCTAGACATAAAAAATATAGTATGTACCTATTGTCACTTGTATTTTCACCCTTTGAGGAGATGTCTTAGCTCTCCTCATCCAAGTGGCACAATTGAAACATATATAGGTTGTGGGTAGCCTATGAATGAGGTGAATCTCCAAATAGGGATAGCTCCCTTGATGTACCACTTTTAGATCACTGATACACCTATGCTTATAAGGAAAAGGGAGAGAAAACTAAAATTAAACTATCCTAAACATGGTGATACATAAAATTAATTGATGAATACCAACCAACTGCATGTCACACATGAGACCAAGAGATTAACTAGGATTTAAACTTCTCTAATTTGAATCTTCTCACATTAGTATTTCATTATGAGGTTGTGATTAATGTTTAGGCTAGCAGAGTTAGACAATATCAGAGTTGTTACCAGAATCTAGATAATGCGAGTGCAATAGAGATGTGATCACATGAGTTGAAGCAAGTGCACACCACATAGATGCTAAAGTAATTTGAAAATAACACAAGAAGAGAAATTGCACAAGACAAAATAGAGAAAACAAAAATTTGATTAACATGAGATGGCCAAAGTGAGGAATACATATAGGAGAGTACATAAGTAACTCCTCCACAAATGTGGACAAAGCACCCCAACAATAGACAGTAACTCCTCCATCAAAGGTGGTGACAAGGTGCTAAGAATAGAGAAGTAACTCCCATCAAGGGAGTTACTTATGACATTTTTATGACACCTATGACACATCTATGACACACACCTCCACATAAGCTAGCCTATCCCACAAATGTAGGAAAAATCCATGTATGCACAAGAAATACAATTTCCCTAATTAATAAATAGGGAAAAATAAAAACCTACACTAATACCCCTCCATAAGTGCAGATTAGGTGGGCAGTGTGAAAATAGAAAATGGGTCCTGGAAACTAGGCCTAATGAGGTGCCCATTTAAAAATGTGATCTCCCATAAGATAGAGAAAAGGAGAAAACCCATAGAAAAAAGACTCCCCCCCAAAAAAGAGACATAAAAGAAACAAGAGGCTAGAAGGCCCCTTGAAGATGATGCTACTGTAGATGCAGACCGCACCCCAAGAAGAGCTCGTAGATGAATGAACTTGCTCTCAGTGAAAGGTTTAGTGAAGATGTCTACAACCTGCTCCAAAGACTGGCAAAATATCAAGTCAATGCCTTGAATATGAATAAACACTCAAATTAAATGCATGTGAATCTCTATGTGCTTGGTCTGCTAGTGTTGAACTAGATTCTTATAAATCTGAATGGTACTCTAGTTGTCACAATAAATGATGGTGGGCTACCTGATAGGAATGCCAAACTCAAAAAGAATCCCTTGAAGCCAAATAGCCTTAGTAGTTATATTAAAAGCTCCCCTATACTCTACCTCTATAGATGATATATCAATAACATTCTGCTTCTTGCTAGACCAACTAATAGGACTAGAACCTAGAGAGAAATTGTAATTAGAAGTGGACTTGCGAGTCTGTGAATCGCTAGCCTAGTCTGAATCTATATATCCAACCAAGTCAACCTCTATTCCAAATCTATAATGAATCCCATATCTATGTGAACCCTGTATGTAATGCAGGATCCTCTTAGCTACTTTCCAATGTAGCTCATGAGGTTCCTGCATGAATCTAGAAACAAGTCCCACTGTATATGATATGTCAGGCCTGGTGTGAGTCAAGTAGATGAGACTACCAACAAGTTGTCGATACCAAGTGGCATTAACCAATGGTGAATAACAATCAACCTCAAGCTTGACTCCTGATAGAAAGGGAGTCAAAGATGGCTTGCAATTAGCCATGTGAAACTAAGCCAATAGGTCAATAGCATACTTAGGTTGTGCAAGAGAAATCCCTAAATCTGACTATGAGATCTCGATGCCAAGGAAGTAGTGCAACAAACCCAAGTCTGTCATGTCAAATCTATCCTGAAGAGATGCCTTCACCATTGTAATAGCTGATGAAGAACTCTTGGTGATCAAAAGGTCATCAACATATAGAACTAAAATCAAGAGTGAATCATCCTACTACAAGAAGTAGACATTGGGATCAGAATGGCACCTAGTGAAACCTACTATGAGAAGGAAGGAATCCATCTTGACATACCAAGCCTGAGGGGCCTGTTTGAGGCCATAGATAGATTTCCTAAGTTTGCATACTAAGGAATAATCCTAAATAAATCTTGGTGGCTGCTCCATGTAGATCTCCTCCTCTAAGTCTCTATGAAAAAAGGCACTCTTCACATCCATCTGATGCACATCCCAACCATGTACTATGGCAATAGCCAATGTGAGTCAGATAGAAGTCATCTTTGCAACAGGTGTAAAGGTCTCTGAGTAGTCAATGCCTACCACCTGTGAGAAACCCTTGGTGACCAATCATGCCTTATACTTATCAACTGACCCATCTGCTACAAACTTGGTCTGATATATCCACCTACATCGAACCATCTTTCTTCCCTTAGAAAGTGAAGTCAAATCCCAAGTGTGATTTTTGATTAAGGAAGAATATTTTTCCTCCATAGCACTATCCCACTCAGCTACCCTTGATTCCTCTCAAAAATTCTATGGATCTGAAACTATAGCAAAAAAGGCATGTGGATCTCTCTAAAAATCCTCCCTAGTATGTATGTCATTTGTAGGATCTCCTGCCCAATTGCTATCACTCTCAAGTGTATGTCTAGCCCAAAGTGGCCCGAAAGTGGGTGAGTCAAGTGCTAACTCCTCATCCTCTGACTAACTAGAGGTGGATGACTCTGCATCACTATCCTCACTATCTGAACTTGAAGAAGAAGAAGATGTCTCTGGCTCAAGAACCTGTTGTGGCTGATCTAAATTTGATAAGGAATCATCATGAAGAAGTAGATCCGATGAGGGAGAAGAAGTATCAAGTGTTGAGTCTCTAGGACTCTCTTGAAAATGGATACTTCTCTCGATGAACAACTCATGAGTGACTGGATCTAGAAGGTGATATCCCTTAATACCATCTGGATATCCTATAAAGATGTAAGGCTTGGACTGACATTCCATAGCTTTGTGTTTATTCTTTGGAATGCAGGCCATGACTGGGGATCTAAAAACTTTGAGGTGCCCAACATCAGGTTTCCTTTTATGCCAAGATTCAAAGGGTGTTATTCCTTTTAAAGCTTTGTGAGGAACCCTATTTTGAATGTAGCAAGCACAATTGATGGCTTTGGCCTAATACTATGGTGCTAAGAATTTAGAGTGAATCATATAGCTAGCCATCTCTTTCAAGAACTTATTTTTGCATTCTGCAACCCCATTCTATGAAGGACTATAAGTGACTGTGCATTGAAAATCAATCCCTTCTGTGGTGTAAAATTGCTCAAACCTAATGCTGACATACTCCCCTCCATTATCAGTTCAAAGAACCTTGATGGATTTCTCACTCTATTTCTCAACAAGATCCTTGAAGTCTAGAAAATTTTCAAACACTTCAGACTTTTTTTTGAGAAAATATATCCAAGCATACCTAGATAAATCATCAATGAAAGTGAGGATGTACTTGGCCCTTGTGAAAGATGGTTTGGGAAAGGGTCCCGATACATCACTGTGGACTAACTCCAAAGGTTGTGAAGCCCTCCAAGCTTTGCCTTCATCAAATTTTGCTTTGGGATGCTTCCCAAGGGAGCACCCCTCACAAAGTCCTTTTGAGAATTGGACACGAGGTAAGCCAATGACCATGTCATTTTTTTAAAGTTGCTTAAGGTAGCGGTAGTTAAGGTGGCCAAGCCACTCATGACACAATTTGCTAAATCCATCTAAATGAGTCAGAAATGTTGTTGGAGAAGAATTTGATGCAAAATGTGAGAAGGTGGATAACCTAGCTTAGTGATCTGCCCTACCCACTGCCACTATAGTATCACTATGCAACTCCCTGATAGCCACTAAATCTGGTGAAAACTCAATTCTCATATCCCAACCAATGTGAATGATTTGGTACACTAATAGGAAATTGGTTGAAAGAGAAGGAACACTTAGAACATTATTGAATGTTCCTCCTTCCATTTCAACTGACCCTCTCCTTGCAACGAAAACTGATGTGTCATCACCCAAACTAATTGAAGTCATGCTACAAGGCTCTAAAGATGAAAACTCAACTAGTGAAGAGCCCATGTGGTGAGAAGCACCCAAGTCAATGACCCATGAATATGTAGAAGCTGTTGTAGCTACAAGGGCCTTGCCCTTTTCTTTCTCCTTACCCTTGCCTTTTGCCTTGGTAGAATCTTGGGTAGATGAATTCTGCTTGATGGACTCAGGAACACCTATGTTGTTCTTCTCTAGAAGATGAGTTAGGTGATCTATTTGTTTCTTCATGCATTTGTTTTCATCATGCCCTATCTTTTTACAATAGGCAGACTTAACCTTCTCCTTCTTAGGTTTAGCATTGGAAGAGGAAGTCTCAGTGTTTTTTTTGGTAGGATTGGTGTTTTCTTTCTTCTTCTCCTGGTTCTTGTTATTTTTCTTCTTCTCCTTTGTTGAAGTCTTTTCCTTACCATTTCTAGCTATCAAAGCTTAGAGTTGAGTACACTTCACTATGCCCATTTAAATTATCTTATCTTGCTCCCTAATCAAGTCGGCAATGAATGAATCCAAAGAAGGCATTTTCCAGTAGTGCCAAGGGCACTTTTTGTGGCATGGAAAGTGGAGACAAAGATTGAATAGCTTGGACCTAACTTTGTGAGAATATAAAGTATGAGTTGATCATCTTTCTTCTCTATCCCACATTCTTTCAATTTCAATCTAAGGGCTTTAAACTTAGTGAAGAAGTCCTGTAGGGTGTCAAAGTTGCTAGGACTTAGACTTATGAGTTTATTTTTGAGCTCATGACCTCTCATCTCATCAAGCTTTCCAAATAATTTTTTTAAGGTGTCCCATATGTCATTGGGAGTCTAGGAGGATTTTAAATAGAAGATAAGTTTTAGAGACACAGACAAGCTCAGTAATCCAAAGGCTTCATCACTACGGTTGTACCACTTAAACTTTTCAGCATCAGTATTGGGTTATACTTCAGTACCCATGGTGATCCTATACAACCCTTTGCTTCTAAGAATGATTGACATTTTAACCTTCCATTCATGATAGTTAAAGGGTGTTAGGGGTTTAAGTTAAAAATAATCCATTTTTATCTGAATTTAGGTGAAGTTGTGTTGATTGCAAGTTGTGAATTTATGCAGAAAGGAGAATGAAAGTGCAGATTGTAAGTTGTGAAAAGCAATCACACCCCACCCAAAATATTGAGCTCCCCCAAAATATGCAAGTGCACTCTCAAAAGATATTGGACTTAGTTGAGAATTCATCTTAGAGCAATCAGTGCAAGACTAAAGCAACAAGACGTTAGACTCAGCTGAAAATGCGTCACGAGAGACCCAAATTTTTGGCACTTTATAAACTAGTGCATTTTTGACAAATAAAAATTTTACACTGTAGAGAATTGAATTACAAATATTTTTGCAAAAAATGGCACCCAAATCTGAGCTACTGTTTGAAAGATATTAAAGGTTCAATTTTCCTGTAAACTAGTGTTTTTGCAAAACAAACACTAAAACATTAAAAAAATGCATGTTTTGAGAGAGAAAGTGGCCTTCCAACCACTTGTTGGATTTGGCACAAAATGAGGAATCCAAAGGAGATTTGTGTGAGGGGGAATTAGCCTCCCACCAACCTGGGCCTCACCCTTCATCTTCAACAGGCAAAGATACAAGTTTTAATTGAAAACCCTCAAATTACAAAACTGTCTAAAAAATTAAATATTCAGTCAAATTGACTAATTTTTGTTTTACAAGTCAATTTAAACTAAAAACAAATGAAGCCTAGACAAAATGATGGATGCCATGTGTCCAAGGGGTGCCAAATGGAATGCCAAGTAAGGAAGGGGTGTCCAAAAGCAAACAGTCTAGAATTTTGACTCAGAAAAGACAAAAAAATAAATGTGCAGACCTGTTGGATGTCGTAGGGCCTGCTTGGCACCTTGTTGGGCAAGAAAATAAGCTAAAATCTGCTAACTTCAATGCACAGTAGGTCTGGTCAGAAGAATACAAGAAAAAAGTGCCATATTCACAAAAAAATAGACCTATTTTAGACATCGTATAGCTGATGGTGTGGCTGGACATAATGACTTATGCTGCTCAAACTGAAGTTGCTTAGAGCTGCTCCTCCCTCTGATTCTTTCACACAATAATGGTGCCCAGGCTAACTGCTAAACTAGCCCCTGAAGTGAAGACAACCAAGACACCCAAAGGCCAAGGATTCCAAGGAAATGATACCAAAAAAGATTTTGAAAGTTTTTTTATTTATTTTAGATCAGATCTAGAAAATTAAAAAAACAAAGAGAACTCCACTCCTCTTGATTTAAAAATGAACTAAAAGCATAACCAGACACATGATTACCGTTCTTACTCTGATACCATATCGGAGTTGTTGATAGAATCTGGATAATGCGAGTGTAATGAAGATGTGATCACACGAGTTGAAGCAAGTGCACACCACATAGATGCTAAAGTAATTTTAAAATTACACAAGAAGAGAAATTACACAAGACAAAATGGAGAAAACAAAAATCTGATTAACATGAGATGGCCAAAGTGAGGAATACATATAAGAGAGTACGTAAGTAACTCCTCCACAAAATATAGACAAGGCACCCCAAGAATAGACAATAAATCCTCCACGAAAGGTGGTGACAAGGTGCTAAGAATAGAGAAGTAACTCCCATCAAGGGAGTTACTTATGACATTCTTAAGACACCTATGACACATCTATGACACACACCTTCGCATAAGCTAGCCTATCCCACAAATGTAGGAAAACTCCATGTATGCACAAGAAATACAATTTTCCTAATTAATAAATAGGGAAAAATAAAAACCTATACTACTATACAAGAGGCCTATAATGGAACTATTTAATAGAATAACTCACTCAACTTTGACACTTCATAAAACACTTCACCTGACCTACAAGAAGAAGCTTTCAAGTTGTAAATAGGTGAGAGAATGAGACAACAATGCTAAGGAAACAATAGTCATCACTAAAAAATATCAATCATTCAAGTGAACACACTATGAATAGTCAAAAAAGAGGTAAAATAAGTAGTCTTTATTGATCTATGGTATACAAATGAGCAGGGCTTTGCCATACTTAGGTGGAGCATCCTTACAATAGCCAAAATGGTTAGTTCTTATCGAACTTGAGAGAGAAGTGGGAAAAGATAAGTCCAAATGTCATAAGTATAAGTGTCAAGTTGAGAAAAAGAGTTAAATGTGCATGAAAAGAGAATGTGAAACTAATCATGCAAAGTTAGAAGAAACAAGTGGCACCCCAAGTCATTATTCCTTCAAATGTGGCATGAAGTCTCTTTTATTGGTCTAAGAAATTGCCTTCATCATTTATCTCTATTGGAATGCCCCAAAACTGACTAGGGATAGGTATAATGATTTAAGTAAGAGTGAGGGGTTATGTACATATTTTTCCATGCATTGATTGCATTCTTAATCACTTGGATTCCTTTGAAAGTGAGCCATCACTACTTGCAGTCAAAGAAACTCTCCTTTTCACACACCTTACACACTTGGATTCAAAAATGGCTTTATTTTCTCATGTAATTCCATAAAATTAGGTGAAATACAAGTTTCAATGCCATCCATGGCCTTATATTACTTAGGCACACCTTAAAAATAGCTTACTTGAAGTTTTTCACTCCTCTCACTATCATGTTCACTATGCCAATTCTAACTGGCTGAGATGAGATCTCATGTTAAGACACCTAATTTTTTTTTAAGCATGAAATATACATGGGGAGTTATCTCAAGTCTCAATATTCCCTCCTGTGTGATTGTCATCTTCAGACTCCTTCTAGAACCTAAAAAACACATAAAACTATCAAAAATACCCTATTTTGTACTCCATCCATACATTTTGTATAGTCCAAAAATATGGGGAGTATCTTTGAAGAGTAATTTTAAACATTCAATCATCATTATTGTCAAACGATGCCATTTGGGTACACTATTTGCTCAATCTTCTCAAACTAGTCACTAGCAAGGCATTTGGTGAGTTTAGGTATGTTTTATCCTCTTAGCCATTGTTCATAAAGATGAAACATTATAAATACAAAAAAATTACACAAGATTGATGATAAATACCCTTTTCAATCTCTCCAAACTTCTTATATCTCCATGAACAACCTTAGAGATTATGTGAGCATCTAAAGTTGCCTTATTGAGTTTATTTTCTCAATTACACAAGCCTAATGTTGTCCTTGAGAAAAAAGTGGCCTTATTTGTGAGTTTTATGAATTCCAAAATCTTGGTAACATCTATTATTCCCCCATATATATGTCCAAATTTATTATATTTCTCTCCTATAGTTGGAAGTGAAAGTGACCCTCCATTTGGCTTTAGGCATAAACCATGCTTGATACACCGGACTACATTTTTTAGGATTTAGAGAACCCTATTGAGTTTTATCCTTCTGTGTTAGAATTTTCATGTTTTTTAACTATTATTCAACTTCCCACACCTTTTTTCTAGGTCTTTTCAACCCTTATCTCATCCCTTTCTCAAAACTATAGGGTTTGCACTTAATGGAAGTACCCTCTGTCTAAGATAAAATAGAGGGTACTTCCCCTATTTCCTCAGACAAATTAAATGTTTTAAGATCCTATATAAAGGAAAAATACACTATATAAAAATTTTTAGTGCTTGGTCTTATCATTTGACCTTCCAAAAATACCAAACCCTAAGAAAGACTATGAGAAAAGAGATTGTGTGCAGGCCTCTACCATATGGATTATGCATTGCTTGATTAGAGCCTTTTATTCATTTTTTCGCATATTATTAGGATCTATTTGGATTAATTCCATAATTTTATATGTCCTTCAAACACATTTATCATTAGACTCATTTCAAACTTTTTTTTATTCACACCCTACCTTGATTGGACTAGACTGGGGTCATATGACTATGATTGGATTCCTCTTTCCTATAGGTGATCCCACATGATTCAAGATTAAATTAAATGTCTAGAGGAATATTTAAAATCTCATAATATAATTTGACATTGGTTTTAACCTATTTTTCTCATCCTTATGCACTTCTCACACTCATAATTCCCAAACTTGCTCATTGTTCATCACAGTCAACTATAATGGGACAAGTAGGATTCTATAGGTGTAGTTTCCACTTGGAGTGTGATTCACATCATCTTGGGGTCATTTTAGGTCTTATGAGGTATTTTTTAACTTTTAAATTTCCTTCATTTTTTTAGTTTTCATGCTTAGGCCTAATCATAGACTATGTATTCCTGCAGTCAATTGTAGGTGGTCTCTTAGACCAAGATATGCCTATAGATTTACTTAATAAGTCAAAAGACCTAGTTATCCAACTCAATTTTTATGTTTATTGGAATAAAATTTCCTATCAACTCAACATGCAAATGTGTTTCCATCCCAAGTCTCATACTATCGATTTTTAGTAATTGTATATCAACATCATAGGTAAGAGGCACCTATAGGTGAATATGGAACAAAAAATTTACATATCAACCTATTTAAATGACCTATATATTATAAATGTTTTTTACAACATGAAAAAAACCTTGTATAATCTCCATTTCTCCTCTATAAACGTGATCAAATCTCAAACATCATGACTCTAACTGAGAGCAAGTAGAAAGTTGGTTGTGAGCTTAGAATGCCTGAGTGTTTGATGAAGGTCTGATGTTATAAGGTCCAACATGAAATGTATGTGATCCTTACAGAATTTAAACATTTAAAAAATCATATCCAATTTACATGAAAGCCCTTGTATAGAATCTAACCTTTTACAAGTGGTGAACTTGACTATCACCCCACCTGAAACATCAACTTGCAAACTAAACTAATTAGCCCATGATATCTTTTCCAAACATGAAATTTAGAATGGAAAACATTATAGGAGACATTCAACATCATATTTAATCAATCTAATCATTTTTATTGTACGTACTTCTCCAAACCAAATCAAAACCTATAAGGTTCATAGATTGGCAAGAAAATTAGATACAAAAACTTCTTAAGAATGGTTCATAAAGCACAAGACACCATTATTATAAAAAATAACATAAAATGGAATTTAACTGAGTCTAGAAGACACCCCCAAGAGCAATTTTCTTGAAACTTCCCCTACTATCCATACCAATCACAAACTTGTTGACCATTCTTTCTTGCCAAGCCTAGTAGAAAAAGAGATAAGTAGTTTTCTTACTTTCTTGGAGCTTATGATTAAAATAATCACTAGAACATATTTTTATAAGCTCAATGGATACTCCTAAAGTGTCATCAACTATAGGAAGCTGTACAAGTTTATACACCTCAAGAAAACTCCCATTTTTCCAAGAAAATTATTCTTTATTCTAAAGAACTTGCCACTTTTTAGTTATAAATAGTTCCTTAAGAATTTTTAAGACACATGGGGCATTAAATCCCATTTTTAAACCTTCACATTTCCCAAGGAGTTCATAAAACTCATTTAATGCTCTATATTGACCCCCAAATGACTCTTTAGAACTAAAAAGATTATGACTAAGGCTATATACACATAAAATCCCACCAAATGAGCTATGACATACTTCATGACATTATAATAGGCCCCTAAAAACATCTAAAGATCAATTTTTTACCTATATGGGTCCCAATTTGACCTATAAGGTCAAAATTAGTTAATAAAATAGTGACTCATAGGGGTCATATACATGTTATATTAAAGATCAATAGCCTTATCCTATCCATGGGCTTAGATAGTCATATAAATTCAAACAAAACAAGAATACCTAACACTTGAAAATATGGATTTGACCAAGACAAGAAAACTAATTACCTCAACCACATAAAATAAAAGGCACCCACAAAGCAAAGCAAACATACTAACAATACACACACGTGTGCTCAAAGCACTTAGGGAAAATAGAAAACAAACAAATATACACAACTATAAATTAACAATTCTTCCTTTCTAGGATCAAAATTAAAGTTCCTTGAATCTTCTTCTTGATGAGATGAATCATAATGCTAAGCATGTTGCTCCTTGGATTGGATGCTTGGTAGATCAGATCTATTCCTTAACACTTCACTTGATCTACTCTCAAGTAGATCATCCTTAAATAGGTTTCCAATGTAAATTTATTCCTCATGAATTTTTACACATACCTCATATTTTTTCCCACTCTTCATCTCATGATTAACTTGTATCTTTTTGGTAGGCATGGCTTCAAGAGGAATAGTTTCTTGTTCCTTAGAAGATTGAGGCCAATGGAAGCTTGTTCTATCCTTCAAAAGTTGATGTGTTTCTCCAAAATGTTTGAGAGGATGATAACCCATTTTTATGATTTCAAAAATATCATCATGGGATTCATATGCCTCTTTAAATTAAAAATATGAAAATTTGTTTCTTCTTTACATACCACTTGAGTGTCAAGGTTTCCTTCTCTATTTTTGACTAGATAATAGCCTCCTTGAAGAGGAGTATAAATTAGCTCCAATGATTGAAAACAAGTCATCATAAGGCTTATTATATACTTTTTCTTTCCCATTATTATATCTTGGATAGTGATGGAATAACCAATGATGATTTCCTCTTCTTTGACACAAGGAAGACACTCTTCAATATCAACATAATCAAAAGATTCAACACAAGAAATCACCTCTTCTTAAGCATATATAACCTCTTGAGGGATCTCAAGTTATACCTCAACTACTTTAACCTAAATTTTATCTTCAAGGACTAAAATATCCTCAATTTATTTCTCTTTCATGGTGATGCTAATGCTAGGCATTTTGTAATCAAGTGACCTAGCCTAATGAGGCTACCAAGGAGCTATGTTTTATTTAAGCAAGAGTTATAAATTATTACCAACCATATGCTACTCTTTAGTTTCCCACACCATAGGTACATTAAGGTAAAGGGTGATAGGGTGAGGACAAGATGAACTAGTTGGTGGAGGTGAAACATAGAACTCAACATTAGATTGAGAATGAATTGTAGGGGATCCTTTTAGGAGTTCTTGAGGAAATGGAGGCAAACCTTGGGATAAAATAGCTTTGTTTTATTCCTTCCATTTGAAAATAACTTAATTAAATTTGATTCATCTTGATCACTCTCTTGAGGAAATTTAGATGGGGTGTGTTTAGGCATAAGATCTTATTTTGGCTCTAAACCTTCCATCACACCTTGACTCAACAATTTCATTCTCAACTCTAACTCTTTATTTTTATTGGCTAGGTTCTCTTGGGAAAGTCTCTCTTGAATTTTATAGGCATATTCATGAGGATAAGTATAAAATTGTGGCTTATATATAAAAAAATAGGTCTCTTGAGGAAGGGTGGGAGGGGCTTGCATAGGATCAAGCTCTTTCTCAAATTCACATTCTTTATCTAGGCTTTTATCCCCTTTCTTTTACCATGATTCCACTACCTCATTCCAACTTAGGATTTTAATATTATGAGTCTCTTATTTAGGTAGTGATTTAATTTTAGGAATGGATGAAGTGTTCAAGAAACTTGGGATCTCCTTAGGCCTGGAATCTCCACCTTGTCTCCAACTTGGGATTTCATATCTAAAAGTCTCTTCTTGAGGTGGGGATGTAATGGGAGAGGGAAATGAGGGCTTAGATTCCACTTCCTTTTATAATAAGATGGATTGATTCATCTGATTATTAGATAACTCAATCTACCTATCAAGGTTTGATTTTAAAATAAAGTTTGTCTTTCCAACTCTCTCTTCCAATTGATTGGGCAAAAGAAGACTTTGATAAGCTTGATTGGGTTCATGAGTAGGGGTCAAGTAGAATTGATATAAATATTGTGGATTGGATATGAGGGATGATATATTTGGTGAGGCTTCTCCTCATTAATTCTTAGCTTATCTTTTAAGGATGAAACTAGGCCACTCACATCTAACATCTCACTTGTGAGCCTTTGACAATTTGCTCTCTCAATAAGTGCCCACTCTCTTTTAACTAGATCTAATTCATCTCTCACATTATGAATTATATTATTAGGAACACCTTGACCATGTCCCCTTTATGTGTCAATATCATGTACCTCTCATAGCCCAAGATAATTTTTTTTAAAGTTGAAATGGACTGATTTGAGAAGTGCCTAGGTTGACTAGGAAGAGCAACATATTGAGAAGGTTGGCTATAAGACTTATATAATTCATGACAAGGTCGATAAGGGTTATATTAGAGCTAGTAAGGATCATGGAAAGGTTGATAATAATCATAAAAAGGCTGATATGGAATGATATAAGCTTGATATATCTCATTAACTTGTGTAAAACAATACTCAACACCAAAACCAGCCATAGAACTTCATTGGGAAGAAAGAACACAAAGAAAAAATATTAAAAACAATATTCAAAAGGAAAATCTAGGTTGATTGACTAGATGATGTAACTTCAAAGTTGTCATTGATGCTTGGATAGATGCCTCCAAAGGATGATGTGTTGAAATATAACAGAAAAAATCATTCAACTTCTTGGACAATGAGTCCCATTAGGCATGCCAAAAATTGTTGTAACTTGGATTTGCACCATTTGAGGATATGTCTCAGCTCTCCTCATCCAAGTGGCATAATTGAAACATCTCTAGGTTATGGGTAGCCTAAGAATGAGGAGAATCTCTATATAGGGATATCTCCCTTGATGTGCCACTTTTAGATCACTACTACACCTATGCTTAGAAGGAAAAAGGAGAGAAAACTAAAAGTAAATTATCTTAAAGGTGGTGATACACCAAATTAATTGATAACTACCAACCAGCTACATGTCACACATGAGACCAAGAGCCTAACTAGGCATACACTTATCTAATCTAAATCTTCTCACATTAGTATTTTATTATGAGTTTGTGATGAATGTTTACACTAAGAGGACTAGAAAAGAGGCCTAGAATGGCACTATTAAATATAATAACTCACTCAACCTTGACACTTATACAACACTTCACTTGACCTACAAGAAGAAGCTTTCAAGTTGTAAATAGGTGAGAGAATGAGACAAAAATACTAAGGAAACAACAATCATCACTAATAAAGATCAATCATTCAAGTGAACACACTATGAATATTCATAAAAGAGGTAAAATTAGTAGTTTTTATTGATCCATGATATGCAAATGAGTAGGGCTTCACCATACTCAGGTGGAATATCCTTAAAATAGCTAAAATGACTAGTTCTTATAGAACTTGAGAGAGAAGTGGGAAAAGAGAAGTCCAAAGGTCACAAGGACAAGTGTCAAGTTAAGAAAATGAGTTACATGTGCATGAGAAGATAATGTGAAACTAATCATGCAAAGTTAGAAGAAATAAGTGGTACCCCAAGTCATGAAACTCTTGAAATGTAGCATGAAATTTCTTCTATTGATCTAAGAAACTACCTTCATCATTTAGCTCTGTTGGAACATCCCAAAACTAACTAGATATAGGTATAATGATTATACTAAGAGGGAGGGGTTATGGACATGTTTTTCCATGCATTATTTGCATTAATAATCACATATATTACTTTGAAAGTGATCCATCATTACTTGCAGACAAAGAAACTCCCCTATTCACACACCTTGCACACTTAGCTTCTATAATGGATCTATTTTATCATGAAATTCCATATAAGGGGGTTAAATACATGTTTAAAGGTCATCCCTAGCCTTAGATTTCTCAGTCACACCTTAAAATCAGCTTACTTGAAGTTTTTCACTCCTTTCACTATCATGTTCACTATGTCAGTTCTGACTAGATAAGATGAGAGCTCTTGTTAAGGCACCTAGGAGTTGTTTTGAAGCATGAAATATACATCAAGAGTTAGATTAAGTCTCAAGCTTCCCTCCCATGTGATTTTCATCTTTAGTCTCCTAAAACCTTTAAAACACATAAAACTATCAAAAATACCCTATTTTATACTCCATTCATATAGATGTGTACATTCCAAAAGGATGGAGAATATCCTTGAAGAGTTTTCTGCAACATCCAATCATCATTTTGTGCAAACTATGCCATTTGGGTTCATTGTTTTCTCAATCTTCTGAAACTGGTCACTAGAAAGGGTTTTGGTGAGTTTAGGCCTATTTTACCCTTTTATCCATGTTCATAAAGATATAACATTATAAATACAAACCAATTACACAATATTAATGATCAAGACCCCATTCAACCTCTCCAAACTTCTTGAATCTCCATGCACAACCTTAGATATTATGTGAGCATCTAAATTTGCCTTATCAAGTTTGTTTTCTCATTTTTACAAGCCTATTGTTGTCCTTGAGCCAAAAGTGGCATTATTTTTTACTTTTATGCATTTCAAAAGTTGGTCACATATTTTATTCCCCCATATATATGTTTAAATGGATTATAATTCTCTCTTATAGTTAGAAGTGAAAGTGACCCTCTATTTGGCTTTAGGCCTAAACCATGCTTGACAGGCTTGATTGCATTTTTGAGGATTTAGAGCACCCTATTGATTTTTATCCTTTTATGCTAGACTCTCCATTTTTTAAGTTTTATTTAGCTTCTAACACCTTTATTCTAGTTCTTTTCATCCCTTAGCTTATCCCTTTCTCAAAACTATAGGGTTTGCACTCAAGGGAAGTACCCTCTATCTGATTCAAAATAAAGGGTACTTCCCCTATTTACTCAAACAAATTAAATGTTTTAAGAGCCTCTATAATTGAAAAATACACTCTATACAAGTTTTTAGTGCTTTTTCTTATCATTTTACCTTACAAAAAAACCAAAACCTAAGACAACCTATGAGAAAAGAGACTATGTGGAGGCCTCTACCATGTGGACTATGCATTGCTTGATTGGAGCCTTTTATTCATTTGTTCCCATATTATGAGGATATATTTGGATGAATTACATCATTTTATATTTCCTTAAAAAACATTTATCATTATGATCCTTTCAAACTTTTTTTTTCACACCTTACCCTTATTGGCCTAGACTTAGGTCATATGACTATGATTGTATTCCTCTTTCTTGTAGGTGATCCCACATGATTCAAGATTAAATTAAATGTATATAGGAATATTTATAATCTCATAATATAATTTTGCATTGGTTTTAACCTATTTATTTCATCCTTATGCACTTCCCACACTCACAATTCCCAAATTTGCTCACTATCCATCACAGTCAAATAAAATAAATTGTATTGGGACAAGTAGGATTATACAGGTGCAATTTACACCTAGAGTTTGATTCAAATCATCTTGGGATACTTTTAGGTATTATAAATTATTTTTTAACTTTTAAATTTCCTTCATCTATTTATTTTCCATGCTTAGGCTTGAGTCATAGACTATGTATTCCTGCAGTCAGTTGTAGGTGTTCTCTGAGACCAAGATATGCATGTAGATGTACCATTTAGTCAAAATACCTAGTTCTCCAAATTATTTTTGATGTTTATTGGAATAAAATGGGATATAAACTCAAAAATACTACTAAAAATTCAAATGTGTTTCCATCACCAATCTCATACTATGGAATTGTAGTAACTGTATATCAACATCTCAAGAAAGAGGCACTTGTAAGTGAATATGGAACCAAAACTTTATATATCAAGATATTTTAATGACCTATAAATCATAAATTTTCTTTAAAACCATATAAAACCATTCAAACATGAATTCATGGTCTAATACTACCAATTTGGGTGAAGAGTCCCTTTATGGCTCAAGGCCTGTAAGTTTCACTACCTGAATTTAGTGAACACATATTTGAGCCTTCCAATAACTACCTTCCACTAAACATATACCTCCCAAATTTTGAAAAAAAATTATACTATGTGGATACTACAAGGTGAGATAATTAAGATGAATTAAATCCTTTGGAAACCTTATCATATGACATCCATAAAATGGCAAGGTGCTCTATTTTATGCTTTTAGAGACTTGATCTCTAAACACTATCATCATTCAAAGATACAACCTTCTAGACCTATTTGCCAATATATCATCCAAAATGTATATACCATGATCTAATCAATGCATCATAAATTTAATAATATTTTAATCACTTTTTTTAATGCTCCATATGACACCTCAACCCTCTGTTGAAGTATACAGGTAGATAGTGAAAGTGTATTCAAATAGTGCATGGTGCCTAGCCATTTGATCACTCCTAGTCCCATTATAACCTCTTAAAACATATGATTTAAATATTTATGAGATAAATACCATTCAAATATGTCTTTTCCCATATGTCATCTTCCTATAGGGCACCAATAGGTGCATTTTTAGTTACATCTAGGCAGTAACTAGAATTGGGGCAATGTACTTAAGGAATATACCTTGATAACTAATTTATATCCCATTAATACATTTAAATGAAACATTAAGATGTTTTAAATCTTTATATAATCTCTCACACTTCATTTTAATATTTGAACCTTTCTTCAAGCACCTATAGGTGCATATCAATGGCAGAAAACTATATATACTACATATGATTACCACTATAGGCCTTTTGTGTTATTTGTAAGGTTCCATATGACTATTCATAAAAAAATAACATTAAAAACACCTTATATAATCTCCATTTCTCTTCTATAAATGTGATCAGAGCTTATACATCATGAATGTAACTAAGAGCAAGTAGAAAGTTAGTTATGAGCTAAGAATGATTGAGTGTTTGATCAAGGTCTAATGTTGTAAGGTCCAAAATTGAAGGGAGGTGATCCTTATGAAATTTAAACATGGAAAACATCATATCCAATTCACATAAAATCCCCTATAGATAATCTAACCTTCTGTAAGTGGTGAACTTGACTGTCATTTCACTTGAAACATAAACTTACAAACTAAACTAATTAGCCCATGAGATATTTTCCAAACATGAAAAGAAGCATGGAAATCATGAGAAGAGAGATTAAAAATCATATATAATTAATTTCAATATTTTAATTGTATGTCATTCTCCAAACCAAAGCAAAACCTATAGGGTTCATAGATTGGCAAGCAAATTAGATAGGCCAACTTTTTAAGAATGGTTCATAAAGCATAGGCCACCATTATTCTATAAAAAAACATCAAATGGAATTTGACTAAGTTTATAAGACACCCCCAAGATCAATTTTCCTTAAACCTCCCCTTCTAGCCATACCAAGCACAAACCTATTAACCATTCTTGTTTGCCAAGCCTAGTGGAAAAAAAGAGAAGCAATTTTATTAGTTTATTTGATATTGTGATCAAATTGATCACTATAAAAAAATTTTGGAAGCTCAAAGGGTAATCCTAAATTTTCATCAGCTTTAGGAGGCCATTCAAGTTCCTACACCTCAAGAAAACTCCCCTTTTTCCAAGAAAATTGCTCTTTCTTTTGAATAACCTACCACTTTTTAGTGCTCTATATTGACCCCCAAATGACTCTTAGGACTAAAAATATTATGACTAAGGATAGATACACATAAAATTACACAAAATTAGCTATGACATACTTCATGACATTATACTAGTCCCCTAAAAACATTTAAAGATCAAGTTTTTACCTATAAGGGTCCCAATTTGACCTATAGGTTCAAATTTGGTTAATAGTACCATCTGGGTATAGCATAATTTCATGTTGTAGAACTCTATGATAACCCATACTATCATAGTTCATAATTACATATTTACACATAACCAAACTTATGATTTTAGAAATCAAAAGTCTCATAAACCTATAAGTTAGGTAAACAAGTACAGATTATACCATTCAGGTATATCTTAGGCTTAGATTTCATACTCTACACTCTTTAAGTAGATATAAGTATATTTTACAAAAAATAATAACATATCCACTAGCTTTATAAACATAACTTTCAAGTAGTCATTGAAAATAATAGTAGAGAATCAGATAATTCATAAACTTGTTATGTTCTTTCAATCTAATAACTTATTATGTTTCTATAAGGTTGTTCTAAAAGGTTATAATTTCCAATTCTATAGAATCAAATAACTATTTAACATCCTAATGTCCATAGATATTTTCATATGATCTAGTACACCTATATAAGTTAAACATTTAGTTTAAATAGATCGATTACTAACATTAATAAACTACCTATATACAAGTTATACTTTTCTTAAGTCAAATTGACATTAAAACTCATATGGATATCTCAACATGATTTAGAATATAAACCACATAGGTATAAAATCATACTAAACATACTTGAATATTTTAATACTTTCACAATATATATCGCTCACCATATTCCATTATTGTAGGCAATAATTTGTCAAGCTATTTTTGAAGTGTCAGATAATACACATCTGATTTTTACCATAAAATTTTCTTTAGATATCTTAACTCTGATTTTAGAGATTGCTTGCTTATGGTTATTATTTCGATCCCTTGGACAATCTAAGACTCAAAATTAACCATCCCCTTTTTGTCATAAGCTTTGGTATATGAACCCACATACCCATTGAGGTTATGTATTTATGTTGCATACTATTATTAGTGTTATAAATATAATATGCTTTGTTCCCCATGATTGATCACAAAACATAAGGATTATCTTAGTACAATGGAATTCCACCAAACTTGTCCAAGTGACATATGTTAATATGCATTATGTATCATAGATAAGTTAGGTAATGTATTAGTAACATAGCATACCTATTACAGGGTTAATTAATGTATGATAAATTACATGTAAGACACTTGATTACCACACATATGACTTATCCCTGGATATAATACTATAAACATAAATACAATGGCTAATTGTTAATGAGGGCCAAATAATATATATAATCCTAATATCACATTTCTATGTTACCTTATATATTATAAATAGAATACTATTTGAAATATTAACATAGTATATGAATGAATGGCTTGAGAAAAGAACCGACAAATTTTGAAGTTAAGATTCCATGATATGTCATCTTTTAATAAACTCATTAGATTAATTTATATTTTTTGCCCATAAAGGTCTTAGTTTAGGGAAGGCAATATCTATTAACGCTAGATTATACAGTGGTAAAGCTAGTTCTAAATTTAAATTTGATGAGACCAAGGTAAAGTCCAATTCTAGTGATTCCAAATCCATCATCATGATTAAAAACATGCCTAATAAGTATAGGTATGTGTGTGAACAACTAAGCTCTATGTATGTATTTATGAGCTTTTCAAAATTTTACTTCTTTACTCTTTTGAATTTTGTAGTCAATAGATGATCTTGTTAATGTTGGATCATCACTACATGAGCTGTAATGAGTGCATCATGAACCCTAATAATCCAAAAATAAATTTCAACTGAACGTTCAATCTTGAATTAAAGAAGAAACATAGTTTCATTCATTCATTTACTATTTCTTTCTTAACTATAATATATGAATTGTTCCAACATTGATGGTAGAACAAGGGGCAATATAAATAAATAGACTATAATTTTACAAAATCATGATTCTCATAAGGATCCCATGATAATTATGCTTATTTTTTTAATAATTCAACTCAGTTCCATTGCACATATTAGGCTAGCGGTGCAACTCGACTGGAAGTGTTACTCAAATCAAACTGCAATATTGAAATCTGAAACAAAAATAAAGTTCCACTGAACATTCTATCTTGCATTAAAGAGGAAACATAGTTTTCTTCACACATTTTCCAAATATTTCTTAACTAGATTATTTAGAGAATTCTAACATTACTACAAAATGCTAATATATATGACAGATCAATTTGGAATTCAAAATTTTAATTAAAGATTTAATTATACTTAGTTGTTACTATTTAATAGTATATATAGTCATTATTATAAACCATTTCCAAAATTTACTTTATACACCAAATTTCAATTGTCTTGCACAGATTTTTTACTTGGGGTTGAGCGTAATACCTTAATTAGTTAGAGTATCTCAGTTGTCAATATATAAACCCTTATATTCATTATATATAATGCCACATAAACAAATCATAGGTATCTAAATTGAATTGGGTTTCCAATTATCATGATGATATATATATCAAACTCAGAAAGTATACTACCCATATCCATTTTCAAACTATATAACACTTAGAAATACAAATTATAAAACCAACCTCTAGTAAGATATTTGCATGTGGTAAGGTGAATTTGTTTGGATCTTCTTGCTTGTAAAACATTCTCAATTATCCTCCTCTTCAATCTTTGTATCCTCTTCCTTCTCTCTTCATATCCTTTAAAACTTCTAAGACTTAATTTATAAATCCATTTTCCTTCAATTCTATCATGCCCATCTTCTTTGCATGCCAATTATCCATCAAAATTATCATGACTCTATTTTCTCCAAGTTCACCATCCATGCATATAAGCTCTTTTTTCCTTTAATTTTATAAATCTATAGTTATCTTATCTTTTAAAATCACCAATAGTCGTAGTCTTCCTCACTTCATACTTTATTAATTAATATAAGACATAATTATTTTAAAAAGATCATTATGACATAAATCCCATGTTATCTCAAACATAAGTCTAGTTAATCAATATAATAATGGTAATCATCTTCTAATTTTTAACATAGTTTCATGCATGTTATACAAAGATTAAGTTTAGACCAACTTAACTCTAGGTTAATATTTTAGGATAGTTTAATGCCTTGAAATAAATTAAAATAAAATTAGTTATTTATTTATCTAATAGATAGATAATTTTATAATTACTTACATTAGCAAGATAACTATATAATCAATTATTAGTGTATATATATAGATTGTGTGTGTGTGTGTGTGTGTGTGTGTGTGTGTGTGTGTGTGTGTGTGTGTGTGTGTGTGTTAACTTATATTGATATTTTGAATATCAATTAATAGCAAACTAAATGTTCAATGATGTTTTTAAAATAATTATACTAGTCTATTCATATAATAGAAATTAGATATCTATTATTTTGATTTATTTTTAAAAATGTTAGATAATTATAAGTAAAGAAATATTATGTAGTCTTACTGCAATATCAAGAATTAAATCCACATAAACAAATACAATCACAACCAATATTTCCATAAGTATATAATAACATTTAAAACATGCTATGCATATAACATTTTAAATATACTATGTGTAGAGTCTTAGCAATTCCTCTATCATCCCCTAATCATCCCATCTATTCTATCCTCTCTAATGATGCTCTCCCTCCATCATGCTCTAAGGGTAGAATCAATCCTGCATCCACCTCATGACAAGTAGTTTATTAGTCTGAGTCATCATATATATCAACCAATGATGGCAAATTAACAAAAATACATATACAAAATAAGTAATTAAAATTGTCGCATCATATAAACAAATCTATATATCACCAGTATATGATATAAATCTCAATCAAAGTAATAGCAATCAAATGATAACCATAATAATCCATGGATTCAAAGGTCATAAAACTTAGGGTGAAATTGGGATGTAATGTCCCTCCCCCTTAAAACTAGTCATCGTATCGATGACACATATTCAAATAATAGTTTTAAATAACAAATAGAGTTTAAAAAAATAAATACATAAAATATAGTATCAAATCAATCAAATAAATGTGAAATTTACCTGAATGACTCATCATGGTTCTCCTAATTAACATTATTCTCAAAGTTTTAGTCTCACAAAACACTATTTGTGACATTTCTTATTATGAAAATAAGTTTTGTGAATGTCACTTATGTTGATTGGTTCTATCATTACCACCCTGGGGTCTAGAACCACAAGACTAGTCTATTCAAATCTTTGTAAAAGTTTCACTAACTTCCCAAAATTACATGATATCATCATAAAATCTAAAACAAATGACTAAGAAAAGTTCCACAAAACCTTCCATCCCCTCTACACATTTCCCTAACCTAGAGAGTGTATTTCTCACTCTGGAGAAAATTATTTAGGGAACCTAGAAAAATAATGTGTATAAGTTAATACTATCGCTACTCTGCATAGCTTTGGATAAGTATAACATGTCAATACTATCACTACTCCATAGATCTCCTGACAAGTATAATGATGAATAAGAAATAGAAATACTACATTTACAATATATACAAAATTATGGAATACCCATCCATAATATACATGAGTATGGCCATATGACTGAATTTGACAAGTCCATCTATTAAGGCCTAGATCTGATAAATCCATCTATCATATCCAAACTTAGTAACTATCGAGTGAATGTGAGTCTAAATAAAATACACTCCTATCAATTATAACTCACATTCCTAATTCACCACTCCTCCCTTAGGTCTCCATGACCTAATGATCTCCACAATGTGCACAAGTTTCCATAAAACACAAATCTATACTAACATATCATAGAAAGCAATACTATATGCTACATGATTTCAGATGTACTAACATATATATAAGAAAAATCATGCAATCATTCCAAAATTGTATTAATTTACCACTAGATAAACATAACTTATATCATATTTTATAGCTTATGGTGTTATATCCGTAGTTAAGAATAAATAATGTCAAAATTAGCATAACATACAAAGGCCAAGAATTTATCTTCCTTATAACCTTATAAGTGAGACAATGTCTCCCTATTTACTCAACTAGTACTCATCCAGTTAAAAATTTTATCTAAACCCTTTTAGATTACCAAGATGTTGTGCAAATCCTATACCCTACTCATTCTTAGAGGAAGGATACATAAATAACTCTTCAAAACAACATGATTGAAAAAGAGAATAATATTAGTCTAAGCAAAGGTATATAATAACATAACAATTATATTCACTAGAATTAATATAACTTCAAGGTTTAAAATTCCTCATGGTCAAGCTAACAAGTTAGATAAAATAGTGACTCTAAAAATTCACAAGTGGAAATTAGAGAGATAGCATCTCAAAAACAAATATCCTACATACCCTCACATGGTAAAAGAAAACACCATAACCCAAGTTGTTAAACACTACCTACTTACCAAAATTTTCAAGAGTAGTATCAAAACCTAATTCTATAATTGGAAGGAAATATTAACCATAAAAATGTATCCATCTATCCAATCCTACAACTTTTATCAATAAGAAGTAGAAAACACTATCCTATAAACTCAAGGGAAATAGATCAGACAACATTTTAGAAACAAGTTTCCTTTTAAGGAAACACTAAATCAACATCATATAAATATGAATCTTCTTGGTAACTTCAAATGATGTAAGAGGAGAGTGAGATAATTAACAACTCACCTCTAAATTAGCTAGGAGAGATGACACTTTCCCAAGTCCCATAAGCAAACTCCTATTACAAAGGAATTCTCAACCAAAACATCTACACTCAACTACAAGGAAATTCCCACCGTATTAGGTGGTGCCAATCTAGAATGGTCTTATAAGATTTCTCACTCATAGGATTTTTGTAATTAAGACACAAAAATAATTCATAAATACTTAAGTAGGAAGCACTTCATGCTTTTTAAAACACTCACAACACAAAACATAAATGGTGAAGGTGTTTTGATTACCAAGAAAGATGTAATCATAATCGAGGTGTTCAATCTAAAAGATCAAGAATATGGTATGGAACTCTTGATCACAACTCATAAACTATTTTATGATATTACCTACCCAAATAACCTTATAAAACCATCACCGATGAGACACTCGATAAACCAACCTGTTGGCCAAATTTGGCCTACATACCAAAATTTGTCTAATCCAAAATAAGAAGCTGAGGAGGTTCTTGATTGAAGAGTAATCTAATGGAACAAGAATTAAAAAGGTTATATGAGAAGATAAAGTCACTTGTAAATATTTTTAACACTTTAAGTAAGCTTAAAGTGTAAATTTGGCAATCTCAGAAGAGCTAGATTATCATCATCACATCATGTAGAAATAAATAGGTCAATCTAGTTGCACAATTAATAAATAAACTTGGGGAGCCTCTTAGGCCAAAATATTGCATGAACATGATGTTCTTCATCCCTTGAAAATTTTCTAAAAATTTATTATATTGATGATCTTTCTATCTAAAGATACAAATCTTTAAATTTAGACTTTTAGAGTGAAACATGCATAGGGACGTCAAATTAAAATGACAATAAATAGCCACTTGAATTCAAATGTTCCAAAGTTAAATGTAGATATAATGAGTATCAAAATTTTAAGTACTTAAATAAATATCTAATTATGATCAATTATCTAATGAGTTAGTGGGTCTTGAAGATCTAATGGTGCATATTTGATCATGCATCGAAGATCAATGGTAAGCATCAAGTTAAAAAGTTAGCATAAATGTGTTGATGATAAGTGTTAAAATCTTAGGTACCTAAATAGAGGTCTAAAAATGTGTATCAAATTATAAGGCCAGTGGGCCCAAATATATCAATGAGGTTTGTTCCATCATACCAAAGCATATCGATGGTCAATAAAGGTCAAAGAGTCAAAGGATCTTGAAGATGAATGAGTTCCCACTAAGTGTTACAACTATGGAAAATATCAAATAAATCAATGGTATGTATTTGATCCAAAAAAAATAATATAAATGGTGCATAGGATAAGGATCTCAAATCAAATTTAAGGCCACCATATAGCACAAGCATAGAAGTAAATAGATCTGATAGCAAGATCCTAAGAAGGGATGCATAGTTGACAAATGGCACATTTTTTAGAAACCCAAATTAAGATCAAGGGCCAATATCAAAATTCAAAGCCAAATACAATCGAGGTTGAACTAGAGAAAATGTTTAAAATAAAGGCCATGGATGCAAACAGAGTAGTTTTGATGGGTTCATCACCATAGCTAGCAGTATGATTATGACCCTTTTCTCCACTCTTGCATGCCAAAGACGAACTAGTAGGGAGCAATCCATGTTGGTAAAATCCATGATAGATTAATCCATCTATTGTAACTACTTTGATAACTAAATTTAGTTTTTAATTGCTTGATTCCATTTTTATAACCATAAGGATCATCAATGTAGACCATAAATGGATTGAAAAGGGTTGATATAGCTATTGTATCCATTTTCCATAAGTAGTCTTAGACATTATGATCTTCTTTAATTAAATAAACATCAGATGATTGGAAATATTGGTCATTATGCTTCCTCATCCATCCTTCTACACATGACCCCCTTCTCTCTCATCCCATTATACTATAAATATAGGATTTTAAGCCTTGAAAAGAATCCCTCTCTTTGGCATCACTAGACTCTACCAAGATTTGTACTATAACACCTATCTGATGCAATAAAAGATTGAATTCCTCCATTTACAAGTGGAATTGAAGTGTGTCTCATAAATTCATTGATGTGGTTAAGTGATGGTATGTTTTCCTTGCCTCTGTCTAATTTTTCCCACCTTTATGTAGTGTTTTGGTAGTTTTCATAGGTCATTCTAAGTGCATATATAGTTTTTTGGTCAGTTTGGAAGTGGACAATTTCCCTCCCATGCTAGGTTCATAGATAGTCCATGACTTTGTGTGAAATAATTGTGTGAGAGGTGATCAAAGAGTGAGTGGAGTGATATTATGTAGTCTTTAATGTGTCTTATAGTGTGTCTTATATAAGTATAAGGATTAAAACATTTGGTTCATCACCCCCCTTTATATGCTTTCATAGATTATTGTTAATCTCTCTCCCTTTTTCCCAACAAGAAGCTAGTTTAGGTTTAGTATAGGTGATAGATCCAAAAGGAATCTAGACTTATCTAGAGGTCTGACCCAAGATTATGTGACCCATAGCCAAGGGTCATTCCCATGCTGGACTAAGTTTGTGAAAGAAGACTTGAATAATCCCCTTGCTCAGCTAGGGCACAACCTAGGATACTAACAGTTTTGGCATGCCCAGTGGGATAAAAACTAAAGTTTAGAGTTGAGAAGAAGTATTTTTAGTAGATGGATGCATCCACAATCATTAGAAGCTAAATATATTTAAAGTTTCAAAGTTCATAACATTGTCTAGATAGCATTCTCATGCCAAATCTTACGACAATGTCAGCTAGTAAAGGTATTCCCCTTGAATTCATCGAGATACTTTATATTTCATACAAGAGAGTAATATTTAATAGGACAATACCTTATCCCAAAAATCAATATTCATCTCATGGTCATCATATTTATTTAAGTAGTGTAATCCTCACTACCCAAATGGTCATTAGAAATCAAGTATTTGTTCCATTCAATAGAGATAGTCCATTGAACTTAGCCTAGTATGATGATATTCCTATGTTTTCCCTTAAAATCATCCCATTAGTTTCTATAGAAGATCAAACAACTACTTTTGAGCACATCTAGGATGTTTTCAACCTTTGTTCAGTGCATAATGTTATTCAAGATAATGTGGCTATTAGACTGATTATTGTTTCCTTCAAAATAAAAGCATTGCAGTGGTATATAAATATTTCTTTGAATTATACTATGACCTGAGATGAGTTAGGTGCATCCTTAGTTAGATAATTTGAGGACAAATATGATTATCTATCTTTAGTTAAATAGTTAACTAACATAAAAAGGGCTCTTCATGAGTTCATATATGATTTCAACCTCAGATTCCAAAAGACATATACTAAAATACTTGAATTGATTAGACCATCCCCTAAATATGCCTTCTTGTATTATTTAAGATACCTTAATTCTTATATTAGTGTGATGATATAGTCCATAGGAGGTAATACCTTACCATATGCTTATGAAGTTATAATCAGAGAAAAAAATAATTTGATACAAGCTGGTAAGCTTAGTTTAAGGCCTCTAATGCCTATATTCCTAGAGTTTCAATCTATTCCACCCCCTCAAGTTCCTCAATTTTCATCATTAGCTCCTATTCCACCTCCTCATGCTCAAGTTGTAGCCCCTTGTAGTCAAGCTAATAAGCTTGGTGAGTTGAAAGGTTTGCTTCAATATTTTGGAAATGAAATAATACAACTCAAGAGGCAATAATATTAGACTAATAGGCCCTATCAACAAAAAAATTATACTACTTATTAGCCTTTCATAAATCAAAGGCCTCTCTATCAAGGATTTAGAGAAAACAAACCACCCTACCAATCACAAGGATCCATAGTTCAAGCTAAACCATATACATCTCTTGATCCTAATGCACCTTCCACATCAAAAACTATTTTTCCCACACTACCTCAAAAAAATTATATTCATGACTCAATTTGGCAGCCCTCCAATTTTAATAATGCTCAACACCAAGCCTTGGTATGATAGCACATTACTAAGCTACAAATGACATAAAAAGAGTTTTCTATCCAAGGATGTCAATATCAAGAGATAAATTTTTACCCCAAGGAGAGGCTCAAAAATTTTAAGGGCATCCTAATGCCATTAATGTAAATTGGCAAATAGATGATTACATTGATTTCAATCATGGTGGTGAGACTAGAAGTCCAAGTGGTCAAGTTGTAGCTATAACCAGAGCTAAAAAAAGAGCCATTGATGAGGCTCAATATGTGACTAATGCTTCAATTACTCCTATTTTTTTCTAAGAGTACCAAAAATTCATTTTCTTCCCTTATAACATGGAAAAATCAGAATGCAGAGGCTAGGAGGATCTCTCAAATACCTCCAGTTCATGAACAACCAGTGGTTTAAAAGATGTAGCCAAAGGTTAGTGGAGATTAATTTATTATATTAGATCAGATGAATAAATCCAATGTCACCATTATCATGTTGGATTACTTTGCTATTCTAGGATAAAAATATATGCTCATCTAAGAGATTTTAGCTTTCAAGGTGTCTCCAAAACCAGTGGAGAAATAAGGAGTTATCCTAACTAATTTAGACTAGCCAATGAATCATCAAGTACATTAAGCACATAAAATGGAAAAATGGGATAAAGTTAAGTAAAAATTAATTAAAACTCCTCCCTTATACATTTCTCTGATAGTTGGTGATTATTTATTTCATAACTGTATGGTGGATAGTGGAGCCAATAGCACTGTCATGCCTAAGAAAATTGCACACAAGCTTAGTCTTTTCTATAAACCAAATGTTAAAGGGATATTAAAACTGGATGGTTCACAAAAAAAGATAGTAGGCATCATTAAGTATCTGAAGTTGACACTACATGCTTGTCCCAATGTTACCATCAATAAGATATGGTTGTGGTGGATTTGTCTCCCTATTTGTCCATGTGTCTGGCAAAGGACTTTACCTCAAAGATTGGAGGATATTTATTATCTGATTAAACATATTTGATGTTTAGGGCCAGGTTTGGTACCAAGGTAACCATACATTCTAAACCTATTTCATGATTATATTTGAAACCATATATGCCAAGTGTTGTGAACACCAATTGCCTCATCTCAGATGAGGTGATAGAAGATAATGGAAAGGAAATTGAATCACCTTTAGATGAGATTCTAGATTTTTTCCTTGATAAGTGGGAATCTATATCACATAAATATGATCCTTATAAACTAATTAAATAATAAAAACTTTGTATTTATTGCCTCAATGAGAAAGATGCACTAATTCCAACCTTGATGAAAGATGATGAGCCTAGTGATGGTCTTTGGAAGTTATACTTTGATGGGTCAATGAATAAGCATGGTACTTAGGCTAAAATTATGTTTATTTCTATAGTAAATCAAAGGTACTTCTCATCTATTAAGTTATAGTTTGGTTGTTCAAATAATTCTATAGAATATGAGGCACTAGTTCATGGTTTATAATGCGCCAAGAAGATGAAAGTCAATGTCCTACAAGTCTTTGGTGATAGTGAACTTGTAGTTCACCAAGTGAGATGTTTTAATGTATACAAAAACCCATTGCTTAAATATTATAAGCACAGGGCATGGGACTTACTTGAATAATTGTAGGCCTTCAACATTTAGGCAATATCAAGAGATGAAAACAAACATGTAGATAGGTTGGCTACCATTAGGGCATAATTTAGTATCCCGGATGATGTAAGGAATGAAAAGTTCTAGTCACACATTAAGATGGTTATAAGGCCTTATGTCCTAGATGATAATAATAATAATAATAATAATAATAATAATAATAATAATAATAATAATAATAATAATAATAATAATAATAATAATTGGCAAGTGTTTGAATATGGTAATTAGATTTCTAGATTCTTACAAGAAGAGGCTAAGTTTTCCTCAATAGATTAGTCAAAGAACTTGTAGCAGTATGGTGATCAGATTATGCAACTAAAAACAAATAAGTTACCCAAGGGATTGGTCACACTTGAAAAAATATTCAATGGTGATGATGAGATAAGGAAATAAAATTCATCTTTGTCAATAAAGGAATAACACCATGCTAATTTGGAAGTTTCACATAGTAAGAACCTAAAGTTGGGTAAGGTATGCACTTATTCATAAAAGGAAGCTTTCATTGAGTTATGTGAAAGTTTTGTTGATGTATTTACATGTCAATATAGTGATCTCAAGGGATTTGACCTAAGTCTATCTCAACACACCATTGAGATATAACATGAAACTAAGCCAGTAACACAAAGACAAAGGCCTATTAATCCTAAACTTGAGCCTTTGATGAGATCTGAGCTTCATAAGCTCATTGAGTTAGCTATTATATTTCCAATCAAGTACTCAACTTGGGTGGCAAAACTTGTTCTAGTATGTAAAAAGAATGGTGAAATTAGACTGTGTGTTAAATTTCATGACTTGAACAAGGCTTCTTTAAAGACCACTATCCACTGCCATCTATGAAATAGATTTTACAATTTGTTATAGGTTTAGAAAGGTTATCCTTGTTGTATGTCTATAGTGGTTACAATCATATTTTGGTCAAGGAAGAAGACCAATTCAAAATAGCCTTCACCATAAAGTGGAGGCATTTACATATCTAAAGATACCCTTTGGTTTATCCAATGTTGGATTAACTTTTTAGAGATCCATGTATATGGCATTCTAAGGCCTTCTTAAGAGGCTTTTACTAGTCAATTTGGATGATATAATAATGTTCTCAAAGGATGCAAGTGAGCACATAGTTCACCTTGAGAAAGTGTTTAAAAGATGTAAGCAATTTGGGGTATCCTTAAATCCCAAAAATTGTGTCCTCTTAGTTCATGAAGATAATCTCCTTGGACATATAGTTTAAAAGCATGGTTTAAACATAGATCCTAAAATAATAGCTTTAATTCTTGCACTTTCCTTACCTAAGCACAAAATATCTTTGGAAATTTTCTTAGGGGAGATCAATTTTATCAGAAGATACATCTCAAATTTTTCCACTTTAGCTAAGCTACTTATAGCCATGCTAAATAAGAATCAGATATTTAGCTAGTCCAAAGAAGGAGTAAGGAGTTTTGAGGAAATTAATAAAGCCATGGCTAGTGCTCCTATGCTCATGAACCTAGATTTCTCAAAGGACTTCATTCTGTACACCTATGCTAACATTGACACCATTTCAAGAATTCATATACAATATAATTATAAGGCCTTAGAGAAACCAATAGCCTTCTTAAGTCAAGGCTTAGAAGAATACAAAACAAGTTACTAATTTTTTTAAAATCATGTACTTTTAGTCATAAGGTCTCTCAATAAATTTAGATACTTGTTGTCTAACAATAAGATACAACTAATGGTTACACACCCAAGTGTAAAGAAGTTTATCTTGAACAAAGATATAAGTGAGACATAAGTGAGAAAAGATTTGGTTGGGTAAAAAACATAATGGAGTATGATGTGGATATTAAATTCACAAATCTAATTAGAGACAAAGGACTTTGTGAGCATCTATCCCAAGACTTACAAGAAGCCAATGAGGTGGTTATGGCGTTAACTGATGAATAAGTTATAGCTGATCATACCTCACCTTCTAGTTGGTATCATGATTTGGCAATACATCTCCAAAATGGTCTTTATCCCTCTGACCTAACTCCAAAAAGAAGATATTTTATATTGTAATCCATTTTATTTCTTCTTGTTAATGGTGTTTTATTCAAGAAAGATATCAATGGCATGTTGTTAAGATGCATGAAATAACATCAAAAGGAAAGGATACTTGAAGATTTTAATGATGGACATGGTGGAGGGAATTATTCATAAAGGACCACATCCCACAAGATCATGAGAGGTGGATATTATTGGCTAATCTTATTTGGTGATTGTCATGCATGGGTTAGGAAATGTAGACAATGTGTTATGTTTGTAGGAAAGGTGAAACTTGAAGCCTTACTCTCCAAATAATTTTAGTGGATCAGCCCTTTATCCAATGGTAATTGGACTCTATTAGCCTCATTAATCCCCGTTCAAGCTTAGGACATAAATAGATACTGACTAAGATAGATTACTTCACTAGATGGACAGAAGTAGTGGTATTGAAAGAAGAAAATGAGTCCAATGTTCTAGATTTATATGAAGGTTTGCTTACTAGATTTTAAGACCCTTTAGCCATTATTTCTTAAAATTTTATGGCCTTTGTGGGGACTAGGATCAGTCTATGATTTGTTCAACATGGGATTTATCTCAACACTTCATAAAACTACTATTCCCAAGGGAATGGTCTTGTTGAGTCTACTAATAAGAACCTGTTAAAGATTATAAAAATAATAACTGAAGATAATCAAAGGTAATGGAATCTTGAATTAAAGTTAGCTCTATGAGTTGATAGGATCACCTACAAGAGGTCAATAACCAACTCTCCCTATAAGCTAGTATATGTTAAATAATCAAGAATGCCTATTTCTCTTGAATTCCCTACCCTAGAACTAATGCATCAACTTGAGTTTTTAGAGAATGAACCTATAGAGATCAGATATGTTGAGATTATGGATTTGGAATAGACAAGACATCATTCCATGCTAGCCATGGAAAGCCATCAATTAAAAATTAAGAGAGCCTTTGACAAGGAGCTTCTACACGAAGCTTCAAAGAAAGAGATTTGGTCCTCAAGTGGGATGAGGACAGAGCTAAGCTAGGAAGGCATACAAATTTTGACTCTATTTGGAGTGGTTCATACACAATCTTTAGTTATAAATCCCATAATGTCTTACAACTTACAAGGATGGATGGTGAGGAGATTCCTATCTCGATTAATGGGATACACTTGAAACATTACTACTAAAGGTTGACTTCCTTGTACATAGTTTATTTTGGCTTTCCTCCAAGTGTTTTCCTAGCACAATAGCTTATTTTGGCTTTCCTCTAATTTTTATCCTAGCACATTAGTTTGTTTGTTTTTTCTTTGTTAGCTTCCCTATTTTTTTTATGTCCTTACCTACTTTGGTGGAATACATTGTCTTTGCAAGTCAAAATATTTCTTATATTCATGGATCAAATTCATCATTATTGGTGATTCCAAGATTCATGGGAATGGGATGAGTTCTCAAGAATAGAAGGCATTTTTCCTAGCTAAGTCACCAAAGATGTTGGTCAATTTTGGCTTACATACCAAAAAATTTCTAATCCAGATTAAGAAGCTGAGTAGGTTCTTAATTGAAGAGTAATCAATGGCATAAGAAGAAAAAAAGTTATAGGAGAAGATCAAGTCACTTATAAATATTTTAAAACATTTTAAGTAAGCTTAAAGTGTAAATTTGTAAATCTCAGAAGAGTGATACCATCATTAGCATGTCATGTTGAAATAAATAGGTCAATTTGGTTGTACATTTAATAAATGCACTTGGGGAGCCTCTCAAGCCAAACTATTGTATGGACATGATGTTCTTCATGCCTTGAACATTCTCTACAAATTTGGTATCTTGATGAGATTTTTATCTAAAGATATAAAGCTTTAAAGTTAGACTTGCAGAGTGAAACATGTGAGGGGATGTCAAATTAAATCTATGAAAAATAGTTGTTTGAATTCAAATGTTCCAAGGTTAAATGCAGAGCTGATAAGTGTCAAGATATCAAGTACCTAAATATAGATATAACAATGAGTGATGATCTAATAATTTAGTGGGTCTCAAATATCTAACAACACACATTTGATCATGCATCAAAGATCAATGATGAGCATCAAGTTAAAAAGTTAGCATAAATGTATCGATGATAAGTGTCAAGATCTCAAGTACCTAAATATAGATATAATGATGCCCATTGACTAACAAGGTTAGTGGTCCCAAATATATCAATGAAGTGCATTCCATCATATCAAATTAGATCAATGATGAGCAAATTTCAAAGAGTTAAAGGATCTTGAGGATGAACGAGTTCCTACCAAGTGTCACAACTACATCAACTATCAGATAAATCAATGATACACATTCTAGTCATGAAAATTAATATCAATGGTGTGTAGGACAAAGAGCTTAGATCAAATTTGAGGCCACCACATGGCACAAGCATGAAAGTAGATGAAGATGATAGCAAGATCCTGGGAAGGGATGTATAGCTAACAAATGGCACATTTTTTAGAAACCTTGATCAAGATCAAGGGCCAATATCAAAATTTAAAGTCAAATACAGTCAAGGTCAAACCATATCAAATGTTTCAAAGAAAGGCCATGTAGGTAGACATGTTAGTTTAAATGAGTTCATCACCAAATCTAGTAGCATGATTATGACCCTTTTCTCCACTCTTGCATGCCAAAGATGAACTAGTAGGGTGTAATCCACACTAGAATAAGACCACGATAGATTGATCAAGCTTTTATAACTGCTTCAATGCTAAAATTTAGTTTCAAATGAATTTATTCTATCATTTTAATGATAATAAGCATCAATATATGCCAAAAATAGATTGAAAGGGACTGATACAGTTGTTGTATCCATTTTCCAGAAGTAGTCTTAGACATTATGATCTTTTATTATTAAATCAACATCGAATGATTGGAAATCTCAATTATTATGCTCCCTTATCCATCCTTATATGCATAATCCTCATCTCTCTCATCCCATTATACTATAAATATAGGATTTTAAGCCTTGAAAAGAATCCCTCTCTTTGGCATGACTAGACTCTACCAAAATTTGTATTGTAACACCTATTTGACATAATTAAAGGTTGAATTCCTCCATTTACAAGTGGAATTGAAGTATGTCTCATGAACTCATTGATGTGGTTAAGTGAATGTATGTTTTCCTTGACTCTATCTAAGTTTTGGTAGTTCTCATAGGTCATTTTAAGTGCATATATAGTTTGTTGGTCAGTTTGGAAGTGGACAATTGCCCTCTTATGCTAGGTTGATAGCTAGTCCATGCTGAAATACTTATGTGAGGGCTGATCAAAGAGTGAGTTGAGTGATATTTTTTAGTCTTGAATGTTTCCTATAGTGTGTCTTATGCAAGTATAAGTATCAAAACATTTTGTGTATCACCCCCCTTTTATATGCTTTCATAGATTATTTTTAATCTCTCTCCCCTTTTCCCAGTAAGAAGCTAGTTTAGGTTTACTATAGGTGATATACCCAAAAGGAATTTGGCCTTATCTAGAGTTCTAAACCAATATTAGGTGATCCATATCCTAGGGCCATTCCCATATTGGACTAGGTTTGAGCAAGAAGACCTGAACAATCCCCTTAATCAGCTAGGGCACAACTTAGGATGCCAACACAACCCTTTAACAACTCTAAGTGGGTAGGAATGCTCTTAGAGTACACACTCAATGTACAATACATACATTCAAATTTCTCCTTTTTTATAAATATAAGGGTAAAAAATGTTAATAGACTTATTAGGTCCTAGAGTTTAAGCCATATCTTTGATACCACATGTAACAATCCCACTGGGTTCTAACCAAAATCTATGTGAAAGTTTTTTTAAAAAAATAATAACTATAAATAGACTGCACCATGAGAATCTAATCATATCATACAAAAATACTCCAAGAGTGATAATTATAAATAATCATGTGACATCAAATAGTCACTAATCATTTTCAATACATGAAAATGCATCATAATACAATCATAAAAAGTAATTACAAGTATCCAGCCACTACTGGTATAATAATTACTAAATAGGCAACTATATTTCTACATGAAATGTTTCCTAGAGTGCATACAATATAACACAATATACAAAAATAATATACAAGGTTGCCTAGAGCGTGAGTTCTCTGGTTTCTCCATATATATAGCAATCTCAAGTGTCATCTCAATTGTAGTACTATTGTGGGGAGGAAGAGAATCATTCAAGAATTTTTCCACACCAACCACGGACCAAGGATCCCCTACATAATTCCTTATCATTTAATGATCCTCCCTTCACAGATAGGTAGATATAAATGATGTGAGAATCTAGAGTAATAAGCTAGTATTGTGTGTTGTATGATTTTTAAAGCTATACATGTGGTATATCATAGAAAACCCATTCTATTTCAATATATCGCACCAACATGTAAATCATACACACAAAAAGATAATGTCTCACTATACATAATTTAATCCCAATATTGATACAATTTACATCCAATTAGTAATCAAATCACACTACATGTTAAACATAAGAGTAAGCACGATATACATTTAATCCATCAAATGTACAAATAAATCTCACATTATTATCTAACTCATACTAGAAACAATTACTATATTTTATACCATCTGAGTAAATTACATACTCAATTGTAGATTCCCACTACAATAAGTTCCATATAACTACACAACATGATAACCCATATTATCATAGCCAAGTGTTTTAAGGCATAACTACTAGTTTTCTACTATCAGTCATACAAAGTAGTCTTAAATACATGGAAACATGGCTTATATTCAATCAAATAGATAGAAAAAATCAAGTCATAGTTTCCAAAAACACATAAAAGTATTTCTTAGCATTAATTACACTCTCAAGGTTGTATGCACACAAACATGATGTCATACTAATTGTCATTAAACATATTGTTCAAAGTAACAACCAACATGCATACATTTAAGTAGGTGTGGTTATAGACATAATAAATATAGTATGTACCATTCAAGTATAACATACTTTTATACTATAGAACTTTATGACATCCCATACTATCATAGTTCACAATTACGTATTTACACATAACCAAACATATGATTTCAAAAATCAAAAGTCTCATAAACCTAAAATATAGGTAAACAAGTACATATTATACCATCTGAGTATATCTTAGGCTTAGACTACATAATCTACACTCTTTAATTAGATACAAGTATATAGCACAAATAATAATAACACAGCCCACTAGATTTATAAACATTATTCTCAAGTAGTCATTCAAAATAAGAGTAGAGAATCAGATAACTCATAAACCCATTATGTTTTTTCATTCTAGGAACTTATGTTTCTAGAAGGTTGTTCCAAAATGTTATAATTTTTTATTCTATAGAATACTATAACTAGTTAACATCTTAATATCCATAGATATTCACATATCACCCAATGCACCTATACAAGTTAAACATTCGGTTTAAACAAATCGATTACTAACATTAATAGACTGCCTATATACAAGTTATAATTTTATTAAGTCAAATTGACAAGAAAATTCATATGGATATCTCAACAGGATTTAGAATATAAACCACCTAGGTATAACATCATACTGAACATACTTGAATATTTTAATACTCTCATAATATATATTGCTCACCAGATTCCATTACTGTAAGCAACAATTTATCAATATTTTTGAAGTGTCAGATAATACACATCCAAATTTTACCATAAAAATTCCTTTAGATATCTTAACTTTGCCTTTAGATATTATTTACTTGTGGTTATTATTTCAATCCCTCATACACTCTAAGACTCAAAAGTAACCATCCCCTTTTTGTCATAAGCTTTGGTATATGACCTCACATACCCATTAAGGTTATGTATTTATGTTGCATACTAATATTAATGTTATAAATATATTACACTTTGTTTCTCATGATTGATCACAAAACATAAGGATTATCTTAATATAATGGAAGTCCACCAAACTTGTCCAAGTGACATATATTAATATGTATTATGTATCATAGATAAGTTAGGTATTGTATTAGTAACATAACATACCTATTACGGGTCGATTAATGTATGATAATTTACATGTAAAATACTCAATTACCACACATATGACTTATCCCTAGAGATAATACTATAAACATAAATATAATGGCTAACTATTAATGAGGGCCAAATAATATATATAATCATAATATCACATTTCTAAGTTACCTCATATATTATAAACAGAATACTATCTAAAGTATTAACATAGTATATGAATGAATGGATTGAGAAAAGAATTGACAAATGTTGAAGTTAAGACTCCATGATATGTCATATTTTAATAAACTCATTAGAGTAATTTATATGCTTTGCCCAGAAAGGTCCTCGTTCAAGGAAGGTAGTATCCATCAATGCCAGATTATATAATGGTGAAGATAGTTTTAATTCCACATTCAATGAGGCCAAGGTAGAGTCTAATTATAGTGATGCTATAACCACCATCATGATTAAAAACATACCTAACAAGTATAGGTGTGTGTGTGAATAGTTAAGCTTTATGTATGTATTGATAGGCTTTTCAAAATTTTACTTTTTCTACTATTTTGAATTTTACAATCAACAGATGCTTCTATCAATGTTGGATCAGCACTACATGACTTAAAAAAAGCACATCACAGACTTCAATGAGCCACAAATAAATTTAAATTGAACATTCTGTTGTTCCCAAAATCTGTCACTCCTTTTCAAGACAACACATGAACTTTTTTGGACCTGTAGGCCAAAATTCTTTCTTCCCTTCTTAAAAATTATTCTAAGCATTCAAATTATTCATTATTCAAGATTTTTCAATTAAGGGATTATCAATTTCAGCAAGTTCAATGGCTTTAATAGGTGAGTTCTCTCTAAGGAACAATTTCCCAACACTTAGGTGTTTTCCAGCAAGGTTCAACACCGAGGTTCAACCAAAAAGTTCATCGGCAAGCTTCAATCAAAGGAATGAATTGTTGAACCATTTAAAATTGAACCAAATAGGTTCAATGATTTCAATGGTTCAATAGGTTCAAAGGTTCAATGGTATCAGCAAGCTTAATGAGTTAAGCACTTCGTCAAAAGTTTAAAGTTTAACCGCTTCAGCAAGTTCAACAACTTCAAAACACTTAACAAAAAGAAGAAGGCTTGAATCATTGAACCATTGAACCTTTGAACCAAAATGGTTTAAAGGTTCAATGTGTTCAATGGTTCAAAGGTTCAACAAGTGGTTGGTTCAATGTGGTTGGTTCAAGTGGTCAATTGAATGAACGGAACACAAGATTGAACCATTGAACTGTTGAACCAAAGTTGGTTCAATTGGTCGATTCAATCAACAAGTTCAAAGGAGTGCCCCAAAGCTCGAAAGGCAAGTGCCCTTATAGAGGGAAATGAACCAAGCCCAAGTGCCCTTGTGGAGGGAAACAAACCAAATTCGAGTGCCCTTGTAGAGGGTAGTGAGCAAAAACAGACAGAGATTTTCTTTAGAAAAATGAACAAGGTAAAAAAGTTGGAGTTCCTTCAAAAAAATGAACAAGGCAAAAGACAAAATGAATTATTTTAGACAAAATGTGTGAAGGAATTCCTTTAGACATTTTTTCCAAAGGAATTCACCTGAAAGAAAAAGCCTAACCGAAGGGAAAGCCAATTGAAAGCAAGCAGGAAGACTTCCTTTGGATAAAATGTTTGAAGGAATTCCTTCGGACATTTTGTTTGAAAGAATTGAAGCCAAAGGACACCGAAGACGACCCGAAGAACCTTGAAGGGTAGGTACCCTTATGGGGGGCTCTTACTGACCAAAAAATGGACCTTCTCAAGGCCCGAAGGGACAAATTCCCTTTCGGAAGTTCCAAAGGCATTAAGGCCCATGATTGATTTCTACATACTCTGCAAGCTTGATTCTATGGACTCATTTCTACGGACTCTGCAAGCTTATTTCTATAGACTCTACATGTTGAGTTCTATGGACTAGTTTCTAAGGGCTCATTTCTATGGACTCATTACTATAGACTCTATAGGTTCATTTCTACAGACTCTGTAGGATGATTTCTAAGTGTTCATTTTTACGGACTCTGTAGGCTCATTTCTGTGAACTCTGCAGACATATTTCTATGGACTCTTTCAAAGCTTGAGAGGCTTAGACAAAACAAAGGCTTCTGAGGAAGAATATGAACCATTGAACCTTGAACCAAAATAGGTTTAAAGGTTTAACAGGTTCAATAGCTCAAGGGAAGCTCTGAGTAAAGATAAGAAGTAGAAGTTACTAGAGATCAATTCAAAGAGAAGGTTCAGGTGAGTGAACTAAAGAAGTGACAAAACCAAGGAATAATAGAGACCACTCAAACCGTTAAAATAGTGAACCTTTGACATCCATGTGGATGTCAGATTCAAGCTAATGAAATATCTATTGATTTTCAAATAGGGTATGGAACTTGAAAACCAACTCAGTGACCAGCTGAAGAAGGAGCCAAAAGAGCCAACCAGAAGGGGAAAAAATAGCCCAAGAGCTCGAATCACAACAAAAAAGAAGGAAAGACCAAAAATATCTATAGGAGTTATTCTAGTAGGTGGAACACTCCACCAAGTAGATATTTGAGCTTGCAAGCATTAAAATCATAGCCTATTTTTCTTCCTTGGAGTAAAGGTGAAGTGGATAGCTGTGCAGACATGAGGAAAAGGACCAAACAACCCATGCTAAAGAGAAGACATTTGATATAAATCAACATGCCATAATTAAGGTGGCCACCTTATTCCAGCATGTCCCTCTTTGACAAAACTAAAAATGCATTCAAGGCATTGAATGCATCATGGACCATTCCACAAAACAAAGTGCCAAGCCTTTCTTGGCTGATATATATTGTATTATCTTATTTTATACACCAGAGATCTCTCTATTATAGAAGCAAAAACTTTACCAAAATTGAAAGGTGATTATTGAGACTTTGAGCTCATATTGTTAATCATATTTCTTTGTTTGAATGAGAAAGTAGGTTACTTTCATACTTTGTACTGTTATAGCTTCTATCATTTAGGAGATTGTTCTTAAGTCTATTTCCTGAATGTGTTCTTGTCCATTTTAAGGAAATAAGCAAAGCTAGTGGAAGTAATCAAGAAGGTGTCCTAAAGCCAACTATGGGAGACTTTGAGCTGCCACAATTGCCTTTAGTGTGTTTGTCTATTTTATATTTTGTGTAAAGGGCCTTGGGATGACTTTGTGCCCTCATTATCCTTTGTATTTCACTTTTGGATAGTCGAGGTGGAAACTTTGTGCTACATCTTAGTCTGCTAGTTACTACACCCCTTGTTACCAGTTACTTGTTACCTACCTGAAAAAAATCTTGTTATTTTCTGTAAGATCACTCCTGAAAGAAGAGAAGTGTCTTCAATGTTTTCACTAGGATTTTCTCCTTTATTTGTGAACATCATCTTTGAAAAAAGAGAGATGGATGGTGTTGTCCTACCCCTTAGTTTTATTTTCTACTTATATCTATAGTATATAGCTCCTCATATTTAATAGGGAACCTCCCCTTGATGAGAGGAGAGATTTTTCCAACTCTGATGTAGTAAACTTGCACATTTGGCCAACCAATCTCCCTTGCTATGGTTAAAGAGACCTATTTTTCTCATTAGTTATCTGACTGACAAAATATTCACCCAATAATTTTTTGGCAACTCCATTGGGGAAAGAACAAGTAGTTTGAAGCTTTAAACTTCAAGCTGAAGCAGGACCGGTTCTTTTCCATTCTTTTTTATTCTACAACCTGGAAACTCCATGCTATACAAGAAGCTAAAGAACTCAAGGTGTTGTTGACCCTATATTTGAGTTGGTGTAGCAAGGAATTTCAATTTGTTTCCTCCACAACTTCAAGTTCAATGATCCAGGAGTGTTCCTCCTATCCATACTAGGTCACCAACACAAGGCAAAGCTTCCTTTTCTGCTATTAGCAGAGCTTTGCCTATACATACTCCACCTATATTTGTCATCCCCACTATCCATAATAAAATCATGGTAGTTCAAGGCCCCTGGGGTAACTCTTTTGGTCCATTCAATCTTACTCTACCCCTACATGAGCTTCCACATAATTCAAGGAAGAATTTCCTCAAATTATTTGGTGATGGGAGAGTTCATCCTAATGAACATATTACATCCTTTAGCATAGCCTGTGGCATGATAGGTGTGGAATTCGAAGACATAGCTGTCAGGTTATTTGTGGAAACACTATAAGGTGTTGTTATAGACTAGTTCTACCATCTATAGGCTCAGTTCGTGACTAACTGGGACACTCTCAAAGCAAAATTTGAAGCCAAGTTCAAGCCTATAAAAGATGCACATGCCTTGTTGGCCCAGCTCACCTAGATGAATAAGGAACCTCATGAACCTATGAGGGATTTCATAGCAAAGTTTGACAAGCTGAGGAATAGGATTCCTATAATTGCTTAGCGAACACCTAAAAATCTCAAATGCTTCTTCATCAACTCATAGCTACCTAAATTGAGGTTTCTACTGAGATGGGTTGGCCACATAGACCTTGCTATTGCTCAATATTTGGCTACTGAGGTAGAAGATGACCTTATCTTGGTAGGAAAGATAAGGAGAGATCCTAACAGAGTTAAATCCTCTTCATCTTCTGAATACTCACCTACAACCACCACTGATCCAATGGTGCAGAAGCTAGCAAATGAGTTGCTAGTTCTTAGAAATCAAATGGTGAAAGGAATGTCATCTACTCCTTCATATAGATATGTACCAAGGAGGACATTCCCCAATCAATCATACCAAGGCAATGCTGCCAGGAATCAAGGGTAGCCCAATCGTCTTCCTCCCCCATAGGGGAACCTTTCCATTGAAGCACCTCCAACCAATTCAGTAGTTAGATATCTTGAAGCAAAATTAGATTTCTCCTTCCAGCCTGAGTTAAACCCAGAAGATGACACTAATCTCTTCACTGAGGAAGAAGAAGAATTAGTTGGCAACTCTAACATTGGTATCTTGAATTACCAAGATAAACCTAAAAGTAAAGGTGAAGTAGTTGAGGGATCATACACTGTGTTCACCCAGTCCAAGAATCAGTCAGCCCAGCAAATTGATAAAGAAAAAATAGAGGACTGAGATTAGCTTGTAATTTCAATTGCCAAATGAGGAACTTCTCTACCTTTCCAGTTAAAGGACCCAGTGATTGCTAAAAAAGTAAGTACCACAAACATGCCTTCACCTTTAACTTTAATTTCATAGATTAGTACCACCCCAATAAAAACTAGAAGGATGAACTCCCTTCCTCTATCCCTAGTCCATTTCAGTCATTTGACATAATCGACCATACTAAGAAGACCAAAGTTCAAATGACTGAGTTTGAATATTTGCAATCCAACCCTGAGCAGTTGGACAGGTTGGTTGAGTGTGTGAAGAATAAAGTTGTCCCTATAAGATGAGATTCTAAGAAAGTAACTCATGATCCCCCAAGGAACATGTCCATCCCAAACAATCTTTTCATTACTCCTCCTACTGCCCCTAGGAAAATAGAGCCTTTTTATGTTTCCCTATTGATAAACAGTCACAAGCTGAGCAACTGCAACATTGATTTTGGAGCTTTAGACAATGCCATGCCTGCCAAAGTGGTTAAATCCCTTAGTCTTACACTGACCAAAACATTTGGGATATGTTTCTCCATGGAGAATAAACAAGTGCCACTACTAAGACAAATTAAGGATGCCCATTTGCATTTACAGCATTCCTAGACAAAAGAATCAGGATGACAGTCCTGGTGGTCGACATCCTAGCCTCATACGACATCCTTCTTGGGCAACATTTTTGCAAGGATGCTGGAGGAGAATTAAGTATGGACCTGTCTAAGGCAAGGATCCTAGTCAAAGGCATCATGAAGAGGCTACTCCTTGAAAAGGAGGCAAAATTTGTTATCACTCAGACATCAGCACCTGAAGCCCAAATTCTATTTGAGTCTTCAGGCAGGGGTAATTATTTTTTATCCACAGAGGATGTTTATATTTTTGTAGATGAAAGTCATGTAGTTGGCAATCCAAGAATTAATTTAAATAAGACATCAGAAGAATTGGTAGGGTGTAGTACAGATGAAAAAGGATATTCCCTCTCTAATAAATAAAATTTTGATAGAAGATCAATTTTTGATGATGTTTGGATCCTGGAATTCGATGTCAACAATTCTTCTATCGGTGTTGGAGCTGGGATTGTGTTGATATCTCCTCAAGAAGATATTTTTCCTTCTTCATACAAGTTACAGTTTATCAACACCAACAACATTGTTGATTATGAATCTCTACTACTCGGGTTGAAGGCAGCTCAACATAGAGGTGTTAAACTCCTTCATGCTAAAGGAGATGTTGAACTGATGGTTTGTCAGGTGAGGAACCTGTGTCAAACCAAGAACAAAAGATTATGCCATTACCACAATTTTGTATGGGATCAAATTGAAAGTTTTAAAGCTTTCAATATTTTTATAGTGCCCAGAGAGCCTCATAATCATGCAAATTCATTGGTTGTCTCTGCAACACTCTTAGTTCCTCACCCTGATTTCAAAGATGATAGGTACACTATCAAACTAGTCTTTTGACCAACTGTGCCTGATAGTGCCAATCATTGGTAGGTATCTGATGGGGATAATCAAATCATGTGCTGGACTAAACCAAAAGCATAGCAAGCTATGGTAATGGACCATACTGCTATGCATCAAAGTTAGGAAAAGGAAATATTCACCAAGAGAGCAAGGATTTATGGTTTTTAGATTGGAGACCATGTTTTTCCATGGGGCAAGAAGAGAGAACCAAAAGGAGTGCACAGAAAATGTGATTCCTGGTGGAGAGTTCCATTCACCCATCACCGATTCTGGGAAGAAAATGGTTTCTTACTAGTCTATCAGGATAGAATGTCATTTTCATTATCTCATAGTAGGTGGCATCTGAAGTGCTTCAATTCTTGAAGCATCAAGTAAGATCATCTGTATATATGTATATTTGTATAGTCTTTAGCTTGTTTTGTGCTTTTCATTCTCATTTTTGGCACCTTTTTTTTTTGGGTAGCATGACTCCATAGCCCAATGGCATACTTCAAGGCACTGGAGATTCTAGTTTCTACTCCCCTCAGCTATTCCAAGTTTTCAACTGAAGAAAGTACCCCAACTGGAGCCAACTATTGTTTCCAAAATTTGTCACTCCTTTTTGGGACAACACATGAACTATTTTAGTCCTGCATGCCAAAATTCTTTCTTCCCTTCTCAAAAATTGTTTTGAGAATTCAAATTCTTCATTATTCAATATTTTTCAATTAAGGGATTAGCAGGTTTAGTAAGTTCAATGGCTTTAACATGCGATTTCTCTCTAAGGAACAAGTTCCCAACACTTAGGCATTTTCTAGCAAGGTTCAACGTCGAGGTTCAACCAAAAAGTTCATTGGCAAGCTTCAATCAAAGGAATGAACCGTTAAACCATTGAACCTTGAACCAAAAAGGTTTAACGAGTTCAACGGTTCAATAGGTTTAATGGCATCGGCAAGCTTAATGAGTTAAGCACTTCATCAAAAGTTCAAAGTTCAACTACTTCAGCAAGTTCAACAGCTTTAAAACACTTAACGAAAAGAAGAAGGCTTGAACCATTGAACTGTTGAACCTTTAAAGCAAATTGGATCAAAGGTTCAATGGGTTCAATGGTTTAAAGGTTCAATGAGTAGTTGGTTCAATGTGGTTGGTTCAAGCGGTCAATTAAATGAACGAAACACAAGATTGAATTGTTGAATAGTTGAACCAAAGTTGGTTCAATCAGTCGGTTCAATCGATAGGTTCAAAGGAGTGCCCCAAAGCTCAAAAGGCAAGTGCCCTTGTAGAGGGCAATGAACCAAGCCCAAGTGCCCTTATGGAGGGCAACAAACCAAAGCTGAGTGCCCTTACAGAGGGCAGTGAGCAAAAGCGGACAAAGAGATTTTCTTTGGAAAAATGAACAAGGCAGAAAAGTTGGAGTTCCTTCAGAAAAATGAACAAGGCAAAACACAGTGAATTATTTTAGACAAAATGTCTAAAGGAATTCCTTTAGACATTTTTTCTAAAGGAAATCTTCCCACTTGCTTTCAGTCAGCTTTCCCTTCGATTGGGCTTTTTGTTCAAAGGAATTCACCTAAAAGAAAAAGCCCGACCGAAGGGAAAGGTGACCGAAATCAAGTGGGAAGATTTCCTTTAGACAAAATGTCTGAAGGAATTCCTTCAAACATTTTTTCTGAAAGAATTGAAGCTGAAGGATGCCAAAGACCACTTGAAGAACCCTGAAGGGTAGGTACCCTTGCGGGGGGCTCTTACTAACTAGAAAATGGACCTTCTCAAGGCGTGAAGGGACACCTTCCCTTTGGGAAGTTCCAAGGGCATTAAGGCCCATGACTGATTTCTATGGACTCTATAGGCTTGATTCTATGGACTCATTTCTATGGACTCTGTAGGCTTATCTCTATGGACTCTGTAGGCTGGGTTCTACGAACTAGTTTCTAAGGGCTCATTTCTACGGACTCTACATGATCATTTCTACAGACTCCACATAATGATTTATAAGGGCTCATTTCTACAGACTTTGTAGGCTCATTTCTATGAACTCTACAGACATATTTCTATGGACTCTTTCAAAGCTTGAGAGATTTAGATAAAATAAAGGATTCGAAGGAAGAAGATGAACCGTTGAACCTTGAACCAAAATGGGTTGAAAGGTTCAATAGGTTCAACGGTTCAAGGGAAGCTCCGAGTAAAGATAAGAAGTAGAAGTTTCTAGAGATCAGTTCAAAGAGAAGGTTCAGGTGAGTGAACCAAATAAGTGATGGAACCAAGGAATAATGGAGACCACCTGAGTCATTGAAAAAGTGAAACTTTGATGTCCCTGTGGACATCAAATTCAAGCTAATAAAATATCTATTGATTTTAGAATAGGGCATGGAACCTAAAAACCAACTCAGTGACCGGCTGAAGAAGGAGCTGAAAGAGCCAACCAGAAGGGGAAAAGATAGCTCGGGAGCTCAAATCACAACAGGAAAGAAGGAAAGACTAGAAATATATGTAGGAGTTATTCTAGTAGGTGGAACAGTCCACCAAGTAGATATTTGAGCTTGCAAGCATTAAAAGTGTGGCCTATTTTTCTTCCCTAGAGTAAAGGTGAAGTGGACAGCTGTGCAGACATGAGGAAAAGGACCAGATAACCCATGCTAAAGAGAAGACATTTGAGATAAATCAACACACCATAGTTAAGGTGGTCGCCCTGTTCTAGTATGGCCCTCTTTGACAAAACTAAAAATGCATTCAAGGCATTGAATGCAACATGGATCATTCTATAGAACAAAGCACCAAGCCTTTCTTGGTTGCTATATATTATATTTTCTTATTTTATACACCAGAGATCTCTCTATTATAGAAGCAAAAACTCTGCCAAAATTGAAAGGCAATTACTGAGACTTTGAGCTCAGATTGTTGATCATATTTCTTTGTTTGAATGAGAAAGTAGGTTACTTTAAAACTTTGTGTTGTTATAGCTTGTGTCATTTAGGAGATTGTTCTTATGTCTATTTCTTAAATGTGTTCTTGTCCATTTTAAGGAAATAAGCAGAGCTAGTGGAAGTAATCGGGAAGGTGTCCTAAAGCCAATTGTGGGAGACTTTGAGCTCCACAATTGCCTTAAGTGTGTTTGTCTATTTTTTGTTTCTATGTAAAGGGCCTTGGGATGACTTTGTGCCATCATTGTCCTTTGTATTTCACTCTTGGGCAGTTAAGGTGGAGACTTTGTGCTACATCTCAGTCTGCTAGTTACTAGACCCCTTGTTACTAGTTACTTGTTACCTACCTGAAAGAAATCTTGTTGTTTCCTGAAAGAAGAGAAGTGCCTTCAGTGTTTTCTCCAAGATTTTCTCCTTTGTTTTTAAACATCATCTCTGCAAAAAGAGAGATGGATGGTGGTGTCCTACCCCTTAGTTTTATTTTTTGCTTATATCTATAGGATATAGCTCCTCATATTCAATAGGGAACCCCCCTTGATAAGAGGAGAGATTTTTCCACCTCTAATGTAGTAAACCTGCACATTTGGCTAACCAATCTCCCTTGCTATGGTTGAAGAGACCTATTATTCTCATCATTTAGTTGACTGACAAAATATTCACCCAACACATTCGATCTTGCATTAAAGAAGAAACATAGTTTCCTTCATTCATTTACTATTTCTTTATTAATGGGAACATACAAAGTGTTCCAACATTGATGTTAGAACAAGGGGCAATACAAAAAAATAGACTATAATTTTCTAGAATCACAATTCTCATAAGGATCCCATGATAATTACGCTTCTTTTTTTTTAATTTAGCTTGGTTTCATTATAAATTTTGGGATGGCTATGCAACTCAATTGGTAGCGTAACTTAGCTAGCATTGTTGCTCACCTCGAAATGTAATATGAAAATCCAAGGCAAAAATGAAGTTCCACCAAACATTATATCTTAAATTAAAGAGGAAACATATTTTCCTTCACACATTTTCCAAATCTTTCTTAACAAGATTATTTGGACATTCTGACATTGATTATAGAATGCTAATATATATGACAAATCAATTTGGAATTCACAATTTCAATTAAGGATTTAAGTATACTCAGTCGGTGTTATTTAATAGTATATATAATCACTATTATAAACCATTTCCAAAATTTAATTTATACAACAAATTTCAATTGTCTTACATAGAGATTTTACTTGGGGCTAAATGAAATACCTTAATTACTTAGAGTAGATCGATGGTAAATATAGAAACCCTTATATTCATTCTATATAATGCCACACAAACAAATCGCAAGTATCTAAATTGAATTAGGTTTCCAATTATCATGACCATGTATATATCAAACTTAGAAATTATACTGCCCATATCCATTTTCAAACTATATAACACTTAGAAATACAAATTACAAAACCAACCTTGTAAGATATTTGCCTGTGGTAAGAAGAATTCACCTAGCTCTTCTTGCTTGTAAAACTCTCTCAATTCTCCTCCTCCTCAATCTTTGTATCCTTTTCTTTCTCTCTATGTATCCTTTAAAACTTCCAAGACTTAACTTATAAATCCATTCTCCTTCAATTATTTCTTGCCCCTCTTCTTTGCATGTTAATTATCCATCAAAATTTGCATGACTCTATTTTTTCCAAGTTTTCCATCCATGCATATAATCTCTTCTTTCCTTTAATTTCATAAATCTACATATATCTCATCTTTTAAACTCACCAATCATCATAGTCTTCCTCACTTTGTATTTTATTAATTAATATAAGACATATAATTATTTTAAAAGATCATTACATCATAAATCCCTAGTTATCTAAAACATAAGTCTAATTAATCAATATAATAATGGTATTAATATTTTAATTTTTAACATAGTTTCATGCATGTTATAAAAATACTAAGTTCAGATCAACCTAACTCTAGGTTAGTGTTTTAGGATAATTTAACTCCTTGAAAGTAATTAAAATAAAGGTAGTTATTTATTTATCTAATAGATAGATAAGTTTCTAATTGCTTCCAATAACAAGATAACTTTATAATCAATTACAAGTGTGTGTGTGTGTGTGTGTGTGTGTGTGTGTGTGTGTGTGTGTGTGTGTGTGTGTGTGTGTGTGTGTGTGTGTGTGTGTGTGCGCGTGTGCGTGCATGTGCGTGTGCGTGTGCGTGTGCATGTGCGTGTGTGTGTGCGTGTGTGTGTGTGTGTGTGTGTGTTATCTTATATTGATATTCTAAATATCAATTAATAGTGAACTAAACATTCAATGATGTTTTTTAAAACATTATACTTGTTTATTCATATAATAGAAATTATATATCTATTATTTTGATTTATTATCAAAAATATTAGATAATTATAAGTAGATAAATCTTATGCAGTCTTACTACAATATCAAGAACTAAATCTACATAAAAAATACAATCACAACCAATATTTCCATAGCTATGTACTATCATTTAAAACACGTTGTGCATATAACATTTTAAATCTAATGTGTGTGTGTAGGGTCTTAACAATTCCTCTGTCATCCCCCAATCATCCCATCTATTCTATCCTCTCTGATGATGCTCTCCCTCCATCATGCTTTGAGGGTAGAATTAATTCTGCATCCACCTCACAATAATAAGGTAGTTAGTTTGAGTCATCATATATATCAATGAATGATGTAAAACTAATAAATATACATGTACATAATAAGTAAGTACAACTATTGCGTCATGTAAACAAATATGCATATCATTGTCCCATAACCAGTATATGACATAAAGCTTAATCAAACCAATAAAAATTAAATAATAACAGTAATAACCCATGGATTCAAAGGTTATAAAACTTAAGGTGAAATCAAGATGTAACAAAATGCACATAGTGATCTTCTCACTTTTTTGAGAAAACTATCAGGTCATTGAGATACAATACAATTATTTCATTCTTCAATTCTTTGAATGCCAAATCTATTACTCTTTGAAAAGTAGCTCCTATATTAATCAATTTGAATGGCATTCACCTATATGCAAAAGTGCCCCACAGTGTTGTGAAATCCATTTTATGTTGATCTTCCATGTTAACCACAATTTGGTTATATCTTAAAAAACCATTAAATATCCAAAGCATTTTAGTGCATGTTACTATTTGGAGAACTTTATTCATGACCAATAGTGGATAATTCTCTTTGAGGGATGCTTGGTTGAGGTTCCTAAAATTGATAATTATTTTGATCTCACCATTCTTATTATGAATTGGTACTATGTTAGCTACCCAAGTTGAATGGTGGATAGAGAAAATAATGTGAGCATCAAGCATATTTTCCACTTTAGCAAGAATCATTCCTATGATTTAGGATTATATTATTTTAGTTTTTTTCTAAAATTTTTTACATTAGGTTTTAGAGGAACCGTATGTTTTATCTCTCTAGGATGAAAATACTTAATGGTAGCATATGAATACATGAGTATATTAATATACTTTTGGAGAAGGCTAACAAACTTCCATTTTTCTTCAGGTGAGCAACATTTTCTAATATTGATGAACCTATGATGTTTCTCTAAACCAATGTTTACTTTTTCATAGTTGGTAGAATCAATATTTCCTTTTTGAATTTTACTCTTTACTAATCAATCATGTCTATCAAATAATTATTTTAAAGAGACCAGGCCTTTAGGAATTTTATTTCCTTTTAGCTTGATAACACCTTCCTCATCATGTTCATTTGTGATTCCCTCTTTCGATGTATGAACTAAAGATTCTCTATATAAGGAATCACTACCTTCAAAGTACAAAATTTTTAAGATATCTACTTTTTCAAAGAAATAAATAATTTATTGATCATCATTGAAAACTTGCCAATTATCTGCATTATCTAGGTTACTCGATCTATATATTAATTCAATCATGTATTTTTATCTACCAATATCCATATGGGTAATTATCAAATAATTTGATACTACCAAGGTATTATCTTTATATTTATTTTCTCAAGGAATTGTATTGATAGAAAAAACATCAAATAGTTCAATCTTATCTCAGACTTTAATCCTATAATGCCTTAAATGATAATTGTTCACTTGGTATTAACCTTTTAATTACTTCACAATAACTTTAGTGTCACCTAAAACTTTCAAATTATTGATTCCCATATCTAATGTTGCCTACAACCCTTGCAAAAGTGCTTCATATTCAGTCATATTGTTGGTACAGTCAAACTACAACTTATAAGAAAAAAGAAAATTTTCTTTAGATGGAGATATCAAGATTACTCTTACACCTAAACCTATTGATGAATAAATACCATCAAAATACATTTTCCAAACATCATTCAAATTTTATTTCATGATTTTTGGTAACTCTATATCTTTCTCTATCATCAGAATATAGTTACCAATTCCTGCATCTTCATATAAAATATCTGCTCTAGGATGATCAACCTTTTATATAGTATAATTTTTTTTATATTGATATTTTTACCTAAAAAATTTCAAAATATATAGTACCTTAAGGGATACCCATTAATTTTTTTGTAAAAGGCCTTAAAGTGACCCAAGATACCCTTTTCTCAAGCCCAGTGGAAATCAAAGATTTGGGTCCAATTTGTAACTTTCAAACTTGTAAATTGCATCCCAACCTATGCTTCCCAATTTACACATACCCAATAGAAATTTAAGATTCAAATAAAACTTTAAAATTGCATCCCAACCTCCACTTTCCACTCAACTCATGATTGGTAGAAATCATAACACTGGTCACAATTTTAAACTTGCAAAATTACAAATTACAAATGGAGCTTTGACTTCCACCAAACACCTTCCCCATAAAAACCCACTATCCATCCCAATAATTGGGATAACTACTACTTCATTTTCATCTCCTATCAATTTCCCCATTTCATCAACCTTAAGTGTCCCCATCACCTTGATTAATTCATTCATGACTTTGGATTTTACATTCCCACAAGTTCCTCTTTTTCAAATCCATGTGCCTACCCCTTGACTTGTGTCACTTCCAATTCCCACACCCCTGATAGGCACATCCATTTCCACTGCACCCATTTCTTCTATTTTTATAATAACCTAAGCCCCCACTAAGGAGGTAGAGACAGAGGAAGTCATTAATACAATTGTGGCTACTCAACCTACAAATGGGGAAGAGATTTCCAAAACATCAATTGAGGATTCAACATCCATATCATTGATAGATACAACACTCATCGCCATAACCACCAATGCATCAAATGTAGTTGTAATCATTGTTGACAGTGTCAGGATCATAGGATACCATTCTATACTGGCTAGTGTAATCAGTGGGAAAAAATAGAAATAAATGGTGTCTCCTATCACACTAGATTTTCGCCTTACAAAGGCATCAAAGAAATCAAATCCATCTCCCAAAACTATATATAGAATATTATATGATTTAGTAGGGGAGAAATATGTAAAAATTATATTCCCCCCACTAGATAAACAAAATGAAGACCTAGTGGTGGGGGATTACCAAATATCCAAAGTGTACCTAGGTCATCCTACAAGAGAGGGATTGAAACATGATGTTCAAGCATTAATTATATTTTCAAGAATATGGATAGTGACAAGGTCACAAAGGATGAATTGAAGAATAAATTTGAATAGTTGACAACTACACTGGAGAAGTTTATTCAGCCTGTATCCTGACCAACATAATCTCTTACTCAGTTCTTTGACTGGGAAACACTTAAAGCAATAACAAATATTGGTAGTATGGGAAGGGATATAAAATAATGGGTTAAGGAAATCATCACAAAGGGAAATAGATAAATTGATTTAGCAATGGACTACTAAAAAACTCTAAAGGATGATCAGGTAACTTTGAAGGCATCAATAAGCAAATACGAGAAATAAATTGAAAGGTTGAACCTATTCTTCCTAAAATTATAAGTTGTTGACATAATTGAAATTGATACCCTCATTGTAGAGAAGATATTGAAAAATGATGTAGAGCATGAGGAATTGGATAGGGTAGCTAATTTCAAAATAACAATATTCATAGAGAGTATTAATAAAGTTAAGGCTACATATGATAAGGTCATAGATATGATCTATGACATTAAAGATTTGCTTAATAAATTATCATGTGAAGCAACAGATCATCAAGACAAAATCCTTTCAGTACAAGAGGTTCAAGACAATTTCAAAGGAGTGGTTGAGAGAGAGTCAACATGGGACACAACATTTAACTTGAGTTCCATCTACTGATTTATTAGGTATCATAATTCACTAGATCAAATGGGGAAAGACACTCAAGTATATAGGGTTGCATCTAGGGAACTCTCTAACACAATTGTATAATGTGAGATAAGTAACCTATATTCACTTGGTCTTGATGAAGATTGTAGCCTAGATATCTTCAAAATCTTTGATGCTTATGTTGAAAATATGTAGGTAAAGAAGGATAAATAATATTTTGAGGCTATGGTTGTAGATTAATTATTTCAATCAAATACATTTTGTATATTACATTTCTTTATTGTAAAAGACATTGTAAATTTGTAGGTTACAAATTACAACTATCATTTTGATATCTCTTTTTGAGAAAGAGCTACTTGTAATTTTCAAGTACCTTTTTGCTAGGTTGAAAAGTTGTAAAAATCAAACTTGTAAAATTCACTTTTATTTTTGACAAAGTCTGAGTTGCTTAACTTGTAAAAACTCATGTTGTAAATTTCATTTCTAGTTTTTTCAAAGTTGAATGACTTAAAAAGTTGTAAAAGACTCAACTGAAAAATACAAATTAGGTTTTGTAAGAAATAATGTAAGTATCTAAAAGTTTTTAACTTTTCTAAGTGTTAGTTCATTTTTGGTGTCTCATTCCATGGAGACTATAAATAGTAGCTTAATTGAAGATAAGGAGGATGTTGCATGAATATTAAACTAGATTTATCTATGCCTCAACTAGTTTTTGAAATGCCCAGTAGTTGCATGTTCTTTGTTCCAGTCATTTACCTTGCTATAAATGCCATTCAGACTAAAGATCATGGCCCTTGCATGAGGTTTTATGATTTTGATTAATATTTAAATAGGTGTAGGGTTTTAATAAATACCTCTCTTTCAAGAGAATATTTTGTATAAATATGGGTACCATGGCATAGCCCTTTAGTCTTTTTGTTATTGGAGAAATTATTCTGCATTTTGACTAATTGATCTACATGTTATTAGCTATATAATGATAATATATTGAAGTTTTGCCTTCATTACCTATATTATATTTGTCTATACAAGGATTTTTGTCAAATTTTTGAATGCTTTCATTCTTATTTCACTCATAAAATTTCATCTATGGTATTATTTTGCCCTTTTGAAAAGATTGATTGATTAAAATAAATAATCTTATTCCTTATATGATAAATGTCGAATATTACCTTTGGTTTCATATTTGCATGAGTTTGTGCTCAAATATACTTTAATATATTTATTATTTTGTTGTGTTAATATAAATCAAGCATTAATATCCACAATAATTATTTGGTACAATCACCATTTCTAGTTTTGCAAAATTCATTTCTAAAAAACTCTTTTTCTCATAAGTTAAACCCTAGTTAAGAGCAAGATCACTAAGAATTAGTATTTTAAACATGAATTGGTAATATATTAATTACACTAAACTTATTTAAAGTAAATTGGTCTTCTCTAGAGGTTTAACTCAATTCACCAAGGCCCCATAGCTTGGAGGTGATCCCATTGTATCATTAGATTTCCCATAGTTTATAACACATACTACATAGCACACTAAAACACAAAGACAGATGAAAAATCTATGTGATAATAATCAATTTTGTATTTTTTGTACCAATATCTACATGGGTAATCATCAAAGAAGATGATACTACCAAGGTGTCAGCTTTAGATTTATGTTCTCAAGGAATTGTATTGATAGAAAAAGCATCAAAGATTTCAATGTTTTCCCAAACTTTATTCCTATAATGCCTTAAAAGATCATTTTTCACTTGGTATTAACCTTTTAATTACTTCAAAACAAGCTCAGCATCACCTAAAACTTTCAATTTTTTTATTTTTATTTCTTTTATTACCTGTAACCCCTGTAAAAGTGTTTCATATTTGGTTGTATTATTGGTACAGTCAAACTATAACTTATAGGAAAAAAGAAAAAAAAAATCTATATGGAGATATAAAGATTACTCTTGCACCTAAACTTTTTGATGAATAACTACCATCAAACTCCATTGTCCAAACATCATTCAGATTTTATTGCATGATTTTTGGTAACTCTATATCTTTCTATGTCATCAGAAGATAGTTATCAATTCCTATGTCTTCATATAAAATATATGCTCTGGGATCATCAACATTTTATATAGTATACTTTGTTTTCAATTTAAGCTCCAGATTATGTTTGAATCCTTCGACTAGAATCATAGAATGTGATAAATCCAATTTGATTTTGCCCCACAATTCTTTGCAAAAATTCCTACCCAAATGAATGTCATAATCTATTAGAATATCTATGACCAAAATATTGATTTTGATTTTCTTTTGGTAAAAAGATGCCAAAGCTACTTGTGCATCTTTAATATGTCTAATGAGTGGAACTTGTTTTGCTTCCATGAAATAACAATGCCCAAAGGTTTTAGTATAGGTTATGCCAAGAACATTAGCAAATTTAGTAGGTATGACATTTCTTGAGGCTCTTGTGTTGATAATATAATTACTGACTTTGCATCCCTTGAGGAATAATGAAATGTAGAATGGGTTAACTTTATTAGATTTAGAAGTGGTTGAGTCCATTGAGTTGATTTGAATAAAAATGGTTAGTTAGAATTCATTTGAAATTGGCCTTTTTAGCATTTATATTTTTACCTTTGATGAAATTAACTAACCTATCCAACTGATCTAGATATGTTCTTAAATACTTGGCTTGTGACATCTGAATCTTGGTTTTTTTGACATGATCAGTTATGTCAAAAGTAGGTAAATAGCTAGAAAGGATCTCAACAAGTTCAGAAACATTAACATTAGATGAACTACCTATTAGTGGTTGATTTCCTTTTGTTTGTATCGGTGGGGTAGTTCCTCAAGGGAGGATAACCTTTGGAGTTTCTTCCTATGAATCACTAAAATACTTTTATTTAATTTGAGTTCTAGTGTAAACTATAAAGGATTGACTATTCATATCCCCAACACTCTCCTCATAGTTATCTTCATCTACATTATATTCTAGGAACATGTTTATGAAATCACCACCAGGTTCTTCAATTTCACATTATTGAAGTTCTATATTTTCTTATTCATTATTTTCTTCAACTTCTTTGTGTCAAAATATTTCCTTAGTTTCCAAGACCGCATTCATAGGTGCATTAGTGTTTTTCTAAGGAGGGGCCTCAAGTGCAATTTTTAGTTGAGCGGCTTGTAATCTAGGATGATATCTTTGAAAAGGAAAGTAGTTCCTTCTGGGAATATCTTGGTATGGAGTTATAATGGTCTTCTAAGTTATTTGTTTTTTTAGGGCCATTATATCATTAGACATTTTCTGTAAGAGTTGTTCTATTAAAAATTGTCCTAAAATCTTAGCCTTATTATTTGAAGGCTCTTTTTTAAGTTTTTCAAACATTATCATGTCATATTCAATGTCAATAACCAATTACTACCCTAGCTCTCCTCAATCGATAACTTACTTCAGCTAACTGAGAGTTGTTAAAGAAGCATTTTTTATTTTTATCTATAAGTTTCATAGTATTTGGTATCTTATTTAACAAATTATTAAATTTGGTGACAAACTCTCTCATAAGTTCATAAACCTCTTTTTCATTTGTGTAAGCAAAGCAAGGGCATCTTCGTCTAGTTTAAATATATTCTTAAATTTAGTATTTATAGTATTCTAGTTAGTAAAAGATCCTAGATTAAGGTGGTAAAACCAATCTATAGCCCCATCATGTAACATTTTGATGAATAACCTGATGGCAACATCATCATGCTCGATGCCCAAAATGCCACATGCAACATTGAAGGCTACAAGGTGTTTGTCTGGATGTTGTTTTCCATCTCCATGAAATTTTTGAAAGTTCTTTCTTGAACCTTTTAGAAGGTCATGTAATTTTATTAGAGCCAATGGGCCAATCACATTTCCCCAAGGTAATGCCATAGTTTGAAAAACTACTTTTAGGGGAATAACGGTTCCTAATAAAATAAGAGCTTGGCTTCTCAAAGTTCCTCTTTCAAGTTGTTTATTTCTCTTAGAGGTTAAGGGAATATTAGATGGTATTTTGAATTTTATTTGATGTTAATGGCTCAAATTGAAGCTAGAATGTTCTTGTAACTGATAAAAAGGGTCAACATCACCTTTAGACTTACTAGCTCTAGTGAATCTTTTTTCTTCCAATTTGGAAGAAAATTACTAGCATTGAGTCATAGTTTGAAGTTGAAGAGCTCTCTGAGTTGGATTTCTTTATTGTATTATTTGTGTAGCTAATTTTTCTACTCTCTATGTTAAAATGACCTGATCTTATTTTAAGATTCTAACTGATCCATGAAAATGTGTCAAACTCATCATATTATTCCAAGCAAAAATTATCAAATCTAATGAATTATCCTCTTGATTTTATGTTATCCAATTGAGATTAGGTTGAAGAACTATAGTTTGAGGTGCTTGAATTGTCATGAGAAGAAACTCTAGTTGTAAAAAGTCTTTGATTAAGCTATATGAATTGCTCTTTGTGTTTGTCTTCTTGTTTATCTTCTTGAAGCAATCTCAAAATTTCTCTACATAGTGGCACACATGTTTCCTATATATCTAGTTTTGCCCTAACAATATTAAATTGAGCATTACTTATACTATTATCAAAAGTTAACAATAAAAAACTTGCAACTAGATCTTTCTCTAAAGCTTCATCCCAATTTAAGCAAGGTCAAATATTTGGATTTTGAAGACCTAAAATGGTCATATGTGAGTTTACTAATTTTGAGATGCTAGATGAACTCTATGGGCTTCTCTTTGTGTATAGATTATTTTGAATCTTTAGGCATGTTCTAACTCTTGATTTAGGATGGCTAAGATAACTTGAAATTGGTTTATTAAAATTTGATTAGAATTCCAAAAGATTTATCTGGGGTTTAGCATAGTATATAACTGAGTAGACTGTTCCAAGTCTAACTCAAGTTGTTGGAGTGGTCCTTGAGATGATGGTAGAGTAATATAAACTAATATGTATGGAATGAAAGTTATACAAGCATGCTCTATGGTGGGCACTAAAAAATATTGGCATAAAAATTTGTTAGGAGGAAAAATTGATGGCTTCCCATCAATAGCATGGAGAACAAAGTCCCTCTCTTATTAGCAAGTGGAGCTACCTTTATTGAAAGACAAAATAAGAAAATAAAAAATATTTAAAAATAAAATAATTTAAATCATGGGTTAGTAATCTTAACCTAAAAGTATAGAAATGAGTTTTTAAAAAGGAATATGTATAGAAAGAGATATAGAAGGGAGAATTTTTAGGTAACAAATTTGCCAAGTTAGAAACTAAGGCTAGACAGAAGTGTTGAGAAAAAATTTAACTTTCCAAAGGAAAAAATATCTCTCATTCAATGGTTTTAAAATACGTAATCATATCCTTAGGAATATGAAACATACACTAGAAAACTATTTAACTCTGATAATAGAAATGAATAGCCCTTTGTATTTTCTAATAGAAACAACAAATAAATTATCTCTATTCCCATCGAGATTTTCATGTGTGTTGGAAATATAAATTACAACTCCAAATGAAACTTTTTAATCTAATTTATTATTCTTAATAGTTTGAAATTTATAATAGTGGTAATGAAAATTAGATACATTGAATTAAGTAAAATACATAATTCAAAACATATTACCAACACAAAGTTTAGGAACACATCTTTGTATTGATCTTTAAAGAGTAGAATGTTTGATCTTCGTTTACAATGCTTTGCCAAAATTTTGTCTATTTTGGACGCTTAATATGAATCCCTAACTTGTATTTATAGGCTAAAATGGGTGGTTATGGTTCAAGACCACCTATTTTTCCTTTTTATAGGGTTATAAAAATACCAACAAGAATTTAAAACTTGAAATGGTACAAACACTTTTTGAGCATTTAACACCACTTGAGAAAAATATTTGGAGTTTTTGCACTGCTTGCAAAATCACATTATCAATTTTCACAACTTAAAAAAGCAAGTTGTCAAAATTACAAAGACAATTTTCAAAATGATAATATATATTTACAAGGGGAAAAAGAGTGCAATAATACAAATTAGGCATAAAGAAATAAGAAAAGAAAATGCAAAAACACTGAAAACAATTCTTCATTTTTCTTATTGCTATATTGACAATTATTTACCTTTTATGAAGTCATCAAATATTTAGATAAATACCCTAATAAAATCTTCATCTAGTTCATCTATGTACCTATAGGTAATGTTTGTTGAGTATTCTAACTCTTTCATTTCTTGAACTTACCTTGGAGACTATTTGTCTTCATGTTTAAATTATCTACATTCACTTGGAATTTGGCTAACTGGTGAAGTTATTCATGACCAAATGCATATGTGGGATTGAAAATATCTTTAATTCACTCTTTGAATTCTCCAATCATGATCTCAATTAAAATCATATTCCCATTTTGATCTTTGTCATTAACAAAATGACAATTCAATTTCTTGATTTCAATGTTTATTTCCATCATTGTGTCACTTTCAAGTGACCTTACATTGTTGAATTTTTGAAGACACTCTTGGAGAGATTGGATTACAAATTTCTTAGCTTAAATAAATTAAATATAATAAATGATTTATTTCTTATTGATCACTCCTTTTTTAATAAGGTCAACAAAAGAGAATTTTGATAATTTGACCAACCTAAGAATGAATTCTTCCCAATTTTATTTCTCTTTAGCATATCCACTTTCCTTTATTGCTAGCAGTTCATATTGTGATCAGATTTTAGAGAACATCATTGCCATGTCAAAAATTATTGAGGTTCCCTTATTAGTAACCTTTTCAATCCAATCCTTCACAGTGTTGCCCATTTGGCCTACCTCTCTTACTTTTTATAGTTTCTTAGCATGAAGAATTGATGAAATGATAGCTGGTTGAATTAGACCAATCAATCTCTATATCACTAAGTTCAATTGTTCTACATTCTCCTTCATTTCATCCTTTATCACCTTGTCTTTATCCATTTTTTCAAAACTAGTACTAATCACCAACTGTACATCCTCTTTCATTCCTTCTCTGGTTGATTTTCTCAAATAAACCCTAAATACCTTGTAGTCTTCAATTCTAATTTATAACTTATCCATTTCAATCGCATCAATGGCCACTTTTGCATATTTTTCTCCCCTTTCATCTATTAACATTCATGAAATTTTTCTTGCTTTTTTTAGCCTCTTCAAAAAAGGAATTATCAAAGTTCTAAAATCTATCTCCTCAAATTCAACAATTTTTCTTGTTTTCTTCACTAATGTGGACAACCAATCCAAAGTTGTCATATTTGAGGAAGGCAATGGGATATAAGTTGAAACTGGTAGAACAAGCCTAGTTAGAGTCAAAGAAGGTGTTCTCTCAGTTGGGGCACCTTGGAAAGATGTTTATATTTGTTCTTTTGTATTGATTGTATCAATAGGAATTCTTGGAGAGGATACATGAGGTATTTTGAGATTCAAAGGAGAAGATGAAGAGATATGAGTAACCTCTTATAATGAGAAATTAGGTGACATAGGTCACATTGTATCATATAAAGCTAAGAAATGTTGAGTTTTATTCTCTACCAGTTCTTGAAAAAATGGAAAACTATCAACAAGAACCTCTTAAGGAATTAACATTTTAGGATATGAAGAGACATTTTCACCTAAAATTTTTATTTTTATCTTGATAGTATTTCATGGTTTAATGTCTTTTTAAATAGCTTCAGGTTCATGTGCCTATTTTATCATAAGGTGTTATCTATTTGGACCTCCTTCATCTATCTTTTCTAGTTCATCATGTTACTTATAAAAGCTACTAGGATTCATCTTCCCTAAGAGGTATAGGGAAATCAGCATCCACTCCTTTGCTCTTCAACCACTTAAGAGTTCTATCAAGTAACCCTCTTGTTTTATTTCTACGAGAATTAGATTCCCTTTTATCCCAATGTACTACAGGTAATGGCTTTGTCATGATGCTTTATTTTTCAAATATGGGGTCCAATGTGACCTCATCATCCACCAACTACTTTGACACTTTCATTATGTCAAATTTTACTATTTTTTTCAAGGTAAACTATGAATAGTCCTTGATCTTCACTACTTCATCATTGCAATCTATACAATAGTCTTCAAAATGTTGAAGATGTTAATATGAAGGTCCAAGATTATGCTCAACTAGGAATTTAGTATCAAATGAAAACCTACTTTCAAACATCTTGAGGTTAGTGCAAGACATGTATTATTTAACTATTTTGGCCTTTACCAATGAAGGACAAGTATAACTACCAACTGAGATTAGAAATTTGATTGTTTTTTTATATCAAATTGTCAGGAACCTATGTGTTTCAACAAGTTGTCTTGCTAATTCTATCAATGCCCACTTATCACTGACATATCATGGGAGCATATAAGGAGCAACTTTGTAACCACCAATTCTCAAATAACTAAAGGTTGGGAACTGTATGAACCAAGTTCCCCATCTTGATATCTTTGTAGTGGCCATAACTGATATTCTTATGTTGAAGATTTCCTTTTTAAAAAACTGAATGATGAAATGAACAAAGTAATCATTTACCTTTCTGGAGTGATGAGAATTCTTCTTCAATTCTAGCTAAGGATAGAAGTCATACACCATTGATTTCCTAAAATCACCCACTCTATGTAATCCATCAAAATATCTTTGACTCACTACAACATAAATGAGATATGAAGTCATATAGAATTTTGATGTGAATTTTATCTCCATGATTAATTTGTGAATGGAATCACTGATCAGTTGTCCCCAATTGATATATTTCTAATTTCTAAAGATGATCTAAATAAATCTATATATCCATGTCTGAAAGTTCTTTATCGTTTGATTTCTCACTATCTTGTGTAGGAATATAATCATGTCATTTATCTCATTTTTAAAATTAGATCTTACAATATTTTTTTGAAGCTATGTGGAGGAATGTTTTACCTTATTCAACCATATATTATTTACTTATTTATCACATGCCATGCTATTGTCATTCCAAAATCTTTGGGAGGACTTGCGGGTCAAATGCACAAAAGATTCATGATGTGAAAGGTAAAAAACATTGTCAATTTTCTCAGGAACAAAACTCACTACCAATTCCCCTTTGAATCTCTTACCTCCCTTGTCTCTGAGTTATAAGTATTTTCCATGACAAAAACTAGCTCAGGAGGTTGTATTGACATTGGGAATGTTGCCACTTATGCCAATCCACTATCACAAATATTTTGACCAAAATCCATCTTATGTATTGTGTTCATTATTTCCAAAAAATCATCTAATTCAATGTGATCTAGATTGGTGTCAATGATATTTCTAACATTAGAATCTAGTAGCGAAGGAGGTGTCACACCCTGAGGAAATGCCTTTTCTGGGGCAGGAGATGAAGGCATCAATTTTTACAAGAAAACTAATAATTTGAAAAAATTATATAAAAACATCTTATTTGAAAAATGACTAAATTAAATAACTCAAAGATAAAATATCACAAATGTAATTTTGTATTCACAAGTTGTTCATGTAAATTACTCTAGCATGTTTTTAATGCTACTTGTATAAAATTCAACTTTCTTCTGACCAATTTCTTTGCTTACAACTGCGCTTGTTAAATATTTTTGTGTTATTTTTTAGTAAACTTTTCCAAAAATGGAAATGAATTGAAAACAAATTATGAAAAAATCATTTTCAATTTTAAAATATTTTCCCCTATTCTTGATTTGACCAAAATAATAAAAATTCATTGTCAATTGATTTTTATCAAAAAATCAAAATTTTGAGTTTGTTAAAATAAATGTGGATTTTATCAAATTTCTAACAAAAACAAATTACCCTATGATTTTTTAAATTTATAAAATTTAAAAATCCTATAAAAATATTTTTTTATCAACCCTCAACTTTTCCTAGGGAATGCAGTTTTCTTCTTTTAAGGGCATCACATGACTGTGCAATTTTCAATTTATGACTAAAGGCAATCAAAATTTATTATTGTCAATTTACCATTTTTTTAACCAATTTGATATAATCAAATTTTTGTCCACATGAAATTAGAAATATATCAACCTTTTAACATCTTTGTCTACTCCACCTAGGTCATACCATTCAATTTATGCAAATGAAAATTTTCAATTTTGACCAATGAAAAAAAATTAAATCAAAACTTCTACTCCTTTTTTATTTATTTTTGCTCACCCTCTTTGGCATATGGTCAATCATATAGTTACTTTACGACTCAAAATATGGAGAGACAGAGCCAAAAAAAATTTAAAACTTCCAAACACTTCGTTTTTGCAAGTCGTACGGCCCACATAGCAAGAAAAATACTTAAAAAATGAATCATACTTGCCAATTTTTATTAAACCTACTCTTTTAGAGGGTGTACATCCAACTATATGGTTCCCATATGAAGCCAAACAATATTTAAAACTACCATAATTACATTTCATGTAGGTCATACGGTCTAGCTAGGAGGAAAGAGCAAAAATAATTGAAAATTTTAAAAAAAAAATGTAGAATTTTCACGTTCTTCCATGAGCAAAGCATTTGGCTTATGTCTATAAAAAAAATTAAACTCTCTATGAATTTACATGACCATTGGCTAAATGAAAATATTTATTTTGAAATTTCTCTCTTTTTATTGGGAACTCTTACACAACATTTTTTGGTTGATGAAGAAATTAAAATAGCTTCTTTATGTTTATTCGCTTCCCTTCCATAAGCCTAAAAATGTTTCTTCTCAGTAGATGATGGCTAAAATATGAATGGAAATTCAATTTTTAAATCACTAAAATTTTAGGAGTTGAGCATACAAGTTAAAAAGATATTTTAGAAGGGAAGATAAACTTCTTTTAACATCACTTGATAAAATAATCATATTTTCCTAATTAACAAAAAAAAATGAGTTTGCATGTAAGTTGGAAAATAAGACTTTAATTTACAATGATAATTTGCACCGTTGAAAAATGCAATTATGATTTGGAAGTTTGCATTTACACAAATTTTGGAAATATAATTTACATTTTCATGATTTGGGGAAGTGTGATTTGCATTTGCATGACTTGAAAAAATAGAATGTTGAATTTCACAGAAAGGGGAAACTCAAAAAGATTTTATAATTTACACAAAGTTTTTTAAAGCAATTTTTCAATTTACATGAAAACTTAAATTGATTTTGAAATTTGCATGGGAACCCAAAACAAAATTACAATTTGCATGGAAACCTAAAATAAAATTTCAAATTTCATGGGAACCAAAAAAAATTATAATTTGCATGGAACACAAAATTGATTTTGCAATTTTCACAACTTTTGGAAAAGCAATGTGTGTTTACACAACTTATGAAAAACTTAATTATTTTTGTAAATTATGTGAAATGTTAATGGATTTTTTCATGAGAGGCTCAAATGCTTTTTAAAAAAATTAGAGAAAAAATCAATTTGGCCATAAATTTTTTAATTAATTAATTAAAAATTTTGAATTTTTCAAAATTTTGGGAATTTTAGGTTCAGTTCAAAAAATATATCCATTTATTAAAAATTGAATTTCCACCAGTGTTTATCCATTTTCAAAAATCATGACAACATGCCTCTAGCCTTTTTATTATAAGTCAAATAAAATAACATCTCTTTAGATTCATGTCAAACTAGACTATGAACTTATAGAGTTACCTTTATTCTAGTTACCCTCTTCATGGTATTAGTGGCCTTGTCGAATTCAATCCTCATCTGGGGTTCATCAACAATCACCCAATCTTGTCTCTTTGCTTGGGTGGCTTGCATTTTCCCAATTTAGTCTTCTCCTTATGAAGGCATAATAACTGTAGATTAAGTGGATGAGATGATAATGGTAGGTGGAGTGGTGGAGATAGTGAAGGGAAAGGAAAGGAAATGGTACAAGTAAGTTCCATTGAATTTAAGGATGGAAGAGGTGGGGATAGAGTGACATCAATGGATGCAAGGTCAAAATTAATATACTTGCCTTTCTAATTTGCATCTTGGGATTAAAAAATATTCTATTTGCCTTTTGATGAGTTGGCTAAAATAGTCATTTCATCAATATAATCTATAGATTATCTAGTTTTTAGTGTTATATATCCTAATGACAAAGAATACATGTTTGGTAATGAAATTAGTTGTGAGGTAGACACACCCATATCAGAAATGGCAACCATATAAAAAGAGGAGGATTATGTTGTCTATTTAGGAGATGAACCAAGTTCAAATGAACTTAGACCAGCTTAATAATACTATTTTTTATGGTATTATGCCTAGTATAAACCTTGGTAAGTGTAGGGATCCTCTTCCCAGAACACTAGAAGTTGTCAAATAAAATTAGCTACAAAAAAATAGGGGAAACAATAGGAATATTAATTAACATTATTTCCATTATAGAGGTGGTAGGGAAAACTAGAATGGATACTATATACACACAATATTTTTAATATTTATCACTTACTAACACTTTATCTCTCAAAATAACCTATCGAGTTTCAATCTCTCTAAGTGCATGCCTTAAAGGGTGCACCATGAAAGGGGTAGTCAAACCATTCATATTTCACAAGATTTTAATGGATTTGTATCAATCTTAATATTAGTCCAACCTACTTATTTAAAGTGTCTATCCATTTACATCCTATGATGCCATCCCTAAAATATTTAAATATGGCTAAGTCTAAAATCCTAAAACCCTAAAATATGGCTAAGTCTAAAATCTAGTAGGACCCTCTAAAATATATAATTTGCATTATAGCTCCTAGAGGTCCAAAACCACTCTCAAACATCCTAAAAGTATAGATATATGATATATATTAAAGTATATAAACCAACTTATACTTAAATGTTTATTTTGTATTCCTACTGCATGTTTTTCTACTATGTCAACCAAACTAAATTTGTCATTTATCTCATCCTAGTATGTCAACCAAGCTGAATCCATCATTTATACTATGTTGTCTAGATAAATAAAATTTGATGAATTTTACCATCTTAACCTTGCTATAAAATATATGAATCCACATGTTATGAATCTATGTTGGCCCAACCAACCTAGTTTGAGACCTAATAGCTCTTTTTCCTGCCAAACAAGGTCAACTCAGCTGACTTTGTTAGATAAATTCCTAGGAGGATTTAGGGTTAATATTTGGCTATAATTTCCCCCTTTATTTCATTTATAAAGAGAGGATCATTTAATTGTGCATCATTATATCTCTTAAATCTGCTTATACTATCATTTTGAGGTTTCACTACTTAGATTTTTGCCTTGGAGTAGTAGCATTCATCTTATGGAGGTCGTAGATACATAGGATAAATATTGTAGCCTAGATTTGATCTATCCTTGTTATCCTTACAAGCCACAATAACCTCTTTCAAAGAACCATTATCGAAGGGAGATATTGATGCATGGCAGTTTCACTTCAACAAGGTGAGTATACACATAGCCTCTTCATTTTGATATGTATATGTTTTATAATTAATGAATTAAATTGTATATCTCCTTGATTAGATTACTTCTATATTATCTTTAAAATAATTATCTTTACTTGTTTATTGTCTTCCCCATTTATGCCATAAGCTTTGGTGAGCAGTAGATTGGATTTTATGTTTATTTAGTATATTAGTTTGCTTACTTTTATTACAATTATAAGACCTAGCTAGGCTTACTTTTATTACAATTATAAGACCTAGCTAGGGTTATTATATGATGACATTTGACTAGAGGCCTTGGAAACCTTTTTTTTGTCATTGTATGGTAGGAAATCCCTTAGTTTAGGTTTAGTAGATCCATCATTGTTCATGAGCCCAAAATAAAAAAGTATTATTAAGTAGATTGTTATTTGATTAACTTCCATGACTTTGGATACTATTGAGTAGAATAAGTTGTAGATCTATCATATTTCACTTGCATATAACTACTACAAATTCCAAGCCAGCACTATTAATCTTAACATCAAACATAATTTTATTTTGTGGGCTTATTAATAATGTCCAAATCAACTATGACAACATTAATAAGAATTTGACCAACCCTAGATGCAATATTTTTAGTATCAATAGTAGGCACGAGACTAGATCTTTGAATAATTTCACTAATAAGAGAATATTATACCCTAAGAGGAAGAGGTGACTGTTCTGGCCCCTGTGACTTGGGAAATTACCTCTTATAAAGGAGTGACTAGTCCATTATATTTCTTCCTCTCAAGTAAAGCCATTTGGCCTCTCCTCTACAATTTATTATTGTCTCTTTAATGGTACCTTTGGTGGTGGCCTAATACCTAATATTTTCATGTTCTCTTCTACCACCTTGTTGTCTATAGCATTAATAAACACCCAATCATTTGTATGTGGGTGATGATGATAAGAAATATGGACCTTTCCTTTAAAACTCTTATAATAAGTACCTACTCTCCCCTTAGGCTCCCATCTCCTCACATCATGATCTCCAAAATTGTGAGAGTTTTTGTGTGAGAAATCCTAACATTAATTGGGAAATTATTTATATTCCTTCCTACCAATCCTAAGAGGGAGATGAGGGTAGGGCACTTGTTTCTTCTCCTTACATTTTCCCCCAATACCATGGACTATCTAATAAGAAATTTTTAATTAAACATTTTTTTATAACATAATAAGAGAGATAAAATGTTAATTATAATAAAACCTATACCCTAATGATTGTGTAAATGGAACACAACTAGTAAGCTCCAATTATTGAAATTATCTTGATGATTTTTTTTAAATGTGAGGTATGGGCATCTCATTGATGGCCTAATAGATTGATGGGTAAAATTAATTGAAAATATTCTCCATATACTACTAAAACTTATGAATGTGAAACTTGGAGAAGGTCATATGAATTATCTTTGGTGAATTATGAGTCTATTTGGCATAATAAGGAAACTCAAATATGGCACATGTATCCTCTACCAAATAAGACATCATGAAAAACTCATCCCTATTTTATACATGGATGAGTATCTGAATTAGATTGAAATATATTTCTCACAATGTGGAGACCAACTTGTCATCAATAATCATCGAAAGTAAAGTCACCCAGGCCTTCTCCACATGAGTTGTCATTGGTTTTCAAAACAGTCAATTCATCAGGGCCATGCCCAATCTCACACCAAGTTTAAATAATATGATAGGTGTTTTTTTGATGTCCTATTTATTGGTCTAATGGTTGGGGTTCTCAAACCAATCCTTCAATACCTCTCTTATATTATGTGTTTTAAGCCACCATAGTTATGGCTTGATTAAACATGACATTAGACTCAATAAGCCTATAGTAAGCTTGGAAGGCCCTTCCCAATATGAAATCTATGATATTTCCTCATTTATTTGACACCATCACACCCTTTTATCTATGAGATTACCCAAATATATTAAAAAAGAGATTGAGACATGGAAATACATAGGTTTCATTATTGTAAGGTGTAAAATAGAATTTTACATAGCCAATAAATCATCTAAAAATTGTCTTTAAAATTGGGGCTTTCTCCCTCCTCTTCAAGATTCTATCTATGAATTTTATCATACATAACTGAATTATGAGGAAACACATGAGCTAATGACTCAAAGTTTAAAAAAGTATATATGAAGATTTAAGAAATGTCCTTTCTTTTGAAATGGTGATCATTGGGAAGATTCAATAGTTCTATGGTGATTTTCCATTGGAAAATTAGTTCAAAGTGAATTATCTTGATTTTTCTAAAGCTCTTAAAATGCGTTTGATGCCTTCTTATATCTTTACTTGTGTATTGTCATTTGGTGGCTTTAAAAGGGTGTGTATGTCCCTTAAATTGTTGATCAATTAAAATATTTGTCATTTTAAATGTGGTCCATCCATTATTCATGGCCTTAGAGTCTATTAAAACCTTTTAGGTATAAATCCATTAATAAACTTTTCTAGCTTGGTGCCACATGTCTATTTTTCACCAATCTAATATATTTATGCCATATAGTATCTATTCCAAAGATAACTAGTTATCTTAATAGCAAAGACCTTGATGCTTTCCACATGTCATGATCTCATTATTTTTTAATTTTATGTATCCAATTAGTTTTACATGGAGGCCTTATTGAAGGATTTATGAAAGAAAGTACTTTAATCAATTATGAAGGCTATGCAAACTCATACCGTGATGACTTCACAACTTCAAACTATGATGAAAAACTATCCAACTCACAATATATTGAAGCATGCAATATCCATGAAACTATAAATATTGATAAAATAAAATTACATAAAAGTGTTAAAAATTATAAATGACATAGCTTACAAAGTGTAAAAACATGGAAATGCCATAACTGACTTAGTTTTTAACAACCTCCCATCGATTGATTAGGTGAAAAAGAGTTAGTCAAGCATTGACTCAGTTTTTAACACTAATCTAAATGTCTAATTAGTTAATTTAAATTCATAAATAATTTACAAGCTCCTCAAACCATTCATTTCACTCATCAATGAATTGATTTCATCGATAACTAAAGAGTTTTAAACACCATTATTTTATCCGTTTGACATTTGACACCAAACACCCCTGATTTTTAAAACCCAAAAAAGAAATTTTTACACTAATTTTATAATGTCAAAGACAATCTAAGATTTAATAGACCATTTATTCCCTCTATATATCTTATGTAATTATGGATGCATGTAAACATCAAGAAAACCAAAATTATGAATTTCTCAACAAAAAGGAATGAACAACACCCCACTTTTCATTTTATAAAAGGGTATCTTGAAGTGGTGTAATCTTGGGAATATCTAAGTAGTTGGAGCAATTAGTGTAATTGATGGTCCCATAGATCATTTAGTCTTATGGATGTAATTAAAACCATTTCATTTCATTAGTGTAAAAATTAGGGGAAAATGGGATCTTTTAATTTTTTACAATAACAATATATATTATCATAATATAATCCTTTTTTGGATTGATAATGAGACTTTAGGGTCTCTTACCCTTATATGAAGCAAATATATTACAAAAATTAAGGGGAACATGTATAAATATCATGATCCACAACCAAGCCAATTCTTTAACCTTGAAAGTAACCAAAGAGGGACCAAAAAGTGAAGGACAAACTTGAGAAGCCCAGAAATAAGATAACACCAATATTACACAATGAAGCCTAAACCCACAAAAATACAAACAAACAAGAACCAAAAATACATCAATGCTAAGATCATTATATAAAACAATTTTTAACAAAACCATCAAATCAATGTGGAAAAGAACCCAACATCTTGGTTACATCAGCATTCGTAGTCACAACCAACTCAAAATTCATATTAGTAATACATGCATATAAAGATGGATGATCGTTATCAAAAAAATCAAATCCAACTCCAAATGTAATCTTTAAGTCCCAATATCCAACACCATGTAAGCCACCACAAAGGTCACTACCACCACCCCTCCTCACATCAAGACTACCAAAAAAAACCATCAGTAGAAAAACCAAACCTGAGGTTCAAGATTGAAACACCAAAAATTCTCTTGTGATTAGTCAGATCACCATATAACACCAACCAAAAAGTCTCATGGGGACTCCTTTTCAATGAGGGAAGTAACCTTCAAGACTAATGATGATAGAATAAGTCTCCCCAAGTCTGATGATCGATAGGTTAGATGTAAATAAGATAAAATCTAAGGAACCCTTATGACTAATAGAAATGGAGGAACACCTACCAAAATAGTCTCATATCAAGGAAAAAGGGATATTAAATGAAACCCCACACTTTATAACAAATAAAATCATAACCTTCACTATTGTTTCTAAAGTGAAGGAGCTGAGGACCTTTGATATCAGAGGCAGAGGAGCTGTGAGATCATCTAGTTTGAAATGAGGAATGATATTCTCCCACCAAATATTATTATCCCATCCAATATTTTGTTGGTGTCATATAAATTCATCCAACTTCATCAACTGATCTTCCAATTCTAAGAACACATAGAGTGAAATGAGTCCTCATTGCTATGTGACCCCAAAAAATAACAAATAAGAGGGAGAATCCAACATAAAACCTTATCACACTTGTACCAAATCATGTCAAAACTTAGGGTACACAAATTTAACCACCATCAATCATGTATCCTCCTTATCATGGATAATCCAAATTAATTTTCTTTTGAAAATAGAAACCACCCGTAAATTTATCTTGCATCGATTTGGACACTAAATGAAGGATGTACCTACAATCTCATTGATGTCATTGATGACAAAACCAAAAATATTTATAAGATGACCTTCAACCTACTCTTGATCACTTCACCCTAGAAGGCCATTTCCCTTATGGATGATATAATGCAAAGGAGATGCTTAAAATAGCCAACTCTAAATCTTGATCAAACATATTATCCATTTTAATCCAAGAGATGATGCAACAATAATGGAATAAAGAGTCAATTATACTGGTGTAGATACTCAAATCTGATTTTACATGATATGCTAGTCTTATACACTTGATAAATAATAATCATAGCTCAACCCTTTAGTTTATGACCTCCCAACTACCAAAAGGGATCATGTTTGTAATATTAATATGCCTAATTAATTATCCTATAGTATGACCCTAATCCCAAATCAGTTGTAACTCATAGTCTATCTAAAACCTAATTTATATCTTACTCGAACAATTATAGACCCTCAACAACTTTCTATTTTGTAGGACACTATTGTCCAGATTAGGATATTATCATCGATGCTAGTGTCCCAACTTTGAGCTAGTTTCCTTGCCGACCAAAAAATCAAATTTAGAAATATTTTGACATGTATGTGTTAACATATGGTATTTATTTAACCCTCCCATTAAATAATTTCAAAATGTGTGGTAAAATTAAAATACCATTCTTTAAGGACACTTATCAAACTTCAAGCAAGCTCACACTACACTACTAAAAACCCCTTGCACAACTAAGATATAATTACTCATTCTTTCCTATTTCCAAATTAGTCATAGGATCAATCTTCTTACATATCTAAATAATTCTAATAGAAACCCATGAGTAATTTTTTTCAAGTAACAAGATAAATCACTGCATCTACTTGCATATAACATATTACATAATTGTTCAAACTTAAGCCCATATGAGGTGGATAACACATAATTTTTTGGCCCTCTTTGGATTATATCTCTATACAAGTAGTGCTCATTAATGGATGGGTTTTTGAGATCAGATTGACTTCAATTGAGTTCACTAACCCTTGTTTTACAAAGTGACATGCCAAATTAGAGGACCTAGGGTTTTAATCAAAATAATGATTCTGGGTACTTGTGTGCACAATATGAGTTGAAAACCTACAACACAAAATGAACCCAAATGGGCGTAGGTGGTTAATCCAAAAAATTATTTGTATATTGAGCCAAATATAAACATTGAAACCATGAGAAAAGCATCAAAAATAGTGTCTAGATTTTGAAGGTAGTGTCTAGGCTGACTGTAAGTTAATTTCTATAATTTGACAAATTAAAGTAGAACATTAGTCTATCTTATTATACACCTATACATGTCATATCTACTTGCACATCATTTAATAATCTAAGTATTGTTTCTCATTTGTATTGTAACTTTTAGAATATTTTTTCACATTATACTTATCTATATTTAATATATTTTTTAATTAAACATATTTATCAGAATATTATAAATTAAATTCATTTAATTGACATGTTTTTAAAATAGCTTATTCCATAGTTAATTATGTTACTCCACATATCATTCATTCTAAAAATGGCTAAACAATTGGAAACAATAGATTGACAAACATCTAGGCATGAATGGGAGATTACACTGCACAATCATCTACTGCTTTGGTATAATGCCAAATTTGTCCATATACTGACACCCATCATGAAATTAAATTACACACCCACCCTAAGTAATCAAATATATATAATATTTATTTGTAATATTTAATCAATTTTTTTGTAAAATATGCTCCCAATAAAAATTTATATGATCACCTATTGATATTTAATACAAATTATTTTACATGAATTAAATGCCAAATTGAAATTTATATTATCTAGGGGTTATATATATTATGGAATGACAAAATTAAAAATAATTTGTCTCAAGATAAGATGATAATGAATAATAACATTTAAAAAAATCCAAGAATAACACTTTTATGTGATGATATAGACTACTTAATACATGTAAATAAGTTAATCATTTAAATAATTAAGTGTCATTATTAGTAATTTAATTATATGATTGATTTTCATTTAGGAATTTTAGAGCCAAATTCATGAATAATCATTACTCAAATAAAATTTGTGATGTATATCATTTATGTCCCAATAATAAGTTAATAATTTTAATTATATAATTAAAATATGATTATGAAGCTGAAAGCAAAGATAAATTTCTATTTATGGAACTATTGAAATTTGACAAAAAAATTGGTGACTCTTAATCATATCATTAAATGTTTATTTTATTAAATTTAATATATGAAATTATAAATTGCCATGGCACATGGATTCATGTAGGGTTACTATGTGGAAGAAGTACTTTGTGAATTAATATTTATATTTTAGAAGTTTGTGAGTAATAAATGGTGTGACATTCGATTTTGTTTAACTCGATGAAGATTGGAATAAGACTTTAAATTTAATAAACAATTAAATGATTATAATGATTAGATTAATATAAATAGAACATTCCATATGAATATGTAAAGGAATATTCTTCAATTTTTAGGTGCTAAACTTTAAAATCATTAAATTGATATGTCTTGTCAAAGGCTTTCATTGGTTAGAGAAGATAAATTATTTGCTCAAATTAAATCTATAGTACCATGCTTTGGTAAGTACTGATAATAAATTAATCATTTTCTAAATTTGGCCTTGTTCACATGAATTTAATGGTAAAAATTGATTAGTGAAGAATGTTGGTAAGGAATTTTTTGTTTAAGTTTTGATTTATTTTGATTTTTTAATGCATGTCAACCCAACTACATTAACAATGATCCAATCATAAACAAGCATTTGGAAAAATCTATAAAAATGCCCTAATGAATATTCTAACAATTTTACATGTGAAACTTTATAATTATTAGAATAATAAGTGAAATAAATCATTGATTGACTAATAATATAAAATATTATATTATGTGGATAATAAGTGAAATCAAGCACTATATTACATTTATATTAATATAATTTATACATTTGTTTATAACACATTGATATTTATTTTTTAATTTATTTATGATCTAATATGGTTTTATATATTTACTTTTATCTCACATCAATTATTTTGTGTATTATAACATCAATGTCTCTTATATTTACAGAGGATGACTAGGCAGATTTTTTTTAAAAAGACACCAAAAATGCATAGGGCAGAGTGTATCCAAGCAGGAGGACATTACATTGTAGAGGTGTGGGAAGAGGATTTGTTGTTGTCAGTGTTAACATGGTATTGGATGGAAAAGTATAATTACATTTTTTAGTTGATGAATTTAAAACTTTGGCTAATGTTGAAAAAAATTGATACTATATTACCTAGGAAGAGAGGGAATTATCAAAGCACATAGATTTGTCAATTCTACCAGTGCATAGTGATCACAAATATAGTGACTCATATGATGATATTCTTATCATGGAACTAAAGGGAGATTGTAGAGATGACATTTAAAGCACCATTAACATGGGGCCTAAATATAGAATTAATTTTGGTTCGACTAATATGGTTCTCAAACATAATTTTTTTTGTATAAATGATGACATAACCTAAGGGTTTATAACTCATGTGCTCGAATATCATAAAATTTATGAAGAGAGATTGGAAACCATAAATTTTTGGATAATAATCAAAAATGTGGTAGATTATTATTTTGAATTCTCAAACTTGATACAACCTAAGAAATTAATAGCATGGCCTATTAAAAAATTGGTTTTTCATGAAACAAGAAGCACCCTAATGGTTAAATGTAGTGATCAATTGGATGGTCCATCCCTTGAATGTGGTGTTAAACACAATTTTAATTTTAGACATATTGGTTTCAATTGATCTATTTGTTCTCATTTGAAATTAAACATGTTGTAAAGGGAGAAATTACAAATGTACTTGAAGGAGATATGGTACAATTTAAAGTATTAAATGTCAATACCTTTGGTGTGCATATAGATAGATTAGTCAATCCTCCTTGCAAATGATGTTCCCTATCTGAAGGATCTCTCATACAATGGCATGGTTATAAATTGACCAACATATATAGTTCTCTCATGGATTCCAAATTTAAAGAAGTCTTAGAAACATTTGAGGTCAACATGTTGGATGTATTAGAATAATGATGACCCTAGTTGGTATATCCAATTTATTTTTTTCCACTAATTATAATTATTATAAAAAAGTGATCAAAATACCCTACAATTATTTAAAACATCAATAATTAAATACCACTTTACCAGTTCATAATACAAAAAAAATCATGAGGATACAAAATGGTCAGTGTTTTTAGATGATGTGGCAAATATGGAATATCATTGTTACAAATTAGACTATCTAAAAAAAATCCTATTGCTTCAATCAAATTTTTTTGGTGCAAAACTAGAGCCTTGAATGAAGAGGCAAGAAATAAAATTGTTGTAGATGCATTAATATAAAATGCCATCTTTAATGTGGGTGAGGAATATATGGATGTACATAAAATTAAATTTTATGAGATGGATGTCAATCTAAATACATGGCATAAATATTATGAGTACCCAATAAGTACCTTCTACAGTCATAAATCTAACTTGATAAATGGTGATAGATGTGTAGTATATGGTAACATTGGGAAAGATAAATAAAGGTTGAATACCACTATAGTAATTAATTTAATATAAATAATTCATAAAATTAAATTTGATGGGATGTATTTCAATATGAATGCATGGCATAAAGCTTTTGGTTACCCAAGGAGCACCTTCTACAGTCATAAATCTGAATGGATAAATGGTGATAGGTGTGTAGTATATGGTAACATTGGCAAAAGAGAAATGAAGGTCAAATACCATTGTATTAATTACTTTCATATCAATATTCATTGAGATAAGTTTTTATATTTCTCCACATTTGACTCATTATATAAGATAAGATGGAATTAAAGTTCCTCAAAGACTACTTCATACATTCTAAACCCATAATTTTATACGAAATAATTATAATGAGGAGCTCAATATTTTTAACCTTCCTCATGTGTCATAGACAAACTTCAACATGATAATGAACAAAAAAATTCACCATATTTCAATTGCAAATAATAATTTCATTGAAAATTTTGATGAGTTTACAAATCCATACAATAAATGTAGAGCCACCATATACCCAAAATCACTCTCAAAACTTGAAGAGGAACAAAAATGGCATAATGAATACATTAAAAGTAGTCATGCACATTATTATTCCCAAAAATTATAATTAGAGGGGAAATATCAAGTATTCTAAATCATTATGCATGATAAATGGATAAAATGAAAACTTTCATACCAAAGACAGGCAAGAAAACTACGTCAATAAGTAATGTTATGAACCTTCTAGTTACTTTGACTAGTATGCTCATACATGGACACAAGAATAGGCTTTTTTCCACTTTGACCTACCATTTGTTGAACATGGATCAAATTAGACAATCACATCATTGGTGTATGCATGCAAATTGTTAGTGAAAATGCAAATATAAACTCAAACAAAGTTTAAATTCCTAATTTAACAAATGGAAATGCAGTTCAAATAAGAGTAAAGAGTGGAATAATATACCTTCACATACTGATGAATAAATCTCTTGATGTGTTGATTTTCTCATTTTTTATTAATGTAATATGGGTGCTTAATGGATCACATGTAAGGATATGATTAGCTAGTCCCCTTATTGGATGCTCATTTTGCTTAATGCATGATAGGATGAAAAAAGGCCTTGTGTTTCAAATTGATTGAAATTTGTTATCCCTTGAAGACTTGTTGGAATGAATTAAAGATGGTTGAATTTATAATAATTATGAATAAATGAGAATCATTTATCTAAATTTAAGATTAGTCGTGGAGGCTAAGTCTTGCATCTCATTGAATGAGAGAGGATGGGCAATAAATGTTGGGGGTTGAGTGTGTAAGATAAGGAATGGGATTTATAAGAGTTTATCCTATTTTCCTTGGGATGTGATGACATTGCATGGAAATTTGGTTTAGATTGACTTTGGGATTGTGTGGATGATATGACTTGGTATTTGGGGATGTGATGTGATGACATCATAGTTGAGATGGAAAATAGATTTATTTGATTTATTAAAAATATGGAATGTGCATGGATTCTATTATCAACTAATTAAAATGATTAATTATTGTGATTAATCCAAGTTTTATTTTTGTTGGTATAGGGTAAGGTTATGGGTGGAATTGATTAATGTGATAGGGGAATAGTGATGAATAGTAGATTGGCTAGGGATGTTAGTTAATGATAGAGATTAGAATATGATGGCAGGTAAGATTAGGACCTTGTTAGTGTGATTAGTGAATAAATAATTAATGTTTAAAATTTACATGGGGTGTCCAATTTTAGGTGTCCACATTTTTATGCTCTTTGAAAGGTCATTGTGATACACGATGAGTGAAGTAACAACTTTTCAAAGAAAGATGATGAAAAAAAGGTGGGAGGATGAAGGTTAGATGATGATGATGATGATGATGATGATGATGATGATGATGATGATGATGATGATGATGATGATGATGATGATGATGATGATGATGATGATGATGAAATAATGTTATGGTTAAGGGTTATACCGCCTTGAGATGGCATGTGGGGATGAAGGAAATAAATGGGTTCTTAAAATGAGAGGAAGGGGTTAAGAGGAAAGGATCAAGGAGTGGGTGATGAATAAAGAGGTGTCGAGTTATATCAAGATGTTATTATTAGATAGAAGGATAATAATGGGTATGAATACTATTATGTATGTTGTGGATAGAGATGAGAGGATGAGATGGTAGGATTACATCAACCTGTAGACGAGATTAACTCACTTGAGCTAATGTTTACATGCTTTTATTTCCAATAATTATGGATTGATGTGCCCCAAGCAAGGATACATGTGAGGGATTGAATTGGGAATGATATATCCTAAGATAAGCTACACACTTTGATTTTCCCCAAGTAACAATATATGTAAGAAGGCATATTTGGGAATGATATATCCTAGAAAGGTTATGGGCTTGGATTGGGAATAATTTATCTAGTTAAAAATTTGTACACTTGACTTTCCCCAAGTAAGGATATATGCAAGGTAGCAGAAGCAAAAAGCTTGAACTGGATGGAGGATTGATTGATTGATTTATAATCATAGATCAAGGATTTAACCGATTACATAGATTAATGATAAGATTATCATGTTTATGGATGACATGAATTTAACAAGATAATGTATAATTAGGTGATGATGGTACAATGACTTTTAAAATAATGAAGAAGCTATAAAAAACTAATCACACGAAGATGCCCTAAGATTGAATGATGAAGATTGAATGATGAGGGATTGATTTGAATTAGATCAAGTTGGATAAATTTTGGATGGAGAAAGGATTAGATTGGAATGGATAGGAGACATGGAAAATTTGTGTCTACACACTTAGTCTATGAGGATACTTATTAGATATGGATAGTTCGTTAGAAGAGTTATATTCTTGAGAGATGAAATGATGTTGTAGATGGGGGAATGATTATCGGTGTAGATTATGGGTGGGGAAAATGATATCATTCTTGTGTAATATTTTGATTGGTTTAGCAACCTTATTTTTATATCCAATGTGATAGGATGCCCCATGGTATGGATTAACCATGATGACATTGTTGGTGAATATAGACTGAGTCAAGACTCAAAAATAAAAATAAATAAATAAACAAGCACAAACAAAAACATAAAATCAAATTCATGTCATACATTATTTTGTATTTTATATTTTGGATTTTTTGATTTTATATTATTTTTTTGGGTATTTGGATTTTATAAGGTTTTTATAATTTTTTTGATTTTTTTATTTTTATGATTTTATAATTTTTTTGTATTTTTGTTGGTGTTCTAATGTTTTAGTATTTTGTAGCTTTATATCTCTTATTTGGATTTTTTGGATTTTACTAATTTTGTGGAGTTTCTAGATATTTTTATAATTTTAGATTTTATGTATGTACAATGGCTACTAACAAATGGAAAACTAGTTCTAACACTCATGATGGAAGTGGTAGTGGATGGAAGTGATTTAAGATGATGCTAGATGACATTAGATGATGATGGGGGTGATTAGGGATGCCTAAGAATGGATGAAAGGGGATTGGAGATTATTATTGATGGTTATGAGAGGATTAGAGTCAAATAAGGATGGATATAAGTGGATAAGGATGGATACAGTAGGACTAAAGATAATGAGTAATAGCCAAGTATCACATCACGTAACAATGAAAGTGTCCAAATATCAAAGCACCATGTTGAGGATGTGCTAAGATGTTTCCCAAATCGGTCTCAAGACTTATTCCACTTCCTTATTAGGGTCAAATAAGAAAAAAACATGGGCACAATGATAAATATGGATATGAGGATGGTAGGAATAGTGAAGCTTAAATGGATAAGGAAGGAATGATGATTAAGATTGGATGGATAAGGATGTGTTTAAATAGTTTAGGATAAGGATGGAGGGTATAAGGATGGTAAGTATTTTAGGATAGTTTTAGATGCATAGGGATGGGTAGGAGGGAAATGGATTTAGTGTACTCTATGAATCAGATTTGGATTTTGCCCCCAAGTATAGGGTACTTTTAGACAACTTATTATTTACACATGATACCAAAAAGCAGTTTTCATCATGGTACTTACCCAAGGTTCTATAAGAATGGTTTTCACCATTGGACATCTTATTTCTCTTTATCTTTTAATTTTTGATTATTTTATTATTTTTTTAATTATTTATGGAAACATTTTATCCTTCAATTATGTGCTCCATAGATGTCTTTAGAAACTTCATTGATTTCTAAGTTCACTTCTTCCAAATTGATTAGGAAGTCATCATAGGCCCTATGATAGATGGTGCTACCAAGAAGGGTGAGGTGGAAGGTGTATTGGATGGAGGACATGTGTTGCTTATGTGAAGGATTTGGAGGTATGTTATAATTATGGGGATAGGTATAGGTGTCATAATGTGAAGAGGATTGGCATAAACAATCTCATATTCTATGAGACTAGGAATAGCCATAAATTAGATATTTTAGGGATTTCCTTCTACTTGGATAGTTTACGCAATATGTGATATAGATTCATCATGTAATTGTGTTAGCATAAGGATTATCAATTTCCTCATCCATTGGTACCTTATATAGGTTATCACAAACATACTATTTTTTTGTTTTATGGAATTCGATTTTGATTACCCAATAGTACCTCAAGGAGGTTTTCACTAAGGGACATTGATTTTAGATTTTTGGGATTATTTTGATTGATATTTGGATTGTGATTATTTGATAGTGCCTTAAAGAGGATTTCACTATGGAATGGTGATTTTGGATTTTAATTCGATGGATTGTAAGATTAATTTTGATTGAAAAATGCTTGTTGCTCCCTAGAGTATGTTGATGTTTCTTTATACACTTTTGGTTGAATGTTAGTCATGAATTTTACAATTGTTTGATTGTGTTAAAATAAAGATGACAGTGAGTGATTTTATTGGTCCAAATCTATAGGTGTGGGAGAATGAATGGTAAGATGAGGGAAAGGTATGGAAATGTTGATGAAAGGATTAATGGTGGCAACACAATCCTCATAAGTACTATGAGAAACGTTCATCTTAATTATGGATGAAACTTCCTTTGAAATCATAGAACTATTAGTGAAATGTTTGATTTGATATAGAGATGGTTTCTAACTGATGTTATGAGATCCTTTGTTTATACAGATATAGATTGGTTTGATGATTCCTTACTCATAAAGGATGAATCCTCTACCTTTATAGTTCATTATTTTGAGGATTATACTTGTTATAAGATATTTGATTATTTAGAAATAAGACATAAAGTTTTCCCCATGTAACCATGTGAGATTGTTGTTGTTTATTTCCTCTTCTATGAGGAGGTTAAATTTGACAAATGAAGTTATGCCTAACTGATAGGATGTTGATGTTTTTTTATTGTTTCCAATAAGAGATGTTAGAATGTTATCCATATGGATGGCCCTTTGGATTATGTTGTTGTCTAAAAGTATCATCTCCCCATGAGGCATGTGGTGTTGGATGAAGGAGGTTTTAATGTATGATGGGAGACTGGGAAATGGATTAAAAATGGGATGGTCAATAATGGGCTCATTAAATATATAGTGGCTCATTAAATGAGGGTTCATCAAGGATGGGTGCATCAAAGATAGGTGGTTAGTCGAAGATGGGTGGCTAGTCTAATATGGATTGACCAAGGATGGGTGGTTGGCCAAGTGATGGTTCATCTAAGATTGGCTCATCAAATATGGGTCATTTATTAAGTATGGGTGGCCAATGATGGTTTGGGATTAGTCAATGGAAGTGGAATAAGTTTAATCATGTGTTGAAAATGGATCTTAGCATATCCCTAATGGTTGATTCTCAAACTTGGATGTACTTGTTTCTTGTATAAACAATGATCCTTGGAGGGATGATGGCAAGACATAATTAGTTTATTAGATCTATTATGTCTCTAGGGCTAGATTGGTGATGAATTTTTAGTTGTCTGATTATTTTGGCTTTAGAGCCAAACTAAAGGTGGATACCAAGTCATCCACATGTTGACTAATCTATTGAATTTGGTCAAGTATAATTTTAATTTGAGATAGGGGTGCCATAATGGGTTTCCATTTATAGTTGATATGGGGGATATTGTGATTGGGAAGGTAACTAGTGGATGGGATATTTACTTGAGATTTACTAGCATGGTCACTAGAGGTAAGTCAATTTTGATGTGAAAAGGTGTGATTTTTTACACTTAGGATTAAGCTTATATTTACAATATTTTAATCTAAAGGAAGTTAGGTACTTATTTTTATGAGTCATAAAATGGCATGTCCTTTCTTTCAAGTATGTATTGTTCAATTTGGGCTCTGCATGGATCAATTTTGTATGTCATAGGTTTATATGGGGTTTGATTGGATTGGTTTGATTAGTATGAAGCTTAGATTAGGATTTGATTTAGATTAATCAAGATATAGAATGATGAGGATTTGGGTTTTATTGATTTAAATTTGGATTAAGTTTGATTGGGATTTATATTTTGTTTCAAATTGGTTGCACACAAGGTGAAAAAACAAAGCACATAAGATAACCTAGATTAATCAGATAGGTGTATAACTAACTAGCAGCACACTGATAATACCCCAAAAGGTATGTGGTAGGTGATCTTATGGAGTGTTTAATATATAACTGAGAGGTCTTATGATAGGATAAATAGGCTCACTATGGTTTCCCTTTACATATGTTTCAATATAATGAGGTCCAAATCTAAGAAAAAGGGATATTAACAGTCAAACTCCAAAAGGTGAAATCCCAATCTTGTTATAGTACATGAATCACCATCACTAGAGGGTTATCAAAAACTCTAGCCTTAAGAGTCTTGGCTAGGTCTTAGGTATTAGAGGATAAAAACCCCATGCTTCATGACATCGATAAAAAAGATGACTGCTTGGCTAGTAATAATAGCTTTTTCACAATTGATATACTCTACCAAAATATAGGGTTGGTCTAAATGTTAGGTAATGAAATCCCAATTATAAAAGCCAATCAAAAATAAAAATTAAAATAATTAGTTATTTATCATACTCAAAATTATCTTTTGACACAAGAGGAGAGAATACGCAAACTAATTCTGAGATGGGGATAAACAAAAAATAATTGAGTCATTTTTCATCCTCAGGATTGTCTTTTAGTGTAAGAGGAAAGCATATGCAAACTCAACCACCAAAAATCAAAAAAATGATTATGAGCACCAAATTTAAGTGTTTCTTTGTTTTTTTTTATGTCTTGGACAAGTAGAAACCTACATGAAATAAGTCAATAGCTTGATTTTATTATCTCTGATAAGTAGAAAAAACTTATAAAATGCAAATCAATCAATATGCATTGTGAAGCTACTAATAAAAAGGGTGAACCCACTAATGTACAAGGTGAAATCACTAAAGACTAGAAACAAGTAAGAATAAATAGTATGCAAACATGTTAAAGCATAGGCAAACCCACCAATAAATAGGGTGATCCTACTGATATGTAGGGTGAACCTACCAATATGTAGGGCAAACCCACCAAAGTACATAGACATAAAAAAAAATAGATGTAATCCTTCTAAAGCACAAGTAAACCCATCAAAATTCAAGGTAATCCCATTTATGTGTAGACAAAATAGATATATAGAGATGCAATACCATTAAAACATGGGGCAATCCCATCAAACTATAGGGCAATCCAGCCAAACTATAGGGCAATCTTGTTAATGACCTGTAGATAGAAACCAAAATAATACAATATTATCAATAGATAGATCAATCCTTCCAATCCATAGGGTGAACTTACCAAAGTATTTAGACAAAAAAATAAAAGAGAGAAATTTTTTTAAAATATAGGGAAATCCTATTGGTTTTAGGTGTGAAACTGCCACTCCAAAGGGCCAACCCACCAAATGCCTAAAAATAGAATTTAGAAGCTAACATGAATCATTTTAACTTGAAAATGACCTAATTATCCCCTATAAAAATACCAACCAAGGCTAATATACCTAATAATCTAAATAATGTAAATTATTTTTGGGATTGTAAGTACCATCAAGTGTGCCAAAATGTATAAACACAACAAGTTATTAGCAAGACACAAATGTTAGAAACCAAATAAAATTTTGATACAATGCTAAGAAAACTTGAAATGAATACCTCAAAATGAGTAAATAAGGGAAGAATATACCTTCACTTACCAATTAAGGTATCCTTCTTTACATTTATTTACTCAATTACTTTGGATTGTAGTTTCAAGTATTAGTGGAAACTACGTAGACAATTGGGCAACACATCCCCTTTGAAATATTAATGATTGGGCTTGATAATTAGATGTCTTGGATGCAATTATGGAATATAAAATATGTATCACTTCATTATGACATGAGAGATTGTTTTAAGTGAGGGGGTGGTTGGATTTATAATATTTTTAAAATGAATGATAATCATTGATCTAGATTCAAGATCAATGGTGGAGGATGAGTCCTACATCCAATTGAATGAGAGAGGATGGGAAATAAATGTTGGGGGAAAGTGTATAAGAAGAGTTATGGGATTGATAAGAGTTTATCCCTCATTTCTAAGATGTGATGAGATTAAATGGTTATTTGGTTGAGATTGTCTTGGGGATTGGGATGATATGCTTTGGGATTGAATAAGATTGATGATGTGGTTTTGGGGATGTGATGTGATGACATCATAGATTTGAGATAGAAAATGGTTTTATTTAGTTTATTGAAAATATGAAATGTGCATGGATATTATTATCAATTAATTAACATGATTAATTAGTGTGATTAATAAAAAATTTATTATTGGTGGGATGGGTTAAAGTCATGGATGGAATTGATTAATTTGATAGGGGGAATAGTGATAAATAGTGGTTAGGCTAGAATTATTAATTGATGACAATATTAGAAAGTAATGAGATGAAAAATTAGGGTTTAGTTAAAATTGACATGAAGTTTTAAGTTTAGGTGTCTAAAATTGGCTTTGTGTCTCATGAATCTCGAAGAACTGGTCATTGATTAATAGGGTGATTTATTGTATAATAGTAGTGGATCATCAGAACATCCATTGCATGATGCATTATTACAAAATGAATTACATTAAAAATGAAAAGGGTACAAAGATAAATTTATCCATTCTAAATCAATTATATTTGCTAATATAAATCATTCATTCAAAAAATAACCATCAATCCTCTACTTGAAACTAGATAATGTTTTGAGTGACAGCAAAAATCATACCCTATTTGCATTTGTATCCATTCTAACAATAAGAAGTATATTCAACATTATGTATTTAATCTTCCTTTTAGTGGGACACACTCATGAGGATATATGTGGGGATTTTAGTAGATTAACAGCATCATTATGTAAATTAGACACATTTTATTTGTCGCATATCATAGACACCTATAGAACATGTCAAAAGGGATCAAGTACGTTCACTCCTTACCTTATTGAGGAAGTGTATGACTTTAAGGCCTTTATGGAGCCACGCTTGTTGGATGGAAACCAAAATAAATTGGGTATTATCATAATTAAGATGTTCAGGTTTCATGTCATGGATGTCATACCCATGATGGAATATAAAGCAACAATAAAGGATATGCAATGGTCTCGTCTAATCCCAATCTAAAGTACAAAAGATAATGGTGAGCCAGACTTGCCAAAAGGGCAACCTCCTATAACACCTTTCAAAGAACTCAAAGAGATGGAAGATCTGAAAAAGGGATTGAAAACATATATTGAACATTGGGAAAAAAATTCATCGAGTGGAGGTAGAGAATAATGGATTCTAAAAATAACGTGTTGGTAAAATGTTTTATGTGCTTTGGATAGACCATTTGTAAATTGTTTTATGATGTTAGATTCTTGATTTTTCCACAAAAAAACCAAGACAAAGATTTATATGACTAAATATTAATTGTAGCTAAAAATTTTCACATGAAAAACTACACTAATAAAAATATTCCTAGTAATAATGATATTTATGTTGGACTTATTTGTGAAAGACCTAAAGAAGCATTTGATCCATTGATGGATGTGTATTTGGGACAAAAAATTTTAGTAATAATAGCATATAAAAATGAAAATACATGGATGGAAAGGGATGATGGGGATTTTTAATTTAAACCAAAAGGTGAGAGTGTGGCTTAAAAGGTGAGGATTCAATAATGGAAACTTGTAAGGAGATTAGAAGGTATAAAATTGTATCAAGTTTGTTTAAGGCCAAATAAAACATGGACCAAATAAAATCAAATTAAATTAAATATTAAATTGATGTGGGTATGGACACAAAATAAAACATGGACATGAGGATCGATTAAGATATCTTATAAAGGATAGGAGACCATTAAATTATACCTTGAACTATTTGAACATGGAAATGAATGTTAAACTACTTAGTGAAACTATTGAAGATAATAAATTAATATGTGTTATCAACTTTGCCTAATATGTGGGTTTATTACAAATCATTCTCTAATAAGACCTTACAATTAATGTACTATTGTGTAATATAAATGGAAATTTGATATTTATTTCATTAAATTATTTGTCATTAATACATTTAGAAGGATGTTAATGGGAAAGAGAAACGTCATTTACCCAAGGAGTATGTTATATTATTTATTTCATCAAATTATTTATAATTAATACAATTGTCATTTTTGTTATTATCTCAAGTTCATTGAGTCTCACAAAATTTAAGTGAATTTATTCCATAGTTATCAGGTCCGGCCTAGCCTAGACCAGGTTTAGTTTGAACCTTAAGCCAACCAAACTTGTATGTTTTGATTTAGAGGCTATTTTAATATTTTATTATTGTCTTTCATTTTAAAATGGGGTGAGTGTAGGGGCCTAAATCAGATCTGAGGGTGTTTTTATTAATGATCAAACTTATTTGGTAAAGTTTGAATTAATGCTTTGAGTGTCCAAAAAAACCCCTAATCCCATGAAATAATTCAACCCTATTTGTGTTATTTGAGATTTTTATGGGAAAGGAAAAAAATTACCAACATGGAAACCTTATTTTTATTCAAAACACATTGAATAATTCTTGAGTTGTCTGCAAAAACCACGTACATCTCATGACGATTTTATTTTTCATGTACATTGGAAATACATAAGATGAAAGGAGGTAGCTACTAACAATGTTTTGATATTTATTTTTTGTTAACCTAAAAAAGACTATAAAATATAAAATAAAATAAATTACATGCTTGGAACATGGCAGGTGATTTTTTTGTTATTGGAATTTTTTATATATATTTTTTCTTCTCACTATACATGGTATATGAACCTACAAAACAATATTAAAATAAATAAAACAAACAAAGCATACTTTTAAAATAGATTACAAAATATATTGAAACCCCCTACACAAGGGGTGAAGCCTTACAACATTTTACTCCTCAATGAAATTAACTCTACACAAAAACTATGATACCTCCATTCATCCATGACAAGAGTATCCATAAAGACTTTTTTGGAGTTTGGGGGAGGAGGGAAAAGACATGAACAATCATTTCCCCTTTCTTAGTGTCCTCTCATACTTGTTCATGATGAAAATGAGCTTCCAAACCTTAGGTTGAATTTTGTGATGCATCCTTATGCATTTGGGAAACTTCTAGGACTTGACCAATCTAATGGTTATGATAGAATCTAATTTAAGGGTGGATGTTTATGATCCACTTTAGGAGGAAAATGTGTTTTAAAACTAAGTTATTTTTAAAGTTTTTTTAGGTTGACTTAAATTTTATTAGGTTGTGTACCTTAATATGTTTTTGTGTTGAGTTACTTTTCTAAATGGGTGTGTCACTATGACAATTATAATTAGGTAGTACTATAATAACTATGGGGCATTATGTGATCATTATTAATTAGGATATAATTGGAACCTAATTTTTCACTAGTTAGAATCCAATATCACACTACTTAGAACCAATAATAGAGATATTGGAATTTGATATCACACTAGCTGAAAACCAATAATAAGAATATTGGAGTCCAATATCACACTAGTTGAAACCACTAACAGCAATATTAGAATCCAAATCCATCAATTATAAAACTAAAAATGGTGATATTGTAAGTCTATATTTTTAGTCATATGCCCAAATTTAATGAAATGATAGTTTTGGTCTTAAGTTATAAATATTTAGACTATTATTATTTTGTATGAAGGGTTTTGCACTATTAGATTTTTAAAAAAGATTCAAAGAAATTACCTCCATATTTTGTGTTATATTAACCATTCTTAGCTTACTTTGGATAGAATTAAAAAATTTGGTAATCTCATTATGCTTAGATTAGATGAATACATTTGGAATATCATTATTTTCTAATTGGATCAAAATATCCAAAGTAGGACCAGTGAAACATTCAAGTGGGTTTGATTTGTACAAAGCACCTTAAACGCCAGGAAAATTGGACTATCCAACATTATGGAGTTGGAGACTATAAGATTAGAATTAATGCCTAACTTATTATCAATGGAATTCTTAGAATAAATAGATTGTTTATTAATCACACTAATTGGATCAAAGTTTATGTGGATTCAAATATTTGAAGGATCAACATACCTTACATAAAATTAATCTTAAAAAAATAGCAAAAATTATTAGAAAATCTAGCATACAAACTGCATTCAAACCTCATAACACCCTCCATACTTTAAATTTTTCAAAAGATCCATTGGATCTAAATTCTCAAAAAGTTGTTTACATTGTCCCTTGTTCTTGCATCAAACCTTGTGTAGAGTAAATTGGGATATCTCTCTAAACAAGACTTATGGATCACAAGAGAGACATTCATTATTCATGATTGGAGAGATCTGCCCTTACTAAACACACCCATAGTACCAAACACCATATTTGCATGGAGGAGGCCAAACTGGTTATCAAAGAGGAATATTATTAGAAACATAAAGTTTGGGAAACCATTGAAATAAAAAAATATATTGAGGAATATAAGTAAGGGAAAAGGGATTAACATTGGTGAATCTTGGTGCCCTATTTTAAATCAATTAAGAATGAATAACTACACTCATGGAAGCTAATGATGACCTTGTTTGAATATTTTTATTTTTATTTATTTTTTGGATTGTTGGCATATCTTCCCTATATATCTCATTTCACCATTATTATTTAAGGGTGGAATTTGGTTTTTTTAACTTAAGACAATTCATCATTTACTATTCTCTCTAAAGATGGGTACACATATGGTACCTGAAACATCAAATTTAATTTCACTTAACATGATGGCTTCAAAAATCATTCCTTATATACTTGGTAATGTTTTGCTTTAATTGGATATAATAGGTTGATTCAAGTGAATAGAATTGAATTTGGAAATAATAGGCAAGCTTTGTTTAGTGTGTAATAATATAAGTGTACTTGAATAGTGAAATTGCCATGTTATAGAATAAGTGGCTTAGATGTGAATTTATAGCAATCCAAAGGGGTGAAACATCATAATACTTACCCTAAAAATATGGATTAACCTATAATAAAGGGTTTTAATTTGAAAAATATTCATTTCTGGGTAAAGGGCAAGATTAACCCATAAAGGTTGGGATAGACTGACGATCCTAACCCGTGAGGGTTGATTCTAACCTAGGAAGGGTAACGGTTGATCTTAAAAATCATAAATTTTAGTACAAATACTTAGAATTTTTTTTAATGAATTAAGGATGATTTTTTAGGTGTAAAAAAACTTAGAAGGGATGGGCCTATATAAGTACTTAAGATAGAGTGAGGTGGTCAAATAAGACTAATTTAAGGGCTTAAGTCAAGTAAGGTAAATGTGAGACAAAACTAACATTATCAAGTAATAATGATAAAATTTTAGTATCTACATCATGTAATAAGTGAATAACAAGTGGGGATAATGAATGAATATTGACATGTACTTATAAGCAAATATTTTGATAATTTCCTATAGCCAATCATGTGCAACATGCAAGAATACCTAAAAGATTGATTTAAAAGTTAGAAACCAATCATTATTTAGTGGGAGATGTGGTCAATACAATTAAAAAGAGGTACAATGTACCACTATCTACTTAGAGTAGACTTGTCTGGGAAGATCAGAAAAATATGTCCTTTGCAAGGAATAATATGAAAGTGATTTTAGACAACTTGAGCATTTGACATTAAAAATTTTATGTAATAGTAATGGAACATTAAGGTTTGAGACTACATATAGATAAATGTCTTAAATTAACAATGAATATGAATCATATAATTGGGTAAATGTCATGTGGTTAGGAATATGTCAATAATTAGCATTGTCAAGTACTTGTGACCAAATTTATGTGTCTACATCCCCCCAGTCTAGTAATGAAAATACTTGAGTAAAGGAGAAAGATTTTAACATAAATGTATATAACACACTTTGTATTTAATAATATATTTCAATTTTTCATAACACTTTAATTTAGAAAATAATACAATAGCTCATGAAGTAGTCATTTTATTTATTTGAAATTTTAAAAAGCTTAATTTTGAAAATTGAAAAATTGAAAAGAGATCAAAGAATAAATATTATTATATGTAGGTGTAACCAGATTGCCTTGTAACCTTTAATTGATAATGAATAACCATGCCCCCTAATTGAATCACTTTGTATATTTTGAACCAAAGGAGTGTAATCACTTTAAAATGACACTTGAGTGCTAAGAGTGTTACTTGAGACCACCCATCCCTAGCTTAGCCCTATACATATCTTAGGGCCTATTTAAACCCTTATCCAACCTTTGTTTAGGCCACAAATGTCCCTAAACATACATAAAGTAGTCCCAAAACCTTATTTTAACATCCTATCCCATAGTGCTGCAAGTTCTAGCACCTGAACACTAATGCCATACTTTAGACAGTAGCACCCCATGGTGTTAGTGTCCTAGTTTGGATATTATTGTCATTTTCCATCTTTTTATTACCAATGGATCTCTTTTAAAATTAGAAACCACCTAGGGTAATCCTATACCTATTTTAAGACCTACACAAGCACTAGAATAATATATATATATATATGAATTTTAACCCTCTAACTACTAGATGGAAATCAAATGAAAATTACACAAATAAACTTAGAACAAGTTGTGCACAATCAAGGTTATCAATCCCTATTCTACCCTACTTATGAATATAGCCATATCCAACATTCCTAAGCTCAAAATACTCATATTTATAGTCTCAAGACCATTCAAATAACTCAAGCCAATTTTCATATTAGTTTCACTTACACTTACACCAACACTTAGGTTTGGGAGAACTACATCAAGATTGATCTTTCCTTGGAGTATTGGTATGTAGTCAACTCTCATCATAATGGGGTCTTGAGGATGTCTAGCCTACCCCACTAATAACACACTTTGATAATTATGCCAATTAGATGCCCTAGCAACATGGATGTTTATGGTTTGCATATAAAACTAGTTAAAATAGGTCATCTACAGAGATCTAGAACTTGTACACATAAGAACAGGCTTAGCACACCTAGACACAAGTGCACCAAAAATATAGAAATATTTTTCCATAGAGGACACTAGCACCACATGGTGCTACTATCTAGGAATTTTTTTGACACCAAGATCCTATCCTCAAAACTTATATCAACCTTTATTCTAGTTTGTATCCTTCAGATCTCCTATCTCTATTAATTTCTAGCTAAGTACTTGTTTAAATTATTTATTGCTATTTTTAGAAAGGTCAAACTAAGACATTTATTACAAATCAATGGTTATATTTATTACATATTTATACCCTAATTTATTATACTCAATCCCTTAACAACCTAGGGCTTAAACTCTATAAACCCTAAATAATTAAAACATTTGGTGAACCTGACTTACTTCAAATAGTATTAAAACACTAGCCTTATTTGCTCTTAAGGTTTGTATCCTTTTGTTTTCTATGCTCATATATTAGTTTTAAAATCTCATATTTATTTTAGTATTTAATTCTTTCAATCTTTCATAGATTAAATTTTTTTAAAGGTTTAAAATACACAAATGTGTGTTTTCCTACCCCCAACCTATAATGGTAGAATTCAATAATCAATTCAATGAAACTAATAAGAGATAACTACAAGATTTCATTTCCAAACATTTAGATATGAAAGATGACCTTATAAATATTATCCATATAGAACTTCAAAAATAAAATAGGTCTCAATCTTCTACCCCCCCCCAAATAGCAATATTGTTACACCTATTTTGGGGGTAACTCATCTTGTATAACACCTTGTTTTAAATCAATAACCTTTAATAATAATTACACCTCCTATGTCTAGTTCATCCTCTCCATATGTACAATCCTTTATGCGTGAGATTCATTCTCTATAGGCTAAGGTGTTACATCTTGAGTAGGGAGATACTAGGCCATCACATGCCTTGGATTCTCATGTTATTTTACGTATACGTTTAGGAAATCACATTGAGGCAACTCCTTTTCCATCTGGATTCATGGCACCAATGCTTACATTGTATGATGGTAAGGGTAACCCAAAGCACCATTTATGAGCTTTCCCCATAGCATGTTTAGACTACGTGTAAAATGATTGGATCTTTACTAAGTTGTTTCCATATAGTCTAAAGGACTATGCCTTACAGTAGTTGTATGATCTTCTAAATTAGTCTATCACCACATTCAATCCATTGGCAAATATATTTTTATCACACTTTTTAATTAACATCAATGATAAGATTGCATATGCTAAAGTAACACAACTGAATCAAAAATCAAATGAGCCTATTGCATAATATGTCTTGTGATATAAAATTATAATGGAAAAGATGACTAACCCCATCGCAAATACATAGTCCCAAGACATATTTAAATAGATCTTACTACTAGCATTGCATGAAGCTATATTGTTTAAGAAGTTTCTACCCTTCATAGATTTATGCCACATAGTGAAAGAAAGGGAAGTCAAGCTTCTCTTTATGGGAAAATTAAAATATACAAATGGATCCAAATTAACTAATAATAGCTTTAATAATCCTCCATACAAAGTAAAGACCACTGAAAACAAGAGTGATAAAAAGGCCATAGTTAATGTAGCTTTAGATCCATCTCCTCAACTGCTTTTATCAGCTCTTCCATAGGGATTTTTCACCAACCTTCCAAAAAATTTAGCATGTGTTTTATGGTAGCTCCTAGAATGCAATGTCATATATCTCCCTCCCATAAAATAAGTTGATATGACATACCCTCTTCCAAAGATATATGATTCTCATGTATTATGTGACTATCATAAGGCATTAGACCATACTAAAAATAGATGCATTAGTTTGAAACATAAGATATAAGATTTGATAAAGGCCAACATCATTGATGTGGGCACACCCATAGAGGCACCCAAAGGTCAAAAAATAAAATTTAAGACATTGAAAATTTTCATATTCATTTATAAAATATATAGCTAATGAGGCAGGGGGCACTTTAGGTGTTCATTATATGTATCAGGCACATCTACCACTAACATCATATCACACTACTATAGAGGATGTGCACCCCTTATATAATATCATTGGTGTATATCATACTAAAATAACATCTAGAACACTCACCATATTCTCAAAGTAAGAGATTGTTGATGATGATTCAAATTTATATGCACTCTTTGTACGAGCCTACATTGATCATCATCCTTTTTAGAGTGTTATGGTTAACAATGGTTTAAGTATTAACATGTGCACTTTCACACATATGGAATTCGGGTTATTTAGAGTAGGATATTTCTTCTTCTAACATATTTATTCATGGTTTTAGTGGCCATTTTTAGAGCTCCATTAGGGATATTATACTTCCACTATAAGTTGGACCAACACATGTGGCCACTAGATTCTTAGTAGCACCTAGTGTGGGCATATTTGACATGTTATTGGGTAGGCCATGGATACCATAGCTATGAACCACTCCATCCACCATGCATAGATACCTCAAGTACATACATGTTAATTAGGTGATCATATTTGAGGGTCTTTTATATGAGTATCCTTTACATATCCCATAAGAAGTCACACTACAATTACCAGTTATAGTTTTGAGTACAATTCCCATAAGTACACCATAGAGTTCAATGAATCCACTAGTGTAGGTGAGGTATACTCCTATATTTTTACCATGCACACATACTCTCCCATGGAGACCATTATAAGAAAGACCCCTATATCAGAGATATGTTACAAATTCTATAGAGCTTCCCTTTACCCCTTTCCTTCTGAGATCAACATTATTAAGTTCCTAGGGTTCTCAAAATAGGGCACCCATGCCAGCTATAACATCTTCTACTAGAAGGGTCCCTAAGATCCCTACAGTTCACAAAACACCCTAGTTAGCTTCACAGATTCCTAATACTACTTCACAAGTAGTGTCAGTTATAGATTGCTCAATAAAATAAGTTTTAGGACCTCGGTTACATTTTCATATAGCATGCATGATTATTTCTCCTTTATTTGACACATGCCACATGGATAGTGAGTCTCCTATGAGACTCATTGGTTAGTATGTTCCTTCCTTATTGTACATAGTCTCATTCACTTTTGTTCCTTGTATATAGTTTCATTTTCATGTTACTTATGCATATCTTATATCAAAAAAATATAAAAATAATACAATATGTCAAAACATAAAAACATTCAAATATTTACTCAAAAATACAAATTAGAGATTGTATGGGTTGCCATGTTTACATCTCTTATATTTTCCAAGCACTACATATGATAGTTATCTTAGTATAGTTGATTTTTATCATACATAATTTGCTTCACTTTTTATTTTAAAGTATTTACAAATACTTATAAGACCCATGTACACTACATAGATCCAATTTTTTTACTATATACCCATTTGGGGCATATACATTGATACATAGGTTCTTCATTTGATACATTCACCCATTTGGGGCATCTTATACATAGTTTCAATTTCTAGGTTACATATTTCTAAACTCTATATAGATTTAGCATTATTATATTTTGATATTGATCATCCTACACCTACTCAAAAAAATTATCGACTACTACTACTTTAGACTCATCCTATATACATATTTACTCTTATACAAATTTATACCACATGTTCATGCATACTTTCATTTCTAAATTTCCTAGTTTAGACTTGATTATGTCTCTATGCTTCTTGTATTTGAGGACATTTGAATATTTCATTGCTCTATGGATTTACACCACTTATTTTCATTATATGTATGATTTGGACATGTGCCCATGTCCTTGTGTATGCCTTCATAATTGTGTATGTGGACATTTAAACATGTCCTTAAATATCACTCTAAGCCAACTTTCTTGTTTGTGTATGTAGACATTCAAACATGACTTTCTATGTCTTGCTTTCTCAGATTTAGTGGCATGTGCCCATGTCCTTTTTATTATGGCCCCTTGGACTACTTTGTATACCTCATGTGTGTTGTATGTATGAGTTCTTGTATGCTTCATGGCCATGACACTTGTTTCCTACTTGTTACACACTCTAGTTTTAGATGCCATCAGGGACCTCATGTATCTTCCATTCCTACTTGGGTGTCATGATGGACATCATGCCCCATCCCCCGAGGTAGCTACTCAATCATTATTAGGATTTGTTGTTCACATACATTGTTATATTTATCTTGACCTCCTTATGAATGTTAGACCTAACATACATCACACATTACAAAATTATGCTTAGATTAGCTTACATTATGATGTTATGAATGCACATTATATTGGTTTATTATGTAGATATCATATATGCTCCTAATAATACACATTTTTCATAGATTCTTCTTTTAAGGTTAGTTATTGCACATATTCAATAACTCCCCTCAAAAGAGGGGGCATTCATAGAGGTTTGTCACATAAATCAGGCTATCTAAATAAACTTAGAGTATATTTTTTAGCACATAAGCATAGAATACAAAAATTAGTTTCAAGAAAACATAGTGGGAAATAGTGACACAAAAATCAATTTCAGTTGCACAAAAATTAGAATAGTTGGACATTAGCACCCAAATTTGGACACTAGTGCGACATGGTGATACTATCCAAGATATGGCACTATTTTCCAATAGCCTCAATTTCAATAAATTATAGATTGGAAAAAAAAGTATAATAGGTATCGTCCAAGTTTGCAAAGGTTCAGTTATAGATTACCAATTTTGGCTCAGTTTAGCTCAAATCAAGTTGCTTAGATTGGGGGTATCATGCATGGCATTATAATTCCCATTTTAGTTCATATACTTAGATACAAATTTTTACAACTCAATCCAGAATCCATATACTCAGATATCAAATTTGGGGCTATATGTGTGGCACATTATTTCTATATGCTCACTTATATACTAGTTGATCTGTTGGAATAACAAACTTCATGTCATTTTCTATGTTTTACACACTAGAAACCATGTTTCAAGTTACACAACATATCCATGCCTTAATCCATCTATAGTGGTTAGTATTCTTGAGTGGCCTAGAGTTGTCTAATATTCCCAAGTGGATGCATAATTGACACATATAGTTCTAATTATAGTAACATCATGCAAATCCAATTTTAGATACATCTACTACACATGGGTAGGCAATGATGGATTCATATTATAATTGAGTTCTTGAGCCACCTACATGATAGGTTTGGATACACCATTAGTCTAATCCAAGAAGGGGTGGGTAATGATGGAGTTAAGATTGGATTGAGTTCTTGAGCCACCCATATATGGGGATTGATCAAGTCATCAACTCAATCTAATTTATTCATTAATTGATGCCTATCTACACATACACACATATATTATCACTAAGTTTATGCATTGGTTCACATACCCAATGAGGTTTATTCATTCATTTCCTCTCTCTTATCTCTTTACTCAGTTTTGTCTTTTGCTTTTGATATCTCTTAAGTAAGGATTGATTTATACGCATTTCATTAATAGTACATATAGTAGAGCATGATTCACATACTCATATCCAATTTCATAGGCTTTGCCCCTTAGGTAAGTCCAGGTATGTTTTTTTTCCTTTATCCTAATCATTTTAATTTACTAAATTTTTATAAAAAAGGGGTGGTAAATGTAATCACTTAAAAGTGACACTTGAGTGCTAAGAGTGTTACTTGAGACCACCCATCCCTAGCTTATACCTAGACCTATTTTAGGGCCTATTTAGACACTTATCTAGCCTTCATGTGGGCAACACATGTCCCTAAACATCCCTAAAGTAGTTTCAGACCCTCATTTTAAAATCCTAGCCCCTAGTGCCAAATGTTCTACCACCTGGACACTAATGCCATAATTTAGACAATAATACCCCATGGCGTTAGTGTCCCTATTTGGGTGTTATTGTCTTTTTCCCTCTTTTTTTTACCAAAATATATATTTTCAAATTATTAACCACCTAGGGTCAACCTAGGCCTCTTTTAAGACCTACACAAGCACTAGAACAAAATATATACCTGAATTTTAGCCCTCTAACCACTAGATGGAAATTAGATGCAAATTACACAAATAAACTTAGAAAAAGTTGTGCACAATCAAGGTTATCAATCCTTATTATAGCTTACTTATGTATACATCCATTTACAACATTCCTAGGCTTAGATTACTAAAATTTCTAATCTCAAGAATATTCAAAGCACTCAAGCCAGCATTCATACTAGCTTCACTTGCACTTGCACCAACAATTAGGTGGGGAGAACTACATCAAGATTGATCCCTCCTTAGATTATTAGTATGTATTCAAAGGTAGGGAGAACTACATTGAGCTTGATCCCTCCTTGAAGTATTGGTATGTAGGAAAATCTCATCATAACATGGTTTTAGGGATGTCCAACCTACCCTACTAACAACACACTTTGCCACTTGTGCTAATCAGATGCCATAACAACATGAAGGTTTAGGGTTTACATAAAAAATCATTCAAAACAAGTCATATACATATATCTAAAACATATGCACATAAGAATAGGCTTGGCAGACCCAAACACAAGGGCCCCCAACAGCTAGAAATAGTTTTGCATAGAGAACACTAGTCCACATGGTGCTATTGTCCAATTAGGGTACTACTATACAATAAGGATTTTAACACTTGGATCCTATCTACACCACTTATATCAGCCTTTGTCCCAATTTTCAACCTCTAGATCTCCCATCTCAATCAATTTCTAGTTAAGTATTTGTTTACATTATTTATTTCTATTTTTATAAAGGTCAAACTAAGTCAATTATATTACAAATTAGTGGCTATATTTATTGCATATTTATACCCTGATTTACTATACTCAATCCCTTAACAACCTAGGTCTTAAACTCAAGAAACCCTAAATAGTTAAAATAAGAAGATTTAAGAATGATCAAGTCCAAAATTCAAATAACTAATCAATCTCTTGAATTATAAAGATGCATTATCCCAACTCTCATGAATAGCGAATATACCAAACATACTAATCAAAAAATGTGGAACCATATTAGCTTCACTATAAGTGATGTCAAGGTAGTTGAGTGTCACTAGACTCAAATCTACATCACCTGCACATATTTGAATCACACTGCTATAGACAAATCTAAATTATAAATTTTCATGACTAAAAGAGAATGAAGAATATTCATACCCCAATCATGATTGCATTTCTCATAGACTTTGCTTGGAAATGAATGTTTTGGCTCTGAACTTGTATATTTTTCTCTTTTTAACTTTGAAACTTTGAATTATTTACATCTTTTAATAATTTTAAGCATGGATGAGTTTCATGTCCCCTCTGAATATGTGTTAATAATATAAAATTTTATGTATCTATGTGCTCAATTATGGATGTATTTACAACTTATAACTTTAATCTTATAATTATTTTGTACATGTATTTAAGTGTGTATAATTATGTACTTTTATTATTTGAGAAATGAGTATATATGTACATCATATACCCATATAATTTCTACTTATGTGGTAATATCAATCATGTGTTTGACTTCTGGATCAATTTGAATCTTTGAGAGTCTATATTTAGCTTATGAAATTGAATTTTACCTTAATTTGAATATTTGAAAACCTATACTCTATATTTTATGAATCTTTTATCTTTTAACTTTGAACTTTATTTTATCCTAAATCTATTTACGGAGGCTTGGATCTCAAAGACAAGCCCACTTTATATAGATAAGGGGTGTAGTTTGTAAGTCACTCATCTCAAAATACAAGTTAATTGTATCATGTGATAAATGTATTATAATTTAGTATAATATCATCATGTTGGAGAGTATGTCATCATATAATTACAAATTTCATTGAAGCATGTATGTAACATAATGAAATTGAGGCACAACAATGTCATGTATAGATAGTTTTAACATTGAAGTATGCAGTAAATTATCTTTGAAGTAGACTATGCCCTAGAAGTGCATGATGGATATCATGACATCACTAATCAAGATCGACAACTACACAAGCATAACATGCAATAATAGCACATAATGTCATATGATAAGGCCAAGGGTTACATACAAGGAACATGTTCAAATGTTGCATAAGCAAAGATTGCACACACATAAGGCCATAGGTCACAATCAATTGACATGTTCAAATGTCGTGCATACCAAATAATGATCTCATATAGATGCTCAATAACTTTTCACACAAGGGCCAAGGACCCCACATAATAATCAATCAATGTTAATCCTATTATGCAAGAAAGTAAATAGCATTAAAAGAGCATAGAACAAGTGAAAACTAGTTTATGTTATCCATTTGTATTAATGTCATATATCTTATCAAAATAACATATCAATATAGCACAATGTAAAATACAAGTGTCTTACTTGTAAGATATAGAGCTCAACATTGAATTTGACATCATAAATAGATAAAACATGTTATATTATAATATATAAAATAATTATACACATGGTCACTGGTAGAAGGGAAATCTATCATCTAAGAATGCATATGTACTATATGTCATACATCACACTAAAATAACTCATGAAATGCATGTGTTTATATAAAATAATATGCTATCTACCAACATAAATGATAAATAACATATGAAAAGAAGTAACTATCATCTCATGTCATGCTCAGGTCCTAATTTTATTAATTTTATTTAAAATATTTTTAATGTTTTGTTATTTTTCAAAATATTTGATTTTTTTGTATTTTTGATATAGATTTAATGTGTTTTCTTAACCAATAACTTGGTCCATGAGACATTCCCATGGATTTCATGCATAACATATGTAATTTCCTTCTAAATTTTATGTTAAACCCTTGATAGTAATGTAATGGCATTGTATAGGTCTTTCATTATCAGAATTGTCATATTGATCTTTTGTGTAATCCAAATCATGATCATAATCATCTTTTTGGTCTTATAAATTTATAGTGTTATTGTGAAAATCAATTGTATATGTAAATTAAAATTCACCATAGTATGTTAGTGAATGTTTTTATCAAAGATGTCACCAGTTCTAGATAGAGTGAATGTAAAGGTTAAGATCACACAAGACCAAGCTTGTGTACACCACAATATTGTCAAATCAAAATAAAATCACTCAAAGATAATATTACAAAAGATTAAAAAGAAATTGGAGCAAAACCTAATATTTCATTAAGTTTAAAATATCTTAAAATGAGATGAGTACATATATGAAAGTAAGAAACTCCTCCACAAAAGGTGGTCAATAGGGTTAAGAATAGATGAGTAACTCCCATACCTAGAATAACCAATCAAGGGATTTACTTCTTATTCACCCAATCAACCTGCACACATAAGCAAGCTTCTCCATGAAAGTAAGAAAACTCCAAGTGAGGGAAAAAACCCATAATAAATATGGAAAAAAAATAAAACCCTTGCTCTAACACCTCCCCATATGCACAGCTTAGGTGGGCAGTGTAAAAAATAAATGGGTCTCAACAACTAGTCTTGATGAGGTACCCATGTATAAATTAATCTCTCATAAAGAAAATAAAAAAATAAAACCCATAGGAAAAAACTAACCCCCCCAAAACAGAGACATAGAAGAAGAGAAGAGGCTAAAACCCCCTGAAGATGATGTTATTTTTGATGTAGACTTTACCCCAAAAAGAGCTCGTAGATGAATGAACTTGATTTTAGTGAAGGGTTTGGAAAATATGTTTGTAACCTACTATAAATACTATTAAAATGTCAAGTTGATGACCTAACCATGAATGACTTTCAAAATAAAATGCATGTAAATCTCAATGTGTTTGGTCTGCTACTATTGAACCAAATTCCTACATATTCGTATAGTAATCTAACTATCACAAAGATGATGGTGGGTTACGTGGACAAAATTCTAAACTCAAATAGAAACCCCTAAAGCTTAATAGCCTTAGTGGATATGTTAATAGTTCCCATATAATTTTTCTCTATGGATGATATAGAAATAGCATTTTATTTCTTGTTAGAGCAACTGATAAGACTAGATCCCAAATAAAAATTGTAACCTAAAGTGGAATTGTGATTTTGAGTATCACTTTCCCAATCTAAATCTGTAAAACCAACCAAGTCAACCTCTGTGTCAAATATATAAAGAATTATAAGAGTGTTGAATGTAGTGAAATACCCTCTTAGCTACTTTAAAGAGTAGTTCATGGGATTCTTACATGAATCTAGAGATAAGTCCCACTGCACATGAAATATCAGGCTTGGTATGAGTCAAACAAATAAGGTTGTCAAAAATTTATCAATACCGAGTAGAATTGACTAAAGGTGTAGAATAGTTAGCCTCAAGCTTGATACCTAATAGAAAGGGAGTTAGAGATGGCTTAAAATCATCTATATGAAACCAAGCCAAAAGATCAAAATCATACTTGGGTTGTGCAAGTGAAATACTTCAATCAGACTGTGAAATCCCTATGCCAAGAAAGTCATGCAAAAGACCCAAGTTTGTCATGTCAAATATGTCTTATAGAGCTATCTTCACCATTGTAATAAATTATGAGGAACTATTGGTGATCAAAATATCACCAACATAAAGTACCAAGATTAGTAACAAATCATCATGCTGCAAATAGTATACATTGGGATCTGAATGACACCTGGTAAAACCTGAAGTAAGGAGGAAAGAATCCATCTTGTCATACCAAGCCTGAGGGACCTATTTAAGGCCATAGATGGATTTCCTTAAGATTATAAACTAAAGATGAATCCTGAACAAACCCAAGTGATTACTCCATGTAGATTTCTTCCTCAAGGTCTTTGTGAATATAGGCACTCTTCACATCCATCTAGTGCACATCCAAACCATGTGTTGTGGGTATAGCTAGTGTGAGTTAGATCAAATTCATCTTTTTAACTGGTGAAAAGGACTATAAGTAGTCAATGTTGGATACCTATTAAAAACCCTTAGTGATCAATATTTCCTTATACTTATCGATTGACCCATCTGTTACAAACTTGGTCTGATATATCCACCTACATTGAACCATCTTTTTCCCTTAGGAAGTGAATTCAAATCCCAAGTGTGATTTTTTATTAAGGAAGAATATTATTCTTACATAGCACTATACCACTTAAGTATGCTTTAATCCTCTCAAAATGTTTATGGATCTAAAACTGAAGCAAAAAAGGCATGTGGACCACTATGATAATCTACTTGAGTACATCTATCATCTATTGGATCCCTAACCCAAGTAATCACATTTTAAAGTGTTTACCTAGCCTAGAGGGGCCCAGATGTGGGTGAGTCAGGTGCTAACTCATCCTCTAAACATGACTAGACATGGATGTGGATGCCTCCTCATCACTATCCTTCCTATCAAAATTGGAAGAAGAAGAAGAAGACCCTAGCTTAAGATCCTACTCTAGATGATCTGAGTCAGAATAAAAATCATTAAGTCTAAGTAGATCCAATGAAAGAGAATAATTTTTAAGGGTTGAGTCTTTGGGACACTCCTAAAAGTGAACACTTATCTCTATGAATAATTTATGTGGTTAGATATAAAAGGCAGTACCCTTTGACACCATCTAGATAACCTACAAATATGCAAGGCTTGGACTGAGTTCCATAGATTTGTGTATCTTATTTGGTATACATGCCATAGTTGGAGATATAAAAACCCTAAAGTGCTCAACTTTAGGTTTTCTTCCATGATAAGCTTTAAAGGGTGTTATGCATTTAAAAGCTTTATGAGGAACCTTGTCCTGAATATAACAAGCATAATTAATGGATTTAGCCCAATACTAAGGTGCCAAGGACTTAAAGTGAATCATATAACTAGCCATCTCTTTCAAGGATTTGTTCTTATGTTCTGAAACTCTATTCTATGAAGGACTATAAGTAACTATCTACTACAAATCAAGCCCCTCTATGGTGCAAAATTGATCAAATATGTTTATGACATATTCGCCTCTATTTTCATTTTGAATAACCTTAATGGATTTCTTAGATTATTTCTCAGAAAGTTCCTTAAAGTTTTGAAAAGATTCAGACACTTTAGACTTTTTTTTAAAGTAGACTCATGTATATCTCAAGAAATATCAATGAAAGTGAGAATGTACTTAGCCCTTGTAAAAGATAGAGTGTGAAAAATCCTAGATACATCACTATGTACTAACTCTAATGCTTGTGAATCCCTCTAAGATTTGCCTTTGTCAAAATTTGCTTTGGAATTATTTTCAAGAGAGTAACCTTCACAAAGTCCCTTAGAGAATTAAACTCAAGGCAAGCCTATGACCATGTCATTTTTTCTAAGTTATTTGAGGTAGAAGTAGTTAAGGAGGCCAAACTTCTCATGCAATAATTTACTAACTCCATTTGAATGAGTTAGTAATGAAGTCAAAGAAGAATTAAGTGCAAAATTTGATAAGGTGTATAACCTATCTCGGTGATATACCCTACCCAATGCCACTTTAGAATCACTATGTAACTCCTTAATGATCATTGAATTTGGTAAAAACTCAACCCTCATGCCTTTATTGATATCAATGATTTGATAAACTGATAGGAGATTGGTTAAAAGAGAAAGGACACTTAGAACATTATTGAATGTTCCTCCTTTCATCTCAATAGACCCTCTCCCTATAACTGGTATAGAAGTGTCATCACCCAAACTAATAGAAGACATGATACAAGGCTCTACGGAAGAAAACTCAACTAGTGAAGAGCCCATATGGTGGGAATCACCTGAGTTAATATTCTATGAAGATGTTGAATATACAACTACTACAAGAGACTTTCCCTTTCATTTCTCTTCACCATTTCCCTTTGCCTTGGAATAATCTTGAGTTGATGGATTCTACTTTATAGACTCAAGAACACCCATGTTGTTCTTCTCTATGAGATGAGTCAGGTGATATATTTGCTTTTTCATGCACTTGTGTTCATCATTCCCATTTTTCTTATAATATGCACACTTAACCTTCTCTTTCTTAGGTTTTTCATTATAAGAGGAGGCTCTAGTGTTGATTTTGATAGAATTTTATTCTTTATCCTTCTCTTGATCCTTATTCTTATTCTTCTTCTCTTTTTTTGAATTCTTTGCTTTCCCATTCCTAGTAATTAGGGCTTGAGTTTTTGTGGACTTCAATGTGCCCATCTAGATCAAATTGTCTTACTCTTTGGTTAAGTCAGTAATGAAAACATATAAAGAGGGAATTTTCCATGCAGCACCCAAAACACTTTTAGTGGCATGGAAAGTAGAGACTGAGACTGAGACTGAATAGCCATGACCTAGTTTAGAGAGTATAGAAATAATAAGTTGGTCATCTTATTTATTTATCCCATATTCTTTCAACTACAATCTCAAGGAATTGATCTTAGTGAAGAAATCCTAAATGGTGTCAAAGTTACAAGGATTTAGGCTAATTAGTTCATTTTCAAGCCCATGACCTTTCATCACATCTTGCTCCCCAAATAACTTACCCAAAATGGTCCATACATCATAGGGTGATTTGATAGGCTCTAAGTGAAATAGGAGACTAGATGCTATAAAAAGATATAATATCCCATAGGTTTCATCACTACGGTTGTACCACTTAACTTTATCTACATATATGCTAGGTTTAGTTTCATCACCCATGGTTATTGTATATAAACCCTTTCTCCTTATAATGATTACTATCTTGATTTTACATTCATGATAGTTAAAGGGAGTTAGTGGGTTGATTAAACTTGAATCCATTTTAGTGTTGAGTTGAGTTGTAGTAGTAATGCAAGTTGTTATTTTTATAGAAATGAAAGTGCAAGTATAAAGAAAGAGTAACTCAAAATAAAGTACACCCCCCCCCCAAACTATGAAATTGTGAAACACCCCCCCCCAAAAAAATGTTACAAACAATACATGCTCAAAAAATGTTAGGTACACTCAAGAATGTGTCTAGATCAATTAGTGAAAATGTCAAAAAAGATGTGATTTATAAGACTAAGTGAGGATGTTGGGCTCAACCAAAAATACATCCAAGACAAGTATAAAAAGTGAGCAAGTGAAAATATCAATAACAATTCCTCTTTAAATATTACCCACAATATATTGTTTTTATAAAAAACAATCCACTAACAATGTTAAACTTGACCAATTCTCTTATGCATTACTTGTGCATTCAAAGAAAAGTAGCCTATTTGACCTTGTTTTAAATAAAACTAAAAAAAGTAATTTAATATGCTATATTTTAAAAAACTTTAAGGAAAACTTTAAATAGACTTAGCTTGTTTTGGAAGAAACTTTTGACCCTTTTGAAACTGTAGAAGTCTTTTATGTTGTTGTTTGAATAACTCACATGCTATGGTGTAGAGGTTGCATGGAATAGTGGTTCTAACTAGATGGAAGTTATAGTAGACTTAGTAAGTGAAAATGTTGTAGATGAGGGCCACTTGGAAGCAACATAGAACTAGGGTCAAATAGTCTCCCAAATACATAAAAATAGCCAAGGATAAGTTGAGGCCAAATACACAAGATGATACCAAACATAGGAGATCAAACCTAAGGCTATATGGAGACACATAGACCTTTTATAGGAATATGCACATGAAACACACAGTCATAAAAAAACCATAAAAAATATGGTAATGGCTGCCAATGAACTAGATCTACAAAAAAATGAATCCACCAAGGATGAAAATTCCCATAAATTGATTATATACCAAGCTTATTTTGTAAATAAAAATCTCATTGTTTCAAAAGATAGCTTAACAAAAATTAAAAAACTAGACATATGATTACCATAGGTGGCTCTGATACCATATCATAGATATTGCCAATTTTGGATAACACAAATACAAAGGTTGAGATCACATGAGATAAATATTGTGCATACCACAATATTATTGAATCAAAATGAAATCATCAAAGATAATATTTCAAAAGATAAAAATCAAGTGGAGCAAAACCCAATCTTTCATTAAGTTAAAAAGATCTTGAAATGAGATGAGTATATATAGGAAAACAAGAAAGTAACTCCTCCAAAAAAGGTAGTCAAAAAACTCCTATAATAAACAAGTAACTCCTCCAAAAAAGGAGGTCAATAGGGCCAACAATAGATGAGTGACTCCCATACCCAGAATAGCCAGTCAAGGGAGATAATTCCTAGTCACCTAGTCAACCTACACACATAAGAAATCTTATCCATGAAATTAGGAAAACTCCAAGGGAAAAATCCCATAATAAATAAATATACGAATAAAGAAAACCCCTACTCTAATAGTTTTGATGTCTTTTATGATTTTGAATGTGTCATATCACATGTTTTTACTATGATTGTGTTATCTATCTCTATCGAAATAATATTTAGAGATTGATTTTATTTTATTTTCTCTTACATAAGGGACTCATATGTGTGTGAGACTGTGACCATTACAACTTCATGATCAAATGTGATAGAATTATGACCTTTGTCCAATGTTCCCCCATTGTTTTAGATTAAGGTAAAAACAGGTTTTGAAGGGGCCTCAAAACCCTGTACAGATCGAGAAAGATAAAACATTACAAACCACCAAGGAAGGCAAACCCACTGAAAAATAGTAACAAGACTAGGTTTTACAAGGACCTAAAACCCCAACAAGACCAGGTTTAACAACCTGAAACCATGCTAAAAAAATATAACATTAGCAGCAAGCATTAACCGTGACAAAAAACCCCAGAATATTATGTTCTTTGTCACCAAGAAAAATGAATACACCGTCAGATCTAGCAATAGTGACGGCCAAACGTGACCAGCCGCAAAATGACACTTTGTGCAGCTCTCCCACAGGGGTTTCCCCATACAAAACCAACCTCCAGACCCGTTGCCACCACCGCCCAACCCATCCACCCTAATGTCTGCAAAGATCACCTCCTCGCCGCCATGGCATACCAAATATCTCCAATAAACAAACATCAATCCGCTCAAAATAGGGTAATGGTCAGCACAACAGCCGCAAAATGGTAATTTGAGGCAAGAAAATAGAACTACTCAATAAAAATATCTTTTGGCACTGCGCCCCAACACCATGGAACCCACCGTCCTCAGACTAAGAATAGGTCTCCATCGACCTAGGAAGCAGCCTCAGAGGAGAGGGATACAGCAGGGCCGTATCCATGTCTGCGTCCGCACTCCCTTCCCTCGCGCTCCCTATTTTCTTCAATGTTCCCCCATTGTTATCTATAATGTTTTTCCAAATTTTATCATGCATTGATCTATGTAGGGTCAATGTCAAATGTAACAGATCATATTTTTGGGTCAAGCATGATAAGCAGCTTAATGGATCCTATGCAACATTTTAGCCCAATGATATTTCCCATCTTTTGCCTATTGTATCCCAAATATTGAAGAAGTGTCATTCTACATATATTGGCCTCATGAAGGAAAGAAACCTTGACCTTGGTACCTTACTTTTCATCAATGCAAAGACCAAGAATTAAAGGCTCGAGATATGATGAACATTTTTTAGTTGCCTCCTTTGAAACCACATTAGTTGTATTTGATATATCTTGTTTTTGTCTATCCTTTATAAGAAATCCTTTCTTGAGAATTTTATTTTCATAAATTGGAATTTGATTTACTTTGTATGATTATAAGTGGTCCTTTGGATTTATTTTTATAGAAACATGTCATGTTCACATTGTGTTATTTTTAATTGTTATTTAACTTACTTTTGTTATTTTCCTTGTATTTGATATTTAAGAGATGTGTTGTTTAGAAGCTTTAGAGTATTTTTAATCTTGTCTTCAAGCAATACAATCCTTAGACATAAATCTTGAATTTACTCTTGTTGTTTTTGAGAGTTAATAATACAAGTATTAATGTTTTCATTATGTTATTCCTCTTGGGAAATATATTTTACGTTGTTATTTGAAGATTGTGTTTCCATAGGAGTTTATGATTAATTTTTATTTATTGTATCCTCATGATAGGCTCACACTCCCTTAGGTGTAAATAGAGTATCTGATAAGTGTTCTTTGGGATTAATAAGGTTGAAATTGAGTTGTGATAACTTGTAATCTACTAGATTTTACATATCATCATCATCACTATCATACCAATTTATAATTATGGAATTAGGATCTTTGGAATTGGATAAAAGAGGGAGATATTATATTTTTTCCTCTTATTGTATGTAACTGGTAATACTTTATATGTTTCTTATTGAATGTTTATGATTGTAGATTTATCATGGTTTTTACTTGACTCATCTACCCCATATGTATGCATTTGATCAAGTGCAATAAGTTGTGTAGGTGGTATGGTATAATGATCATCAAGTTATGATTGAGTAATTTTGTAAGATCAAAAAGGTGAATCATCTACTACAAGAGTATATTCACACCCATCATCTATAAATTTGATACATATATATAATGTATAAGGTACATCCTATATGGCATAAATACAAGGTCTCCCCATAAGTAAGTTATATGTAATTGATTTGGCATTACTTGAAAAATAGTGAGTGTTATCTTGGGGCCGACTAGAAAATCTAATGTAATAGCTTTAAGTGTTTGATGATGGGTATTATCAAAGCCCCTAATATTATGTTATAATTTTTAAATTTTATTCATATTGATACCCAATTATTGTAAGACTATAGAGCTACAAATATTCACTCGTAATCTATTATCCACCAAAATACACTTGATTCCCTTTCTATGTATTTGACTTGTTGACCATTTTTTTGCATAGACAGTTTGTGTTTCCTCTTCATCTGGTTTTCATTCTTCCTTGCTCATTTTTTGTGTTTGGGCCTTTGTTGTTTTGATCTTTCCTTATTTTTCTTTCCATTCATTGTTTTTCCCCTTGGCTTTTCTTTGACTCTGCCCCATTTTTGCCTTAGCCCCCTTTTTACCTTAGCCCTAAAGTGCCCTTTAAAAAAGTTATAAAGGGCCACTTCCCTTTGAAATACCCTTCAAAAAAATTTGGAGGCACTTCACTAGCCTTGTTTTCCCCCAAGTGTCCCTTTAGAATTTTTTTGAAGGGCACTTCTTCTATCCAAGTGACCCTTTGAAAATTTCTTAAGGGTACTTTTTCATCTAAGTATCCCTTGGGAAAAGTTTCAAAGGGCACTTTTGACCCAAGTGTCCCTTCAGAACTTTTTTGAAGGGCACTTTTTTCTTACCCTTTCCCAAATGCCCCTTCAAAAAAAATTTGAAGGGACATTTTGTGTCCAATTACCCTTTAGAAATTTTCTTGAAGGGTTAATTTTGGCCCAGGTGTCCTTCAAAACTTTTCCTTATTTACCTTAATGATATAACCATTTTTTCACATGATGTTACTAATCATATGGGAAATCTAAGGCAAGTGTTTGAGAAATTTAAGGAGTATGGCATGTCCCTCAATCCAAATAAGTGCATCTTTGTTGTCTATAAAGGTAAGCTTTTGGGTCATGTTGTTTCAAAAAAATCCTTATCTATTAACCCCAAAAGGATTGAAGCTATTTTAGGCTTGTCCTTGCCTCAACACAAGAAGGGGATTTAAAACTTCTTGGGGAAAATAAATTTTGTAAGGAGGTTTATCCCAAACTTTGAAACTATGGTAAAGCCTATCATAACCATGCTAAAAAAGAACCAAGATTTTACTTTGACAAAGAAGGTAAGAGCAGTTTTGAAGCAATCAAGAAAGCAATTAAAGAATCTCCTACTATTTTAAATCTAAATTTTTTTAAATATTTAATACTTTATACCTTTTCTAACCTTGACACAATCTCATCTATGCTTATGCAAAATAAGGATGAACATGTTGAGCGGCCAATTGCTTTCTTTAGCTAAGGATTAGAGGAGTATGACGTAAGATATTATTTTGTGGAGAAGTAAGCCCTAACCATCATTAGAGGATTGAAAAAATTCAAGCATATGGTTTCCAACAACAAGATTCATGTCATGGTTTCCCATCCTAGCACCAAGGAGTTCCTCCTAACAAAGGATCTCAATGAAAAGAGAGTTGGATGGATCAAAAAAGTGATGGAATACGACATTGACATTAAGGTAACCAACTTAGTAAGAGGAAGAGGTTCATGTGAACATTTAGCATCTGATTTTCAAGATCCAAAGGAGTAAGCTTTGGTCAATCAAGTTCAAACCCAACTAGTTGATCAAATGCAAAATCAAAGTTGGACACAAGACATCACTAGTTTTCTTCAAAATGGTGAGTTTCCCAATGGCTTGAACAAATATAAAAGGAGGTATTTTAGGTTGTAAACTATTCCTTATTATCTTGTGAATGGCATTCTCTTTGAAAAGGATGTGAACAATGTATTGCTAAGATACATTAACAATGATCATTTTGATATGCTGCTAGAAAATTTCCATAATGGAGCAGATGGTGGTCACTTCTCTCCTAGAACAATAGTTTTAATGATAATGAGATTTGTTTACTATTAGCCTAGTCTTTTTAAGGATTGTTATCATTGTGTTAAGGTTTATCCTCAATGTGATTTCTTTGTTGGTAAACCAAAACTTGTAGCTCTTTCATTGAATCTTATTCAAGTGGACCAAACTTTCATGCAATGGGGCCTTGACTTCATTGACATGATCAACCCTCCATCAAGTGTTAGACACAAATGGATATTGACTACTACGGACTACTTCAAAATGTGGGTAGAGGTTGGTGCATTGAAGGAGGAAAGTGAAAATTCTATATTAAAGTTTTATGATAGCATTGTGACAAAGTTTGGATCTCCTCATGTCATCATCTTGGATAATGCACTTGCCTTCATAAGTGCTAAAACATTTGACTCCACAGCAAAGAGTGGGGTTTATTTAAGTAATTCATCCAACTACTGCCCTTAAATTAATGGATTGGCTGAGTCTACCAATAAAATCCTCATCAAAATCATCAAGAGGACACTAGAAACCAATCAAAGAGCATGGCATAGTAAGTTGAAGATAGCCTTATGGGTAGATAGAATCACTCCCAAAAATTCAACTGGTATTCTCCCTTTGTACTTGTCTATGGGAGAGAAGCTAGGCTATCCATATCATAAAATCTCCCTACCTTGGAACCTGCACAACAACTGGAATTACTTGAAAACACTCCCATGGAGGTCAGATTGATAGAATTAATGTAGCTATAAGAGGCAAGAGATGATGCACACAAAGCTTTAGAACACCATAAAGTTTCATGAAGAAATCCTTTGACCAAAGGAAAAGGGAAAGAGTCTTCAAAGAAGGTAACTTAGTCTTGAAATGGGATGAGGATAGATCAAAACCAAGTAGACATAAAAAGTTTGATACTTTGTGGAGTGGTTCTTACATCATCATTAAGTGCAAGCAAAGAAACTCCTTTTAGCTATCTAAGATGGATGGAGAAGATCTACCTATTCTAGTGAATGGGATCCACTTGAAGTCTTACTTCTAGAGCTTGTTGGCCATGTCTTGTAAATACTTGTTGTTATGTGCTTCCTTTGTTGTCTTTATTTTCCCTAAGTGATTTGTAGCATAGGTGTTTCCCTTTTAGGTGTTTTCTTTCCTTGTGTTTTCTTTGTTATGTTTTTCCTGTATTTACTCTCAGCCATGGGCTTGTTCTTTTTGGTTTTTGTTTGAATCGCGTGACTCCATGCCCAATGTAAGGATGTAGGTAGCTGGTCTTGGACATAGTAGGCATGTCTCCCCTAGAAATTGCTAGAATGTTGACCCTTTTTTGCATAGACAATTTGTGTTTCCTCTTCAGCTAATTTTCATTCTTCCTTACTCATTTTATGTGTTTAAGCCTTTGTTATTTTGGTCTTTCATTGTTCTGCTTTCCCTTCATTATTTTTCCCCTTGGATTTGCTTTGCCTTAGCCCCTTTTTTGCCTTAGTCCCCTTTTTGCCTTAGCCCCCTTTTTTCCTTAGCCCTAAAGTGCCCTTTGGAAAAGTTTTGAAGGGCCACTTCCCTTTAAAGTGCCCTTCAAAATTTTATCAAGGCACTTCCCTTGCCTTGTTTTCCCCTAAGTATCCCTTCAAAAAAAAATGGAAGGGCACTTACTTTTTCTAAGTGGCCCTCCAAAAAAAATTTGAAGGGCACTTTTTTGTCTAAGTGTCACTTCAGAAAAGTTTTGAAGGGAACTTTTTCCCCAAGTGTCCCTTTGGAACTTTTTTGAATGGTACTTTTGCCTTAGCCCTTTCCTGAATGCCCCTTCAAAAAAAAAATTTAAGGGACATTTTTTGTTTAAGTTCCCTTTGGTAATTTTCTTGAAGGGTCACTTTTGGCCTGAGTGTCCTTCAAAACTTTTTTGAATGACACTTTCTTCCAAGATACCCTTCGGATTTTTTTTTAAGGACCTTTTTCTCAAAGGGTGTCCTTTCAAAAAGTTCTAAAGGGCCATGTCCATTAGAAATGCCCTTTGGAATTTTATAAAGGGGATTTTTTTCCCCCTAGGTGTCCTTCAAAACTTTTTTGAAGGACACTTTCCTCTAAGTGTCCTTCAGGAAAAGTTCCTGAAGGGACCTTTGGCTTAGCCAAAACTTGAAACCAAAATTCTTGAAGGAATTCCTTTAGATCTTTGTCTAAAGGAATTAAATTAGTAAAATTATCAAGCCATTTCCTAAGTAATAAACATGACTAAATTACCCATGATTTTTCATAGGACATCAAATTTAAAGCAATCAACTAGTTGTTGGGTCGATGCATGATGTGATGTAGGACATCAAATTTAAAGCAAGTAACTAACCATTGGGTCGATACATGACATGTCACAGGATGTCAAATTTAAGGTCGATAACCAACCATTCGGTTCAATATAAATTGGGTTTCCTAACATGCTTGACTTATTAATTTTATAAGTAGAAGAGCTTGGAAAACTTGAAAGGGTCTTAGTAGTGCAAATCAGGTTTCCCAAGGTGTTTTGCTTATAAGGTTTTATAAGTAAAGTAGGAAAGAAAACCCAAATGGGTCTACAAATGCAAATTAGGTTTAAGCAAGTGTTTGACTTATAATTTTTATAAGTGAATTCATTCAAAAAACTTGAAAGGGTCTAGACATAAGAAAATCAGATTTTTGGAACTGGTTAGCTTATGAGCTTGATCAAATGGCTGATCGATGGCATTGAACCATGATCTAAGTCATTCCTTAAGAACCAATAAAAAGGAAAGGACAAAGCCAAACTAAATGAAAGTGACCTTTTCCATGCCATTGCATAAATTAACAAGCCAAGGGGAAGTGGTTGGGAAGCATCTTCAGAAGGGTGAGCCCATGGCATTCAAGAAGGTGAACAGATCAATTAGAGTGCCTTAATAAGCATCATTGGCAAAAATTAGTTGTAGCTGAGGATAATGACTTCCATTAGATTTTATTCCTCTCTTTGGCACAAGGGAACTCCCTTCTCTCTCTCTCTTTGATATAAATAAGACCCTTGGGTTATTGTTATTTCATCGATAGATAGTACGGTGAAGCCCTACTAGAATGTTTTGCCATTTTCTTGCCTTTGAGCAAAGAAGCATAAGTCTATTTTCTTTCTAAGTTATAGACGTTTTCCTAGGCATGAAAGAGACATAGAGTGATATCAAGTGATGTTTTATCCTTTTGTTCTTTGTCCTTAATGATTTCAAGTAAAGAGTTGATCTAACGGTCATGTAGAGTGCATTTTAACTGTATGAGATTTTGCATATGTGTAACCCTTTTTTGGACTATACAGGTTATTTTTCTAGTTACTTACCTTGTGTGATCTCATTCATTTTGTCTCTACATTGAAATATTTATATTGGAATATTCTAGATCTAAAATAATAGGATTTTATTTTGTTGTATTATGCAAAATTATAGGGCATACGAGTGGATAATAACTTTTGGTGTATCACCATTTTAGACTAGGTTTTTATTTATGCAAATTTTTAACCCTTTTCATCCAAACAAGTTGGTTCAGTAGATTTTATTGTACAAAATCTAATATAGGTAGATATCCCTTTTAACCTAGAGTTCATTTCCAATTATAGGCACATTTTCAGGCCTAGAAATGTCCCAACATTGCCCAAATTTGGAGGAGGCCTGAACAGCCCTCTTTTAGGGTGCAAGATTTGGAGACAATAGTTATGGCACACCTGATGGGAGCAAATTCTTTATTATTTTCATGTCAAGGTGAATTTTATTCTTGACAAGTATCATTTTTATTCTAAAATATAAAATTTGGCAACTCCAAAAGGTGAGGATCCCTAGTTTTAGACCAAATTTCCCAAAGTTTACTTCATGGTCCTCATTAGGTCATCTAGGATATTTGACCAAGAACCTCTAGCTGAAGCTCTTTTTGAGGAACAGCATCCTAAACCATTCCTAGTGATTAGAGAGCCTAGGAAGGTTAGTTTTGAAGATAAAAATAAGAAGAGGTTGATGAATTTGAAGAAATTGAAAATCAAGAAGTAGACAATCAAGAAGACATGGATAGGTGTCAACCCTTCCCTACTTTTAATACCCAACACCCAATAGAACTCCTACATATGACCCCATCCATTTGAATGTTACCAAAAGTCTTCCTAGTTTCAATGGATAGGGCCCTGTTACCCCATTTGAGCATATTAGAGACATCTCTAATTTTCTCAATTTCCATAATGTTACTAGGGCCAACATAGCCATTAGGCTGCTTGTTATGTCTTTAAAAGGAAAAGCACTTGACTGCTATAGAACATTGGAAGGGGGTTGAATTAAAAGTTGAGATGACTTTAAATATATATTGGTAATAATATTTTAAAATAAGATTGATAATGCTTCCCTAATACATCAGTTGAATTTAATAAGAAGAGGTCCAAATAAATCCATGGGAGATTTCAATGAGAGATTTCAAAGAACATGGTATAGGCTACCACCAATCAAGAGACCTCCTCCTAACTTTATGTTTCAAACATACCTCAAAGTGATTAGTACTATTATTGTTGTTATGTTGCATTCAATGGGAGTATTCAATCTTCCAGGTGCATATGAGCTAGTAATTGAGGCTAAGAATAGCTTAATTTAGGCTAGAAAACTTCCTCCAAGAGTTTCCATGCCTTTATTGTCCCACAATTCAATTAAATCTCCAAGCATGTCATAAGTTCCTAATGCCAATGTGAAGCCAAGAGCCTTTTCCAAGAAGGTGGATAATGTTGTGGACAAGGATGAAGAAATCAGATCATTGAGAGCTCAGCTTAAGCAAGCTCAATATTAGGCAAGTGCTCCTCCTAATGCATAATATTATCCTCAACAAGGATATAGAGCTCCATCCTAATATAGTTATCAAGGGAGAGGACAAAACCAACAAGGTTATAGTAGGAAGCTCAATGCATATAATCCAAATTCTACCCCTCCCATAAAGGTTGTTGTTCTAGTACATGAAAATCTAGTGTAAGGAGAGGATCATTTGGACCAATGGGGGTAGCCTCAAGGTCAATTTCTACACGATGATACAGGAACCAGTCATGCTTTGACAACACAAGAGGAAACTACTCCCTACATGATAGTAGAAGAAGCATGTCCCAACTAAAGGGATAGTCATGGAGAAAGTAGTAGCCCAAGTGTGGGAATGATGAATTTCTAAGCAAAAGATGATTTTTTGTTAACTCAAGGCATGTTAGTTGCAGCCAATACAAGAGCTATGATGAGAGCATTGGGAGAAGGCCAATAACCATGGGTAGCTCCAAGTGATTACTCTCTAAGGGCACCAAGTGTTGATCAAAGTGTTGCACCTGTTGCAAGTCATGTTTCCCAACAAAATCAAAATGCAAGTAGGGATGCCATGATTTCAATGTAGCAAACTCAAACTCCCTCGTTATCATTAAAAATGCTAGAGAAGGTGAATTCTCCATCTCTAAACATTTCTAATTCATTGAAGAGCACCAAGGCAAGTATATCCCATTGGAAAGTCTTGCATATACCCAATCAAAAAGAGCTTTTGCAAGAGCAACTAGCAAGCATTCATGTGACCCCTCAAGTTTCAAAGCACAATAGTGTGGCTCTCACAAATTTTCCAAATCATACTTTGGATCCCTCAACCAAGGTTGAAAATCCTCTAGCTTTATACCTCACACTCATTATGGGAGACAAGTTGGTTCACAATTGTAGTATGGACAGTGGAGCAAGCACTACCATCATGCCTAAAGTATTGGCTAATAAGCTGGATTTGAACTATGAGCCACATAGCAAGGGCATGTTACAGCTAGATAGGACTCTAACCAAGATGGTAGGATTGGTCAAAGTTTTTAAAGTATTTTTACATGGTTGCCCAAGTTTCCCTATCATGCAAGATATTGTGGTGGTGGACCTTCTAGCACACTTTGTTATATGCTTGTCAAGGGAATTCACAGCCAAAATAGGAGGATACCTTTCTATTGATTGGTATTTTATAGATTTTAGGACAAGAAATGGGACCAAGATAACTATAAGGACTCAGCGCTTAGCAAGGTTCCACATTGAGCCATACTTGGAGACAATGTCAAATCAGAATTATCTAATCAGCAAGGAAGAGGAAATAGTCATAGATGGTGAAACATTTTCCCCTCTTAAAGGTATTTTTTATCTTTATATTGACAAACACAATAATAAAACACATGGCCTTTATCCTTACACTTTCATTGAGGAGACTAGTTTTGGAGTTTATTGTATACATGAAGAGAACGTTCCAATTCCTTCACTCACCAATGAGGATCATGAACTTGATGGCATGTGGGAAATGTTCTTTGATGGTTCAAGGAATAAATTAGGTGTAGGAGCTAGCATCTTATTAGTTTCTCCACTAGGTAATCATTACTATTCTTTTTATAGGTTTCACTTTAGCTACACTTGCAATGTGGTAGACTATGAAGGCCTGGTTCATGGTCTCCAATGGATAAAGAGGAGAGGAATCAATAAATTGAAAGTCTATGGAGATAGTGAGTTAGTCATTCATCAATTAAGAATTCAAGCTACAGCAAAAAATCCCTTTATCAAGTCCTACATGCATAGGGTATGGGATCTACTTGAAGACTTTGATGCCTTCAACATACAGCCCATACCAAGATACTTGAACAAACATGCTGATAGATTGGCTACAATAGGATCACATTTTGACTTAGCCATTGATGTAGCAAAGGAGAAGGATAAATCTCATATCATATCATTGTGAGACCTTCCATTTTGAATAATGAAGTGTCATGGCAAGTGTTTGAAAGTGTTGAACGCATTACACACTTCTTGCAAAATGAGGCAGGCTTCTCCTTAAGAAATCAAAAGAGGTTACATGATCATTATGAAGAACAAACTCTAGAGCTAAAGACAAATAAAATACCCAAGGGGATGATTACCTTAGAGATTATCTTTAATGAGGATGATTAAAAGAAGAATCAAAGAATGAGAATGTCAACAAAGGAGGAAAACTATGAGAGGGTTTTGATTTTCAAAGACAAACTTTTGAAGATTGGCAAGATATGTTCTCAGCTAGAAAGGCAAGCTTTTATTGCATTATGTAAAGAGTTTCAAGACATGTTTGCTTAGGAGTACAAGTACTTGAAAGGGTTTGAACCAAGTCTATCCCATCACACCATTGAGTTGGATCTTAGAGCTAAATTGTTAAGACAAAAGTAAAATCCTATCAATCCCAAGATAGAACTCATGATGAAAGAGCTAACCAAGTTAATTGAGTCTAGGATTATCTTTCCTATCAAGCACTCAACTTGGGTAGCCAACCTTGTCTCGATTTGAAATAATAATGGAGAAATAAGACTTTGAGTGGATTTTTGTGATCTAAATATAGTGTTTCTCAATGATCATTATCCACTCCCTTCCATGGAGTAAATTTTGTAAGTTATTTCAGGTTCTCAACATTTCTCACTTCTTGATGGTTATTCAGGTTATAATCAAATATTAGTAAATGAAGGGGATCAATTCAAGACAACCTTCACCACCAATTGGGGGACCTTGTCCTACAAGAAGATTCCATTTGGTTTATCCAATGTTGGAGCTACATTTCAAAGGGAAATAGACATGGCTTTCAAAGGTTTGATCAATAAGTTTTTACTTGTTTACCTTGATGATATAACCATTTCTTCAAATGATGTTTCTAATCATATGGGACATCTAAGGCAAGTGTTTGAGAAATGTAGGGAGTATGGCATATCCCTCAATCCAAAGAAGTACATCTTTGTTGTCCACGAAGGTAAGTTTTTGGGTCATGTTGTTTCAAAAAAAGGCTTAAATTTTAACCCCAAAAGGATTAAAGATATTCTAGGCTTGTCCTTGCCTCAACACAAGAAGGGGATACAAAGCTTCTAAGGGAAAATAAACTTTATAAGTAGGCTTATCCCTAACTTTTCAACTATGGTAAAGCCTATCATAGCCATGCTAAAGAGGAAACAAGTTTTTACTTGGACAAAAAAAGGTAAGAGCAATTTTGAAGTAATCAAGTAAGCAATCAAAAAATCTCCTACTCTCTTAAATATGAATTTTCTTAAAGATTTCATACTCTATACCTTTCCTAACCTCGACACAATCTTAACTATGCTTATGCAAAAGAATGATGAAGATGTTGAGCAGCCAATTGCTTTATTCAATTAAGGATTAGAGGAGTATGAAGTAAGATATTATTTTGTGGAGAAACAAGCCCTAACCATCATTAGAGGATTTAAAAAATTTAGGCATGTGATTTCCAATGACAAGATTCATGTCATGGTTTCCCATCCTAGCACCAAGGAGTTCCTCCTAAGAAAGGATCTCAATGAAAAGAGAGTTGGGTGGATCAAAAAAGTGATGGACTATGACATTGACATTAAGGTAACCAACTTGGTAAGAGGAAGAGGTTTGTGTGAACATTTAGAATCCAAATTTCAAGAGCTAAAGGAGCAAGCTTTGGTCAATCAAGTTCAAACCTAGCCAACTGATCAAATGCAAAATTAGACTTAGACATAAGACATCATTTTTTTTCAAAATGGTGTGTGTCCCAATGGCTTGAACAAATCTCAAATGAGGTATTTTAGGCTGTAAGCTATTCTTTATTTTCTTGTGAATGGCACTCTTTAAAAAGGATGTGAATAATGTATTGCTAAGATGCTTTAACAATGATCAATTTGATATGTTGCTCAAAAAGTTCCATAATGGAGTAGATGGTGGTCACTTCTCTCTAAGAACAATAGTTTCAAAGATAATGAGAGCTAGTTACTATTGGCTTAGTCTTTTTAAGGACTGTTATCATTGGGTTAAGGTTTATCCTCAATGTGCTTTCTTTGTTGGCAAACCAAAACTTGCAACTCTTCCATTGAATCATATTCAAGTGGACTAGCCTTTCATGTAATGGGGCCTTGACTTCATTGGCATGATCAACCCTCCATCAAGTGTTAGACACAAATGGATATTGACTGCTATGGACTACTTCACAAGGTAGGTAGAGGATATTGCATTGAAGGAGGTAAATAAAAATGCTATTTTAGAGTTCTACGATAGCATTGTGATAAGGTTTGGAACTCCTCATGTCATCATCTCAAATAATACACTTACCTTCATAAGTGCTAACACTTTTGATTGGGCAGCAAAGAGTGGGGTTAATTTGAGTACTTCATCCAACTACTACCCTCAAGGTAATGGATTGGCTGAGTCTACCAATTTCAACCTCATCAAAATCATCAAGAGGATGTTTGAAACCAATCAAAGAGAATGGCATAGTAAGCTGAAGATAGCCTTATGGGTAGACAAAATCACTCCCAAGAAGTCAATTGGTAATTCTCCCTTTGTACTTGTTTATGAGAGAGAAGCTAGGTTATCCATATCATAAGAACTCCCTACCTTAGAACTTACACAATAGCTGGAATTATTTGAAAACACTCCCATGGAGGTCATATTGATAGAATTAATGTAGCTACAGGAGGCAAGAGATGATGCACACAAAGATTTAGAACACCATCAAGTTCTCATGAAGAAATCCTTTGACAAAAGGACAAGGGTAAGAGTGTTAAAATAAGGTGACTTAGTCTTAAAATGGGATGATGATAGAGAAAAACTAGGCAGATATATAAATTTTTATACTTGTGGAGTGGTCTTTACATCATCAACAAGTGCAAGCAAAGAAACTCCTTTCAGTTGTCCAAGATAGATGGAGAAGAGATGCCTATTCCAGTGAATGGGGTCCATGTGAATTCTTGCTTCTAGACCTTGTTGGCCATGTCTTGTAAATACTTGTTATTATGTGCTTCCTTTGTTGTCTTTTTTTACTTAAGTGATTTTTAGCATAGGTGTTTCCCTTTTAGTTATTTTCTTTCCTTATGTTTGCTTTATTGTGTTTTTCCTATATTTACTCTTAGCCATGGGCTTGTTCTTTTTGGATTTTGTTTGCCTTGCATGACTCCATGCCCAATGGAAGGATGTAGGTATCTAGTCTTGGACATAGCAAGCATGTCTCCCCTAGAAATCACCAGAATGTTGACCCTTTTTTAGCATAACTAGTTTGTGTTTCCTCTTCAGCTAGTTTTCATTCTTACTCATTTTCTATGTTTGGGCCTTTATTGTTTTGGTCTTTCCTTATTCTACTTTCCCTTCATTATTTTTTCCCTTGGATTTGCTTTTCCTTAGCCCCTTTTTTACCTTATCCCCATTTTTTCTTTAGCCCTAAATTGCCCTTCGAAAAGGTTCTGAAGGGCCACTTCTCTTTGAAGTGCCCTTCGAAATTTTTTGAAGGCACTTCGCTTGCCTTGTTTTCCCCCAAGTGTCCCTTCAGAATTTTTTTGAAGGGCACTTATTTTATCCAAGTGACCCTTCAAAAAAAAAATTGAAGGGCACTTTTTCATCTAAGTGTCCCTTCAAAAATGTTTTGAAGGGCAATTTTACCCCAAGTGTCCCTTCAAAACTTTTTTGAAGGGCACTTTTGCCTTACCCCTTTCCCGAATGCCCCTTCAAAAATTTTTTAAAGAGACATTTTTTGTCCAAGTACCCTTCAAGAATTTTCTTGAAGGGTCACTTTCGGCCTGGGTGTCATTCAGAACTTTTCTAAAGGACACTTTCTTCCAAGACATCCTTCAGATTTTTTTTGAAGGGCCTTTTTCTCAAAAGGTGTCCTTCCAAAAAGTTTTGAAGGACCATTTCCATTGGAAATCCCCTTCTAAATTTTTTTAAGTTGATTTTTTCCCCCTTAGGTTTCCTTTAAAACTTTTCTAAAGGACACTTTCCTTTGAGTGTCCTTCAAGAAAAGTTTTTAAAGGGACCTTTGGCTTAGCAAAAGCTCGAAAGCAAAATTCTTGAAGGAATTCCTTTGGATTTTTGTCTGAAATAATTACTTTGGTAAACTTATCAAGCTATTACCTGAGAAATAAACGTAACTAAATAGCTCATGATGTGCCATAGGATGTTAAATTTAAAGAGAGAAACTAGCCATTAGTTTGATACATGATGTGTTATAGGACATCAAATTTAAAGCAAGCAACTAGCCATTGGGTCGATGCATGACATGTCACAGGATGTCAAATTTAAGGTGGATAACTAGGAATTTGGGTCAATACAAAATGGGTTACCCAACATGATTGAATTATGAATTTTATAAGTAAAATGTCTTGGAAAACTTGAAAGGGTCTTGGTAGTGCAAATCAAGTTTCCCAAGGTGCTTTGCTTATAGGTTTTATATGTAAAGTAGGCAAGAAAACCTGAATGCGTTTGAAAATGCAAATTGGATTTAAGCAAGTGCTTAACTTATGAGTTTTATAAGTGAAGTCATTCAAAAAACTTGAAAGGGTCTAGATAAAAACAAATTGGATTTTTGGAATTACTTAGCTTATGAGCTTGATCAAATGGTTTATTGATGGTGTAGAACCATGATCTGAGTCATTCCTTGAGGACCAATCAAGAGAAAAGGACAAAGCCAAAATAAATTAAAGTGACCTTTTCCATGCCATTACACAAATTGGCAAGCCAAAGAGAAGTGGTTGGGAAGCATCTACAGAGGGGCGAGCCCATGGAGTTCAAGAAGGTGACACAGATCAATCAGAGTGCCCTAATAAGCATCGTTGGCAAAAATTAGTTGCAATTGAGGATACTGACTTCTAATAGATTTGATTCCTCTCTTTGGTGCAAGTTACCTCCCTTATCTCTCTCTCTTTACTATAAATAAGACCCTTAGGCTATTGTTATTTCATCCATAGATAGAACAGCAAAGCCCTACTGGAATGTTTTGTCATTTTCTTGCCTTTAAGCAAAGAAGCATAAGTCTATTTTCTAAGTTTTGGACATTTATCTGGGTATGCAAGAGACATCGAGTGATATCAAGTGATTTTTTATCCTTCTATTCTCTATCCTTCATGCTTTTAAGTAAAGAGTTAATCCAATAGGTCATGTAGAGTGCATTCTAGCTATATGAGATTTTGCATATGTGTAACCCTTTTTTGGACTATATAGGTTATTTTTCTAGTTACTTACCTTGTGAAATCTCATTCATTTTATCTTTACATTTAAATATTTATGTTGGAACCTTCTAGAGCTCAAAGAATAGACTTGTATTTTGTTTTATTATACAAAAGTATAGGGCATACGTGTGGACAATAACTTTTGGTGTATCACCATTTTAGACTAAGCTTTTCATTTATGCAAATTTTTGACCCTTTTCATCCAAACAAGTTATTTCAGTAGATTTTATTTCAAAAAATCCAATACAAGGAGCTATCCCTTCAACCTAGAGATTCATTTCCACTTATAGGCACATCCACAGGCCTGGAAATATCCTAATGTTGCCCAAATCTAGAGGAGGCCTGAACAGCCCTCTTCTAGGGTATAAGATTTCGAGACAACATGACCTTCAATAAATAGTGGAATTTCTTATTCTATGACGTGTTTAGGAGGAAAATCTTCATTATTGAATGTGATTACTTGATTGTCATCTTTGAGTGTATTCATAATATAAGCAAATGATGTTGGTTGTATATCATAAGGAAGAGTTGTATCGCACAAAAAATCATATACAAATCCTTGTAAACTATTGATCTTCTTAGAAGCTCCAAAATAAAAAATTTAGAAATGGTATTTATAAGTTGATCGACAATATCATAACCCTTAGATTTATTTATGTGCCTTATGGGAGGTGGTGAGGGTTGTGGGGAAAAATGTTGGCCACCTTTGTTCTACCTCAAAAAATGAGGTATCCATCCTCATTGGGTGTTAACAACATGGACATTGGAGTCTAATACGAGCCTTGGGTGAATAATAAGAACCAGATAAGGATTGAGATAATCATGAAGTTTAGGGATGTGTGTACCGAGGTCATGCATGCCCTTTGGCATCTAGTCATGATAGGTAAGAGCTTGGATTGGATATTACAACAATATAAATTTAGGAAGGATTAAGATTATATATTAGTGTTTTTGGCCTTGTTATGATGATTGGATTTAACTAATGCATATATGTAATGAATAAAAACTTGGAAATTAGGACAATATGTAATTATAAACTTCAAAAGATATGAACTAGATGCATTCATTATGACTTGGATTTTTTAATAAAAATACAAGGAGGATATAACTACTCAAGGGTGTGTTTGCTTTGTAGGCTCTCAAATATACTAATCACATTCATAAATAGTGAATAGATCCATGAAGGAACTAACTACAAAGGATTCCATCATTATCATAGCCATGTTATCTTATCTCATGGGGTATGTTGAGTGTAACTTTTTGGGGCTAATTGTTTACCTATGCAATAGTAGAATAAATGGTTAAAGGCTTATGATGGACGAAAAAAAACCTTAGGCATTTCTAATATACCATGAGATGCATGAAAATTAAAATATGTATAGGTGTTGTCTAATGGCTGAAGTATTGAGGTAGTACCCCCCACACCATAATGTAGGTAAAACTAAAAACTACTTTTCCCAAAACAACAACTCCTATGAGTTCTAAAATTATTAGAACATAGTTTCTAGGAAAACAAAACAAAGTGAAAAAAGAAATCAGAAAGTAGAGGCTAAAAAATAAAGATTCATATTCACCAATATGTTCTACCTTATTTTTTATAAAACACTAAATGTATTATGTTAAATATAGGTGTAAAATTAGAAATATCATAATGCTAAAGATTTATAATATTAATTTATTTTGATTTTGAAAAATTACTATGGAAAGTTATAATTTTGGAAAAGTACTAAATAGGAATATACTTAGCTCACACACTGATATTTGTTGACTATTATGACTTCTTCAATGTGAAAATCATAAGAAGAGATGAATGTGCAAGCTCAATATTATAATTAGGAACAAAAATATAATTTAGACAAGAGTGCAAAAAGTTGATAAAGTTACAGTACACCTAAGTCCATTTATAACAAACTTGTCTCAGTTGACTGTGTGTTGATACTTCTAAATGAACCATAGGTGCTCTTAGTGTTTAAAGAACACTTCTCATTGTAAAATTTAGAAATTTTGAAGCATGAGTTACAGGTTTTCGCAATCTAGTTGCCTATGGTGAAATAGTATTAGAGCAAGATAAACTGTTCCATAATATTTATATGATTTATTGGTTGGGAGCCACCTTGATCCTTTCTTTGTGAAGAAAAGAGAGTCTATGTTAATACTTAGTAAATTATACTCCATATTTAAGCTATAAATTAATCTACATGGATACTTATAATGAAACCAAAACTAAAGTGATTTGGTGTAAAAATGGAGCAAAGAGAAGGGTAGAGAAGAAAATAAATGAGTGATTGCCAATTTTAGTCTCAAACATTATGACAAAGCATCAATTGTAGCTGAGTATGCATTTAAAAAATATATAATGTAACATAGCTTAAGCTCAAATTCCATTATATATCAGGGAAACTTCAAAGGACAATGTAGAGAGTCACAAGTAAAAACTAGGTCTAATTTAAGGATTTACTACTATAATCAAATAACATTTACACATCTAAATACAGAGTAAAATGAAATGAAATAAAACCTAATATCTTCCAACTAATCTAGCATATGCACAAATTAGAAACCCTATGATTATAAAATGCAACTCAAAATTGAAAGACACCATTCAAATTTAGGACATCTACTAGCAATTGAGAGAAAAATTATATTATTAATTGACATCAAATATGGATAATCCTTGAAAATTCCTTGATTATATTAATTTGCTTCAAGTGTACAAAATTTGCTCGAAATCTCTCCCTTTTACAAATGGTAATACATGCTTTATATAGAGATCAAGTAGTATACCAATCAGATACAAAATATAGGTGTGCAAATATAAGGATAGCTATCCTTACAAGTTCTAAAATACACATGCTTTTCACAAACATATTGACCTAGATGCAAATATGCTAACAAACTAACATATGCCTTTACAATGGAATATTCTATTTCAAAAGTTACAAAGTTTTAAAAAGAATATTTTCTAACTTGTTGATGGGATATATGCTTGTCATTATTGAAGGATGTTCATGGCTTTAGGATGTTGCTCATCAACTAGCTCTAGATCCATAGCAGGCTTTAGGATATACTCCTTTGGATCTACCAAGTCATCAAGTACCCTATCATTCCTAGATATAGCTTCTTTAATGCTCCTAGCTTCATTTATCCTTTCTCCTACATTGAATATCAATTCTAGGATCTTACTATTATCAACCCCATATTTGCCTTGGTTTTTTCCTTTGATTTAGTGGGTTACCAAAGTATCCCTATGTTTAAATTCATCATCACTCATGATTCTAAGGATAGTGGGTTATGTAGGATCTATGAGCATGGTCCCAATAAGTTTCTCAATTCTTAGAATTATCTCCTTATCATCTTCTAAGAGTCTTCCCACATCATTGTGCCAAGCACTTAAACTTTGAACTTTGTCAACCATAATTCCCATAAGAGTGCTCAAGTGTCCTAAAGTGATGGTTTTGAATCCTGGGATCTATTTCCTTGCTTGAATTTTGAGAATTTGGCCATTCCTTTACTAAATGAGTAATGGCCATGTGGTAAGCTCATGGGCCTTTGAAAATTCATGAGCACCTTCATGTTGTTGGATCATCTTCCAATGATGAAGTGTGAACCATCAAATTTTCTTGTCATCTCTACCTCAAACAATCTCTTGCCACACATCAAACTCGAGAGTTCTTAGGGCCTCATTAAAAGTATACAAGAGCCTTCACATCATTGGATCAAAATATAGCAATGAAGCATGAACCGTTGATCTGTAGAGATGCCCAAACATTAAGTTAGCACATTATTAATACCATGACTTAGGCTTAAGTCCCTTAGGCTAAGGTTTGTTTCACTTATTAAGCATGGAATAAACCTTAGGCTAAGGAGTTTATGCCTAATTTTTTTTATTTATATGCAAGGGGGCCATGGCCTAAATATTTGAGGCCAATGTTTATGTTGTGTTTAACAAACACAGTGTAAACATTGGTCTAGAATATTTATTCTAAGGCTTATAAAATATCCTCAAAAGGATCAGCATGACATAATGGCCTAATAACCAACACATTAAAACTTTTAGATAGAAGCATTTAGTTTAAATTTTATGATATAAGGACTCTCTTTTAAAACAAGACTTATTAGAAGTCTATAGTTTAAGGTTCATGATGTTTGAATAAAATGGCATGGGGACCTTAAAGTATAGATTTGGACTAGGTTTATTTTGCATATAATTAGACCATATAACCATTTCCACATTTTGCAAATTGAAGATTTCTAGTGTTTGAATGTCTCTTGAGCACTGCTCATAGCCTATAAAGCCATTTTTTAGCCATCCAACAAGATTTTAGAGTGTATTTTTACCCTAAGCATAATAATTCATTAGCTTAAATTTAACGGTCTCATGGATGTCAAATACGTCCTTGCAGATGTCAAATGATATTCATGTGAACATTAATTTTAATCTAGTGAAGCTTTTAATTTTATGGACTTAAAGTTGACAGTCACATGGACATCAAATACATCCTTGTGGACTTTAAATGATGATCATGTGAGTGTCAATTTTAACCTCATAAAATTCTTGTGGCCTATTGTGAGAGTGCCACTTGATACCTCCATGAGGCCTCCTAGGATCTTGGACTTAATTCACTCCATTAGATCAAAATCTATGATGAAGTGCCAGTTGTTGATCATGATCTGAGAACTTGTTCGTGATTGGTTATTTTGTCAAGTGACACCCATTTGTCTTTAATCTATGAATGCAATGGTGTTGAATGTCGATCATTCAATCCTTCTATAACCTTTTGGATTTTCAATTGTGCCTCATTTCATTTGATTGAGTCTTTACGATCAAGTAAGGACCATTGATCATGATGTGAGATCTTGAATATGATTGGTTCAGGGAGTTATGTGCAAGATTCTATTGAGCTTTCCTCATGCCATTCGATCGAAAGGCTAAAAAAAATTACAAACCATTAAATCATCAAAGATGCATGTTGTTTAAGTCAAAGCTCAAGCTTTCCTTGCTCCGTTGGATCAAATGTCATGATAAATCATGGGTTGTTGGATCCTACAAGATGTAAGGAGGTTAAGTTAGGACCATAGAGATATAAAAAGCTTAGGCTTAAGGTGTAAAGACTAAGGTCTCACTCATATTAATAAATATTTTAGGGTTTTAAGATTAAAACCTTAGACTAAATTATAAATCAAAGACTGAGCTAACATAAAATTAAACTCAAAGAGCTAGGACTTAAGCTAAGGTTCTGATTGTATTAATAAATACATCAGGGCCTTAGGGTTAAAATCTTAGGCTAAGTTAGGATATAAAAAAAGGACCTTGCAGAATGATCAAGTAGTTAGGCATACAAAGGAACTTTAAAGGGGGGAAATAATAAAAGGGGACTAAGCATTTTTTAAGTTAAGTTTTAGTTGTGTTAAAAAACATGACTAAGCTTATAACATGAACTTTATCCTTAGGTCTAAAAAATGGATTTTAAAAGGGTTCCCATTGATTTGGTTCCTACCAATATTCAAATTTAAATTGAGGACTTTGGCTAGGGTTTTGAAACATGAAATTCTCAGGGATAAATGCCATGGAACCTGTAAATCGAGCAATAAAGACCATTTATTAGTGATGTTAGTCCAAATTAAAGCAAAATAAAACAAATTAAGCCTAATTTTAACAAAGTTGATGATTTTTAAATTCTAAAAATGGCCTTAACATGATAAATTTTCATGTTTAATTTTAAGGTTTCTCAAGGGTCCCAATTTTCAAAAAATGGGAGTATGTTGGTCCCAATACGGTGACAGGTGCAGATAGGAAAAGAGAGAGAAATCATAATTCTAGAAGTAAAAAATTAGAGGTAGAAGAAAAATATTTCTTTGGACAAGAGCACAGTAGATAGACAATGACAAAGTGCACCCAAGTCCACTAATTAAAGATTTATCTAGGTTGACTATGCATTTGAACTAATCACTTCATTTATTGTGCCTATAGATTGAGAAATCAAAAATATCACACTAAGGTTTTGGCCTTTCAAAAATAATTATGGCTCCTCTTGTATTCAAAACCCTTAGGGAACTTTGATAAATTAAAAACCTATAATAAAAATAGGATAGTGTAATGGGCCTATCTAACCTCAATCACCCCCTTAATGATTGGTCACTACCTATAAGGAGGGAAATCAAGCCCACATATATATCCCACCTAGAGTGAGTGTGAAATTATGTTTTTTTACTGTGTGTATGCATCTAGAAGATGGATTTAGTACATGACAATGATATCCCTTGATTTGGCTTATGGTTGTTCCTTGTGAATAATATAGAATTTGGGTAGAATAGGGCATATTTGCTCAATGTGTAAAAGTGTATGCTCATACCAAGTGAATATCAAGTGAGGATAATGAATGAATCTTGACCTATATTTAGAGTTAAATATTTTGACAATATCTTTTAGTTGACCATGTGAAACATGTGGGAATACTCAAAAGACTGATTTCAAATTTAGAAACTAGTTGTTATTTGACGTAAAATACAATCAACCCAAGTAGATAGGGGTGTAATGCACCATTGTTTGCCTAGAGTGGACTTGTTCAAGAAGATCAAAGACATATGTCCTTTACAAGTAACAATATGAAGATGATTTTAGATATCTTGAGTATTTCATAGTTAGAGTTTTATGTAATAGTAATGACAAATAAAATGCGGATCCCACATATAGATAAATGGCTTAGAGTAATGGTGAATAAGAGTCACGTAATTAGGTGAAACTTGTGTACTTAGGAATATGTCAAGAATTAGCACTATCAAGTACCTGTGACCAAATTTATTTGTCTGCACTTTCATGTTTTACCTTTTTTTGGGCCATCTAGTCTCATTTTTAATTTTCATGCCTTTGCCATCTCTTTCCTTTCAGTTTTTGGTTCTAATTAAACCATAGCATTTGGCCTTACCAAATTTCCACTATTATTTTTTACTTCTTTAGATATTCTAGTTCTAGTTTAGTCTTATCATTCTTAGCTTGTCAAAAATTCTATGTTTTACAATCTTTTAGTGAGATTTTTTCATTTACTTCCATTTATTGACTATCTTACATATACGTGATTTGCTTTTATTTTATTTTTAGCCTTGTATCTTTAGGGTTTCCAAATGTAGTTATTACACTGACCATGATCAAGACTATGATATTTAAATGCATCATTTATGAGAAATGTAAGTTGAGGTATGTATATTCTACATTTATTTTTTCATTTATCACTATTTCTTACAACATTTCCTTTATGCTTTTATTTTGCTATGTATACTTCCCAAAGTGCCATCTCAAATTATACTATTATAACATGTGATGATATTTGGGTGGAGCATATGTATACACATGATATTTTTTGTCTTTATATTTTATTGATTATCTCTCTTATTAGACTTTTTGATACATCAATCTCCTGGAGTGTACATCTTAAGAAGTACACCGAGAATTGGGTAGGTCAACTTATGGTACTTTGGGAGATATGTTTGTATATTATTATGTCATAATTTCATTATTATTTATTTGGAATCTACTAAGTATATTTCTTTCTTCCTTATATGCCTCCTCCTGTCAGTTATGTAGCATTCCATATATTTCTTACTATATTGACCTAGTTGTTATAGTATTTCTCCTACTTGATTATCCATGTGTTGTATCAACCTGGTTGATTAGCTTGGTCAATATAGTTATTAGCATGTTTGTGTTTTTGTACTATATCATAGCTACTGATACAACATTGGGTTAGTCAATACCATTTTACTATATCAATCTAGATCAATACAATCATCTTGAATAATAGTTGATTTTTGGTTTAGATTCATATATAGGGGTCATAATTATCATTCCCAACACACACTACACTCATTTTCTTTATTTTCACTTGAATTTATGCCCTTAATTATTAAAAGGAGTTAGAGGTTAAAGTCTTACTCCTCCAGAGATAAAGTCTTTCAAAATGTATTTGAAGCTCAATAGGAATTGAACCAAGGAGGTGCCCCATAGTCTTTAAAGTTCCCAACTAAAGATAGTTAGGTCTTCATCCTTATCATTTGAGGTATTTACCTACAATATCTCTTATAGAGTGACACTAGAGCCAAGGGGGAGTACTGACCATTACATGGGAATAGTCTTAGGATTGATTTGTGTGTGTGTGTGTGTGTGTGTGTGTGTGTGTGTGTGTGTGTGTGTGTGTGTGTGTGTGTGTGTGTGTGTGTGTGTGTGTGTGTGTGTGTGTGTGTGTGTGTGTGTGTGTGACTCATTAGGTAATTTACCTCCATAATTTCCATGTAAAATATGTTTATCGACCCAAGGGAGGGATTTGAATTTGAAAATTAGTTTTTTGGGTAAGTTGAAACACTGGTAATGTTTGATTGTTTTCAATATTATCTAAAGAGTATAAAATAATGATCTAGAATATGGTGGCAATCTGATTAGGATAATAAAGTGTTATGGCACAAACTAGGGAGATATTATATATGAGAGATAGAAAAATTAGGTTGGCCAAGTCCATAGATATGCAAATGGATAGGGAAAGGGGTTTAAAAGAGTCACATGAGTATGCACAAGTCATGCATGTCAATTACAGGTCAACATTGATGTTGTAATGTGTTTAATACCACATTTAGGTGTCTAAAAATGCCCTCTATTTATTCTAGTATTGAAAATTCTATATTAAAAGGATAAAAGAAATAAAATTGGTACTTCTGGTTAATCACATTTGATGTTAACGTATGCCAAAAATATCCATCTTGCTCCGTGCAAAACTTGTAATAATACTTGTGTTAGGTTGTGGAGCTAAAAGCTTCAACCTTTGCAAACTGAGGAACAGATGGTTGTTGAGTTTTATAGGAACCGGCGTCGGCAGCATGACCGACGTCGGCAGAATCCAGTGCAGAAGGCCACCGGCGATGGCAGGAAGTCGGCCGACGTCGGCAGAACTAGACTAGCAGGGACCGGCGTCGGTCGCCTGTGTGTTCCCAAAGTGTTCGTTTCACAGACAGTTAGTTAAGTGAACGATGAGTTTGCATGTTAAGACCAGCCAGAGTCTTGGGCTGTGAGGATAATTGTCTAAATTAAGAGTCTTAGTTATTGTTTGAGTTAGGGATCTATTTATAGACCCATTGGCATGTATTGTTTAAGGCATGAGATAGAAAGGAAGAGTTCCTTCTAGTTGTAAGATCTATGAGTTACAGGTTGTTGCAAGCTCATTGGGGATCTACATGTAAGTTTGGTCTTTGAATTGCAGGTTGCAGGTTCATGAGAGATCAGCTTGAAGTGCTATAGAGTGCTTGGTGTACCGACAGGGTTATTACTGACTGGTTGGTGAGGTGAACACCAATTCTGTGTGTGAGTTGGTTGTTGGGACCGTTTTTTGTGTAGGAGAGTGTGTATGAGAAGAATTACTGTACACTTGAGGTGTGGCGAATCTCTGTAAGGTGAAAGAGTGTGGCGGCTCTTTGATGTATTCTTTTCTGTATAGTGTTAATACAAGATAGTGTATTGTCTCTCATATTCTGTGCTATTGGTGAATTCTAGTTACTTGTGTTTCTGGTTATTTCCGCATATTCAATTGCTTATATTTGGTAATCATACTGTGCTCTTTCTGAGGAGCAAGATCCTAACGAGTGGATCAGAGCATGTTTGTTGTTCTAGATTCCTGACAACTTGTGGAAATCAATGTTCACTCATGATAAAAAAAAAACTAAAACAATCTAGATCACTGAAATTTTTTAAATTGAAAAGTCAAGGAATGAACACATTTGTGGTCATGTGAATCAAGTTGATATTTGAATTCATTGTAGAATGGGGTGATTATTCCCCGAGGATATTTCATTATTAAAACCATGGGTTGAGAATATATATGCCTCAACCCTTATTGGAGACTGAACAATGTTTGCAATTGAGCATCATAGAAACCTCAACTACACTACTCAAAATATCATCGTAATTATTTTGGTGGAACCCTATACCTTATTCATATGTAAAAGGTGGAACCAAAATCAGGTTCATATGTAAATTTAAAATCTCTAAATCAATTTTTGTATCCAAAAAAATTATTCAAAATATATTTATAGTACCATCATTCCCAAATATAAAAATAAAAAAGTGCACACATTAACAACATCCATGCCCTAAAATCTAATCCTTTTTTACCCCAAAGTCATGTAGAATTCCATAATTTTGTATATTAATCTTCTCAATTTGATAAGTCTAATAACATGTTTAATTCAATCAATGTAAAGTGCTAAATATATTCAATTTGATCCATGTAATGTGTCTCATAATATCATATAATCTATCATTTGTTTGTCATGATCCTATAAAATGCCCCACATATGTGTAAATATATCATTCAATCCCAATTTGAATCATAATTTTTCCCACTATAAGTCATAATTTTTCACCATTTATCTCATCTCCATCATGTAATTTGTTACATCCTGATTCCTCGCCAAGAAAACTTGCTAGATTATTTGTGGATATCTATAGTTAGCAAATTTAGATTTGGCTATTTTTAACTAAGCTGTGAGATATATGTTGTTATGGGACACTAGTATATTACTTAGGTTACATGATCATTTGGATATGAGTTAGTTGTAAGTATATGTTTACTTTATTATCATGTTGATTTGTTATTTTAGTTATATTCTATGATGAATGTATATCAAGACTATTATGGTCTAACTACCTATTTTGTTACGAGGTTGATGCAGGAGAAGTCATCCCTTAGAGTGTGCTAGAGGGAGAACATCACTGGAGAGGGTGACGTAGATAAAGACATTAGAGGATGAAAAAGATCTGGTGAGAATCCTACACACACCACAATAACTAGCACATGTTAGATGCATAATGAATGGTTAGCATAGTGTGTTTAATGTTAATACATTTAGAATTGTTTGTGCATCATTAGCTTAGCTAAATGGTTACTTGGAATTCATTTGGTGTGATTGGCAAGTGTGACAGTTAATGATTTCAAAATGTAAATTTGTGTAATTAGATTTAAATTAGAATTTATTGATTTATTTATCATTAAACCGTTATGGCATTTGGAGATGCTAATCTAAATATACGGATTTTTATAATTAGTGTTAAAAATTATTTGATAGCTCCTAAAAAATTAGAAAGAGAAAAATAATAAATAAAATAAAAAAAGGAATAAAATAGTAATTAAATATTTAAAGGAATATTTTTTTAAAAAATAGAGATTAAATTAAAAAAAGAAAAGCCAGCTTTTAAATACAAAATCCACACCCTTTACATAATAGGGAAGGGAAAAAAATATAAAATCAAAAAAAGAATCTTTAAAGCAAAAGGACTATGCTTTGTTTCATATAAGAGATTTGCCAATTTAGAGGGAAAAAGGAAAGGAAGCACGGAGATAAGGTGGAAGAGTTCGAGGCAAGCAATAGTCCTCAGAATTGTACCATTGTGGGCACTTTTGCAAGGTATGGGAAGCCATTAAAATGATGTATGGGATTTAGTAATAATTATGTCTGAAATATGTATACATTGAAGTCAGCTTGTTATTTTCAACTTGTATAACTGCCCAGTCTAGCCCATTTTTGAATCATTATATAACTATACTTGCATCCTCTATTTTATGAGACTATACTTAAACTAGGCTCTCGGGTCACTAAAGTTTAGTTATTTCGATTTCCTTTTTTTGTATTTTCATCCTCTGAGTGGCATCGCTATATAACTACTCAATCTTTTTTTTTTTAATTTGTACTTTTCCTTTGGGTCATAATATTTTACCCTAAGATCCCTAGAGGTTGTAGTTACATATATATATATATATATATATATATATATATATATATATATATATATATATATATGTATGTATGTATGTATATTGAACTCTGTAACTATTTTTTAGATCTAAAACATGTATAGAATAATTAATATATTTATCTAATTCTTATAGTGCAATGATTTGCTAAATCTATAACAACCACTTTGAATAGGTAGTGTCTTACTCCAAAAAATATAGTGACTTAATAATCTTAAATAAGCAGCAAATTTTTTATATTCATATAGTGATTTTATATATATTAAGACAACATTTAATGTAAAAAAATAGTGATTTATGGTAAGGGTAGTGATTTAATATGCAGGTCAAGCAAATTTTGTATAGCAAAATTTTTTTAAAAAAAGTATGCCATATGTATATATTGATTTTTTATTTTTAGTTATTATGAGTCACTGAATAATTAAGTCACTACATATTGGTTGGCATCGATGTATATATTAATTCCAATCCTTATTGTGTTGTTGCATAATGTTTGTCACTATATGTTTATATATATTGTATTATGTAAATAAATCACTGCACTTGGTTCTAAGAAGTATAAACTTATAGTTGCTTACACTATAGCATCATTATTAGCTTATACGTAGCCCATATGAGTCATTGCTCCTACAATTGAATTCATTACAAATGTGGTGCCACTAGTAAGGGATACTCACCTAGAAAATAAGTGTAAATCCATCAATCCCCAGCATACCTGACTATTTTTATTTTATTATGATATATAATATGTGTCTTGTTTATTTACTACTTATTTATTATTGGAATTACAAAATTATTTCATGATATGAGCTTAAATATTTATATACCAGCATTAATACACGAGATAAAAATAATGGACTACATATAATAAGTGGCTTATAATCAAGTGTTATATATTGGTTTATATATAATCGATCCACAAGTATATAAGTATTATATATTAGTTTATCAACAAGTAGTCTCTATGTATTTATATTTCTGTTGGTTTATTATATAGTTAATCATTATATCCATCTTTAAAATGTTGAGTTGATAGCGTTAATGGGTAATGAACTTTATTTCCATTCATGAATTAATGATTATGTAGAAATATAACTCATGTAAGCTATTAATCTTATTTAGTAAGAGTAGTAACTTTGTTGGAGGTTTGTCTATGATGTCTCTAAAGTGACCAAGGTTATTGATGAGGTGTCATGTGTGTTAGAATGATAATGATAAAGTGTGCTTTAGTGTTCATACATGGTTCTTCAGTGTTTAACTTTATAAGGGAATTGATGGATGATATTGATGGTATGGAAATGTTGTAGAGACCCTATGGGGTGTTATGAGTGCTTAGAATGCTTATAGAAGTGACCAAAATTCATCAAAATAGTCATATGAATGTCTAAACTGAAGTGGTCATCTTGATAGATAAAGTTGAGTGATAAAATTGATGATGTCACATTTCAAACATGTGAAGGTTTCAATATAATATTGATATATGGATAGATTCACCTATGTAAGGAAATCATATGGTTCAAACTTTAGGTTTAAAAATGGAGCATAGCAAAATATATTAAGGTGTAAAGTTGGTTTCTCAAATAGAGTTTACCAAGTAACCATACTTAGCCATGTTTGCATTATCAAAGATCTACGATGAGATTTTCATTGTATCATAGATCTAATGGTGAGAATTTAATCTAACCAGATAATGATTCAATAGAGCATATTGAGTAAAATACTCAAGATTGCACGTGGGGCTACCAAGTGGTAGAAGTTCATTGGAGTCAAAAAGTAAATGTGATTATAAAGCACATGTTAGTGACAAATGTCACAATATAAGAAGATGTGATATTATATTGATGAAAAATGGGTGTTTGTAAAGATAGAGATCGACGGTGTGGGTCAAGTCAAATAGTCAAATGTGCAGAAGGCATGCAAAGCTACCAATTTGCATAATCACATGAGTTCAGATCAAAGATCAATAGTGAGCATTGAAAGGTAACATCCAAGCTACTCCTAAGGAGATATATGGTGCATATTTGTTCAAATTTTTTAGGGATCATGATATGAGATCAAAGTTTCCAATGTTTAACGTTTACATAGTGACCATTGGCATTTGAATTTAACAAAGGAAAAACTAGTGCTCAGTATTTTGCTTATAACTTTTGATCTAAGATGAATTTGAAGGTGATGTAAAAATAAAATTTGTAAATGACTTCAAGGTACATCCAAAAAATTTGATTATAAGATTTTAATTTTTTTACATTCAAAGATATTAAACTCCAAAGTTTATTTTGAGTTTGATCATGTTCTGTAAGTGATCTAAGAAGGATAATTGAGTTGTTCTTGATAGTATTTTGATGTTTTAAGATGATATAACTATTGGAGATTTTTATAGACTCCATGAATACTATATATATGTATTTTTTAGGTTTGATCAATTCATCTTCATTGTGAATAAATGCTTAGAAGTTAACTATGTTTGTTGAAAGCACTGACAGATTAAGTGACTACATTATAGAAGTATTTGGCAGAGTTCTGAGAAAAATTAAAAAGGAAAATAAGCATGGAGATGTTCTATAAGTATATAAGTCTTATGATAAGGCATTTTTTTTCATATTTTACCCCTTATCATTTATGGATAGTCAAAATAGTATAATTGTATTTTGATTGTATGTGATCAGTCTGAGTGGTCATTCTGAGAGAGTTGATTTGAGGGCTTAGAACCTGTGTTGGAATGTCTAAGTAACATATAAATTTTGTAGATATCTTAAAGGTTTCACCTATATGATCTAATAATATGTCTATGTGAAATATTTGAGTTTTTTCTTCATAGGTTTGAAACTGTGTTTTCTGTGCATGAAGACCTAGAGAGCAAGGAGACCTAATTGGTAGTTTTGAGTGTTGAGCTTATGTTCAAGGTGGCATGGACCCATATGGGAGTAATAAATGGGATATTATAAATATTTTTTATGTGTTTAAATCATTGTTAAAGGATTAAGGTGGCCCAAGGAGTTGAAGTTGTAATGTATGCATATGAAGACCTAATTACTTTAGGTCTCACCAAGACCTAATGGTAGTTTAGGGATAATGAGGTATTGGGTGGCTTATGAAGAGTGTGGTTCTCAGATTTAATGTGTGTATAGACATATTTAAAGTGTGTTTCAAATATGTAAAGCATCTTGTCTGACTAAGATGGGTTAAAGTAAGAGAGTTGTATAAGGTCTAATTGGACTAATTATGCTAGTTGTGCATGTGTGGATTCAAGCGAAGGAGGAAACCTTTGAAAGATAAGGTACAAGTTAATAAGGTCCATTAGAGAGTGAAGAAAATTATTCATGATTTTAAGATCAATTTTATGTAGGAAGACACATGGGTCATTGGACCTAATGAGCCTAGAAGAGGTAGTTTGAGCGAATCAGCCCTAGAGGCAATTTGAGAGAGAAGAGTGAAAACAAAGGTGGTCATCATCAGTTGAAGAGTATAAATAGGTTTTCAAGGTGATATGTTCAAGTATATGAGTGTATTTTTGGTCTCCTATGGGGTGTTTCCTCCTTTAAAGGTAAATATTGTTAAAGGTCTAGTTGTTATGGGTGTTTAGCTAGATAGGGGCAGTAGCTCCGTGTGGGATTGGTGTCTCAAAAAACTAAGGGATGGGTTTTCCTTGATTAGTTGGTGTTGCTATAAATATTAGATCTTTTTTTATAGGACTGTAGTCTATCATGTAGGTTTTAATGGGTTTTATCCCCCAAGAGGGTTTCCCACATATATGATGTGTTCATGTGATGTATGTTGTTGTGTATGCTTTGGATGTATGTTCTTTCATGTTTATGTTTCTTGATCAAGTTGATATGTGTTGAATGTTTAAGAGTTGGGAATTGAATTAGATTATTTTTCATAACTGATTCACCCCCCCTCAGTGATTTTACCTCTAATAATTGGTATTAGAGAAAGAATTTTTGTGTAAGTTTAACCACTTGAAGGTGATCTAAGGTAAAAAGATGGCTAATCAGTAGAGGAAATAAAATTTGGAGGTAAGGTCATTGATCAATGCTCTTCAAGGACAATACAAGGCATTCATAGAATAAAGAGAAAAGGTAAGTCTTTTTCAAACCAAGGTTGAGGGAATATGTGAAACAATCAAAGAAGATAAGATGACCAGTTTAGATCTTAAGGATTAGTTAAGGATAATAAAGACAAATCTGATTTTAAAAGAGGAAGAATACAAACATATCAAAACTTAGTTAGAAGAGACAAATGCCAATTTGAGTTCAAAGCAAGGTGAGCATGATAAGTTGAAGCCCAATATTGATTCTGTAAATATTATTGAAGAACAAGCATGTATATTGAAGGATGACATGGCTAAAGAAGCTAAGAGGGATAAGGAGACTATAAAAGATGTCAAAATATAGTTAGAGGCTCTAAGTTCAAGTATTATAGCTAAAGAGGATGAGAACATTCAATTTAAGACCAAGCTAGATTCATTAAAGGATGAGCATGAGAAATTTTTTCTCAAGATAAATAAGACTGAGAAAGAGCAAGAGAGGTTAGCTCAAGACAAGAAGGATGCAAGCACCAATATCAATAAGAAAAGATCCATCAAGAAACCAAGTGCCATGAAGTATGAAATATATTTTAATGTTCATTGTTTTTCTTATCACAAGTTTGGTCATAAGGCAAGAAACTATAGAAGGAAGAGTAGCTGGTTAGCTAGAGGTATGGATAATGTAGTCTATTATAATTGTCATGACATGGGACATACTTCTAGATTAAACCTTAAAATGTATGGGAAAAGATTAACCTAGGTATGGAGACCTAAGACAATTAAGCTTGAGCTTAATGATCCTAAGAGACAAGATGGTATATTTTTTGAGATTCATAATATTCATTAAGTAGAAGGTTTGAATGATGTTATTTGTTTCAGTTGTCATCAAGTTGGTCATATTGCAAGATATTTTATACGCAATCTCTCAGGTCTTAAGAAGGTGCATGGACATCCTATTGTTAAAGTTCAATCCTTGGTATGGAATCCTAAGGAAGTGAAAACTAAGAAAACTAATTCAGTTGAGCTGATAGATCAAGGTGGACTACTTGCTAAAGCAAAAGAAGAATCAGATATGAAGAAGGCTTAGGAATGTTAAGAGAATATGGCATCTATCCAGATAGAAAAGGAGAATCAAAAGTTATTTCAAATTGAGATCAAAGAAAAGACCAAGGTGCTACTTGATACTAGTTCTAAGTTGTGTATGGATACAAGTAAACAACCTACTATTTATGAACAAGTTTCATGTGAAGAACATTAGTTGGTAATGCCCATTGATGAGGTTCTTTCTTCAGTTGAAAGGGTATGTCATGAATATTTCTTATCTCCATATATTTTCAATATAATCTTAAAATAAAAGGAGAATATTGTAGTGGATGAGCATGATGCTTCTCTTAAGCCTAAGAAGAAGAAGAAGAACTATCAGTATCAGATGACTAAGGAGGAAAAGGAATATGAGGACTTATGAGCAACTCCTTATTTCACATTGTTTTAGGACAATGTGGGTTAGGGTGTCTCTATTTAGGCTTCAAAGAGACACTTGATAGTAAGAGGAAGCATGGTGGATGCCAATTAAATTTTGGTTGATGTTGTAGGTCAAGAAAGGTCATCAAAATATATGTTGGTTCTGAAGCTCTATAGGTAGAGAATGGAGGTTCTCAAGTGTCTGATCAAGGATGGTGAGTTATCAATTGCATAGAAAGACTAAAGACAAGGTTGATATATAGTATGAGGAGAATGTGTTGTCATATCATTGATATCATGAAGAAGGTCTCAGAGTTATGTCAATTACAAGTTGTATATGCCATGATGTAAGGGGGAGCATATGTGAAGATGCTTCAATCATGATAGAAGTGTGAAGTTGTCTGCTATAATTGTGAATTCAAGAAGATTGATATAATGACTTAATCAAACCAATCATGTATTTTGATAAGGTATTGAATCTTCATGCATGAGCAAATAGAGTTTGTGAGTTCTATAGATAGATAGGTTTGCAGATTAGAGATCCTAAGTTCAGATTGATGTGTGTCAAAAAATAGATGGCATGAGATGGATCATGATAAAAGTGGGAGATTTGTAAATGGTCAGGTCCTAAGATTAGAGGACTGTGTAGTTGAATTTTAGAGAGAAGGTATGGAAGTAATTGCACAATTTATTCATAGTTGGAGATGGTCTAAAGGTGCTCAAAGGGTGCCTAAGCTTAGGTGACTTAGGGGGAGTCCCTCTTAATGTTTTCAAGTTAAGTTCATGTATTTTTTGATGATCATGTATGTTTTATCTTCATAGAAGCTATGAATGATCAAATAAGAATGTAGCCATGGAACATGTTTTAATAAGCTGAAGGTAAAAAGAGGTATGCATAATGTTAGGGGGAGTCTGTATCATCTCTTAGAGATGATCCTTTCCTATTATTGGTCCTTCAAGTCTTTTTAGGTCCAATTGATTAGGAGTTGACCCCACTTTGTCATTATGTCAAAGGGGGAGAAATTTCTTAAAGAGAGAGACAAAGTCTATGCATAATCTTTGTATTGGTGTTAACATCAATGACAAAGTGGGATATTGTCGGAGATTTGTCTATGATGTCTCCAAGGTGACCAAGGTTATTGATGAGGTGTCATGTGTGTTAGATTGACAATGACAAAGTGTGATTCAGTGTTACTACATGGTTCGTTTAACGTTTTAAAGCAATTGATGGATGATATTTATGGTATGGACATGTTTTAGAGACCATATTGAGTGTTATGAGTGCTTAAAATGTTTATATAAGTGAATAGAATTCATCAGAATAGTAATATGAATGTCTAAACTCAAGTAGTCATCTTGACAAATAAAATAAAATGAGCAAAATTATGACATCATATTTCACACATGTGAAGGTTTCAAGAGAAAATTTATAAATGGATATATTCACCTATGTAAGGATATCATATGATTTAAATTTTACATTTGGACATGGAGCATAACAAATGTTATTATGATGAAAATTTGGCTTCTCGGATAGAGTTTACCAAGTTCCCATAGCCAAATTTGCACTATCAAAGATCTCCGGTGAGTGTTTAATCAGATCATAGATCTAATGATGAGAATTTAATATGACTAGATAATGATCCAATGGAGCATATTGAGTCAAATACTCAAGATTGCATGCAGGGTTGCCAAGTGGTGGAAGTTCAATGGAGTCAAATAGTTAATGTGCTTAAAAGGCATGTGCTAGTAACAAGTGTCACAATCTTAGAAGCTTTTATATTAGATAAATGAAACATACGTGTTTTTATAGATGGAGATTAATGGTGTGGGTTGAGTCAAATAGTCAAATGTGCAGAAGGCACGTAGAGATGCCAAGTGGCACAATCACATCAACTCAAATCAAAGATCAACGGTGACCATCTCAAGGTAAAGTCTTAGCTACTCTTGAGGATATCGATGGTGTGTATTTGATTAATGTTTATATGGAGCATGAGATGAATTCAAAGTGTCTGATGTTTAACATTTACATAGTGACCGTTGGTATTTGAATTTAACAAAGGAAAATCTAGTGCTCAGTATTTTGCTTATAATTTTTGATCTAGGATGAATTTGAAGGTTATGTAAAAATAAAATTTGTAAAGGACTTAAAGTTGCATTCATAAATTTTTATTAGAAGATATAATTGTTTATATAGTCAAAAATATTAACCTATAAATTTGATTGTGAGTTTGATCATGTTCTGCAAGTGACCTGAGAAGGATAATTGATTTGTTCTTGATAGTATTCTGATGTTTTAAGATGATATAACTATTAGATAGTGTTGTAGACTCCATGAATAATATTTTTATTGATTTTATAGGTTTGATAAATCCATATTTAGTGTGAAAAAAGGCTTAGAAGTTGACTATGTTTATTAAATACACTGGTAGATTGAGTGACTACTTTGTAGAAGTATGTTAGAAGAGTTTTGAGCAGAATTGAAGAAGATAATGAGCATGGATATGTTATATAAGTCTCTAAGGATTATGATAAGGCATTTTTTGTCATATTTTTTCCTTGATCAGTTATGGAGTGTCAAAATAGTATAATTGTATTTTGATTGTATGTGACCAATCTGAGTGGTCATTTTGAGAGTTGATTTGAGTGATTAGAGCTTATGTTGGAATGTATAAGGCACATATAAGTGTTATATAGTTCCTAATGGTTTCAGCCATGTGATATAATCATATGGATATGTGAAATATTTGATTTTTTTCTTCAAAAGTTTGAAACTATGTTTTTTGTGCATCAAGGCCTAAAGAGCAAGGAAACCTAATTGGTAGGTTCAAGTGTTGAATTGATGTTCAAGGTGGCATGGACCCATGTGTGATTAATAAATGGGATATTAGGAATATTTTTGATGTGTTTAAATCATTGGTAAATGATGAAGGTATCCCAAGGAGTTAAAGTTGTAATGTAAGAGTATGAAGGCCTAATTATTTTAGGTCTCACTAAGACCTAATTGTGGTTTAAGGCTAATGAGGTATTGGCCAACTTATGAAGAGTGTGTTTCTCACATGTAATGTGTGTATAGACCCATTTTAAGTGTAATTAAAATATGTAAATCATCTTGGATGACCAATATGGGTTAAATTAAGAGATTTGTAAAAGTACAAGGTCTAATTTGACTGATTGTGCTAGTTGTGCATGTGTGGATTCAAGTGAAGGAGAGAACCTTTGAAAGAGAAGGTACATGTCAATAAGGATCATCATAGAGTGAAGATGATAAGTCATTATTATCTAATTAATTTTATGTAGGAGGAAACACATGTCATTGGACCTAATGATCCTAGAAGAGCCCATTTGAGTGAGTTAGTCCTAGAGGTAATTTAAGAGAGAAGAGTGAAAACAAAGGTGATCATCATCATTTGAAGACTATCAATAGGTGTTTAAGGTGATATATTTAGGTATTTGAGTGGGTGATTTTTTTCCTAGGGGGTCTATTTATATTTTCAAGGTAAATCTTGTTAAAGGTCTAGTTATTATAGGTGCTTAGTTAGACATGGGCAATAGCTCCTTGCGGGATTGGTGTCTCACTAAACCAAGGGATGGGTGTTATTTGATCAATTGGTGTCTCCATTTATTGTCAATCCAATCTTATAAGAAAAGGAGAATATTGTAGTGGATGATCATGTTTCTTCTCTTAAGCCTAAGAAGAAGAAGAAGAAGAACTATCAGTATTAGAAGACCAAGGAGGAGAAGGAATATGAGGAGTTGTGGTCAACTCCTGGTTTCACTTTATTCTAAGACATTGTGGGTTAGGGTGTATCTATATAGGCTTCAAAGAGACACTTGATATCAAGAGGAAGCATGGTGGATGCTAGTTGAGTTTTGATTGATTTTGCATGAGAAGAAAGTTCATAAGAAGATATGTTAGTTCTGAAGGTCTGTAGGCAGAGAATGGAGGTTTCCAAGTGTCTTATCAAGGATGGTGAGTTATCAATTGCATAGAAAGATTGAAAATAAGGTTGATATGGAGTATGAGGACAATGTTTTATCATATCTTTGATATAATGAAGAAGGTATCTGAGTTATATAGATTACAAGTTATGTATATCATGATGTAAGGGGGAACATATATGAAGATGCTTCAGTCATGATAGAAGTGTGAAGTTATCTGCTATAGTTAGGAATAGAATAAGATTGATATGATGACTTAATCAAAACAAGTCATGTGTTTTGACAACGTATTGAATCTTCATGCATGAACAAAGAGATCTTATGATTTTTGTAGATAGACAAGTCTAAGGATCATAGAATCCTAAGTTTAGATTGATGTATGTCAAAGAACAAATGACATGAGATGGAGCATGATGAAATGAGGAACTTTGTAAATGGTCATGTGCTTATATTAGAGGATTATGTAATTTAATTTGAGAGAGAAGGTATGGAGGCAATTATGTGATTTCTTCATGGTTGGAGATGATTTGAAGGTGCTCAAAGGGTTCTTAAGCTTAGGTGACTTAGGGTGAGTCCTTATTAATGTTTTCAAGGTAAGTTCATGAAGTTTTTTATGATCATATATGTTTTATCTTCATAGAAGCTATGAATGATCAAAGAACAATGTAGTCATGTATCATGTTTTAAGAAGCTCAAGGTAAAAATAGGTATGCACAATGTTAGGAGGAGTCTGTATCATCTCTCAAAGTTGGTCCTTTCCTATTATTTGTCCTTGAAGTCTTTTTAGGTCCATAGGATTAGGAGTTGATCCCACTTTATCATTATGTCAAAGGGGGAGAAAGTGATCGAAGAGAGAGATAGAGTCTATGCATATGCTTTGTTTTGGTGTTGATAACAATTAAAAAGGGGGATATTATTGGAGGTTTGTCTATGATGTCTCCAAGGTGACTAAGGTTGTTTATGAGGTGTCATATGTGTTAGATTGACATTTAAAAAATGTGCTTCAGTGTTCCTACATGGTTCTTTAGTGTTTGAATTTGTAAGGCAATTGATGGATGATATTTATGGTATGGACATGTTTTAGAGACCCTATGGGGTGTTATGAGTGCTTATAATACTTATGGAAGTGAATGAAATTCATTAAAATAGTCATACAAATGTCTAAACTCAAGTAGTCATCTTGATAGATAAAGTTGAGTGACCAAATTGATGACATCATATTTAACACATGTGAAGGTTTAAATAGTATTTTGATATATGGATAGATTCACTTATGTAAGGATATCATATGGTTCAAATTTTAGGTCTGGTCATGGAGCGTAGCAAAAGTTATTAAGGTGAAAAGTTAGCCTATCGGATAGAGTTTACCAAGTTCCCATACTTAGCCAAATTTACATTATCAAAGATATATGATGAGTGTTTAATCATATCATAAATCTAACAACAAGTGTTTAATTTGATCAGATAATGATCCAATGAATCATATTGATTAAAATAGTCAAGATTGCACATAGCGTTGCCAAGTGATGGAAGTTTATTAAAGTCAAATAGTCAATGTGCTCAGAAGGCACGTGTTGGTGAAAAGTGTCACAATATTTTAAGATTTGATAGTAGATAAATAGCATATGGGTGTTTTTATAGATGGATATTGATGGTGTGGGTTGATTCAAATAGTCAAATATGTAGAAGGCATGTAGAGTTGTCAAGAGGCACAGTCATGGGAGCTCAGATCCAAGATCAATGGTGAGCATTGTAAGGTAAAGTATAGGTTAATATTGAGGATATCGATGGTTCATATTTGTTCAAATTTTAAATTGATCATGAGATGAGGTCAAAGTGTTTGAATTTTAATGTTTACACAGTGATCGTTGGCATTTAAATTTAATAAAGGAAAAACCAGTGCTCATTATTTTTGCTTATAACTTTTGATATAAGATGAATTTGAAGGTGTTTAAAAGAGTAAATTTGTAAAGGACTTAGATTCAAATCCATAAAATTTGATTAGAATATCTGAATTTTTATATAGTCAAAGATATTAATCTCCAAATTTAACTGTGAGTTTGATCATGTTCTGCAAGTGACCCGAGAAGGATAATTGATTTGTTCTCTATAGTATTTTGATGTTTTAAGATGATCTAACTATTTGAGAGTGTTATAGACTCCATGAAGACTATTTTTATGGATTTTTAAGGTTTTATAAATTTATATTTAGTGTGAACAAAGGCTTAAAATTTAAATATGTTTGTTGAATGCACTGGCAGATTGAGTGACTATTTTACAAAAGTATGTTGGAAGAGTTTTGAGTAGAATTGAAGAATAAAATGAGAATTAAAATGTTTTATAGGTCTCTAAGTATTATTAGAAGGCATTGGTTGTCATATTTTTCCCCTGATCAGTTATGGAGAGTTAAAATAGTATAACTATATTTTGACTATATGTGACCAGTCTGAGTGGTCATTCTGAGAGAGTTGATTTGAGTGCTTAGAGCCTGTGTTGGAATGTTACAGGCACATATAAGTGTTGAAAATGTCATAAATATTTCACCCATGTGATCTAATCATATGGATATGTGAAATATTTGATTTTTTGCTTTAGAATTTTGAAACTGTGTTTTCTATGCATGAAGGCCTAAAGAGCAAAAAGACCTAATTGGTAGGTTTGAGTGTTGAGTTGGTTTTCTAGGTGTAATGGACCCATATGAGAGTAAGAAAGGGGATATTATAAATATTTATTATGTGTTTTAAGAAATTTTAAAGTATGAATGTGGCCCTAGGATTTAATTTTTTTACGTATAAGTATGAAGGCCTAATTGTTTTAGGTCTCACCAATACCTAATGGTGGTTTGGGGCTAATGAGGTATTAGACAATTTACAAAGAGTGTGGTTCTCACATATAACATGTGTATGGACCTATGTTAAGTGTGTTTCAAATATTTAAAAAATCTTGGATGTCTAAAATGGGTTAAAATAAGAGAGTGGTATAACTACAAGGTCTAATTGGACTAATTATGCTAGTTGTGCATGTGTGGATTTTAGCGAAGGAGAAAACCTTTGAAAGAGAAGGTATAGGTTAGTAAGGACTATCAAAGAGTGAAGAGGATAAATCATGTTTATCTGATCAATTTTATGTAGGAGGACACATAGGTCATTGGACCTAATGAGCCTAGAAGAGGTAATTTGAGTGAGTTAGCCCTAGAGGCAGTTTGAGAGAGAAGAGTGAAAACAAAGGTGATCATCATCATTTGAAGACTAGAAATAGGTTTTTAAAGTGATATATTTAGGTATATGATTGTGTCCTTAGTTTCTTATGGGGTTATTTCCTCCTTTCAAAATAAAGCTTGCTAAAGGTCTAGTTGTTGTGGGTGCTTAGCTAGACAGGGGCAGTATCTCCTTATGGGATTGGTGTCTCACTAAACTAAGGGATGGATTTTCCTTGACCAATTGGTGCTGGTCTAAATGTTTGATTTTATTTTATAGGATTATATTCCATCTTTAAAGGTTTAGTGGGTTTTATCCCCCAAGAGGGTTTCCCACATCTATGATGTGTTCATGTGATGTATGTTATTATATATGCTTTGGATGTATGTGCTTTCATGTTTATGTTACTTGATCAAGTTGATGTATGCTGAATGTTTTAAAGTTGGGAATTGAATTATATTATCTTGCATCATTGATTCACAATCCCCCCTCTTAGTGAATGTACCTCTAACAATTGGTATCAGAGTATGACCTTGTGTGCAAGTTTAACCACTTGAAGGTGATCCAAGGTACAAAGATGGCTAAACAGTTGAGGAAATAAAATTTGGAGTTAAGATCATTGATCAATGCTCTTCAAGAACAAGCCAAGGCATTCATGGAATAAAGAGAAAAGGTAAGTATTTTTCAAACCAAGGTTGATGGAATATGTGAAATAGTTAAAGAAGATAAGATGACCATTTTGGATCTTAAGGATCAATTAAGGACTACAAAGATAAATCTAAATTCAAAAGGGGAAGAATGCAGACATCTCAAATATCTATGGTGAGAATTTAATTGGATCACATATCTAAAAATGACCATTTAATCTAATTGGATAATGATCCAATAGAGCATATTGAGTCAAATAGTAAAGATTACATGGGGGGCTACCAAGTGGTGAAAGTTTGTTGGCATCAAATAGTCAATGTGCTCAAAAGGCACATGTTGGTGAAAAGTGTCACAATCTTGGAAGATTTAATGGTATAAAAAAACCATGCAATTTTTCATATAGATGGAAATCAATGGTGCAGGTCAAATCAAATAGTCAAATATGTAGAAGGCATGTAGAGCTACCAAGTGTCACAATCATGGGAGCTTGGATCGAAGATCAAAAGTGAACATTATAAGGTAAAGTATAGGATACTCTTAAGGAGATCAATGATGTGTATTTGTTTAAAGTTTTTATAGAGCATGAGATGAGGTCAAAGTGTCTTATATTTAATATTTCATAGTGACTGTTGGCATTTAAATTGAACAAAGGAAAACCAGTGCTCAGTATTTTGATTATAACTTTTGATCTAGGAAAAATTTGAGGGTGATGTAAAAAAAATTATAAATTAATTCAATGCACATATATATAAGTTCATTATAATATCTAAATGTTTGTATAATCGAAGATATTAAGCTCCAAAGTTGACTATGAATTTGATCATGTTCTGCAAGTGACCTGAGAAGGATAATTGAGTTTTTCATGATAGTATTTTGATGTGTTAAGATGATTTAACTATTGGAGATTATTTTATACTCCATGAAGATTATATGTATGGATTTTTTAGGTTTTACCAATCCATGTTCAATGTGAACAAAGGCTTATAATTTGACTATGTTTGTTGAATCCACTGGCAGATTGAGTGACTACTTTGCAGAAGTATGTTGGAAGATTTATAAGTAGAATTAAAGAAGAAAATAAGTATGGAGATGTTTTATAAGTCTCTAAGGCTTATTATAAGGCATTTATTTCCATATTTTACCCATGATCAATTATGGAGAGCCAAAATAGTAAAACTATATTTTGACTATATGTGACCAGTCTTAGTGGTCATTATGAAAGAGTTTATTTGAGTGCTTAGAGCCTGTGTTGTAATGTCTAAGGCACATAGAAGTGTTGCATAGATCCTAAAGGTTTAACCCATGTGATCTAATTATATGGATATGATAAATATTTGAGTTATTGCTTAATAATTTTAAAACTATGTTTTTTGTATGTGAAGGCCTAAAGAGTAAGGAGACCTAATTGGTAGGTTCGAGTGTTGAGTTGGTGTTCAAGGTCGCATGGACCCATATGGGATTAAGGAAAGGGAAATTTTTAAATAGTTTATATGTGTTAAAATAATTTTTAAAGGATGAAGGTGGCCCAAGGATTTGAAGTTGTAACGTATGAGTATGAAGGCCTAATTATTTTAGGTCTCACCAAGACCTAATAGTGATTTGGGACTAATGAGGTATTGGCAAACATATTAAGAGTGTGGTTAGCACATGTAAAGTGTGTATGGACCTATTTTAAGTGTGTTTAAAATATTTAAATCATATTAGTTGACCAAGATAGGTTAAATGAAGAGAGTGGTATAATTATAAGGTCTAATTGGACTAATTGTGCTAGTTGTGCATGTGTGGATTCAAGTGAAGGAGAGAACCTTTGAAAGAGAAGGTATAGGTTAGTAAGGACCATCAAAGAGTGAAGAGGATTATTCATGTTTATTTTATCAAGTTCATGGAAGAGGACAAATAGATCATTCGACCTAATGAGCCTATAAGAGGTAGTTTGAGCGAGTTGGCCCTAGAGGTAGTTTGAGAGAGATGAGTGAAAACAAAGGTGGTCATCATCAGTTAAAGAGTAGAAATAGGTATTCAAGGTGATTTATTTAGTTATTTGAGTGGTTATTTAGTTTCCTAGGTTTTGGTTCCTCCTTGCAAGGTAAAGCTTTATAAAGGTCTAGTTGTTATGGGTGCTCAGCTAGACAGGGGTAGTAGCTCCTTTTCGGATTGATGTCTCACTAAACTAAGGGATAGGTGTTCCTTGACCAGTTGGTGCAAGTATAAATGCTATATCTTGTTTTATAGTATTGTATTCCATATTGTATATTTCAATGGGTTTTATCCCCTAAAAGGGTTTCCCACATATATGATGTGTCCATGTGATATATGCTCTTATGTATGCTTTGGATGTATGTGCTTTCATGTTTATGTTACTTGATCAAGTTGATGTATCATAAATGTTTAATAATTGGGAATTAAATAGGATTATCTATCATCATTTATTCACCCCCCCTCTCAGTGATTATACCTCTAACAATTAGTATCAAAGCAGGACCTTCTATGCAAGTTTAATCATGTGAAGGTGATCCAAGGTACAAATATATCTAAGTAGTTAAGGAAATAAAATTTAGAGTTAAGGTCATGGATGAATTTTATTTAAGATAAAGCCAAGGCATTCATGGAACAAAGATAAAATGTAAGTCTTTTTCAAATCAAATTTTAGGGAATATGTGAAACAATCAAAGAAGATAAAATTACCATTTTGAATTTTAAAGATTACAAAGACAAATTTGAGTTCAAAAGAGGAAGAATTTAGACATCTCAAAACTTAGTTAGAAGAGATAAATGCCAAGTTGATTTCAAATCAAGATGAGCATGATGAGTTAAATTCAAATCTTGATTTTGTAAAGATTATTGAAGAGCAAGCATGTAGATTTAAGGATGACATGGCTAAATAAGTTAAGAGAGATAAGGAGACAATAGAAGTTCTCATAATATAGTTAGAGGTTGTAAGTTTAAGTATGAGATCTAAAGAAGATGAGAGCATTCAATTGAAGATCAAGCTAGATTCATTGAAGGATGAGCATGAGCAATTTAAAGGTAAATAAGATCGAGAAAGAGCAAGAGAGGTTAGCTCAACTCAAGAAGCATTTAAGAACCATGATCAATAAGAAAAGGTCCATCAGGAAACCAAGTGCCATGAGGTATAAAATATATTTTAATGGTCATTGTTTTATTTGTCACAAGTTGGTCATAAGGCAAGAAACTGTAGAAGGAAGAGTAGTTGGTCAGCTAGATGTATGGATATTGTGGTCTGATATAATTGTCATGACATGGGACATACAGCTAGATTTTTCCTCAAAATACATGGGAAAAGACTATCCCAGGTATGGACACCTAAGACAATTAATCTTGATCATAATTATCTTAAGAGACAAGATGGTATGTTTACTGAGATTCATAATAGTCATCAAGTAGAAGGTATGAATGACGTTATTTCTTTTAGTTGTCATCAATTTGGTCATATTACAATATATTTTATAAGCAATCTTTCAGGTAATAATAAGGTTCATGGACATCCTAGTGTGCTCAAGAAAGGCTAATCCTTGGTATGGAATCCTAAGGAAGTGAAGACCAAGAAAACTAATTCAGTTGAGATAAAATATCAAGGTAGATTGTTAGCTAAAGCAAAAGAGGAATCAAATATGAAGAAGGTTTAAGAATGCCAAGAGAATATGTCATCTATTCAGATAGAAAAGGAGAATAATAATTTAGTTCAAGTTGAACTCAAAGAAAAGACCAAGGTGATAGTTGAGACTAGTTCTGAGGTGTTTATGGATACAAGTAAACAACCTATTATTGTTAAAGAAGTTTCTGTGAAGAACATCAGTTTTCAATGCCCATTGATGAGGTTCTTTCTTTAGTTGAAAAGGTATGTCATGAATCTCTGTTGTCTCCGTATATTATCAATCCAATCTTAGAAGAAAAGAAGAATAATGTGGTGGATTAGCATGTTGCTTTTCTTAAGCCTAAGAAGAAGAAGAAGAACTATCAGTATCATATGACCAAGGAGGAGAAGGAAAATTAGGAGTTATGGGAAACTCCTGGTTTCACATTGTTCTAGGACATTATGGGTTAGGGTGTCTCTATCTAGGCTTCAAAGAGACACTTGACACCAAGAGGAAGCATGGTGGATGCCAGTTGAGTTTTGGTTAATGTTATAGGAAAATAAAGGTCATAAGAAGATATGTTGGTTTTGAAGGGTTGTAGGTAGAGAATGGAGGTTTCCAAGGGTCTACTCAAGGATGGTAAGTTATCAATTTCATAGAAAGACTGAAGATAAGGTTGATATAGAGTATGAGGAGAATGTGTTTTCATATCTTTGATATCATGAAGAAGGTTTTAGAGTTATATAGATTACAAGTTGTGTATGCCATGATGTAAATGGTAGCATATGTGAAGATGCTTCAGTCATGATAGAAGTGTGAAATAATCTACTACAGTTATGAATTCAAGAAGATTGATATGATGACTTGATCAAAACAAGTCATGTGTTTTGACAAGGTATTGAATCTTCATACATGAGCAAAGAGATCTTGTGAGTTTTATAGATAGATATGTCCAAGGATCAGATAATCCCAAGTTTATATTGATGTATGTCAAAGAATAGATGACATGAGATGGAGCATGATGAAAGGGGGAGCTTTGTAAATGGTCAGGTCTTAGGATTAGAGGACTGTGTAGTTGAATATAAGAGAGAAGATATGGAGGAATTTGTGTGATTTATTCATGGTTGGAGATGGTTTGAAGGTTCTCAAAGGGTGCCTAAGCTCAGGTGACGTAGGGGGAGTCCTTCCTAATGTTTTCAAGGTAAGTTCATGTAGTTTTTTATGATCATGATTATTTTATCTTCATAGAAGCTATATATGCTCAATGAAGAATGTAGTCATGGAGAATGTTTTAGGAATATCAAGGTAGAAATAGGTATGCATAATGTTAGGGGGATTCTATATCATCTCTCAGAGGTGGTCCTTTCCTATTATTGGTCCTTGAAGTATTTTTAGGTCTATAGGATCAGGAGTTGATCCCATTTTGTCATTATGTCAAAGGGGGAGAAAGTGCTTAAAGAGAGAGACAAATTCTATGCATAAGCTTTATATTTGTGTTGACATCAATGACAAAGGGGGAAATTTTTGGAGGTTCGTCTATGATGTCTCCAAGGTGACCAAGGTTGTTGATGAGGTGTCATGTGTGTAAGATTAACAATGATAAGGTGTGCTTCAATGTGCTTCAGTGTTCCTAAATGGTTCTTTAGTGTTTGACATTTTAATTCAATTTATGGATGATATTGATTGTATGGACATGTTTTAGAGACCATATCGGGTGTTATGAGTGCTTAGAATGCTTATGGAAATGAACAAAATTCATTAGAACAGTCATATGAATATCTAAACTCAAGTAATCATCTTGACATATAAATTTAAGTGAGTAGATTAATGATGTCATATTTCATACATGTGAATGTTTCAAGAGAATATTGATATATGGATAGATTCACCTATGTAAGGAGATCATATGGTTCAAATTTTAGGTCTAGACATGGAATGTAGTAAAAGTTATTAAGGTGCAAAGTTGGCTTCTCAAACAGAGTTTACCAAGTTTCGATGCTTGGATAAATTTTCATTATCAAAGATCTACGAAGAGCATTTAATCAATCATATATATAATGGTGATCATTTTATCTGACTGGATAAAGATCCAATGGAGCATATTGAGTCAAATAGTCAAGATTGCATGTGGGGCTACCAAGTGGTAGAAGTTCATTTGAGTCAAATATTCAATGTGCTCAAAAGGCAAACATTGGTGAAAATTATCACAATATTATAAGCTTTGATATTAGACCAAAGGCACATGGGTGTTCATATAGATGGATATTTATGGTGTGGGTTGAGTCAAATAGTCAAATGCACAGAAGGCACATAGATCTACTAAGTGGCACAATCATAAGAGTTTAGATCGAATATCAATGATGAGAATTACAAGGTAAAGTTTAGGATACACTCAAGGATATTGATGATGCATATTTGTTCAAATTTTTTAGCGAGCATGAGATGAGGTCAAAGTGTCTGATGTTTAACGTTTACAAAGTGACCATTGGTATTTGAATTTAACAAAGGAAAAACTAGTGCTTAGTATTTTTCTTATAACTTTTGTTCTAGGATGAATTTGAAGGTAATGAAAAAATAAAATTTGTAAAGGACTTCAAATCACATCTAAAAATGTTGATTAGAAGATCTGAATGTTTTTATATACAGTGATATTAAGCTCTAAATTTATCATGAGTTTGATCATGTTCTGTAAGTGGCCCGAGAAGGATAATTGAGTTGTTATTGATAGTATTTTGATGTTTTAAGACTATATAACTATTGGAGATTGTTGTAAAATCCATAAATATCATATTTATGGATTGTGGAGGTTTGAACAACCCATATTTAATGTGAACAAAGGCATAGAAGTTACCTATGTTTGTTGAATGCACTAGCAGATTGAGTGACTTCTTTGTAGAAGTATGTTGGAAGAGTTCTGAGTAGAATTTAAGAATAAAATGAGAATGGAGATGTTCTATAAGTATTTAAGGCTTATGAAAAGGCATTGGTTTTCATATTTTTTCCTTGATCAGTTATGGAGAGTCAGAATAGTATAACTATATTTTGATTGTATGTGAATAGCCTAAGTGGTCATTTCGAGAGAGTTAATTTGAGTGCTTAGAGCATGTGTTAGAATGTCTAAGGCACATAGAAGTTTTTAAAAGGTCTTGAAGGTTTCACCCATGTGATATAATCATATGGATATGTGAAATATTTGATTTGTTACTTCAGAACTTTGAAACTGTGTTATCTATACATGAAGGCCTAAAGAGCAAGGAGACCTAATTAATAGGTTCGAGTGCTGAGTTGGTATTCTAGGTGGAATGGACCCATATGGGATTAATAAAGGGGATATTATAAATAGTTTTTATGTGTTTGAATCATTGTTAAATGATGAAGGAGGCCCAAGGAGTTGAAGTTGTAACATATGACTATGAAGGCCTAATTATTTTAGTTCTCACCAAGACGTAATAGTGGTTTGGGGATAACGAGGTATTGGCTAGCTTATGAAGAGTGTGGTTCTCACATTTAATGTGTGTATGTACATATTTTAATTATGGTTTAAATATGTAAAGCATCTTGGCTGACTAAAATAGGCTAAAATAAGAGAGTGGTATAAGTACAAGGTCTAATTGGACTAATTGTGCTAGTTGTGCAAGTGTCGATTTAAGTGAAGGAAAAAACCTTTGAAATAGAAAGTATAGATCATTAAGGACCATTAGAGAGTGAAGAGGATCAATCATGGTTGTCTGATTAAGTTTATTTAGGACACATAGGTCATTGGAACTAATGCGATTAGAAGAGGCAGTTTGAGTGAGTTAGCCTTAAAGGCAGTTTGAGAGAGAAGAGTGAAAATAAAGGTGACCACATTAGTTGAAGAGTATAAATAGGTGTTCAAGGTGATCTATGCAGGTAGTTGATAGGGTGCTTGGTTGCCTAGTGGGTTGGTTCCTCCTTTTAAGGTAAAGCTTGCTAAAGGTCTAGTTGTTTTGGGTGCTTAGTTAGACAGGGGTAGTAGTTCCTTATGGGATTAGTGTCTCACTAAACTAAGGGATGGGTATTATTTGATCAGTTAGTGTTGGTCTAAATATTGGATATTTTTCTAAAGGACTATAGTCCATCTTGCAAGGTTTAGTGGAAGAGGGTTTCCAACATATATGATGAGTTCATATGATGTATACTCTTATGTATGCTTTGGATGTATGTGTTTTCATGTTTATGTTGCTTGATCAAGTTGATGTATGTTGAATGTGTTCTTGTGATGTATGCTCTTATGTAGATAAGTTAATATAATTACATTATATATTTGCATTTTGATGTGCTCTCATGACATTAGAGATCAGTGAGTGTGATGTAATATGATAGTTTGTTATTATCACACTTTGAGTATTTCATAAAGTCTCTATAGATTCCTATGATGTAATAAATTTTTGGTATATGTGTTTAATTTTAAAAATCACATGTTTCTAGTTGACCCTAGTGGGGTTGTAAAATGTGATATCAGAGTTGTAGCTTCAACTCTAGGACCTAATGAGTCCATTAGCATTTGTGTGTCATTTTGTTCACCATAGTGAACCTAGTGACATTAAGTATTGCATGACTATTTTGGATTTGTAGTGCCTTAGTTAAAAACTATGTTACACCATGATTGGAGTTTTGAGACATTTGTGAAATGTATGTGGGGAACATTGAGTCTATACCCTTAGGAGCACTTATACCATTTTTATTTGTATAGAGGATTGTTTTTTTTAGTATCCCAATGCTAATGGTTATTTAAGAGGTTTGAGTAGGTGAGTGTAGAGCACAGTTCATGAGTTGTAGATAAGAGATTTTTATTGTAGTTTGATCATTTAGATCAAACACCTCAAGTATGATTACATCTTTCTTGGTAATCAAGTCGCCTTCACCATTTGTATTTTGTGTTGTGAATGTTTTATAAGCATGGGATGCTTCTCATTTAATTATATGTGCTTTAGTTTTTGTGTCTTTTATTCACTAATATTAGGAATGAAAAACCCTATAAGACCATTTTTAGTTAGTACCACCTAGGGCGGTGGGAATGTTCTTGTAGTAAAGTGTATATGTTTTGGTTGAGAATTCCTATGTGCAGGAGTTTGTTTAAAGATATGCACCCTTAAGCTATGTGGTTGAGGAAGTAGTTTCATATCTCTTTATTATCTTAGAGGTGAGTTGTTATTATCTTATTCTCCTTTGACATTATTATAAGCTATCGAGAGGATTCATATTTTCATGATATTGATTTACTATTCCTTTAAACAGAAACTTGTTTCTAAAATGTTATTTTGGCCATATTCCTTGGAGTTCATGTGATAAATGTCTTCTACTTCTTGTTGAGAGAGAATTTATAGGATTTAATGAATTGATACATCTTTATGGTTAGTATTTTATTTTTCTTAGTTATGAAAATAGATTGCGAAACTATACTTACAGATTTGGTAAGTAGGTAGTGATTTGGAAACATAGAGTTGTGTTTTATTTTTACCTTGTGAGGGTATGTAGGAGTTTTTTAGATGATAGTTCTCTATTTCTCACTTGTGACTCTTTAGGGTCACTACTTTATCTAACTTGTGATCTTAGACCATGTGAAGTGGTGAACCTTAAATTTATATTAATTATAGAATAAGAATTATAAGTTGATTATAATTGTTAGGTTATTATATACCCTTATTTAAGACTGATATTATTCTCTTTTGTTAGAGCATGTTGTTTTGAAATATATTTTGTACCTTCATCGAGATTGAATAGGGTATATGATGTGCATAACATATTAACAATCTAGGGGTTGAGATAAACTTTTAATTTGTTGTATTCTAGCCAAGCAAATAGGGGGAAAGGATGGTGTGATCTTTGGCCTTTGTATGTTATGTTAATTTTAACACTATTTCCTCTTAACTATGCATATAACAGAATAGGTTAAGCTGGAAAATATGATACTAGTTATGTTTGGCTAGTAGAAAATTAATATAATTACAGATTGATTGTATGATTTCTCTTGTATGTATATTGATAATCTAGAATTATTTAGCACATATTATTGCTTTCTATGATTTGTTAGTATAAAATTGTGATTCATTGAATATTATGCACTTTTAGGAAGATCATTAGGTCATGGAGACCTAAGTGAAAGAGTGGTGAATTAGGAATGTGAGTACTAAATGATAGGAGTGAATCCTACTTAGTCTCACATTGACTCGGTAGTTACTAAGTTTGGATAGGATAGATGGACTTGTCAAATCCAGGATTGATAGACAGACTTATCGAATTCAATCATATGGTCATACGCATGTATATGATGGAACATTTATTCCTTGATCATGCATACATAATAAATATAGTATTTTAATTTCCTATTCATCATCATACTTGTTAGGAGCTTCATGGAGTAGTGACAATATTGACATATTATACTTATTAGGATCTACGTGGGGTAGCAATAGTAATAACTTATGCACATCATTCTTGCCATGATCCCTAATTACTTCTCTCCAAAATGAAAAAAAACACCCTCTAGGTTAGAGAGATGTGTTGAGGATCTAGAAGATTTTTTGGAACTCTCCCTGGTCATTCATTTTGGCTTATATGATTATCTTATGTGTTTTGGGAAGTTGATGAAACTTTCACCAAGATATGTTTATGTTGTTCTTGAGGTTTTGTACCCTAAGGTGGTCATGATAGAGCCAATAAACATCAGAGACACTAGCTAACCCTATTTGAATAGTAGAAAATGTCACAGAGTTGGATCTTGTAGGACCAATGCTATGAGAATATTACTACTTGGGAGAACTCTAAGGAGTTCTACAAGTGAATTTTGCATTTATTTCCTAATTTGATATTTTTATACCATGTTATTTTTATATTTAACAAATATTTTAATTTAAAATTTATGTTTGAATTAGAGTCATCCAAGACGATGATTAGATTTAATGGGGAAAGATGTTATATCCTAATTCCTCACCAGGCAAACTTGCAAGATTATTCATGGATATCTGTAATTAGCAAATTTAGATTTGTGATTTTTAACTAAGCTATGAGATATATGTTATTATGGGACAGTAGGATATTATTTAGGTTACATGATCACGCTGCTATGAGTTAGTTGTAAGTATATGTTTATATTATGATCATGTTGATTTATCATTTTAGTTATATTTTATGATGAATGTATATCAAGACTATTATGGTCTAACTACATGTTTCATTGTGAGGTTAATGTAGGAGAACCCATCCCTCAGATTGTGCCAAAGGGAGAGAATAATTAGATATGGTGATGTAGATGGAGATGTCAGAGGATGATAGAGATCTGGCGAGAACCCTGCACACACTGCAACAACTAGCACATGTTAGATGCATAATGAATGGTTAGCATAGTGTGTTTAATGATGTTATGTTTAGAATTATTTATGCATGGTTAGATTAGCTAAATGGTTTTTGGAATTCATTTGGCATAACTGGTAGGTGTGATGGTTAATGATTTTAAAATGTAAATTTACCTAATCAGATTTGAATTAGGATTTATTGATTTATTTATAATTAATCTATTGTGGATTTTAGAGATGCTAATATACTAATTAAATATGCAAATTTTTATAATTAATGTTAAAAATCATTTGATAGCTTCTAAAAAATTAGAAAGAGATAAAAATAAGAAATAAAGGTTAAATAAAATAGTAATTAAATATTTAAAGGAATATATTTAAAAGAGAGAGAGATTAAATCAAAAAAAAAAGGAAATCCGGCTTTTACATACAAAAGCCACACCCTTTACATAATAGAGAAGGAAAAAAAATGAAGTCAAAAAAATAATCCTTAAAGCAAAAGGACTATGCATTGTTTCATATAAGAGATTTACCAGTTTAGTGGAAAAAAAAGAAAGGAAGCACAGAGAAAAGGTGGAAGAGTTAGATGCAAGCAATAGTCCTCTAGATCATACCATTGTGGGCACTTTTGCAAGGTACGGGAAGCCATTAAAATTATTTGTGTAATTTAGTAAAAATTATGTCTGAAATATGTATATATTGAAGTCGCCTTGCTATTTTTAGCTTGTACAACTACCCATCCCAACCCATTTTTGAATTATTGTATAACTATACTTTCATCTCTATATTTTAAGACTCTATTGAAACTAGGTTCTAGGTTCGCTAAAGTTTAATTGTTTCAGTTTGCCTTTTCTATATTTTCATCTTCTGAGTGGCATCGCTATATAATTGCCTAGTCTATTTTTTTGAGTCATTGTACTTTTCCTTTTGGTTGTAGCATTTTATCCTGAGATCACTGGAGGTTGTAGCTACATATATATATATATATATATATATATATATATATATATATATATATATATATATTAGCATTTTATCCTGAGATCACTAGAGGTTGTAGCTACATATATATATATAGAACTTTATCATTATCTTTTAGATCTACAACATGCATAGACTAATTAGTATATTTAGCTAATTCTTATAGTGCAACAATTTGCTAAATCTACAGTGACCACTTTAAATAGACAATGTTTTATTCCCAAAAAAAATATTGACTTAATACTCTTAAATAAGTATAAAAATGTATATATTAATACAATGATTTTATATATATTAAGATAATGATTTAATGTAAAAAAATAGTGATTTATGGTAAGGGCAATGATTTAATATGTAGTTAAAGCAAATTTTGTATAACAAAAAAAAAAGAAAAAAAAAGATGCCATATGTATATTTTGATTGTTAGTTTTTAGTTATTATGAGTTGTTGAATCATTGAGTCACTAGATATTGGTTTGCATTGATGTATATATTAATTCTAGTCCTTATTTCAATGTTGCATATATGTGAGTCACTATATGTTTATATACATTGTATTGTGTAAATAAATCACTCCACTTGGTTCTAAGAAGTATAAACTTGTAGATGCTTACATTCTAGTGTCATTGTTAGTTTATATGCAACCCATATGAGTCACTACTCCTGCAATTAAAGTTATTGTAGATGTCGTGCCACTAGTAAGGGATACTCACCTAGCAAATAAGTGTAAATCCATCAATCCTTGGCATACCTGGCTATTGTTATTTTATTACGATATATATGTGTTTGGTTTATTTACTACTTATTTGTTATTAGAATTATGGAATTATTTCATGATATGAGCTTAATTATTTATATACCAACATTAATATACTAGATAATGCTAATGGACTACATATAGCAGGTTGCTTATAATTAGGTGTTATATATCAGTTTATATATAATCCAGCCATAGGTACATAAGTATTATTTATTAGTTTATCAATAATTAGTCTCTATGTATTTATATTTGTGTTCGTTTATTATATAGTTAATCATTATATCCATCTTGGAAATGATTAGTTGATAGAGTTATTCATTCATGAATTAGTGATTATGTAGAAATATAACTTGTGTAAGCTATTCATCTTAGTTAGTACGAGTAGTAACTTATGTGGAAATTAATAAATTTTATGGGGGATATTATAAAGTCTTGATATACTATGAACAATAATGGTTATAGACATTAAATACCTTATTGTTTGTACCATCTCAGTTTGATATGTTGACTACTAGTCTCTACTTTCATAAGTATATTTGAATACTAAAAGTCAATCCAGCAGTTACCAAGTAGTTATATGCTTTATTTGTTCCATTAGTGGTTAATATATATCATAAGCCATATAAATTATATAGTTGAATATGTTGGAGTCCATTTGAGAATTATTGGATAGGATATTGCATATGACTCTTTTATTAATAGTGTATAATTTGTAACGAAGGTGTACTGTTACATACGAGAGAATATACATAGCTAGCTTGCATATATTAATGCATTGAGATGTGGGGTCATTGCATAGTTTTGACTAGTATATTTTCGTATATGTGTACTTAATGAATTATTGTATAGTATATAGAGTAATTAGTAAATTGTCATCTTCTCATATGCAAACCAGATACGAAAAGCTATGTTGACTTGGAGTGTTGTATACAAAGCTTTATATGAAAATCTATTTTAAATAGTTATAAAACTTTGAAGGAGAATTCCATTATGACAATCCCTTATCTTATAAATATTGTCAATATACCTTATGAACAGGGAAGTTCTAAGTATTGATAATTATATGGAGTTCTTGATAAGAATCATAAATGAACAGTGGTATAGTAATTGTATATCAATTTAGTATTTAAATGGTTTAGGGCATAAGTACTCGTAGATACCTACAACAAGGGGTGGTTAAATTAAGAATTAAATTTTCTTAGGGATTTGAATCTATAACCTTTTTGAATAGTCTCCTAGAAATAGAATAAGTTATTGGAATGAAGATCATAATGGTTTTATGAGTTCTCTATTTTTTTAGTAAATGATTGATTGATTATTAATTATATGTATTCAATATTGAATACTTGTGTGCATTACATATTATGAGAGTGTTAATATATATAAATGTTTAGTTATACTTGGCATATAATATTGCATCGTGATGCGTGTTTATAAGTTAAATTTATTTGGATGTTAGTATGTAATTGAAACTTAGGGTATATCCGAGTGGTATAATCCTAAACTTACTTGATTATTATTATGTATGTGGGTCATTTGATTCTTGAAATCATAAGTTTAGTTATGTGTTTTTAAGTAGTTGTGAACTATGATAGTATGGGATATCATAGAGTACTATAATATAAATGTATGTTGTACCTAGATGGTACATATTATAACTGTTATGTCTAGACTTACATCTACATTTGACTGATTTAGTGTATGCATGCTAGTTATTATTATGAATAGCATGATTTGTAATAGTTGGTAAGACTTTGTGTATGCATACATACAATCTTTGAGAGTGTAGTGTATACTACAATAGAATATTATGTGTTTCATGGAAATTGTGACTTGTTTTGTTATGTCTAGTTGCTTTAATATAAGCTTGTGTTTCCGTGAAATTATGACTACTTTATTGTGATTGATTGTGAAAAATTAGTAGTTATGTCTCAAAACACTAGACTATGATAATATGGGTTATCATAAGCTGTAGTATGCTTGAAAACTTATTGTGGTAGTGAAAATCTATAGTTAAATGTGTATTTACTCGAATGGTATAAACTATAGTTATTATTTTTAGTATGGGATAAAAAATAATGTAAGATTCATTCATACTTTTGATGTAATAAATGTATGATTTAGTTACTCCTATGTTTAGTATGTTATGTGATGTGTTTGCTAGTAAGATGTAAATTAAATGAATCTTGTGATTGAATTGTATTTAACCAATTTTTATTATCAATACGAAGTAAGGATTGAGATGCACTTCATTGGCTTACGAGTATCACAATGCTAGATAAAGGCAATTTGATTAAGTGGTGTGTTTGAATTTGATTGATCTATAAATTGTTATTATTTATTATTTGTAAAACTTTGGGCCAAAGTATGTTTAGTGAAACATTATCATTTTATGAGTATATTTTACATGTTTGTGTGATATATTATAATAGAATGGTTTTATATGATACACTGCATGCTTATTTTAGAAATTATACAGCGTATGGGTACTTTCTTGTCTTTCTAGAATCATGTGCCATCACTATCTACTCATCCATGAAGGAAGGGCCATTCCTTGATGGGACTAGTGCAAGGGATCATTGGTCCATGGTTGGTGTGGAAAATCACTTGAATGATGTTCTCCCTCCTCACAGTAGTACTACTTATCGAGACGACACTTGAGATTGCCTTAGATACTTGAGTTTGGTAACTATGCTCTAGGGGAGCCATGTGTCTTATATGTACCTTTTATTGTATTGTAATTATTATTGGATATTGTCATGAAGAGTTATAATTGCTTATTATTATACATTGACAATGGTGGTTGTAGACTTGAATCAATTATAGCTGAGTTAATATAATTACATTCTATATTTACATTTTGATGTGCTCTCATGATATTAGAGATTAATGATATGTGATGTGATATGCTTGTTTGTTATTATCATGATTTGAGAATTTAATATGGTTTATCTATATTCTTTTGGTGTAATCCATTTTTGGTATATGTGTTTATTTTTAAAAAATCATGTATTTCTAGTTGACTCCAGCAGGGTTATTACATGTGGTATCAGAGTTGTGGCTTGAACTCTAGGACCTAATGAGTCCATTAGCAATCATGTGTCTTTATGTTCACCAGTGTGAACTTAGTGATATAAATTATTGCACGAGTATTTTGGATTTGTAGTGCCTCAGTGTAGAACCATGTTACATCATGATTGGACTTTTGAGACATTCATGAAATGTGTGTGGGGAACATTGAGTGTATACCCTTAGGATCACTTGTACCCTTTTGAGTTATATTGGGGATTGATTTATTAATTATCCCAATAGTGATGGTTGTTTATGAGGTTTGGGTAGGTGAGTGCAAAGCATAGTTCATAAGTTGTGAACAAGAGATTTCTATCATAGTTTTATCACGTAGATCGAACACCACAAGGATGATTACATCTTTCTTGGTAATTAAGTCACCTTCACCATTTGTATTTTCTGTTGTGAATGTTTTATAAGTATGGGATGATTCTCATTTAATTATATGTGCTTTAGTTTTTATTTCTTTTATTCACTAATCTTAAGAATGGAAAACCCTATAAGACAATTTTTAGTTAGTACCACCTAGGGCGGTGGGAATTTTCTTGTAGTAGAGTGTATATGTTTTGGTTGAGAATTCCTATGTGTTAGGATTTTGTTTAAGGATTGACACCCTTAAGTTATGTGTTTGAAGAAGGAGTGTTATATATCTTAGTTAGATTAGAGGTGAGTTTTCATTATCTCATTCTCCTTTGACATTATTATAATCTATCGAGAGGATTCATATTTTCATGATATTGATTTAGTATTCGTATAAATGAAAACTTGTTTCTGAATTATTATTTTGACTGTATTCCTTGGAGTTCATGGGATAAATGTCTTATACTTCTTGTTGAGATAAAATTTGTATGATTTGATGAATTGATACATATTTTTGGTTATTATTTTATTTTTCCCAATTGTGAAAATAGATTGTGAAACTATACTTACAGATTTGGTAAGTAGGTAGTGATTTGGCAACATAGAGTTGAGGTGTTTTCTTTTTACCTTGTGAGGGTATGTAGGATTTTTTGAGATTATTGTTCTCTAATTTTCACTTGTGAATTTTTAGGGTAATTACTTTATCTAACTTGTGATCTTAGACCACGTGGAGTGGCAAACCTTTAATTTATATTAATTCTAGATTAAGAATTATAAGTTGATTATAATTGTCAAGTTATTATATACCCTTATTTAAGATTGATATTATTCTCTTTTTTTAGAGCATGTTATTTTGAAATATATTTTTTACCTTCATCAAGAGCGAGCTAGGTATATGATGTGAGAAACATGTTGTAAATCTAGGGGTTGAGATAAACTTTTAATTTATTGTATTCTAGCCAAGCAAGCAGGGGGATATTATCTCGCTTGTTCTTTTATAAGGTTGAAAATATGGTGTGATCATTGGCCTTTATATGTTATGTTAATTTTAACATTATTTCCTCTTAACTATGTATATAACAGAATAGGTTAAGCTGGGAAATATGATTTTAGATATGTTTGGCTAGTGGCAACTTAATATAATTATAGATTGATTATATGATTTCTCTTGTATGTATGTTGATACATCTAGAATTATTTAGCACATATTATTGCTTTTTATGATTTGTTAGTATAGAATTGTGATTCATCAAACATTGTGCACTTTTAGGAAGACAATTAGGTCATAGAAACCTAAGGGAAAGAGTGGTGAATTATGAATGTAAGTAGTAAGATATAAGAGTGGATCCTACTTAGTCTCACATTAACTTGGTAGTTACTGAGTTTGGATCTGACAGATGGACTTCTCAAATCTAGGATTGACAGATAGACTTGTCAAGTTTAGTCATATGACCATACGTATATATGTGATGAAACATTTATTTTTTAATCTTGTATACATAATAAATATAGTATTTACAGTTCTTATTCATCATCATACTTGTTAGGAACACCATGGAGTAGTGATAGTATTTACATGTTATACTTATAAGGAACTACGTGTGTTATAAATAGTATTAACTTATGCACATCATTCTTGCCAAGTTCTCTAATTACATTTCTCCAAAATGAGAGAAAAATAGTCTCTAGGTTAGAGAGATGTGTTGAGGGCTGGAAGATTTTATAAAACTCTCCTTGGTCATTTATTTTGGCTTATATGATGATCTTATGTGTTTTATAAAGTCGATGAAACTTTCACCAATATATGTTTAGGTTGGTCTTGTAGTTCAGGACCTCAGGGTGGTCATGATAGAACCAATCAACGTAAGAGACACTAGATAATGTTTGCATAATAGGAAATGTCACAAAGCAGGATCTTTTGGGACCAATGCTAAGAGAATAATACTACTTGGGAGAATTGTGAAGAATTCTACAGGTGAATTTTATATTTATTTCTTGATTTGATATTATTATACCGTGTTACTTTTTTGTTGAACAAATATTTTAGTTCAAAACTTATGTTTGAATAAGAGTCATCTGGGACGATGACTAGCTTTAGGGGAGAAGGATGTTACATCTTGATTCCTCGCTAGGTAAACTTGTTAGATTATTCATGGATATTTGTAGTTAGCAAATTTAGATTTGACTATTTTTAACTAAGATATGAAATATATGATATTATGGGGTAGTAAGATATTGATTAGGTTACATAATCATGTTGATATGAGTTAGTTGTAAGTATATGTTTACTTTATGATCATGTTGATTTGTCATTTCAGCTATATTTTATAATGAATGTATATTAAGACTATTATGGTCTAATACATGTTTTGTTATGAGTTTGATGCAAGAGAACCCATCCCTCAAAGTGTGTTAGAGGGAGAGCATCATCAAAGAGGGTAATGTAGATGGAGACATTGGAGGAGACAGAGATCTGGTGAAAACCCTACACACACCACAATAACTAGCACATGTTATATGCATAATGAATGGTTAGCATAGTGTGTTTAAGGTTGTTATGTTTAGAATTTCTTGTGCATGTTTAGTTTAATTAAATGGTTATTTGGAATTCATTTAGATTAATTGGCAGGTGTGATGGTTAATGCTTTTAAAATGTAAATTTGCATAATTAGATTAGAATTAGGATTTATTAATTTATTTGTCATTAATCCATTATGGCGTTTAGAGATACTAATCTAATTAGTAAATATACAAATTTTTATAATTAGTATTAAAAATTATTTAATGGCTTCTGAAAATTTAGAAAGAGATAAAAATAAGAAATAAAGGTAAAATAAAAAAAGAATAAAATAGTAATTAAATATTGAAAGGAATATATTTTAAAAAAAAGAGATTAAATTTTTAAAAAAAAAAAAAGGAAAGCTAGCTTTTAAATACAAAAGCCACGCCCTTTACATAATAGGGAAGGAAAAAAAATCAAAAAAAGAATCCTTAAAGCAAAAGGACTACGCTTGGTTTTATATAAGATATTTGCCAGTTTAAAGGAAAAAAAAGAAGGGAAGCACAAAGAGAAGGTGGAAGAGTTTGATGCAAGCAATAGTCCTCTGGATTATACCATTTTGGGCTTTTTTACAGGGTACGGAAAGACATTAAAATTATGTGTGGGATTTATTAAAAATTATGTCTGAAATATGTATATATTGAAGTCACCTTATTATTTTCAGCTTGTATAACTACCCAGCTTAGGCCTTTTTTGAATCACTGTATAACTATACTTTCATCCTCTATATTTTTAGACTATACTTAAACTAGGCTCCATGATCGCTAAAGTTTAGTTATTTAGGTTTTCCTTTTTTGTATTTTCATTTGCTAAGTGGCATCACTATATAACTACCCAATCTATTTTTTTGAGTTGATGTACTTTTCCTTTGGGTCACTATATTTTATCCTGAGATCACTGGATGTTGTACCTACATATATATGTATATATTTATAGAACTATGTCATTGTCTTTCAGATCTGCAACATGCGTAGAATAATTAGTATATTTAGCTAATTCTTATAGTGTAGTGATTTGTTAAATCTGCAGTGACCACTTTGAATAGACAACGTTTTACTTCCAAAAAAATAGTAACTTAATACTCTTAAATAAGCAGTAAATTTCATATATTAATACAGCAATTTTATATATATTAAGACAAGGATTTAATGTAAAAAAAATGATTTATGGTAAGGGAAATTATTTAATATGTAGGTCAAGCAAATTCTTTATAGAGAAAAAAAAATAAGGATGCCATATGTATATATTGATTGATAGTTTTTAGTTATTATGAGTCATTGAATAATTGAGTTGTTGCATATTGGTTGGCATTGATGTATATATTAATTCTAGTCTTTATTGCATTATTGCATATATGTGAGTTTCTATATGTTTATATACATTGTATTGTGTAAATAAATCACTACACTTGGTTTTAAGAAGTATAAACTTGTAGTTACTTATATTCTAGAGTCGTTGTTAGTTTATATGCAGCCCATATGAGTCATTTTTCTTGGAATTGAAGTCACTACATATGTGGCACCACTAATGAGGGATATTCACCCAATAAATAAGTGTAAATCCATCAATCCCCAGCATACCCAACTATTTTTATTTTATTACGATATATAATGTGTCTGGTTTATTTACTACTTATTTGTTATTAAAATTATGGAATTATTTCTTGATATGAGCTTAATTATTTATACACCAACATCAATACACCAGATAATGGTAATGGACTACATATAGCAGGTGGATTATAATTGGGTGTTATATATCAATTTATACATAATCGAGCCATACGTATATAAGTATTATATATTAGTTTATCAATAAGTGGTCTCTGTGTATTTATATTTTCGCTAGTTTATTATATAGTTAATCATTATATTCATCTCAAAAATGCTAAGTTGATAGCCTTAATGGTAAATGAAATTTATTTTCGTTCATGAATTAGTGATTATGTAGAAATATAACTTGCATAAGCTATTCATCTTAGTTAGTACGAGTAGTAACTTATGTAGAGATTAATAAAGTTTATGGGGGATATTATAAAAGAATCGATATACTATGAACAATAATGGTTATAGACATTAAATACCTTATTGTTTATACCCTCTTAGTTTGATATGTTGACTCCTAGTCTCTACTTTCATAAGTATACTTTAATACTAAAAGTCGATCTAGCAATTATTGGGTAGGTATATGCTTTGTCTATTCCACTAGTGGTTAATATATATTGTTAGCCATATAAATTGTATAGTTGAATATGTTGTAGTCCATTTGAGAATTATTAGATGACATATTACATATGAATCTTTTGCTAATTGTGTATAATTTGTACTGGGGGTGTACTATTACGTTTGAGAGCATATGCATAGCTAGATTGCATATATTAAAGCATTGGGATGCGAGGTCATTGCATAGTTTTGACCATTATATTGTCTTATTTGTGTACTTGATAAATTATTGTGTAGCATATAGAGCAATTAGTATATTGTCATCTTTTCATATGCAAACTAGATACAAAAAGATATGTTGACTTGGAGTCTTATGTATGAAGCTTTATACAAAAATTTGTTTTAAATAGAGATAAAATTTTGAAGGAGAATTATATTGTAAGAGTCCCTTATCTTATAAATATTGTCAATATACCTTATGATTAGGGAAGTTCTAAGTATTAATAATTATATGAAGTTCTTAATAAGAATCATAAATGAATAGTGGTATGGTAACTATATATCAATTGAGTATTTAAATGGTATAGGGCATAAGTACTCGTAGATACCTATAGCAAGAGGTGGTTAAATTCAGACTTAAAGTTTCTTATGGATTCGAAACTATAACCTTTTGGAACAGTCCCTTAAAAATGAAATAAGTTGTTAGAATGAAGATCATAATGGTTTTATGAGTTTTTTATTTCTCTGCAAATTATTGATTGACTGTTTTAGATTAAGGTAAAAATAGGTTTTGAAGGGACCCCGAAACCCTACACAAAAAGGAGAAAGATAAAACATAAAGCACATCCAGGTTTAAAAGAGAACCTGATTACAGTAAAGTACCAAAACCAGGTTTTAAAGGGACCTATTACCAGCAAATATGACCAAAAAAAAATAGCTGTCAAAACACTGATCTGGAAGTTAACCGACTGAATCAGCAACCTGAACAACCTCCCAGACCAGTAACCAGTAAACCAGAAAAGTGACCAGTTTACTGACCCCTAAAAACCAGTCAGCAAAAGGGAACTTTAGATGAGTCTTTTGAATTAAGGTTTTTTTTTTGCACGACCAAAGATTAATATCTAGAGGGGGGACCAAAGGCTTAGACTTCTTTCTATTAACTGTTGTCCAACCATCCTCCACCTTAGCTGCCTCAGCAACCCATGCCTCAGAAGACAATGATCTTTAGAACCCAATGGGCACAAAATCCTTGATTGACTGTTAGTTATATGTATTCAGTATTGAATACTTGTGTGCATTGCATATTATGAGAGTGTTAATATGTATAAATGTTTAGTTATTTTTGGCATATAATATTACATCGTGATGGGTGTTTATAAGTTAAATTTATTTGGATGCTAGTATGCAATCTAAATTTGGGGTATACTCAGATGGTATAATCCTAAACTTGCTTGATTGTTATTACGTATGTGGGCCATTTGATTCTTGAAATCATAGGTTTAGTTATTTGTTTTAAAGAAGTTGTGAACTATGATAGTATGGGATATCATAAAGTACTATAGTATAAATGTATTTTGTACCTAGATGGTACATATTATAATTGTTATGTCTAGACTTACATCTACATTTGATTTGATTTAATGTATGCAAGATGGTTATTGCTATGAATAGCATTTTTTGTAATAGTTGGTAAGACTTTGTTTATGCGTGCATACAATTTTTGAGAGTGTAGTATATACTAAGATAGACTATTATGTGTTTCATAAAACTTGTGACTTGTTTTGTTATGTCTAGTTGGTTGAATATAATCTTGTGTTTCTGTGAAGTTATGACTAATTTATTATGATTGATTGTGGAAAATTAGTAGTTATGTCTCAAAACACAAGAATATGATAATATAGGTTATCATAAGGTGTATATACTTAAAAAATTATTATGATACTAAAAATCTACAGTTATATATGTATTTACCTGGATGGTATTAACTATAGTCATTATTTGTAGTATGGGATAGAAAATAATGTAAGATTCATTCATAGGTTTAACAGAATAAATGTATGCTTTGGTTACTCCTATGTTTAGCATTTTATGTGATGTTTGTGCTAGTAGGATGTAAATAAAATGAATCTTGTGGTTAAATTGTATTTGACCAATCTGCATGATTGATATGGAGTAAGAGTGAGATGGACTTCACTGGCTTACTAGTATCACAATGCTAGATTAAGGCAGTTTGATTAAGTGCTGTGTTTGAATATGATTGATCTATAGATCATTATTATCTATTATTTATAAAACTTTAGACCAAAGTATGTTTAGTGAGATATTATCATTTCATGAATATGATTTACAAGTTTATGCGATATCTTACAATATGATGGTTTTATATGATACACTATATGTTTAATTTAGAAATCATACAGCACACAGGTACTTGCTTGTCTCTCTAGATTCTCGCGCTATCACTATCTACTCATATATGGAGGGAGGGCCATTCCTTGATGAGATTATCGTGGCGTATCGTTGGTCCGTGGTTGGTGTGAAAAAGTGCTCAGATGATGCTCTCCTTCCCAATAATAGTACTAATTATCAAAATGACACTTAAGATTGCCAAAAATACTTGAATTCAAGAACTATGCTCTAGAAGAGCAATGTAACTTATATTTACCTTTTATTGTATTTTACTTATTATTTAATATTATCATGAAGAGTTGTAATTACTTATTATTGTCTATTGATAGTGGTGGTTGTAGACTTGTATTAATTATAGCTGAGTTAATATAATTAATTTTATATTTGCATTTTGATGTGCTCTCATGATATTAGAGATCAGTGATGTGTGATGTAATATGATTATTTTCTATTATCATGATTTGAGTATTTCATATGGTCTCTATAGATTCTCATGATGTAATCTATTTTTGGTATATGTGTTTAATTAAAAAAATATATTTCACGTATTTCTAGTTAACTCCAATGTGGTTATTACATGTGGTATCAGAGTTGTGGCTTGAACTCCAGGACCTAATGAGTCCATTAGCATATTTGTGTCTTTCTATTCATGAGTGTAAACTTAGTGACATGAAGTATTGCATGGGTATTTTGGATATGTATTGCTTCAGTGCAGAACCATGTTACACCATGATTGGATTTTTGAGACATTCGTGAAATGTGTGTGGGGAACATTGAGTGTATACCCTTAGGAGCACTTGTACCTTTTTGAATTATATAGGGGGATGATTTATTGATGATCCTAATGGTGATGGTTTTTAATGAGGTTTGGGTTGGTGATTTCATAACATAGTTCATGAGTTGTGAACAAGAGATTTCTAGCATAGTTTGATCACTTAGATTGAACACCTCAAGTATGATTACATCTTTCTTGGTAATCATGTCACGTTCACCATTTGTATTTTTTGTTGTGAATGTTTTATAAGCATGGGATGCTTCTCATTTAATTATATGTGCTTTAGTTTTATGTCTTTTATTCACTAGTCCTAGGAATGGAATACCTTATAAGACCATTTTTAGTTAGTACCACCTAAGGCAGTGGGAATTTTCTTGTAGTAGAGTGTATATGTTTTGTTTGAGAATTCATATGTGTCAGGAGTTTGTTTAAGGATTGGGACCCTTAAGTTATGTGGTTGAGGAAATAGTTTCATCTCTCTTAGTTAGATTAGAGGTGAGTTTTTGTTATCTCATTCTCCTTTGACATCATTATAAGCTATCGAGAGGATTCTTATTTTCATGATATTGATTTAGTATTCCTTTAAATAGAAACCTTTTTCTAAAATTTTGTTTTGACCATATTCCTTGGAGTTCATGGGATAAATGTCTTCTACTTCTTGTTGAGAGAGAATTTGTAGGATTTGATGAATTGATACATCTTTGTGGTTAGTATTTTATTTTTCCCAGTTGTGAAAATAGATTATGAAATTATACTTACAAATTTGGTAAGTAGGTAGTGATTTGACAACATAGAGTTGCGATGTTTTCTTTTTATCTTGTGAGGGTATGTAGGAGTTTCTGAAATGATAGTTCTCTACTTTTCTTTTGTGACTCTTTAAGGTAACTAATTTATCAAATTTATGATATTAGACCACGTGGAGTGGCAAACCTTGAATTTATGTTAATTATAGATTAAGAATTATAAGTTGATTATAATTGTTAGGTTATTATATACCCTTGTTTAAGATTGATATTATTCTTTATTATTAGATCATGTTATATTGAAATATTTTTGTACCTTCAATGGGAGCAAGTAGGGTATATGATGTGCAAAACATATTGTCAATCTAGGGGTTGAGATAAAATTTTATTTTATATGCAGCTAGAAGATGGATTTAGTATTTGACAATGATAACTCTTGATTTGGCTTATGGTTACTCCTTGTGAGTAATATATAATTTGGGAAGAATAGGGCATATTTGCTCAATGTGTAGAAGTGTAGGCTTATACCAAGTGAAAAGAAAGTGGGGTTAATGAATGAATCTTGACCTATATTTATAGGTGAATATTTTGAAAATATCCTTTAGTTGACCATGTGAAACATGAGGGAATACCCAAAAGACTGATTTAAAATTTATAAATTAGTTGTTATTTGACACAAAATTCAATCATCCCAAGATGATAGGGGTGCAATGCACCATTATTTGCTTAGATTGGACTCGTTTAGGAATATAAAAGATATATGTCCTTTGCAAGGAATAGTATGAAGATGATTTTATATATCTTGAGTATTTCACAATGAGATTTTAATGTAATATTAATGACAAAAAAAATGTGGAAATCACGTATAGACAAATGGCTTAGAGGAATGGTGAATAAGAGTCATGTAATTGGGTGTAACTCATGTACTTAGGAATATGTCAAGAATTAGCACTATCAAGTACTTGTGACCAACTTTATGTGTCTACACTTTCATGTTTCACCTTTTTTGGCCCATCTAGTCCAATTTTTAATTTGCATGCCTTTGCCATCTCTTTCCTTTGGGTTTTTGGTTATAATTAAACCATAGCATTTGGCCTTACCAAATTTACCCTATTATTTTTTACTTCTTCGACATTTTGGTTCAATTTTAGTCTTATCTTTCTTGGCTTGTCAACATTTCTTTGTTTTATAATCTTTTGATGAGATTTTTTCATTTAATGACTATCTTGCATATATGTGCTTTGCTTTTATTTTATTTTTAGCCTTGTATTTTTAGGGTTTCTAAATGTAGTTACTACACTAACCATGATTAAGACTATGATATTTAAATGCATTATTTATGCAAAAATGTAAGTCAAAGTATGTATATGTTACACTTAGTTGTTCATTTATCACTGTTTCTTACAACATTTCCTTTTTGCTCTTATTTTGCTACGTATACTTCCCAAAGTGCCATCTCAAATTATTATTATAACATGTGATGAGCTTTGGGTGGGGAATATGTATACACATGATATTTTTCATATTTGTCTTTTTTTTATGATCTCTCTTGTTGGACTTTTTGATGCATCAATCTCTTGGAGTGTACATCTTAAGAAGTGCACAAAGAAATGGGTACAGTCAAATTATGGTACTTTATGAGATATGTTTATATATTATCATGTCATACCTTCATTACTATTTATTTGGAATCTACTAGGTATATTTCCTTCTTCCTTTTATACCTCTTTCTATATATTTCTTACTATATTGACCTAGTTGTTATAGTCTTTATCTTGCCTGATTATCCATGTGTTGTATCAACTGGGTTGATTGGTTTGGTCATACAGTTATGAGCATGTTTATGTATTTTGTATTGTATCAGGGCTACTTATACAACATTGGGTTGATCAATACCATTTTACTAAATCAATCTGGATCGATACAGTCATCTTGAATAATAGTTGATTTCTAGTTTGGATTCGTATATAAGGGTCATAATTATCATTTCCAACACGCACTACACTCATTTTCTTTATATTCACTTGCATTTATGCCCTTTATTATTAAAAGGATGAGTTAGAGGTTAAAGTCTTACTCCTCTAGAGGTAAAGTCTTTCAAAATGTATTTGTAGCTCAATAGGAGTTAAACCAAGGAGGTGCCCCATACTCTTTGGAGTTCCAAACTAAGGACATTTAGGTCTTCAACCTTTTCATTTGAGGTCTTCACCTATAATATCTCTTAAAAAGTGACACTAGAGTCAAAGGGGAGTAGTGACCATTAGATGGGAATAATTTTAGGATTGATGTGTATAGATATATGACTCATTAGGTAATTTCCCTCCATATTTTCCTATGAAAAATATGTTGATCAACCCAAGGGAGGGATTTAAATTTAAAAATTAGTTTTTGAGGAAGTTGAGACACTAATAATGTTTGATTGTTTTCAGTACTATTTAAAGAGTAGAAAATAATGATCTAGAATATGGTGGCAGTCTGATTAGGATAATAAAGTGTTATGGCACAAACTAGGGAGATATTATAAATGAGCAATGGAAAAATTAGGTTGGCCAAGTCCATAGATATGAAAATGGATAGGGAAAGGGGTGTGAAAGAGTCATATATATATGCATAAGTCATGCATGTCAATGGAAATTTAACATTGATGGTGTATTATGTTTAATACCAAATTTAGGTGTCTAAAAATGCCCTCCATTTATTCTAGTATTGAAAATGTAATATTAAAAGGATAAAATAAATAAAATAAGTACTTGTGGTTAATCACATTTGTTGTTAATAGGTATGCCAAAAATATCCAGCTTTCTCCATGCAAAACCTATAATAAGACTTGTAGAAATCAATGTCTACTCATGATAAAAAATTGAAACAAAAAGTCAAGGAATGAACACATCTATGGGGATGTGAATCAAGTTGATCTCTGAAGTCCTTGGAGAATGGGGTGATTATTCCCCAAGGGGATGTCATTATTAAAACCATGGGTTGAGAATATATATGCCTCAACCCTCATTGGAGACTGAATAATGTTAACAGTTGAGCGTCATAGAAACCTAAAATACACTACTCAAAATATCATCATAATTATTTTGGTGGAACCCTGTACCAAGTTTTTATGTAAAAGGTGGAACCAACATTAGGTTCATATGTAAATCTTAAAACTCTAAATCAATTATTGTAGACAAATTTTTTATTCAAAATACTTATATAGTACCATCATTCCCAAATATAGAAACAAAAAAGTGCATGCATTAATAACATTCATTCCCTATTAAGGACAATAGAATGAAAATGGAGGAAGTACGTCCAATATTTGTGCTGCTGCTGTCAATATTGGTAAAAGAGCCAGTGAGGAGACTAAAGCTTTGGAGGGACCCAGCAAAATAATGAGACAAAGTACTAGAAAGAAGGTAACACAAAAAGGAGCAATGCTGGTGGAAACCACTACCCAGGATACTATTTTGAAAGAAAAAGAAACAATGAAAATGATATTGGAACTGGATGAATAATCTGGTTCCTCTTGCTGGTAAAGAATCTAGTCTAGTTCTTTGTTTTCTTGTTGTCTTCCTATGTCTAAGGTGGTGCCAGATCTCTATTTTTTTGGGTTGTGACCGGTTGTCTTTCCAATGGTTTCAGGTCCATTTAAAACCTGTTTTTGCTACTTCCTTGTAGTAGTTTTTAGACTTTGTCGGTGTTTTGGTTGCTCTATCTTTTTTCCTTGTACTAGGGTTTCAGGGCCCCTTCAAAACCTACTTTTACCATAATCTAAAACATTCATTCCCTAAAATCTAACCCTTTTTTACCCCAATGTCATGTATAATTCCATAAATTTGTATGTCAATCTACTCAATTTGATAAGTTTAATAACATGTTCAATTCAATCCATGTAAATTGCTAAATATATTCAATTTGATCCATGTAATATGTTTCATAATGTCATATAATCTATCATTTATTTGTAATGATCCTATAAAATTCCCCCATATGTGTAAATATATCATTTATACCAATTTGAAACATAATTTGTCCCACTATAAGTCATAATTTGTCCCCATCTGAATCATCTCAATCATGTAATTTGAACCAAATTTTGAATTTTTTGTCTATCAAGGCCTATTGATCTATGACATGCCCACTAGTATACCCCCATTTTGAGGTTAGGAACATAGCCTCTGAATCACTCATTAAAAAAGAGCTATATGCATCATGTTATATAGAAAATATTTAAGCATGCGTGGTAACATGATTATGTATGACATCATAATTTTCTTAGATCATTCATGCACATATGAATCACATAACCAGAGGCATACAACTATCATCTCAATAAGATGTAGCAATTAGGCACATGGTAATATTCATCATGGTAATAATCATTGCATAAATTGACACTTGAAAATAAGCCATGCATAAGATTCATGAGAACAATCATGGCATTGCACATAATTAGAAGAATGCATGATAACAAACACAACACCAAAAGCTCAACAAACATATAGATACACACACATGCACATAATGTCATGATCATGGCTCACAAAAGCACTCAAGACATGACTCTAACCTGATACATACAATAATGGCCATGAAATGAAGTTGAGGATCCTCGACATAACTAATGTATGACATGATAATCACATAATTAATACACTCATATAAACACACAAAATGACACTTAATGAACACCATCAATGAGCACTCAAAGTAAAATTCATCAGTAGTCACTTATGGAGCACATAACATCATGCACAATAATCATCACATAATGTAATACACATTTAATGTCCACAACATGTAATAATCATTAGCTTCAAATGTGCATATAACAATTAAATCTAGTCTATATAATCAATATATGTCATCACCACACATAACAAAGTACAATATACATATAATATAACACCCTAAATAGTATACACAAAATTAAGACATGTAGAATCAATCTAAGTAGCTCAATATGATTATTGAAATGGCCATAGAAAGATATAACTTGTAAAGTGTATCAAGGCCCCCATGTAGGCATGACCCCAATGTAGAAAGGTAGCTTTTGGTTATAAGGAATATTCAACATTTACATGTCCATATAACCTATATTTCTTGCATCCCACTCATATTATCATAAAAATGTATGTATATAAATGACAGATGTGTAATTCACCATGTATATATGACATAAAAACATAAATCAATCATGTAACTAGCAAAGCATGTCATGCATAGGTCCTTTTTTTTCTAATATATATATTTTTTAATTATTTGAAATTGAAATATGTGAATCCTTAAGTCCTAAAATGGCATCCAAGGGATGCACATATTTATATGGAGACTCTAGCGATAAAGTGTTGAACTATGGGTAAATGATCTTATCAAATGTTTGTATGTCATCATCATTATCGCATCAACTTCATATTTCTTTTTGCTCTTTCTAGGTTGTTATGCATACACACTACATTTTATTCAACTATATATGAGGGTTCATAATTGGTATTATGAAATAATTTCATTTCTCTTATCTTATAGTTTTTAATATTTTGATGCTCATTGTTTATATTGTGGTTAACCTTGATTGTATTAACTTTCATCATGAATGTAATACACTTATTTAGAATATCAAATGTAGCTTGCATTTATTCCAACTACTATTGTCTAAGTGTATCTCATAGTTACTTACTAGTAAGCATCACAAATATTAATGTATTGACAACCTTTGGCCCACAAGTAAATGATAGTGTAATACATCTAATCGACCCATCGCAATGTATATTGCATTGTAATTCACCTACCTTGTGACCCAATTATTGTAAAAATGAAATGTTGCACATAGTTTTCCCCTCATCCTTAAAACTTAATTTATTATCAATAATTACCCTTAATGCATACCTGAATAGTCAATGGATCTTTTCATGGATGGTTGTATTCTCTACATGATATGTTTTTATATTGAGTATTGTTAGTAACTATTTTGGTGGATTTATATATACCTGTGTTATCATTATGATTTCTTCATTGTTTAACTTCAATTGTTTTTTTTATAAAGTTTCACAACCATCTATCTCATGCGCAATTATTATATGATAACTAAAAAAATGACTTCATCTCTTGATGTGATAATTGACCCACAACTTTATGTTGAGTGGAAGGTAAAACAATCAAGTTCTTATTAAGTAAAATTTGTAATACAATACTCATTTTATATTGTACATTGGTAATTTTTAATTTGATGGTAAATTTTGTATCCATGAGCTCTACATTATCATTGAGTCTGTCATAAACACTAGGTATTCATCTTTGATACATCATGCAATGTGTTATGCCGCATGTGGTCTAGTCATCCTATATTTGATGAAGTATTATCTCAATGGATAACTCATCGTTAAAATATTTTGTCATGAATTAATATTTACATTAATATCCTCATGATTTTTTGGAAGGAATGTCTTCTCCTTATCCAATTCAATAGTTCTCATCATGGACCAAAGGGTGTAAAATTTATATGGGACAAATAGTCATCTATGTTCATTGGAACTTCGTTCTCATCATCATCATTATCGCCTTCTTCTGTGAATATTTGGTCAGGATTCTTTGCATTCACTATCAAAGGAAGATTTTATATCTTCTTTTTTTGTGTTTCAAAACTATGTTTTGATTCCTTTAGTATCTCTTGATTTAGAAATATGCTTGGAGTTAGCTCTTTTTCATTATCTTTGCTAGACTCCCAAACTTCATATGTGTGTATTATTTTTGTTAGTTTAACTTGTGATGGAGGTATTATAAAAGAATGAACAATCTTTGATTATGGGCTACATCCCTCATTAAGTTATGCTAATTTACAATATTTTAAAGGTTGATATCTAGTAGACATGTATGAAAATATCCCTCATGGACAAACTTTAACATCTATGCAAGTTAGATGGTATAACTTCTATTACATGAATCAATGATCCAACTAAGATTAGGATATAATGCAAGTGATTTGGCATGACAATAAATATAATAGCTAACATTTTAGGACACACTATCACATATAGGGTAATTTATCCGAACACTTAGCAAAGAACATTATTAAAGCCTCTAATATTCTTATTTAATTTATGAATAAAATCTAGATTGATACGCAATGTTTATAGAAATGTGATATTCAACCATGATCCATTATTTTTTAAGACATGTTCAACGCCCTTATCTAAGATTCTTACTTGAATAAAATAAAGGAGATTTTAAATTATAGCATGTTGAGTAGGCTAATCTTATTTTTTTAAAGAAATCATGTCTTCCTTATTCTTCAATGTATTAACAATGTATACAAAATAAGCAAGTTTAGCATCATTTGATAAAGTTGTACTGTGCAATGATACATATATAATATCCTTGTAGATAGTGGACCTCTCGATCAACTCTATTATGAATATATTAACTTGAGTATTCTTAAATTGATCAAAGATATCATACTCTTTATTTGCATTAGTAGGTATCTTGAGAGTTGGAAGGGGATGAAGAGGAACATTCGGACTACCTTCACTCTTCCACATAGGATGGGACACCCTACCTCTTTGTGTTGTGATAGTATGGAATGTAAAATCTAATATAAGCCTAGGGTGAATAATGAGGGCAAGATGGTAGCTATCACCACCTTGAGGTCTAGGGAGAGGAGGAATGAAAGGAGTCATACATGCTTGATATCGAGTAGTACATTGAAGCACTCATATTGGATATTTAGACAATATGAGTTACTAAAGAGAGCTAAGAATTATTCATTATTATTTTTAGCATTATTTTTATTGTATATAAATTTGACCCATTTCATTATATGATTTTGAAACATATTACATATTTTAGGCAAACAACATGTAATTATAAATTATATCTTAAATAAGAGAATATAAATTATGTATATCCATTATAGCCATGATTTATTTATAAAAATAAGGGGAAATTATAAATCAGATATAAACTGCTGATGCAAAAATTTGAAAGTCTAAGTGGGTAGGATGAAACCTTATAAAAAATATAGGGATTTTTTATGCTCAAAAGAATACTTGGGTTCTGTTGTTCCCAAAATAAGCTATACTCATTTTGTGGACAACCCCTATGAAACTTGTCTGTTTCATAACCTACACTCTAAGTTTATTGATCGAGACAACATTCTCTTGTTCTCAAGTGAAGTTGTCCAACATCCTAGATGAGTTTGTGACATTCCCCCATCGTGATTTCTCAAAAATCATGAAGCTTGTTGTAGTCGTAAACTGATCAAAATGTCAATTTTGATCATTTTGGGGATGTTAGTGAGTTTTGGTTTTGCTCATGTAAGGTTGGCACTTTTTGCCACTCTTACATGGTTTTTTCTTTTTCACATGCTCTAGCGGGAATTTTTGCCGCCACTACATATTCTTGTTGCAAGGCATGTGTCAGGTCAGCCAAATTTGTCACCTGAGCAAGATCTGCAAAATCTTGAACGTCAAGTGGCATTAATGGACACTCATGCAAAGCATTAAAGGCTTGTATTCAAGCTTTTAAATTTTTTTTAATTGTTTTCTCTTATCATTTCTTTTGTCAGTTTCCTAGTTGTTTTCTCACCCCTTTTCACAATCACTCGACCGTGGTGATAGGAGGATTCATATAGATTTCAAATTCACCACCACCAAGCTTAGGGTTTTGAAATCACCAGGTAAGTTATTTTAACTTGTTTTCAACTTCTAAGGTTTTCATTGTTTTGCTTGGTCTAGAGAGGCTTGCCGACAAAAACCACCAACCAGTGCATTCATGCCCTAGATTTTAATTGATGTGTGTCATCGACCTGACCAATATTTTACCCCCCAAACAAGTTTGTTGAAAACCAATTCTTTCTAAAACATTGTGATGATGGCTATATTAACCACTCTCACATGTTCTTGTTCCTATTGTGAACAAGTCAAAAGCAAAGTCAGATTGAAAGTCGCTTATGTATTTGAAAATATAATCAAGTGGAAGTGTATGGGTGGTGAAATCTGCGACCCTTACATGAAAAACCTTACATCTCCTACCATATGCATTATCAGTAAAAAATTGCCGCTCAAACATTGCAACTTTCATTACCTACAGTAGTGGAATTTTTCATTGCCTAAACATCAAATGCAAACCATATCAATATATATTGTCAGTGTTTTCTACCACTGATGCATAATACTTGGAATTCCCTCATTACCTATAGTGTCAACACTTTTTGGGGCTCCAACATATAACCAATATGCGATAGTGGAAAAATTTGATACCGATATAAGTGTATAATATCCCTCACAAGCAAGGGCAGCAAATTTTGCCACCCATGCAAACATTCTCTAAAATTTTCCAAACTCTGGGATATTTTTAATTTTGTTTTTTTAGCCCACTTTCTTCAAAAAAATTTGGCTTGCTCGCACTCTAGCCTTTTTAAGTGTGTCTCCATATTCATAATCATCGACATGCAATTTTCCCAGATTACCAGTATTTCCCCTAATTACATGATCATGACTTTTTGTTGCAATTTCTTTTGTAGATCTTCTTTCTTCATCAACATCCTTCTAGTGATAGCTCATTCAGATGAATGAGTTATCTCTAAATAATTCAAAAGTGATGAAGTATAAATATCAAGGTGTTTTTCCAATCACCTCAGTTACTTCCAATGTTGATGACATTAGAGATACAGAGATTGGTCATGTGGACATGGCTAATTTTATGGAGAGAACCAAGTCAAGCAATCTCAGCTTTGAAATGAAGAAGATAATTGATAGTAACATTAATTTGGTGTCTTCTTTCCAGGAGGTATCCCATAACACAGAATTTATCCTTTAATGTACTCAGTTTTATAATAAAGATACTCAGGCTGTGATGGATGCTAGTGGCAATGTGATAATCAGACTAGATCCTGAATTCATTGATAAGGTGTTTATGTGCCCTCCTACTATAGAAGTGATAAATCTTGATTTTATTGAAGCACAAAAAGAGTATGACAAGAATCCTAAAAATGTGAAGAAGGTAATCAATAATAAATGGCTCAAGATATCAAGGTCAAATTTGTCAAGGTGGCCATGGAGTTTTCCTAAAAGTGACTTTATAGAAGAAGTTGGTGATCTGATAACTCTTCTCAGTAGGATAAGAGGTATGTCCTCTTCCTCACAGTTTCATGAATGGATGTATCATTTTATCAAGGTAATATTCCAAGGTAAACAAACCATCTTCTGGGGAGAACAAACTAGCAATGCTTTACATGAACAATTGACGAAGGTATCTACTACCTTCAAGTTCTACATGACTTCTTATCTGGTGTATGTTGTAGCTTCTATGAGAAGCTTTCTAGGTCTAACATTAGAAGGATATAGGAGGGTAATTCATGTGTATCAATACTATTCTCAATTAACAGTGAAAGGTTTATTCATCATTTAAGGAGAGTAAATAATGTTTTCTTTGTAGTATTCTTATGTCTTTTTGATCCTCAACTAGAATAAAAAAGAGTGTCATATGAGGCTTGGTCAATAGTAAATGATTTTGGATGCATGTTCTTATAATTTCCTTCTTTCTCATACTTGAGGGTTGGCTTTTTCCAAGGTCATCCTTATATGCTTCCAAAATTCTCCTCAGACAAATTGGTCTTAATAGAGTTATGCAGACAAATGATCATCGTGCATAATAAACAAATGCAGCTCAAGAAGCCTAGTTTCAGGTTCCCAATTAAAATTGGTGGGTATTCAGTATTAATTATTGTGAAGGCTAGGGCCATGGAAACTGAGATATAACTTGTAACTATGAATCAATTCAAGAGAAGACCAAAGTTTGACTACAGGGGCATGAAAGATAAAATATTCACCCAACGATTATTTGGTGACTCCACTGGGGATGGAATGTGCAACTTGAATCCTCATGCTCTAAGTTGAAGCATTTTCCATTTGTTGCAAAATTTTGTTGAGTATACTACATTCTAGTAGATTCATGATATACGAGAAGCAAGAGAGCTCAAGGTATTATTGATCCTGTATTTGAGTTGATGCAACAAAATAATTTTGGTATTTTGCCTCTACAACCTCGCCTTCAGTGAACCAAGATTTTTCTTCCTACCAATGCTAGGTCTCCAATACCAGGTGAAGATTCTAGTTCTAATGCTAGAAGAGTTTTGTTCGTTCATACTCCACAAAGGTTTTTATCCCACCTTTTAATCAGTGTATCATGGTAGCCCAAGGTCCTTGGGGTAACACTTTTGGTCCTCTAAATTTAACCCCACCTTTGCATGAACTACCTCATAGTTTAAGAACAAAAAATTCAAAGTTATATGGTGATGAGAAAGTTCACCCTGATGAACACATTACAGCATTTTGCATAGCCTGTGGTGTGATAGGTGTTGAACATGAAGATATAGCAATAAGACTTTTTGTTGAAACACTACAAGGTGATATTATGGATTGGATTTATCATCTTCAATCTCAAACTATAACTAATTATAACACCCTCAAGACCAAGTTTGAGGCTAGGTTCAAACCTGAAGAAGATGCACATGCCTTATTGGCTCAGCTTACACAAATGAAGAAGGAGCCTCATGAGCCTATGCGAGACTTCATCGCTAAGTTCAATAAGATAAAAAAATAGGATTCTTGTAATCGCTTAGCCAACACCAAGAATCTTAAGTGTTTTTTTATCAATTCTCAACTTCTTGAAGTGAGTTTTATATTAAGGTGGGCTGGCCTTGTAGATCTTCCTACATCTCAGATTTTGGCTACCAAAGTCAAAGATGATCTTATCCTTGCGGGTAAGATAAGAAGAGATTATAATAAGAATAAAAGTTCCTCTTCTATTGAGAATTTTTCCATAAGCACCACTGCCCTATGGTGCAAAAGTTAGCAAATGAATTATTATCTCTAAAAAGGCAAATGTCCTAAGGTATGTCTACCTCTCCTTCTTATCAAGATATACCAAAGAGGACATTTCCCAAAAATTTATATCAAGGCAACACTACTAAAAATCAAGGGCAACCCAATCATCTTTCTCCTACACAAGGGAAGCTTGCCACTGAAGTAGCATTGGTCAACTCAGTAGTGGGTTATTATGAAGCCAAACCTGATCATTCTTTCCAACCTGAGTTGGACCAAGAGAATGATGCTAATCTCTTTGTAGAAGGAGAATAAGAATTATCTGGAGACTCTACCATCAATTTTTTGAATTACCAACATGAAGCTAAAAAAGAAGGAGAAGTGTATGATGGAGCATATGCCATTTTTACTAGGTCCCAAAATTAGTCAACTTAGCAAGTTGATAAGGGAAAAGAAAGAGAAGAACCTCAACCAATGATCTCAATTACTAAATGGGGAACTCTGTTGCCTTTCCAATCAAAGGACCTGGTGGGCAATAAGCTAGTAAGTACCTATAACAATTTTGTATCTTTTGCTTCTGTCCCTCAGACCAGTACTACATCAAATAAAAATTAGAATGATTGATTTCCTTTCTCTGTTTCTACTTCATTCCAGTTATTCAACATAATAGATCATGCTAGGAAGACCAAGATCCAAATGTCTGAAGTTGAGTATTTATAAGCTAATCTTGAATAGTTTGATAGGTTGGCTAAATATGTCAAAAATAAAACCATCTCTATAGAATAATATTTTTCAAAAGTTACCCATGATTCCTCAAAGAAAAAATCTACCCAAAATAATCTTGTCACTACTCCCCTTGTTGCCTTTGAAAAAATAGAGCCTTTCTATGTTTTTCTATTGGTAAATGGTCATAAGTTGAGTGATTGCATAATAGATTCTGGAGCCTCTGATAATGTTATGCCTGCTAAGGTAGTAGACTCCCTTGGTCTCACCTTAACTAAGACTTTTGGGAGATGTTTCTCCATAAAAAATAAGCAAGTACCACTTTTGGGTCAAATCAAAGATGCCCAATTAACATTTATAGCTTTTCCAGATAAGAGGATTAAGACTACAGTCCTAGTGACTGATGTTCTAGCTTCTTATGGCATTCGACTTGAATGTAATTTTTGTGAGGATGTAGGTGAGGAGTTGAACATGGATCTATCTGAAGCAAGGATACCTGTTAAAGGCTTCATGCAAAAGTTACTTCCTGAGAAGAGGCCAAATATATTGTTAATCAAATGGCAAATCCTGAAGCATAAATTTTGTTTAAGTCCTCGAGAATGGGTAATTATTTTTTGTCCACTGAAGATGTTTCCAGTTCATCAGATGAGAATTAATCAAGTGATAGCTCAGATAATTCAGATGGAGAATCAAAAGAGTTTTTAGATGTAAGTTCAGATGAAGGCATAATAATGCTAGATTCTTCCCTCACTAATGAAGAGGAATATTTTGATCAATGAAATTCAAAAAGATCAAATTCTAATGAGGTTTGGGTTTTAGAATTTGATGGCAGTTGTTCCACTACTGGTTCTCAAGCCAAAATTGTTTTGATATCCCAAAAAGGAGATATCTTCCCTTTCTCATGTAAGTTACAATTCAATAATACCAACAACACCATCGAATATGAGTCATTGTTGCTCAGATTGAAAGCTACTCATGCTAGAGGTGTTAAAAAATTTCATGCTCGAGGAGATACTGAATTAGTGGTTTATCAAGTGAGAAATTTGTATCAAACCAAAAATGAAATATTGTGACATTATCATAATCACATATGGGATTGCATTGAAAGTTTTGATGCTTTCAATATCTCTGTAATGAAAAAAAATTTAATGATCATGCAAATTCATTAGTTGTCTCCACCACTCTCATGGTTCCTCATAAAGATTTAAAAGGAAATAAGTAAACTATAGATCTAGTCTTCCGACCAAGTGTACCTGATAATGTTGACCATTGGCAAGTGTTCAAAGGTGATAATCAAATCATTACTTTCTTGAAAAAGATAGATAGATTTGATGAGATTTGTTTTGAAGGAAGTGAATCTCCACCACGAGAATACATTTCTAAAATATATTCACAAATTGGTGAAGAGTTTCTTCAACTAAAAGGGAATAAAATTCTAAAAGGTTTGGTTTCTCTTGAAAATATATTTGATAAGATGGTAGATATATCAAATAGCAGCAACAACAGGATTCAAGTTCCTCTATGGAATTTGAGAAAGTAAATTTGAGTTCAAAGGTAGATCCCAAAATGGTCAACATTGGGAAATGTTTCACTGCTAATGAAAAGTTCAAATTCATTACTCTCCTTCACCATTACATTGATGTTATGGCATATTCCTATGATGATTTGAAATCCTTCAGGTCTAAGGAAATTTAGCATGAAATTCCCCTTAAAGTTGGGTCATTACCTCACAAGTAGAAATAAAGGCAATACAACCCCAAAATATCAGGTACTATCTTTTTTGAGATTTAGAAGATGTTGAATGTAAGGATAATTTTTTCAATTCGTCATTCTGAAATCCTTCAGGTCTAATGAAATTCAGTATGAAATTCCCCTTAAAGATGGGTCATTACCTCACAAGTAGAAACAAAGGCAATACAACCCCAAAATATCAGGGACTGTCTTTTTTGAGATTCAGAAGATGTTGAATGTAAGGATAATTTTTCCAATTCATCATTCCACTTGGATCGCGAACATAGTTTTTGTAAGAAAGAATGGAGAAATCTATATTTGTGTTGATTTTAGGAATCTCAACCAATCTTCTCTAAAGGATAACTACCCCCTACCCATCATGGACCAAGTGTTGCAAATTGTAACTGGTTCAGAAATGTTGTCTATGCTAGATAAATTTTTGGGGTATAATCAAGTGAAAGTTAATGAAGCAGATCAGTATAAAACTGCTTTCACTACACCTTGGGGCACATTTACATATCATAGAATGCATTTTGGTCTAATCAATACTAGCGCCACATTTTAGAGAGAAATGGACCTTACCTTTAGAGATGAGAAAGGGAAGTTTATTGTGGTGTATATTGATGACTTGAATGTTTTCTCTAAACATCGTCATGATCATGTGCACTATTTATGATAAGTGCTAGAATGTTGTCATCAAAATGGTATTTCTCTCAATCTTAACAAGTCAATTTTTGGGGTTACAGAAGGTAAACTTCTCGGTCACATTGTATCCCAAGAAGGCACTAAAATTGACTCAGAAAGAGTCAAATCTATTCAAAGTCTTACTCCACCTACTAGTAAGAATGCAATTCATTCTTTCTTTAGAAAGGTGAATTTTTTTCAAAGGTTCATTCTTGAATTTACAAAGAAAACCTATCACATCATCAACATGATGAAAGGCAAGGCTACTTTAATTTGGATTGTAGAAGGCAAAGTGGCATTTGAGGATATCAAGAAGGCTATTGCTTATGATCCAGTCCTTGTTTGTCCTAACTATACCAAATATTTCATAATATACAACTATGCTTCTAAAATTACACTTTCAGCCATTCTAGTTCAGTAGAACGAAGAAGGTGTGGAATCTCCCATATCATTTATGAGTTGTCCTCTTGTTGACCATTTTTGGCCCTATAGGCCAAAATATGGTCTCATTATTTCCCTATTATTTTGAGTTATCAGTGTTAGATGCATCAACACTTACTGCAAATGCTCCATTTCCCTTTGTAATAGTCTTGGCCTTATAAAGAGTTGAGATATCCAAGCCTGTAGGTTTTCAACTTGATATGGGGCTTATTTCACTTTGGGCAATTGCCTTGGATAGGCCTTTTATTAAAAAAATAAGGAGTCAGTTTCAAATAAGTACAAGTCTTTTGCAAAGTCTCGAAGGTCAAGTGCCCTTATGGGGGCCAGACAAGTGACAAATGGGACCATTTGGCAAGCTCCAAAGCACAACTAAAGACAAGAATTCTTTGTGGAGGGCAAAGTTTTTCTTCAAAAAAGTGAGCAAGGAAAAGAATTCCTTTAGACTTTTATTTGAAGGAAATCCATAGCAAACAAAGGCAAAGGTCCTTCAAAAAATACTAGGTAAAAGACAAAGGATTTCTTCAGACATTTTGTCTGAAAAAAATCCAAGGGAAAATCCAAAGGCACATTTCCTTCAGACAAAATGTCTAAAGGAGTTCCATCATACATTTTGTCTGAAGGAATTCAAGAAGAGAGAAAGGGCTGAGACTCAAAAGAAAAGATTTCCTTCAGGAAAAATGTCTGGAAGGAATTCCTTCAGACATTTTGTCCAAAGGAATTGAGAACCAAGGGAGACCGAAGGAGCCTGAAGGGCAGGTGCCCTTGTGGGGGACTCTCGATGACCAAGAAGGGACCAAATCAAAAGTTCTAAAGGGGCATTTCAAGACCCAAAGGTCCCTCATGGAAGGCAGTGAGCAGATTCATCAAAGAGTGAAGGGAAAAGGATTCCTTCAAATTTTCAATCAAAAGGAAATCCAAAGAAAATACAAGACAAGGAATTCCTTCAAACTTTTGTTTGAAGGAAATCCAAGGAAGGTTTAATTGTGGAAATCCAAATAAATTGCCAAAGGAATGATGGGCCCAAAGACGTCAAATTTAGTGTAGTGAACTAGCCGTTAGAGGTTCAAACATCAAGTGACAGGTGCGTGAACATCAATTTAAGGTAGTGAAATAGTCGTTGGCTTTCGAATGGTGATGGACCTCCAGACATCAACTTTACGATGATGGAATAGTCATTGATTCTCAAATGTTTAAAAATGGGCCTGTGCATGTTAACAGTTGAAGAGAGCCCAAAAGAACTCATAAGCGAAGGCTACAAGTGAACTCAGTAACCCACTAAGAAAGGAGCCCAAGGATCTAGCAAAGGATGAGAAGATAGCCCTGAGAGCTCAAATTGCCAAAAAGAGACAAAATATAGCAAGGAAAGAGGGAACAAAATAGAGAATTCAAAACATGGCCATGCACATATATGACAACATTTGGAATGTTCTAAAAGATGCACTTAGCCAAGCGTAGGGGTAAATAAAACAGCCCAGGTGGTAAAAGAAAGCGTCAGTAGAGGAGTTATTCTAGCAGTTGAAATAGTCTCTGCCAAGTGGTCATCAAGGAGTGTAAATAGTGAAAGCATAGCCTATTTTTTCTTTGTTTTACATTAATGAGTAGACAGTCACGTAAAACCCATGCTTTTGCAGTGATTTTTAGTAGGGTTAGGCACTAAAGTACAGACTAGCAACATTTACAACATGGTTATTTTAGGGCTTTCTAGAAGGATGACACTAGCATGACCAATTTTTCTCCTCCATAGGCATTTAACACAGCATGGGTAGCTTTTTCTAAAAGGCACCAAAAGCCTCTTTCTTTCTCTATATATTTGAAACTCTCATTGGAGAAATATATCTCTCAGCTTGTATCGCGAAGCCCTGTAGGATTTTACCTTAAATCAAGACATAGAATTTTTACCTCTATTTGAGTTTGCACTTTTGCATATGTCTATGGTTTTGTCTTCTGTTAAGTCATTTTCTTTCATGCTTTCAAAAAGTGATTCCAGCATGTCTAGTGTATTGTGAGTTTCTTGTTTTGTAAGTTAGCAAGAAGTGTCCACAACAGAGTATAGGTGCACATGAACAGGCTGCCATAGTGTGTCTTAGAACACCTCTGGTAGTTCTTCCTCCCTGTATCTCCAGAGGACCCCTTACTAAAACACTGATGCAAAAGAGTTCTCTCATGTCAAATGAAGTGTATATTAGCTTGTTATTGATGTAAAGTCTATGTCAAAGCTAAGTAGATCAATCATTTTTTGGTGCATCACTGTTTAGATAGGTTTTATTTCATTTATATCCTTTTCTCTTTTCACCTCCCCCAAATTATTAGCAGTAGTAGTAAAATACCTCAGAGATGCATCAAAGGGAGCTAGCCCTTATATAGAGATTCTTCCCTCAGTTTTGCTAGACCCAAAGCAAGAGGGGAGTCTCCATTGTGCCACATGGAAGAGAGAAGCCCAACCTTCTTTCGAGGGTGAAATCCACAGCGTCAACAGTTTTTAGCATGCCCGATGGAACCTATTTTATTCAAAGAGTTGAGAATTTTAGTGTGTTCTTCAACCAGCTAGCCTTTGGAGGCTTCTTATCAACACCAATAGAGACTCTGAGTTGAATCAGCTAGTTAAGAAGTCTTGGTGCCATCAAGAAATCACTTTGGTATGTATAATCCCATTACTGAGCAGCATGGGTCTTGTGTTCCTTCATATAGTTTTGATCAAGCTTAGGTTGTTCATTGAATCACCTCAAGCAACTCTCCTAGTTGCCCTTCACCTAGTGTAAGGGAGATAATGTTAGAGTTTGAGAAGTAAGTGATGGAGATAAATAGATTGGAGGAGCAGTATAGATATCAGCAAGAGCTTATATACAAAGAGGAGTGCTTGATGAGGCAAGCTCATGCCTTGCAATCCATGAAGGAGGAGGTAACAAAATGGAAGAGTCCATTCATTCAAGGTAATCAACCTTGTGTACCTTCTCCCATTCAAATGCATCCCCCTCCTATTCTAAATAAATCCTCCTCTTGTGTACCAATACCTTTCTACCAAATAGCACTTGCTCACTCTAGCTCATCTGAAGCATTAACCACTCTTGCTCTTAATCCCTTGCACCTATATTTTCAACACCAAAGGGCATTAGATCAACCTCCCATGGAAATGAACCTTCTCAATTCCTTAGATTGTTAATCCTCCTTTGAAGGGAATCCTCCTATTCCTTTTTAAAAATAGCATGTCTCTCTTCAAAAAATTATTCCTATGCATCAACAGTCTCTTTCTAGTCTTCCTCAACCTCCTCAAGTCTTTCAATACGATGTCAAGATTCCAACTTGGAGGAGAGAATACCATGAACCAACTCAGGGCCTTGAAAATGATGAAGCTACCTCTGCTCATGGTGATCCTCATGATCTCCAAGAAAGGCTCTCCCAAGAGAATATAGCCAGGAAAATTACAGAGTTGGAGTCCAGAATGAGATTTCTCAACCAGGGTGTGATGGATGGTTTAGACCAAACAGAAAATTTCATTTCTAAACACACACCATCTACACTCCTCCAAGAGAGATATCAAGCCACATTTGATGTGGATGAAGTACTGGCCAAATGGAAGGAAGAAAATCCTTCGATTCTAGCTCAAGGTTTGCCTTTTCTTCCCATGAGTTTAACCATCAGCCTTCCACTTCATCCCTTTTCAAGGAGGACCCTATTTTGAAAGAGGCAAGTGAAGAAGAGAGGATCCAATTTACAGCTACTCAAGAGGCTATCATGAGTGACAATGAGGATGAGACCATCATGGATGCCCCTTCTGAAGATATCATCAACAATGGAGAAGACATAGGTCATGCATACATGCATATGTTCCAGATATATGAAGATGAGGTTGAAAAACTTTATTTATCAATAATGGATAATGAGGAATGTGAGCATGGTGAGCTCTCTCCCCCATTGTTTGATGAATTTCCTTGTTGTTTTGATGAAAATAATGACCACGCTATGGGACCTGAGTTGGAGGAGGATCAAGAGCATGTCTTAAAACAACTAGAGACTCTTATTTTTTAGCAAGAAAAGGATAGGCCTGTCCATCTTGTTGAAAGCTTTGAAGAAGAGAGCCTTGAGTAAGAAGGTGATGTTTTGTGGGATAATCAAGCATTTTTTAATATCATTTCAGACATCATAACAGACACCCTTCTTCAAAAAATCCATGATGAAGTAGAAGATCAGTTTGACAGGCTCTTCAATGAGGCAGAAGGGAACAAGTAGATCCATGATGCATGTCAAGGAGGCTATGAGCTAAGTGAGGCTTATGGTGATAAGCTAGTAGCCATTGATTTCTTGATGAAATACACCAGCATGAAGGGCCAGCATGAGGTAGTCTCCAAAGAGCAAAGTGAATACACAGATGTTGGAGACATGTTTGACACTGATCCACTTGGATATAAGCCAATTAAGGTGGCTGGCAAGAAGGGCAAGTCACCAAGTCTCCATTCCATTTAGTCACTTGTCTAGCACCATAAGTTTTCTTTCCATGGAGACTTGAGAAGTTTTCCCTTTGATCCAAGAGGGAGTCAAATATATCTAGTTAGTTGTACATAGTAGTTTGCTTTCGATTGTCTTTATTTTCCCTAAGTGTTGTTTGCATAGGTGTAGTGTTTTTTAGCCTTATTAGGTGTTGTTTTTTCCTTGTTGCTTGAGGTAAAGATTTGTTGGTTCATAGGTATTTAAAAGGTTTTTGCTAACTTTTTCAATCTGCATCTTGACTCCATGCATAACTTTGAGGCTACCAATCTTCTTTAGCATAGCAGGCATGCTTCCCCTGTGAATCACCAGATTTGTTGACCATTTTTGGCCCTGCAAGCCAAAAGTTGGTATCTTTCTTTCCCTATTGTTCTGAGCCATTAGATTTGGATGCATCAACACTTCCTGAAAATGCTCCATTTCCCTTTGTAATTGTCATAGTCTTATAAAGAGTTGAGAGATCCAAGCCTGTAGGTTCTCGGCTTGATATGGGGCTTATTTCGCTTTGGGAAATTGCCTTGGACAAGCCTTTTATTGACAAAAGAAGGAGCCAATTTCAAATAATTACAAGTTTTTACAAGGTACCGAAGGTAGGGTGCCCTTGGAGGGGGCAAACAAGTAATAAATGGGACCATTTGGCAAGCTCCGAAGGACAACTAAAGACAAAAGATTTCTTTGTGGAGGGCAGAGTTTTTCTTCAAAAAAGTGAGTAAGGCAAAGAATTCCTTTGGACTTTTGTCTGAAGGAAATCCATAGAAAACAAAGGCAAAGGTCCTTCGGAAAATACAAGGTAAAATACAAAGGATTTCTTCAGACATTTTATCCAAAGAAAATCCAAGGGAAAATCCAAAGGCACATTTCCTTCGAGCAAAATGTTCGACGGAATTCCTTCAAACATTTTGTCTGAAGGAATTCAAGAAGAGAGAAAGGGCTGAGACTCCAAAGAAAAGATTTCCTTCAAGCAAAATGTCTAAAGGAATTCCTTCGGACATTTTGTCTGAAGGAATTGAGAACTAAGGGAGCCTGAAGGATCCCGAAGGGCAGGTGCCCTTGTGGGGGACTCTCGGCGACCAATAAGGGACCAAATCAGAAGTTTTGAAGGGGCATTTCAAGACCCAAAGGGCCCTTGTGGAAGGTAGTGAGCAATTTCATCAAACAGCGAAGGGCAAAGGATTCCTTCAAATTTTTTATCCAAAGAAAAGACAAGATAAGGGATTCCTTCAGACTTTTATTCGAAGGAAATCTAAGGAAGGTTCAATTGCAAAAAGCCAAATAAATTTCCAAATGGGTGGCATGCCCAAAGACGTCAAATTCAGCGTAGTAAACTAGTTGTTGGAGGTTCAAACATCCGATGACAGGTGCATGAATGTCAAATTTAAGGCAGTGAAATAGCCGTTGGATTTTGAATGGTGATGGGCCTGTAAACGTCAACTTTATGATGATGGAATAGTCATTGACTCTCAAATGTTTAAAAATGGGACTACACATGTTAACAGTTGAAGAGAGCCTGAAAGAACTCATAAGCAAAGGCTACAAGTGAAGTCAATGACCCATTGAGAAAAGAACCCAAGGAGCCAATAAAGGATGAGAAGATAGCCCTGAGAGCTCAAATTGCCAGAAAGAGACAAAATATAGCAAGGAAAGAGGGAACAAAATAGAGAATCTAGAACACATCCATGCACACATATGACAACATTTGGAATGTTCCAAAAGATGTACCCAGCCAAGCATAGGGACAAATAGAATAGCCCAAGTGGTAAAAGAAAGCATCGGTAGAGGAGTTATTCTAGTAGTTGAAATAGTCTCCACCAAGTGGTCATCAAGGAGCGCAAACAGTGAAAGCACAACCTATTTTTTCCTTGTTTTACATTAATGAGCGGACAGTCACAAAAAACCCATGCTTTTGCAGTGATTTTTAATATGGGTTAGGCGCTAAAGTCCAGACTGGTGCCATCTACAGCATGGTTATTTTAGGGCTTTCTAGAAGGATGACACCAGCATGACCAATTTTTCTCCTCCCTAGGCATTCAACACAGCATGGGTAGCTTTTTTTAGAAGGTGCCAAAAGCCTCTTTCTTTCTCTATATATAAAAAACTCTCATTGGAGAAATGTATCTCTCAGCTTGTATGGCAAAGCCCTGCAGGATTTTACCTTAAATTAAGACATAGCAATTTTACCTTCATTTGAGTTTGCACTTTTGCATATGTCTATGGTTTTGTCTTCTGTTAAGTCATTTTTTTCATGCTTTCACAGAATGATTTCACCATGTCTAGTGTATTATGAGTTTCTTCTTTTGCAGGTAAGCAAGAAGTGTCTACAGCAGAGTATAGGCACATGTGAACAGGCTGCCATAGTGTGTCTTAGAACACCTTTAGTAGTTCTTCCTCCTTGTATCTATAAAGGACCCCTTACTGAAACACTGATGCAAAAGAGTTCTCTCATGTCAAATGAAGTGTATACTAGCTTGTTCTTGATGTAAAGTGTATGTCAAAGCTAAGTAGATCAATCATTTTTTGGTGCATCACCATTTAGATAGGTTTTATTTTGGTTATATCCTTCTCTCTTTTCACCCCCCCCATTGTTAGCAGTAGTAGTAAAAAACCTTAGAGATGCATCAAAGGGAGCTAGCCCTTATCTAGAGATTTTCCCCTCAATTTTTTCAAACCCACAGCAAGAGGGGAGTCTCTATTGTGCTGCGTGGAAGAGAGAAGCCTAGCCTTTTTTCAAGGGTGCAATCCACAGCGTCAACACCTCTCAAAGCTCATAAATTGAAATATTTGAACATGGAGAAACATGATTATGTCATGGTTAAGGCGGCAAAGCATTTTTGGTTCTATATATTGAATTCATATACTGTTGTTCTAGTGCTTGACACAACAGTAAAGTCTATTCTAACTCAATAGGAGTTTAACACTAAAAAGGGAAACTAGATTACTAAGATCCAAGAGTTTGATCTTGATATCAAACCTACTAAGATTATGTGTAGAAGAGGTGTGTGTCAATTGATTGTTGATAACGTACCAAAAGAAATAGGGGATGAAGAAGCACAAGTTGAGGACATGCCAACGGTTCTTTTTGTCACTACTAATTATGAGTGGTATTCAAATATCACTCATTTTATTACCTATGGTGAGTGTCCTACCCATCTATCTTATAAGAAGAAAAATACTTTTAAGTTGAAGGCTGCTAACTATGTCTTATGGGACAATGGTTTGTACAAAAGAAGCCTTGACAGAGTATTTCTTCATTACGTGCATAAAGCACAATAAAGTAGACTTCTGGAGTCTTTCCATAGTTTGGCTTATAGAGGACATTTTTTTACACCCATGACAACTCACAAGATTATACGAGCTAGATACTATTGGCCTACACTATTTCAAGATGAGTACAATTGGGTGAATAGGTGTGAGTTGTGTCAACAGTTCATTGAGAAACCTAAGTTGGTCGCATTACCTCTCAAGTCAATGGTGATTGAAGAATCTTTTAACCAATGGAGCATCAACTTCATTGGCACTGTGAACCCATCATCAAGTGTAGGACATGACTATGTTCTCACCATGATGGACTATTTTACCAAGTGGGTGGAAGCCATCCCAGTTAAGCATGCTATTTCAAAAGTGGTATGTAATTTCCTTAAAGAAAATATTATTTCCCAATTTGAAGTTCCAAACAAGATTGTAGCAGAAAATGCTACTTATTTCTCTTCTCATGAGATTACTGACTTTTGCTACAAGCACAGGATCATTCTTTCCCACTCCTTAGACTATTATCCGCAAGGAAATGGTCAAGTAGAATCAAGTAACAAGAATCTGGTTATTATCAGAAAACTAGTAGATGAGAATCAGAGAACTTGGCATAAAGCCTTGTTTGATGCTTTATGGGTAGACAAGATTACCTTAAAAGGGAAATAGATATGTCACCATTTTAGCTTTTGTATGGTCTAAATTTGGAGATACCAATTACCTTGGAATTACTAGCATTGAAGTTGGTAAAGGCAGTGGAAGATAAGACTTTTGAAAGTTTTATTGATAAAAGGATCATGTACCGAACTAAACTTGAGGAACAATGAACTATGGTAGTGGACCGTATTGTTGAGCATCAAATTCAGGTAAAGAAACTCTTTAACAAGAAAGCAAGGACTCATGAGTTTCAAATTGGAGATCAAGTCTTCTTACGGGACAAGAGGAGAGAACCAAAAAGAATACATGAAAAGTTTGATTCCTTGTGGACAGGGCCATTCACCATTCATCAATTCTGTGGTGAAAATAGTTTCTTGCTGGAATATTAGGATGGAACACCATTCTTTCTGCCTCACAATGGGTGACATCTGAAACACTTCAATCTTTGAAGTATCAGATAAGTTTATTTATACATTTGTATAGTTTTGTCTTTTTATTTTTGAGTTTTTGTTTAGTCTTTTGTGTCTTTTTCTTTTGGATAGCTTGACTCCATAGCCCAATGGCATGGATAAAGGCACTTAGAGACTAGATTCTTATCCCTTTGATTGTTTCAAAGTTCGATCGATGGAAGTTCACTAGTTGGAGACAGTTGTTGTTCCTAAAATCAGCGATGTTCATTTTGTGGACAACCCTTACGAAACTTGTCTATTTCGTAATCTACACTCTAAGTTCGTTGATCGAGACAAGATTCTCTTATTCTCAAGTAAAATTTTCCAACATCCTAAATGAGTTTGAGACATTCCCTCACCATGATTTCTCAAAAATCATGAAGCTTGTTATAGTCATAAACTGATCAAAATGTCAATTTTGATCATTTTGGGGGTGTTAGTGAGTTTTGGTTTTGCTCATGTAAGGTCGGCCCTTTTTGCTACTCTTACATATTTTTTTCTTTTTCACATGCTCGAGCAGCACTTTTTACCACCATTACATGTTCTTGTTGCAAGGCACGTGTTAGGTCAGTTGAATTCACCGCCTGAGTAAGATCTCCAAAATCTTGAACTTCAATTGGCATTAATGGCCACTCATGCCAAGCATTAAAGGCTTGTTTTCAAGCTTTTAAAAGTTTTTTTTATTGTTTTCTCTTGTCATTTCTTTTGTCAGAGTTTCCTAGTTATTTTCTAACCCCTTTTCATAATTGTTCAATCGTGGTGATAAGAGGATTCATATAGATTTCAAATTCACCACCGCCAAGCTTAGGGTTTCGAACTCACCAGGTAAGTCATTTAACTTATTTTCAACTTATAAGGTTTTCATTTTTTGATCATTATCCCTTGTTATATCATCATTTTGCTTATTCTAGAGAGCCTTGCCGATGAAAATTTCCAACTAGTGCGTTTATGCCCTAGATTTTAATTGATGTGTGTCGTCAACCTGACCAAATTTTTACCCCCCAAGCAAGTCGATTAAAAACCAATTCTTTTCAAAACATTGTGATGATTACTATATTAGCCGCTCTCACATATTCATGTTCCTATTATGAACAAGTAAAAATCAAAGTCAGATTGAAAGTCGCTTATGTATTTGAAAATATAATCAATTGGAAGTGTATGGGCGGTGAAATCCATTGCCCTTACATGAAAAACCTTACAACTCCTGCCATATGCATTATCGGCAAAAAATTACTGCTCAAACATTATAACTCTCATTACCTACAATAGCGACATTTTTACTGCATGAACATCAAATGCAAACCATACCAATATGTATTGTCGGCATTTTCTACCGCTAATGCATAATACTTGGAATTTCCTCATTACTTGTAGTGTCAGCACTTTTTATCACACCAACATATAACTAATATGTGATAGCGATGAATTTCTCTGCTGATACAAGTGCAAAATATCCCTCACATGCAAGGGTGGCAAATTTTGTCACCCATGCAAACATTCTCTCAAATTTGCCTAACTTTGAGATATTTTCAATTTTGTTTTTCCGAGCCCACTTTCTTCTAATTTTGTTGGCCTGCTTGCACTCTAGCCTTTTCAAATGCATCTCCATATTCGTAATCATCAATATGTAATTTTCCTACATTACTAGTATTTCCCCTAATTGCATGATCATGACTTTTTGTTGTAGTTTCTTCTGTGAATCTTCTTTCTTTATCGACATCCTTCTGGTGATAAGTCATTTAGATGACTGAGTTATCTCTGAAGAATTTGAAAGTGATGAAGTATAAATATCAAGGTATTTTTCCAATCACCTCAGTTACTTTCAATGTCGATGACATTAGAGATACAGAGATTGGCCATGTGGACATGGCTGAGTTTGTGGAGAGAACCAAGTCAAGCAATCCCAGCTCTGAAATGAAGAAGATAATTGATAGTAATATTCATTTGGTATATTCTTTCCTGGTGGTAGCGCACAACACATAATTTGTCCTTCAATGTGCTCAATTTTACAAAAAATATACTTATGCTATGATAGACACTAGTGGCAATGTGATAATCATACTAGATCCTGAATTCATTGATAAGGTGTTTATGTGCCCTCCTGCTACAAAAGTGATAAAGCTTGATTTTGTTGAAGCACAAAAAGAGTATGTAAAGAATCCTAAAAAGGTGAAGAAGGTAATCAATAATAAATGGCTCAAGATGTCAAGGTAGCCATATATTTTTCATAGAAGTGACTTTATAGAAGAAGTTGGTGATTTGATAACTCTTCTCAGCAGGATAAGAGGTTTGTCCTCTTCCTCACAGTTTCATGAATGGATGTATCCTTTCATCAAGGTAATACTTCAAGGTAAACAAACCATCTTCTAGGGTGAAAAAATTAGCAATACTTTACATGAATAATTGATGAAGGTATACACTACCTTTAAGTTCTACATGACTTCTTATTTGGTGTATGTTGCAGTGTCTATGAGAATCTTTCCAAGTCTAACATCGGAAGGAGATAGGAGGGTAATACCTATGTATCAATACTATTCTCAATTAACATTGAAAGGTTTTATTCATCATTTCAAAAGAGTAAATGGTGCTTTCTTTGCAATATTCTTATGTATTTTTGATCCTCAACTAAAACAAAGAAGAGTGTCAGATGAGGCTTGGTTAGTAGTAAATGATTTTGGATGTATGTTCTTACGATTTTCTTCTTTCTTATACTAAAGGGTTGGCTTTTTCCAAGTCATCCTTATATGCTTCCAAGATTCCCCTCAAACAAACTGGTCTTAATAGAGTTATGAAGACAAATGATCATCGTGAATAATAAACAAATAGAGCTCAAGAAGCGTGATTTCAGGTTCCCAATTAAAATTGGTAGGTATTCAGTATTAATTACTATGAAGGCTAGGGCCATAGAAACTGAGATGCAGCTTGTAACTATGAAGCGATTCAAGAGAAGACCAAACTTTGACTACAGGGGCGTGAAAGATAAAATATTCACCCAATAGTTTTTTGGTCACTCCATTGGGGAAGGAATGCGTAACTTGAAGCCTCACTCTCTAAGTTGAAGCATTTTCAATTCTTTTCCATTTGTTGAAAATTTTTGTTGAGTATACTACATTCTAGTAGATTCACGGTATATGAGAAGTAAGAGAGCTCAAGCTAGATGCAGTAAAATAATTTTGGTCTTTTGCCTCTACAAGCTCATCTTTAGTGAACCAAGAGTTTTCCTCCTACCAGCGCCAGATCTCCAATACTAGGTGAAGCTTTTAGTTCTAGTTTTTGTAGAGTTTTGTCTGTTCATACTCCAAAAAGGTTTGTTATCCCACCTTTTAATTAGCACATCATGGCAGCCCAAGGCCCTTAGGGTAACACTTTTAGTCCTCTAAATTTAACCCCACCTTTGCATGAACTACCTCGTAGTTCAAGAAAGAATTTTCCAAAGTTCTATGGTGATGGGAAAGTTCACCCTGATGAACACATTGTAGCTTTCTGCATAACCTATTTTTTAATAGGTGTTGAACATGAAGATGTAGAAGTAAGGCATTTTATGGAAACACTACAAGGTGCTACTATGGACTGGCTTTATCATCTTCAAACTCAAACTATAACCAACTGGAACACCTTCAAGACCAATTTTGAGGCTAGGTTCAAATTTGTAAAAGATGCACAAACCTTATTAGCTCAGCTTATATAAATGAAGAAGGAGCCTCATGAGCCTATGCGAGACTTCATCTCTAAATTCAATAAGTCGAGAAATAGGATTTTTGGAATCGCTCAACTAACACCAGAGAATATTAAGTGTTTTTTTAATTAATTCTCAACTTTCTAAAATGAGTTTTTTGTTAAGGTGGGTTGGCCTTGCAGATCTTCTTGTAGCTCAGATTTTAGATACCGAAGACGAAGATGATCTTATCCTTGTGGGTAAGATAAAAAGAGATTCTAATAGGAATAAAAGTTCTTCTACTGAGAATTATTCTACAAGCACTACTGACCCGATGTTGCAAAATTTAGCAAATGAATTACTAGCTCTAAAAAGGCAAATGTCCTAAGGTATATTTGCCCCTCCTTATTGAGATATACCAAGGAGGACATTTCCCAACAATTCATATCAAGGTAATGCCATTAAACATCAAAGGCAACCCAATCGTCTTCCTCCTACACAAGGGAAGCTTGCCATTGAAGCAGCACCAGTCAATTCAATAATGGGTTATTATGAAGCTGAATATGATCATTCTTTCCAACCTGAGTTGGATCAAGAGAATGATGCTAATATCTTTGTAGAAGGAGAAGAAGAATTAGTTGGTGACTCTACCATTAGTTTTTTGAATTACCAAGATGAAGCTAAAAAAGAGGGAGAAGTGTATGATGGAACATATGTTATTTGTACTAGGTCCCAAAATCAGTCAACTTAACAAGTTGATAAGGGAAAAGCAAGAGAAAAACCTCAACCAGTAATCTCAATTGCTAAATAGGGAACTATGTTGCCTTTCTAATCAAAGGACTCGGTGGGCAATAAGCCAGTAAGTACATCTAACAATATTATGTCTTTTATTTATATCCCTCAGACCAATACTACATCAAATAAAAATTAGAATGATGGATTTCCTTTTTCTATTTTTAGTTCATTCTAGTTATTTGACATAATAGATAATGCTAGGAAGACCAAGATCCAAATGTATGAAGTTGAATATTTACAAGCTAATCTTGAATAGTTTGATAGGTTGGCTAAATACTTCAAAAACAAAATTGTCCCTATAGAACAAGATTTTCTGAAAGTTACCTATGATTCTTCAAAGAATAAATCTACCCAAAATAATCTTGTCACTACTCCTCTTGTTGCCTCTGGACAAATAGAGCCTTTCTATATTTCTCTATTAGTAAATGGTCATAAGTTGAGCAATTACTTAATAGATTTTAGAGCCTCTGATAATGTTATACCCATCACAAACTCCCTTGGTCTCACCTTAACTAAGACTTTTGGGAGATGTTTCTCCATAAAAAATAAGTAAGTACCACTTTTGGGTCAAATTAAAGATGCCCAATTTGCATTTGTAGCTTTTTTAGACAAGAGGATTAAGATGACAGTCCTAGTGGCTGATGTTCCAAATTCTTATGGCATTCTACTTGGATGTAATTTTTGTAAGGATGTAGGTGGGGAGTTAAACATGGATCTATCTGAAGCAAGGATACCTGTTAAAGGCTTCATGCAAAAGTTGCTTCCTGAGAAGGAGGCCAAATATATCATTACCATAATGGAAAATCTTGAAGCACAAATTTTGTTTGAGTCCTTGAAAATGGGTAATTATTTTCTATACACTGAAGATGTTTTTAGTTCATCAGATGAGAATTAATCAAGTGATAGCTCAGATAATTTAGATGGAGAATCAAAAGAGTTTTTAGATGTAAGTTCAGATGAAGGCATAATAATGCCAGATTCTTCCCTCATTGATGAAGAGGAATCTTCTGATCAATGAAATTCAAAAATATCAAATTCTAATAAGGTTTGGGTTTTAGAATTTGATGGTAGTTATTCCTCTACCAATTTTGGAGCCAAAATTATTTTGATATCCCCACAAGGAGATATCTTCCCTTTCTCATATAAGTTGCAATTCAATAATACCAACAACACCGCTGAATACGAGTCATTGTTGCTCGGATTGAAATTTGCTCATGTTAGAAGTGTTAAGATTCTTCATACCTGAAGAGATGTCAAATTAGTGGTTTGTCAAGTAAGAAATTTATATCAAATCAAAAATGAAAGATTGTGACATTATCGCAATCGCATATGGGATTGCATTGAAAGTTTTGATGCTTTCAATATCTTTGCGGTGCCAAGAGAATTTAATGATCATACAGATTCATTAGCTGTCTCCACCACTCTCATGGTTCCTCATAAAGATTTCAAAAGAAACAAGTACACTATTGAGTTGGTATTTTGACCAAGTGTTCCTGATAATGTTGACCATTGGCATGTGTTCAATGGTGTTAATCAAATCATTGTTTTATTGGAAAAGATGGATAGCTTTGATGAGCTCTATTTTGAAGGTAGTGAATCTCTACCATAGGAATACATTTCTAAAATAGATTCATAAATTGGTGAAGAGTTTCTTTAACTTAAATGGAATAAAATTTAAAAAGGTTTGGTTTCCATTGAAAAGCTATTTGATAAGCATGACAGATATATCAAGCAGCAACAACAACTAGATTCAAGTTCTTCTATGGAATTTGAGCAAGTAAATTTGATTTTGGAAGCAGATCCCAAAATGGTCAACATTGGGAAATGTTGTACTGCTGATGAAAATTTCAAATTCATTAGTCTGCTTCTCCATTACATTGATGTTTTAGCATATTCTTATGATGATTTAAAATTCTTCAGGCCTAAGGAAATTCAACATGAAATTCCCCTTAGGGTCATTGCTTTACAAGCAGAAACAAAGGCAATACAACCCAAAAATATCAGGTACTATCCTTTCTAAGATTCAAAAAATGTTGAATGCAAGGATAATTCTTATAATTCATCATTCCACCTGGATCATGAACATAGTTCTTGTAAGGAAGAAAAATTAAAAAATCCATATTTGTGTTGATTTCAAGAATCTTAACCAATCTTCTCTAAAGGATAACTACCCCCTACCCATCATGGACCAAGTGTTGCAAACGATAACTAGTTTAGAAATGTTGTCTATGCTAGAAAGTTTTTTGGGGTATAATCAAGTGGAAGTTAATGAAGTAGATCAGTATAAAACTACTTTCACTACACCTTGGGGCATATTTACATATCACAAAATGTCTTTTGGTCTGATCAATGCTCATGCCACATTCCAGAGATCAATGGACCTTGCCTTCAGAGATGAGATAGGGAAGTTCATTGTGGTGTATCTTGATGAATTGACTATTTTTTCCAAATATAGTCATGATCATGTGCACCATTTACGACAAGTGTTGGAACGTTGTCAGCAAAATGGTATTTCTCTCAATCCTAAGAAGTCAATTTTTAGGGTTATAGAAGGTAAACTTCTCAGTCACATTGTATTTTGAGAAGGCACTAAAATTGACTCAGAAAGAGTCAAATCTATTCAAATTCTTACTCTACCTTCTAGTAAGAATGTAGTTCATTTTTTCTTTGGAAAGGTGAATTTTCTGTGAAGGTTCATTCTTGAATTTGTAGATAAAACCCATCACATCGTCAACATAATGAAAGGAAAGGCTACTTTCTATTGAACTACGAAAGGCAAAGTGGCATTTGAGAATATCAAGAAGGCTATTTTTCATGCTCCAGTCCTTGTTGGTCCTGACTATACCAAAGATTTCATAGTATACAGCTATGCTTCTGAACATATACTTTTAGCCATTCTAGTTTAACAAAATGAAGAAGGTATGGAATCTTCCATATCATTTATGAGTTGTCCTTTCAAAGATCATGAATTGAAATATTTAAACATGGATAAACATGTGTATGTCATGGTTAAGGTGGTAAAGCATTTCTAGTTCTATATCTTGAATTCACATACTGTTGTTTTGGTACCTAACATAATAATAAAGTTTATTCTAACTCAATAGGAGTTCGGCACTAAAAGGGGCAATTTGATTGCTAATATCCAAGAGTTTGATCTTGATATCAAACCTACAAAGCTTGTGCATGGAAGAGGTTTATGTCAATTGATTGCTGATAATGTACCAAAAGAGATAGGGGATGAAGAAGCACAAGTTTAGGGCATGCCAACGGTTCTTTTTGTCACTACTACTGATGAGTGGTATTCAAATATCGCTCATTTTCTTGCCTATGGTGAGTGTCCTACCCATCTATCTTATAAGGAGAAAAAGACTATTAAGTTGAAGGCTGCTAACTACATCTTATGGGACAATAGTTTGTACAAAAGAAGCCTTGATGGAGTATTTCTTTCTTGTGTGGATAAAGCACAACAAAGTAGACTTATAGAGTCTTTCCATAGTTTGGTTTGTGGAGGACATTTTTCTACACCCGTGATGGCTCATAATATTCTATGAGCCAAATACTATTGGCCTACAATATTTCAAGATGCATACAATTGGGTGCGTAGGTGTGACTTGTGTCAAAAGTTCGTTGGGAAACCTTAATTGGCCACATTACCTCTCAAGTTGGTGGTGATTGAAGAACCTTTTCAGTAATGGGGCATCAACTTCATTGGTGTTATGAACCCATCATCAAGTGCAGGACATGACTATATTCTAACCATGATAGACTATTTACCAAGTAGGTGGAAGCCATCCCAATTAATCATGCTACTTTATAAATGGTATGCAATTTTTTTAAAGAAAACATTATTTCCTAGTTTGGAGTTCCAAACAAGATTGTAGCAGACAATGCTACTTATTTCTCTTCCCATGAGATTACTGACTTTTGCTACAAGCATAGAATCATTCTTTCCCACTCTTTAAACTATTATCTGCAAGGAAATGGTCAAATAGAATCAAGTAACAAGAATCTGGTTACTATTATAAGGAAACTGGTAGATAAGAATTAGAGAACTTGGCATAAAGCATTGTTTGATGCTTTATGGGCAGACATGATTACCCCTATAAGGGCAATAGGTATGTCACCATTTTAACTTTTGTATGGTCTAAATGTGGAGATACCAATCACCTTGGAATTTCCAGCACTGAAGTTGGCAAAGGCAGTGGAAGATAGGAGTTTGGAAAGTTCTATTGATAAAAAGATCATGTACCTAACTAAACTTGAGGAACAATGAACTATGGTAGTGAACCGTATTGCTGAGCATCAAATTTAGGTAAAGAAAGTCTTTGAAAAGAAAGTAAGGACTCATGAGTTTCAGATTGGAGATCAAGTCTTGTTGTGGGACAAGAGGAGAGAACCAAAAGGAATGCATGGAAAGTTTGATTCCTTGTGGAGAGGTACGTTCACCATTCATCAATTATGTGGTGAAAATAGTTTCTTACTAGAATATCAGGATAGAACGCCATTCTTACTACCTCATAGCGGCAACATCTAAAACACGTCAATCTTTAAAGTATCAGATAAGTTCATTTGTACATTTGTATAGTTTTGTGTTTTTATTTTTGAGTTTTTATTTAGTCTTTTGTGTCTTTTTCTTTTGGGTAGCTTGACTCCGTAGCCCAATGGCATGGATGAAGGCACTTAGAGACTAGATTCTTCTTCTTTCGATTGTTTTAAAGTTTGATCAGTGGAAGTTCTCTAGTTGAAGCTAGTTGTTATTTCCAAAATTAGCTACACTCATTTTATGGATAACCCCTATGAAACTTGTCCATTTCATAACCTACACTTTAAGTTTGTTGATCGAGACAAGATTCTCTTGTTCTCAAGTGAAGTTGTCCAACATCCTAAATGAGTTTCCAACATTCCCAAACCATGATTTCTTAAAAATTGTGAAGCTTGTTATAGTCATAAACTGATCAAAATGTCAATTTTGATCATTTTAGGGGTGTTAGTGAGTTTTAGTTTTCCTCATTTAAGATCAGCACTTTTTGCCGCTCTTACATGGTTTTTTCTTCTTCACATGCTCGAGCGAACTTTTTGTTGCAAGGCACGTGTCAATTTAGTTGAATTTGCCACCTGACCAAGATCTCCAAAATCTTTAACTTTAAGTGGCTTTAATGGCCACTCGCGCCAAGCATTAAAGGCTTGTTTTCAAGCTTTTAAAAGTTTTTTTTCATTGTTTTCTCTTGTCATTTCTTTTGTCAAAGTTTTCTAATTGTTTTCTCACCCCTTTTCACAACTGCTCGACTGTGGTGATAGGAGGATTCATATAAATTTCAAATTCACCACTGCTAAGCTTAGGATTTCAAACTCGCCAGGTAAGTCATTTTAACTTGTTTTCAACTTCTAAGGTTTTTGATTTTTGATCAGTATCCCTTATTATTTCATCATTTTGCTTGGTCTAGAGAGCATTGCCGATGAAAACCATGGACCAGTGTGTTCGTGCCTTAGATTTCAATTGATGTGTATCGTCGACCTGACCAAGCTTTTACCCCCAAGCAAGTTGGTTGAAAACTAATTCTTTCCAAAACATTGTGATGACGGCTATATTAGCCACTCTAACATGTTCATGTTCCTATTACAAATAAGTCAAAAGCAAAGTTAGATTGAAAGCCACTTATGTATTTAAAAATATAATCAAGTGAAAGTGTATGGGTGGTGAAATCCACCACCCTTACACGAAAAACCTTACAACTCCTGCTATATGCATTATCAGCAAAAAATTGCCACTCAAACATTATAATTCTCATTACCTATAGTAGCGTCATTTTTTGTCACCTGAACATCAAATACAAACCATACCAATATGTATTATTTGCATTTTCCACCGCCAATGCATAATACTTGGAATTTCCTCATTACCTGGAGTGTCGACACTTTTTGCCACTCCAACATATAACCAATATGTGACAGTGGAAAATTTTACCACCGATACAAGTGTATAATATCCCTCACATGCAAGGGTGGCAAATTTCACCGCCCATGCAAATATTCTCTCAAATTTTCTTAACTCTGGGATATTTTCAATTTTGTTTTTCTGAGCCTGCTTTCCTCTAATTTTTTTGGCTTGCTCACACTCTAGCCCTTTCAAGCACGTCTCCATATTTGTAATCATCGACATACAATTTTTTTAGATTACCAGTATTTCCCCCAATTATATGATCATGACTTTTTGTTGAAGTTTCTTATGTGGATATTTTTTCTTCATCGACATCCTTTTGGTGATAGCTCATTCAGAGGACTGAGTTATCTTCAAAGAAGTCAAAAATGATGAAGTAATAATATCAAGGTGTTTTTCCAATCACCTCAGTTACTTTCAACGTCGATGACATTAGAGATACAGAGATTGGCCATGTGAACATGGCTAAGTTTGTGGAGAGAACCAATTCAAGCAATCCCAGCTCTGAAATGAAGAAGATAATTGACAGTAACATTCACTTGGTATCTTCTTTCTCGGTGGTAGCCCACAACATAAAATTTATCCTTCAAAGTGCTCAGTTTTATAACAAAAATACTTGGGCTGTGATGGATGCTAGTGGCAATGTGATAATCAGACTAGATTATAAATTCATTGATAAGGTGTTTATGTGCCTTCCTACAACAAAAGTGATAAAGCTTGATTTTGTTGAAGCACAAAAAGAGTATGACAAGAATATTGAAAAAGTGAAGAAGGTAATCAATAATAAATGGCTCAAGATGTCAAGGTCAAATTTGTCAAGGTGGCCACAGAGTTTTCCTAGAAGTGACTTTATAGAAGAAGTTGGTGATCTAATAACTCTTCTCAGCAGGAGAAGAGGTTTGTCCTCTTCCTCATAGTTTCATGAATGGATGCATCCTTTCATCAAGGTAATACTCCAAGGAAAATAAACCATCTTCTGGGGAGAATAAATCAACAATGCTTTACATGAACAATTGACGAAGGTATCCACTACCTTAAAGTTCTATATGACTTCTTATCTGGTGTATGTTCTAGCTACAATGAGAATCTTTCCAAGTTTAACATCAGAAGGAGATAGGAGGGTAATCTATGTGTATCAATACTATTCTCAATTAACATTGAAGGGTTTTATTCATCATTTTAGGAGCGTAAATGATGCTTTCTTTGCAGTATTCTTATGTCTTTTTGATCCTCAACTAGAACAAAGAAGAGTGTCAGATGAGGCTTGGTCAGTAGTAAATGATTTTGGATGCATGTTCTTAAAATTTCCTTCTTTCTCATACTTGAGGGTTGGATTTTTCCAAGGTCATCCTTATATGCTTCCAATATTCGCCTCAGACAAATTGGTCTTAATGGAGTTATGCAGACAAATGATCATCGTGCATAATAAACAAATGGAGCTCAAGAAGCCAGGTTTCAGGTTCCCAATTGAAATCGGTAGGTATTCAATATTAACTGTTGTGAAGGCTAGGGCCATGGAAACTGAGATGCAGCTTGTAACTATGAAGCAATTCAATAGAAGACCAAAGTTGGACTACAGGTGTGTGAAAGACAAAATATTCACCGAACAGGTTCATAAGAATATTTTAACTTATTTTATATTTAACGATCTAAACAAGTATTAAACTATGAGTATTCATATTACATAAAATATATCATAAATTATTGGCATCATCCAACTATTACCGACACTGTCTAGGGAGGAGGACATGGTGATCTAGAATACAGTGACAATTTGCTCAAGATAACAAAATGTTATGGTATAGATGGTAGATCATGTATATGAATGTGATAAATTGGTATGGTCAAGTCCATATATAGATAAATGGATAGATAAAAATGCATGCAAGAGTCATATATATATGCACAAGTCATGAATGCCAATGATAAGTTGATAGTAATATTAACAATTATGTAATATCAAATTTATATGTGCAGAGAAATAAATTTATTACAAATATTCATCCCATATACTACTTGATTTCGAAGAGGACAATGAATGAATGAATGAAATATTTTAATAACATCCATGAGATTGAATAGTCTATGGACCAAGGGTAGTAACAAAACTATTTCATGCAAATTCTCAAACCACTTCTTGATGTGAGATTTTCTACTATAGATATTGATTATAAGACTTTTTATTCTATTTAATCTTTCCTCTTCAAATAATTCATTTAAGTTTTCAACCCTTGATTTGTTTTTATACTTGATGCAAATGTCATTATAGGCTACACATTCCATAATAAAGTGCCACTTTGTCTCCACTGCTCCCTTTTCAAAAAATACACATTCTCATTTCCCATTATTCCTTGGGTACTTTCCATCTATCGGTTTCATATCTAAGATGATGCGAGCTAGTCCTCAATTGTGCAATCAATGCCTTTTCTTTTTATTTCATTTCTACCCCTGTGTATGTCTTTTATTCATGCTCTTATGTGGGATTAAACTTTTTGATGTAATATGCTTTATTCCATCCTAGTTGCTTTTTCCACATGGTTATCATGAATCTCTCTCACATACTATTTTATTTCATCATTGGTGTTTGGACATTCTTGCAAGTTGATGTCCCATTTTGTCATCCATTTGTTGTTTTGTTTCATCCATGTTTTTTGTTTTTGCTTATTTTTTTTATTACCATTTTGGGCCATTAATGGTTATCTATACTTTGTGTCCTTTTTAAAAAACTTAAAGTTTGAGTCATTACTGATGTTTCCAATGGAAAAGTACCTATTTCGGCTAATAGAATCTCACATGGAATAAGGATTTTACTTTGAGGTTGCTTGTGATTGAATGTTTTTTTATTCTTTCTATCTATTTCCAATTTAGATCAGACACATTACTACCCCAAACTTCACACCCATATAGGACCACTGATGTGACAAGTAGGATGAATAAGGTTCTCTTGGTTTTCCAATCCCATGATTGTGCATTCTAGCACCTATTTTGTAGTGAGTATAAAGCTTTCCAACCTCCTTGGATTATTTTTGCCCTAAAGGTGTCCAAACTAAGCTTTTTGTGGAAGTCAAGCTCGAGATATTTATATTATTCCACTACTTGTAATGAGCTACCTTTGAAAATAAACTCAATTTGTTTCTTTTTTCTCTATAGAGAAAAGATCGTGACTTTTATTTTGTTAGTGTTCACTTGAATTCCCACCTCTTAGAAAAAGACCTCTAGATCTTTCAAATGTTCTCTCAAACTATGGGCTAATTTTTCAATTAGAATAAGATCATTTGCATATAAAATTAACTTTATAACATAATTAGCTAGGTGGACACCCCTACACCAACATTATTTATCCACTCATCTAGTTTATCAATGATGAATGAGGTTTATGTCTAGATGAGCATGGAAACGTAAATTATTGCCACAATCTTATAAGCTTTGGAATCGACCTTGGAATCAAACAAGGATGGCCTCTATCTCCCACCTTATTTGGACACCCCTGCACCAACATTATTTATCCACTCCTCTAGTTTATCAATGGATAGTCCAAATAAGGTGGGAGATAGAGGCCATCCTTGTTTGACTCCAAGGTTGATTCCAAAGCATTATAACAATCCTTCACTTGTTATGATTTTGGCCATGACTTACTCATAAAATTTGTGTAATGTCGTTCTATACTCATTTGAAATTCCAAGCTCCTCCATTCTAATCTATAGTTTACTTTTAGGGACTATTTAAAATGTTTTTTTTCAGTTAACAAAGTAAAAAAAAGCTTATTCTCCCTGAGTATCCCATACTTTTTCGATCAAGTGCCTAAGAGTGATGCAGTGGTCGATAGTAAAATGTTTTAGGCTAAATCCTATTTGACCTTTTGCCCTTTTACCATATTTTTTTGCCCAGCTACTAATTTTTTGCTCTATAATGCTACCAAATAGATTTATAAAGAAGGGATTGACCATGATAGTTTGATAATTATATAGATTATTGGTATCCCCACTGTTATAGAGAGGGATAATGACACTAGTTGTCCAATCTACTAAGAAGCCTTCATAAATGATATCATTGAATATGCTTTTCATGTGCACTGTGAGGGTGTCTAATCCCCATTTTAGACTTTCAACTTACATCCCATCTATGTCTTGCACCTTACCGCTTGTTAGTTTCTCTATAACTTGAGTGATATCTTTCTATGTCTTGCACCTTACCGCTTGTTAGTTTCTCTATAACTTGAGTGATATCTTTCGTAGAAAGAAGCTCAGTTATTGTGTTGATTATAGGAGTGTTATCTTTATCTTAAACTCTTTCATATATAGCTTGTTTACTCTATACCATTGAGTATCTATAATTTTGTTATCTATTTGTTTCCTTTTTTGTTGTAGCTCCCTCCAAAAATCTTTGGAATTATGCTTTCCAAGAGAAATTATAATTTTTTTCATTGCGCACATGTAGATTTATTTTTTAGACCAAATGATTATTTCATAAGCCTTTTTGTTTTCTTTGGTCAATCCAAGTCTTCTCAAAGTTGTCTTTGTTGCCTTGCATTATTTAACATACCATGAAATTGCTGGAAAACTACTTGCACTTCCACTCTAAGGTCTACTTCTTTTGCATGCATTTGAATCCATTTTAATTAAAGAAATTAACATATTATTATTTGTTAGACAATTATCCATGGATGGAGTACTATTATTTGCTTCCTAAAAATGTTGTTGAAAATGTTGTTTGAGGGTTGCTTTGAAGAGTTCTCGATTCTCTTAAATCATGTTAGTTCTATCTTGAAGGGGTTTCTTCTTTTGCCTGTGGTGTTCATGTCCTCTTCCCTGATGATTTATGTGTGTTATATCCCAATTTCACCCTAAGTATTATAACCTTTGAATCCATGGATTATTATGTTTATCATTTGATTATTATTTCTTTAATTTGAGCTTTATGATATATATTGATTATGGGATAGTTATATGTTGATTAGTTTATATGATGAAATAATTATGTAACAGTTGTACTTTTTGATTTTGTACATTATGGATGTATAATTATTAGTTATACATCATTATATATATATATATATATATATATATATATATATATATATATATATATATATATATATATATATATATATATATATATATATATATATATATATATATATATATATATATATGATGGCTTAGACTAACTACCTATTTGTTGTGAGGCGGATGTAGGATTGATTATTCCCTCAGAGAATGACGGAGGGAGAGCATCATTAAAGATGATGGTGTAGATGGCATGATTGAGGGATGATAGAGGAACTACTAGTAACCCAACACACACCACAATCTAATAGTTTAACTAATTAGTATGTGTTTGAGTGTTTGTGCATTTCTATAGTATTTATGTTTTTCATATATGTTTATAGTAGATCTAATTAAGTGATTGCATCATGATACCTCTTGTAGTTAGATTTGTATGATGATTTCTTTATGATTGTTGTGTTGACTATGTTTGGATGATTTGATGCTTAACAAATCAATATTTTTATTCTTTTAATTATTTTTTAATTGGCTATAAACTAATAGTAGTGTTTTCAAAAAAACCTAGTACATCTAGTTGGACTCAATACAACATTGTTAGGATATTGGAAGACAATACAATTAGTTTATATATGTTTATTATATTGACAAACATTATGGTAACAAATTAGTTTTATGAGATGTGGCCTAAACATTGTTTTATGACAACATTAGATATGCTACACTTATAAAGATGGAATAGTTTGCGTTATTCTCATTATAATTATTAGCATGTACTTTTGATTATTTGGGTATGTTAAAATCCTGAGCTACACTATGGATTACCTTAATTAATGTTGTTTCATTAAAATTTTAGCCTAATCTAAAGAGGACTCGAGGTATTGTTATCATGGCCTATTATTATGATTAGGGCATGATTATTAACTTTAAGTCAAAAATACGTTCATGGTTTTTTGGATATGGAAATGATTATTGTATTTTATTAAAAAAAATTGGGATTTAAGGTTTTTAAAACCTAAATTGAGCTAAGAGATATCATTTGGTTACTTCAATCTATTTTGGGGTTTTTGGAGTGACTGCATGTTAAAACTATTTTTTTTGGAAGAATTCAATTTGTTTAAACTCGTTACGTGGCTCGGTCTATTTAAAGTTTTGTCATTGATGGTGAAAGGGATTTGCATGGAAATAGATGGGGTGACAGTAGAATAGATTTAAAAAGATTTAGGGCATGGATGTTCAGGGACACACATTGGTGAAAATAAATAAGGAAAAAAAGACACAAACTGTAGAGTTGAGAATGAAAGGTTTCAAAGAAGAAAGTTATATTTCTAGGTTGGTGATGTCTTAATATTCTTGCGTGTTGTTTTATATTGGAAATGAATTTATCTTCTTGTATATAAGTTCATTCTCTTTTTAAGGTTTGAATGGAGATCCCTATGAATGGCTTGACCATCCACAGAATACTCCAATCAACTCAAGTTTATTCTCTTAGTTAAGAAATATAAACTGTAGGGTTATGCAGTGAATACCTTGTTTGACTGGAGCTATTTCAACCTTCAAAAAGACCTGAAAGGAAATTTTGTTGTTCTTTGCACTGATTGTTTGGGGACTTACCTTTTTCAGGGTCTCAGTTTGGCCATTAAAACTATGCTAGGGTATATATTTTGGCATAGCCATTGTTAGTAATTTTTAATGACCATTTCATTGATAGACTGGGTAATGAAGAAATAAATTATGAGTTGTAAAATATATGTATGTATGTATATCGATTGGTTTAGGTAAGAGAATAATGGTCAAAATATTGTTATACTTGGGTCAAAATTTCATTATATACCATATATGAATTAGTTTTTGAATCAAATGTTAGTGTAGGTTTTTATTTTTCCCTATTATTTAATTAGGGAATATTATATATTTGTGCATACATGGAGTTTTCCTACATTCATGGGATAGGCTAGCTTATGTGAAGATGTGTGTCATAGATGTGTCATAGGTGTCATAAGAATGTCATAAGTAACTCCTTTGACTGGCTATTCCGGGTATGGGAGTTACTTCTTTTTTCTTAGCACCTTGTCACCACCTTTCATGGAGGAATTACAGTCCATTCTTGTGGTGCTTTGACCACCTTTTGTGGAGGAGTTACTTACGTGCTCTCCTATATGTATTCTTCACTTTGGCCATCTTAAGTTAATCGAATATTGGGTTTTGCTCTTATTTTTATGTTGCAAATTATCTCTTTCAGTGATTTCACTTTGCTTTAGCTTCTTTGTGGTGTGCACCAGCATCGTCTCGTGTGATCACTTGACCATTGCATTCGCATTATTCGGACCCTGGCAACAACTCTAATATGGTATCAGAGCCACCCCGGTAATCGTGTGTATGGTTATGCTATTAGTTTATTCTAAAATCTTGAGTTTTTTGCTTGCAAAGGATCTTCAATTTTGTTATTTGCATGCATTATGTTTGTACTAGCATATAAGCCTTGATGCAGATTTGTAGGTTTGACTCATTCTCCGTGTGAAGTATATGAGCATACCTACGTGCAAATAATCTGTAAGTTTTCTTGGAACATCATTGATGTTATTGAAAAACTAGTGTGTTGGCATTTGACATGCGGAGAGCCTCTTAAGCTTTCTTGAACGCTGCATGAGCCGTACGGCCTGGTGTCTCTTGAAAACCCCTCTCTTCCACTTTGGCACTTATCTCCTTAACCAGGTATTTGGATATGTTGTCAAACTGATCTTAAAGTGTGAATTTATTTGCTAAAATAAACCTTAAAGACCAGCATGGATCGTACGGTCCGTACACCTTCGCAGTTTTCACTCACCTCTCACCTTGGTGTTTTAGTTTGGCATTTCAGTTTGGCTTTGGACAGTAGAAAAAGGAGGCATTGGAGTTGTTTTGTCTTCACCAAGCTGCTGTGTCGAGATCTGCAAAGTCTTTTTGCTAATGCACAATTAGAACAACAAACAAAAAGACCAAACCCTCAAAAATGGTGCCCTTTTTCATTTTGGTGCTCCATGTAGGCCCTCACACAGCCTTTATTTGGTAAAATCAGACTTTGTTTCTTAAATTCTTAGTCAAATTTGACTTTTCAAATCTTAAATCAGTGAATTTGGTTAAAAATGAAGATTTAATGATGTATTTTACATTGTGGGCAATTTGGGGTTTTTTATTTTAAGTTTGAGTTTTCACCTGTTGAAGACAAAGGGTGAGGCCCAGGTTGGCAGGAGGCCAATTCCCCCTCACAAAGACCTCTTTTGGATTCCTCTCTCCGTGCTGATTCCAACGAGTGGTTGGAAGGCCACTTTCTCTCTCAAAACAAACATTTTTTTAATGTTTTAGTGCTATTTTTTTTGCAAAATTACTAGTTTAAGGGAAATTAAAATGTTAAAATCTTGCAAACGGTAGCTCGGATTCAAGTGTCATATTTTGAAAAAGTGCTCAGTTTTCAATTTTCCACAACTTAGGCTAGATAATTGTCAAAAATGCACTACTTTATAAAGTGCCAAAATTTTGGGTCTCCAAGGATGCATTTTCGACTGGGTCTGACGTCCTATTTGCTTGGGTTATTAACTTGACTTACATAGATTGCTCTAAAAAGCATTTTCGACTGAGTCTGACGTCTTTTGAGTGTGCACTTGCATATTTGGAGGGGGCTCAACATTTCGGGGGGGTGTGATTGTCTTTCATCACTTTGTTTACTTCTGTTATCTTTCTCCTTTTTGCATACTTTCACAAACTTGCAATCAACACAACTTCACCTAAATTTAGCTTAAAATGGATTATTTTCAACTTAAACCCCTAACACCCTTCAACTATCATGAATGGAAGGTTAAAATGTCAACCATTCTTAGAAGTAAAGGGTTGTATAGGATCACCATGGGTACTGAAGTATAACCCAGTACTGATGCTGAAAAGGTCAAGTGGTACAACCGTAGTGATGAGGCCTATGGATTACTGAGCTTGTCCATGTCTCCAAAACTTCTCTTTCATTTAGAAACCTCCAAGACTCCCAAAGACATATGGGACACCCTAAAAACATTATTTTGGAAGCTTGATGAGATGAGAGGTCATGAGCTCAAAAATGAACTCATAAGTCTAAGTCCTAGAAACTTTGACACCCTACAAGACTTCTTCACTAAGTTTAAGGCCCTTAGATTTCAATTTAAATAATTCGGGATAGAGAAGAAAGATGATCAACTCATCCTTTCTATTCTTACAAAGTTAGGTCTAAGCTATTCAGTCTTTGTCTCCACTTTCCATGCCACAAAAAGTGCCCTTGGCACTACATGGAAAATGCCTTCTTTGGATTCATTCATTGCCGACTTGACTAGGGAGCAAGATAAGCTAATTCAAATGGGCACAATGAAGTCTACTCAACCCCAAGCTTTGATAGCTGGAAATGGTAAGGATAAGACTTCAACAAAGGAGAAGAAGAAAAAGAACAAGGACCAGGAGAAGAAGAAAGAAAACAACAATCCTGCCAAAAACAACACTGAGTCTTCCTCCTCCAATGCTAAACCTAAGAAGGAGAAGGTTAAGTGTGCCTATTGTAAGAAGACAGGGCATGATGAACACAAATGCATGAAAAAATAAATAGATCACCTAACTCATCTTCTAGAGAAGCACAACATAGGTGTTCCTGAGTCCATCAACCATAATTCATCTACCCAAGATTCTACTAAGGTAAAAGGCAAGGGTAAAGAGAAAGAAAAGGGCAATGCCCTTGTAGCTACAACAACTTCTACATCTTCATGGGTCATTGAGTCGAGTTCTTCTCACCACATGGGCTCTTCCCTAGTTGAATTTTCATCTTTAGAGCCTTGTAGCATGACTTCAATTAGTTTGGGTGATGACACATCAGTTTCCATTGCAGGGAGAGGGTCAGTTGAAATGGAAGGAGGAACATTCAATAATGTTCTAAGTGTTCCTTCTCTTTCAACCAATCTCCTATCAGTGTACCAAATCACTCACATTGGTTGGGGCATGAGAGTTGAGTTTTCACCAGATTCAATGGCTATCAGGGAGTTGCATGGTGATACTACAGTGGAAATGGGTAGGGCAGATCACCAAGCAAGGTTATACACCTTCTCACATTTTTCACCTAATTCTTCTCCAATAGCATTGCTGACTCATTCAGATGGAGTTAACAAATTATGGCATGAGCGGTTTGGCCACCTTAACTACCACTACCTTGACCAACTTTGCAAACATGACATGGTCATTGGCTTGCCTCGTGTCCAATTCTCAAAAGGACTTTGCAGGGGTGCTCCCTTGGGAAGCATCCTAAAGAAAAATTTGACAAAGGAAAAGCTTGGAGGGCTTCACAACCTTTGGAGTTAGTCCACAGTGATGTATCGGGACCCTTTCCCAAACCATCTTTCACAAGGGCCAAGTACATTCTCACTTTCATTGATGATTTCTCTAGGTATACTTGGATATATTTTCTCAAACAAAAGTTTGAAGTGTTTGAAAATTTTCTAGACTTCAAGGCTCTTGTTGACAAATAAAGTGAGAAATCCATCAAGGTTCTTCGAACTGATAATGGAGGGGAGTATGTCAACAACAGGTTTGAGCAATTTTGCACCACAGATGGGATTGATTTGCAGTGCACAGTCACTTATAGTCCTTCACATAATGGGGTTGTAGAATGCAAAAATAGGTTCTTGAAAGAGATGGGTAGTTGTATGATTCACTCCAAATCCTTAACACCACACTACTGGGCCGAAGCCATCAATTGTGTTTGCTACATTCAAAATAGGGTTCCTCACAAAGCTTTGAAAGGGATAACACCCTTTAAAGCTTGACATAAAAGGAAACCTGATGTTGAGCACCTTAGGGTTTTCAGATCCCCAGCCATGGCCCACATACCGAAGAAGAAATGCAAATCTATGCAACGTCAGCCCAAGCCTTGCATCTTTGTAGGATATCCAGATGGTGTTAAGGGGTATCACATTCTAGATCTGACCACTCATGAGTTGTTCATTGAGAGAAGTGTCCACTTTTAAGAGAGTCCTAAAGACTCAACACTTGGCACTTCTTCTCTCTCATTAGATCTACTTCTTCATGATGATTCCTTAGATTTAGATTAGCCACAACAGGTTCCTGAGCCAGAGACATCTTCTTCTTCTTCGAGTTTAGATAGTGAGGACAGTGATGTAGAGTCATCCACCTATAGTCAGTCAAAGGATGAGGAGTTAGCACCTGACTCACCCACTTCTAGGCCACTTTGGGCTAGACAGACACTTGAGAGTGATGGCACTTGGGCAGGAGATCCTGCAGATGACAGACGCACTAGGGGGGATTATCAGAGAGATCCACATGCCTTCTTTGCTTCAGTTTCAGATCCACAGAATTTTTGAGAGGCATCAGGGGTACCTAAGTGGAATAATGCTATGGAGGAAGAATATTCTTCCTTAATCAAAAATCACACTTGGGACTTGACTTCACTTCCTAAGGGAAGGAAGATGGTTTGATGTAGGTGGATATATCAAACCAAGTTTGCAGTAGATGGGTCAGTTGATAAGTACAAGGCATGATTGGTCACCAAGGGTTTTTCACAGGTGGCAGGCATTGACTACTTAGAGACCTTTGCACCCATTGCAAAGATGACTTCTATTCAACTCACCTTGGCTATTGCCGCAACACATGGTTGGAATGTGCACCAGATGGATGTAAAGAGTGCCTTTCTTCATGGAGACCTAGAGGAGGAGATCTACATGGAATAGCCGCCAAGATTTGTTCAAAATTCTTCCTTAGTATGTAGACTTAGGAAATCTATCTATGGCCTCAAACAGGCCCCTCAGGCTTAGTATGCCAAGATGGATTGTTTCCTTCTCACAATGGGTTTCACTAGGTGCCATTCTGACCCCAATGTCTACTTCTTGTGACAGGATGATTCATGCCTGATTTTGGTTCTATATGTTGATGACCTTTTGAACACTGAGAGTTCTTCATCACTATTGCAGTGGTGAAGGCATCTCTCTAGGATAGATTTAACATGATAGACTTGGGTTTGTTGTACTACTTCCTTGGCATCGAGATCTCACAGTCAGATTCAGGGATTTCTCTTGCACAACCTAAGTATGCTCTTGATTTATTGTCTCGATTTCACATGGCTGATTACAAGCCATCTTTGACTCTCTTTCTATCAGGAGTCAAGCTTGAGGCTAACTATTCTTCACCATCAGTTAATGCCACTCAGTATTGACAACTTGTTGGCAGTCTTATCTACTTGACTCATACCAAGCCCGACATAACATATGCAGTGGGACTTGTCTCCAGATTTATGTAGGAACCTGATGAGCTGCATTAGAAAGCAGCTAAGAGGATCTTGCATTACATACAGGGTTCACATAGATATGGGATTCATTATAGATTTGGCATAGAGGCTGACTTGATTGGGTATACAGATTCAGACTGGGCTGGCGATTCACGGACTCTCAAGTCCACTTATGGTTACAGTTTCTCTCTAGGTTCTGGTCATATCAGGTGGTCTAGCAAGAAGCAAAATGCTATTTCTATATCATCTACAGACGTAGAGTACAGGGGAGCTGTTAATGCAGCTACTGAGGCTATTTGGCTTCAGGGGATTCTTTTTGAGTTTGGCATTCCTATTAGGCAGCCCACCATCATTTATTGTGACAACCAGAGTACCATTCAGATTTGTAGGAATTCAGTTCAGCACCAGCAGACCAAGCACATAGAGATTCACATGCATTTCATTCGAGAGCTTATTCATAGTCAGGTCATTGACTTGATATTTTGCTAGTCTTTAGAGCAGGTTGCAGACATCTTCACCAAACCTTTCACCGAGAGCAAGTTCATTCATCTACGAGCTCTTCTTGGGGTGCGGTCCACATTTGTAGTAGCATCATCTTCGAGGGGGGCCCACTAGCCTCTTCATTTCTTTTATGTCTCTCTTTTGGGGGGGAGTTTTTTCCTACGATTTTTCTCTTTTTCTCTATCTTATGGGAGATTGCATTTGTACATGGGTACCTGGTCAGACCTAGTTATCGGGACCCATTTTATATTTCCACACTACCCACCTAAGTTGCACTTATGGGGGGTGTTAGTATAGGTTTTTATTTTTCCCTATTATTTAATTAGGGAATATTATATATTTATGCATACATGGAGTTTTCAAACATTCATGGGATAGGCTAGCTTATGTGTAGATGTGTGTCATAGATGTGTCATAGGTGTCATAAAAATGTCATAAGTAACTCCTTTGATCGGCTATTCTGGGTATGGGAGTTACTTCTCTATTCTTAGCACCTTGTCACCACCTTTCATGGAGGAGTTATAGTCTATTCTTGGGGTGCTTTGACCACCTTTTGTGGAGGAGTTACTTACATGCTCTCCTATATGTATTCTTCACTTTGGCCATCTTAAGTTAATCGAATATTGGGTTTTGTTCCTATTTGTCTTTTGCAAATTATCTCTTTCAGTGATATCACTTTGCTTTAGCTTCTTTGTGGTGTGCACCAGCTTCATCTCATGTGATCACTTGACCATTACATTCACATTATTCAGACCCTGGCAACAACTCCGATATCAAATCTGTAGAGGGAAGGTTTGTGTAAACTTATTTTGAACTTTACTTTTAGATTCGTGCTTTCTCTAAAATTGTGATATGAATAATTATGGCCTATTGATTTACTAAGGGTTGAGACTTTCCTTAAAATGAGTTTTGTTGAATTTGAGTTGGATAAGATGGTAAATAAGGGAAACTTAAGCTTTGTCTTCCACCTTGTAATGATTGTGCATAGAAATGTTGATAAACTTAGACTGGGATTGTGTGTTGTTCCAATCTTTAGAGTTAGGATATATATGGATTTGACTTAGAATTTTGAGGACTGATTTATATAAAATGAGTTGTTTTTGCCTATAGATGTAGATGGTTCTTTCTTTAAGTTATATAACAAATCAAAGTGCCAATTTAGCCAAATATTTATCCTATGTGTGAACTAGGTTATGTACGATTTATATAAGGCATTGGAGTCAGATTGCTAAGGTAGACTTTCTAGGTTGTTTATTTTTACTAGGCTAGATTAACAACAAAGTTATTTCCTTATAAAAACAATGATTAAGGATTAAGGATTGGGACTCAAATAACCTTAGAACTATTGTGTTTAGCTGAGGGTACTATTTTCTTGGTATTTATCATTACGATCAACTACATCTTAGTAAACAAAATGCAAGATTAATTTAGAATGGGTTTATTTGGTATGGTTGGTAAAATGGTTTTGGATAGCAAAGTAACATGATATATTACTGTTATTCACAAAAATATTTTTGATAAACATACTTAAATATTAAATGTTGAATACTTGTATGATTGGATGTCAAGAATTCTAAATTGAGTTCATGTTTTGATATATATATATATGTACCTAACATAATGAGGTGTGTGTGTGTGTGTGTGTGTGTGTAATGAGGGGTGTGTATATATTTAATATATACATATATATACATTCATACGATATGCGTATGTGAAAGTGAGTAAGTTGTGTGATCTTTGTATTGTGAAAACTCAACTTAATGGTATAATGGAGTATATATGACTGTTTTCTAGAAACTTTCCCTTACATTAGTAAAGAGTGAACAAAGTGTTTGTAAATTATTATTATTCTGGGCACACTCTTACTTTGACTGACTTATAATTCTTTGGGATGTGATGAGGGCCAAACATGTTGTGGAATGATCTTTATGTTATAAAGATATTAATTTTGTGTTTAACATTTGTTTAAACAATTGGACTCCTTAAATGAGTTGCATAATAATAGACTAATTAACATGTGATTTTACTTACTCATAGAACTAATTGCATGAATTTGTTGGTTATAACTATATGTTAACCAAATCTATCATCGATGATTCTAACTAAATAGTGAGATGGACTTCACTAGCTTATTTAGCATCACCAATGCCAGATAAAGGTAATCTGATCACGTGGTGTGTATGAAATTGATTGATCTTAGAGATCATACGTTATTTAAAAACTTTGGCCAAAGTAATGTTAGATAGACATTGTCATTTCATATGTTTGATTTAAGTGTTTGTGTGATATCATGTTAAAATGTATTTTATTTATGATACATATCATATAGTAGAAATTTTACAACACACGGGTACTAGAATGTCTCTCTAGATTCTCACACCATCACTATCTACCCATCCATATAGAGAGGGTCATTTCCTGATGGGGGATTGTGTGAAGGACTGATGGTCTATGGTTGGTGTGGAAAAGTGCTCAGATGATGTTCTCTCTCTCCATTGCAATACTTACTTGGAGACTACACTTGAGTTTATCAGAGATACATGAGTTAGTTTGACTCAAGCTTCATGAAGCATAATATCTATTTATTGTATCAAGGAAAAATACCTAATGAAAATTTAAATGTATTATTTGTTATACTTTAATAGTGGTATCTATAATATTGTACCAGTGTTGGCTAGGTTTTAATGTGATTACTTTCCTTGCAGTTATCTTATGTGACATAAAACTCTAGTGATTAAACATGTTAATGTTATAAGTTTGCTTAAGTCTAATTTGCTTTGTTAGTATGTTAAAAATCACTAAACAGTTACATCTAGTTTAATCTAATGAAATGACAAATGTTGAGTTATTAAAAAAAATTACTACATTATTCTAGTAAACCCTTGAGGGGTTGTTACATGTGGTATCAGACCCAAGGATCAAACTCTAGGACATAATGAGATTGCTAACATCCTTGCATTCTATTATTTAGAGAGAAAGAAGAATGGTGTGAGTAAGAACATTGGGTGAGGGTCCTTCAAATGTCAATAATAATAGCCCTCTAATTGATCCTAACTAATTTACCATTGAACAAGCAACAAAGTTGGATCAGATCTCACATCAATGAATGATACAAGGGATCAGATCACAACTTTAAAATGGGAAGTTCATGACCATAAAGAGGAAGAACATCAAGAAGCTCCTGATGATCATTCTTCTTAGCAAGAAAATCTTTAGGATACGAGAGCTTAAATAGCTATAGAGTTGTTTAGGGACATGAAAAAGGTGAGTCTACCAAAGTTTGATGGAACTATTTTAAGTGATGGAGTTGAAACATGGCTGACAGAGATGGAGAAGTATTTTGACATTTGAAACTACTATAAGATCACCAAAGTAGTTTAGAGAGAATACCAGTTGGATAGTGAGGTAGCTACATGGTGGGCTAATAAGAAGTTGGAAATGAACTGTAACTCAACCACCACTACTTGGGAGCAATTGGTGACATTATTCAGGACATGATGGCTTTCACAAATTTATTTTGATCAGAAGCTCATAGATTTTTAGAATCTTAAGCATGGAGATTTATTAGTGAATGAGTACTAGGAGTAGTTCACTAAAATTTTGGAGTATGTACATTAACACCAAGCAGGTGAGAGGTTCAATAGCAAGGAGCTTATCATGCGATTAAAACCCTAGATTGGTAGAGAGGTAGATGTTCATGGACCTTCGACCATGGACGAAATCTTCAAAAAGGCAGTTAAGTAGGAGTAAAAGTTGAAGTTTCTTAGATGGGTTAGGGATAAGTTCAAGAAAAAGTTTAGAAGGTATAAGTTGACTTTCAAGAAGAAGAACTAAAAATAGAGGAGTGGAGACTCTAAGAGTCAGTTCAAGAATCAAAATGCCAAATTCAATAACAGATCAAGCAACAAGAAACCAAGTAATGGATTTAAAGGTAGTTTCAAAGGAAACCCATAGACTAATAGGAAAGGACCACTTGGAAGTTATTTCATTTATAGAAGAAATCATTATGCTTGTGATTGCACTCAAGACAAGTCAAATAACAAAGGTTTTATTCCTCGGTAGGAAATTTTTTAGCAATGTATTCATGCAGTAATTGATAATTGACAAGCCAAATTCAAGCATCACCCATAGAGCTATCATGTCCTTTATTTAATCATCCAGTTTCCATTTTGATAGATATAAGGGTTAATGAATGTTTTATAGCTCCTAGAATGCTTAGTAAGTTTCCTAGAAGAGATAGAGTTATGACAAATCTATAGTCAATATAGTATGTGAATGACTCAAAAGTCATGGTTAATAAGTATTAAGTTGAAGTAAAAATTAGGTTACTCAAATTCATAATAGCAATGGATCTATTTATAACACCACTTGGGTCATTTAATGTGATCCTAGGAGTCAACTAACTTTTAAAACACAAGTCCAAGATTGACTGCTACTTGAAGAAGGTTGAGTGTCTAGTTGATTTTGGGAATCAAACACAAATTTAAGGTGAAAAAAAGAGAGTTGAGGCTCAGACATATTTATATAATGCAACTCAGGAGGGCCTAGGGAAAAGGTTTCCAAGCATTTATTATAAGGATAAATAAAATGGAGAAACCTAAGGAACCATCTCTCGAAGATAACCCATTTCTTACATATTTTCATGATGTATTTTTTAAATAATTACTAGGATTGCCTCCTAAACATGAATTTGATTTATCTATTGATATCATACCTAGATTAGAACCATAATCTAAGGCACTGTATAGGATGATAACCACTGAGTTGGTTGAATTGAAGGCTCAATTCCAAGAATTATTGTCAAAGGGGTTGATTATGCCTAGCATGTCATCATGGGGTGCACTGATTGTCTTTATCAAGAAGAAGGATGGTACTCTTCAACTTTGCATTAATTATAGGATGTTCAACAAGGCAACTATCAAAAATAGGTATTTATTATCTCGTATAGATGATTTTTTTATCAAATATGGGGAGAAATGATCTTTTCTAAGATTAATCTTAGAGCAAGATACCATTAGTTGAGGATTAAGAATGTGGATATTCTCAAGATAGCTTTCAGAACTCGTTATGGGAATTATGAGTTCACAATGTTACCCTTTGGATTGACTAACACACTCATAACATTCATGAATCTCATGAACAATGTGTTCAAAGATTATCTAGATCATTTTGTTTTGGTATTTCTAGATGACATTCTTATATATTCTAAGAATAAAGAGGAACACCTTCATCATCTAGAACTGGTTCTACAATGGTTAAAAAAGCACAAGCTATATGACAAGTTATCTAAGTGCACATTTTCCCATGAGAGAGTGCAATATCTAAAACATATTATTTTTGTAGATAGTATTTTTGTAGATCCAGCTAAGATAAGAATCATTATGGAATGGTTAGCGCCAAGGAATGTGCACAAGGTAAGAAGGTTTCATGAGATTAACAAACTATTACATGAAGTTTATTCTAAATTTTTCCAAGATAGCTAATCCAATTACCTCCTTGCAATGAAAAAATCAAATATTTGTTTGTTCAAAAAAATCTGAAATAGCTTTTCAGGAATTGAAAATAAGGCTCACTTCAGTGCCAGTATTAAGATTTCCTGATCCTAATGCTATATTTTTAGTGATCACAGATGCATTAGGAGGGGGACTAAGAGGAGTCATTATGCATGATGGTGTAGTAGTAGCTTATGAATCAAGGAAGCTAAAACCTTATGAGGTGAATTACACCCCTCATGATCTTGAACTTATAGAAATTGTTCATGCTTTGCAATTTTTGAGACATTATTTATTGGGAAAACCATTTGAGCTCAAGACTGATAACTTGGGACTAAAGTACATTTTCACCCAACCAAATTTGAATTCTTGTCAGAGGCATTCATTAGAGTTTTTGTCTGATTATGATTTTGATATTAATTACATCAAAGGTAAAGAGAATAGAGTAGTTGAGGCCTTGAGTTGTAAAAGGTACATAGCAGTCATGGTTACTATCAAGAATACTTTCAAGGGTCAAATTCTTGATAGGAGATGAACTCTATGATCGAGTCAAAAAATTATTATGAATTAATGCTTAGAATCATTGGTATAAAGGATTTAGTTTTTAGAGTAATGGTCTTTTGTGTTACAATGGAAAGATGTATGTGTCAGATTGAGAGAATCTATGAAGCATAATGCTAAAATAATTACATCATGCTTCATATTCAGGACATCTAGGAGTAACCAAGCTCATAACAGAGCTTAGACCTCTCTATTTCTAGAAGGGCATCAAGAAATATGTGGTAGACTATGTGTCACATTGTCTGGAATGTCAATGAGTGAAATCTGAGAATGTGAACCCAGTTGGTTGTTATATTCACATGATATACTAGAATGAAAGTGGTAGGTGATCAGTATGGACTTTTTCCAAGGTTTAATAATGTCAAGATTTGGTATTTATTGACAAACTAGCCAAGGTGGATCATTTTATACCAGGCAATTTGATAGACGATGCACCTACTCTTGAAAAGAGGTTCATAAAGAAAGTGTATAAGTTACATGGATTTTTAGAAATCATTCTAGATCATGATCTGAAGATGACTTATAGGTTTTAGGTAACTCTAAATTTATCTTTGGGTACACAACTAAATTTTAGCATTGCATATGACCCAAAGACTGATGGTCAAACTTAGTGAGTTAATCAGGTGTTAGAGGATCTTCATATATATTGCATGAATCAATAATACAAATGAGAAAATTATCTTCCATTGGTCATAAAATAACTCATACAAATCAACTTTGAATATGGCACCATTTAAGGCACTATACAGAAGAAGGTGTAGGACACCAATCAATTGGGATAAGTTAGAGGATAGAGTAGTCTTTGGGCTTGAGATGCTTTCAAAAAAATTATACCATGCAATTTGACAGATGATGCACCTACTCTTGTGAAGAGGTTCATAAAATAAGTGTATAGATTGCATGTATTTATAGAGAAAATCATTTCAGACCATGATCCGAAGATAACTTCTAATTTTTGGGTAACTCTAAATTAAGCTTTAGGTATACAACTAAATTTTAGTACTGCATATAACCCAGAGAGTGATGGTCACATTGAATGGATTAATTAGGTGTTAGAGGATATTCTTCGTATGTATTGCATGGATCAATAATACAAATGGGAAGATTATCTTCCATTGGTTGAGTTTGCATACAATAACTTATACCAATTAACTTTGAAGATGACACAATTTGAAGCATTGTACAGAAGAAGGTGCAAGACACCAATCAATTGGGATAGCTTAGAGGACATGGTAGTCTTTAGACCTGAGATGCTTTCAAAAATGAAATAAAAGTTATAGTAATCAGGTAGATATTGGTCGAGGCCAATGATAAACATAAGACTTATGTTGATCTGAAGAGGACATATAGGCTATTTTTTATAGGTGATAAAGTGTTATTGTGGTTTAAGCCATAGAAAATCTTGATTAAATTTGATAAGTCAGCAAAATTGTCATCGAGATATGTGAAACCCTTCAAGGTTTTAGAATTGGTTAATCATGTAGTGTATAGGTTTGTATTGCCACCAACCCTAGCTCTATTGCATAATTTTTTCCATCTATCTTATCTTAAAAAGTATATAGTTGTTTCTTCACATATACTGGATTGGAATGCTTTGTAGGTTCTGGATCCTCGGGTGGTCATTGTAGAACCAATCAGAGTAATTGACACTAGTAAACTTCATTTGCATAATAGATAAGTGTCATAGTACAAGGTTTTGTGGGACCAATACTCTGAGGATAGTGTTACTTGGGAGGACTACGATGATTTCTATAGGATATCTCCATATTTATTAACTTGATACTTAATACTATATATTTTTTATTTTGTTAAACTCTGTGTGTTATTCAGAAGTATTGTCTGAATAAGTGTCATCAGGATGATGACCAGTTTTAGGGGGAAGGATCTTACATCATGATTTCACCTTAAGTATTATAACCTTTAAATATGTGGATTATTATGGTTATCATTTTATTATTATTACTTTAATTTGAGTTTTATGACATATATTGGTGATGGGACAATTATATGTTGATTAGTTTATATGATTGATTGATTACATGATAGTTGTACTTTCTTATTTTGTACATTATGGATGTATATTTGTTAGTTACACATCATTAATTTTATATATATATATATATGATGACTCGGACTAACTACCTACTTATCTTGAGGCAGATGCAGGATTGATTCTTTGCTCAAAGCATGATGGAGGGAGAGCATAATTGGAGAGGATGGCGTAGATGGGATGATTGGGGGATAATAGAGGAACTGCTAGTAACCCAACATACACCACACTAGAATAGTTTAACTAATTAATATGTATTTGAGTGTTTGTGCATTTTAGCAGTGTTTATATTTTTTGTATATGTTTATGGTATATCTAATTGAGTGATTACATCATGATACCACTTGCAATCAGATTTGTATAATGATTTATTTATGAATATTGTGTTGACTATGTTTGGATGAGTTGATGCTTAACCAATAAATATTTGTATTCTTTTAACTACTTTTTGACTGGCTATAAACTAATGGTAATGTCTTAAAAAAAACCTAGTACCTCTAGTTGGACTTAATACAACATTGTTAGGGTATTGGAAGACAATACCATTAGTTTATATATGTTTATCAAATGGATAAACATTACGATAACAACTTATTGTTATGAGATGTGGCCTAAACATTATTTTTATGACAACATTAGATATGCTACACTTATAAATATGGAACAACTTGGCTTATTCTCTTTTTCAGTATTAGCATGTATTTTTGATTATTTAGGTATTTTAAAATCCTAAGCTACACTATGGATTACTTAATTAATGTTGTTTCATTAAAATTTTAGCCTAATCTAAAGAGGAATTGAGGTATTGTTATCATGGCCTATCATTATGATTGGGGCATGATTATTAACCTTAAGTCAAAAATATGTGTATGGTTATTTGGACATGGAAATGATTATTGTATTTTATTAGAAAATTTTGGGCTTTAGGGTTTTCAAAACCTAAATTGAGATAAGAGATATCATTTGGTTACTTCAAGCTATTTTGGGGTTTTTGGAGTGATTGCATGTTGAAACTATTTTTTTTCGAAGAGTTCCATTTATTTGAACTTGTTGCATGGCTCAGTCTATTTGGAGTTTCGTCGTTGATAGTGGAAGGGATTTGCATGAAAATAGTTGGGGCAATAGTAGAATACATTTAAAAAGAGGTAGGGCATGGATGTTTGGGGACACAGTGGTGAAAAGAAAGAAGGAAAAAAAGATGCAGACTGCAAAGTTGGGAATGAAAGGTTGTGAAGAAGAAAGTTATATTTCTAGGTTGGTGATGTCTTAATATTCCCACGTGATGTGTTTTAATTTTAAATGAGTTTATTTTCTTGTATATAAGTGCATTATCTTTTTTAGGGTTGAATGGAGAGTCCTATGGATGGCTTGGCCATCCACATAATGCTTTAGTCAACTCGAGTTTATTCCCTTAGTTGAGAAAAATAAACTATAGGGTTATGTTGTGAATGCCTTGTTTCACTGGAAGTTATTTCAGCCTTCAAAAAGCCTTGAATAGGAAATTTTGTTGTTCTTTACATTGCTTGTTTGGGGACTTACCTCTTCTAGGGTCTCGATTTGGCCATTAAAACTATACCAAGGTATATATTTTTGTGTAGCCATTGTTAGTACAATGTAATGACCATTTCCTTGTTAGACTGGGTAATGAAGAAAGAAAATTTGAGTTGTAATATGTATATGTATATCAACTAGTTAAGGTAAGAGAATAATGGTGTAAATATTGTTATACTTGGGTCCAAATTTAATTATACACCATATTGCATTAGTTTTTTAATGAAAGTTGTAGAGGGAAGTTTCTCTATGTAAACTTATTTTGAACTTTACTTTCAGATCTATGCTTTATCTAAAATTGTGTTATGAATAATTATGGCCTATTGATTCACTAAGGGTTGAGATTTTCCTTAAAATGAATTATGTTGAATTCAAGTTGGATAAGATGGTAAAAGTGGGAAACTTAAGATTTATCTTCCACCTTGTAATGATTGTATATATAAAGGTTGATAAACTTAGACTGGGATTGTGTGTTGTTCCAATCTTTAGAATTAAAATATATACAGATTTGACTCAAACTTTTGATGATCGATTCATAAAAAATAAGTTGTTTTTGTTTATGGTTGTAGATGGTTTTTTCCTTAAGTTCTATAACAAATCAAAGGGTTGATTAAGCCAAATACTTATTCTATGTGTGAATTAGGTTATGTATGTTTTATTTATGGCATTGGAGTCAGATTGTTAAGTCAGACTCTATGGGTTGTTTATTTTTATTAGGCTAGATTAACAACAAAGTTATTTCCTTATAAAAATAATGATTAAGGATTGAGACTTAAATCTCAAAACTAATGTGTTTGATCGAGGGTACTGTTTTATTTGTATTTTTCATTATGATAAATTACATCTTAGTACATAGAATGCAATTTTAATTTAGAACAGGTTTGTTTGGGGTATGGCTGGTTAGATGATTTTGGATAGAAAAGTAAAATGATCAATTACTATTATTCACAGACAGAGTTTTGATAAACATACTCGAGTCTTAAATTTTGAATACTTGTATGATTGGATGTAAATAATTCTAAATTAAATTCATGTTTTGACATATATATATATATATATATATAATGATCAATTATTGTTATTCACAGACATAACTTTGATAAACATACTCAAGTCTTAAATGTTGAATACTTGTATGACTAGATGTAAAGAATTCTAAATTGAATTCATGTTTTGATATATATATATATATATATATATATATATATATATATATATATATATATATATATATATATATATATATATATATATATATATATATATATATATATATATATATATATATATATTATTAGAGATACATCACTGAGAGGGGGATGAATCAATGAATCAAGATATTTCAAAACTTTAATCTAAATCCTTCAAAACCTTAGTCAATATATATTCTTAGAGGTAGAATCATTGAGGTGGGGGGGTGAATTAGTGAATCAATATATTTCAAAACTTCAATCTAAATCCTTCAAACCCTTAGTCATACACCATAAGCAATCAAGAAGCAAATAACCCACTCATAACAATGGACATTAAAGATAAGCAAGATAACACAAGATCTATGTGGGAAACCCTCTTAGGGGAGAAAACCCACTCTCAATATTGAAAACACATGGATTACTTTTCCTATAAGATGATTACAAACATGAGACATTAGTGAAGCACCCATTTCACAAGGAGCACCAACCCCTAAAGATGACAAGCACCAACTTACCTAAGATGTTGAGACCAACACAACATCTATGAAAATAAAAAATCCATAACTCTGATTGATTCTCAATCTAATGGAGAAACCTTGCAAAACAACCTCCTTCAATCCTCTTCACTCATTCAAACCTTCACTCATAAGCAAGGCATCCAAAACCACTTTTTGGATCAATTTACACACCTTCGCTTGTTCTCATGCATCAAACCTATAAATTCAACATTAGAATTATGACCTTAATGTCATACATGTAATTCACACTCTGATATTCCTATCAAGACATCCATAAAGCTCTCATAACTTTTATAATTCTTTTGTTCATTTTCTCACATAATTAACACAAGAAGTCCAATTAGGCCTTGTACTTATACCATACTCTTAATTTAACTCATCTTGGTCAGCCAATATGCTTTAAATATTTGAAACACACTTAACATATATCCATACACATGTTACATGTGATAACCACACTCTTCATAGGTCGGTCATTACCTCATTAGCCCCAAACCACCATTAGGTCTTGGTGAGACCTAAAACAATTAGGCCTTCATACTCACACGTTACATGTGAGACTAATTGGACCACCTTTATACTTTAACAATGCTTCAAACACATCAAACCTGTCTCCAATAGACCCTTTCTAACTCCTTTATGGGTCCATGCCACTCGGAACACCAACTCAATACTTGAACCTACCGATTAGGTATCCTTATTCTTCAGCATTTTATACATAGAAAATATAGTCTCAAAACATAGCCATATGATTATATCAAATGGGTGAAACCTTTAGGACCTATGAAACACTTCAATGTGCCTTAAACACTTAAGCACATGCTCTAAGCACTTAAAACAATGCTCTCAAAATGACCACTCATGCTGGTCACACACAGTCAAAATACAGTCAAGCTATTTTGATCTTCCATATCTGATCGGAGGAAAAATATGATAACTAATGATTTTTCATAAGCCTTGGAGACTTATAGAACACCTCCATGATCATTTTCTTCTATAATTCTGCTCAGAACACCTTCGAGTTACCTCTGCAAGATGGTCACTCAAACTGCCAGTGTATTTAATAAACACAGTCAATTTCAAAGCCTTTGTTCATACTGAATATGGATTGTTCAAACCTCAAAAATCCACATAGATGGTCCTCATGGAGTATACAACATCTCCAATAGTTATTTCATCTTTAAACATCAATAACAACTCAATTATCCTTCTCTGGTCATTTACAAAACATGGTCAAATACATAGTCAACTTTGGAGCTCAATATCTTTGACTATACAAACATTCAAACCTTATAAAAATGTCTCTAGATGTGCCTTGGAGTCCTTTAAAATATTTCCTCTTAAACCATCATGAAATTCATCCTAGATCAAAAGATATAGTTCAAAAACTACAGACTGGTTTTCCTTCATTAATTTGAATATTTAAATTCCAACAGTCACTATGTAAATGCTAAACATCAGACACTTTATCATCATATCATATCCCCTGGTAAATTTAAAAAAATACACTTAATTTATCTCCTTATAAGTCCCCTAAATTTAACCTTGCATCGCTCATCGTTGATCTTAAATTTGCACTCCCGTGATTGTGCCACTTAGTAACTCTACATGCCTTCTGAGCACATTGACTATTTGACTCGATCCACATCATCAATCTCCATTTACATGAACACTCATGTTCTATTGATATTCTATCAAATATTTTAATATTTTGACACTTTTCATCAATGCATGCCTTCTGAGCACATTGACTATTTGACTCCAATGAACTTCCACCACTTGGCAGTCCCACGTGCCTTCCGAGCATTCTTTGACATATTAGCTAAATACGTACCATTAGATCACTAATGAAAATATCACATGATCTTTTAGATCATTGTCTATTTAAATTAAACACTTACCATTATATCTTTTATATGATTAAACACTCACCATAGATCTTTGATAATGCAAATTTGGCTAAGTATGAGAACTTGTGAACTCTATCTAAGAAGCCAACTTTACACCTTAATAACTTTTGTTATGTTCCATGTCCATTCCTAAAACATGAACCATATGATCTCCTCACATAGGGGAATCCATCCATGTATCAAGATTCTCTTGAAACCTTCACACATGTGAAATATGATGTCATCAAACTGCTTACTCAACCTTATCTATCAAGATGACTACTTGAGCTTAGACATTCATATGATTGTTCTGATGAATTCCTTTCACTTCTATAATCACTTTAAGCACTCATAACACCCCATAATGTCTCTAAAACATGTCCATACCATCAAAATTATCTATCCATTTTCCTACTAAGTCAACCACTAAAGAACCATGCAAGAACATTGAAGCACACTTTGTCATTGTCATTCTAACATACATGACACCTTATCAACATCCTTGGTCACCTCAGAGACATCATTGACAAACCTCCAATAATATCCCACTTTAGCATCGATGTCAAACATCAATACAAAGCTTATGCTCAGACTCTATCTCTCTCTTCAAGTACTTAATCCCCCTTTGACACAATGACAAAGTGGGTTCATCTTCTAATCTTGAGGACCTGAAAAGACTTCAAGAACCAAAAATAGGAAAGGATCATCTCTGAGAGATGATAAAAACTCCCCCTAACATTATGCATACCTCTTTTTACCTTGAGCTACTCAAACATGCTCTAAGACTACACTCTTCTTTGATCATACATAGCTTCTATGAAGATAAAACATACACGAACATCAAAAAACTACATGAACTTACCTTGAACACATTAAGAGGGACTACCCCTAAGTCACTTGAGCATAGGCACCCTTTTGAGCATATTCATACCATTAAAAATGATGAATCAACACAATTTCCTTCATACCTTCTCTCTCAAATGCTATTACATAGTCCTCTGATCCTAAGACCTAACCATTTACAAATCCCCCCCTTTGTTTATGCATGATGATTCAATACATTGTCAAAAAGGCATGACTTAGTTTGATCAAGTCATCATAAAAATATGCTTGAAATAATAACTATATCAGACATCTTCATATCTCCACCATGATTGAGACATCTCAAATATGTTCCCCCTAACTCCATGCTCCACCCGAATCATGATATATTCAAAAAGACTTCTCAAAGAACTAGATCTACTAGTAACTCTTTGATACTATCCACACTCAGTCAATATCCTTATGAAGGCACCAATATATCTCATATATTCATTAAATCAACTTAAACAACTAAATAAAACATGAATAACTCTCATAAGGATCTCAAAACAATTGCCCTTTGTCGTCTATAAGCTATTATGGTTTAGAACCTTTTCAAAGCATTCTCATGGAACTATATTGTCTTCAGAACACAGTGAACTCCATGATAAACATAACTTGTCATATATAGAACTCTAAGACCTTCATGATATCAAAGATATGACAACACATTCTCCTCATCTTCCATATCAACCCTGTCTTCAGTGTTTCAACATTTGATCAATCAATTTAAGTAATAGAAATTGACAAGTTCTTATCTTCAGGACCAAAAACCTTGAACACACCTTGAGCACAATAGAACAAGATCAACATGCCTTTCTATGAAAATAAAACATTTTGAAAAATCACCATCCTTGTTTAGACACCTGGATACCTCCATTCCCTACCTATAGACCTTGCACACATAACTTCATTTTTCACTATTTGACTAACTAGATCATCTTTCAGAACATTGAACTTTTTCATGTCCCTTCAAAGTAAGCCAACACATCTTCTCATGAGCTTTCTTATCTTGCAACAATAATAAAAAGCACAAATAATATCCACCATGCTTCCTCTTGATGATAAGTGTCTCCTTGAAGCCTAGATAGAGACACCCCTAACCCATAATATCTTAGAATAATGTGAAACTAAGAGTTGCCCACAACTCCTCATATTCTCTCTCCTTAGACAACTTGAACTGATGATTCTTCTCCTTCTTCTTTTGTTTGACTGAATCAACTTGTTTATCTTCTTTATCATTTTCCTTTTCTTCCAAGATGGTATTGAGAATACATGCAGAAAATAAAGATTCTTGACATACCTTTTCACTTGAAGTATCAGTCTCATATTTTAAAGCATCAACACTTGACATTGTCAATCGATATTCTTTATATGAAACTTGCTCAACAACATCATTATGTTTACTTGTATCCTCTTCATTCCCAAAATGAACAAACAATGAGATCTTTTGATTCTCTTCAACCTTTGTAGCATTCTCTACCATGGCAAATAGTCCACTTGGACCTATAGACTAATCATGGTACATACTTTCCACTTTTGGTTTCCATAACCATGTATGACCTCTTCCTTGCACACTAGGAGCTTCATATACATTATTTTTCCTTGAGAACTCATTCAAAATATTATTGCAATACCTAACAATGTGACCAACTCTATGACATCTGTAGCAAACCATTCTTCTTGAAGTGAACTCAACTTTCCTTAGCTGATTTGGACAAAATCTTGTAATGAGTTCTATGTCATAACAGTTGAAGCAATCAAGTTTTTTCATGCTATTTTATTGATGATTCCATACATTCTCTAACAGGTATTATACACTCTCTAGCCCTATGACGAAATTGATGATAAGTATAGTAGTAACCATTGAAATTTTCATACCTCATGGCATTTGGTTGTTTAATTTGATTTGTCCTCATTCTGCCAACACCTTTATTTCTTGACTGATGATTAATCTTCAAGGTTTGATTGTATTTGTTCATACTGGTCTCAATCTTGTCTTGAGTTACATTCTTTTGTTCTTCTTTGTAACCAAGACCAGTTCTATCACTAGCATGTTTTTGACTATTCAGAATGTTGTCTAGATCACTTGAGCTCTTTTCAAACAACACATATGACTTCATCTTACTAGATGTCTTTTTGAACTCAGATTTCAATGACTCATTTTCAATCACATACCTTGAATACTCATCTTCTTTATCTTTTACACTTGTAGATAGAATTTTCAATTGACAACTGAGATGTTTGACTATATCTTCATTTTACTTGGTGTCTTCATTTATTCTTGCCTCGAACACAATGAATTTCTCTTCATAGTCCTTTATTTGAGACTTTAACTTCTTGGTTTTATTCTATTCAGTATTTAGATCTTCAAGGGAATTCATCAACTCAATCTCATAGATTACCTTGTCTTCTTCATCCTCTTTATCACCTAAACTACCTCCAAACCATGTAGATTCTTCTTGATATGAGCAACTACCTTCTTCAACCATGAAGAGAGCTTCATCTTCACCAAGACCATCATATTCATGATCATGCTCATAATCACTACCATCATTCTCATCAGATGAGCTACAATATCCCTTAGTGTACAAACTCCTCTTGTCCTTGTAAAACTTCTTTGGGCCATTATACCTTTTAAAACTGTTCTTACTCTTATTAGACCTGAATTTCTTCTTATCATTATCTTTATCTTCTTCATGTTCTTCATTATCATTCCCTTATGCTTATGAGGACACTTGTTGGCAAAGTGACCTATCTCTCCACATTTGAAACATTTGAAAGGAATTTCACCCTTAAACTTGCCTGAACCTATTTTTAGTTTTCTTGTTAATAGAACTATTAGTTCATCATCATCAATATCAGAAATCTCATCATCCTTGACCTTCTTACCTTGGAACTTCTTCTTTAGCTTATTTTATTCATTGAAATTTACTCCTTTCTTTGGTGGTTTGTCCTCATTAACTCTCATTTCATAGGCAAAAAGAATGTCATGCAATTCATCCATCTTCATTTTGGTGAGATCATGACTTTATTCTATAGAAGAAAAATTTGAATCAAATTTGAAAGTGAGATACCTTAATACATTTTGCACTATAGTGCCTTCTTCAATAACCTCTCCCATGCCTTTGTTCATATTTACTACCTCATCAACTCTTAGAAGATAGAAAGCCAAAATATCCTCTTCCTTCATTTTGAGACTTTCAAATTACTTTTGGTAGGCTTGTAGTTTGGCCAACTTGACTTTTGAATCTCCTTCATAGATGAGCTACAATTTGTCCCAACTCTCCTTGAAAGACTTACAATGGATTACCTTGGTGAACTCAACCTCAGAAAGACCAAAAATAATAACATTCATAACTTAGGAATTGTTCTCACTCAGCGTCTTATATGTATCACTAGTTGGAGGAATAGGTGGCATATAATAACCATGCAAAATAGATTGCCAAGTGTCAAACCTCAAGGACATGATGTAGGTCTTCATTCTTTCACTATAGAAATCATCATTGGATCCATTGAATAATGGAGTTTGCTTAATAGAGAAACTTTGAGAACTTATCATTGTACCTAAGATTACCTTCAAGTGGTTAAATGTGTATAAAAGGCCTTGCTATGATAATAATTGTTAGAGATACAATCACTGAAAGGGGGGGTGAATCAGGGAATCAAGACATTTAAAAAATTAAATATAAATCCTTCAAACCCTTAGTCATACACCATAAGCAATCAAGAAGCAAATAACCCACTCATAGCAATGAACATGAAAGATAAACAAGATAACATAAGATCTATAAGAGAAATCCTCTTAGGGGAGAAAATATTGGAGAGTTGTCAATGATGTCATGGATGGAGTGTCTTGATAGTCTAAGTTTCAATGACAAAGTGTACAGTGTGTTTGTCCTAGTATGCTTGAAGTAGGCTTGGTTGATATTTAGTTTTGGCATGATTAGGGATAGGTCTAAAGTATTGAGCATGTGTGATGGGTCCTATCAGAGGTCAAGGATGATTGGAGAGCTTCTGGGAATGTATGGTATTCATCTGGTTCTTTATTATGTTCATCTTGGCATAGTTGGTTATGTGACAAAAAATATGAGTAGGCATATTAATGACATTATATTTCACACATATGAAGGTTCCAAGAGCAACTTGATATATGGATGGATTCCATTATGCGAGGAGATCATATGGTTCAAATTTCAAGATATGCGATTGAGCACAATAAAAGTTATTAAAGGGTAAAGTTGGCTTCTCAAATAGAATTTACTATGTTCCCATGCTTAGCCAGACCGTCACTGCATGTCATGCAGATATGGACAAACCAATGAGTTTGAGCATTTATTTTTGGTACTTAGAAAGTCAAGTGAGGTCAAAGGAGTTCATGGAGATATTGTCTATAGTGCCAAGAAGGTCCCCTAGAAATTTGGACTGTTGAAGTGATTTCTAGCTCAAGTTATAAAACTTCAAAGTTACTCTAGTAGATTGTGATGGGCTAGAGACCATCAAGTTTAATCACATTGAAGTCTAGGGTCATTGGTCTAAAATATCTGTGAGCACTTAATCATAAAAATTGAGATCAATGGTGCATATGAAGTCAACATGCCAAAGGTTATATGTATAGGTGACAAGTATCATAAGCTCGCTAGTCTGACAGAAGATCAATGATGAGTTACAGTTCATACTGATGAAGATCAATGGTGTGAGATAAGTCAAAGAGTCAACAATGCACATAAGACTACCAAGTGGCACAAGTGTAAGGGATTGTTAGTAAAGTGCTCAAAATGCATGCAAGGGTGTTAGGTGTCATAATATCAAGAGTTTTGAGTAAGATCTAATGGTGAGCATTACAAGATAAAGACCAGGCTACTCAGTAGAGATCAAAGGTACGTATGTGGTCAAGATTGTCAAGAAGCACGAGATGAGGTCAACATGTTTGAGGTTTAACATTTGGATAATGGAGCACTATGAGTTAAAGTTTGAACTACTTCTAAAGAAGAACAATGGTGTGAGTTGAGTGAAGAGCACGAGATGTGTTCTAACTGACTGAGGTTTAACTATGACTGTTTGGATTTAAATATTCGAATTTAATGAAGGAAATACCAGTGTTTGGTTTTTGAGCCATAACTTTTTATCTATGCATAATTTGATGCTTTAGTAAAAAGAAAAGTTGTAGAGGACTTTAAGGCACATCTGTAAATATTCATTTGAAGGTCTAAATGTTTGTACAATCAAATTTATTAAGCTCCAAAGTTTATTATGTGTTCATTCATGCCTTGAAAGTAACCCAAAAAGGGTAATAGAGTTGTTCTTGATGGTATTTCAATGATTCGTAATGAACTAACTATTGGAGAGTGTTGTACACTCCATGAAGACCATTTGCGTGGATTATGAAGGTTTGATCAATCATATTCAATATGATCAAAAGCTTAGAAGGTGAATGTGTGTTCGTTCATGGTGGTTATGTGCACAAAATGTTGTTTGAGCGAATCGAGCTTTAGCAGAAAGGTGTTGTGATGGTTTTTATCACTTAAGGACCTATAGATTATGTGGCATGGGTCCATGTATTTGAAAGTGTTCCTATGTTCTTAGTTTTCTTGGATAAGTGTCAAAGAGGTGAATGGGTCTTCATAGGACCTAAAAGGTGACATAAGCCTATTTAAAAGAGGGTTGTGTTTAAAGGTGGCCCATGTTAGATGCCTTAAGATTGAAGGTAGATATTGTGGCTGACAAGGAAGGTTGTGATCATAAATCACGAAGGCTCTATAAAATGTGAAACCAAATGTGATGATTTATAGGCTTGTGAATAGACTTGTGAGACTTGAGAGAAGAGGAGTGTGTGAGTTGAAGAGTGAAGGAAAGAAGGAAGGGTGTGTGCTTATTGGATGGGTTATAGAGTAGAGCAGATTGATGACTATGTGTATGACATGTAGATCATATTTTTGATGTCAAAATAGTGCTCTTGTAGGTTTGAAGGTTGAGAATGAGTGAAGATGTCTAAAGTGATCCAAAAAGATGTTTTGGATGCCTTGAATGTGATTGAAGGATATATGATGTGTGTGTGAGTTTGGTGGTTAATTTGAGAGGCATATCAAAGTGTGGACTATGTAGTGTGCATAGTTGAAGAGAGTTTATGTACATTGTATCTCCATCAGATTGGTAGGCAATCCGTGATCAGGGGATGTTCATTTCATAGGTATTGGGAGGGTGCTCAATATCTAGGTCAGAAGGACTTGACCAATAGGTGGTCAGAAGGACTTCATCATCTTAGGGATAGGTGTTCCTTGTGAAATAGGTTTTTCACTAAAGTTAGTTAGAAGGAAATGACTAATAGGTGGTCATAAGGACTTGATCATCTTAGGGGTAGGTGTTCCTTGTGAAACAGGTGTTTTACTAAATTCTGGTCAGAAGGACTTGATCAGTCTAATGTTTTGTGATCATCTTATAGGACAGGTAGTCCATGTGTTTACATGATTGAGAGTGGGTTTTATTACCCAAGAGGGTTTCCCAAATAGATCTTGTGTTATGTGTGTGATATTGCATTATCTTAATTGTTCATTACTATAAACATCTTGTATGCTTTGTGAATGGTTGTATTGAATGCTTAAATGTTTGAAGGGTTTGAAAATTGAATTGGATTGTTGGCCACCACTAATTCACCCCCCCCCCCTCTTAGTTATTTTTACCTATAACAAAAAACTTACTCTCAATCCTGAAAACACATGAACTACTTGTCCTATAAGATGATTACAAACATGAGACTTTAGTGAAGCATCCACTTCATAGGGAGCACCAATCCCTAAACATGACAAGCACCATCTTGCCTAAGATGTTGAGCACCAAAACATATATGAAAAGAACCAATCCAAAACTTTGATTGCTTCTCAATCTAATGGAGAAACCCTACAAAACAACCTCCTTCAATCCTCTTCACTCATTCAAACCTTCACACATAAACAAGGCATCGAAAACCACCTTTTGGATCAATTTACACACCTTTGCTTGTTATCGTGCATCAAACCTATAAATTTAACATTAGAATTATGACCACAAGATCAAACATGAAATCCACACTATGATCTACCTCTCAAGACATCCACAATGCTCTCACAACTTTCACAAATCTTTTGCTCATTTTTGCACACAAGTAGCACAATAAGTCCAATTAGATCTTGTACTTGTACCACACTCTTCCTTTAACTCATCTTGGTCAACCAAGATGAGTTAAATATTTAAACCACACTTACACATAGATCCATACACATGTTACATGTGAAAACCACACTCTTCATAGGTCGGTCATTACCTCATAAGCCGCAAACTACCACTAGGTCTTGGTGAAACCTAAAACAATTAGGCCTTCATACTCACACATTACATGTGATACTACTTGGACCACCTTAATCCTTTACCAATGATTGGAACACATCAAAAATATATCCAATAGACTCTTTCTAACTCCCTCATGGGTCCATGCCACTTGGAACACCAACTTAATACTTGAACCTACCTATTAGGTCTCCTTGCTTTTTAGGTCTTTATACACATAAAATATAGTCGCAAACTTTTGAAGCAACTGTTCAAATATTTTTACATATCCATATGATTATATCACATGGGTGAAACCTTAAATACCTCTTCAACACTTCAATGTACCTTAGACACTTCAACATAGGATCTAAGCACTTAAAACAACTCTCTCAAAATGACCACTCATTGTGGTCACACACAATCAAAATATAGTCAAGCTATTTTGATTCTTTGTATCTGATCAGGGGAAAAATATGAAAACCAATGCTTTCTCATAAGCCTTAGAGACTTATAGAACATATCCATGCTCATTTTCTTCTTCAATTCTACTCAAAACACCTTCAAGTTACCTCTGCAAGATGGCCACTCAAACTGCCAATGTATTCAATAAACATAGTCAACTTCAAAGCCTTTGTTCATACTAAATATGGATTGGTCAAACATAAAAAATACACATATTTGGTCCTTATGGATTATACAACACTCTCTAATAGTTAGTTCATCTTGAAACATCAAGATATTATCAAGAACAACTCAATTATCCTTCTCTGGTCACTTACAAAACACGGTCAAATACATAGTCAACTTTGGAGCTCAATATCTTTGATTGTACAAACATTCAAACCTTCTAATTAGTTTTTCTAGATGCACCTTGGAGTCCTTTAAAAAATTTCCTTTTACACTACCATTATATTTATCTTGGATCAAAAGATATATCTCAAAAACTATAGACTGGTTTTCCTTCATTAATTTGAATATTTAAATTCCAGTGATCACTATGTAAATGCTAAACATCAAACACTTTGTCATCATCTCATGTCCACTGGTAAATTTGAAAAAATATAATCCATTATCTCCTTGTAAGTCTCCTGACTTTAACCTCGCATCGCTCACCTTTGATCTTAGATATGTACTCCCACGATCGTGTCACTTGGCAGCTCTGTGTGCCTTTTGAGCACATTGACTATTTGACTCGATTTGCACCATCGATCTCCATCTACACAAACACCAGCATGTCATTGATCTTTTGTCAAAGATTCCAAAATTGCGAAACTTTTCACTAGCCATGCCTTTTGAGCATATTGACTATTTGACTCCAATGAAGTTTTGCCACTTGGTAGCCCCACGTGCCTTCTGAGCATTCTTTGACATATTAACTAAATATGCACCATTAGATCACTACTAACAAGATCATGTGCTCTATTAAATCATTATCTGGTTAGATTAAATGCTCATCATTAGATCTATGATCCAATTAAATTCTCATTGTAGATCTTCGATAATGTAAATTTGGTTAAGTATGGGAACTTAGTGAATTTTGTCTAAGAAGCCAGCTTTGTACCTTAAGAACTTTTGCTACGCTCTATGTCTAGACCTAAAACTTGAACCATATGATCTCCTCACATAGGGGAATCCATCCATGTGTCAAGCTACTCTTGAAACCTTAACACATGTGAAATGTGATGTCATCAAACTGCTTACTTAACATTATTTATCAAGATGACTACTTGAGCTTAGACATTCATATGACTATTCTAATGAATTTCTTTCACTTCCATAAGCACAATAAGCACTAATAACACCCTATAAGGTCTATAAAACATGTCCATACCATCAAAATCATCCATAAATTGCCTTACTAAGTCAACCACTGAATAACCATGCAAGAACATTGAAACACACTTTGTCATTGTCATTCTAACATACATGACACCATATCAACATCCTTGATCACCTTGGAGACATCATTGACAAACCTCCAACATATATAGTCAACCACTGAAGAACCATGCAAAAACACTAAAGCACACTTTGTCATTGTCATTCTAGCATACATGACATCTTATCAACATCCTTGATCACCTTGGGGACATCATTGACAAATTTTCAACACACACACACACACACATACGAGATGCGTATGTGAAAGTGAGTAAGTTGTATGATCTCTGTGTTATGGAAACTTAGTGTAGTAGTATAATGGAGTATATACGATTGTCTATTGAAAACTTTCCTTTACAATAGTAAACAGTGAACAAAGTGTTTGTAAATCATTGTTATTATGGACAGACTCTTAATTTGACTTACTTATAGTTCTTTGGGCTGTGATGAGGGCCAAACATGTTGTGAAATGATCTTTATGTTATAAAGATGTTAATTTTGTGTTTAACATTTGTTTAAATGATTAGACTCCTTAGATGACTTGCATAATACACGTATGGTAGATTAACTTGTTTGTCATAGATATTATCTATGAGATAAATAATATAAATGGGGTTCAATCATACATTTGACGGACTAAATGTATGCATCGTAATTATTGTTATAATTAGCATGTGATTTTACTTAGAACTGATTGCATGAACCTATTGGTTATAACTATATGTTAATAAAATCTAGCATTGATGATTTTAACTAAGCAGTGAAACAAACTTCACCAGCTTGGTTAGCATCATTGATGCTAGATGAAGATAATCCGATCAAGTGGTGTGTATAAAATTGACTAATCCTAGAGATCATAGGTTATTTAAAAACTTTAACCAAAGTAATGTCAGATAGACATTCTCATTTCATATGTTTAATTTATGTGTTTGTGCGATATCATGTTTGAACGTATTTTCTTTATGATACACATCATGCAATAGAAATCTTACAACACACGAGTACTAGCATGTCTCTCTAGATTCCTGCATCATCATTATCTATTCATCCATGAAGGGAGATCCATTCCCTAATGGGGTATTGTGTGGGGGATCAATGGTCTGTAGTTGGTGTGGAAAAGTGTTTTGATGATGCTCATCATTCCCACTACAGTACTTACTTGGAGATTACACTTGAGATTATTAGAGATACATTAGTTAGTTTGACTCGAGATCCATAGAGCATAGTATCTATTTATTGTATCAAGGCAAAATGCCTAATAGAAATGTAAATGTATTGTTTGTTATACTTCAACAATAGTATCTATATTATTGTACCAACAGTGGCTAGATTTTAATGTGATTACCTGCCTTGTAGTTATCTTATGTGACATAAAATGCTAGTGATTGGAATTGCTAATGTTATAAGTTTGCTTAAGTCTAATTTGCTTTGTTAGTATGTTAAAAATCACTAATTAGATACTCGTGGTGTAATTTAATGAAAGAATAAATGTTGAGTAATTAAATAAAAAATACTGCATTATTCTAGTAAACCCTTGAAGGGTTGTTACAATGTGCATATTGAATTTTACATATATTGGATTGTGATCTGATTTCATATTGATAGGGCAGTCCCTAAATTCAAGATTCATCAATCTCGAGATAGAGCTATGTGAGCAAATAACATAGTCTACCACACTTTGACCATTGTAAGTTTTACAAGTGATATTCCCTAAATTCAACCATGTTCTCATGCCATTGCATATAACCTTGTCATACAAACTACATAGTTCCAATAGTTCTGCTTCGTAATATGTAACTCCCCCCTTTCCATCTTGTGACTTCCTTTCCTAACACTGGTCTTCTTTTCATCTAACCATAATAGATTGCTTCTCACTCCCTCTTCACTCCTCAGATTGAAAGGTTGGTTGTTTTTTATGTGCATATTAAAATCCCCTATAATCAATACTTCTCATAAGGTGTTGAATACTGAAATGTCACTTTTTAGTGATGCACAAGGGTCTTCATAATTTGACTTCCTCTTCTTATATGTTGTTGAGCCTCTCGGTGCAAAATAACAAGCAACAAGCCTAATTATTAACTCATTTTCCATTTTTTTAGCGATATGTACTGTTTATTTGGGTCCTCTTTCTCCACTTTTATAATTCCACAACATGTTTCTTTAATTAGCACCGTAACCCCTCCATGTCCCTTGTCACTTTTGGTCCTTTCATTCCAAACTAATATTTTCTTATATCCTTCAAAATTTGAAACTTTGCAGCCTTCATGTTTATGAGTTTCAAAAAGAATGATAATGTCTTTTCCCTCTGCTATGGGCCCTAACCTAAGGTCTCTTCTCCAAGAGTAGCCTCTACAATTCCAACTTATCAAGGTCAAGTGCTCATGGGGCCCATGAGTCCCTATTTCTTATGTGTTATTCGGTGGTTGATTTTGGGTCTTCCATTTTGTAATCATACCCATTTTCCTACATCTCTCACTGCTTCCACTTTCTCCCATTCTTTTCTTCTTCTTATTGCGTAGGGGTTAGATCTTCATTAGATGTGTGTCCCTCTAAAAGACCTTCTGTTCCTTAATATTTTGGTTTTATCTTCTATGTTTTTTAGACAACTCTTACATGTTTGTTCTTTCCTTCTCCCATCCATTTTCCCATTTTATTTGCCTAATAGATATGTCTTGTCCAATACAATTGGTCTGCCAAGAAGTCTCTTGCTAATTTGTTGATATTCACGTTCTCACCGCAATGTTTTAGTACTTTAATAATGATGTTTGCAACCCTATCATACTCTTCTCTTATTTGCATTCTGACTCGTTTTTCTATTATTTCCTTATGTTTGTTTGAAGGTCCTCTTACTACTTGAGTCCAAGAGTTAGTCTGCCCATGTTAGACTTCCATGCGACTTTATTTTACTTCCATATCTGCAATTGCAGATGGGGACTCTTTTGTCTATGGCCCATTATTTCCTTCGCCCACTTTTGACTTATTTTCTTATGTTATTTTCAAATGCTTTAAAGCTTATTTTATCACTGTTAACTCTTGTTGCCCCTTTTCCATGTTGTTTTGTAAGTTGTTTACTTGTTACTTAGTATTTTATTCTCTCTTACAAGTTTCCAATTATAATCAATAACATCTTTCATCTTGCTGTCATCATATTGTGTGTTTGTTTCTAAGTCTTTGAGCCTCCTTTTCATGTTCATTAATTCATTAACACACAACTCAGGTGACCATACCAGTGGCATTGAAGTTGGGCTATACAATTCCTTACTTTCTTGGTTCTCTTCATCTCTTTTTGCTTTGTTTGCTGATTATATTTAAATTTTCCTTTATTTGTTGCCCACATATGCTTTTTTGCCATTCTCCTTATTGTCCAAAACTCACCTACAATTCTTATGTGTATTATCGTTCTCTTGTTGCATATGGTGAGTGGGTTGGGTGTATTGTTTCACATCTTACTTTAGTTCAACTTTGTTAATAAGCAATATAGTCAAATGTTCTTTACCCTTTTCTTGCTCTTAGGCAACCTAAATTGTCTTTGTTTGCTGCCTTGTGGAAGTGGCTATTGAAGTGTTGTGAGCTGTCTTTGGTAGGATAACTATGATTTTTTTGCTCTTTATGTGTCTCAACTTCTGACCTTGCCTTCGCTTTAAAATACCTTTATATTATTTTTCATTAACATAAAGGAATTTATCACCTGTGTTTGATAAACTAGCCTATGGGTATCCCATCATGCATGTTTGAATGTATGATTCCCATGTCGTTGTCATTGTACGCTTATACATACATAAGGGATGTTGTATGATGTCCAACATGATTACCAAGCCTCCCTAAGGCATCATTCCCATCATTGACCCCCATGTTTGTGTCCCTATTTGAGACCCCCCTATTTTCACCCTATTGGTCACTGTATGATTCATTGTCCCATATGCTTTTGCATTTTTTATTGAGTTTGCATTGTCATTACTATCAATGATATGCTTTTTATTGTTCATATCTGATATAATCTTGCTATCTTCATATCATTCTTAGGTTTTTTGTAACTCCACCTAACTTGACTTTATTTTGCTAGGGTTTATTTGGCTCATGTTCTAAACCCTATAATTAAAAAACTTTATCACAATATATTGTTTGAGGCAACAATTTTTTTTAACTATGTACAAATTTATAGACCTCGTACCTATCAATAGTCCACTATGGAGCCCAGTCTGCTGTAAATCTCACGACTTGCTATGGGGCCATGAAGTGTCACTATGTTGTGTTGTAGAGCCCAGCCGTTCATGTCGTGGAGCCCAAATGTTATGATCTACAAACTTGTTATTAACACGTGCCCAATCTACCCAATCTACCAAGTTTGAGTTATGTATATCATTAGTCTATGCCTAATATGAGATAACATAAGTATTATGGTTGACTTTTAACACATTGCGGGGGTTTCCTTCACATATCATAAAACAATAGTCCCATTCTCTCGGATAAAAACCAATAAGATTTGCTCACCTTATAAACTTGGATGTGATTGGCTTTGTTCATTCATTTAGGGGTAACACAAACCCACATTTGGCGGGGAGAGTGGACCCTAATCCTAATGGCTAAAATTGTTGCTTTACATGGATGACCTTATCCTAATGGCTAAAACGGAGCATGGTTTGCAAGAACATTTGAGAGCTCTAGAATTATTATGTCGAGAGGTGGGAACGTAGGTGAACATTAGTAAGACCAAAGTCATGATTTTTTCCTTAAGAAGAAAAAAGAGACAATTAAATTTTGAGTTCGAACGCGACCTCTTGCAAGTGGTAAATGAATACAAGTACCTGGGCCTTGACTTCCACAATAATCTCAATTGGGAGGTTTGTAGACCTAAAAGGATACAAGGGGGGTGGAAAGTCTTATACATGCACCAAAACGGATGCAGATAAACTAAATTATGGGATTGGAAAACCAAGTTGACTCTTTTTGGGCTGCTTGTTATACCGATAATGTTATATGGTTGTGAAGTTTGGGGCAACAACACATCATCAACGAAATGGAGAGAAATAAAAAGGTTACAAAAGCATTTAATCATAAGCAGTTTCAAAATAAAAGCCACGGTACCATATGAGATCATGCTAGCTGAGGCTGAGACCTTTCCGATGGAAGCAATGACCTTGATCTGGCTATTAAGATACCTGAAGAAAGTGGAAAACATGGAAGAATGCCATTGACCCAAAATAGTAGTGGGGGAAAAGCTGAATAGAAGGAAGAATACATGGATGAAGCAAAGTGGTAAATGGATGAGCAAATGAGACATTAACATGTAGGACTGTCCTAACAACAATGTAGAAATCAAAAGATATGTGCGAGAAAAAGTCAAAACAATGATGTGGACAAAACCACTGAGAGGTAAAAGAGAATACTATGTCTAGAACTTTAATCACATATGTGACCATGAGCAAAAGCACTATATAGGAGCAGAGATAAAGTGGAAAGCTAAAATGTTAATTGCCTAGCTAAGAACTAGTTCACACCATCTTAGATGCGAAACAGGGAGATGGAAAGCACCCAAGGAGGAATGGTCGGAGAGGGTTTGTCAGTTTTGCAAGTCCGAATCGGTGGAAATGGAATGACATTTCATCATGGAATGTATAACATATGAAAACATTCGTAGTAGTTACGTTGATATCCTACAAGGTGAAGCACTTACAACTTTGTTTAAAGAGGAAAAGATAGTAAAAACAACATATTACATGACTAGAATTCATAACATAAAATTCAAACTTAACAAACAAATCGAAAAAAGACAAAAGTAACAATGTGGAACAATTTATTTGGTATCTTATCCACTGATTTTGCTCTTAAATCCCATACTCTGATTGACCTCGTGGACATTATTTAAAACATTCATTCATTCATAAGATAGTTTTCATAGATAACAAAAACCCACGCCATCGATGTCGTGCTTTGTTTCAGCAAAAGCCCATTTTAAAAATGAAAATCTCAACGCTTAATACCTAGCCATGTATCGCTGTAATTACGTTCCGGGAGAATGGCTGAGAAAATAAGCAGAGGAGGGGGGAGGAAGGGTGGTCCTGCTCCTCCTCATGTGGAGACAGAGCCCTTATTTCCTCGCCTTCATGTAAATTTTTCAGAAGGAGAGAAAAAGAGGGGCGCTAAAGCTCCTCCCCGCAACAAAATGGCTTTGTATGAACAGCTTACAATCCCCTCTAACCGCTTTCTGCAGCCATCAACCTCCTCTGCCATGCAGGTATTATATTTTTTAATGCTCATTCACATCTTTACAATTTATTTTTAAGTGCCAGGTTTGCTTATCTCATCTGCATCACAACTATCTCAACTTTCCTTTCCTTTCCGCCCTTTCCTCATTTTATATAATGGAATGGTATTATTGTAAGGTTGTACTCCGATTGTGGCTATGGTTATTGTTGTGAGCTTGAATATGTTTATGTTGCATTCATGAGTGAATGGAGGAAGCTAGACGGGAATGCCCTCTGATAAGCAAGTTATCTTCTCATTTTTCTGCGTGCATGCTCATGGCAACATTGAGATAACGATATTTAGAAAACTTAACCCATCATGCATCCAATTGTTTTTTCAAGTTACAAAAACTTAAAAGGTCCAATTGAAACCGTTTCAAACTGCATCATCTACAATTAATAAAACCGCAACATCATTTTCCTTTCGCATCTACAACTCAAGTTAGCTGCTTTTATCTTTAAATAGAAACGAAGATGTACTTACTAAAATATTTTAATATAGGAAAGCAAGCTTTTCTCAAGTCAGATACGGAGGAGGTAGAGTGTAGCCTTGGAGATTGGCCTTAGTATACATGCATAAACGATAAGCAAGAAAACGAGAGGCCATATATAAAAAGCAATATTAACCCTATGCTTTTCTCATCGGAATATTTTGATTTTCCCCCCTTTTGAATATTTTCTTCTGGAGTAAAATTCTTCATATTCTGGACGAGTCTTCTGAAACGATGCAAAACCTTTGATTCCACATTGAAGGAGAAAAAGTGTCTTCTTGAAAAATGTAAGCAATCATCAGAATGTGTATAATGTCGGGAATTTTCCAGAGGAGTTGCAAGATGCTCAACCTTAGAAGAGGCTACGAAGTTATCAATTTTCTGCCATTTTTCGTTTAATGCCACATCAGGTTTGTTTTGATGCCAAATGGATTGAGATTTCTCCTTTGGCTTAAATCTTTCCATTCAGATCAAGGTCTCATGACTTGGAGGGGGTAAAATCTCCACAAGTCAAAGAATCAAAAGCAACTTATGTCCAGCTATAACTTGGGCAAAGACCCAACAAAAACACATCAGACACAAAAATATGTATTCTGTTCAAATTATGTCAAAAACAAATCCATTATTTACATATCAAAATATATGGAGACCACATGTAAGCAGTAAAATGAAAATGGGGAAATGAAATTAATCAACGCATGATACACCACCTCAATGTTCAAATTAATCATCATCGTATATAATTCATTGTCATGGATGAAAGTCTCTGTTACCAGGCTGAAAATGATTTACCTAAACGATGAATTCAATAAAAAAAGTGGTTGCTTGAGGGAGAAAACAATATCCAATATAACTGAAAAATCAGAAAACAAGAGCAAAATAATAAAATGTAAGGCACAGGGGCAACCCAACATTGACTGGTGAGTTTTTGTTACTTGGTTTGGCAGTGGTAAGGCTTGACATTGACTTGCCTTTTTTTTTTGGAGTCAACAAAGAGTTTTGTCATTTGTGACAATGGTTCGGATAAACAATTTCTTGTGCAAAGTTATGATCATCTTTCTTAATACAAATCTGTTTCTTAATCATCTAAATCAAGATGTCCAACCTAAATATTCATATTGTTGTGCATAGTTCTACAAGAAATGCCATAAAATAAAATAATCTAACCAATCCCACTCAAGGTTTGCTTCTCCTTGAACCAGTAAAAGTCTTCAGTAAAGGTTTGCTCAGGTTAGATATGAATTTGTTTATTTTGGTTTATTGGCATGTCACAAGCAGCTCCATGTTTTTTCATTTATGAGCAATACTACTCACAAAAGAATCTAGGGACTTTGATAATTGGTTCAAGTTTTCAACACTTCCGTCCACCTTCAAATTGGATAATGCATGACATGCAATTTATTGCTATTTGAAAGAGCAAACTTTTGATAGTAACTTTTTTGTTATTTCAAAGAACAATCTTGGAAGACATTTTTGGGACTTTTGCCAAATTAATCATCATAGTGTATAATTCATTGTCAAATTAATCGTCCTAGTGTACAATTTCTCCTTGTTTGGAAGACATTTTGTTGGGGATGTTATTCAAATTAATCATCATATTTATTGTCAGAGATGAAATTCTTTGGTGTCATGGATGAATTTAATTGTAATGAAACGATATGGACATTACAATTGTGATATGTTCACCAATTTGATGGCGAATGTAAATCTTGAAACAATTCTCAAAGTGATGCAGCAGTGTTTGGATTTTTCAATTATTCTTGCATGCTATTGGGCCATCAACATTTAAAAGAGCAATCCATACATTTGCAACATTCTTGTCATTTCAGCAAAAAACTTGAGAGACATTCCTTAGATTCCTTTAAAATAAATTGGACATTGCAATTTTGATATGTTCACTTTTTGAGTCAAAGTAGAAGTATCAGATTGATTCATAAATAGATATAACAATGCCTTGAGTTTTCGAATCATATCCATTCTCTGTTTTTGTTTATGCATGTGCATATCAAGGAACGTGAAAATAGCTACAAGGATATGGATTTTTTAAAAACTAACTCTAGGGAAACACTAACCGTGGGTTTGAAAAGTGTTTCTCTTTATATTTATCAATGAGAATATTAGACAAGTTTGGAAGGTAATTAATGTATACACTTGATATTTTTCATTTTATCATTACTGACACTTTCTCGTGTAGCGGCTTTTCGACACATCAATTTCCTTGAGTGCACGCCTTAAAGGGTGCACCAGGAATGGAGTGTTATCGGCTTGTGGTACTATGGGAGAGATGTTTGCATACTAGTTTGTCACACTGTCACTTGTATCAGTCTGACCTCTTCTAAGTCTCTATCCCTCTTTCCTCTCTGTCTACTTTTCGTCTAGATTTGCTAGCTTTCTTATACCCTATGGTATTGGCCTGGCCATGTCGTCTGTTTTGTGCTTAAGTCCTTATACTGTATCGGCCAACCCGGTACAGTTCTAAGTTTGTCTTCTGACATATGTATTATTTCGGCCTCGCCGATATTGTATTGTGCCAGCTGACATCTTCCAACAGTATCCTGCTTGGCCAATACTATCGGCTTAGAGTTTAGGGTTGGTTTTAATTATTTGAACTGTATATGAAGGTGTCATATATAATTTCTAATAATATATATCACATTCATACACACGGCTTGTAGTCGCATTTTTGCCCTAAGGAAGTATTTGGGAGAGTTAGTGGTTTAGAACCTTATCTTGGAGATCTTGTTTTGTAGTGTAATTGAAGCTCAATAGGGGAGGTCATTGGGAGTTTCTAACTAAGTATATTTGTGTCTTCATCCAACCATTTGAAGTCTTCAACCTACAACATCTCTTGCAAAGCTTCACTTGACACAAAGGGGGAGATTGAAGCATTGACGAGTCCACCATAAGGTAAGTATTTCTATCTCTATACTCTTTCCTTTACTTAGTAGATTAGATGTTGCTTATTGCTTTGTGGATGTATATGTGTATCCTTGCATAAACTCTTTCTTATACCGAACAAATTGCTATAGATGTAGTGTTGCTTAGGCTTGCTATTTATCACCTTAGGTTGCATAGACTCCTATTTGGTTGACCATTGCACCTTACCCTCTTTACAATCTCTTACTCAACATTTAATTTACTTTTGCCCCCTTTACAATCATTCACTTTACTTGCATCTTTACAATCATAGCTACAATTATTTACCTTTGTTGAGGTCTAGTGAGAGCTATAACCGTATATCATATGCTTAAGCTTTGGAATCCTTTTCTCTTGACATTTGAGTTGTAGGTTTTCCTTTGTTAGATCTGTGAATACATTGGTCGTTACCTGCTCGTCCAAGTATATGTAGGCTTTATTCAATTGATCTTATTCGAGTCCTAGTCTATTGAGAGAAAGAGGATAATTGTAGGTTATCATAGCCCGTGCATACATTTTGGTTAATCCAACGTGAATTTTATCCCTCATTTGGTTGGTTTATTTTCATGTTTGTCCTTTTAGCTTCTTAGTGACATCATCAAAATCATCATATATCTTTTAGTCCAACTGTATTGACCAGCCCAATACCATTCATTAGTCTTAGCAACTATTTCGGCCAAACTGATGCAGTTCTGTGTTGGCTTTCAACCTATCGGTCAGCTCGATACATTTTTATTTGATCAATTTTTGCTTTTGACCATATCAACCAGCTTGATACCGTTTTGAGTGTTTGATCATTTCATTGCATGTAAATTTTGCTTTCGATTTGAATCATTTTTAACTTGTTTGTCTTTCTAGAACTGTGTTTCGATAGTTGTAAAACTAATAGGAGCTATCATTTTGGGCCAAATGATCATTAGTTTTACCTGAGTCGTGTGAGGGGTACTGCCCCAATACTCAAGCCATTAGATAACACATATAGACTTTAGTGTCCACGTACCTCACGGTGTATTAGAAATGTCCGAGGTTTTGTTTTTCAGCGTATAGAAAGCCTTTCAACTATTTGATTTTGTAGTGCATTGGTAAGCAATTAGCCTTGGGAAGTTACTCTCAACGTATCTCAAAGACAGGTTAGTATGGCTATGAGACAGTTAAATCCTTTGTAGTTAGTGCTCTTTGGGTCTTGTTCACTATTTACATCTGAGATCAATATTTCTAAGAGCTTGCAAGTCAAACACACCTTGCTTAGTTATACCTCCTTGCTTGGACTTTCTTACTACTTAGATTATTAGCTTGTTTGATTATTGTGTGTGACAATTGCATCGACCAACTCTATACAATTATGTCTTTCCAATTGCATCAGTGATTAATATAGTTTTGAATTTCTGTCCAACTACATCGACTAATTTATTCTAGTTTATTTCTTATTGTATTGGCCAATCCAATACAATCCTTTTGCTTAGTCGCCAGTAGTGTTGCCTTTTTACCAAATTGTATCGACCACTCCTATATGGCCAATTTTTCAAACTCGGTTGCCTAACTCTATCGGCCAACCCGATACAATATATTGTTTGGATCCAGTAACTAACTGTATTGGCCTCCCTGATACCGTCTATTTCTTGTGGCCAACCCGTCTTTTGCACTAGATTTTTAGTCTCCTTCTCTATGATGTCACCTCTTAGAATATTCCTGGCAAGCCTCAACTTATGAAGATTCTATATGGGTTGCTCTTTCATTCTCGTTTTGTTCACCATTGAGGACAATTTCTTGTGGTGCAATTTTTATCAACATCATTGTAGATCTATTGAATGTAACATGGCTCAAATCAACCAAACTTCAGATCTAGAAGATTTTGATCACCTTATTAAGAACCTTGATGATAAGACCCTTTATGCTCCAAATAAAAATGGAAGTCTTCACAAGCTTCCCCCATCCGTTACAACAGTTGGGGCAACCAACACCAATGTTGGGAATCTTTCTCCTGAAACTAATGTTGGAATCCCTCATCTAATCCCTCCATCGATATGCAACCCTCCTTCAACTAACTCCAAGCAAAATCTCAATTCCAATCCTCCTCTAGATTCATCACAATTCCTTGTACAAATGATTCAACAAATGACTTATGCAAGCTTCTATTTGCAATCAAATGCTCCAAACGCAAAACCACATTTTGCAAATGGCTAATCAACCTCCTCAAGTCATCATGAATCAACCAAATCAACATTTCATCACCCCTCGTCTTAGAGACGCCAACAAAAACATCATACGTCAACCACCAGTTCACAACAAGATGCTTTAAAATATTTCAAATGAACCTTTTGCTCGCTTCATCGTATCTATAGATATTGGAAACATTTTCCCAACTATCACATATGATGGGACTGCTGATCCTTGCTTTGCATTTTAAAGCCTTTGACAATCTCTATAAGGAATGGGTTCAAACCAACACCTATGCTACTACCAAGCTTCTAGCCAAAACCTTTGTTGGAGATGCGCTATAATAGTACAATCAACTTCGTTGACATTTCATTACTCAACTAGAGGACTTAATCAATGCTCTAGTTAAGGAATTCCAACATAATGAACTTCCTGAAAATAGCTTTCACAACTTTATTAATGCTAAGCAACTTCCTAATGATTATGCGTGTGATTTCATCAAGCGATGGAAATCATTAGTTCTTATAGCAGATCATAACATGAATGTTGGTAATTTTTCAAACTCTTTGTTACTGCTCTTAAAGCACCTCTTCAATATAAGGTTAGGATCTTCTCTTCTCAAACTTTAGAAGAGGCTTTCGACCAAGAGAAAAGACAAGCTTTCCTTATGGTTCAATTTGAATCAGCTCAAAACACCAAAAAAGAATCTTTTCAAACCTCAACCAATGCCATCAACACTAATCTTTCTCAAAATAACCCCCTCCCCCCGCCCCCCCCCATCCATTGTGGGAGTATCTAAATCAGACAATCGACTTTCCTCTTGCCTTCCCTTCATATTGCAAGTGAGGAAATTAAGTTGTTATCTCCATCAAAACCATACGTCTACTCTACTACCCCTCCATCATGGTATGATCCTAACAAGTTCTGTTGGCTCCACGCAGACATTGGTCTCTCTCATGAGACATGTGCATTCCAAAAACTTGCGGTAAATACCATCTGGGGGAAAACTTTAATCATGACCTATCACCAAAGAACGTCATAATGAATACCTCAAAACATCTAAGAACCGATCTTATAATCATAAATCTACTATTCAAAAATCTAAAAAATGTCTCAACTGTCTGAACCTAATGCACAACATTCAAACAAATTTGCTTGTGCTATTGATGTTGATTATGAACATTATTACACTAACTCCCAATTCGTGAATGTGGCAAAGGTTAACTATCGTCGTAAGCTCACTCAGAAAGATAAAATACAAATGTTGAAAAATAGACTTAGTAATGTATCGGGTTGTCCGATACAATACAAGGGCTTAAGGATGAAACAACTAGTATTAGCCAGGTCGATATCGTTGGATATAGGAAAGCTAGAAGATTTGGACGAAAAGTAAATGGAGAGGAAAGACAAATAGAAATTCGGAGGAGGTCAAATTGATAGTAGTGATGGTGTGACAAAATAGTATGCAAACATCTCTCACAAAGTACCATGAGTCGATCCCACCTCATTCTTGGTGCACCTTTCAAGGCATGAACTTAGGGAGATTGATGCGTCAACAAGTCGTTGCAAGAGAAAGCGTCCATAAATGATAAAGTGAAAAATATCAGGGGTATACAATTAGTATTTAGATATCACAATGGAAACAATTCCCTTAGTGAAATTGTTAATTCTAGTTTGCAAATCTCATTGCACTGGGTGACATGAACTTGAGTTAGAATGATATAGAACCAAAATTTTATCTGGTTAAATTTCCACAGACTAATCAGGGAAACTAAAACTAACATTTTTCTTTTGGATCTATTAATTTCATTTGTATAATTAGAAACTACATGGAAGAAACTTGTTATCATCAAAAGTTGCACCCTCGTCACTTAAGTGATAGCATGGGAGTAATCCTAGGTTGTGGGTGACGTAAAGAATGGATTAAACCTCGAGATTAGGGCTAGCTCCCTTGATGCATCACTTAAGAACTACAAACTAAGCCTATTGCTTGCAAGGGAAAATGGAGAGAGAATTGAAACTAAACTAAACTAGAGAGGAGATGCACCAAATTTGTCTCCTCCACTTGCCTATTATGCACTAAGAACATGAACCATAACTGAATCTAATTGCACAACTCAAATGGGGTCTCTAAACATGAGTGTTTCACATAGAGGCTATAGCATAATGCATAGACTAAGGGAGTTGATCAAGAGGTCTCTAAAAACACTAATGAATGCTTCCACTTTTGATCCATGCAAAGCTATTTAGAGTCACTCCATATGACCTGCAAAGATCACCCATCACTTGGAAAGAGGTAAACATGATAAGGACAAATGAGAGGAATTAGCATATTATCACTAGCATTCATCAACTATCATGGACATACACTAGTTGTAAGCATAAGAGAAGGCTAGAACTCAATTTTATTCATCTCAAAGGCAAAGTACAAGTGTTCATTTGGACAGGGCTATGCTATAGCCAGCAAAATGATTCTAAACAATGCCAAAATCAAGCAGACATATAGGAGAAGGAAGAAGAGAGAGAAAAAAGAGGTGTCAAGAGCCAATGATGGCTATGAAGCAATCATGGAACAAGTTAGAAGCAAGAACAAACTGCCAAATGACAGTTATGAAGTCCATCTTCAACATGTCTACACTCCCTCTGATGACAATTTGAGCAAGGTGGCATAGGAGTTATGTTTGGCTTGGTGACTCACCCTTGAGCACTTGAAACTTCCCCTTGGAGTGATTATGAGATGACCAACCACCTTCTTGGAGTCTAATTGCCATGAACACATGTTGAACATCCACATTCCATCATCTTTCCACCTTTGTTCTGCCATTTTTTTCGTAGTTCTCCCATTTGCTCTCTTGGAGGCCTAATCCTTGTAGCCCTGTTTTGACACAAAGCTCCTTGGTTGAGAGATCCACAACACTTCTTGGGAAACTAAAAGCATATTTGGGTACCCATTATCCCCTTACAACTTCACCCAAAGTTTTAGGGCCCAACTCCCAAGGTAGACTTACTTTCTCAACACTTACCTTTCCCAATTAGGCTTAATAGCCCTAATGCAACCCTGCAACACTGGAGACCGTACAAGGCCATACAGTATCACCTCAAAACCACCAAAATCCTTTAGTGCACATCTAAACAGGTCGGTTGGCAAAGTTTCATGAAGTTTCATGAGTTAGAATTCAAATTAGACAAGTTGCAAGCTTTCAAGCCCTAGTTGGCAAAAGTACAAGCCTGTGTAGGCTGAGACCTAAAATAATTCATTGGGAGAGATTCAGGGTGTTTCAAAGCAAATCAAAGCTTATTTAGGGTCTGCCCCAAACTCCTCCAACTTCTCCAATCATTAGTTTTGCAAGATCAACCTTTGTACCTCTCCAATCATGCCAGTTTCTCCTAATTTTGTGTGCATTTTGGACTGTGTGCATGGCTGTAGGTGTTTTTGGTCTTTTCAATCACCTTAGCATGTTCAACACTTCCTAAGGCTTCTTATGACTCCCACACACCTCAACACTTCATTCAAATTCCAAAACCCAATGCAAACATTGCACATTTTCTTCAAAACTTGAAAACAGGCCTAGAAAGAGAGCTCTTTTTAGCAGGCTTGAAAGTCTTCTTTGGGTTTGACACTTGCTTAGGTTCAATGCAAGGTTCTTCATCAATGATCTTTTTCCACCTTCATGGACTCTGTCAACATATCATTATAGCTTTGACACATTTATTTGGTCTTAAAACTTCATCCTTCATGCGAGGTTAGCTCTCTTGCTTGGGAATGTTGACCTACAAGTCTGCAGACCTATAGGTCTGCATTTTCTATCACTATAAGCCTTGATGAGATGCTTTCATGGTCATTTAAGCTTTGTATTTTCCTCCTTGAACCTTTATATCAGTTTTCAAAGCTCAAACTTCTTTGTAACCTCTCAAAAGTCTTTATACACCTTGTTTTGCTTGTCAACATCAAAATAATGCTCTTTAGGCCTGTGGCCTGCTAGTGCACTTCAAGAATGATTCTTGGGGTTTGGTCCATTAGTGTTTACTCCTCTGAGAGTCTCCTAACCCTACCTTGAAGTGTATCAATGCCAACTTCACTTGTCCAAGCTCTCAGATCTTCAAAAGTGTTTGTTCATGAGACCTTCCCTCTTGTCTTGCAGGGCTGTAGGTGGACATTTTGACTGTGTATGCATTGAATTTATGTTTGGAAGTATTGTGAGAGTTTTATGAGTGAAGCCTGCCTTGCTATAGGTCATCATCACCGTTCTTTGCTTCATGTTTAGCCCTGGTACCTACTTGTTCACATTTGAGACCTTGTGAGATAGTTCAAGCAACATGGCTAATGGACTGTCACCTGCAATCTTCCTCTTTATATGCTTGTGAAGTGAGTTCCTCAACATTCAAGATGCTTTTTAAAACCAAATAGATCACTCATATCCACAAGAAACCAATGTTCCTATTGGTTTCCCGAGGAACAAAACTTAAAAGCAACTTTACCTCTCCTTGGATTCAACAAGCCTAAAACCTCCAACCACAAGGTCTTGATCAAAGCATCATTTAGCTTGCCTAGATCACTTCTTTGGTGGATTCACCACTCCTAAGCAATGGCAAAGAACTCAAAAGATATTCAAGTCTTTGAGATTCAATTCAAACACCATGAATCTTCCTTTTCTAGGCATTTTGACAACCACCTACAGGGTGTTCTATGCACCTTCAACATACTTGCTAATTCTCTTGATATTTGACCTTGTTGGTGCTTGAAGAAGGTCTGAAGAAGGTAGATGAAGCTTGGTGGAGGTGCTTTACAAGGTTTTCAGTCTAATACACAAGTTTCATCGTCAAGGACACCAAGACTTCAAAACCTTGCCTGCCACCTTTAAGAACAATGAAACACAACGCTTTTTGGCCATTTTGGCTGCTCACACATGCTGCTGGTGATGGAGGATGATGTGAGAGGGCTATTAAGGATCTCAAACAACCAACCATTTGCATCCATTAATCTTGCACACTTGCTGAGACAAGAAAAACCCTGCCTGTGGGGTTTTAAGAGGGTTTTGGGCTGCTTAACTTGTTAACGATTGTTCATAAAGTTAAGCCCCTCTAACCTGCAATTAATGCATCGAATCTTGAGGGCATATGGGCCCCTATCAACCCCCAAGAGCACTGGATCCAACTCTCCTTCCTCATCATGGGATGAACACTTGAAAATGACCTTGACAAGCTTGCAAAGGGAGCGATGGAGAAGATGGAACGTTTTTTGCATTCTTCTAACTTGCAAATGCTACCACAAGCCTGATCAGACCCTACAAACCTCTGAGAGACCTGACCACTTCCATTTCTAACCTGCATTGACCATCTCCACATTGAAAAATTGCTTTTCAAGCCTTTGGCAAGTGTGTTTATACGTTATACTTCAGTTTCTTGATATTTGGAGGGTCCCACCACCTCTTGCACGTTGACTGACCTAGGTGAACATGTGTGAGTGAGAAATAACTTTGACAAAGCTTAGACATGTGTTGGAGGTCTCCAAATGCACTTAATTCTTCTTATTTGCAAAGGTAAACATTACCTTAATATCTCCAAAACTACCTTAACCTTTGCTAAACATCAAATAACAATGTTTCACCTTGCCATACCTTGCCTTTAGAAGCCTTCATCTACCATAAGACATTAGATAACCTTGGAAGGTCAATACACCAACATTTCACCATGGGTCAACATACCTTGACCTTTGCAAAGTAACCTTAAACTTGGCTAAAATACCTTAATCTTTCCAAAACTCAAATAAGATCTTCATGAAGGGATGAATGACAAAACTAGGGGTATGATTCACTCTTCTAGACCTTGCAAGAGACCTTAAGATGATCCAACATTTGACAAGACATCCTTGCTATGACCAAGTTTGACCAAGACCAAGACTCTCAAAAGGCTACTAAACAAGGGTAAACAAGTCTAGAAGCAAAGTTTAAAATTGTACCCCTTCATGGTGGTCAATTTTGGCTAACAAACCTACAGGGAGAAATTTCATCAATGGCAAGATTCAATTGTTTATGAAATTCTTGTACAAGGATACTCATGATTTGTCGCTAATAGCATAATCTTTTAGTGATCCATCTCACATTGGATGGTGCCAAATTATTCTACGCACATACAAGTTCTTCCAATTTAACATTGATTCGAAGAATTATTGCTTTTTGAAGTTATATATATAGAACATATTTTGAACTGAAGTGTTTTATATACACCCTACAATAGAAAGATTGGATGTAAACAACGTGGTGGAATTTATTGTAAATTTGCCTAATATTGCAATGGTGGATATTAAAACAGCCAAAATAGAGACACTACAGGATGCAAATGAATTTACAAATGAAATTGAATTTCCTTCTTTCATTGTTCTTGATTATGTGATTTTGCTTGACTTGTGTTTCCCTTCAATATTGAGAACTTCAGTTCTGTTCATCATATTGCTAGGCTTTATGCATCATGCCACCCTTTTTAATTAGTTGTGTGAGTATTTAACATGATATTCATAAAACATACTTAACCAACACATTTACATTAACCATAGTAGCCATGTTTGTAAAAAATGAAGTACAAGGGGTTTAAAAAAAAAGTGATACGTTTAAGCGAAAAAAATTCAGGAAAACATGAGAAAAGAATGACATGGAATTTTTTTATCAAACAAATGTCCTAAAGCATGTAGAACGTCCTTCAAATGGAATTTTCAATTTAGGGTCAAAAGGTTAAAGAGAGAGTGGGGCAACATCGATCCACTCTCTCCAAATAAATGATTGTGTTTTACATATGGCTGAAAAATCACACTTTTTCAATTTGGAGGTTTTTTGTTAGTATGAACCTAACTAAACAATTTGTAATATTTGCTATTTATTGTTATCCAATACTAATTCACACCCTCTTCACATAATTTGCTTATAAATGAATTTCCAAGCATGTATTTTTCCTTAACATTTACCTCATTAGTAATATTTCTAATGCTATTAACATCGCTTTTTATCTTTATATTTCTATATAGAAGTTATTTCTTAGCAGTAGGCAAGTAGACGGATGTTATAGTTGTGCAAGATCTTGGTGTAGTTATTTTGTACATGTTAGAGTTGCTTGATTAGAGTTTTTTCCCTTGAAATGTTTGTTGTAAGGATTTTGCGCTTTGCAAGTGCCATTTTAAATCCCACATAAAATCTCTTATGAGCTCAATTAAAACTTTGTTGTAAACTTTAGAGCAAAAAAAACATAAGTTCTATGACTGACCTAATTGTTTAGAATGTCAGGCCGAATAAACTATTAACAGAATGACAATGAGCAATCTTTGGTCCAAGCCAAAATTGTCCTCACGATTCAAATTGAAATGAGCAAAGCAATACAATAAATAAGCCAATAAATGACCGTTCACTTCACATTCCCAAATGACCCTTCCTATTCCTATGGGAATGGAAATTAAACTTATTAGAATAAGACAAAAGCTCCCTAAGACACCTAGGATTAATGATAAATTTGTACAATATTGTTACATCCCCCCCTAAATCTGTAGGGGTCATTGTCAGACCAAGCATTCCTTTGAACTTTTCAAATTTTTTTCATCTAAGAGCTTTTGTTAGGATGTCTGTTGGTTGCTTTGCTGTAGGGCAATGCTATAACTTGACATTGCCATCTTTCACATAGAGCTGAATCAAATAAAATTTTGTAATGATATGCTTGGTTCGGTCATGAAAGATTGGATTCTTTGCCATTTGTATTGCAGAAGTGTTGTCAACCATGAGAGGTGTTGATGAAATCTGTTCTTGAAAATCTGAAAGAACCCTTCTAAGCCACAAAATTCCTCTAGTAGCCTCTAAAGTGACCATATACTTTGCTTTTATTGAAGAAATTGCCGACATTGATTGTTTTTTGGATTTTCAACTGACAATTGCTATTCCTAAGTTCATCAAAAAACTCGTGGTGGATTACCCATCTTCATGATCACCAACATAGTTGGAATTTGAATCTTCAACTAGTCTGAAGTCTCTTGCCCTGGAGTATTTGAGCCCAACATTTTGTGTTCCTTTGAGATATCGAAGGACCCTTTTTATTCTACCCAATGTCTGTCTCTAGTTTGTTGCATGAATCTTGAAAGAACACCAAGAACAAATGACTATTTGGTCTTGTGGTGGTCACATAAATCAAACTTCCAATGAGTTGTCTGTATTTAGTGGCATTGACTAATTTTGTTGTATCTTCTGATGTCAATTTTAGATTATGTTCTATGGACGCGCTGAGAGGCTTGCAATCTTCCATTTTAAACTTGCTTAGAATGTTACCAATGTACTGCTGTGTGATGAAAATATACTTTGGTTTTGAATTACTTCAATACCCAAATAGTAATGAAGATAACTTAAATAAGTCATTTCAAAGCTTTTCATCAACTCTGATTTGAACTTGGCAATGTATCGTTCATTGTTCCCCGTGATGAGCAAATCATCAACATACACCACCACAAATACAACAATTTTGATGAAAAGAGTTGCAACTTCCAACTCAAAACGTTCGAAGTTCATGTTCATGAGGTGCTAAGCTAGTTTATCATACCATGCTCGAAGGGCTTGTTTTAAACTATATAGTGATTTTTCAAGTTTGCACACCTTGTACTCATGGCCATTTAACCCAAAATCTTTGGGTTATGTCATGTATATTGTTTCCTTGAGGTCACCATTCAAAAATACAATTTTGACGTCCATTTGATGAACTTTCCATCCGTTGTGAGCTATCAAAACCAACATGGTTCGAATGGTAGTCTATTTTGCTGTAGGTGCAAATGTTTCATTATAGTCAATTCCTTCCTTTTGAGCACATTCCTTTGCGACAAGCCTAGCTTTATGCTTGTCAAGTGAGTCGTTGGCCTTGTATTTGTTGCGGTAGACCCACTTGCAGCTAATTGGTTTGCAACGATATGGAAAATCGACCAATGTCCAAGTCTCAATTTTGACCATTGCACTATACTCATCTTTCATTGCTTTTCTTCAAGGTTGAAGCTTCTCAGCTTGCTTGAAAGATGTTCGTATTGAATCAAACACAACATTGAGTTTTTCTTTTGGAGAATCATTCATGGTAAGCTTTTCAATTTTATTTTGAATTCCTTCAAGGAACTTGTTTGATTGTGATGCGGATGCATGTGCACTTCTAGTGCTTGTTTTCCCAACTTCATCATGTTTGACATCGTTCAATGTCTGGGTGGCCCACTTAGACATGTTTTTTTGTAGTTTAAGTGCTTCAATTTCATCTTTTGAAGTTCCTTCACTTTCTGTCCTCTATTCTTGTGGCCCCTGTTCATTGTTTGATGAAGTTGAACTTTCTCCTTCAAGAGGAGTTTCATTCTCATGTAGAGGAGACAATAAATAATGAATTGATTCTCAATTGTATGTCCCCCACTCACTGTTTGGAACATCCAAATCACTATCCTTGTAGACATCAAACTTTATGCATATTTATGGAGTTGACTCAATTCTCGATCAATGCTGGCTTTGTCCTTTGCAGTTTCACAAAAGACAATTTCTCTTGTGACAAGAAACTTCTTTTCCTCATCATATAGCCTGTATGCCTTGGAGGATTCCGAATATCCCAAATGGATGCATTTGCGACTCCTGTGGTCCAACTTATTCCTCTTTTATTTTAGAATCAATGCATAACAAGTGGATTTGAAAACCTGAAGATGTTGCACTAAAAGAAGATGACCACACCACATTTCATACGGAGTCTTGAATTGAAGACTTGTTGATGTGATTTGTTGAGGAGGTATACCGTTGTTTTAGCTGCTTTGGCCCAAAAATGCAGATTTACCTTTTTGAAGTACAACATAGCACAGACCATATTCATCACAGTCTTGTTCCTCCTCTCTACAATTCCATTTTGTTGTGGAGTGTGAGGAACCATGAGATGATGTTTGATCCCATTTTACTCAATATAGGATTCAAACTTCTTTGAAATGTATTCACCACCATTATCAGTCCTGAGTGTTTTGATGCGTGTTTGAGCTTCATTTTTAATCATTATTCGAAACTTTTTGAATGTCTCAAACATAGTTCGTATGTTCGTACGTGGTGAGTACTCACCTAGCCCCCTAAATTTTTAATCGGCGAGTACTCAATAGCCACTCGCCATTAATCAACAATACTCGACAAATTAAAAAAAGACTTAAATTTATTAAAAAACATAAATTTTATACAAATTACAATTGGAAAATGTATCAAATGAGTCTATAAAACGTTGGGCAAGTGTTTTCTATGAGATTTGATTACAAATAAGGTACAAAATCACATAATCATGATTCATGCGAATACAACTGTCAACAAACTGATATTTATACAAGAATCTATAATTTTCTCTTCCCTGCTCTTTGGAAAACTGAGGGAGATTGAGAGAGTCTAGTCCTCCCACTCGGCTGCCCCTCCTCGCTCTACCTAGAATGTTGTCCCTGTGGCTCCACCCTGTTACTAGATGGTTGTGACTTCTCTGCCTCATCTTCGACATCTACAGGGATGTCATCCAATCCAATCTTTCATCCTTCTGTTGCACCCTTCATAGCTTGCCTCTCAAAATCAACAATCTCGTCCTTTGTGAACAAGGGGGGCTCATCGTCCTGTGCAGTCCAATTACTATAGGGATTGATTTCATCTATATTGATAGGCTCATTTGATGTGTTCTCCACTTTTTTTATGCGAGAGCCAGTAGCTGAGCCTCGGCAAGTACTAGCACAGTTCTCATGATTACTCGTGAGTACTTGGTGAGTACTATGTTAGTACTCGCTGAGGCTCGAGTAAATAAAAAATTGTGATTTTTTCAGGGGATTACTCGTCCACTCGACGAGTATGCTAACTATGGGCTTGAATGCTTTAGATTTCTGTTTGAGAAAGTATATCCCAGTCATCTGGCTGTAGTGATCAATGAACAACATGAAATACTTATGACTAGTTGAGAGAATTGGAAGAGAACACAAGTGTGAGTGAATCAGTTGCAACTTTTTGTCGGCCTTCCACTATGACTTTGGAAATGGTTCTCCTTCGTGTTTGATCAAAATGCAGGCTTCACACTTTTTGTCAAATTTTGCGGGCAAGGTAGGCAAACCAACAACAGTATTCTTTTGCAACACACGCATGTTGTTATAGCATGTTCAAATCTAGCATGTCACATGTTTGGAGACATTCTGTTTTCAATGAGATGAGCCTAATTCCTTGAGATTGATGGTTCACCCCTGAGTTTGAGCAATTTTCCTTTCTCATACCTAGTCAAGACGACTGCATTGTCACATTTCCTTCTGATAGTGACATCACCATTGTCCAACAAAATGGAATGACCTTCTTGCCGAATGAGTGCAAGAGACAACAAGTTTCTATTCAACCATAGAAGGTATAAAACATTTTGGAGTTTGAAATCTGGAAGCCCTGAACACTTGAGTCAGATTGTAGCTCTTCTTTGTGGTTGTAGACTTGATCTATCTGCAAGGAATATTGGACCACAATTTTCTTCATAAAATTTCTCAAAGAAATCCTTTCGTAAAGTCATATGTAGAATGGCACTAGTATCAACAACCCAAGCATTAAACCATGATGAACTGACTAAGACATTGTTTGCTTCATCATTTGAATTGGAAAGCACACATTCATTGGTGAATTGAGTAGAGTTTAACTTTTTTGTTTATTTCTTTGACTTTTCCTCTTCTTACGGTATGCTCCAATTTTCTCCCATGGAGATGCATTCGTGGGTTTCATGGCTTCTTTTTTTGTCACATAGTTTGCAGTAGAGGTGTTGCTTGTCATTTTGTTTTTGATTTTGACCACCTTGATTGTCATTTTTGCCACCTTTTCCCTTGTTTTTCTTCTTATTATTGCCTTCACTTTTAAAAGATGTGGCCTTGTTGGATGTTTTGAAAGAATTGCTCTTTACATAGCACACATTTTCTTATGTGGACTCAATTTTTATTCCAAAGGCCTTTTCTCTTTTTGCCATCTTTTCAATCAAATTGATCAAATGTGAGTTTTCAACTGATTGCTTGTTTGTAGAGACTCCGAGTATGTTGAATAGTTGGGAAGAATGGCTTTCATGAATGTGGTCATATAGATTTCGATTTTAACACCCGTGGCATCTACATCATGCTTGATTTCACGTATTTCTGAAGCCAATATCATTACATCACCATCTTTCAACTCGAGGTTGAACAACTTCAACTGCAACTGAATGAATTTCAACTTTGAGTGGGAATCATATAGTTCTTTCAATTTGTTAAATGTTTCTTATGGAGTATTGCACTCCTAAGTATGATGAAACACATCTCTGTCGACTGAGGCCCTTATCAAAGCTAATGCTTTCTGTTTTTTTCACCTCCATGTCTGAATATTTTTTGCATTACCTATTGGCTCAATTGGCTATGTATCTTCGTTGCAAATATCGAACTATAGATCATTGAAGATGAGTGTGTTCTTCATTTGTCAAGACCATTCTAACCAGCTGTCTTTGTCGGTCAATGTTGTGCCAACAATTGATTTGATTGAATGCATTGTTTGAGTTTTGAGTTTGTGAAACCTCCAAATTGGTTCATTATCACTCCAAATGGTCCCATTTTCTATATACCACTAGACCGATATATTAAATCTCTCTATATACCTGTCCTTACTATATACCAGTCAGTACATGGAGGAAGCTCGCCCTTTCTTTATACTCGGCAGTACTTGAAGAGGCATTAAGGCACGTGAGAGCAGAGTGGTACATGGTACTTAGGTGGCATGTGAAAAAGATTTGCCTTGTCATTAACACTAGTTTAACAAGAAAACCTCATACTTGATGATGTACTTGGTTTTTATTGATTTTCAGATTTACATTTTTTAACAAAAGCGAATGGGTAAAGAGTAGCTCTCATTTCTCCTTTATTTGCAAAATTTGGTTCTTTTTTTTGTCAAATTTGCATAAAGTAGCTCGCACAATTTTTCAAATTTGACATTGGAAATGAAAAATTTGCTTTACAATTTGACTTTATTTGCTTTGAAAAGTAAAAAATGAAATGAAAATCTGTTGTCTATTCTATTGAAACATTCTCCATGTATGCTTTTATTTGTAACGAAAAAGCATAGAAAAGGCTTACTTGATACTATGGCATGAAATAAAAAATTTGAAAGTCAAAATTTAATGTTTAGACTCCTATGCACCCTTAGAGGAGAATGACGCCACATAAGAAGATAATAGCTGCCCAAAACTGCCATGCATCCACAGAAGACACCTTCATGCAGATCAAATAACCTCTACGCAGTTCAGAACAGAAGATTTTAGCCAAAATACATCCATATTCAGCAAGAAATGCGCCATACACAGTCCAAGATGACGTTTAGCAGGCTATTGAAGTGCCAATCCAAAATCACTGTCGTGCAGCAGGTAGTATGAAACCAACATATCCCAAAACACCACCCAATCAGGTGTTATGCAGCCCAGCACCAGCCAAAATAGTCACTATGTAGTCAGAAAAAAATTGAATTCTACCTTAAGCGCCTTCAAACTGAGCAGCTCTAAGCAGGCAATAGCCAGGATGCAGCAGAATATGGCAGAAGATTAAATGCCTACTTTACTCTGACAATATGACTGATGCGCTGAATAGACACGGTAAATCTCTGCCATGATGTCTTGCAACAGCTGTAAAGCCTCTAGGAAGATCAGAAAACACAGAATAATTGACTAAAACAGCGAATACATCCTTGAATATTTGCTATGCAGACTGGGCATTAAATAAACTGAGTTTTGAAATAAATGAATAGTGAAGAATGGAGAATTGAAAAAAAAATGATCAATAGAAAATAATCCAAAGCTTTGATACCACTGTCAGGCCGGGTAAACTATTAACAGAATGACAATGAGCAATCTTTGGTGCAAGCCAAAATTGTCCTCACGATTCAAATTGAAATAAGCAAAGCAATACATTAAATAAACCAAGAAATAGCTGTTCACTTCACATTCCCAAATGACCCTTTCTATTCCTACGGGAATGGAAATTAAACTTATTAGAATAAGACAAAAGTCACCTAAGATACCTAGGATTAATGACAAATATGAACAATATTGTTACATAGAAATAGAAAATGAGTGAAACCATAGTGGTCTAGGCAATACATAGAAGAGAAGAGAACATTCTTGATAAGGTATGAGCACCAAATCAGGCCAAAAAAGTCTCCAAGTGCTTTATGATTATTGCACTCACCGAAGACAATCTCTATAGGCACTTCAACAAAACCATTTCTGACAAAAGATACCCTACTCCAACGAACACATAAGAACCTATTTACAGCTTATTTTCCACTTTAAGCTTTTGTCTTTGCATGTAGCCTAATTTGATATTTTGGTAAAACTTTTGTGAATCTAACAGTAACTTAACAGAAAATAAGAAACTGAATCAAAGCGAATCTGAAATAAAATGTCGACTACTGAAGAAAAATCTGAAAAACTGGAAGCACTGAAAAATCTTACAACTGAAAAGAGCCTGAAATCTAAACTTCATGACTCGAAACTGGCAAAACAAACAAATACTTGAAACTGATTAAATTCTAAACTTCTGATGTTTTTTTGAAACTAGGAACCGAATCAGAATTTCACTATTGCTGGAAATTTAGATCAAACATTATATGAAAGAAGAATAACTTTTATAAGAGAGAATAGATGCCAACTCAGGCCAAATCTATGATAGCATGGATGCTACCTTGGCCCAACATGGTCTTCAGACTTGAACACAAGAATTACTTTCCTTCAAAACATGTCTTACTCTACTACCTTAAGAGTCTATAACATTTTTCCACCATAGCTCTATTGCCTCTTGTATATGGGATTGTTTCTATGAACCCACATAATTGGTCCCGAATGGATCTACAAATGTGGCCCTAATGGATCCACATCATTCACTTACAGAAAATTCCTAATGGACCCCACTGATGTAATTGGAGGGGGCTCTCAATGGTATAGCTAGGTACAAGCCATTTCAACTTCGTCTTGAGTTTCTCCCTTTCTCTAAGTGAAATGGTAAATTGTGAGGTACTCTAACCAATTCTATTCATGGGACCATGTAGAGTTCCAACTTGTTCCATTTTAGTGCACACGACAATTGCTCCTAATATGTCTATTATTATTAGTAAAGAACCCTTTGTCAACAAGTCTAATTGTTGCTCTATGTATACACAATATTTTTAAACTTTATCATTTACTGCCGCTCTCTCTTGTAGCGATTTGTCGAGTTTCAATCTCTGAGTGCACGTCTTAAAGGGTGCACTGGGAAAGGGGTGGGCCTAGGGGTGGGTAGACCATTGGTGCTTCACAAGATTGTTATTTACAAAATCCCACTTGATCCCCTAAGCAATCTTCCTCCTAATAGGCCCTAACTAAACCAAGACTTATCTTTTTTGACTATATCCGTCCGGGCGATGTATATTCCGCTACCTGCCAAAATTCAAATTAGGTTGGCTTGAGTCGACATAGTTCGAAAGTCACAATGCACGCTTCGCAACTAGGTCGACTTAGGTTGATCTAGTTCGAGGGTAAACGGTAACTTTTAATCTATGTCGAGGTGGGTCGATATTCTTGGCTAAAATTCTAAAAGGGTTTAGGATCATTCATCATTATAAATACAAGTCCCATTTCAATCCAATGGAGAGGAGCATTCATTTTTGCACTATTATTGCTTGTAATTTTGCTTTAGTCTACACATGGAAGAAGCCATTGCTTAGATCTTGTCTTGTAGGGAAATAACTTTCTTGTGGAGTCTTGGATGCAAATAGAAGAAGTCTTTTAGCATAGAGTTGATTTCAACCATTGTGATCCTTACAACCACAACCACCTTTTGGAAAGCACCATTGATCAATGGAGAGATTGAGGCTCAGCAAGTTTTGTTCAAGGTAAATATTTTCTAAACCTAGCTTCTTTCATTTGATAGATAAATATTGCGTAATTAATAGTTTGAATGTATGTATAACTCCTTGTTTGAATCTCCTCTACACTTAAACTTAGTGTGGTTATAGGGTTAGTCAAACTTGTCATTTTCCACCCTAGGTAATCTAGGCCTTCATTTGCCTACCATGGTTCCTCACTCTTTTTAGTTTTGTTTTAATCATCCCCCTTATTTATGTTGCAAGCTTTGATAACACTAGATTAGATTAATTTCATTATTATTAGAGACCTAGTTAGAATTATTGCATTATACTGATTGCCTAGAGGCTTTGGAACCCTCTCCATTGATGTTATGTGATAAATGCTCTTCTAGCTAGGTTTAACGGATCCAATTGGTCATGCCCCTATATAACTAAGTATCCAACGGGTTTTAGTTGCTTTATGTTCTCCGAGTTCGGATCTATTAGGTAAGATAAGTTGTAGTTTTATCTTAATTCATTGCATACATTCTGGTGAACTCGACGCGAACTAACCATTGCTTTTTATCCTTCAACAAACTATATCGATGCAAGTTGATACGGTTTTATTTCTTTGTATTTTTCAGCAGACTATATCAACTCAGGGCAATTCGGTCTAACTACTATGTACTTCCAAGAAAAACTACATCGGTGAGGGCCGATCCTATTTTAATTTTCTATGTATTATTTTCAACAAGTACATCAATGCAGGTCGATCTAGTTTAATTTTTACATTTTTCTGTTAGCCCACTATAACTAAGTATCCAACGGGTTTTAGTTGCTTTATGTTCTCCGAGTCCGGATCTATTAGGTAAGATAAGTTGTAGGTTTATCTTAATTCATTGCATACATTCTGGTGAACCCGACGCGAACTAACCATTGCTTTTTATCCTTCAACAAACTATATCGATGCAAGTTGATACGGTTTTATTTCTTTGTATTTTTCAACAGACTATATCAACTCAGGTCGATTCGGTCTAACTACTATGTACTTCCAAGAAAAACTACATCGGTGAGGGCCGATCTTGTTTTAATTTTTTGTGTATTATTTTCAACAAGTACATCGAGGCAGGTCGATCTAGTTTAATTTCTACATTTTTTTGTTAGCCCACTATATTTTGATCTAGTTTTATTTCTCTGATTTATTTTTATGTATTTCTTACAACCTACATCAACCCAGGTTGATCCAATCTAATAGTTGTGTTTTCTAAGAAATGACATCGATGCAGGTCAATACAGTGTTAATTCTGTGTTTTTTCCAGCAGGCTACTATGACTCAAGACAATCTCGTTTTCACACTTAGATCTGCAATATTTTCAGACAACCAACTACTATATTCCAGGTAATTCTCTACCATGCTATGTCGACCTAGTCTGATGTAGTTTTACTTTACAGTCAAATCTATTAAACAACTTTTACATCAAATCTTACATTCTGTCAAAATTAATTTTACATAGACAACTATATCGACTATAGTCCATATAGTTATAAATTCATTTTTTCCCTGGCAAAATTGTATCGACCCTAAGCGATACAGTTTTGTGTTTGTATTTGTTGTCAATAAACTATATTGACTCTGGCCGATCTAGTTTACTCTGTCTGTATTCTTTGAACAAACTACATCGGCTTGCGTCAATATAGTCCTGTGTGTTTTTCTCTTCAGCATAAGCAAGAGAAGTTAACTTTCCTTTTTAGTAATTAATCAAATATTTACTTTCAAGTTGATTGCTTATTTATTTCTTTTCAATAAAAGCTACAAATTAATTTTTTGACATTGGTTTTCACTTTTTATTTTTTCTTTGTTTGACTTTCCTTAGAAACTGTGTTCCAATAGTTTTCAAACTACTTAGTTATTGTTGTGAAGGGCTACGTGGTACTCTGTTTACAATCCTTGTTTATTGTTAACAAACATCGTGGTGTGAGGGACTTGCCCAAATACTCATAATGCATAGCTAAACACGGACTTTAGTTTTTACATACCTTATGGTATTTAGGAAATACTTAAGATTCCCTTTATTGAATTTTAAGAAGTTAGCTATCTATCTGATTCTGTAATGCACTGGTGAGTGGTTAGCACCGAGAAGTTACTCTCAATTTATCTTTGAAATCGGGTTTAGTGGGCTATGAGAATGATATTTTCTCCATATTTAGTGTTTTGAAAAATTGGACCGACACTATCCAATAGACAAATATCTTTGAGAGCCTACAAATCAGTCACATCCTTTTAACACATCTCTCTGATCTTCATTTCAGATAAATAGTTAATTTTCACTTTGCTACTTGTTACTATATTTAATATTGCAGACTGTATTGACCAACGTCGATAGAGTTCTATGCTATATGTTCCAACTACACCGACCAACCCTGATATAGTTGTCTGTGTGTGAACAAACTACATCGACCAGGTTTGATAGTCTATTGAGTTAGCTTTCCCTCATCCTTTGTTTATCATACTATATTGACCAACACTGACAACTTATCAAACTACTGATAATTTTTCCTCGTTTTAACTACATCGACCAGACTCGATATAGTTTGTCCTTTCACATTTTTATCTGTGTAACTACATTAACCAAGCTCGATATAGTTTTATTCTTCTATTTCTGTCTGTGTAACTACATCAACCAAGCTTGATATAGTTATATTCTTCTATTTCTGACTGTGTAACTGCATTGACCAAGGTCGATATAGTACATTTTTCATTCCTGATATTAGTACAATTTTTTCTCATATTTTACTACATCAACCAGATTCGATATAGTTCTATCTTTCCGCTTATGCTTGTGTAACTACATCAACTAGGCTTGATATTACATTTATTATTTTTGTTAAATTTCACTATTTACTGTTTTTTGTATGTATAACTACATCAACCATGGTTGATATAGTATTTTTTTCAGCTTTACTGAGTTGGTCGATAACGTTCATTTCCTTTAATCAATCACATACCATTATGAAATCACCTAATAAAATCTTTCTTGATAGTCTTAACCCATTTAGATTTTACATGGGTTGTTCTTTCCTACCTACTTTGTCCACCAATGATGACCACACTTCATGGTGTAATTACTCCCAACAACCATCTAGATCTATTGATTAACATAGTTTAAACTACTCAAAACGATGATTTAGATGATTCTCATATATTTCAAAAACTTGGATAATAATACCATTTATACTCCTAATATGAACAATACTTTATCCAAACTTCCCTACTTCACCATTGGAGCAATTGATACCTACTTGGGAAACCCCTCTCTAGGGAATTCTCCTATCACTAATCTAGGGAATGCAGGGACTCCGCCTTTTTTAATAATCAAAATCCACCTATTGATACAACCCAAATTATTGCACAAATGTTTCAACAAATGAATGTTATGCAAACCACTGATAGTTCCCAAATGCTCCAAGTGCAAAATCATATATGACAAATGTCAAGTCAACCTCCCATCATCTTGCCTCAACATAATCAGAATTTTGTTCCTCCTCTCCGAGATACCAATGGGAACATCATTCTTCACCCTCTTATTAATAACAAAATGCTTCAACATCTTCAAAATGAACCTTTAGCTCCTTTTATTCTTCTATAGATATTGGAAACATTTCACCAACTATTACATATGACGGAACTAAGGATCCAACCATTTTCCTTAAATCTTTTGGTAATCTTTATAAATAATGGGTCCAACCAATACCTTTGCTACTACTAAACTTCTTATTAAAACATTTATGGGAGATGCTCTAGAATGGTATAACCAACTCCCTCAACATTTTGTTTCAAAACTATAAGATTTAGTCAATGCTTTAGTTAAGGAATTTCAATACATTGATTTTCTTGAAAAATAGCGTTAGCCATTTCGTTAATGCTAAGCAATTACTTAATGAATCCGGTCATACCTTTACCAAACGATGAAAATCATTAGCTCACAAAGCATATCATAACATGAGTGATGATAATCTTTTCAAACTCTTCATCATTGCCTTTAAACCTTATCTTCAATACAAGGTTCAAATTTTCTCTCCACAAACTCTAGAGGATGCTTTTGATCAAGGCAAAAGACAAGATTTTCTTATGACTCAATTTGATCATTTTCATAGTCTCATTAAGGATTCGTTTAAAACTTCAACTAATGCAATAACCATTACCAATTCTAACTCTAAGCCTCCTCAAACCAAAACAGGATCAAACCAAACATATATTCAAACTCCCTCCCAACGACCCTTGAATGTATTGGAAATGAGGAAGTTATTTTCTCCATCCAAACATTTCATTTATACTACCAATGCACTTCTCTCATGGTATGATCCTAACAAATTTTGTTGGTTCCATGCCGATATTGGTCATTCTCACAAAACATGTCGTGCTCTTAAAAAAATTGCGGTTTCTTTCATGTTAGGAGATGCTTTTGATCATGATGCTATGATCAAGACTCATCATACTAAATATCTTAAAGCTGCTCAAAAGAGTTTTTTTTTACCAAATCTACCAATCAAAAATCTCAAAAATCGGCTTCTGATCCCAATACACAACATCAAAATGAAAATGTTTGTGCTATTGATACTAACTACGATCAATATTATACTAATTCTCAGTATGTGAACACGACTAAAGTCAATTATCATTGTAAGCCCGCTCATAAAGATCCTGTCACCAAACCTAAGAAGCCCTCCATCGATGAACAACTTCTTAAAGATACGACAACTACTTCATTTTCAGAACCAACCACTAGTGATGAGTCGTCCCCGCACGTGGAACCTCAACCAAGTTCCACTATTCTTACAAAAAACATCATTTCTAATCCACCTAAGCCTCACGCTAATTCTTCTTCCAAACTGCATTTGAATTTTCCATATGAACTTAACTTTATGCCTTGCAAAATTCCACTCATGGAATTAGTCATAACTTCTTATCATTAAAAATTCTTTATGCAACAACTGCTAGACATCAAAAAACCATCATCCAATGATTAGGAGATACCTAGTTTATCTTTTGATGGTTCCCACCCATAGAAGTTCACGCTATTGAAACAATCTCTTCTTCCGCAAAACCCACCATAGAATGCCCTGAAGATGATATGATTAATGATGATTTTTTTTTTTGAGTTGATGATCCACTACCCTTTATTAAAATCAGAATAAACAATACCTTAATTAGAAAAGTCTTGGTGGATGAAGGTTCAAGCATTAATGTTACCTCTCTTTGGCTCATCCAACAAATCAGATACTCCAAAGAAATCCTTAAAGAAACTTGCCTTGTTATGGATTTGATAAAACCAATAAAAAACCACTTGGTGATATTTGGCTTCCCCTCGCAATTGGACCAAAAACAATTCGAACCAAACATATGGTCCTTGATCTTCCTTTATTTTATAACTTGCTTGTAGGAGGTCCATGGACTCATCGTATGAGAGCTATTACATCTTCTGGTAGTCAATGTATCAAATTTATCTATAATGGCAAACATTTTAAGCATGAGGTAGATCCAAACCCATGGATCATCCAACTTCCAAATCCTAAATCTCAATACCGCATTCCTACGATTGCTCATAGTAATAGTCCTCTTCTTGAATTCGTCAACATGCATTTTGATTTACATGTTACTCTTTTAGACTCTGACGATGATGAACCCAATGAATTGCAAACCATTTGTAACACTACTCGATTACCTTCCTTTATAGTGGAATGATTTCCTCCTCTGCTTCCATGAGATCATACCATTCCTTTAACTGATGACATTTCTGATAGTCCTCCCCCATGCAATGCATATGAAGCCTCATACATAGAAGATGATTTCACTTGTAATGAATATGTGGTAGCCAAACTTTTTCATGAACCTTTAGCCATGTCTCCTCGCACTTTCAATAATGTAGGTATATCCACTACCAATATCCCCATTGAAATTGATACATGCACTGTTTCTCCCTCTTATGATGATGCCTACATTATGGCCCAAGCCCAATCATGAGACTTGGATGTAATGCATTATCAATAGACCTTAGCTAAAATACATGCCTTCAACCGTGATGTTCATGTTATTCATATATCATCCGATATTGAATTTGAACCTGAAGGTTATGTCCTTCCTACCAATCTACCCTTAAAAGATACTTCATGGGTTGTCGAAGAAATCTTTAAAGCTACAACATCTAAGGGTATTGATCAACTCGATACCATTCAATCCTCTTCTTCAGATATAAACACTGTTGACCAGCTCAATAATGGTCACACTGTTTCTCATCTTTGACTGTGTCGACCAACCTGACAGAGTTCAATCATCCATCTTTGACTACATTAGCCACAATCCATACTTGGCTGATACAATTCTTTCCGATGCATCAATTCCAATGGCCTCTATTAATCAATTTGATATAATCAACTCTGTTTCTATTATTTCTCCACCTGCGAAAGTTTTGCCTAATACCATTTTATCTGAGTGTAACGATCAACACGATCCAGTTAAATTAGAACCTCTATCTTCCACTCAACATCCCGACATTACCTTAGATATTAAAGTTGCTACCATCAAACAAATACATTCTGAGTTTGATAGCCAAGGTAATCAAATTCTGGATCTTGAAGTAGATGTTGAATACTATGGACTTCTACCAACACTTCCTAATGATGAAGCTATTTTAGAAATACTCCATGCTCGCGAGCCTCAACTTTCACACCGACATCACAAGCTTGGTCATTTTCACAAAAAAACTCTCCGTTTCAATAATTTTGTTGCTAGTATTGATCCCAAAACGCATCCTATATCCAAGCTTCCTCCAACCCCATATCACTTCTAAGATGGAAATGCCATATTTATCGAAGAAACTATTGCAATCAATTATGGTACCACATACACTCGACCTATTCTTGTTTCTAAAGAACTTCGTTTTGAAGAACGTGATATCTATAGTCTCTTTTTTGATAAAAACCGTGAAGCATTTACTTGATCATACAAAGACATGTTCGGTATCAATCGTAGTATTGTGGTCCATAACATCATCACCTACCCTGATGCAAAACCCGTGCATTAAAAGTAACATAAATTTGCTCCTAAGATTTCTACCTTATGTCACAAAGAAATAATCAAATTTTTGGATGCTAAATTCACCAAACCTGTAGATTACTTAGAATGGGTTTCCAACATTGTTCTTGTTCGCAAGAAAGTCACTATGGTCATTCACATATGTATAGACTTTTGTAATCTCAACTTAGCATGTCCCAAAGACAACTTTCCTTTACCATTAATCGATGCCATTGTGGATTCTATGACTGACTATGAAATGTTCTCTCTCAGGAATGTTTTTTCGGGTTATAACCAGATTCATGTCACTCTCGAAGATCAACATAAAACTACCTTCACTGAATGGGGAATTTATTGTTATGTTAAAGTGCCTTTCGGTCTCAAAAATGTTAGAACTACTTATCAATGTGCAACAACTCATATTTTACACGACCTCATTCGTAAAATAGTTGAAACTTATGTAGATGATCTTATTGCCAAATCAAAGCATTGTGCAAATCATCTTCATGATCTTGCTATCATTTTTGTATGACTCATCAGATACAAAGTTAGACTTAATTCTTACAAATGTGTTTTCGGTGTTACTTCTGACAAACTCTTAGGATTTTTAGTCTCCCTTAGAGGGATTGATGTCGATCCCGCCAAAATCAAAGATATAGTCAACATGCTTATTCCTCATTCCATTCTAGATATACGAACATATCTTGGTAAACTCGGGTTGATGATTTGTTCTTGTGATAAATTCACTCCTTAAAAAGGGTATCCCTCTTGAATGGACCGATGCATGTCAAAAATCTTTCTATAACATGAAGGAATCATTACTTCATCCTCCTACTCTTTGACCACCTTCGAATGATCGCCCACTCATCTTGTACACTTCATCTACGCCTATATCAATTGGGGCAATGCTCGCTCAACAAGACGAGACAAGTCGAGAATATGCCATTTATTACATCAGTCGGGTTTTAATAGATTATGAAACATGTTACACAAATGTCGAATGTGATTGCCTCTTACCTATTTCGTCGCCAAAAAGCTTTGACATTATATGTTTTACCAAACTACTTATGTCATTGTACATTCTAATCCATTTAGCCATTTCTTTTCCAAAGCTTTCTTACTTGGACATAAAATTGGCAAATGGATGGTTCTCTTAATGGAATTTGACTTAAGAATTGTCATGCAAAAATCAGTTAAAGTCCAAGTGATTGCTGTTCAACTTGTTCCTGCCCCTATCTCAGCGACTAATCATGTTCAAAATATTCTTCTCGATGAAGAGATCATTTATATGGAAGGTCTTAATCAAGCTATTTGATTTAAAGACTACTTTCATAATTTTGCCGTTAATTTGTAGGCACAAAATTTGGAAGAACCTGATACTTATATTCTAAACCTAAATCCAAAGTCGTCATTGAAGAATTACCTGAAATTACAATTGATTTGCATGAAGAAACTTGGACACTTCATTTTGATGGTGCTAAATGCCTTCAGGGAGCTAGGGCAGGCTGTTTCTTCGCTGACCCCCATGATAAAATCATATCTCTCGCTTTTCGATTTAACTTTGAAGTCACTAATAACATGGTTGATTATGAAGCTCTCATCTTAGGGATGCAAGCGGCCATTGATTTAGACATTCCATATTTACGTGCCATAGGAGATTCACAACTCATGTCGCCAGTTAGTGGTGATTACCAATGCAAAAGTAAAAATTTGATTACTTATCATCAACTTGCTATCACCCTTGCCAAAGAATTCACATCATTTATTATTGAAACAATCCCACGAGAACAAAACGTGATCGCCAACTCTCTTGCTTCATCAGTCTCTCTCTTTCACCCTCATCAAGCACTTCATGATTCACAATTTCTCATTCACATGAGAAAATCACCATCCAATTTACAATCCAATAATGATTCTCTTATTTGCCACATTGTGGCTGTCACTACTTGCTAAAGCTCGTGGTACAAACACATCATACAATTCATTGAGCATCATACTTATCCTCCAGACGCTGATTCACGTGAAAAGACTTGAATTTGCAAGCAAGCATGCAAATACGTCCTTTGATATGACATCCTTTATTATTGCAATGCCGAAGGTACCTTGCTCCATTGTGTTACTCAAGAAGAGGTTCCTGCTCTTCTTGAAGAAGCACATGGGGGCATTTGCGGTGGTCAATGTAGCGGACACGCTTCAACCCACAAATGCCTACGCTTGGGATACTTCTGGCCTACTCTTGAAAAATATGCCATTACATTCGCCAAAAAGTGTAATTGTTGCCAACTTCATGATTTCATTCATTCATTTCCCTCCGGTTGAATTTCAAACCTTAGAATCTCCTTGGCTATTTTTAATGTGGGGATTAGATCTCATTGGAAGATTACCTATATCACAGGCCATGCCTTCATCATTACGATCACCGAATATTTTACTTAGTGGGTTGAAGCTATGCCTCTCGTAAATATTACTGGCATCACTATTTTAAAATTCATACTTAATCAAATAATATGTTGTTTTGGGATTTCTAACACCATCATTTCTGATAATGGTGGGAGTTTCAAAAACAAAGACATGAAACAATTATGTGCAAAATTCAAAATCACATATAAATTCTCCACACCATACCACCCTCAGTGTAACGGTTGAGCTGAAGCCACTAACAAAATCCTTGATAAAAATTTACAAAATACTATCAAAGATTCTCGCTCCGACTAACATCTCAAGCTCTATCTTGCACTTTGGGCTTACCGTACTAGCATTCGTACTGCCACTGGGGCAACTCCTTTCTCATTAGTTTATGGTTCTGAAGTTGTCTTACCACTAGAAGTTGAGTTACCTTGCGTATTTCTCTTCATGGCATCATTCCCAATTAAGAGCTTTGTGAAGCCCGTCTTCATGCCTTAGACTTCCTTGATGAGCGAAGTATGGGTGCATTACAATATAACCGCCAATACAAAGCTCACATCGCTAAACTACATAACAAAAAGGTCAAAGTCTGTACTTTCAATGTTGGAGATTTAGTGTTTAAGTTAGATTACACCCACTATAAAGAAGGCAAGTATGCCCAAAAATGGTGGGGTTCTTATCTAGTCAAAGACATTCTTGGACCTAGTACTTACAAATTACAAGCTAATGAAGGACACATCTTCAAAGAACTGACCAATGCTCTGTTTTTGAAGAAATATTATGCTTAATTCCATACTCTTTATGTATTCCTAGTATGCTTTACTTACATGTTAGTACTTAGTCTTATATATACTCCAGAGCTAACATTTCTTGCAGGTTTACTCAGACTTTATATTGTGCAACATCACACCAACATCATATTTTGTCACCCTCGGGTTTCTTTCTTTCACATTAATTTTAGTTCCTAGTTTTAGTCCTTTGATCTCTTAGTCCTCCTTAAACACCATTTGTTTTTTCAGTCTTGTCATAGTCTCTGGGTCGATTATTGTTCTTTTTTATTCCTTTTTAGTATAATTCATGTCTCTTGTTTTTTCGGTTTATGAGTTGTATTGTAAGACCTCAGACAGGACTAGGGCTTCTTCACAAATGCATATCAATTCACTTCATAAATTGCTTTTGCCCTCAATCATAGCTACGTGCCTTATTTGAAAGATAAGGCAATGATCGAAAATTGTGTTTGCATATGCTTAGAGTTAGTCATATTCTTTTGTGGCAAAACTCTAATAGTTTATTCTCTTGTTTTCATTCACATATGCCTTTCTCATGATGCTGATTCATGCCTACCTGCCATTGTACCATCTTCATTAAGACATTTTATTTTGTGATTTGGGGCATCCTAGTCATTCGATGCTCATTTTCATAATTTATCCTTAATCCACATCACTTTGGGCACACCAAGGTTGGTTTCGAGATCACACTCTTTCTCACATGCAAGTCTAGGAGGTTTTGTTCTCTTACCACCAAGTGTAAATTCTTTTGTGATAGTCATTTTTAACATCTATGCTTGGTTTTATGAATCCGTATGGAGGAGGAATCACAAAAGCCAAAAGAGTTAAAAGCCATATCATATAACAAAAGTCAATAATAAAAAGATAAAATTTATAAAAATTAGATCACACCAAAAGACGCGATCTTTATTCAGCACATCTCCTATTCTAGTTGAAGCTCAAACTTCACAATTGGCCTTCATAATAGAGCTAAGGTCCATTTGGGTGTGATAGGCCAGTAGATTGGGATAGGAGGTCTCCTTATCATATATATTCATAATGCAACCTATTTTCTCATGCAAGCACCCAATCCTCGTAATAGATCTACAACTCTGCAAGGGGTTCTGAGGAATAGGGAATATGTTGTGGGAAGGTAGGCCCATTTTAGTTTTCATGCACACCAACCTTCGTGGGATGATAATTATACTTCATTAGTTAGCCCACACTTGTGTGGTTTGGTAGAGTTATCTAAAGGACATTGATGTCAAAAGTTTCTTAGTCTTTCCAGCTTGATGTGAGTGTCTTGTCTCTGATAAAGATTATGTTATCACCTTGGTGCCACCCTCCACCACCCATTTCATTTCCCTCCTTGACAAGCAGGGTTGTTTCTAAATCTTTTCCCAAATTTTTTTACTTCCCATTTTCCATCTCTTTTCGACATGATTATAATCTGACAATTTAGTTCATCCATCATTAGAATAGAATCTGTATTTTTGAGTTATTGCGAGATGTTTTCTTACTCATTGCCTTATCCTTCTTGGATCTCCCTTAGCTATGTTCAGGACCTTGAGTTTTATTTATCACCTTTTTGCAGGCCATTTCGTCCTGTTTATTTAATTATTTTCTGTTTTTTCATTGTTGATTGAATATGGATTGTTACTTCTCTTTCATCAATGTTTACATTTCTTGATTCCTTGGTTTGATCTGGATGATTTACTTTTCTTACTTTGGATACATGTTTGAGTTTTTCAGTCATTAGTTGCCTTGGCTTTTGGTTTACCCGATTTTCGCTCTTTTCTGTTATTTAGCTTGGACTTTTTGGTTCTAACCTAGCCTTTGTCATCCCAACTTACCAAATTTTCTAACTACTTAAAATTGTCATGAAAGTTTTCATTTACTTTGATCTTCCTGCGATTGCTTGTTTTGATCTCTAGCTTGGTATCCCTAAGGTTTGTCCAAAGCAGTTATTGTGCCCCCTATGATCAAGACTATAAATATAGTATGTGACCATTTGATGATAAAGGTAAGTCAAGGTATGTATTTAGTACTTTCAGTTATTTTACGTATTTACTTTCATTTATTTTTCACTTTTTACTTCAAATTGTTAGCTCAGTTAGTATGTTGCTATGTTATTTCTTAAAACACCATCCCATGTTACACTCTGTTGACACGTGATGACCTTTGAGTGAGGCATATATATACACACAATATATTTAAACTTTATCATTTACTGACGCTCTCTCTTGTAGCAACCTGTCGAGTTTCAATCTCTTTGAGTGATGCCTTAAAGGGTGCATTGGAAAAGGGGTGGACAAACCATTGGTGCTTCGCAAGATTGTTGTTTTCTATCATGCCTATATCCACTACAAAATCTTGCTTACTTGATCACCTAAGCAATCTTGCTCCTAATAGCCTGTAACTAAACCGAGGCCTATCTTTTTCATTATATCGGCCCGAGACGATATAGTATATTCTGCTTCCCGTCAAAATTCAAACCAGGTCGGCCTGGGTCGATATAGTATATTCCACTTCCCGCCAAAATTCAAACTAGGTCGGCCTGGGTTGACATACTCTGAAAGTCATGACACACACTTTGCAACTAGGTTGGCCCATACCGACTTAGTTCGAGTGTAAATAGTAACTTTTAAACTATGTCGAGGTGGGTCAATATTGTCGGTTAAAATTCCGGAAGGGTTTAGGCTCATCCGTCATTATAAATACAAGTCCCATTTCAATCCAATAGAGAGGAACATTCATTTTTGCACTATTATTGCTTGCAATTCTGCTTTAGTGGACATTTGGGAAAAGCCATTACTTAGATCTTGTCTTGGAGGGAAGTATCTTGTCTTGTGGAGTCTTAGATGCAAATAAAAGAAGTCTTTTAGCCTAGAGCTGATTTCAACCATTGTGATTCTTAAAACCACAACAATCTCTTGCAAAGCACCATTGGCCAAGGGAGAGATTGAGGCTCAATAGATTTTGTTCAAGGTAAGTGTTTTTAACCCTAGATTCTTTCATTTGATAGATAGATATTGCATAATTAATAACTTGAATGTATGTATAACTCCTTGCTTGAATATCCTCTACACTTAAACTTAGTGTAGTTATAAGGTTATTCAAACTAGCCATTTTAAATGCTAGGTATTCTAGGCCTTCATTTGCCTACCATGGTTCCTTACCCTTTTTAGTTTTGTTTTAACTATCCCCCATTTTTTGTGTTGCAAGCTTTGGTAATACTAGATTATATTAATTCCATTATTATTAGAGATCTAGTTCGGGTTATTGCATTATATTGATTGCTTAGAGGCTTTGGAACCCTTTCCATCGATGTTGTGTGATAAGTGCTCCTCTAGCTAGGTTTAGTGGATCCAATTGGGCATGTCTCAATATAACTAATTATCTAACAGGTTTTAGTTGATTTACCTTCTCTGAGTTTGGATCTATTAGTCTATCTTAATTCATTGCATACATTCTAGACCTGGCCATTCAATTTCAAATTGGTGCATATTAATGTGGAAATATTTTTCAACCATGGAGCCATGATTCCCACACTGCATTTTCTTCCTCCTTTTCCTGCAATATGGTACTAATATAAAATCATAGGTGGCATACAGTTGGAAGCTACTCATAGCCTTTTTCCTCTTTCTTTGCTAGAGCCTCTTTCCTAACAGCAACTATGAGAGGATAATGACCACAACTATTGAGCAAACTTTCAGCAGCAACTTCATTGCCAGCTTCATTTTCGGAAATACTATCATTAAGGCCCAAATCTTCACCAATGACTTCATGTACTGAAATATCTCCATCCTTGCTCATTGTCTCCTTGTCTGCAATGTGCTCCTCAATGGGTGTTTTATCGTGTTGATGTTTACCAACCCCTTCAGGTTATTTATCAACAAGATATACACACACATTTTCTTTTAGTATGGGGATCTTCTCTGGCATCTCTGCGTTCATGAACATAGATTTCGTTAAATAATAGAAAATAAATGACTATTCCTAATAATTTTCACAAGTTGCCATCAAGTAGTATCGATGCGGAATATCTTTAGGCACAGTAACATTTTGTCCTCCTTGAATAGCTTGTCCCCCAAACAATTCTAGTATTGGATGTTGCTATAGTTTATGACCTTCCCTTGTAACATATACCAATGGCAAATCCTTCCATTAAACAAGATAATCGAACAGTCTATTAGCCCTCCACTTCTCTAGAGTTTGCCAATGCACTTTGGAGTTAGAAGAACAATTGTTCATCATCTAGGGGAGGCAATGAACTTTGGAATTTTGATTATTTTGCCCTATTTCTTTCTTCAAGTATGATACATTAAAGGTTACACATTGGTCACCTTATGGGAAGTTCAAAACAATGTACAACTCATCTCACTCTTGCTAGAACCTTAAATGGCTTATAATACTTTGGTCCAAGTTTCTCCACCCCTTTACCATTGAGAGACTTTTCTTTATGAAGTTACAATCTCAAGAAGACTCAATTTCTCACATCAAATTCCTGCGATGTTGGCTTTGTAAGGACTTCATCCCATCTTGGGCACAATTCAAAGTTTTCTTTAGTTACTTTAGTATCTTCTGCCTTTCCTCCAGAAAATATTTAACTGCCTAATCTTGACTATCATTTTCAGCCAAACCAATCAACAAAGAAGGGTCATAACTATAAAGGGCCTAAAAAGGTGACATTCCAATGCAAGTCTAATATATGATATTACACCAAGCCTCTGCCAAATGCAACCATGTTGATCTCGAAGCTTCCTGATTTGCAGCATAGTTTTTGAAATTCTAGCCATATGTTCACTATTTTTGCCTACCCATCTGTTTGAGGGGGATAACGCATGCTTGGGGTCAAGGTGGTACCAACAGATTTATACATTTCTTTCCAAAAGTCGCTAATAAAATTTGGATCTTTCTCACTAACAATGTTTCTTGGTCATTGTAATCTCTATTTTGGTATTCCCTAATGTTGTGGTCTGCTTTGTACAACGCTATTTACCTCCTTCTAGGCATTCTCCCCTCCTCGCTGTTGACTTGCCCTCCTAAATAGGTGTTGCCACCAAATTTTTTTGAGAAATGCACGACAGTGCCTTAGAGCATGTTGCACCTTTTTTGCAAGTATGTGGTTTCACTACTTTTGATTGTGTTTATTGTCATGACGCATTGTCTATGGTTAGTTTCCTTGACCTTTACCTAGTGTGGTCCTAAATTTTAGGCCCATCCTAACCTTCCTAAACTTTAAGTCTATTCTATTCTTTCTAGAGTTTAGATCCATCCTACCCTTTAGGTTCAGTATATATAGGCATCAAGGAAACTATTAGTACCTCTAGAAGATCTTGACATGCTACTTTCATTGTCACTATCGCTTGGTCTACTAGCTCTGATTGCTTCCTATAGCTATCTACATCAGAGTTATTACATAACAATGATCATGGGGGAATTATGTCTTGCTCGTGCTTGCACCACACTCTACTGCACAACATTTTCACGGACATTCTGTAGGCTTGCTAGTAGGGAGAAAAAGGAGTTGCCATCCACCTATTTCGAAATGCTGATACAATACTGTCACACAACCAAGATTTCTAGAAAATAGGTCAATAGTCTCTGTACATGCCTCTTGTGGAGCGTATGAGGACATTGTTTAGACAACGTAAGCTTTGCAAAAATGGTCCAATGCCATGTATTTTATTTATTCTAAAAGAGGTTACATCATAAGTGTTACATACAAATTATATCCCACAAGATTTAAATGAAGCATATTTCTTCTACGAGACTCAACTAGCATGCAACCATCTAACTATTCAACCAACCACCCAACCTAATTATCTAACTTGCATATGGGAATACTTGTGAACAACTATCAACCTATTAACATAAGCTAATATTGACAAACATTTTAATTCTAACAATGAAGGGGTGTCTCATAAATGAGAAGCATGCCCCAAACATTTTATTAAGAAACTAAATTAATTTGGATCATAAAAACTAACAAACCCCCCTTGATCGAGAGGGGACAATTGATGATCTAGAGCACTAGGAATGTGAAGCTATCTAGCAAAACCCGCTGCAACCTGCCAATTGGCCACTTGTACCTTTGGCATTGATCAACTTGTGTTGACACATCTACTGCAACCTAAACTTGACCTTCTATGCCTTATGCCTACTGCAAACTCTGCAGCCTCTAAACCTGACATGAAGATGGTGATTGTGCCTCATTCACTAACCCATTGATAATCTGTACCTATTTTGCAATATGAGGATCATCATGGGAATGCTCAACCACATTGATTTTTGTCACGATGATAATTTCGTATATGATGTATGGCATATCTTACTTTATGCCCAACAAATTTGATCACTTTGCAAACACTCTCGTGCTTGCAACCCTTGTTAGTATGTACAATCACCTGAAGATTGATCAAAACCAAAACAATGTCTTCCCCTGTATTAGTTGAGAGGTGAGAAGTCTATGCAACATAACTACCACTAGATAATTGGTATGCTCATCACTAGTAATATTGATAAAGGAAACCAAAATTTGGGCAGAAATAATATCAAACTCCTATTGTCTATCTAAAAACGCCATTACAACAAAACATGATCTCAGAGCTTGTAGCAAACTAAAGATGGGTGGGTCTTTAGCTTTGTCAGCTAGGGTGATTCCGAGGGACCAATAGATCACAAAATGCAACTTGTTTGCATTCGATGGTACTGACAACAAGAAAGTACAGTGTTACATTCATTGTGGTACTTATAGTTATATTAGCTAGGGCGATTTCGAGTGACCTGTAGACCACAAGATGCAACATGTTTGTCTCTGACGGCATTGGTAGCAAAAAAGTACAGTGTTACATTCATGGTGTTCACATGGAAACTACCCATTTTTAATTTTAGCATAAGATCAAGGTGTTGAGTACTATAGAAATTGCATCCTTTATAGGTAAAAAATGCTTTACTTCTCTATTTTTTCAATACATTAAAAAAAGAAAAACTTTCTAAGAGAGACTTCAAATTAAAAACTAACCCTTTTGATGCACTCAAAATGGTGCCAAAACCTTCAAACCAAGTGGTCACATGCCTATCCTATTGTAAGACATCATCTAGCTCAAAACTTCAAAAACATAGGCTATATGGAAAAAGATGGGATTTAAAAAAATAGCTTTGGACTTGGTTTTGCACTTGGTGAGATTGGACCTCTTGACCTCCAACACACTAAATATCATTGAAAGATTCTCTGACCAACTCCTTTACAAGGCATCTTGACAAATGCTACCAAAAACATATATATAACCTTTGCATGCTGTATTTTGAAATATGCTTCCCATGAAAAAGAGAGAATGAGATTTGAACTTGAGACCTCTACAACTAAAGTGACTTCACATCATGATACTACCAGCTCATTTAGATATCTGTTTGGGATAAAATTTTCAAACATTTTACATAGCCTATTGTGAATACGTCTAGATTTAAAAAACAAATAAAAATAATTTGGCATATACCTGGAAATATGTTCAATGTCCAACACTTATTTTTGCTTGAGAAAAACTAAAATTGACTTTGAGCAGCATATTTAACACCATTTAGAACCTCAGACTCAACTTTTAATAAATAATCACACTGCATTAATCTCATCACGTCCACAATTTCTAAACTGGTTTTAGAGGGATTAATCAGCAATTTTGGTATGCATACGGCATTCGTACAAGAAGATTTCAGTAGGACAAGATTCTAAACTATCATGCCTCCAATGCCCCTCATATTTTCTTATCCTCAGCAAAAAAGTAGCCATGTTTAAGCAACAAAACAGTACACGTTCCAAAAAGTTGTATATCTCAACAAAACAATAATGCTTAGCACTCACTAAAAAAACGAATCAATGATCTGTGACCCATGACAATGTATTTGCAGCAAACAAGCCATATAAAAATGCTTATATCACGTCCAGCTAGTTCCTTCAATGCATTTTAACATTCCTCTCATTTGTCCCACATGCTTCTTTTGCTGGAAAATCATGTCCAACACAAATATTAATCTCTCTTTAGGGAATCTTCACGTCATTCTTTGCAGGAAAAAATATATTTTATCAGATATTTTATATAAATAAACTTGCACTCTTCTTGGGCAATGAAAAAAGAATTTCTACAAATCATTCTTATTCATATTCTCCATAGTTCATGCATGGCTTCCTCTTCACAAACTCTTCCTCATAGCCCTGGGATCATGAATGCTCTGATACCAATGTTCAACCAACCTAAGCTTTGCAAAATTGGCCCAATTTCGTATATTCTATTTACAGTAAAAGAGGTTATATCAAAGAAAAGTGTTACATACAAATTATCTCCTATAAGCTTTAAATAAAACATATTTCTTCTACGGGACTCAAGTAACATGTAATCATCTAACTATTGAACCAACCACCCAACCTAATTACCTAACTTGCATACGAGAATACCTGTGAACAACTATCAACCTATTAACATAAGCTAATATTGACTAACATACTAACATACTGTTAATATTCTAATTCTAAAAGGGGGAGTTTGACAAGGAGAAGCATGCCCGATACATTCATTTAACTTTATACATAAATATAGGTTTGAATCATAAAACCTAACAGGTAACTTCCTAAGATGAAAGTTCTTTATATTGTATGTTACCATCTTTGCATATTGGGGGTTTGGGTTCATATACTATTTTTCACATGTTAGATTTGCACTATTTCATACTGCATTCATATTGTTTCACGCGGGAAACTGAAAAGTCTTGAATAGTGCATTCTCTAACTCTTCACCTTTCATTTCAAAATACAAAAATATAAGCTAAATCTTGAGTTTTAATTGAGGTTACGGCTATCTTGTTATATTGTATGCTTAACTTTCATTTATCATTGCAAATAGCATTGAATAGTGAATATTTTGTTATTGGTTGGACCTACACCTTTCAAAACCTCAGATATTTGATTTCCAGTTTATAGTGGCGCACTTTTTCCCAACGGTCCTTAATCACCATAGGCTTAGTGAAAACCCTTGGCTATTAATTGTTAGGCTTTCTTTAGTCATCCACATTTTCGCATCTACCTTTTGGTATGCTTCGTGTGATACACATGTCATGCTCTTTATTTTTTGGCTTGATCCACTTATTTTTGATCTATTTTAAGGTATGATTAGCCTCTGTCCTAATCTTTTGTACTGTTTTAGCTGGATTCACCTTTGTTGTAAATATTTACATTGTCTCAAGCTTTATTCATTCATGTATGATTTTTTTCTGAGCCATAAGGTGAAGATGTTTTCTTTCCTATAAATTAGCAGAGTTGTACACGAGCATTGTTGATTTTTTAAAAAACAAGCAAGGTCTCCTCTTTTCTTGTTTGAGATTTGTTGGTTTTTTCAATGTCTCTTATGTCTATTTTACAAAGTTTTCTGTTTCTGCACCTATTTCTAGTCTTTGACTTTGATTTGTGTTAGTCTAAGTCCTCTATTTTTATCCTCTTTATGGGTTCTTCGTTTTTTGGAGGTCTTAGACCTGTCACTCATAATTTTTAGGCTTTAAAATTTTAGAATCCTATAGTTTTTCTCCCCCCTTATGATTCTGAGACCAACAATAGAGATTGTTTTGCTGATATAGGTTCATCAAGTACTGCGTCTTGAGCTAGACATGACTTGAGTGACAACCATCCCACTTCAGCACATCCTATACTCGTTCACCCTATGTGGTGCCTAGGGTTTCTAGAATGAGCTGCACTCCTTGTCCTTGTGGGTGACGATTGGGCATACACCCTACACTCACAATGAAGACCCCGATATAGATACTTTTGTCATGGAGGAAATGATTGACCCTGTCTTTTCCCCATGTGGTTTAGATGCCACATACTCTTAAAGACCTTTTCATTCTGGCTCCTCTTCCTACTCTTCTAGTAACTAACATCGAAATACAAAATCTAATAGGAGCTGTTGTAATGGATATGACTCTACTACTTTTGCCCCCTGTCCTAGATGGCATTGTTTGCCCCTTTTATAGGAAATATGTGCAGCTTTCTAAAAGGTATTCTTCTAGAGGTTATAGGCATCATTCTCCTCCTAGGGGTCACAAAATGTCTTCTCTTCACAAAATCGATAGGGATTCTCTTAGAAATGGTGAAAACCCTTCATCTCATGAAGGTTGTAAGAATCCTTCTCCTTTGAGAGAGCTTAGAGAGCCCTCTCTTAAATGCCATGTTTGATCCTATGGGAATCTTTTTCCTTCTAGTAGTCATAAAGATCCTCTTCTTAGAGGGCTTGAAGTTTCCTCTCTTAAGAGCTATGAGGTATTCAATAGCTCTCCTAGCCATGACTTTAGTGCATGCAACCCTAATAGTGATCGCACTAAAGCTTCAGGGTGCCACAACCCAAGTGGTGTAGGAACACCTTTAGTATCTCCCAACTTCTTTCCTCCTTTTGTACCCCTGAAGGGAACACTTGCCTTGAAAAAGTTGCTGAACATATGGTAGATCAAATGTTATATCCTCTTTGCATTTAGCTAAAAGTTGGTCTCGACAATGAGCAATGATCTCTTTCGAGAAAAAGACATATCAAGAGAGATTCCCTTATGCTACATCATAGACACATGAAATCTGCCTAGTGATGGATACAAACCTCCACCATCCATATAGTTCAACTCCCCCGCTCACCTCAGGGGCATGGGGTTTTTGCCAAATCTGCTTATGAAAAACCTATGCACCATGCCCACTCTTATTCTTAGCTTGATCCTTGAGACACTACTTATGGCGCTTCCCCATATTATACTTGTTGGTCATCTCATTGTGATCTCTCCTTTGAAGTTGGGTCCCCACGTATCCGGGACTCAATCTAGAGGAACTTTTGACTCCTCTTGGTTGCTTGGGCAACAAAGTGCCCACACTAGTGGTAGTGTGAGGTGCCTGCTCCTAAGGCTCCACCACCTCCCTTAGTGTTTTTGATGGGAAGGCCCTCACATTGATTGTTGTGTGAGGTTCTCTTTGTTAAGGCTTCACCACCCATCTTACTCTTTTGTGTGGAAAGGCCCTTGCACCAGTGGTGGTGTGAGGTGCTTGCTCATACGGCTTCACCACTCGGCTCTACCCTTTGGGTGTCATAGCCCTCACATTTATGGTGATGTAAGGCAAGTTGCTCTTTAGGCACCACCATCATTTGTGTGGTCTCCATGACCACCTTTCAGGTTCGGGTTCCTCATTTTTTGCATTGGTCAAGCTGATGTATCCTTTCCCCAACCTCTTCACCCTCGTTGGGTTGGGCTCGTGCTTTTTGCGACCTTTTTCAAAGGTTCTCTCGAATATACTGGTTTCATCTCCTTGCTATGGGCTTGGGGTTGGTTGAGGCCCCATCACCTCTTCTTCTACTTGCCTTTGGCCCCTGCATTGGGGTTATTGCCCATGGTGACCGCTTGCCGGTTACCCCTTTATACTTTGTGTTCCGTGGGCTTGGGGGCAGCCGAGACATTTTATCTCGTCTTGTTGCTCTCTTGTCTTTGCCTTGGTTTAGCTTCTTATTGGGACCCTGATTAGTTGAGTTTTGTGGTCTTGTGCTTATCAGTACTACTGTCAATTGATCACCAACTCCTTTGCCTTGGTTCTTGCAGGTTATCATATGTTGGTTCTTAATATTCGAGGGTATCTGCCTTGCTTTTGCCACGTCACTTTTGTTGTTCCCTTGTGCTTGTTTTTGTGAACCACTCTTGTCCTTAAGGCTTGGTTTTTCTCTCCTTGACCCCTGGGTCCCTAATTTTTTTCCCCATTTATAGGTATTACTTGGAGCTTGAACTGGAGCATGTACATTCATCCACTACGGCTTCCACTAAATTCATCTACCATTCGTCACATGTATGATTCTTCACCTTGCTCTTTGCATTTCTTCTAGGTACTTTGCAGCCTCACTCCTTATCTTGAATAGACTACTTGTACAATTGGAGAAAATGTAATATTTATTTTGGGTTTGGACTAAACCCTTGATGATTGTGGTCTTCTTTGTACATAGCTATTTACCTCCATGACTTGCCCTTCTAAATAGGGCCACATGTGTTGCCACCACCCCTTTTTTGAAAATCCTCGGTGTTGCAATCTGTGACTGCTTTTAGGTCTCGAGGCACTATCAACCACTAGTTTCCTTAGCTTTTGCCTAGCATTGTGCTAAACTTTAGGTCAATCCTACCCTTTAGATTCCATATACATACACACATTGAGGAAACTCTTCTTAGGTCTAGAAGGTCTTGACAAGCTACATTTACTCTCATTATCTCTTTGTCTTCTAGTTCTCCTTGCTTTCTATAGTTATCTACATTAGAGTGATCAGGTCTACAATGATAATAGGGGGCTTTTCCTTGCTCTTGTTTGCATTTGACTCTACTTCACAACATTTTCACGAATATTCCACATGCTTGCTAGTAGGGAACACAAGGAGTCACTGTCCATCTTGCTTCAAATTACCGACACAGTCCTTCCTCCCAAAAAATTGTCACAGCTAGAAATTTTTGAAAGTAGGTGTTCAGGCATGAACAAAGAGGAATAATTATAAATTATATTCAGTGTTCAACTTATTTATTTTTGTACATCATGTAAGCTTTAAAAAGCTTACGGAAGGGGGGAGTTGGTTACAAAACCAACAAATGGGTAAAACAACATGAACACAACTAAGTACTAACAAAACTGAGTAAAACATTAAATGAATACATAACTATCTTGGATCATAAATGACCCAACAAACTCCCCCTTGATCCAAAGGGGTATATAAGAAAAACACCGGATCAATGACTTTGAAGTCATCAAAGAAACTCTTGAAACAACAGCAATTGGCATACTGTACATCTTGGTACTGACCAAAACCAATGTTGCCCCATACATAAGCCTGTCTTGCGAGTTGTGGCATAAAAGGTTGATGAACATGATCAAGGCTTGTTCATCCCCTGTGATCATTGTACCGTACTATAGTAGAACATGATCAAGCCCTGCCCAACTACGTCAATCCACACAAGGCCCACCCAGAAGCCCGTCAAAGTGACCAACCCGTACTCTATGGCATATCTTCTTGATGTCCAACAAACGTTGATGACCTTTGCTCAACACTGCTGGTGCTAACAACCCCTATCAACTCGTACTATCACCGACGATTGATCGAAGACCAATCAATGCTATATCTTCTCCTCCTATCAGGCGAGAGGTGAGAAGCCCTGCAACGAGAGAAACAAAATCAAACAACATTGTTTGTTCCATGTCATGAATATCATATATAGAAAGCCAAAAATGGAATTGAAGGCAAGAACACAAGCCAAATAGTGCTACTACAATAGATCTCAGTCTTGACCCTAGTAGCTCGCACAAGACGGGTGAATCACTGATCACTCAAAACAATCTGTCAGGTCCATTGAGACCATAGACCTCGGCAATATAAGAGGCCTCCTAATCAGAAGAAGTGTCAGAATAATCGGAATAGCTGGAGTAACTAGAAGATCTACCACTAGAATGATCCACATAATTTGCCTCAACTTTCTTTTTATGTGGAGAGCGGGGTCGTCGAGGACATACATCTGCAAGATGTCCAATACCACCACATTTGAAACATCTAGGCTCTTTCTTGTGCTGTCGAGATCCAGAAGAAGCTGAATTACTGGAAGAATCACAGGAGTGAGAAGGATGCCTGTGGTGATGTTTGCATTTTGAAGATCCTAGATAGTGTCGATGAAAATGTTGTGGAGACCGTCTAGAACGGTTTGGAGAGTGTTTCAGAGAATGATTCGGAGAGTGTCTCAAAGAATGCTTCTGAAACTCTCATTGTACATGACGATGATCTCTGCGATGGGACCTGTTCTTTGTATAGTGAGCCTATCTAGTAGGCATACTCTTCTTTGCAAATTGTTGCTCATGTTGAGTCAACAACTCACAAATAGAGTCAAATGTGGCACCATTAAGTTTATCACTAAACTATAACATTTCAACAAAATTGGTGTATGTAGAACTAAGGCCATTTAGTGTGATGGAAATCAACATGTTATCATCGATCTTTTCAGCGGTTGTGTAGTATTCTTGTTTCAATGTTTTCATGTGTGAGAGATATTCAGATACATCGTCGTCAATGCTAAGCTTGTTATTAAGTAATTGCATTAAGAGATCAATATTCTTATAGGCAGGTTGTTTGTCATACAAATCCTTTAACACTTTCCAATCTTTCCATGCACCTGTTTTAATTGCATCTATATGGATGATAACCTGTTTAGTGCAAGATGCTTTTAATAGTGCGAGTGCACGCTTAGCATGTTTCTGGGACTCAACCAATTTTCCGGCTTCTGTTGGTTGTGTGGTCTCTTTCACTATGATTTCCCATAAGTCAAGGTGTTCCTCATGTTCCTACTCCATTCCTTGTAGTTTTTAGGTGACAATCTACCGTTTTCAGAGATCAAGCTTACAATTTTCGCCATGACTTACAAAGAATTAAAATGACAACAAGATGAATGATACTTGGGGTTTTGCCTTGACCCTCGTAAGTAGATTCGATATACAAGAGATTTGTCAAAAATTTCATCACACCTTATATCTCGTATTACACCCTTATATCACCGAAAATTAAAAATTTCCACCCCTTATAACACCTATACAAGATTAAATGAGATCAAAAAGAAAATTTGATCGAAATATAACACCAAAGGGTTTCGAACCCTTGACTTTTCTTGTGCAAGGGACTAACAAAATTTAATTAACCACCTTGACTTCAAACTTGTATGGGATACATCAGGAAGACATTTATTATATTCTTTAATTTGCAGTTGTGAAAATAAATAAATAAAAATATATGTATGTGAAAAGTTTACACCACCGTGGTGTTTTTCCTTGACCACTACCTTTGTCATGTGGAGCCCACAAATTTAGAGTAAAACAAATAAACGAAAACCCTACTCAAACTTGCTGCGCCAAATTAGAATTACTGCACCATTTTTGAATCCATTTTGCTATAGAAAGTGCCGTACAAAGAGATGTAAAACAAATGCTTCAGAGGGTTGTACAAGGATAAGGCGTTTGAACGCTGTGCTTATTGGTTTCTTTATCTGTTAGTGATTTTATTTTTGTGTAATGAGTTCTGTATGCTTTGCTTTTCTCGTCTTTTTGCTATGTTGCTATCTGATTGGTTGTATTGCTTGCAAATTATGTGAATTTATTTACTCTACTCAAACCATCACCATTGAGACTATTTTGGATAGTAATCATGCCAGTGCTTGGTCGTCGTGGCCATTGCAGGGGTTGGTTCTCCTATGATAAGCAAGTTGAGTATCAATGCATCATGGAATGGAGTCTCAGTAGAATATGCGCACCATTTGCGTCTCTGCTACAATGATCACCACCTTGGTCATTGGTATCAAAGTCTTTGCCAACCCTAAAATTCTCACGAGGTTCTTGGTCCTTAGCATGTTACATAACTCATATCCTCCTACAATTCTCGCTCTGATACCACTGTTTGGGCCCGGATAGAGAGGAATACTTATAAAATATATACAATGTTCAACTTATTTATTTTTGTACATCATGTAAGCTTTAAAAAGCTTATGGAAGGAGGAAGTTGGTTACAAAACCAACCAATGGGTAAAACAACCCGAACACAACTAACTATTAACAAAACTAAATAAAACATTAAATAAATACATAACTACCTTGGGTCATAAATGACCCAACAATAGGTCACTAGTCTTTGTACATTCCTCGTGTCATGGCTGTGAGGGAACCTTATTAAACAAGATGAAATTTCCTTATATTGCATATTGCTATCTTAGCATATTGGGTGTTTGGGTTCTTATATTGTCTTTGAGATGTTAGATTTACATTAGGGCTTACATTTCCATACTACATTCATATTGTTTCATTGGGAAATCGAAAAGTTGCGAATAGTGCATTATCAAACATTTCTCTTTTCATTTCAAAATATAAAAATATTAGCTAGATCTTGTGGTTGAATTGAGGTTATTGCTATCTTCTTGTATTGTATGTTTTAATTAATTTATCATTGCAAATAGCATATAATAGTGGAAATTTAGTTATTGGTTGGACATACACCCTTTCAAACCCCAAACCTACTTTTTGTGTTGTGTTTCCAGCCAGAACTTTGATCTCCAGTTTATGGTGGTGCACCCCATCACAAAGGTTCTTAATTGCTATGGGCTATGTGAAAACCATTGGTTGTTGATTGCTACCCTTTCTTCAGTCATTCATATTTTTGCATCTACAATAACCAATGTAACTCGTGTATGTTTGGCACAAATGGCTAAATGATATATGAGGCCTTGTGAGTGAAATCCATGGCAAGACGATGAATGTAGTTAGTCTATGAATTACAACATAGATAATTACTTCCCTCCTACCCAAGGCAAACAAGTAATGAAAATCCATGCGATTGTCTCCACTTTTTGATTGGGAATAGGTGATGGCTGAAGTATACCTCGATTGCTAACACATTATTTATTCTTTGACAAGCAACAACTGACTAATGTGGTTCAACTAATACCTCTTTGAATCTAGAATTAGCTACAAAGTATAGGAATATGTGTTTCTTAAAGAAAACTGTATCACTTGAAAATGTGTATTTATTGTTGTAGTTCCTTTTTGACAACTAGCACGCTACACCACTAAAAACAAAACCATTTCAGATTGGACTACAAATTTTGTTTGTAAAACACAACACAAATAATAATAATTGACAATGGACATGCTCATGCATCTATAAGTGACATCTATCTTCTATCACGAATATCAATTAGGAATCAAGGTATAGTGAAGTACCACCATCACCCATCCAACGGTAATCCTAGTTCCCTTCTAAGTTTAGGCTCATGTTCAAATCATCAATTAAGCTTAAGGAAAACATCAAAACTTAATAAGCTGTCTATAAACATCTATTCCATCCATCATCATCCAAAAACATAATCATCAGTCATTTAAATCCATCAAGTGTGCACAAGTAATTAGCTTTGAATTTCTTGAAATCATTTTGTTGTAACCTTTGATTTACCAAAGTTTTGGATCTATCTACTAGACCCATCTTCAAGGTTGAGGATATAATAAAGCATAACCACATTATTCCATGAACTCATGAATGTGGAAGTCTACGCTCCATGTCCAATGTGATACAATCAAGTAGAGCTTCAAGCCTCAACACAACCTCAATAACTACCCATGCTCCATGTAGGCTTCACAACTAGTGTCTCAATACCTTTACTTAAGCATGCTACAAGATAATATCCAATAAGGGCTAGCCATGAAATGACCTCCAAGGTCTCAATGATCATTGCATCCAAATCAGCAATACAACCACGTCTATATATAGGAATACAAGGCATATTCATAAGCACAATATAATTGCGTACATATGGTTATATAAAAACTTCTAATTTCCAATCAGGAATCTACTTGCAATAACATGCAAATATGGGCCTCCTCCATAGGTGCAAGAACATATATATTAATGACCAGCATATAAATAACCCATGCAAGGGATCTAAATAGCCTAATGTAATATTATAACATGGCCTCATTTGGCTTCAATCCAATTATAGGCTTGATCTGATTCATAAAGATATATAATAACGATTGGCTTCCTTATAACAACAATTATCTGAAAATGAAGAGGACATTTTGAAGAAAGCAAAACAAATATTTTGTGAAAGAAGATATGTCACACTATTAAGGCTATTTTGCTTTTCATATAATACATATATAAACAAATATTTTGTGAAAGAAGATATGTCACACTATTAAGGCTATTTTGCTTTTCATATAATACATATATATATATATATATATATATATATATATTGACTTCTAATGAATATGAAAATGAAAGATTACTCCAAAATATACACTCCTACAATTCAACATGAAATTTGATGAGGATGGCCATCTATAGTAAGAGTGTGAAAAACATTATGTAGGAGAATGTATGCAACATGGAATGACAACTTACTTTGGAGTTATGAGAGCGATAAGAGAATAATCTAAAAAATAGATTATTCTATAACACACCATGAAAAGTCATAATAGATTATGATACTATGTGACAAGTATATAAAAGTGAGGACATGTGGAACTCAGAAAAAGCAATAAAAGAATGAAAGAAATCGTAATTTACATGCCTTCATGACCCACATTCGAATAATAAAGGTAAGGGTAGTTTTTTTTAATGCTGGCCAAGTGAGAGACACCAATTTTGGTGTATGAGACTCCCCTTTGGAAAACCACAAGGGGGTTGTTCTTCTGTTTATGTTATATATTGATCAACAAGGTACACAACCCTTCCCACTCTAGATTCGAACACGTGACCTCCTCTATGGAGAACACATTCCTTCACCATCACATCCAGCATGGCTGTGCATCAACTTCAAACATTATAAATAACATTTGTAGACTTAGGATAACATCGATATAATGGTGTCACTCCATGGTGTATTCATTCCATCGCTATGCCTCTATATACAATGAGTCCAACATCTCTCGTCATCTAACATGTACATAAACAATAAAAAACATGATAAAGGAAAAGCATCTAAATCAATATACATAATCAATTCTTTTCAATAAAAAAAAATATACATAATTAATTCACAAGGTAAGATACAACCATCTCATGAAGAAAACCCACTTGTCTAAAGCTCCCTCTAAGAATTTGCAAGGTCTATGGCATCCACTAAATTTGTGCTTGCCATCCAACAACCCTTTTGAGCAAGTATGTGGGGCATAGGGGGAAAATAGTAGAGTGTGATAACTATCATCACCATTATGCCCATGTGCATCTACACTTCACTTCAGGGTTTACACTGAGGCCCACTAAGGTTTATTGATCAAATGAGAAATACATTAAATAAATAGGGACTCAATGTCATAAATATCATGCTCTCAAAAAGAAAACATAACTTGACCTTTGCTCAAAGCACCTGAGTTCTTCCATCAAGGCATTGTCCCTACATGTAGGTATAAGATGTACTTATTTCAAGGATCAAATCCACAAATTTATTGATCATTTCAAGTCACAAGGGAACCTGCAACTGAGATGAAACTTTCTCTTAATGTCTCCTCTCCAAATTTTCATCGTCAGGAATGGAAGCTCAATGGAATGTGTGAAAACTAGACAAGGTGAATTTATAAAAATTAGTAAGTGTGAATAATGAGAATGTATGGAATGTAATGGGTGCAAGGTTGGCCTCTCTCCTCTCAATAAAGTTCAACCCAGGTGAACACTCATGCCTGCCTATGCTTCCATACTCATCACATGGTTGTAAGTACTTTTGTTAGTTTTGGTCTCCTCCATTAATGGAGTTGGAAGACCATTCTTCCTCTCTATCTCCACAAGTATGGAGCTCAAGTGGTCACTCTTCCTCATCTTCCCCGACCACAGATGTAGAATTCATTGCCACCAATTTTAAATTTAATTTTGGGATACGCACTTCCCCAGAAGGCAACTCATTCCAAAATTGAAATTCAAACTTATTCACAAAAATATCAATATTTGTCTTACTCCAAAAAACACTTTATAATATGAATATAAATTATGAGGATATTTCAAGTCACATTATTGACACTTCATGTGCCAATTCACTTCCACGTGTCATTCAGAGTGGCACTCTTGACACAAGCATGCTATTGTTTGCTACATCATCCCATTGGTTCATTGGGTAGTGGGTACACCAAAAAGGTTAAAATTCAACTATAGCAGGTATGGACGTGTTATATATTAAAATGACAAGCAAAGGAAGGGGATCACAACTAGGAGACCACCTATTTCTTAAGTGCCCTTTACATTGGAATGCGTACCATGATTGTCACTTGAAGCTCATTCGCCCCTATGGTTGGCATACCCCTTAGACCTTGCTGAATGTATTGGACCTTTGTTTCCTATGCATTAGAAAACACACACTCATCAAAGCATCACCTGTTCCTGTAGGAAGCAAGAAGGTCCATTCCTTTCTGATTTATTTACAAACTTCTCTGAAGACTTAATTAATTTTGTATGTTTAAGTTGAAGACTGATTAGAAGTAGCTATGAAGTTAATTAGGTTATGATGAAGAGATTTGTTGTTTGATGCAGTTTTGTACAAGTATAAAGACATTATGAAGATATATATCATCATTTCATGTGCAATTGCTTCCTTTGCTTATTGTTTTTACCGTTCATATTCTTATATTTCTGCTGTTATATATTGCATGTTCTCGTTTTGTTAAAGAACACATTGGACCCAATGTAAGTTATCATTGGTGAACCCGATGTAGCAGTTTGAGACATGTGTATGTTAATATATGTGAACAAATATTACGAATTTCAAGTTAGTTTTTCTCCACTAGCGAGCAAGAAGCACCGATCAATTCAACAGAAAGTTAGAGATGCAAGGTCTGTTCACCTGAGGAGGAAAAACTATACTGCTGATATCGATATTGGCTAAATACATGTATCACAACTTGAAGTAGATGCAATTTCTCCACAGTTGGGCCAATTAGAGGTATCAACTGAAGTTCCATTTCAAGATTGTGAGACAAGTACAAAATAGCCAAGAAGGTTTTGGCACCACTTGTCAATACAAGGAAGAAAAAGGGGACTTCGCCTGGTGTACATTTGCCACAGAAAAGGCAAACAGTTTAGCTAAGTTCTAGACCTTCAATTTGAATTTACAAATGGAATACAAGAACAAGTGGCACTGGAAGAATATAGAAATGTTCTAATGTCGGGAAAGGATGGGATGCCAAAGATCAAAATGGAAGTAAGAAACGTAGAGTTCAAAAGTACTTTGATTGATGGAGGATTGGGAGTGAATATACTTGCAGAAAAATTGTGGAAGAAACTATGAGAACCTCCTTTGATACCAGCAGACCTCAAAGCAAATATGGCAAATATGCATTGATCCAATAGGTATCTTGCCAAGTCATGACATTATGATTACAGGAAAACAAATATCATGTACATTCATGATAATAAGAATGAAAGTGTACTACAGTACTGTGATGCAATATTTGGCAGACCTTGGCTAGAGAAAGTCAAGGAAATTATTGATTGGGAGCACAAAATTATTACGATCAAGATTGGAAGTGTGCGAATAGGATAAGAACAATCAAGTTCCAGCGCTAGGTCTGATTCAGAAGAGCAATTTGAACCCGATGATGGAGTAAACATTTAGATGATTGTTTAGAGGACGGTTGTTACTAACTGAGGACTGCCACCTCGGTTCACGGGGATTATGAAATGTTCAGACCACCATACATGATTGAGGTGGAGCCCGAAATAAAATTAGATAGACACAAACATGAATAAAGGCTAAACCATTGTACTTGATTGACATTGAGGTAGAAGAATTCAATCCTTGATATATCAGAGTGAGCCTGAATTGATAATTAGAAAGTGCAAAATGGAGTTAACAAAATCCCACTCAAAAGAACGCTCATGTGGACGGGCACAAAAAACAAGCAAACAGGGGGCCATGCCAGCGTTCAGATCTTTAAAAGTGAAGAACAAAAGGATTGTCCTTACTCAAACAGATTAAGTGCTGACCAACTCATCATATCTCCAAATGGAGGATGTTAGAAGCTAACAAATGAGTGCTGATCAGGATATATTTAACTCTAAATCAACGACCACTAAAAGAGGTCAAGAAAGTGACAACTGGCATATCTTTGGTAAAAAACCTCCTTTCATGGTTCCATGTGGCTGTGGACGGTAAAGTGCCAAACAACACAAATTTGATAGATAACAATAAGCCAGTAGGTTGAGTGGAAAATGGGGTAATACAAGTTCAAAACGACAAATATGAGGTGTGGGGAAAAAGGCGTTAATGAGGAAGGTCGGTGGGAGTTAATACTAAAATTCGGTGGGAGTTAATACTAAAATGACACATTATTTTTCAATTGAAATAATAGAAAATGAATACTTTAATCATTGTTCACAACCAACTTGACATGCTGCCAAAATGAGTAATGCAGAGAGGCTTGGGTGGTATGGATAAATCAGCACAGTTGCAGGCACTCGATCAATGCAAAAACTTAAACAGAAAATTCAAATGGCTTGATTGTTATCGACTCCGTCAATGGTATGAACAAAATCATTTCAAAGATGTAGCGGAGAAATTATGGAGACTTGGAATAATAGATGTATTGACCATGTTGGTCAGTGGTCCGATGCAATACAAGTTACAGTTGTTTCAATTGTATGACTAATGAGTGAGCATGACAATGTTAAATGCAAGCTCGCAACCCTTTGTGGTGTCTTTTGAGCCAGAGGTTTTTCATGGTGTATGTTACTTATTGTTAGCATTCACCAATGTGACTAAGAATGATTAACACCAGCCCAAAAATGGGTTTTATGCAGATGCTTGCTCAATTCAGTATGAGCTCTAGAAATGCAAACAGTCCAAAGGCATCCCATTAAGTTCCTTTATTGATAATTATGTGGCGATGATGGTTGAGTTTATGTTGGTAAGATTGTTTTGCAAACACATATCGACTGAATTCTTTGTATGGTGTTTTTATTACTTGGACAGTATAAGAAATAGAGAGCAAAATGATTGGGCTACTTATGCTTCAAGGAAAGTAAAGAAGAGCCTGGAGAAAATCTAGTAGAACGGAAAGAAATTTTTTAATGGGGATCTGTACTTATTTTTTAATTGTGGAGGCTCAAGAGGGTGAAATACCCAAAAATGATGGTGCTTATGGTGCAGCCAGAGGTGTAATATTAGACCAAGAGATTAAAGAATTTACTATTGGCTCTGTGATTTTAAAAGGAGATTTGAGGGAATACTAGCTTGAAGGAGAAGACTAACCGCCACCCATCTAGAAGAAGTGGCAGAAAATTCTGAGGATTCTAAGGATACGGATGTGGTGGAAATTACTATTAAGTCCTCAGAGAATGATCACAATAAATGTACCAAAAAACATCGAGTGCACCTATAAAAAGGTCAGTACAACTGAATTTATCGATGAGGACATGGGTGGGTCAGCAGACCAGAAACCAGCGGTGAGAATTGTAGCAGAAATTACTTAGGCAAAAAAATGGTGAGCTCCAGCTTCGATGCACAGAACTATCATATGTATGCTGCCACCAAAAAAACATGCCTTCCAAAGGTTTGATGAATTATGGCCATTAGATGTATGTTCTCATGCTGAACCAATCATTTCCTCACAAGGAATTTTTTCTAATGTTCAATGGGTGCAAAAACATAATCCTACCACAAGTTCTAGACCTGTATTCTGCATCTCAACCACGGGTTGAAACTAGAACTTCGACACCACCCTTAGCACTTGTTGCCCTATACATGGAGGAATTTCAGGATAACAACATGGAGGATGGGGGCACAATGCGAATGAAGGACCTGGTGGATGTATTAGGTCTAATTGAGTAGTTGGCAGAACATTCTGAACATCCCAACAGATGAACAATACCTCTAATGGAGTTGGTCAAAGAAGTCACTAATTTCTGTTGTAAGACAAGTACTATAAAATTTTCAGCAGAAACTAGGAAGAAGGAAGCACTCTCAACGGAGGAGCACACAATTAGTCCCCATTCGATGAGAAGGAAGCAACAATTTCATGAGTTGCTACAGTCTGTGATGAAACAGGATAAGTTGACAGTGGAAGCTGCAAATTATATTTGAGAAATAAGCTAGTTATTACCATGTAATGTTTCCACAAATATCCTGTTGTTTTTGCTGCAAACCCTACAAAAGCTTGTAACTGAAACTGAATATTTTGGGAACAAAAATTTAAAATTTCTAGAAAAGCTGTAACCTATAGACACTGTAAAATAATTTAAAATATGTAAGTGCTAGAGAATAAACTGAAATCTATAAGTGCAGGAAAATATATTTAAAACTGTTCTGCTGAAAAATTCAAAATTGAGCTCTTTCTCTAAGACCTGGAAAGTGAACACAGCGATTATATTACTGAAAATAGATGAACATTACATAAAAATAAATTTGTTGAGAATTCATGGATGCCAACTCAAACTCACATATTCAGAAATTTCTCAAGAAGGTATGGATGCCAACTCAAGGCAGTACAAGTGCTGCCCTTGGCCCCATGCAGTCATTGTAGACTTTTGTACAACTTCCATCCAAAACACATTTTAACACAGATTTCTAGGGCCCTTGGAATATGTATAACCATAGTTACCTGCATTTTGGGGATGGAGGATGTGGTTTCCAAAATGGAAAAAAAATTCCTGGATTTTGGGAATGGGGGGGATGGGGTTTTTCCAGGATGCAAAAAATTTCGTGGATTTTGGGGACAGCCAATAAAATAAAATGTATAAAAATTAATATTTAAATTTTGAATCTTCAAAATACAAATAATAAAAAAAATAAAAAAAACTTAAACAAACTAAAATAAGTTGAAATCTAAAACATTAAATTACTAAATAAAACCATTGACCCAGTAATCCATCTGATAATAACAAATATCATAATCTGAAATTGTGAATTATAATTTAAGATTTTCATTTCTCAAAATTACAAGTACTAAGTACATTGTTAAATTTAGAGCTGAGAAGGATACATGATGCATCAACACGCTATGGCCCAACACAAAAAAAACACTTTCTAATATTGCTTAGGCAAAAGGTCCTTGTCATAATACAATAGATTTTGACACCCATGGTCACTTAAGCCAACATCAATCTCAAAACTCCCCACATTTATCATCCTATATGTCCTACTTATACGTTGGTTTTGCCCCTCATATATTTGGTCTTTTTAAAATTACATCTCCTATTTTAATACTTCCATCCACGTACCTCTACTACTAAAAAGTAAAAACCTTTGATCACTACTAAGAACTGTATTGCAGAATGAAACAAGAATTAGATCAAAGAATGGGTGGACCAGTTTCAAACCAGTCGTCAATGCACTTCTGACAACAATGGACCCCTCCATGTGCTCATGTTGTCTCTTCATCACCAAATGACAAGGCTTCACTGACCCAAAGTGCTGTCAATGGCTAACACTGAGTACAGCCAATGTGAAATGCACCTTGCAGTGTCAGAGACCGACCAACAAAGATTTCCAGCACCTGGATCCTCGGGGACGTGTTCCCGGTAACATTGTTTATAACCACTTTATCTTTATGATGTGTTCACTTTATGCATGTGGTAAAATTATTTTTTACACACTTACCAAATCCTACCAAACCTAGATATGTTGAACCTGGACACATTGACCAAAAGTTGGGTTGGTGGACATACATCCAAAAAGTTTCTAGCTTAGTCACAAGGTTCGAGTTTGAGTTCGAGTCAGTGTTCCACGGGGATGCGTTCACTTCGAAAAACCCCACATTTCCGGGACGGGGATGTCCCCGGGATGTGGGGACGTCAGGGGGACGCCTCCCAGCTACCCCTCCACCTCCGCCACAAACCGCTGCTGTCCTCGGGACGTTTCCCTCTAAGAGGGGATGTCTCCGGGGTGTCCCTTCAAAAGGGGGATGTCTTGGGGACTCTGGGATGTCCAGACGCCCCTCGACCCCTAGGAAACGCCCAGGCGTTCCTCGCACAGGTGGATGCTAAAATTTTTGGGTTTTTGAGCCCTCTACCCTAACCCTAATTGCTAATGGGTCCCACCCTCACCCCCAAGGCCTCCCAAAAGCTTATAAAAAACCCTCTCCCTCTCATTCCAAATCACACAAAAACCTCATTGAGTGAAGTAGAGAGTTGAAAGTAGAGGCAACAAGCTAAGAGGGAGAAGTTTGCAAGAGTGAGAGAGCATTAGGAGAGGGAAAGTGAGATCAAGAAGAGGATAGAGAAGCCAACACGACTCAAGCCTCTTCAAGTTCATCATTTCAGCCACAAGGTAGGCCCTATCACTATGCATTTGATTCTTTCAATTTATGATTTTTAATTTTTGTTTCATTGAATCATTTGTAAATTGTTTTGTTCTTTGATTCATGTCATCGAATCATTTCTAAATTGAAAATTATTATATTTATTTGTGATTCTTCAAATGCTTAAATTTTAAGTTTTTAAATCTTCATTCAAATGAAATGCATAAATTTTTAATTTTTAAATCTTAAGAACAAGGATTCCTATTTGTGTATCCTCTGCTTTTGCGCTTCATGTGACCTGAAGTAAGAAAAAAAAAAAGAAAATACTTGTCTTAATTTTAAATTTTAAATTTTAAAATTTTTCATTCAAATCAAATGCTTAAATTTTATTTTTAAATCTTAAGAACAAGGATTCCTATTTGTGTATCTTCTGCTTTCACGCTTCGTGTGACCTGAAGTAAGAAAAACAAAAACAAAATCCTTGTGTCTTGATTTTAAATTAAATCCCTTACATTGTGCATGGTTTGAATTTTAATTTTTAAGTTATAAACTTATAAAATGAAAAAAAATATTATTTCTTGCAGTGTCATTATGAGTTCTCATAGCATGAGTGAGGATGAGGGTCAACCTCAAGGGGTTGAGGTTGAAGTTGAAAGTGAAAATGATTCTGATTATGCACATGATGATCCTAGTTTAGAAGCAGGGAGGGGTGACCGTGAAAATCAAACTAGTTCTGTTGGGAGTCCAAATTATAGTTGTCCTTCACAAGTCCTACAACAATATGCTAAGGGTCCCTTTGATCCAAAGAAACCTTTACAACAATTTGCAAGCAAGGTACCATCAAACCCTGGGACATCTGGGAGCACTAGGAAATGGAAGTGCAACATAAGTGACCTTGAATGGTTTGGCAGCATGACTAGAACAAATGCGCACCTCCTTATCCGAGGCAAAGGCGTAGATGCATGTGAAAAGGTGGAAAAAAACCTAAAATTTAGGACTAAAATATGTAAATTATGGGGTGCCAATGAAGAAGATGCACCTACATCTGTTACTTTGCCACCAAGGGGGAGGGGCCATCAGAGACAAAGTTCTACTTCTAGTACTTTGGGGAGGCCAATGGCAATGAATCCATCTAGTTTAGGGGCAGCAGGGCCTAAGAGGAAACACAAGGTGACTAGTGATGCTTCAAATCCACTAGCAGATTTATTCAATGTGCAAGCAAAGGATGAGGCAGATGATGCCATTGGCAAATTCTTCTTTGCCAATGGCATTCCATTCCATGTGGCTTGCCCTCCTTATTATAAGGAGGCCTGGCAAAAATATAATAACAGGACCATTATATGTGCCACTAGGAAAGACTAAATTGAAGACAACAATCTTGGACAAGAACTATTCTAAGATTAATATTTTAATGGAGAAAATGAAGAATCCCTGGGTCACAAGTGGATGCAACATCGTCATGGATGGGTGGACGGACATTAGGCATTGTCCACTCATCAATATCATGGTTACAAGTACAACTGGCCCTTATTTCCTTAGGGCTATTGATTGTTCAGGGCATCACAAGGATGCTAATTTTCAGTTCTAGATTCTCAAAGATGTTATAAAGGAGGTTGGGCCACAAAATGTGGTGCAAGTAGTGACAGATGCAGCCCATGTGTGCAAAGCAACAAGGAAGTTAATTGAGGCAGCCTATAGACATATTTGGTGGACTCCTTGTGTGCATGCCATGAATAATGCACTGAAGGACATGGGAAAAATCAGCTGGATCAAAGCAGTTGTTATTGATGCTAAAGATGTGCAGATGTTTATCTGCAACCACCACACTTCACATGCACTCTTCAGGGCCTTCTCCAAGAAGGAATTCTTGAAATCTGTAGAGACTAGGTATGCATCATACTTTATTCTCTTGGAGAGGATGCTTGAGTTGCAATAGGTATTGCAACTAATGGTTATGACAACAGAATGGGATCGATAAGTCGAAGACAGAGCAGGGAAAGAGGGTGAAGGGGGTGGTGAAGAGTGATTTTTTTTGCGCTGATGCCAAATATATTGTCTCCATCATTACTCTAGTCTTCACAGTGATTAGATATGGGGATGCTAATGCACCTACCCTTGGAGAGGTGTATGAGTGCATTGATACTATGCTTGATCAAATGAACGCTGTTGTACGAGAGGACCCCACATTGCAATTCTATTCAACATATTCAACTGATCATTCATCATAGATGGGAGAAGCTCAACACTCCCTTGCACATGGTTGCCTATGCATTGAACCTGAAGTGGTATGTGCAAAGGCCTGGTAGACTTACACCTATACAAGATGTTGAGGTGAATGTAGGATTCATGAAGGGCATTCAAAAAATGTACGATTATACAGAGGCTAGCATCATTCATACTAAGTGGACAAAATTTGCCACTCTTAGGGGATATTCATAGGAGGCCGAAATGGATAGGGAGACAATGGCACATGAGGAACCAATTATGTGGTGGACTTTGGATGGGCCTAGTTCTTTGACTACTGATCTAGCCATTCGTTTGTTGTCCCAGGTTTCTAGTTCTTCTGCTGCTGAGAGGAATTGGTCTACTTATAGCTTCATCCACTCCATTAAGAGGAACACACTTACCTTTAGGAGGGCATAGAAGCTTGTCGCTGTACATAGTGCCTTGCGTCTCATTAACCGCAACACACTTATATATAAGTAGAGTCTAGCAGCGAGATGGGATGTAGAGCCCGAGGAGCCAACACAGATTGATGATGATGCTACACAAACGTTGGTTGATATTGGTTTGGAGGAGCTTGAGCGTGTGGAGTCCAACGGTTCTAGTGATGAGGAGTTCAACGAGAACTTTGGGGATGATTAACTATTGACTCATTGAGTCATTTGTATTTAGTATTTAGTATTTAGTATTTCACTATTTTGTTTTTGAACATTGTTGATACTTGATTGTAATCATGAATCATCATTATGAAATTTTGAAAATTTTGAATTTGATATTTTGATTTTGATTTTCAATGTTCAATGTTCATTGGTTCAATGGGTTAAACTTGAAACTTCATTGTTAAAAATAAAAAGATAAATGATTAAATCAAAATGTTAAATTGTTGATGTTCAATGCAATATACTTATTCCTTATACATCTTTTTATAACTATTTTTTCAAGTACTATATATATTTGCACCGCTCCCTGCCGCCCCCTGCCGCCGTTCTTCAAACTTAGGCCCCCCATCCCAAAAACCCGTCCCTGCGTCCCCTAGTCCCCCCGTTAAGAAACTCCGTGGAACTATGGTTTGAGTTCGACGAGGATAAAATTCGGTTCGAATATGAATTTGGATAAAACATCAAATAAAAATAAAAATAAAAATAAACAAAACAAACTTATAAAATATAAACAAAACATAAAATAAAAATAAAACTAAATTTAAAATAACAAATTATAATTTTTTTTCGTACTTTTTTTTCTCATGATTTTTTTTCCGAATTTTCAGAATTTGGCTGGTTTTTCCCTGCCACTTCAAAATTCGGCGAATTCAAACTTCATGCGAAAAAATTGCCGAACCTTGTGACATAGGTTTCTAGTTACCTTAAAAGGTGGGCTGGTGGACCCACTGCCTAAAAAGGATAGTTGGTCCATCACCTCAGAGGTGGTTTATCCATTTACATAGAAAGGGGTGGGTTGGACCCACTACCTAACGGATATATTAGTATTCACTTAAAACAAATAAAAGGTTCATAACAGTCCTACTCCTTGAATAGCGTTTTTCTAAAAGCAACTGTAGAGCTGGATGTTGAAAATTCTCTCTTCTTCTCTTGGAGAATGTTTCCTCCTCAGGTCAAATGGAAGCTTCTGACGTACTTTAAACTGTCCTATCTTGGAGGACCACTTAGAGCTCCAACTTGCTCACTTTTGGCACACAAATGGAATTGCTACTAATGGATTTGTGGTTGTTAGTAAATAGTCTTCTATCTTAAGTCTACTTGATGCTGTGGACCAAACCATTCTAATTTTAAATCAACCGTAGGCATAGATTCATTCTGGGAAAGTGCCGCAAATCTTGAAAAATGTATCTCAGCCACCGAGTTACAATTCGCAAGCTAAGCACAATAGTTGTGTTTTCTTTCCCTGTTTCTTGCAATTATGGAACTAGAATAAGAGGGTAGGTGGCATGTATTTGGAGGCTGCTCAGAGGAGCTTTCTCCTTATTTGTAGGAGCTTCTTTCCTAATAACAACTGTAAGAGGATGATGACCACAACTGTTGAGCAAGCTTTCAGCTGCATCCACATTATCTGCCTCATTTTTGGAAATACTATCATAAAGGCTCGAATCTTCATCAATCATTTCAAATATATCCATTCTTGTTCGTGGTCTTCTCGTCCACAATGTGCTCCTCAATGGCTGTTGACTCCTTTTGATTGCTACGAACCCTGTCAGGTTCTTTTCCAACAAGACATGCAAACTTGTTTTCTTTTATTACGGGAGAATTTTTTGGCATTTACATATCACAACATTCAACACCAAAATCCAACCAAGTTATGATATCCAGATTGTAATCCCGTTGTGTATAACATATGAAAAACCTTAAATTTGATTCATGATTGCATTGAAGGTTTTTTTATTGTATGCATCAACAATCTTATGCAGTTGCTTTGCTAATGTCCTGTCCATAATGATGAAAACTAGAAACTGGAAACTGGATTTGAAATTTTATCTGAACATAATTTTTTTTCTGGGAGTGAAAAGAAGCCTGAAAACTGAAAGTTGCTAATAAACTGAAAATCTAAATCTGGAAAACCTGAAATCTGGAAACTGAGTTTTTTTTTTAAATCTAGAAAAGAAGGGAACTTCAATAATCTTAGAAACTAGAATTTGGAAAACCTTCCATAATTGGTGTGCTTCCACGAGGCCAGAAAAGTGCTTTGATACTACTGTAATGTTCCTAACAAAAATCCTCCTCTAGTTGCTGCAAACCATACAAAACCCTGGAGCTGAAACTGATCAAAAATCTGAAACTGAATCTGCTGGGAACAAGAATCTGACACTTATAAAAAAATCTGTAAATGCTGGAAATTAAATTGAAAAATGTAACTTCTGTAAAATTTAAAACTGAGTTTTGTTTTCTACAAACTTGAAAGTGAAGAGAGCTTTAATAATACTGAAAATAGATGAACATTACATAAAGAGGAGAACTGAACTTAGAAGGCATGGATGTGAACTCAGGCCCAAATATCCAATGTAGTATGGACACTGCCCTTGGCCCAAGACAGTCACTGCAAACTTTTGCTCAGCTTCCATCCAAAACACATAATAACATACAAACACTTCCAAGGCCCGAGGGTCTATTTATAACCTCTCTCTCTTTGTGGTGTGTTTACTTTATGCATGCAGGACAATTACTTTGTACACATCTACAATATCCCACCAACCTAGACACATTGACCAAAAGTGGGTTGGTGAACCCACATCCCCAAAAGTGCCTAGTTTCTTAAAAAGGTGGGCTGGTGGACCCAATGTCTAAAAAGGATGGTTGGACAGTCACCCCAAAAGTGGTCTGCTCATTTCTAGGTTGGGTCCTCTACCTGGTAGATATATTATTATTAGCATACAATAAAGAAAAGGTTCATAACAGGCTGAGCAGGAACATGCTGTGGTAGTAAAGAGACATAATGAACTAGTTCAGCAGATTACAGCCTTTTAGCAGAGAATCCAAGTACTTGACCAGTACTATCGAGATTGGTCTGCTAGAGTGGACCAGATGAAGTCAAAGCATGTTGAAAAATCAATGAAAAATGTGGGTGCTTTAAAAATTATTGTGGAGGCAGCACAAGTTGTTAAACGAGATTATACAACTTTCAAAAGCCGTTGTCATTGCCAAGTCACATTAAATCAGCCCATGGAGATAGTTCATTCAGCACCAAGGGATGATACATTACAAAACATATAATAATAATGACCGAATTTTGTCATCATACGCATGTTGGACTTGGTAGTCATCATGATCTGAAATAATCAATGCAACTAAAATTACCACGCAAATTGAATAATTAATGAATGACATCATCATCATTGAAGTACAAGTATCATTTAACAATTAAGATATTACCAAATATATACAATATCATAAATCAACATAATAATTATCAGAGCTTCCTTAAAGCATCATAACAACATAGCAAATGTTGCCACTGAACTGCCTTGGGTAGCATGCAAGTCATAATGTGGGATGGATTGGGCAGCGTGCAAGTCATAATGTTTGAGTAATACCTCCCATTACTAATCAAAATACATAGTTCTACTGGTCAAAATGGTTTATCCTTGAATAGCATGGGAAAATTATGAGGGACAATGACTGGTTGTACTTTGGTTCCAACTGGATGGTGTGTTCTTACCCCCTATCTCATGGCATCTTGTGTGTTCGTACAAAACTTCCTTATAATCACAAATAAGCTGCTGTTTGTAATTTTCTCATATTTGGTTGCATGTGTACACCTTGACATACATGCCCTTTAAGTTTATAGAGTTACATTGAAAGTATAATATAATTTGTCTTGCAAGTCGCTAGCCTATTTTGTGAGCTAAGCTCAGTTTATTTTCACCTATTTACAGCCCTTTTATGTATAATAAGTTGTTTTCCTGAAATTTCTTGTACATCTTATCACCAGATTTGCCTCCTCTTGGGCTATAACATAAAAGTCAAAACACAAGTCATGGTTGTCCAACTGCAATTTCAGCCATTTGATCATCTTCTTGTTGTCAATTATAGTGCCATTGGCCACTGACACTTATAAATGTTGTAATGGAGCAACTCTTAGGCCCAAATCTAGTCTGTGAAGTTATGAGTGCTGCTGGAATCAATGAGGGTCACCACTGTTCTTTTTTTCCCTTAGCTCTTTACTTTAAAAAGTTCAATATTAAATGATACCTAGTAACCTAATACAGCAACAAGGGAGACAGCTGGGATTTCTCTCTGTTCTTGGTCCTGCAAATGATTGTTTTTCTCTATTTCTGTTGCTTCTTCATGATTATATCCCACATGGAGAATCTTACTGGTCCCTTGTAACTGCATCAAGATCAATGCCTTAGCACTCTCCCTAATGGATTCTTTCAATCCATCAATGTACATAACAACCACATATAAGGGAAACATTTTCTACCAACAAGCTATCTTGCCAGAATACACTTGAATATTATGCCATGATGCTTTGATGTGTCATATTCTTGAGGGCCAAGGAGTATTCTTCTTGGGAATATTATGCCATGATGCTTTGATGTGTCATATTCTTGAGCGCCAAGGAGTATTCTTCTTGGGTACAAGCCCCACAGTTGTAGTAGAATGCAGTCACAAATCAGTCCTAAGTAGTCAAATCTTTATTGTATGCTTACTCTGTGTTACACACATACTTGTTTTATGAATCTGTGAAGTTCTTCAAACTGGAGTACCCCTGCGTTCTGCATGTACCTTTTCTTATCATAGGTGTTGTCAATTTTATGAAGTTTAGAAACTGTATTCTCTTGTCTTACAGGTTAGCTTTAAATTTAAGCTCAAGATATCAGAAAACTCGTGTAAAGAGCAATTTTTATTTTGGCTTAGTGATTAAGGGGAATTTGTAAGGTAATGGTCATAGGAGTGTTTTAAGAGATACGGTGGCTTAGTACATACTTTGTAATGAACAAGCTTGTTCTTTTCCAACTTGTAAAAAAGTTGTTCGGTGAAGTTGACAGGATTTATGCACAGATGCAGGGTTCTAGTTATGAAGGAAGATATTCATTTTGCCCAGTCTATTTCACTCCAACGCCAGATACATCAGCAGCAGATGTGGGTTATCAAGTCTATAACCAATCAGCTTCCGGTGTTACATGTGACAGTGCTGCAGTAGATGGCAATAAACATTTCGCTAGGGTTCCTGCTATTGTCTCCTCTGCTACAACGGGCTCTTCTTATGTTTCAGATACAAGTAACAATCAGAGGAATCTACCAGGAAAGAAAGTCACAGACGAGGATGACTTCAGGGTACCACAGTGCTCAAACTCTAGGATTAGCAACATTAGCACAGCAGAGCCTTGTGTTATGGATAAGTGCCAGCCAATAGAAAACAATACTAGAAATCCAACCAGACTTTCCAATTTTTCCTCAAACACCTTTCAACATGAGGCAACAGTACCTACTAGTTTTTATGCAGATTCTTGGGAAAGGTACATGCAGGCTGAATCAAAAAATTGGTCCCAGATTAAAGATCATCTAGAACAGCAAATACACCTGTCGAACTCTTTTAATGCCAATAATGACTGTAATGTTTTCCTTCAACAGTTGGGAAACTCATCAAATGTTGTTCAAATTCTGACATCGGGTCAGCACACAATCAGGGGAAAACATCTGATTGGTACAGAAGATAATGTTGATTCTGTCCAGTGGGTAGGCTTAAGTTCAAATGCAACATCCGAAGGCTTATTTCTCTCCAATCATAGTATTCATAAAGAAGATTTGGTTGATGTTGATGATAAGAGAGAAGAAAATGCAGATGGATCAAGACAGGGAGATGAATATGATCCAGTTTCATTATTGAGGAATAGCTGTGAAAGCACTGGTGGTGTGGAATGCTCTAGTGATGAAAATGCTGCTGAAATATCCGTGGCATCTCAACCAATGCAAGGAAATGGTTATGAGGATGATTCCGATTCGTCCATGGTTGATTCTGTTTCCATTTCCAAGATTACCCCAGATGTTGTTATAGAAAATATTGGAAAGCAGCACTTTTGGAAAGCGCGCAAAGCCATATTAAGGTGAGGGATTTTGGTTTTCTCATTTCTTACAAATACACGATAGTTTAGAATGCTATCACAGGCACATGGTGTGGAATTGCTGCTATTTAGTTCAGATCCTCGAAGATCTTTACCACTGAAATTCTCAGTGTTGATGGAAATATGCATTTTGTACAAGATGTACTTGGAACTCCAACGAATGTAGGATTGCTTTCAGTATAAAAGGCAATATATTGATTACAAATTTACCATCCTCTATTCATCCCTTAGTAATTTTCATAACAGGAATGTTCAAACTAAACTTATTAAATGCTTTTGTATTTAATAAATGAAAAGATTACTGCATTCACTATCCAGAAAACTCTTCAAACGATTAACATTACAATAGTAATTAAATCCGCCTGGAAACCTTATGTTGTTTCACCATGAACTGTATCTGCTATGTTGGCACCATTACAAGCAAAATATATGCCAATCTGTATTCAAGCTTTATAAGACATGATGCACACTTACCAATGACTTAAAAATAACTATCAAGCATGTACCGAGTCAGGGGTTTCTCAATTTCGTTTTGAATTTTTTGCTACATAAAATTTATCATAGTTGATACTCAATAGTTAAAAAAATAAATAAAATAAAGATGTTTGCAGGAAGACATTGGCCAATATGCTCTTTTGGATTACCTGCATATAAGTTTTGATTTATTCCTTATCATAATTATAAATAACATATGGTATAGAGGGCATACAAACTTGAGTAGAGAGCCTTATGTGAGGAACTGAGGTGTGACTCCTTTGTTTCTTTTCAACAGTGCTTTTGAGGGAGAATTAGCTCTGCCTCTTATCTTTTAATGAACTTACTGTATCACAAAAGCAGAATCACAACAATAGATCACATAAGCAGAATAACACATTGAGTCTCAAATAAGAAGAGATCTACACAATAAAGTGAAATTAAGAGTAGAATACTTCAATGTAGAACTGAGCCACTTCGAGGGGGCAACCTCCCAAGTCTTCACAATAAGAAGAGAATTTTGAATATACGATGACTAATATCCTAACATTACCTCATATATATACTCTAATTAGGCTATGGGAAATCCATAAACCTAGATAGGTCGACTAATCCTACCAACATGCAACCTAGAGATTAATAAATGAAGAAGTCAATTTATGCACATTATAGGTCGGCCACATATATTTTATAAAAAGGGCACACAAATGTTCAAAACACTGCGCCAATCTTGTAAAACAATGGTACAAGGCAAATCTAACTAAATGCAACAAATACCGTAAATCAAACTTGCCTAGATGCCGATAGAAAATAGAGAAATTGAACTAGGTACCTTGGAATGGTAAAATGATGGGTAACAAGAATGAGTTTTGAAAGTGATCGAGATGCTGAAAAACAGACTCTGGAACAATGCAAAAGATCTCCTAGAAAATTAGACTGTTTTTTGATGATGACTAGTTTCAGACTAGTCTCGAAAGTGGCAGTGAATAGATTCAGGCACTGAAAGTGACAGTTTGTGCTGAAGGTGATCAACCTTCTACAAAAATGGCTTTGTAGATCCTTGGGGTCCGAAACTTTTTGGAACCTTTCGTCAACAACAAAAGTCTAGAAGTATGTCTTTGCTAAGTAGAATTGATGCATACAATCCTCTGAATCTCTTCTCTTTTTATATAATCCTAATTTGCCACAATATAGCTTGACTAAAGAAACTATTACCGGGCCCTATTGAGGGTTGCTACTACATATTCCACATACTTAGAATCAGGGCTCTATGTAGTTCCCGTGCATGTGAGTGACCAAACCCAAGTGAGAGAAGACACAACCTTCACTCTCTAATATAATCAATGAATATTATATACTCCTTAATGCAACCTCAATTTTGGTACAAGTATGTAGCCACAAGACTTCAGTAGACGACAAGGGGAAATAACACTAGTGTGTGCAAGCTCCTTGAAAACTGTACTATAGATATATGCATGATAGAACCTTTTTTAAATAACTTAGGGTACATGTGTATATATGGGTTTGTTTGAATTCAAATTGTGACACATTTTTGCGCATAGGCCAACCGTGGAAAAGAGTGAAAGTTGACAATCAAGGCATGGAAAATCAGGACATGGTGGCACAATGGACCCGCAAGACACATTACTTTTGCACTGTCTTTGAAAGTGGTCAGAGAACTTTCGTGATGACTATGAAAATCGCCAACTTAGAAATAGATCGTGAAACATAGGTCAAGTTGAACTGTAGGATGATTGGGTGAATCCCGAGGCAAACGACTGACAAATTTGAAGATGTTCATGATGAATGTGGATGACATAAGACTATGAAGGGTTGAATGTGAAGGGAAAGTGTATCAAAAGGAGCTAAAGTAAGCAAATGAGCCAAATGTACCAAGGCATGACAAAGATGCCTCAATCACATGACTTTTATCAAAATTAGTTGTCTACATAATGGCCCAATTTGATGCACATTCGTGCATGCGTATCAAAGTAAAACAAAAAGAAGTGCATACCTGAACATTACCTAAGAGGGGTTGAAGAGGAACTATGCATTCTTGGGAATGAATCACCCACACTCCAATTTTAACAACTTGAATGTACTTGCAAGCAAATGAGAATGCATACAAGTAGATTAATGTCTCGATAAATTTGTACCAATGTAACCAAATAAAATAAGTGAACTTGAAAATTGAGCAAGGAAGCAAATACACCTGGCGGTATGCGAACCATGTTGCCACCTTTGAAATTGAGACTTGATTGCCCCAATTTGGTGATAGAGAAGTTGAAATCTGAAACTGAAATTCCATTGCCCCAATCCAATGACAAAGATGGTGAAAACTAGATCCTGTTGACCTATACACTGGGACAAAATATGCTTCTTGGCCAAAGAAGCAATCCTATGGCACCTGTAAATTGTAACCTGTATCCTCTTGGAATGTGCAACTAGAGCTAGAATAAATTGGATAGATGCCCTCTTTTGAGGTGAGGGATGTTCTTGAAAATCACTCATCTTATGTGCAACACAGATAGTAAGTAGAGCTGTTATAATAATTGTAAGCACATTTGTAACACATATATGTAACCATAGAAATATGTGATCATGTAAAGCTCAATAGTAATATGAACTGAATACTTGTATGCCAAAACCGAAGCATGGCGAGTAAGGGTGTAATAGGAAAGGGAGGGGCAAGTAAAATGCTCTGATGGTGCCTCGAAAAGAGGGACAAATGATATGCTCCAATGTAATGTCATGCCCTGATATGGATAATACATAGCATTAAATGTACCCGATGTAGTAACCACAATGTTACTAAGATGTATGAAGAATATTGGGTGAAAGTCCATCCTGATATAAGCAATGGAGGATCAATAGGTGCATCATGCTCCCAATGGCAAGATATAGGTGATAAGCTTAATAAGGAGAAAGACGAATGATATGTCCCAGTGTAACCACATAGGGACAAGTGATATGCCTCAATGTAACAATATGCCCCTAGGAGGGTAAGATAAAATGATAAAACACATAATAGTAGTATGCTCAATGTAACAAAAAGAAGTGCATATCTGAACATTACCTAAGAGGGGTTGAAGAGGAACTATGCATTCTTGGGAATGAATCACCCACACTCCAATTTTAACAACTTGAATGTACTTGCAAGCAAATGAGAATGCATACAAGTAGATCAATGTCTTGATAAATTGGTACCAATGTAACCGAATAAAATAAGTGAACTTGATAATTGAGCAAGGAAGCAAATACACCTGGCGGTGCCACCTTTGAAATTTTGACTTGATTGCCCCAATTTGGTGATAGAGAAGTTGAAATCTGAAACTGAAATTCCATTGCCCCAATCCAATGACAAAGATGGTGAAAACTAGATCCTATTGACCTATACACTGGGACAAATTATGCTTCTTGGCCAAAGAAGCAATCCTATGGCACTTGTAAATTGTAACCTGTATCCTCTTGGAATGTGCAACTAGAGCTAGAATAAATTGGATAGATGCCCTCTTTTGAGGTGAGGGATGTTCTTGAAAATCACTCATCTTATGTGCAACACAAATAGTAAGTAGAGCTGTTATAATAATTGTAAGCACATTTGTAACACATATATGTAACCATAGAAAAATGTGATCATGTAAAGCTCAATAGTAATATGAACCGAATACTTGTATGCTAAAACCGAAGCATGGCGAGTAAGGGTGTAACAGGAAAGGGAGGGGCAAGTAAAATGCTCTGATGGTGCCTCGAAAAGAGGGACAAATGATATGCTTCAATGTAATGACATGCCCCGATATGGATAATACATAGCATTAAATGTACCCGATGTAGTAACCACAATGTTACTAAGATGTATGAAGAATATTGGGCGAAAGTCCATCCTGATATAAGCAATGGAGGATCAATAGGTGCATCATGCTCCCAATGGCAAGATATAGGTGATAAGCTCAATAAGGAGAAAGACAAGTGATATGTCCCAGTGTAACCACATAGGGACAAGTGATATGCCTCAATGTAACAATATGCCCCTAGGAGGGTAAGATAAAACAATAAAACACACAATAGTAGTATGCTCCAATAAATGCGTGGTAGAAACCATGGGAACGTAGGCACCAGACATTGTACACGGCATGTAATAGCGTGCATGATATAGATCATGAACCAAACATATGATATCACTTAGTATGGTCAATCAATGTAACACACAATCATGCAACCACATAAAACAAGTGTAACCATTGAACAAAACATTGTGATCAACAAGAAATCAATCACATGGACACGACGGGACATGACGACTAAAGGATCCTCGTTAGACAACACGGCAAAATGTTACAAGCAACACATACAAGCATAGACACACACATGTAAGAAATTGAGCAGTCATAAGGCACACAAGAGAACACACAATGTAACCATCATATGAAACAACACAATGTATCCATGTAACTAAACACACATAATTTAAGCTAGAGCAAGATATGTGTAAGCAATTGTATAAATCTCTATATGAAAATGGAAAGTAGGAATGATATTATTGTAAATCCACTGAAAAATGCCCCTAGTATAGGCATGTTCCCAATAGAAGATGCCCCTAGGTGAAGCATTGTGAAACTACGAAGTAACTGCGAATCCAATATCATATGCAACTTGTATATCTTGCACGAAAGGAGGTGACAAGAACGTAGATCTCAAACTAAGAAGAAACATGAAGCAACAAACAACCAAAGGGAGGAAGGCAATGAAAAGCTAGATGGATCAAAAATCCAACACGACACTAGAGAAGAAGGAAAATTAAAAGTGCAATGAATAGAGTAAAGAAGAAGAAGAAGTTGTATAGTAGATTGTTTTGTTGAAGCACATGGGATAGGATAGCAATTGTAACCAATAATCCCGTCTAAATGTCCACCATATGCATCATAAGCTGTCCATTCCTCTTCATGATCAAGATTTGAGGATTGCGTGGACCAGGAATGTGAGGAGTTAGATGTGTCACTAGAAGTATCCGAAATGTAATCATGAGTTGAATGGTATCATGAATCACCATCACTAGTAGTATTTGATCAATCATCACAAGCTGTATGGTAACTGGAATCATCATCACTCGGAAGGTTATTGCGGTGATTGGCTGTAAGAGCCATTATATCCTCTTGAAAATCACTGTGTGGACCTTCAAATGGATACCGCACGAGGTGTTTTAGCTTGAACATGTGCAAGAGGCTTTGATAAAACTACCTTGTGACATGGATGAGTAGGTTTTGTGACTAGATTTTTTCACTTGAGGTTGTATGATTTATTGTTTAAAAGGCACTTTGGGTAATACCTCATGTTGTTGATGTGCCTTAAATAGTAAACACTTTGTTATCATGCACAAATTTAAGACATTGGTGTAATGTGAATGGGACAGCTCTCATTTGGTTTAGCGATGGGCGCCCAAGTAATAGATCATATGCCCTGTTATTCGACAATACATGAAATATACTAAAAAGGTCTTATAACCTATGGTGAGAGGTAATGTGATACCCCTGAGAGGTGTCCATGTGAGATTGTCATAACCTTTGAAAACCATTGCTGTACCAAGTAAGTCTTGTTGAGTGTACCCCCTTCTAGTGATAAATGATGTTGTACATATGTTTAAGCTTGAACCTCAGTCGACCATAATGCCATGTGTAGTCTTAAGATGTGAATCAATAAAAACATGTATAAATAATGAACTGTTGTTGGAATTTCATGGTCATGGAAAGTAATAGATGGAACATGTTTTCGCGAACTTGTAACCACAATTATGAAACCATCTAGGATAGGAGTAATGGAAACTATTGGTTGTTGTGTTGGTATTGCCATGTGAACATTGTCTTGCTTTTTAGTATCATGATTTGGAAGTAGATTGTTAAAGATCTACAAATGTTGATTCAGTGGAGCAATTGGTTCATTCAATGTACTATTGTGTCCTTACACTTGAATAACATTGTTATTAATTAGATCTTGTACCTTATGTCTCAATGCAAAACATCTATTGGTAGTATGCCTCAAAGATCTATCATAGTCACAATATGCATTCACATCATAAAATTTAGGTAAAGGCCGAGATGTATGCAACTCACGTTGCAGAGGTAAAGAGATCAGGTTTCATTCAAGCAACCGTTCAAGTACTTGGTGAGGACTCTAAGACAACCTTGTAAATTGTCTATGCTCTTGAGAAGGAAGGACAAGCCAATTATGTGGTTGTGATACCATGTTTGCTACAATTTTTTTATCTCATTCTTAGCTTGAAAACTAGGTGCATCATCAGCCTTAGCCTTGAATGTTGATTCACCTTGATATTTGGATCCATTAGAGGTATGGGCATCAGATCCATATTTAAGCATTTTGGCACCTAAAAGTTTGATCTCATTGCTGTCAATCGTATGACAAAGGACATCAAAAGATGGATACATCCTAAACATGACTTTGCCTTTGATAGGTTGAAGCAATCTGTCAGAGAAAATACTTTGTAACTCATTATTAGGGAGTTGGTGAGACATCTTTGTAAGCATAGTTTTGAATTTAAGCACATACTTACGACTACGTTTTTTAGGTCCTTGTTTAAGTTGCACAAGTTGTGAAAATGTGGCCTTTTGGCTAATGTTCATAGAAAAATGAGCTAAGAAACTATCAACCAAAGCATTAAAATAATGGTCGGAGCCCGATGGTAGGGCACAAAACCAATCTAAGGCATAGTCCTCGAGACTTCCAGGAAATAGCTTAGTCAACAATCAATTATTTTGCACAAAGTCAAAACATGAAGCATAAGAAGATCAAATTTGATGTGAAGGATTACCCTGCCATTGAATATTTCAAATTTAGGCACAATCAAACCGTTAGGCAAAGGGTAGATAAGGAGATCATGAGCCAATGGGTTGTGTAATATATCACAAAAAGTAATCATGTGACTTGGTCTTTGAGATCCTTGTGAAAAGTGTTGAATTTGTACTTGTATAACTTGAAGAGCTTGTTGAATCAATTTATTTTGAGATGCAATAACATTTGTAGGAGCCAAAGTAGAATTAACACGTGTAGGAATAGATGCTCTAGTGTTTTGACCAAAACCATTACAAAAATTAACTTGAGAAGCACGTCAAGAAGGTCTAGAAACAATAGAAGTTACAAAATTAGTATTAGGCCATGTAGGAATAGTCATAGTAACCTTAGTAGAAGTAGGAGGTAGAGGCACAAAAGGAGGAGCAATAGAGCACTAGCCTCTTGACCTAATGTAGGAGGAGAACCTTCAGGCTTTAGTAGGTGAAATGGAAACATTCAAAGATCCATTTGTAACATGTTCATCCTCAAGTGTAGATTCCTAAGCCAAATTAAACTTATTTTGTCCATTTCTAATCATTTCTTTAGGAATTGTCGAAAGATAATTTTCAAAGCAAGCTAAGTTAGTTTTATTCATAATAGTAAATTTCAAAAAATAATCACCATCAGAAGCATTGGCATTGGCATCACAAGCATTAACATCAAAAGTATTGGCATCACAAGCATTATCACAAGTATTGCCATCACAACTTTTTACAAGCATTATCATGTTCAACATATGCATTTTCATCATTCAAATCATGTGCTTTATCATCATCAATATAATGAGGAATATCTTAACCCTTTTTTTTCCAAACAAGCACAAACGTCAAACAAAGAAATTTGAATCAAATTAATATTTGCACCACTCAATCTAGCACTTTGCTTAGTGGTATTGTAGATCTAACTTTCTTAATTAGAATAAGATGTAAACATATAGAACATGAAATAAGCTAGAGCTAATGGTGTTGCTAAAAATAAAACAAAACCTTAGAGAAATCAGATTTGAAACAATCACAAGAACAAACCCTAAAGGGAAAGAGAGCATGAAACCCTAAGATTGATATGTTTGAAAATGGAGGGGTTCACTAAAATGTTTTATAAAAAGCGCACACAAGTGTTCAAAACACTATGCCAATCTTGTAAAAAAATGGCACAAGACAAATCTAAATAAATACAACAATTACAGTAAATCAGACTTGCCTAGGTGCTTATAGGAAATGGAGAAATCGAACTAGGTACCTTGGAATGACAATAAGATGGGTAAAGAGAGATATGTACCTAAATATGACTTAAATGAGAACCGAAAGTGATTGAGATGTTGGAAAATAGACTCCAAAATAGTGTAGAAGATCTAAAAAGCAAACTATGTTTTCTGATGATAGCCAATTTCAGACTGGTTTCAAAGGTGGTAGTGACCAAATTTGTGCGTTGAAAGTGATAGTCTAGGCCGAAAGTGGCCAATCTGCTACAAAAATGGCTCTATAGATCCTTGGGGTTTGAAACTTTCTGGAACTCTTCGTCAGTAGTAGAAGTCCAGAAGTGTTATGATATTTCTTTGAGAGAAATGCAAAAAACACAAATATAAGGTGCCACTTCGAGGGGGAAACTTCTAGAAATTAGAATAATAAAGGAATGAATTCCATAATATAACTTATGATGATTTGGGAAAGCATTGCTCATTTTTATTTATAGACATAATTAGGTAGGACCACACCTCTTTGTCTTAATTAGTTTAGCCTAAGGAAACGACAAAAGCTAATAAATGAAAAGATTAAGCATGCCACAAGTCGGCCACCCACAACCTTAGTACACTTAGGAAGATAGAATATTAGGGGCATAACCTACCCTTCCCCTTTAGAAAGGCATTGCCCTCAATGCTTAGCAATTCTGGATGCTTCTGCATGAACTGTTCATCTTCCCATGTTGCATCTTCAGCTGGCAAATTATTCCACTTGATTAAGAATTTAGAAATGGCTCGGTTTCACAATTGCTTCACTCATTTCTCAATGACTATCTTAGGTTCCATAATAAACTTACCTTCTTGATTTAACTCGGGCAATTCTAACTAGATTGGAAGTTTGTTACTGATTACTTTCTTCAGGGAAGAGACATGAAATATAGGATGAATTTTGGAAGAGGGTGGCAGTTCTAACTTATAAGCCACACTTCCAATCCGGTGGAGAACCCGTAAAATTTGGGTTCTATCTTGATGTTCTTATGTTGCTTAAGTGACCTTTGTTTGTAGGGTTGCAATCGAAGGAATACCCAATCTCCTTCCTCAAAATGCTTCTCACTTCGGTGTTGATCTGTGTGTTGTTTCATCCTATTTTGAGTCACAACTAAATTCTCCTTAAGAATTTAAACCATTTCTTGTTGGTGTTGAATATGATCCTCTATAGTAGGAGCTTTGGGATGACCTTGCAAATAAGTATTAGATGGTGGGGGTAGCCATAAAGACCCTCATCTTTGTTGCTGTGTGGAATGTGTTATACCACCATTCTGCATGCGAAAGCCATTTGCCTCATTGTGCTTGTTTTTTTGAGGCAAATTACCCTTCAAAACATTTATTCGCAATTTTTGTTTGACCATCTGATTTCAGATGATAATATGAACTATGTGCTAGTTTTGTGCCCCATGTCGCAAATAAGTCAGTCCAAAATATGCTAGTGAAGATAGGTCATGATCACTCAATGATTTTGGGAATGCTGTGGAGTTTTCGTACCTTTTCCATGAATACTTTTTCCATTGTCCTAGCTTGAAATGAATGGGAGAGTCCACAAAAATGTGCATATTTAGTGAGTCTATCCACAACCACTAATATCACATCCATATTATCCGAGTTTGGCAACCTTGTAATGAAGTCCTTTGATATTCCTCCCAACGTTGTGCTGGAATGGCTAAAGGTTGTAAGAGCCCCGAGGACTTTACCATTTATCCTTTTTTTGCTGACATACCAAACATTTGACCACAAATTTATTTACATCCCCCTTAAGACTTTGCCAAAAAAGTTCCTTCTTTGTATAGTGATAGGTCTTTAAAAACCCAAAATGTCCTATTGGTGAGTTGTGCATTTGAGACAAGATGCTAGCTTTCAATTGAGAATTTTCACACAAAAGAGCTTGTCTTTGTATTGTAAGGCATCTCCTTACCAAACATACTTATTTGAAGATGATTGGCCTTCTTGAAGTCGTTGAATGATCTTCCTTGTTGGACTGTCATGTTGCCACTCTATCTGTGCTACTTCTACCCATTTAGGCTGCAATAAAGAAATGACATAGATTGTTGCTTCTCTGTGTTTTGGTGAGCAAGGGCATCAACTGCAATATTCTCCCTGCCTTTTTTGTAAATAATTTCAAAGTTATACCCTAGCATCTTGGTGACCCATTTTTGTTGGTCCTTCCAAGATAATCATTGTTTCAAAAAATACTTTAGACTCTCATGATTTGTCTTGACTTTGAAATGCCTTCCCACGAGATATTGGCGCCATTGTTTGACTACATGAATGATAGATGACATTTACTTCTCGTATGTGGGCCTTAGCAATTTTTTTCCTTTAAGTTGTTGACTCTCAAATGCTTATGAACGCCCTTCTTGAATCAGTACCGCCCCAATGCCATGTCCGAAAGCATCACATTCCACCACAAATGTATTAAATAAGTTTGGGCTAGCAGCACAGGGGTGGAAGTAAGAGCTTTTAGTTGCTCAAATGATCGGGTGGCTGCCTCTGACCATGAAAAATAATCCTTCTTTAACATCCTATCAATCTCAAGAATCTGCCCAAAACTTTTGATATTTTTAGGTGATGCCCACTCTTTGACTACTACAATCTTCTTAGGGTCCACTTTCACACCTTCAAGTAATGCCACATGCCCTAAGCATTCCACTTCTTTCACCCCAAAGGCACATTTGATTTTTTTTTTCATAGAGTTGGTTATCTTCCAATACTCGTAATATCTTATCTACGTGTTGTAAATGTTCTTTCCATGTTTTATTGTAGATTAGTATGTCATCAAACAACACAAACACAAATTTTTGAAGAAATGGGTGAAAATTGAATGCACGAGGCTCTAAAAAGTTGATGGAGCATTGGTGAGACCATATGGGATAAGAATTTATAATGACTCTCATGTGTCCTAAAGGTAGCCTTGTACATCCTCCTTTACTTGAATTTGATGATAACCTGAACACAAATTTAACTTAGTTAAAAAAAAATCATTTAACTCATCCAATAATTCATCAATGATAGGAATAGGAAACTTATTTTTGAGAGTGAGCTTATTGAGTTCCCTGTAATTTGGGTACATTCTCCATGACTCGTCCTTCATTTTAACCATAACCAATGGAGATAAATATGCATTTTTCCTGGAGCGAATAATTCATGAGTCAAACATTTCCTTGACCGATGTTTTGACTTTTAAGTTTTGTTCATAAGTGTAGTAGTAAGGTCTAATGTAGGGAGGAATGCTTTGTGGAATCAATTGAGGGGTATGATCTTGATCTCTAATTGGAGGTAGGTCCTTTGGTTTTTGAAAAAACTGTTCTGTAATGTCCCTTTTTCTAGATTAAAATAATTAGTAATATTATTTAAGTTGGGCCCTGACATTTCGACTCTTTTGGGAAATTTAATAATAATAATATTATTAAAATAAAAAGTATTTTTAAATATATTAAACTTAATAATATGACTAAATGGCCAAAAAATAATGCGAACAACTTATGTTTTATTATTAAAATAAAGTTTGGAGTTTGAGTGGAAAAGGGTATAAAAAGAAGTGAATATCTCTAATTTTGGCATCTGTGTCATTTTTATAAATCAAAATTATGAGTTTGAGCAGCTTGCTTGACTTTTAACCGTAGAAGACGAAACCCTTCTTTGGTATTTTGAAGTTGAGGACGAAAACCTTCAACCTTCAGTGGGGTGACTTCATTTAAGGGGTCATATTTGGTAGAATTGAGCAGTTGTGGCATCTAGCTACCATTCCAAGTGGAACGTAGTAGTGGGACAGCAATTGAAAGGGCAACACAATAGTTTTTGGGGCAACAATCCTTGTTTGGAGCCCTAGCAGGGATAACACCTTGATTTGGTGCCCTCTCTTAGGGCAACGAACCCCTTGGGGGGTTTCAAAGTGTAGTTTTAATGTCATTTGGATGCCTATTTTGATGTTTGATCACACATTCATACAATTGGTATTTTTGTTGTAATTTCGAGCTATATATTTGATTCAAAAATTCAGATTTTATATGGCTGTACTTATTTTAATTTTTGCAAAGGTTTGTGGCAATTAAATATTGAATTTTAATCTAAAATAAGGGTTTCTAGAATTTTGAATTTTTCTGTGGTTAGGGTTTGATAAAAAAATTAGAATCTGCATTTTATTGTCAAGCCTAAGTGTTCTAGTCAATCTTGTCTTTGGTCACTTAGCTTTCTTTAGCTTAAGCCTACAACTTATTCGTGTGGATCACTATCTCTCATGATTGATCATTCCAAATCCATATGGAGGAGGAATCTTAAAATCCTTAAAAACATTCAAAAGCCAAATCATTTAACAAAAGAGAATGATACAAAAGACAAAAACCTTCAATATTCTTAAAAGTCAAATCACATTAAAAGATGTGATTCAAAGCACATCTCCTTTTTCTAATCGAAGATCAAACTCCACAGTTGGCCTCACGATAGAGCCGAGGTCCATTGGGGTGTGGTAGGCTAGTGGATTAGAAAAGGAGAACAAAAATAAATCTTTTAGTGCTACCTTGGCATTGAAAGAAAATCAGCTACATTGCAGGCAAGTGTGAAGGATGTGATAAGGACCTGGGAAATGTGTGATGAATGGTGTAGTAGAACCAAGGAAACTAAGTTGATAGCCACTTAAGCAAAAAACACCTTCAGAAAATTAGGGGAAAGGATTCTCCAATTTTTAGGGTAAAATAGGGAGAAAAAATAGTTTTGCAAGGATTTGGAAAGGAATTTTTGGTTAATGCCAAATTTTTGAGTGTTCAATAAAGTAGAGTTGATAAAAATATCTCTAAGGCATTAAAAAAGGAAAAGCTTTTGGATCACAGCTTTATGACAACATAGAATATGGAAGGATTGTTGCCAATTGAGAAGGTTATGAGGTGGAGTTCTCGGAAAATTTTGTTGGGAGGCATGCACAGGAAATACGGGCTTCATAGGTCACTAATGTTGGTTTCCAGCTTGCTGGAATTTTCAGATTAGACCACCATCAGATCTCTTTTGGTATTAGAGGTGTTGAAGGCATCTCAACAAATTCTAATTCGGCAAAGGTGAACACTTTGGTGATAGCCTAAGGTATGACAAGGATGATCATATTTCAAATTTATTGCTTCCTACTATGTCATTGCATAAAGCTTGTCATCATGGGCAACATGTAAAAAATGGTGATAATATGAACATGTCGAGTAGCAAGGGGCACATAGATCCTTTCATACAAGTTCCAAATGGTGTGTACATAAAAAAGTGGGATCCAAGTGATCATTTGAGCTAAAAAGATGATCACTCTTTGGAACCAAGTTCTACACTTGAAGACAAAGCTATGGAGAAAGTCACCATTGTCGGGACAACGAGATATTGAATGTGGGAAGGTGGTAAGTGCAATATATGTTATTTGGTTGTTGTTCAAGGTCCTATGATTCAACAATGCATGGTTTTGCTAGAATCAAGCTACATACAAATTTGCCACCCCAGGATGTGTGAAGAAGTCAAGGAGGATAAGCGTCTACAAAATGGCTTAACCATTCTAATTGTAGCCCTGCTATTATCTACGTTTCCAGCTTGCCCAACATTTTGTTGGCAACCATACCAGTGGTTCCTAGCAAAAAGTTGAGTGTTTTTCAGTTTGTCGCTGTTGTTGAAATGTTTTTAGTCAAAATATGATTGTTTTCAGCTTCTAGATTACTGCCATTGATGTATTTTATGAAGGATTTTCAGTATGGCATCTGCTGTACCATTCTTTTGTCTACTACCAGTGACAGTTTCAGCCCCCTTTACCCTTTTATGACAGCCATAAAAGGATTTTTAGTCACATGGTGGAAGAATTTCTAGCCTACTGTCAATGCTAAGGCATGTACAATAAGTACAAATTGGTTTCCAGCCACTACATGTCTGATTTTGAGGAAGAATATGCAATGCTACAACCGTGCTTGGGGCAGCATGAATGAACCTTTGAAAGTCCATCATATGAATGGAAGATATGGGGAAAATGCAAGCAATGGAAGAGAGTTGGGCAACATGTCTATGAGGCATGATGAAGAGGTTGAAGGAGTGATGTTGGAAGCTCTTGCTTTCTGTAATGTGTGTGTTCTATGTGCAAGTCCAACAATGGAGAAGATAGAAAAGAAAAGGGATGAGTGTGGTTCAATCCAGCATGCTCATAGGTATGAGAATCGAAGTGAACAAATAAAACAAGATGATAGATTGGTAGCGACAGTTGAAGAGATAGTTGATAAGGATATGACAACAATAGAGAATAGTCTTCAAGTCATTATGGAGACGAGAGAGTGGGAAAGTGAGTGTACAAGGATGTTCCCAAAAAGACATACAAGAGGAAGTTGCAACCGCTGGGAGATATAAAGGTTGTTCAGGGGAAGCCTTTGCATGCATTTGAGAAGTGGTTGTTTCTTGATCACAACTATCTCCAATTCTTGGTAGATCAGGGATATGAGGTTATGGCAGTTTATATGGCTTTGGAGAATGCAATATCAAGCATAAAAATAGAAAAGTGGAGTCAACTTAGAAGGGAGGTAGACAGTATGAAGGAGAAAGAAGACAAAGATGAGATAGAGCAGTTGAGTTTGTTATCAGCTCAAGCTAATGAGGAAGAGTATGGTGTTGCAGCTGGTGCTGATGGGATGGAGGAGAGGCTTCTCCAAGTATTAGAAGCACATGGTGACGAATATGGAAACAATGACGAGGTGATATCATCATATGACAACAGGAGCATACCCAGGACAACTATGGGCCTGATTTCCAACACTAATGTTGTTGTCATCAGTATTATTAGTCATCACATCACTACATGGGCACTCACACAAGTAATTTTGCAGGGGTTTCTAGTCACGGGAAAAAGTATTTTCCCATTGGTGATGACTAATGGAGAGCTTACATTCATGGCTACCTACTGTGTCTACATCGATCGCATTATTGAATTTTGCATGGGTTTGTCATATTTATAGCTGTTACATCATATCTATATTGCTGGTCTTAATATTTACAGTCATGAACAACTGTACATTTGTGCAATTTGAGAGGGTTTCCTTGCATGGTAATGTTAGTGGAGGGGTCTTATTATGGAAGACAGTCATCCCAACCATCCTAGTGCTGATTTGGATGGAATTCCAAGTGACTTGTGGCTATTATGCCTTGTTTCCAGCGTACATGCAAGCTGGGTTGTGCCATGAATTGGAGGGATCAGCCCATAGTAACATTATGGGACCCATTGGAGCTCAAGGCTATAGTCATGAAACAAGTGTTTAGGATCCTTCATCATATGAGAAGAGCAGATGGGTACAACAGAAACACAGTGGTGAGCCCTTGGGACAGCCTTTGGCCTTAAGGAAATGTATGGAAGATGTTCTCATACCATGGATATAAGACTTCATCAAAGGGGAGCATATAGATGTGGGTAATGGATGGAGTAGACCCCGTGATAATTGTTGGCAGATGTACCACTTGATAGCTATGGGACAACAAAAACACAATGGGGAGAGCATATGGCAGCTTCGGTCTTGTGGGAGTTTGTGGGTGCCTTGAGACAAACAAATTTTGGAGGATCATCTTGTGGATGAATCACATTCATTATCCATTTGGGATATTAGAGATATATCACACTATGTTTTTTGGTAGGAGTTATCCCACTTGACAGGTATAGGGTCCAGGCTCTACGGGCGCTATAGCATGACCTATCACTTTGGCACAATGATACTTGAACATAGGAGGTTGCAATTGCTTGATGGCAAACAATTTTGGGAAGGGCGGGCTGTAATGTCCTCTTTTTTAGATTAAAATAATTAATAATATTATTTAAGTTGGGCCCGGTCATAATATAAAAAGTATTCTTAAATACTTTAAAGTAAACTTAATAATATGACAAAGTGGCCAAAAAGTAATGTCGGCAACTTATGTTTTATTATTAAAATAAAGTAAGTTTGGAGTTTGAGTGGAAAAGGTATAAAAGGAAGTGGAGATTTCTAATTTTGGCATCTATGTCATTTTCATAAATCAAAATTATGAGTTTGAGCAGCTTGCTTGACTTTTGATCTTAGAAGACAAAACCCTTTGGTATTCTGAAGTTGAGGACGAAAACCTTCAACCTTCAGCGAGGTGACTTCATTTCAGGGGTTATATTGGGCAAAATTGAGCAATTTGTGGTGTCTAGCTACCATTCCAGGTGGAACACAGTAGTGGGACAACAGTTGAAAGGGTGGCCCAACAATTTTTGGGGCAACAAACCTTATTTGGAGCCTTAGCAAGGGCAACGACCTGATTTGGTGCCCTCTCCTAGGGCAACGAACCTTTGGGAGGTTTCAAAGTGTAGTTTTGAGGCCATTTGGATGCCTATTTTGATGTTTGATCACACATTCATACAACTGGTATCTTTGTTGTAATTTTCAGCTATATATTTGATTTAAAAATTCAGATTTTGAGGTATTTTATGTCGCTGTACTTTTTCTTAATTTTTGGAAGGGTTTGTAGCAATTAAATATTGAATTTTGATTTAAAATAAGTGTTTTCAGAATTCTGAAATTTTTTGTGATTAGGATTTGATTAAAAAAATAGAAAATTGCATTTTATTTCAAGGGTTTACAGTGATTTCCAAAATTGCTAAATTCTGCCCTAAAAAGGACATTTCATGTTGATTGTGTTGAATGATCTCTTGACGTTATGGTGGATCGTGAGTTTCGACATCATGTGCTTTGAAGAAATGTAGTTGTGCCACTATGTTGGAAGATCCTTTCATATGCGATTTCTCCATCCTATGAGAATTGATAATTTGGTTTGGTGGTGATTGTATTGTTCCCTTTGTATTGAAAGCTATGAATAAATCTTGAAAATTGAAGGACATTGTTCCAACCTGTAATGTCCCCATTTTTAATCTAGACCCTCATGGGACCCTAAGCCCATTCTTGTTTCCAATGGCTAAGGGTAGAGGAAGGAAAGGGAGCATTGTGGGCCACTTATGAGGAGTTGATAATAGAAAAGGTACTTTATATTTCTAATTTTGAGTTGAGTTATGAAAAAACACTTTATGTTTCTATTTCACTTAAGTGGTGGGGTTTATAGGTTTTTGGCACCTAAGGCCTAAAGTGAAATTAAGAGGATCTTTTAATATTTTAAAAAGGTAACTCTTCCCTCCAATTTTGGGTGCTACATTTGGAGGAATGACATTTAAAAGCAAGTAATGATTCATTTGAAGATTATGCATAATTGGATAATGGAATTATTGATCAAGTATGTTAAGTTTGGTTTCCACCTTTTGAGGACGAAAACTTTCAATAAGTGTTTTAGGTTTGGGGACAAAAACCTTCATTCCTTTTACTTGGACAACTCTATTCAAGGGTTGTAAGTGAGCTTCAAATTGCATGTGTTCATACAAGTGGATCTACAAAGGTGTTTTGAAACACCACCTATTTCTGGAAATTTGAGTGAACCTAGTGTTTGAGGAGGAAAATGTTGGAAACTAGGGTTTTCAGAATTTTAAAGCAAGTTTTGGTGGCCTTCCCATGGAAAGAAAATTTTGATATTAATTTTATCGGATAGTTACTAATTTTGTAGTCAGTTTGAGCTCTTATTTGCATCCTAATTCCAAGTATTGAGGGAGTTACGAATTTTTAAAGTTTCACCCTGTTTGTAGGAAATAATAATTATTGTGAGTAGTGAATTGTTTGGGAAAGGCTGATTTGCAGGTTTCTATCTTAGGTGATTTGTGTTGGAGTGGTTTTGTAGGGTTATTAGGGTCATTCAATGCCCTAAAATATTCATAAATTATTTTTGCAATTTTGGTACTTGGGCGACTTGTTTGGCAAGCTCTGGAAGGTGATTTGGTGAGAGAAAACCAAGGGAAATTTTTCAGATTTGCTCCAATTTTATTGAGGTGTGACGAACCACTTGAAGAGTTTTTTGAGGTATTTAAAAGCTGGCAAGTACAACTGCACCTTCAAGAAAAATTCAGAACATTTTTGTGAGGTATTTTCGGCAAATTGTCATATTATTGGACCTAAAAAAGTACTCAATTCTCTAAATAATTTTCAGCGTCTTGTGGGTTTATTTGGATGCTCTTAGATTGAAGATCATACAATTTTCTAGCTAGGGTTTGGCTGGTTATTTTTTTTCAGATTTCAGTTTGGTACTTGGTTTGGCTAGGGTTTGTTGGAAAACCCTCTTTTTTGGTTGCCGTCCCCATTTTGGGACATTACAGTGGTATCAGAGCCATATCTTGGCCATTTTGTGGGATTCAGAACAAAGACAGGGAAGGATGAAAGGTAATACACAAGCCCAGGATCGTGAGGACCAACCTTTAATTCATTGGGATCTCATGGACGATTATAATGAGTTCTTGACTCTTGCACCTATATACCGCAGGGGAAGGAGCTTCGAAGTTTGGCTAGGCTTGAGGTATGGTAAGAGACACTATGGGTATATGGATACGCAGGATGATTTGGGGAAGATAATTTTTCCAACTTTTGATGGTAATCTAGGTAATTCGGTAAGAGTTTGGGTTGATTTGATGATAGAGTACCTTGACTTGAAGCCTAGAGGTCGAAAGGAGGCAATCATTTTTGTTATTCAGCATTTGGATGGAACTGCACATAAGTGGTGGTATCAAGAAAGAATGACAAAAGCCTGGCTTGATGAGAACACATGAAGATTTGTTGAAGGAGATAATCGAGAAGTTTGAAAGGAAGGAGGAATTGATCAAGCCTATATCATCAAAAACACATGATAAAACACTTCAATCAAAGGAAATGCAGCCATTGAAACAAGTGGCAGTATTGGATTTCCAATTGTACAAGGGGCAGCCACTTCATGAGCTTGCCAAGGTCCAAAAATCAATCAAACCAAGCCCCTTTATGAGGTACAAACAGTTGGCAATTAATTCAGAAAAATTGAAGAAATTAGTGGCCAAATAAGCTGATTTTGAAAGGCAGCCACTTAATGAAGAGACCTTTGTGATTGAGAGTAAAAAAGAGGCCATTAATGGGCCCAAAGAAACAAGCAATCTGCTGAAGTTAAGAACAAAAAATTTAGAAGAGTCAAAGACACACGAAAAGAGCATAGGACGACAGTCATCTAAGGAAAAAAGAAATTGAAAATGGAGGGCGAATGCATCAAAAGGACATTGTAGAAAGGTATTACTTGCCACAACCAGAATTTGTCTTTAAGGCTCTTGAGGGGAAAGACAAATTGCACTTTTTATTATTTTGAGATTGCCATCTAATGCATCATTTCAAGAGGTAGTCGGTCCGCCAAGTAGCAATCTTTATTGAGCAAAGCAATTTGCATGTTTAGAGGCATACAAAAAGTTACTTGAAATTGGGGCGCTTGAACAACTTCTTCCTATTGATGATCCCGAGGAGGAGGAAATTGTAAACTCAAAGAATAAAAGCACCACAGGTGCAGGCACAACAAAGGGGAAGGAACTGCATATAGCATCAAAAGCAAAAGTTTTATCTGGAGGTCGGGGTGGAGAACTCAATGGAATAACGTTGCAAGTCTACAAATTGGTTTTCACTTCACAAGACAATGACAAGGGGACATAATCAGACTTTATTCTATTGATTGAAGCAAAATTAGATAACGATTTTGCAGAGATTGATCTTCATTTAACAGGAGGTAGAGTTGTTAGATCAAGATTCATGCCATATGGAAAATTGCATTTGAACTCAATTTAGATCGGTGATGCCAAGGCTTTTCATGAAATAATTTTCAATGGGATAGTCAACAAAACAACTCTACGGACTAAGAAAAAAAATGGAGACATGGACAAAAGAATGAGGCAACATCAGGTTACCCAGAAATAGCTATGAATACATTTGAGAGAACGCAGTGCGGTGAAGATTTTATGAAACCTGACACGGAAACATACAATTGGGTTATTGAAGCGCACAGTAGAGCAAGTTCTGGTGATAGGTGCCAAGAAGTCATTGAGTTGGTTGGACATATGGTTGAAGACTATAAACGTGTGCAACTGAATGTGAAGACTTATGTGTTGTTGGCAGATTGCCTCACAAAGTATTGGTCGTAAATGAAGCAATAAGGCATTTCCATGCACTTAAGTGTCATCTAGGAGTAATGAAAGTCCTTCACAATGATGGAAAGCATGGAGACCCCTTTCTATTTATCTTCGTGCACTGTGTCATGAAGGAAGAGTTGTTGAACTACTTGAAGCCGTGGAAGTAATGGCAAGCGACAATCAATCCATTTCACCAAGAGCCATGATTGTAAATAGAAAAGGTCGTACTCTAGTCAATTCTTGGATTGAACCATGTCAACAAGAAGCTGAACTCGGCTTTGAAGTGGATTACATAGCCAAATATATTGTAGAGGGGGGGGGATTAACAGGTGAGTCTACAGATGGAAATAGACACAAGCTTTATCAGAGAGTGCAAAAAAGGAGGATAAACAGATCATGCGGTCAGCTGCTTTGGCTTCCACCAATTCCGAATGTGGAAGATGAGGTGGATGATGAACTTGATGAGTTAGTATCACGACTACAAGTGAGCTATGCAAATGACCACACCGAATATTGGAGGTGTTGTTTTAGGCGCTTTATAGGTGAAATTGTGGAGGATGGCAAACAAGTACAAGGAGGATTTGCAGGTTTTGTGCTTTCAGAAGTTAATCTCAAGGAGGCAGCTACATAATCAAAAGTGCGAAGAGACAATGAGGATAAGGATGAAGGTGACACGGATGGTGTTGAAGAGGAACCAAATGAGCCACCACCTGAGCTGATTAGTCTTCGACTAGTCGATGATGGACATATTCAAAAAGTATCGCCAAAAAAAGAATCTCCAAAAGAGACCGATCAGTTATGGGAAGATCTAGATGAAGATTGGTTTCTCAAAGCGACAACAGAGGAAATATGTAAATATCTTAAGTACCAAATGGGGTTTGACGATTCAGAGATGTATACTATTGAAGATGCTTGGGAATGGACATGGGCGAAGGAACATATAGCTAAAGTTCCAGAGAGATGGACACAGGGGAAAGAAGTTGAAATAACAATGCAACTAATGGAGAAGGTCATTGAAGTAGGTGGCACTCCCACGATTGGAGATTGTGCTATGGTATTACGGGCAGCCATAAGAGCTCCACTTCCTACAGCCATGGTGTAAATTTTATGAAGAGCACATAGTCTTCAATATGTTTTTGGCAGTCCACTATATGATGAATTGATTACTCTTTGTATGGATCTTTGTGAACAAGATGCAACTATTACCATTCCGGAAAGTTCTGAATTTATTTTGATATATTCATGTTCCTTACTCCATGCAAAGAACATCTTATCTTGCACATGGCAGCCAAGTAAGAAAGCTGAAAAAAATGGTATGAAGTCTGATTTTTGTTGCTCAGAAATTTCTGAGTCAAAGGGGCAATTCCAGCCACTTAATTGGATCACAAAATCACACTCTCCAAGCATGCTACAGTTCCTAAAAGGAATTGAATTCTGAAATTGATCACTCAGAAAATTCTGAGTTGGAATGGCAAGTACAGCAGCCTTATGAGGATACAAGTCTGAATTTTCTTGGTAAATCCCATCTCTTAACATATTCTAGAAACACTCATGGATGGATGCACTCATGGCATGACAAAGAATGGGAAGGTAGGGAAAAAGCACAACACTATTTCTTATTCGAAATAGAACTTTGGTTTGATGCATATGGAGTCTTTCAAATGCATGAATGGATTGGTATAAAGAGGCCAATGAAGGGCCATATGGCACACATGATGGGGAATTCCCAAGGATAATGCATCTATATGATGCTTTCCTCCAAGATACGTTTCCAAGAGAGTTCATTGTTTTTTCATCTTTGGAAAATCTTCCATGGCAAGTAGGAGCCACTGAAGGTTCATTGGGGGAGGGTCACTTGAGTATGCAAGCAAGAAATGAGGTGCAAGGGAACTTTTCCAACCGGGGCAGCAAGGTAATAACTCATGTATATATTTTCTTTTACCTCATTTGGCTATATATTGACCTCCTTGAAGATATCAAGGAAAGGAGATTGCTCATCCACCACTTGGTATTGAAAGGGATGGTTGATTGGGAGCATATGGAGCCTTTGGAAGGCTATGAGGACACTTCTAGCATGTGGGGGCAGCCCCCAAAGCACAGGGATAGCAGTATGAAGGAACCAATTGAGGGTTCTTTTCCTTGGGAGGGAATCACTAGTGGACATTGCATCATAAGGTATGTTGGGACACCTCTTTGGATATTGTAATTGCTTGAGGACAAACAATTTTGGGTGGAGATGACTGTAATGTCCCCATTTTTGATCTCGACCCTCATGTGACCCTTAGCCCATTCTTGTTTTCAATGGCTAAGGGTAGAGAAAGGAAAGGGAGCATTGTGGGCCACTTATGAGGAGTTGGTAATAGAAAAAGTACTTTATATTTCTAATTTTGAGTTGAGTTATGAAAAAACACTTTATGTTTCTATTTCACTTAAGTGGTGGGGTTTATAGGTCTTGGGCACTTAAGGCCTAAAGTGAAATTAAGAGGATCTTTTAATATTTTAAAAAGAAAGGTAAGTATTCCCTCCAATTTTGGGTGCTACATTTGGAGGAATGACATTCAAAGGCAAGTAAGGATTCATTTGAAGATTATGCATAAATGGATATTGGAATTATTGATCAAGTATGTCAAACTTGGTTTCCACCTCTTGAAGACGAAAACTTTCAAAAAGTGTCTTAGGTTTGGGGACAAAAACCTCCATTCCTTTTACTTGGGCAACTCTATTCAAGGGTTGTAGCTGAGCTTCAAATTGCATGTGTTCATGCAAGTGGATCTACAAAGGTGTTTTGAAAACCACCTACTTCTGAAAATTCGAGTGAACTTAGGGTTTGAAGAGCAAAATTCTGGAAACTAGGGTTTTCATAATTTTAAAGCAAGTTTTGGTGGCCTTCCAATGGAAGGAAAATTTTGATTTTTTTTTTGGATAGTAATTTTGTGGTCAGTTTGAGCTCTTATTTGCATCATAATTCCAAGTAGTGAGGGAGTTATGAATTTTTGAAGTTTCAGCGTGTTTGTAGGAAATAATAATTATTGTGGGCAGCGAATTGTTTGGGAAACGCTGATTTGCAAGTTTCTATCTTAGGCGATTTGTGTTGGAGTGGTTTTGTAGGGTTTTTAGGGTCATTCAATGCCTTAAAATATTCAAAAATTATTTTTGCAATTTTGGCACTTGGATGACTTGTTTGGCAAGCTCCGAAAGGTGATTTGGTGAGAGAAAACCAAGGGAAAATTTTCAGATTTGCTCTTATTTTATTGAGGTGTGGCGAACCTATTGGAGAGTTTTTCGAGGCATTTAAGGGCTAGAAAATATAATTGTACTTTCAAAGAAAATTCATAATATATTTGTGAGGTATTTTTAGTAAATTGTCATGTTATTGGACCGCTAAAAAGGTACTCAATTCTCTAAATAATTTTCAGCTTCTTGTGGATTTATTTGAATGCGTTTAGATTGAATATTATACATTTTTTCAGCTAGGGTTTGGCTGGTTATTTATTTTCAGATTTCAGTTTGGTATTTGGTTTGGCTAGGGTTTGTTGGATAACCCTCTTTTTTGGTTGCCGTCCCAATTTGTGGACATTATAAAACTGTATAAGCCATTGTATTCCCAAAACTACATCTGTGCTGCCAATTTGAATGGCAAGCATTACCAAATCCAACTAATAGTCTTGATATGATAGACACTTACCACCAAAAGAGTGGTGCTTTCCATTGGCTATCATGACTTGAAATTAGAGACTGGATACACAAAGCAGTTGAGCTCATAAGCTAATCTTCTATCAACGAAGTTGTGTGTGCTACATGTATCAACCAAAATTGTTGCCTTTTTCTTGATATAACCCACCTCTTTGAGTGTTTGCAGTGTGCGTATCTCATTCAATGCAGGTAGAGAGATGGTAGGGATTTATTCCTCCTCAGACATGCTCATGCTCTACAACTGGTTCCTCCATTTCTACTTCTTCCTATTCCATAACCTCATTCTTAATTCATTAGTCTTTCTCACCATTGACATACTTATGACCTCTAGACCATTTTCTATCACAATGCCAATATAGACCCTTTTCTCTTTTTTTCGCCCTTTGTCAAGGAGAGAGCTTAGTCATTTGCCGTGGGTTAAAAGAGTTAATCACTTTTTTGTCAACAATATTAGTCGCATTTCTATCTCTCCACTTGTAGTTTGACCTTGCGTGAATCTTTTGGTGGTAGTGTTTTGTTGCTCAATGAGTAGTGCTTGCTGCATAGCTTTCCTAACCGTACAAGGTTCCAACAAATGAACGTTGTGCTTAATTCAGTCATTAAGTCCATTGATGTAAAATTGTAGCCTTTGATAAGTTGTCACATCTTGAGTTTGTATTTCCAATCTCATATGCTTAGCATTATTTTCAGCTATGGATCTTGTTTGTTTTAGATTCATCAATGGGGTGAAATACCTTCCCTTCCATGGCTTAGCATTATTTTCAACTAAGCACCCGACCTTGCGTGTCACTCATTATCCACTGGTACCATTGATAAGGTTCATATTCTAAATGTAGTGAGGCTATGCCAACCATTGCAATCTATGATATATCGTGAAGCTTAAAATACTATTCCACAAGACTTTTCCACAAAGTTACATCTGTACCGTCAAACTTGTAGATGTTTATTTTTGGTAGGTTCAATTTTGGACCTTGAAAAGGCTGCCCTATCCTTTGGTTTGGTCTGTTTGAGTTGTGACCTCCAGGGTGGTTTGGCTGTGTATGAATGGTTGGCATTGGCCCAGATCCTTGGTGATGGTTGTTTTGTGGATATTCTTCTAATAATGAAAGTGACATAATCAAGAACATAAATGAAGGAATTTACACTAGAAGAATGATGGTAAGTGAATATGAACAAGTTAATTTATCTTTGTTATCCAAAATTTAGCCTAGAAATTAGCTTTATACTATCCTTAGGTCTAGTAAAGAAAGTATTTTTCTCTCAATGTGAAATTATGATTCTAGTGTTTTTCGATGTGGAAGCCCCCTTTTTGAAAAATTGTTTGAAAAATGTTTATATAGTCATATATTTGAAATTACATTTAATGGGGATCATTAGGGACATATAATGGCATTCCTATATATTTTGATTTTAAAAATTAGTTGTTATTTGGTGGGAAGACATGATAGGGGGTAAGGACACTAGATTGGTGTGCTATAGTACCCTAGGGTGCTCTTGTATAATGGATCATTTAATCATTATTAGTGTTAGGTATGACATAAAATATGTATAATATTTATAATAATAGTTATGAGTAAATTTAGGGGTCATTTATTAGCTTATAAGAGTATGCAATGTGGTTGAAAGTGATCAAAAAATGGCCTTGAGATAGGTCTAGAGCTAAGTGTGTAAGAGAGTGGTCAAAAGTGCATGAGTTTATTTTAAATGTTAATTTATATGTCTAAATTTACTCCCCTTATATTATATTAATGCAACAAATCAAAAATACTATATTAAAATGAAAAAGAGTTTGTACTTGAATTTACCTGTGAAAAGGAGTTAAACTCACATTTAAAGCTATTACAAATGGATCAAACAAATTATCCCTGGTAAAAGTTACCCCTTTTCCACATCCCAATGAAATGTTTCCTTTGACTTTCGATGGTGGACAATCAAGAGCCATTGGAATCAGTGGTTGTAAAAGAGTCCTTTGATCCAAAAGGCGGAAAGCATGACATGGCTATTGATGTAGTTTTTTTCTGAGCTCTATATTTGTGATTAGGTTGGGGAGGAAAGTCCCCGGTGCGAGTGGTAACCATAAAAATTAAAACACGAGCTATATTTGATTCTGATGTTCCTCCTTTGACCAAAATTTGACCATCAATTGCATAAATGTAGTCGGCCTCAAATCTTAAAACATAAAAAATAGACCCTTTTCTACTCATGGATTTTCTGAAAATGCAAAAGAACTTAACATTCGGAAAATTGCGACCTGTAGAGCGAATTTATGAAAAACATTAAAATCACTACAACTCAGTGAAAAATAATCACAAAAAGTTAAAAATTGGATTGTAACTTCCTTATGTAAATCTCCACCTTCCCTAAGAAAATCATTGAGAACTTCGCAATGGTTTGCGAGATATGGCGAAAAAAATCATTTGCCAAAATTGCTGGTTTGATACAACTTTTTATGATATTTTGTTAAGATAAATATAAAAAACTCTCAAACGTAAGGCCACTTTGAGGGGGGACCTCCATAAATTAGAATAATAAAGGAATGAATTTTGTAATAAACTTATGATGATTTGGGAGAGCCTTGCTCATCATTATTTATAGACGTAATTAGGTAGGTGAAATGTCCCCTTTTCTAGATTAAGATAATTAATAATATTATTTAAGTTGGGCCCGGTCATTTCTAATCTTTGAACAACTTAATAATTAATAATATTAATATTAAAATAAAAAGTATTTTTAAATATTTAAAATAATAATATGACTAAGCCAAAAAATTAAATATTGTTGGCTACTTATGTTTAATTTTAAATTAAAGGGGACTTTGGAGTTTGAATTGGGAAAAATGTATAAAAAGAGAGAGAGATTCATTTTTCGAAATCCATGGTCATCTATCTATTGATTTCTTTGATGTTAAGCACATTTGCTTGTACATTCAGCTATTGGGGATGGAAACTCTCATTGGCTTTCAATATTTGAGGACGAAAACTCTCAATACTCAGTTGGTAACTTCATTCAGGGTCATGTTTGGATATAAATTCATCTTTTCAGGCACAAGGGTCACTTGTGAGGGTGGCAAATCAGTTTGGGCAGCTTTGAAGGTTGGCAAATCAGTTTTGACAGCTTTGGGTGTTGGACGAATCAATTTGGAAGCCTTGGAAGGCTAGGCGTAGCAATAGGGCAGCATTTGGAGGGTGAACACAACAATTATAGGCCATTTGGAGTGTGGCGACTTGCTTAGAGGCACTGTCATTCATTTTGGGCATTGTTTGGTGGGTGAAAAATTTAGTTTCTTCCCTCATATATTCATTAATATTTTTACAATTTTTAGGACGCAATTCATTCAAAAATTCGGCTTGTGCCAAATAAATATATTGAAGTTCCTTGACTTTTATGAGTGTTTCTAAGAGGTTTGGAATTTATTTTATGCTTAATTAGCTCCTTTCATAATTTTGTAATTTTTGGGTTAGGGTTTCAATAAAAAATAGAATTTTGTATTTTCATTTTAAGGGTTTGCTATAAATTCCAGAATTGTCTAATTTGGTTTTAAATGGGACAATATAGTGGTATCTATTGTCTCGAAAAATATCACTCATTTTTGGGACATGTGAACTATTTTGGTTCAACAGACCAAAATAGTTTCTTCCCTTCTTGAAATTTGTTCTGAGCTTTCAAATTCCTCATTTTTCATGCTTTTTCAGTAGAGGGACTAGTAGGTTCAAAGGGTTCAACGGGTTCAAGGTTCAACATTGTCGGCAAGCTTCAAAGAGTCAAACGCTTTGTCAAAGTTCATCAAGTTCAATCGCTTCACGGTTCAACGGTTCAAAGGAGTGCCCGAAAGGAAAAACCCTGAGAGTGGAAGCTGCCAAGTGTCACCTGCCGGGACACATTATAATTTGTTTATAAAAACAGTGGAACGCGCCACGTGTCCCTTGTAAAACTCAACGGAGCGCGCCAAGTGTCTGCCTCCGCGTTTCGAGTTTCTTATAAGCTTCAAAGCTTCTTTTAATAAGCTTCTCTCGGAGTTCCGCGGAGGGCGCCAAGTGGCAACGGCGGAAGGTTTCAATATGTTTTTTCTAAATGCAGTGGAAGTCGCCACGTGTCCCTTGAAAAACTCGACGGAAGCCGACGAGTGTCAATGGCTGTAGTTTCTTCTTTTGGTTTCGTTATTGAGCAAGGACTGTGGTGGGCCCCGGGTGAGTTGCTAAAATGAGAGGATGCTGCCAAGTGTCATTTGCTGAGACCCATTACAACTTGTTTCTAAAAAACAACGGATTGTGCCACGTGTCCCGTTATAATTCAGCGGAGCGCGACAAGTGTCTATATCTGCGTGAATCCAAATGAGTTTCGAATGTTTCTACAGTGTTTCTAAAGCTTAGCGGAAGCTGCCATGTGTCATATTTTGCAGGACTCTCAAAAGATATCTAAAGTTTCTATAAGTTAAGCAGATGCTGCCAAGTGTCCTCGCCTGTTTCACAGCGGAAAACACCACGTGTCACTTGTTAAGATCAGCAGAAAGCGGTCAAAGCAAGCGAGAAAGACCCGAAGGAATTGCTAAGGAAGATGACAGGTCCGCAGTCGTCAAATTCAAGGCAACCAACTAGCCGTTGGCTTTCAAATGATGACGGACCCGAAGACGCCAAATTTGCGGCAATAAATTATCCATTGATCTTTGCAGGCTTAAGCGTGGACTCGAATGCTTTCAAAGGCATTCAAAGACCTTCAGGCGAAAGGAAGAACTGCAGAGAGGAGAAACCAAAAGAACCAGAAAGGGAAAAAGATAGCTCGAGGGCTCAAATTGTAGCAGGAAAGAAGAAAGACCGGAAATATCTACGCAGTAATTATTTCAGTAAGTGGAATAGTTCACCAGGTAGATATTTGAGCCTGCAAATATTAAAGGTGTGGCCTGTTTGTCTCCTTTGGGGTAAAGGTGAGGTGGACAGCTGCGCAGACATCAGGTGACAGACCAGATGACTCAGGCCCAGGAGAAGACATTCGAAGATGAATCAACACGCCACAGTTAAGGCGGCCACCCTGTTCCAGCATAGCCTTCTTTGACAAAATTGAAAATACATTCAATGCTTTGAGTGCGACATGGGCCGTTCCATGAAACAAAGCGTCAAGCCTTTCTTGGCTGCTATATATTGTATTCTCTTGTATCATTCTAAGAGAGATCTTCCCATTACCAAAAACAAGACTCTGCCCAAATTGAAAGGTATTATTGAGACTTTGAGCTCAGATTGTTCATCATATTTCTTTGTTTGAATTAGAAAGCAAGTTACTTTCAGACTTTGTGCTGTTATAGCTTGTATCATTCTAGGAGATTGTTCTTATGTCTATTTCTTGAATATATTCTTGTTTATTCAAATTAACAAGCAACGCTAGTGGAAGTGATAAGGAAGATGCCCTGAAGCCAGTTACTTTCAGACTTTATGCTGTCATAGCTGTCTTCAGTGTGTGTTTGTTTTCTGTTCCTGTGTAAAGGATCTTGGGACGACTTTGTGCCCTCATTATCTTTCGTATTTCACTCTTGGGTAGTCGAGGTGGAGACTTTGTGTTACATCTCAGTCTGCTGGTTACTACACTCCCTGTTACCAGTTACTTGTCACTCCCTGAAAGAAAATTCTGCTGTCTCTTGCAAGATCACTTTAAAAGAAGAGAAGTGCCTTCAATGTTTTCACCAGGATTTTCTCCTTTGCTTGTGAACATCATCTCTGAAAAAAAGAGATGGATGGTTTATCCTACCCCTGAGTGTTATTTCCTGCTTATATAGACAGTATATAGCGCCCTTATATTTAACAGGGAACCTCCCCTTGATGAGAGGAGAGATTTGTCTCCTTTTAATGTGGTAAACCTGCAACTTTGGAAGACCAATCTCCCTTGCTGTGGTTGATAAGACCTATTTTGCTCATCAGTTAGCTGACTGACAAAATATTCACCCAACAGTCTTTTTGGCGACTCCGCTGGGGAAGGACAAGCAGTTTGAAGCCTCAAGCTTCAAGCTGAAGCAAGACCAGTCTTTTTTCATTTTTGTTTCACAATCTGGCAACTCCACGTTATACCAGAAGTCAGAGAGTTCAAGGCGTTGTTGACCTTGTCTTTGAGTTGGTGCAGCAGGGTAATTTTGTTTTTCTCCCTCAACTTCAAGTTCAATGATCCAGGAGTGTTCCTCCTACCCGTACCAGGACACCAACACAAGGTAGAGCTGCTTTTTCTGCTGTTAGCAGAGCTTTGCTTATCCACACGCCGCCTAGATTTGTTATCCCTCTTTTTCATAATCCCATCATGGCAGTTCAAGGCCCCTGGGGTAACTCATTTGGCCCACTTAATCTTACTCCACCTCTGCATGAACTTCCACGCAGCTCAAGGTAGAATTTTTCCAAATTCTTTGGGGATGGGAGAGTTCACCCTGATGAACATATTACAGCGTTCAGCATAGCCTGTGGCGTAATAAGAGTGGAATTTGAGGACGTGGCGGTCAGGGTTTTCGTGGAAACACTACAAGGTGCTGCTGCAGACTGGTTCTACCATCTACAGGCTAGATCAGTGACTGATTGGGACACTCAAAGCTAAATTTGAAGCCAGGTTCAAGCCTGCAAAAGATGCACATGCTTTGCTGGCCCAGCTTACACAGATGAAGAAAGAACGTCATGAACCTATGAGGGATTTCATAGCAAAGTTTGACAAGCTCAGGAATCGGATTCCTATCATTGCTCAGCCTACCCCTGAAAATATCAAATGCTTCTTCATCAACTCATAGCTACCTGAAGTGAGTTTTCTGCTAAGGCGTGCTGGCCACATAGACCTTGAGGCTGCTCAAGACTTGGCTACTGAGCTAGAGGACGACCTTATCTTGGCAGAAAAGATAAGAAGGGATCCAAACAGAGGTAAATCTTCTTCTTCCTCTGAATACTCACTTTCAGCCACCACTGATCCAATGGTGCAAAAACTAGCAAATGAATTGTTGGCCCTCAGAAAACAAATGGTACAATGGATGTCATTTGCTCCTTCATACAGAGATGTACCAAGGAGGACATTTCAGAATCAACCATATCAAGGCAATGCTGCCAGGAATCAAGGGCAAGCAAATCGTCTCCCTCCCCCTCAGAGGAATAACCTTGTCATTGAAGCACCTCCAACCAACTCAGCGGTTGGATATCTGAGGCAGAGTCAAATTTTTCATTTCAGCCTGAATTGAATCCTGAAGATGACGCTAATCTCTTTACTGAGGAAGAAGAGGAATTAGCTGGCGACTCCAACATTGGTTTTCTGAATTACTAGGATGAACCCAAAAGTGAAGGTAATGCAGCTGAGGGATCATATGCTGTGTTCACCCGATCCAAGAATCAATCAGCTCAACCAACTGATAAGGAGAAAGCAGAGGAACATCCTCAACCAACAGTTTCAATTGCTAAGCGGAGAACCACTCTTTAGTTTTTCAGCCAAAGGATCCGGTGATTGCGAGAAAGGTAAGTACTTCAAATATCCCTACGCCTTTTACTTCGAATTCGCAGTCCAGTTATCCCCCTCCAAAAAATCAAAAGGATGAACTCCCATCCTCTGCTCCTAGCTCATTCCAGACATTTGACATAATTGACCATATAAAGAAAATCAAAATTCAAATGTCTGAATTTGAATTTCTGCAGTCCCATCCTGAGCAATTAGATAAACTGGTTCAGTGTGTGAAGAACAAAGCCGTCCTTGTAGGACAAGCAATTCCCAAGGTGACTCATGATTCTCCTAAGGATGCACCCACTAGGAACAACCTTGTCATTACTCTTCTTGCTGTTACTGGTAGGACGAAACTTTTTGTCTCATTGCTGATAAATGGACATCAGCTGAACAATTACATCATTGATTCTGGAGCTTCAGACAATGTCATGCCTGCTAGAGTAGCAGAATTCCTTGGTCTCACACTGACCAAGACGTTTGGTAGATGCTTCTCCATGGAGAACAAACAAGTACCTCTGCTAGGACAAATTAATGATGCCCAATTCGCTTTTGTAGCGTTCCCAGACAAAAGAATCAAGATGACTGTCCTGGTGGCCGATGTCCCAGCATCATATGGCATCCTTCTTGAGCGAAATTTCTGTAAGGATGTTGGTGGTGAATTGAGCATGGACTTGTCTGAGGCGAGGATCCTAGTCAAAGGTGTTATAAAGAGATTGCTTCCTGAAAAGGAAACAAAATACGTGGTTATCCAGACCTCAGCACCTGAAGCTCAAATTCTGTTTGAGTCTTCAAGCATGGGTAACTACTTTCTATCTACAGAGGAAGTCCAACTGGCATCCGATGAAGCTCTTGAAGGTGACAGCCTAAAAATTAGTTCAGCTGGAACAATAGAAGAATTGGTGGAGTGCAATGCAAGTGTGGAAGAATCTCCTCCAAATGAAGAAGAATTCAAAGAAAAATCAGTATCAAACGAGGTATGAATTCTTGAATTCGATGGCAACTGCTCCTCTACCGGTTCAGGCGTCGGAGTTGTGCTGATATCTCTTCAAGGAGATATCTTTCCTTCATCTTACAAGTTGCAGTTCAACAACACTAATAACACAGCTGAGTATGAATCTCTATTGCTTGGATTGAGTGCTTCTCGAGACAAAGGCATCAAGCTCCTTCATGCCAAAGGAGATATTGAATTGGTGATTTGTCAGGTGAAAAATCTGTATGAAACCAAGAACGAAAGATTACGCCACTACCGCAATCTAGTCTGGGACCAAATTGAGAGCTTTGATGCTTTTAGCATCGCTGCCATTCCTAGAGAATTTAATGACCGGGCTGATGCACTGGCTGTCTCAGCTACTCTCTTGGTTCCTCACCCGGACTTCAAAAGAGATAGGTACACTATTGAGCTAGTCTTTCGACCAAGTGTACCTGATAATGCCAGTCATTGGCAAGTGTTTAACAATGACAACCAAATCATTGTCTTCTTAGAGCAGGACAGCTTTGGACGGCTGCATTTCGAAGGCAGTAAGCCTCAGCAGCTTGAACCCGTTCCTGAATCAAGTTCAAGCCCGAATGAAGAATTCCTACAGTTGAAAGGGAATAAAATTTTCAAAGGCCTAGTTTCTCTTGAAAAGTTGTTTGATAAACATGACAGATTCATCAAACAACAACAAACCGATTCAAGCTCCTCTCAAGAGTTTGATCAGGTAAATATAGGTACCAAGGAAGATCCTAAGATGGTGAACATTGAAAAATGCTGCATTCTTGAGGAGAGATTCAAGTTCACTGCTTTGCTCAGCCAGTACATGGACGTCTTAGCATACTCCTATGATGCCCTGAAGTCACTCAGGCCATATGAGATTCGCCATGACATTCCTCTCAAGGCTGACTCGGTGCCTTACAAGCAAAAATCCAGGCATTATAATCCGAAGATATCAAGTACCATTTTGTCTGAGATACAAAAAATGCTAAATGCTAGGATAATCTTCCCAATCCATCATTCCACATGGATTGCAAATATAGTGCCTGTAAGGAAGAAGAATGGTGAAATTCGCCTTTGTGTGGATTTCAGAAACTTGAATCAGTCATCCTTGAAGGATAACTACCCTTTGCTTTTCATGGACCATGTGCTTCAGACAGTGACTGGTTCAAAAATATTATCAATGTTAGACGGATTCTCAGGATACAATCAAGTTGAAGTTGGTAAATCAGACCAGCACAAGACTGCTTTTACCACACTTTGGGGCACGTTTGCATACAGAAGGATGCCTTTTGGCTTGATTAATGCTGGCGCCACTTTCCAAAGAGTAATGGACCTTGCTTTCATGGATGAAATGAGTAAGTTCATTGTAGTTTATTTTGATGACTTGACTGTCTTTTCTAAGCATCCCCCGAATCATGTGCGCCACTTGCAACAAGTGCAGGAATGCTGCCGCCAGAATGGCATTTTCTTAAACCCCAAGAACTCTGTTTTTAGAGTAACAGAAGGGAAACTTCTCAGACACATTGTGTCTAAAGGAGGCATAAAAATTGACTCAGACAGAGTCAAGTCTATCCAAGGGCTCAATTTGCCCATAAGTAAGACTGCAGTTCACTTTCTTTGGAAAGGTGAATTTATTAAGAAGGTTCATCCCTGAGTTTGCTGAAAAGACTCGCCATATTGTAAACATGATGAAGGGAAAGGCCACGTTCAGCTGGATTGAAGAAGACAAATTGGCATTCCAAGATATAAAGACAGCTATTGCCCACGTCCCAATTCTGGTATGTCCAAATTATAACAGGGATTTCAACATGTACAATTATGCTTCTGAACACACACTTTCAGCAATTTTGGTTCAACAGAACCAAGAAGGTGTGGAATCTCCTATTTCTTTCATGAGCTGTCCTCTTAAAGCTCATGAACTGAAGTACTCAAACATGGAAAAGCATGCATATGCAGTGGTAAAGGCAGTGAAACACTTCCGCTTCTACATCCTGAATACACACGTTACTGCCTTGGTTCTTGATACCACGGTTAAATTCATATTAACTCAGCAGGAGTTTGGGACGAAAAGAGGCAATTGGATTGCAAAAATCCAAGAATTTGATCTAGTCATCAAACCAACGAAGCTGGTACGTGGAAAAGGCCTATGCCAATTAATTGCTGATAATAAGCCAGAAAGAACATAGAATGAAGAATCAGAAGAAGAAGACACGCCAACAGTGCTCTTTGTTTTCGCTACGAATGAGTGGTATTCAAGTATTGCTCATTTCCTTACTTATGGTGAGTGTCTTACCCACCTATCCTATAAAGAAAGGAGGACTATCAAGTTTAAAGCTGCCAATTTTGTCCTCTGGGACAACGGTCTGGACAAGAGGAGCCTGGATGGAATGTTCTTTCGCTGCGTGGACAAGGAGCAACAAAGCCAACTTTTGGAGTCTTTCCACAATTTGGCCTGTGGAAGGCATTTTTCTACTTCTGTAACTGCGCATAAAATTCTGCGGGCCAGGTATTACTGGCCAACTCTCTTTCAAGATGCATATAAATGGGTAAAGAAATGTGAACTATGCCAACAGTTTGTTGGGAGACCCAAGTTAGCTACCCTGCCTCTCAAGCTGGTGGTCATAGAGGAGTCGTTCAAAGAGTGGGGAATCGATTTTATTGGTGCTGTAAACCCATCTTTAAGTGTTGGACATGATTATGTCCTCACGGCCACATACTACTTCACCAAGTGGGTGGAAGCTATTCCAACCAAGCATGCTACTTCAGAAGTAGTGTGCATTTTCCTTAAAGAGAACATCATTTTCAGGTTTGGGGTCCCAACCAAGATTGTCACAGACATCGCAGATTGTTTCACTTCTCAAGAGATCACTCAATTCTGTTTTTACTATGGGATTACCCTCTCCCATTCTTTTGATTACTTTCCACAAGTGAATGGACACGCTGAATCAAGTAACAAGAACTTGGTGACTATCATCAAGACGCTGGTGGATGACAATCAAAGGACATGGCATAAAGCATTGGTTGATGCTCTATGGGCAGATAAGATCACATCAAAAAGGGCAATTGGTATCTCTCCCTTCCAACTGCTTTATGGGCTCAATGCGGAAATACCAATCACCCCGTAAATTGCTAGCATTGAAGTTGGCTAAGGCAATTGAAGATCAGACATATGAAAGCTTCATCGATAAAAGGATCATGTGCCTGACTAAACTGAATGAGCAGAGAACTATGGTGGTGGACCGAATTGCTGCCCATCAAAGTTTGGTGAAGAAACTCTTCGACCAGAAAGCAAAGAACCGTGATTTCTAGATTGAAGATCAAGTCATCCTGTGGGATAAGAGGAGAGAACCAAAGGGAATGCATGAAAAGTTTGATTCCTTGTGGAGGGGCCCTTCTACTATTCATCAGCTCATTGGTGAAAACAGTTTCCTGTTGAGGTATCAAGATGACACACTCTTTTCTCTGCCTCACAATGGATAGCATTTGAAGCACTTCAATTTTTGAACTATCAGATAAGTTCACTTGTACATATGTATATTTGTATAGTCTTTGTTTCTGCTTTCTGTTGTTCGTTTTCATTTTTTTTGGAGCCTTTCTTTCTGGGTAGCGTGACTCCATAGCCCAATGACATACTTCAAGGCACTGGAGATTCTGGTCTTTACTCTTCTCAGCTATTCCAAGTTTTCAACTGAAGGAAGTTCCCCAACTGGAGCCAGCTGTTGTCCACAAAAATATCACTCATTTTTGGGACATGTGAACTATTTTGGTTCAACAGACCAAAATAGTTTCTTCCCTTCTTAAAATTTGTTGTGAGCTTTCAAATTCCTCATTTTTCAAGCTTTTTCAGTAGACGGACTAGTAGGTTCAAAGGGTTCAATGGGTTCAAGGTTCAACATTGTCGACAAGCTTCAAAGAGTCAAGCGCTTTGTCAAAGTTCATCAAGTTCAACCGCTTCATGGTTCAACGGTTCAAAGGAATGCCCGAAAGGAAAAAGCCCGAGAGCGGACGCTGTCAAATGTCACCTGCCGGGACACATTATTATTTGTTTCTAAAAATAGCAGAATGCGCCACGTGTCTTTTGTAAAACTCAACGGAGCGCGCCAAGTGTCTGCCTCTGCGTTTCGAGTTTCTTATAAGCTTCAAAGCTTCTTTCAATAAGCTTCTCTTGGAGTTTCGCAGAGGGCGCCAAGTGGCAATGGCGGAAGGTTTTAATATATTTTTCTAAATGTAGCGGAAGTTGCCACGTATCCCTTGAAAAACTCGATGGAAGCCGACGAGTGTCAATGGCCGCAGTTTCTTCCTTTGGTTTCGTTATTGAGCAAGGACTGTGGTGGGCTCCGGGTGAGTTGCTAAAACGAGTGGAAGCTGCCAAGTGTCATCTGCCGAGACCCATTACAACTTGTTTCTAAAAAGCAGCGGATTGTGCCACGTGTTCCGTTATAATTCAGCGGAGCGCGACAAGTGTCTGTATCCGCGTGAATCCAAATGAGTCCAAAATGTTTCTATAGTGTTTCTAAAGCTCAGCGGAAGCCGCCATGTGTCATCTTCTGCATGACTCAAAATGTATCTAAAGTTTCTATAAGTTAAGCAGATGCTGCCAAGTGTCCTCGCCTGTTTCACAGCGGAAAATGCCACGTGTCACTTGTTAAGATCAGCAAAAAGCGGTCAAAGCAAGTGATAAAGACCCGAAGGAATTGCTAAGGAAGATGACAGGCCCGCAACCATCAAATTCAGGGCAACCAACTAGCCGTTGGCTTTCAAACGATGACGGACCCGAAGACGTCAAATTTGCGGCAATAAATTATCCATTGATCTTTGCAGGCTTAAGCGTGGACTCGAATGCTTTCAAAGGCATTCAAAGACCTTCAGGGCGAAAGGAAGAACTGTAGAGAGGAGAAACCAAAAGAACGAGAAAGGGGAAAAGAGAGCTCGAGGGCTCAAATTGTAGCAGGAAAGAAGACAGACCGGAAATATCTACGTAGTAGTTATTCCAGTAAGTGGAACAGTTCACCAGGTAGATCTTTGAGCCTGCAAATATTGAAGGTGCGGCCTGTTTGTCTCCTTTGGGGTAAAGGTGAGGTGGACAGCTGCACAGACATCAGGGGACATACCAAATGACTCAGGCCCAGCATAAGACATTCGAAGATGAATCAACATGCCACAGCTAAGGCAACTGCCCTGTTCTAGCATAGCCCTCTTTGACAAAACTGAAAATACATTCAATGCTTTGAGTGCGACATGGGCCGTTCCATGAAACAAAGCGTCAAGCCTTTCTTGGCTGCTATATATTATATTCTTTTGTATCATTCTAAGAGAGATATTTCCGTTACCAAAAGCAAGACTGTCCAAATTGAAAGGCATTACTGAGACTTTGAGCTCAGATTGTTCATCATATTTCTTTGTTTGAATCAAAAAACAAGTTACTTTCAGACTTTGTGCTGTTATAGCTTGTATCATTCTAGGAGATTGATCTTATGTCTATTTTCTGAATGTATTCTTGTTTCTTCAAATTAACAAGCAGAGCTAGTGGAAGTGATAAGGAAGATCCCTGAAGCTAGTTACTTTTAGATTGTGCTGTCATAGCTGTTTTCAGTGTGTGTTTGTTTTCTATTTCTGTGTAAAGGATCTTGGGACGACTTTGTGCCCTCATTATCCTTCGTATTTCACTCTTGGGCAGTCGAGGTAGAGACTTTGTGCTACATCTCAGTCCTCTGGTTACTACACTCCCTGTTACCAGTTACTTGTCACTAGCTGAAAGAAAATCTTGCTGTCTCCTGCAAGATCACTTCTGAAAGAAGAGAAGTGCCTTCAATGTTTTCACTAGGATTTTCTTCTTTGTTTGTGAACATCATTATTGAAAAAAGAGAGATGGATGGTTTATCCTACCCTTGAGTGTTATTTTCTGCTTATATATACAGTATGTAGCTCTCTCATATTTAATAGGGAACCTCCCCTTGATGAGAGGAGAGATTTGTCCCCTTTGGATGTGGTAAACCTGCAACTTTGGAAGATCAATCTCCCTTGCTGTGGTTGATAAGACCTATTTTGCTCATCAGTTAGCTGACTGACAAAATATTCACCCAACAGTATCAAAGCATTGGATCTTGCCAGCTTGTGATTTAGAAGAAGATAAAATGGCAGACATGATTTCTGATGATGCTAGTTTTGAGAGGTTTGCCCAAGGGAAAGAGAGATTGGCTCATATAATGGTAGGGTTAATCCACACCATGAAAAATATGAATGGTGAAGGAAACTCTTCAAGGGTAAACAATAATATTCAGCCACCAAGGACCATCAGTGATTCTTCATCTAGGTCATTCTGCGTACTTTCCTTCCAAGAGAAGAAACCATTCCGGTAAGGGAAATTAGCCGTCCATAGTTGATGACATTGCTGCCAGCTACATTGAATATAGAGCCCTTCTAGTTGAGATCCGGGAAGAACTATCACTTATCAACTTCATGGGATTGAAGAAAGATCGAGTTGGAATTGGACCAAGGTCTAAACCACAAGCTACACAAGGAGACTTGCAGCATGTTTGGAGGAAGGAAGAGGAAAATAATTTTCAAATTGTAATGGTGGAGCATGAATAAAAATCAAGGCCACAAGTAATGGAGAGGGAACAACCCATGGGGACATTAACCATACAAAAAGAAAGTGGAAAAAATGTTCCAGCCCAAGAGGAAAGGAATTCATCCCTTGTGATGGGGAAAGAGAAAGAAACCAAAAAACAAGAACAAAAATAAAATAGTGAAGAGATCAAAATAAAAGGGGCTTTACTTGTTGAATGCAAAGAGCTCAAGATGGAGGAACATGCACCATCCTTCAAACTTCCAAAGGATGAGTCATTGATTGATTTTCAGAATAACATTGTGGGGGGACATGTATTGGAAGAACATATTGTGAGTCACAACAATAGAAGGGTTGGAGGTATCTCCACAATTCCCAATTCAACAAAGGAGGGTGAACCCCTTGTTGGTAGCCTAAGGTATGATAGTGATGATCATATTTTAGATTTGTTGTTTCCTCCTATGTTGCTGCAAAATTTGTCATAATGGACAGTGTGCTAAAAGGGGTGATAAGGTGAAGAGGACAACCTTTAGTAAAGAGCACATAGATCCTTTTGCTCAAATTCAAAATTGTTTGAGCACAATAGTGTGGGTTCCCGGTGTCATTTTGAGACCCATAATGGGTAGGTTTTCTGATTTCAGAATCATCATTGCTGATAATATCATCATTACATGTTCCTGGATGAAGAGAAGATCAAACTTCACCTTGGAGGAACATAAGAAATATGTTGTGAACACTAGCCAGATCATTAAAATTCAATGGTTTCAGCTCACAGGGCAAATTCAGGGTTCAAAGACATGTCACCTAACATTCAAAAGTGTTCTTGAAGCAAGTAGCAATGGAGCAACTCAAAATTCAGGTCAACAAATTCAAAATAATGCTGTTGGCTTCAGATTTGATGTCCAAGCTATGATTGCATACGTTATGGTGATTGGAGATGGCTGTCTTCTATACAAGATCCATGGCATTAGGAATTCTGAATTTCCAATTTTACAACAGCTGAGATTGCTTCAGCAAAAGCACACATACTGGATTGGGAAAATAAGGAAGATTTTGTATTCAAAGCATCCCATGATCAAACTTGTGTGGACAATTGTTAAAAGCATTGAAACGGATCATCATGCAATTAATGAGCTTTTAGCAAAGGCATTGAAACAAATGGAGCCAAAAATGGTAGTAAAAATTGCAACAAATAGAGGGCAAGGCTCATGGGCAGCACATTGGTTGGTAAGCTCTACATTTTCATTTTTAATACAACAATCATGTCATAAGAATATTCAGCCCCTAATTGTTAAGTATGCACCAGAAAAATGCCATTCACGACATATGGTGCATTCTAACGAAATTGTGGGGGATCAGTGCTCACAATTCACAAGACATTCCTTGGAGCCTAGTGCTGTACTTTTAAGGAGTTAGTCAAAATTGTCGGGACAACATGGTGCTTGTTGTTGAAAGAAGAATTCACCAAGGGTGAAGATGAAGAAGCGATACTTCAAAGTCTAGTAAATTGCGTCTTAAACATTGCTACAGAGAAAAGAAGGGAAGTCTATTTGCAAAGAAGTCTTTCATCGAAGATAGGTAGTGAGTTCATAGATTCAGCCACTAAGGGTAAGCAAAACAAATATTACCTTGTTGCTCAAGATGTTGTAGACCAACATGGCATGGCGGGTATGAATAGGGGTAGTAAGCACTATAACCAATGGTTCTTGGAGGATGCTGTTACAAATTTTTGGATTGTTGTCTACCACATTTCCAGCCTTGCCCCTATACCTTTTGCAACGATAGGTTTTGTTACCGGAAAGATGCATACTCAACCAACAGACATTTTTGAGGCTTTTGCACCAAATTCAAGATGGTTTCCAGCCACCACAACTCCAACAGTGAGTAAGAAAATGCATGACAACAGCTGCGGTGTAATGATATTTTCTATTTCATGTATCAGAATGTTAATACTTTCTTGGGACAGCTATAATTTGGAAAGTATGATGAAGTTCTCATGGACTAACATGTTGCATGAAAGAGGCCACTTGTTGGGAACACTAGAAGTAAAAATTCCAACACCTTTAAGGCTGTTTGGGAATGGATTGAAAGCAACAGTTAATGATCTACTACCTCCCAAAGAAAGGGAGAACATGTTGGGGACAGCTGTGCTCCAAACCTTGCACTTAAAGACTAACGTCATCACCATTTCCAGCTGTTGCATAATAACATTTGCAGCCATACAAATGCTTTCAATCATAGGATTGCATGCTTTTCCATTTGTTGCTGCTAATGAAGTATTTCCAATCATTGTGTGGTTGTTTTCAGCTCTTATCTTACTAACATTGATGATTTTTGCCAAGTTTTTTTCATATTGCAGCTGTTGTACCAATATTGTATTGCTGAGTTTTGAGATTTCTAAGTTTGGACTGCTGCCATCAATCACATATAGTTGTAGTACAGCTCCCGTCTTTTCAAAATATTGAGGATATATTCAAATACCATGGAGAAAGCACCATTTGCCAATCTATCGAGGAGAAGCCTAATGAAAGATGGTGGCAGTCATTGCTTATTCCTCATCGAGATTGGAAGGGTATGATCATGAACTTCGTCACAAGTCTCAAGAGTTAAAAAAACAGTACTACTATCATTCATGAGCTCATTTGGGATACGGCCACTCCAAAACATTGCACAAAAGATTGTCAACAAGATATGAAGAAAGCATGGGGTGATAACATCCTACCATCAAAGGGTAGAGGGAACACATTTGGGACAGCAATGAGTCTGATTTTTAGTGTTGCTTTCATCACCATTATCAGCCACCACGTTACTTCATTAATTCTCATACAGGTGGGTTTACAAGCACCTTGAATCAAGGGAAGGAATTCTTTTCAGTTTGTGGCCGCTCATAGGATATTTTCAGTCCTTGCATGATTGTTCTCAGCGTTTACATTGCCCAAGTTGATTATTGCAAGGAAGTTTCAGTTGGGTACCTGTTGTACCTTTTTCATGTTGCTGGTTATGAACATAACTGGTATAGTATGACTTTTATCAGCTAAGGCTAGCTGTGAGCTTGCACAAAATAAGGTAGAATTCTTGATGGAAGTTGGGGGAAGGGTTTAGCTGAAGACCTTCATGGCAGCCACCTGGGTACCTAATTCATCTCCAACCCATCCACCATCTGATTTCTATCAGATATGGGGAGGAACAGCTCGCCAAATCATGGGAGGAGCCTATGGGACCCAAGGGTCTGGTTTCCAAAAATCATCTTTGCATTGGAGGAGCCAAGTAGGACAACAACAACACAAGGATGTGAGCATATGATAGCCTTTAGTTTGGCGGGAGTTTGCAGACGTTCAGTTATCTACAACCTTTTGAGGATCAACTTGAGGTAAAATGGAATTCATTATCCATTTGGGATATATCACATTACGTTCTTTGGTAGGAGCTATCCCATTTGATAGATACAACGTCTAGGCTCTACGAGCACTACAAAATGATTTATCACTTTGGCATAGTGATACTTGAGCATATGAGCTGGCATTTGCTTGAGGGCAAACAAATTTGGAAATGGTGGATTGAAATGTCCCATTTCCAAGATTAAGATAATTAATAATATTATTTAAGTTGGGCATGATCATTTCTAATCTTTGGGCAACTTAATAATACTATTATTATTAAAATAAAAAATAATTTTAAATAGTTAAAATAATAATATGACTAAATTAGCAAAAAAGTAAATTATTGTCAGCTACTTATGTTTAATTTTACAGTAAAGGGGACTTTGGAGTTTGAATTGGGAAAAAGGTATAAAAGGAGATGGAGAGATTTGTTTTTGGGGATCCATGATCATCTATCTATTGATTTCTTTGATGTTAAACATGTTTGCTTGTACATTCAGCTATTGGGGATGAAAACCCTCATTGGCTTTTAGTATTTGAGGACGAAAACTCTCAATACCCAATTGGTGACTTCATTCAGGGGTCACATTTTGGCATAAATTCATCATTTTAGGCACAACTGTCACCTATGACGGTGGCAAATGAGTTTGGGCAGCTTTGAAGGTTGGCGAATCAGTTTTGATAGCCTTGGGTGTTGGATGAATTAGTTTGGAAGCCTTGGAAAGCTGGGTGTAGCAATAGGGCAGCGTTTGGAGGGTGAACACAACATTTATAGGCCACTTGAAGTGTGACGACTTGCCTAGAGGGGCTGCCACTCATTTTGGGCATTGTTTGGTAGGTGGAAGTTTCTTCCCTCATATATTTAGTAATTTTTTTACAATTTTCAAGACTACAATTCATTCAAAAATCAGGGTTGTGTCAAATAAATATATTGAAGTTCCTTGATTTTTATGAGGGTTTCTAAGAGGTTAGAATTTATTTTATGCTTAATTAGCCCCTTTCAGAATTCTGTAATTTATGGGTTAGGGTTTCAATAAAAATCATTTTTTTTATTTTTTTTATTTGAAGGGTTTGCTGCAAATCCCAGAATTGTCTAATTTGGTCCTAAAAGGGATAGTACAATAGGGTCGCACCCCTTTGTCCTAATTAAGCCAACCTAAGGAAACAACTAGAAATAAATGAAAATATTAAGGTTAAGCATGCCATAAGTCGGCCACTTATAACCGTAGTACACTTAAGAAGATAGAATATTAGGGACGTAACAAGAAGTGTGCCTTCGCCAAGTAGATTTGATGTGTGTAGTCGTCTGAATCTCTTCTCGTTTGATGTAATCTTAACTCATCACAATATAGCAAAACTAAAGAAAATGTGTCTGTTCCCCCTTGAGGGTTGCAACTACATATCTTGCACACTTTGTGTTAGGTTTCAATGTAGTCTTTGTGTATGCAAGTGACCCAACCCAAGTGATAGGAGACTATACCTTCTCTCCCTAAGATAATCAATGAATACTATATCCTCCTTAATGCAACCTTATTTTGGTACTAGTATGTAGCCTCAAGACTTAAGTGGATGACAAGGGAAAAACAACAGTGTGCGAGCTCCTTGACAAGTATGTGATAAATACATGTGTGATAGAACCTTATGAAATGGTTTAGGGTACATGTGTATATATGGGCTTCTTTGAATTCAAATTGGGATGTATTTGCATGTAGCCTATGGAAAAGAGTGAAAGTCGACAATCGAGGCATGAGAATTTAGGCCATGGTGGCACAATGGACCCACACGACACAACCACTTAAAGACTATCTTTGAAAGTTGTCAGACCACTTTCGAGATGATTACAAACACGTTGAACTTAGAAAAACACCATGAAACAAAGATCAAGCTGAATTGTAGAATGACTAGGCAGATCCTGAGACAGGGAATTGATAAATCTGAAGATGGTCAAGATGAAATGCGGATGACAAAAGACTATGAAGGTCCAATGTGAAGGAAAAGTATACCAAAAGGAGGCTAAAGTAAGCAAATGAACCAAATGTACCAAGGCATGAAAAAGATGCCACAATTACAAGACTTGTATCAAAATTAGGTGTCTACATATCCCAATACAAGCCATGGGTTAAGGGTGTACCATTCCCCTTTATTTAAACCATTGTTGTCCTCAATGTTGAGCAATTGTGGATGCTTCTATATGAAAGCTTCATCTTCCCATGTTGCATCTTCTCTGGGCAGGTTCTTCCACTTGATAAGATATTTTATGATCACTCGCATTTGCGCAATGTCTTGGTGCGTGTCTTGAGAATCTATTTAAGTTCCAAGATGACTCTTCCCTCCTCATCAAGCTCTGGGAACTCTATTTGGGCTGGAATCTTCTGACCAATGACTTTCTTCAAATATGACACATGAAAGATGAAATGTATTTGAATTGATTGAGGTAACTCCAATTTGTATGCCATGCTCCCATTTTCCTGCAAGACCTGTTAAGGACCATAATACTTTGGTGACAATTTGTTTTCCTTCGTTTGTTGCTTCAAGAACATTTTTTTATATGGCTGCAACTTGAGGAAAACTAAATCTCTTACTTCAAAATGCCTTCACTTTTATGTTGATCCGCTTATTGTCTCATTCGGTTTTGTGCCATGGCTAAGTTCTCCTCGAGACTATTTGGTACCCCCCATTGGTGTTGATTATGCTCTTCAACTGCTCGGACTCTTTGTCTCACTTTAAGGATGAGTTGATGGATGGTAGAGGGTATCCATACATTGTTGTAAATGGGGACATCTTAGAAGAAGTATGGAAAGAAGTGTTAAACCACTATTCTGCTAGTGGTAGCCAGTTAACTCATTGTGCCTGCTTATCGGAGACAAGTCAACAAAGATACCCTTTCAAACACTTGCTAACCACCTCTGTTTTCCCATTAGATTGAGGATGATATGAAGAACTATGAGCTAGTTGAGTACCCAAACAGGAGGATAAATCAGTCCAAAATTTACTACTAAATGTGGGGTTGAGGTCACTTCCTATAATCTTTGGGGTCCTTTGTAGCCTCAAAATTATCTCCATAAATGCTGCTGCCCCTGTGCTTGTGACAAAAGGATGTGACAAAACAAAAAAATCGGCATATTTTGCGAGTCTATCAACAACTTATATGACAACTTTTCTCTTTTGACTTTGGCAATCACATAATGAAATTCATGGAGACCTCTGCCCATCGTCGGCTAGGAATAGATGAAGGCTGCAAAAGACCTAGACTCTTAATCGTCTCACTTTTGTTTTGCTAACACATCAAACATTTTGCCACGAATTTTTGCACATCACCCTTTAGTCCTTCCCCAAGAAAACCATGTTTGATTCTATGATAAGTCTCCAAGATTCTTGAATGTCCATCCACTAGAGAAGCATGGATCTTTTCAATAACCTTAAACATAAGGCCTAAATTCTTGCGTAGGTATAGCTTGTCATTGTACCACAAAGTGCCCCCTTTCCATCCAAATTTATTTGAAGCACTTGGATCTTGTTGAAGTTACTAAATGGGATTCTAAATATTTGCATCTTGTTGCCATTTGGATTTAGCCTCATTTTGTTGCCATTTGGATCTAGCCTCATTCACCCAATCTGCCTGCAATATGGACATGGCACACAACTAGGTCACTGTGTTTTCATCCCTTCTTGAGAGTGCGTCCGGCACTACATTTTCCATCCCTTTCTTATAGATGTTTTCAAAAGTCATGCTCCGATATCTTATGACTTACTTTTGTTGCTCTTATGATGATAACCTTTGTTTTAACAAGTATTTTGGATTGTCATGATCGGTCTTCACCTTAAAGTGACTTCCCATTAAATAAGGCCTCCTTTGCTTGACTGCATGAAGAATATCCAACATTTCCTTCTCATAAATGGGCTTCAACAAATTCTTACCTTTGAGTTGTCAGCTTTTAAATGCAATGGATTTGTGATCTTGCATGAGGATTGCACCCATACCATGCTCCGACGCATCACATTCTATAATGAAAGTTTTGGAAAAGTCAGGGGTAACCAAATCTGGGGTGGTGCACATGTCCTCTTAAGCTTCTCGAATGCCTTGGATGCTGCCTCATTCCATTGGAATGAGTCCTTCAAGAGAGTTGTGAATGGTGTTGTTATGCTACCGTTATTTTTGACAAACCTGTGATGGTATCCCGTAAGTCCTGAGAATTCTTGTAGGCTATTGAGGGTTTTAGGTGCTTGCCAACCCACCTTGGCCTTGATCTTGTGAGGATCCACCTTGACTCCTTCATGAGAGACAATGTGACCCAAGTATTCCACCTCTTTAACACCAAAAGAACACTCGTAAGGCTTTGCATAAAATTGGTGTTGCTTGAGAATTTGTAAAACTTTATCTAGATGGTGTATTTGGTCCTCCCATGTTTTTTTTTTATAGAACAATATATTATCAAAGAACCCAAGACAAACTTCTGCATAAATGTAGAAGGGGTATTTGTGAGACCAAAAGGCATCACTAGAAACTCATAATGGCTCTCATGTGTTCGAAACGCTCTCTTAGGAGGATCCTCCTCTCTAATTCGGATTTGATGATACCCTAATTGGAGATCTAGTTTTGTAAAATAAACAAGATGTAACTCGTCTAGTGAATCATCAATCACAAGAAAAGGAAATTTATCTTTGATTTTAACTTTATTGAGTTCTGTATAGTTTGGACACATGCACCATGTGTCATCCTTGTTAGGCACCATCACCACTGGATAATAATATGCACCTCGACTATGATGAATAATACCCGCTTCCAACATTTCTTGTCTATCTTCTCAGTCCCATTCTTTTGCACATATGGGTACTTGTAAAATACTTTGTTGGGTGGTTGGCTCCCTAGTACAAGTTGAATGGCATGATCATGATCTGTTTTTGGAGGCAACCATTATAGCATATTCCCAAAAACCTACATTGTCAATACAGATACGGGTATGGATATAGGAACGAGAATCGAATATGGGGATATGGGGATTTTTTTTGGGGGTTTGGATACATTTTGGATATGACTGTACAAAAATATATTTGAAAAATATAAAATATAAAAATATAGCCATATAAACAAAATTAACCACATAATATGAATAGAGGAAACAAAATAAGTTAAATAACCACAAAACATACATATAATTCAATGCCAAATATCATAATATTCAACGGTCGAACTTAGATTAGTTTTAAAATAGGTACATAGTGCAAATGTTACAATATATGGACAAAAATAAAGACATCAACATATTCACGATGCACTATATTCATTTTCCTTTTCGGTAGCGATTTCTTCATCATCACGTGGTTCATTACAACCACAAGCAGCAGCAGTGCCACTCCCACTAGCTCCACTATGCAGGTCGTGTGAAGCACCGTATCAAGTAATGAAAGGTAGGCAACGGAGGCATCCAAGTCAGCAGTCTTTGGGTTCACATCCCAACACTTTGTTGCCCCTTGTAATGAGGTTGTTTGTCTAAGAGAAGACGCAAGTTGGAATGCACATAGCCCAAATCTTTTGCCTTTTTCACTGCCAATTTGGTGCATTTAATTGAGTGGATAAAGTTGTAGGTACCCTACTTCCACTCAACTGAGGAGGAACTTGCAACCTATTGAAGCCGTAAAATCAATTGGAATTTATAAAAATTTAAAGTTAAAACAAGACATCGAAAAGTTCAAAAGGACAGAGAGTAAAAAAATTAAAATCTTGTGATAGAATTTTTATTGCAAGTGGTTGAAGGTGGGTGGATGCTTTCCCATAGAGGTACCACCAAAAGTGAGTGTCCATCTTGTACTTGTTACGAATAGCGCCAAGGGAGTGACCCACGGAGGATATGAAATGCACAAACTCTTAACTCTGTCTTCTACTTCTGGATCGGGAAAGAGTCTAGAGAATGTTGCCTTATATCCCTCGACAACCTCAACATCCCTATATGGTGTGACCCTCCTAGGCAAAGAAAGGATCTTTGCACTATAGTATTTGGGTGTTAAGGCAAAAGTGAGAAGATGCAATAGGGTGGTCATTTTGTTCCACCTTTCAATGAGATGCAACTGCACTTCTTTGAAGAACTTCTCTGTAGGATCCTGCTTTTTGGCATTTATGATGGATCTAATGTTCTCAGTCATTGAGTCAATTTTATCATAAATCTCACCCAAACATGGATGATCAATATCCACATATCTCAACATGCTGATGATGGGCTCGGTAAAACTGAGCAAATACTCTACACGTTCCCACCACACGTCATCCATAATCTGCCCTTTCACCTTTGTGGCCTTCTCATTATTTGTCTGCCTCCATACACTCCAAAGGTTGTTGATAACCATGCTACTCAATGCCTCACACACCTTGACAAGTCGTCTCAAGATGAGTGTGTGTGAGGCAAACTGAGTCTCAACAACCTAATATGAAATTAAAACAAATAAAATTAAAGAAAAAATGTTCAAAAATAAAAACCCTACAAATTACAAACTTACAAAATTAAATTAAAAATATACAATGATACATGATTCATGAATGATAAAATTAAGAGTTACCTTCAACAACTACAATTTCGAGAAGGCCCTGAAGATGCCTTGGGACATGTGATGGTTATGAACATTTGGATCTCGCTCACCTCTTCATAGAGTTGTTTGATCCAGTCAATTTTTTTTCCCAATTTTTGCAACATAAAGTTGAGGGAATGAACGATACAAGGTGTCCAAAATATGTGCCCATACCTTGTCTCAATCGACATGCATGTAGCTTTGCAATTTTTGTGTTTTCTGTTACAACTTGGACAATGTTTGAGTCCCTACCGCCTCATTGGACTCTATCAAGATGTCGTCAATGAATCTTGCATCCTTCACTTGCTCCTCACAATCAACGACCCTTAAAAACATTGCCTCTTTAGGGCTCACTGCGACCACATTAATCAATGGACTATTTGCTGTATCTTTCCATCCAAAGGAAATGATGGACATCGCTGTTTCGATCCACCAATTCAATGCATCTTCAACTTATTTTATTTCTTTTGTCTGCAAGGTGGTGCACACATTTTCATAACCTAGGCCGACAAACCCTTTAGGGGCAACATTGATAGATCTCACTATATATTGCTAGTATGGTGATCTAACAACATTAAATGGCAGCCCACATGCATAAAGACAATGCACGATGCTCTGCTCCACTATGTCCTTGAATTCATTATGGAATGCCTTGACTAATGGGCTTGCATCTTTTGTTATCTTGCGACCAAGAGGTGAATCCTTTTCCTCTTCGACTGCAATGGGTGTAGCAAGAAAGGGGCGTGATGGGGTCACCACATTAGCATGAGATGGATCAATAGGTGGTGATCCTTTCTGTCTCAAAGGATGCTTCGATCTTTGCCCAACAATTGGTATCTGCGTCTTCTTGCTCCTTGACGTATACAAGGATCTTTGCCTGTGGTAAGCTCTTTCTTGGCTTTCTATTTATGTTTGGCCCACCACAAACTTTGATTCTAGCATCAAGAATCGCACACAAATGGGCTTTCACCTGTCTATACGAGCTCTTGTATTTACAGTTACACTTTGAGCAAAGCCAATGAAAACATCCTCCACCAAGTATCTGTTCTAATATTGTCACATACTTCCAAAGGGGCGTTCGTAGATCAAATTTGGGGGCTATCCCTTGGCCCACCGAACTAGCACTTGCAGCTTGAGATATTCTGGGAAATCCCCACAGCCCCTGGTAAAAAATAAAAATATTGCTATTAAGATTTAAAACTTAATCAATGCATTTGGTATTTGTTGAAATAAGGGTTAAAACTAAAAAGAATAACAAAAAAATAAAATAAAATTAAAACTAGTTACAAACAAAATTAAAAAAACGCCACAAAAATGAAAACTTACTTTAAATCAACAATTCCTCTTCCTTGCAAGCTCCTCAAGCTCCTTGGCGCCAACTAGGTAGAGGTAATGGTGTAGGTTTAGCACAAAGGAGGAGTTTCAAGCTTATGCAACTGAAAAAATGAACAAGAGTGAATAAATGTGAAATGAGAGGTAAAAATGCAATGAAAGGTAAATGTTTTGTAATCTTTTGATAAAATGAGTGTGAATGCTACTTTTAGGTTGGGAATCCACTTTAGTTTGTTTTTAATTGTATTTTGAAGTCCATGTTTGAATTTTCATTGGGCAAATTGAAAAAATAAAAAAAATGTTTTTTGGGTAGGAAACGTTGCAGAAACACCCAAGGTATGTCCTTGGGCCTGCGGATGCATCCCAAGATGTATCCAGGTGTATCCACAGGCCTAGGGACATACCCTGGGAGTTTCTCCTATGTTTCCCTAGCGTATCTGTACTCGGGAGCGTTTCATTTCCATTTTTGGACCCTATAGGAGCATATATGGTAATGTGGCCAAAAACTATCAAATGATTGTCCATAATTGCCTGGAGATTTGGCCTTTTTGGTGCATTTGACTGTTTTGCTTCTAATGAAAACAATTGTGCCACAAACCCTACCAACCCCTTTTTAGCAGCGTTTTCATTTGATGAAAGCTTACCATCAGCGGCGACTTTGGTTGCAATCCTCTCAATTCGAATATCGTTTCCTCAAAATGAAAATGCATGAACAATTCTTGGAAGTTCATCTTGATTGTGTCCAAAGTAGCGATCCATTAGACTCCCAACACAATATCAGCTCCCCCCATGGGAACAAGAGACATTGGGCTATTCAACATGTAGTCTCCCATGGTGAGTTTAGTGATATGAAATTTCCCTGAACAAGTAATTGTAACCCCAACCACAATCATGACATGATATTTCGGAGCTAGGTACACAAACAATTCTAATGTGCCGCCAACTTATTGTCGATAAAATTGTGAGTACTCCCCATGTAAATTAGTACAGTCGCCCTCTATTTTTTAGGAATCTTACTACCTTTAGTGTTTGTGTCGTATTAATACCCAAGAACGCACTGCAAGAGATAGTAGGATGTGGATCTTCTGATGCTTCCTTTGGCTCCTCTGCTATCTCAACTTTGTCTTCATCTTCTTCTTTTGTGGTGTCTTCAATGTAGAAGATTTTCTTTTCGGCACATTTATGTCCTCTATTGTATTTACTTTCCTAATTAAAACATAATGCTCTTGCCTTTTTTTCTTCAATTTGCTAATGTGTTAATCTGGTTGGTTGGGGGAATGATGGCACGAGGGTTCTATGATCTTTGATGCTAGGGAATGCTTGTTTCTTGTTGGCCAAAAGTTTTTCCTCAATCTTGTGTGCCAAGATAATAGACTCAGATACAATGTACAATTTAAATACATGTACCTCATACTGAATGTTTTCCTTGAGTCCTCTTAAGAACAGGTCGTTCATGCTTTGCTTCGTAACCTTATCTGCTTTCAAGGATAGGTTTTGAAATTGCGAAATATAATCTCTGAGTGGACCTATTTGTCACAGCTTGGTCAATTTGCTAAAGTAGATCTCCGTCATACTGCTACTATGATGTCCCTGTAGCTCCTTCGCGAAGACTGACCAAGGGACGCTGAGAGTCTTCTTTTTCTTTTGATCACAAAGCAAACGATACCAAATGAATTGCGTAGGTTGCAAATATAAGGATGGCAATGTAACCTTTTGCCCACAGGGAACTTGGTGTAGCTCAAAAAAATTATCCATTTGGGCGATCCAATTGAGTGGATCCTTTCCATCAAAACTTATGCATGTCCACCTCTGGGATAAAATGACGTGATTTTGTATTAGAATTGTATGCTTATGGCACTGGGGCACTATTAAGGTCGGTAAGGTGTGGGTTTGTCTATCCATTAGGAGCACTAGAATCTGTTATGTCCTAAGTCTTGGCCTGCAAAATCAAATTTTGAGATGCCAACAAACAACTAACAAATGGTGTGAGTTGATCCAACTCTGGAGTTGTCGATGCCATATTGGACTGGATATAAGCTATTTCTTCGTTTGTCACTAGCGTTCGTATGTGCTCCTCATCCTTTTGCATCATTGCTTGAACTTTTCCTTCAACCACTTCACATGTGAGAGGCACTTCACTAGACTAGTTCATGTCTACCTTTGACTCTGTATCCTCCTTGGGGTTTGTGTATTCTTGCCCTTGCCTTGGGTAGGACTGACAATGCTTTGACCAAACTTGGACTGAACGATTTTAGAATAAAGTTGGGCTCAAATCCTAAAATTTCAAGAAGAGACCCACTCTAATTTTTCACGAGCTTTTTGAATCAGAAAAATTCTAAATTGCGGCATGTCGAGTGAATTTATGAAAAACTTTAAAATTGCAATAACTTGGTAAAGAGTGATCACAAAAACGCTGAAATTTGGACTATATCTTCCTTACATCAATATGCAACTTCCTTGAAAAAATTGCAAAAGAATTTGCAATGGTTTGAAATATATGCATGGTTCTTCAATATTAGGGTTTGAAAGAAATTCCTCTCATTGTTCTAATGCACCACAAAAAAATGTCCAAATCGAGGCTTTGATACCACTTGTAATGAACTTACAATATCACAAAAGCAAAATCATGGCATTAGATCACAATATAATAGATCACATAACTAGAATAACACATTCACTCACAAATAAGAGAACCACACAATAAAGTGAAGTGAAGAGCGAAATACTTGAATGTAGAACTTAGCCACTTCGAGGGGGAAACCTCCCAAGTCCTTACAATAGGAAGAGAATTCTGAATAATATGATGATTAATATCCTAACCCTACATCTTATATATACCCTAATTGGGCATTGGGAAATAGATAAAACCAAATAGGCATACTACACCTACCAATATGCAACCTAGAGATTAAAAAATGATTAAGTCAAAGATTATGTTTTACCAATATATTCTGGAGAAGATAAAAACCAGGTTTTTGAAGGTGGACCCTCATTTTATTGGAGAGCTGGGTTGCTTATGAGGTTTCGAGAGTGAGGGATTAATCACTCTCGCAACATTCCAGTGAAGGCCTTGATTTGGGTTATAGGCTTTATGGCCTACCTCAGGGATAGTGGGGAGGATATGCTTTGTCTGAAATAGATATTTTTGTGTGAAAACTTGATTGGGTTCAATGACTCAGTGTTGGAGCATGATATCATACTTTAGAGTTTGTGTAGTGCTAGATGTCAGTAAACCCACTCCAGATAAAACTGTGTTAGAAGAGGATAATGGATTTGGCGTCAAGAATTTGTTTATGAGTAGTTTCTGTTTTGCTATAGAATATTCCATGTGTACGGGTATTTACAATTTGAAAGTTTTGCATGGAGACCCGTCTCCTACCACCAGAGACCCGTCTCAAAGACTACTAGTCATCTTAGAGAATTGCATTTCAGTGTTTTTTAAATATATTTTGTAATCTTGATGAGATATCAAAGACAAATATCAATATAATTACTTGTCTTTCGTCAACATCTAATATCTTTACTTTAAAAACTTATTAATGTTTTTATTTGGTTATATAATGTTTTTATTTGTAATTACGTACATACATACAATTTTTATGTCTTTGAATACCCGTCTCCTATTTTTCTGGAAAATGGCATACTTGCCCCCACCTTGATGTACTTGTAGCTGTCTCCTGGTAACTAAGCTATTTGGTTAGATATTTCCCCTTTGGTCCAAAGTCTGAAGATCCTTTAGAGATAGATCCCAAGGGTTCTTAAAGGGTAAAAAAAAACAGTTTTCTGCCTCTCATAGAAATTTGGTAACCTTGAAGGACTCCTCTGATGGCTTAGATGTAGATTGTTTTTATTCACTCGGAGTAGAACAAAAGGTTGTAAATTTAGCTTGAACTCAGGAAAACATCCATTTTTTAATTCTCAGAGGAAAGTTACATAACTCAAGCTGAGGGTAAGGAAGTTGTCTGGCAACTCCAGGTCAAGATTAGGCAGTTGAAGCCCTCAAAGATGAGGAGCTTCTGTCTTCTCAGGATCTAAGCTCTATGTTTTGAGAAAGGGTTGAGGTTAAGCGTCCCTTCCTGCGAGCAAGATCCATGTTTCATCTTTCAAACTCTAAGCAGATCGAACTAGAGCAGGAAGCTTCAATTTCAATGGTAGGCAAAAACATGGATTTCACCCCTTTATATAAGGACATGTTTGAAGAGGGTTTTGATCTTTAGGCAGAGGACCAAAGTGATCATATTCTTAATCAGAAACTTGCAGTCAAGAGAGTCAACTAGCAAGAAGAAACCACCAGATGCAGGACCTCACAAAAGAAGAAAGAAACTTGAGTTTGAGTGGATCTAGGAAGGTCAGGGCATATTGACCAAGTTTAACCCCCAACCTGCTCCAGAAGATAAATTCATTTTCATGCAATATTAGGAAATTTAAAGCCCCTAGTAAAAATTGGATTCTACGCAGTTAGATAAAATTATTTAAACCAGATTTAGTATTGCTGCAATGTACCAAGGTGACAGAAAATTCCTTTGAGCTGATGGCAAAGAAGTTATGGAAAACCTTGGAATATATTTGTACAGATTCTGAAGGTCAACCAGGATGTGTAATAGTCATGCGAAATCCATTATCTACAGTCTTCTCAAAATATGAGTGTAGGAAACATCGGCTTGGTTGTAAGTTTCATGGTATTATTGAAGATCAATACGTTGTATTCTCAAATGTTTACACTCCCTCAAGCTTCAGCTTAGACAGTACTATTAGTCTTGGCAGGAGCTGGAAGAGTTCAAGAATAGAAATCTACAAGATAAGTTGATCTTGGAGAAGAGACATCAATTCTATAATGAGGCTAAATGAGAAGCGAGATGGATCATTTTCAAGGCATAGTCTCAGTGAATATTTCCATACCTTAGTGGCTTTACAAACATGGAAGGATTTGACAGATTTTTGGCTGATTTGTCCCGGGTGGATATCAATCTCATTATCAAATCTAAGAGTCCAAAAAAACCTTCAAATTTGATTAGATGTAGCCCCTTCATCCCTTTAAAGCTACGTTGTTTAGATACGGGTACGGGTACGATTCGGGTACGCGGGTACGTCATTTTTCAAAAACCTTGATTTGGATACGTCGTGGGTACGTCTCTCTCTCTCTCTCTCTATATATATATATATATATATATGCATATTACTCAATTTTTTTGTAAAACACTTGAAAATAGTAAATACATAGTGTTTGTTCATTCATTGCTTCAAATTTCAAAATGTTCAAAGTATACATTGCAAAGACATTTGGGCTTTTCAAAATGCAAATGTAGAATAAATCATAGATTCATAATTCATCTAGATAGTCCTCATATTCATAATTAATAATTATGAATGTTACTCCCACTAGCTCCACTTGGACGACTCCCACTAGCTCCACTCTCCACCCTTGGTGTTGAATTCTCTTCATTGTCATCACCATCATCCACACCAAGTAATGAAACTTGGGCAAATGTAGATGTGGTGGCATCCAAATCTATATTCTCTGGAAGGATATCCCAAAGTTTGTTAGGCCCTCGCATATAGTCTTCAGACTTGTGTGAAAGGAGGCGCAAATTGGAATGTACAAATACCAAATCTTCAGCTTTTTTGGATGCCAACTTGTTTCTTTTAGCAGAATGGATAAATCCATATGTACTCCAATTCCGCTCTGCTAAAGAATTACTAGCCACCTATCACAAAAAAAAGTTGTTAATTGTTAGAATTTAAAATTTGTAACAATGTAAAAAAAAATATGTCAATAACTTACTATTTTTTTTTTATTTAATTCAAATTGAATACCTGTGACAAAATCTTGATTGCAATAGGTTGTAGGTACTTGACATCATGGCCATGTACATACCACCACTTGATTGGAGACAAACTAGATTTGTCAAAAAGAGCCTCAATTTCTCCCATGCTGCCCTTTGAAGCTACAAACATGGCCATTTCGTTGCGGACCGCACTAGCTATAGATGGATCAGGAAAAAGCCTTCTGAATGCTTGCCTAGTTCCATTTGCAACCTCTACATCATCATATGGTGGTTGCCTATTGGGTAGCCGAAGTAATTCATTGCTATAATACTTCAGATTGAGAGCATAAGCAAGGAGATGTAATGGGGTGGTCATTTTATTCCACCTCTTCATGACCAACGTCTTGATTTCATTATAAAACATTTCTTCTGGGTCTTGCTCTTTATTTTGTATGATCTCTCTCATACTTTCAAGCATGGAATTAATCTCATCATAAACCTTTCCCATGCAAGCTGCATTTGTATCCGTAAATCGGATCATAGATAGAATAGGCTCTGTAAAACTGAGCACATATTCAATCTTGGTCCACCAATTATCATCAAGGATCAATGCTTTGATCGTATTGGTTTTTTCAATACTAGTGGTGCTTGCTTGCCTCCATACACCCCAAACATTGCTTATCACCATACTGCTTAGTGCCTCTTTCACCTTCACAAGTCGTCTCAAGACGAGCGTGTGAGAGGCAAATCTAGTTTCAACAATCTACAAAAAAAAAATAAGGCCAAGTTTAATTGTCCAAACTGTAAACGTTGATAAACAACTAGAATTAAATTATTAATTATTAAAAAGTTATAACTTCAAAATTAAGAACTTCAAAAGTAAGACTAAGAATTTGTTCTCGAATTTCTTACCTTCAACAACTCCAACTTTGAGAATTCCCTGAAAATGGCCTGAGACATGTGATGATTTGTGACAAATGTTTGAATGTCACTGGCCTCTGTATAAATTTGCTCTATCAATTGAATTTTACCAATCTTTTGCAGCAACAAGTTGAGGGAATGGACAACACAAAGTGTCCAAAATATGTGCTCGTATCTGCCCTCTATAATCAACCCAGCTGCTCTGCAATTCTTTGCGTTGTTTGTGATGACTTGGACAACATGTTGGGGGCCCACAGACTCAATAACTTCTATCAAAATGTTTGCAATGAATTGAACATCTTTCACTTCACCCTCACAATCCACTGCCTTCAGGAACATTGCCCCTTTAGGGCATACTGCAATAACATTGATCAAAGGCCTGTTTCGAGCATCTTTCCATCCATCTGAGATAATTGACACCCCTGAATCCTTCCACGAATCTCTAATTGGCTGCAAAGAAGTGTGAATATGTTCTACTTCTTTGGCCAAGGGTGTGGTGCAAACTTTCTCATAGTTAGGGCCTTTGTAACCTTGTGGAGCTTCATTGACCGCTTTCAACATTTGTTGCCAATAAGGCGATCTCAAAACATTGAAGGGCAGCCCACATGCATAAATGCATCTAGAAATCAACTCATCAGCAATGTCCCTCTGTGCGACATTGAAAGCTTTTTCCAATAGTCATTTTGGTTTTTTCCGTGAAGTGGCATCTGCATCATCATTAGCTTTTGGTATTGCAATTGAATGAGCTCGAGTTTGACTTTCAATGAAAGAATGACTCGCCGCTGCAGGTCTTATGGGTGGTCTCCCTGATCTACCTCTTTGGAGAGGTATTGTTTTAGAACGATTTTTTGAAGTAACTGCTGCATCGGCTTCTTCTTGCTCTTTCATGAACTCAACTATTTTTGGCTTGGAAATTTTATCACACTTTCTGATACCTGATGGCCCAATCCCACTCAAATGAGTTTTGACTCGAGTATACGAGGATTTGAATGTGGAATGACAATCATTGCATATCCACACACGAGTCCCACCTCCAGCAATGATCTCAAGTATCGTCACATGTTTCCAAAGAGGGGAGGCAGGGTCATATTTCACTTGAAGTGAAGTTTCAGCGTGGTTTGCTTCATCATGCCCTCCTCCTGACATTGAACTGGATGCCATAGATATCCTAATTATGAATTATCAAATTAGATTCTAGAACCAATAAAAAATATACAAAATTAAAATTAATAACTAACTTTGTTTCTGATTCTCACGATTGCAATTACGTGCGACAGAAGAGCATACGCAGAAGTTAGGGTTAGAAACATAAAAAACATACATTTGATTTTTTAAATATTTAAACTTGAAAAAATAAAAAATAAATGTAATGCAACTAACTCTGTTTTTAATTCTCAAGATCGCAATTACGCGCGAGAGAAGAGCATACGCAGAAATTAGGGTTAGAACTTAGAAACTTATATTTTTTAAAAATATACATTTGATAATGATTTTTTTAAATAATAAATATTTATGGAAAGTGAAACAAGAACAATAAAAATAAATAAATTTTAATACGATTTCAAATTTTAACATTGTAGAAAATTTAAAATAAATAAATAAATTTAAATTTAAAAAAATTTTAAAATTAAAAATATTAAAAATAAAATTTAAATACTACTTAAAGATATAGTAAATTGTAAATTTAAAATAAAATATAAATTATAATATTAAAAATGTAAAAACTAAATAGTATTTAATTTAAATTTTTAATATTATATTTTATTTTATTTTTAATAGTTATATTCTATTAAATGAAAAATTTAAAATTAATTTATTAAATACTAAATACAAAATTAAAAAAATTAAAACTAAATAGTAAATACTAAATGAAAAAAAAAAAATTTAACATACCTAGAAATTGCAAATGCAGTCCTCCCCGAAGGCGCGGCTTCACTCCACACTGTCTTCACCTGCAAACTGTCTTCTCCTCTTCACTGTCTTCCCCTGCAAACTGTCTTCTCCTCTTCACGTCTTCACCTGCAAACTGCCGCTGCGAAACGCAAACAATGGTCGTGATTTTTTTTTCGTGTGTTTTGAAAAAGGGACGCGCTTCTTTTATAGGGTTCTATGCATTTTTGCTTTTCGCATTTAGGGTTTTTTAAGTTTTTAGGGTTTTTTTTCGCGCGTTTTCTAAGTTTTTTTTTCATTTTCCGCGACAGTTGCCGGAAATTTTTGGGGACGCCCCGGAGGTGCCCACCGGCGTGCCGGATGTTTCCGGCATGCCGATGGGCGCCTTCGGGATGCCTCCGGGATGTCCCCGTGCCGGAGGCGCCTCCGAACAGGAGGCGTCGGGCCGGGGGGAATACCCCTGCAACATAGCTTTAAAGGAAGAGTCCAAAACATGGTAGAATGCCTCTCTTCCTATCAATGGAGTTTGAAATGTGCATTTCAGTCCAAAAAATGAAAATTGTGAAGGTCAATCTGAAGAAGTGGAATAAGATCTTTGGCAATCTCTTTCAATGAGAAGTAGATTTGGAAGTTAAGAGGGCGAGACTCTAAAACAGCTGCAGGTAGTAGACGTCACAAATGAACTGATCTTGGAGGAAAAGTATATCTTGAAACATTTAGATATGATCTACCAGGAGAGTTTTCTTTCATAAGTTCAGTATTTATTCGCTTTAGAAGAGAGGAACACTCATTTCTCAATATGTCAAGGGTGATCCTTTGCCATTTCAACAGAATCCGCTGTTTGGAGGTCCCTAATAGGAGAAAAATCGCAAGTCTTAAGGATATTAGGAATCTAGTTGTTTCCCTTTCAGGGACCTTCTTTGGAAGATGTAGTTGATAGAAGAGGTTCAGGAAGAGTTTTCCTTAGATTCATCCCCTTGAGTATTGGAAGCACCCTTTGCTGCCCTTTTATTTCCAATCTCAGAAGAGGAAGTTGAGGTAAGGTTGCATTTTGCTCTATGAAGGGAGACCTAGTCTGTATAGATTCCAAGATGACCTCTTCAAGAGAAAATGGAAATTATCAAGGATAATTTGGTAGTGGTTGGGGGGTGAGGGGGTGTAATATTATTGTAATATAATAATATTAGTTAAGGAGTAATTGTAGGAGAGCTTTTGTCTTGTAGTGGTAGATATAAAGTTCACGTAAGAAGGTGAAGAGTCTTCATGGAATATGAAATGAATAGTCACATGCTTCGCTATATAATATTGTAATCTCTCATTCTTCAATAATGCAATAACTTTGATTTGGACCAAATCTCATTATTTATTGTCATTTCATTCCTGGCCTGACATTGGTATTAGAGCACAGGGTGTTTTTTATTCATTCTCCGTTCTTTCTCTTTGCATTTTTCATTCTAAGCCAATCAAATCTTTCAAATCAGTTTTTGTCAAATGACAAGGACTGCGTAGTGGTTGCTCAAGGTGTTTGGACTCCTCTTGACTGCGTAGCATGGAAGTTTCTGATTCTCTGCTGTTTTTCTGACAGTTCCAAGCTGTTTGAAGAAGTTTTCAGACTTGAATAAGGGTGTTTGACATCCCAAGACCAGCATACAGCTGAAATGTGGCATTTTTTCTCTCTTTGAAGGCGTTTTGACTGTTATTGGTCTGTTACATGTGTTTCATTCTGCTGTTGGACTGTGTGGAGCTCTCTTGTGGCGCATTTTCTGCTGTTTCAAGAACTGCATAACCCCTGTTCTGACTGCGTTTTAGCTGAGTTTTGACAGTTTGGTCAACTAGTGGCAGTTTGTAACTGTGTTGCAACTCCTCTCAGACCTGCGTGGCATCATTTAGATCCTTTTGAGTGGCATATTACCCAATCTTTGGCTGCGTGGAAGCATTTACATATGAGTTTTGTGCTCATAGAGGTGCGTGGAGCCGGACAGACTCTCCAACAAAGGAGTTTCAACATTCAATCACTCTTACAAGTGGTGCCAAAGTCCATCAAGGTGAGACAAGTCAAATTCATTTCCTTTTATGCTTTTTTTTCTCAAATAAAAGCATAATTTTTGAATGGAGAATATTCCCACAAGGGAAAAATAAACATTTTTATTCATTTTTGACTTATTCAAAACAAAAAATAAGTCATTTGCAAACCAAAAATAGTTCATTTTTCAAAAATTGAGCAAAATTTTAAAAACAAGTCAAAATGTGCAAAACAAAACCAATTCGCAATGGTCGGTATCAATAGTGCCTCTAGTTCGTGTTTACGAGTCGTGTTATTGTGATCAAAATACTGCACTTATAGTCAAATATAGTTTGCAATAATGACATTTGTGGCATCATTTTTATAAATAGTTGGGGAGAATAAAGAAAAATATCATTTTCCCATCGCCTTAGTTACCCATGTGCGACTATCCCTATACGTAAATCTTGAAAACAAGCAAGAGCACTCTAAGTATATAGGGTTATTACGCCCACATAGAAAGATTTCTTGTTAAGCGGGTGTTGTAGATAGAACATTTCATTTTCACGTACTAGGTACCACATACCATTCTGCTCCACATGCTTCAACTTCTCTTTTACGTACTATCGGATATATAAAAAGGACGAGCTTTTTCTACGTCTCGATGAATATATAGGAAGGGCAGGCCTATAGAGAGGTTTGGTATATTGGTTGGGTAGTATATAAAAAATGTGAGTTTTTTAGAGTGATAAGAAACCATTCTATCTCCCGAGACAACAAATATGCATTCAATCAAAATTATTGTTGGCACAACCCTATTTGGGAAAGATACCTTGTTAGAATGGTCCAGACAGGTGGAGAACACACTTATTTTCAATGACTTGTGGTTCAACATCTGTGATGGGGATGATCAACCCACCGAACCGAATGACACAAAGGAGATGCCATCTTGGAAGTAGAAGAATTCAAAAACATTGGCTTTGATGAGGGCCTCAGTTGATGCAAAGGTGTTTCGTCACATACAGGGGTGCAACAATCATTTGAAAACATTTGACAAATTGAAGGACCTGTATGATTCTCACTCGAAAACTGGAGTTCATACATTTGTAGTTGAAACCATAGATTAGAAAATCGGCGATTACTCGTTGGATACTCAGTTATTCGCAAAAAAATCTTTGAAACCATTATTCGCCACCCATACTTCCTTGAGCTTGGATATTTGCCTCCCAACGAGTACTGGCACGGTATTTGTTGGGTACTTGTGAGTAATCGCGAGTATTATGCCAGTACTTGTTGGGAGCCCTGTCCGTGTCTTGTATGTCCCTGGATGCATCCAAAACATGTCCAAATGCATCCAAAACACGTCTAGAACCATCCAAGGCTTGCAAACTCGACCCAAACATTGAAAAAATGTGGATTTGTCTTATAAATTCAAACATGCCCCCTCATTGAATTCCATAGTATTTGGAGTATCATTGTATTAGTTTGTTGACAACTTGATAGTGTCACAGTTGTATTCGTATGATTATGTGATTTTGTACTTTATTTCTATTCAAATCTAATAGAAAACACATATTCAAATCTAATAGAAAACACTTTCCCAATGTTTTACAGACTCATTTGATACCTTTTGCAATTATAATTTCTATAAAATATAAGTTTTTTGATAAATTTAAGCATTTTTTTATTGTCGGTTATTCTCGGTTTAATTGACCACCCCTGCTGATTTCTCTTCGGTTAAACAAATTTCCTCCTTGGCGAGTACTTGCCGGTTACGGTTATGTAAACTATGGTTGAAACTATTCAATCTTGAGTTGAAAAATGGAGATGTCACGAGTTCAGCTTCTGAAATCCATGCAATCCAACATGATGTTGATGCAACTGGTATAAAAGTTGATGTGTATATGACCGCCTTCATAAAGGCTTTTCTTTCTACATACTCAACCTACTTGGATTGTTTGCGAGCAAACAATCCGTTGAATACTCACATTTGATCAATTTTGATTGAAAAAATGGTCAAAAGAGAGTCCACAAAAGAAAACATTTATGTTATTTAAAAGGATAATTCTTCCAAGAATGCAGGAAATGATAGAGGCAAAGGAAAAAACAAAAGACGAGTTAGTAAATCCAACAAAAACAATAGTCAGCATCAAGAAAAACAGAATGACAAACAACACTTTATTTTGCAAACACTGCAAAAGGAAAGGGAGTCACGAGACCCATGAATGCAAAACATCATGGGAGAAAATTGAAGCCTACAGAAAAGAGAAAGTTGAGAAGGAGAAAAAGAAAAACTCAGAACCAGATTTAGCTTAGGTTTCTTGTGAATGTGTGCTTTCCATCTCTAACGAAGCAAATAATGCCTCAAAGAATTCAACTTGGGATAATGCTTGGGGGTTCTAGACAGTGGTGCCACGTAGCATACGACTTTCAGAAGGGACTTTTTTGAGGAGTTTCATGAAGAAAGTTGTGGTCTAGTGTATTTGGCAGATAAAACAAATTTGGGACCTCGAGGCAAAGGTTCAATCCAACTCAAGTCACTAGGGCTTCTAGATGTCATTCTCTGTAATGTACTATACTTTCGTTAGTTGAAAATAAACTTGTTGTTTCTTGTGCTAATTTGACAACAAGGCCACTCCATTTTGCTGGATGATGGAGAGGTGAACTTCAAAGGAAATGTGATAACAGAGTCATTCTGACTAGATATGAGGAAGACAAATTGCTAAAACTCAGGGGTGAGCACTTAGTGCCTAGAAATTATGCTCATTTCACAGGAGGATTGCCAAAATGTCTTCTCTTGCATGCCAAATTTGGGCACACATTATGATAGCATCCACACAATGCAGAAAAATGGTGTTGTAGGATTGTTGAACTCTGCCCAAAACCATTGAAAAGTGTGAACCCTGCATATTGGACAAACATGAAAGGGAGCCGTTTCAAAAGTTAGAATGGAAATTTGAAGGGAAGTTGTTAGTTCACTCTGATTTGTGTTCTCTGCCAATTCTTTCCGTTGGTGGTCAAAAATACTTGATGTTGTTCATTGATCGTTATAGCATAATAACTTGGATATATTTTCTGAAGAATAAATTAGAAGCTTTCAAAATGTTTCAAAAGTTTCGAACTATCGTTGAAAATGAAGCCCAATCCCGCATTGGGACGCTCAACATTGATAATGTTGGTGAATTCACTTCAAAGGTGTTTGAAACCTATCTCAAGCAAAATGGAGTCAAACATCATCTCACAGTCCCTTACACTCCTCAACATAATAGAGTAGTTGAGCGGATGAATAGAACTGTCTTGAACATGGGTCGGACAATGTTGTACTTCAAAGGGGTAAATTTGCATTTTTGGGTAGATTTAGCTCAAGCAACAGTCTGCCTTTACAACAGGTCACCATTAACAACCCTATAGATGAAGATTCCATATGGAGTCTAGTGTGGTCATCTCCCTTGAGTTTGACATCTTCAGCTTTTCGAATCCACATGCTACACATTGATTTCAAAGGAAAAAAGGAACAAATTGGAACACGAGTTGTAAATGCACACTTTTGGGATACTCAGTCTTAAAACAAGAATTTTTTCATCGCAAGAGTTGTCTTTTGTGAAACTGCGAAGGACAAGAAGTATTAGTCGATGATTGAATTGACTTAAGAAATATGCCAAATTTAATGCTTTCAAGAAGGCTCAAACATTGAAGGGAGAACCTGCAATTGGGAAATAGTTGAATCTCTATTTTACTGTAACTGAAAACAACACTCCCACCTGTAGAAGAAAGTGAAACTTCATCAGAGGATGGTCTGATGTTAGAAAATGAAGGATTTTCTATTTCAGAAAATGAGGCACCAGTGATTCTGCAAGCTACATAGAAAAAAATACCAAAGTGGGTTGAACATACATTGAAATATGTCAGACTTGATGGGGCTGGAAAAACAGGCACTAGAAATGCACACACCTCACAACAATCAAACAAGTTCCTAGATGAACTTCAAGACAAGGTACAAAAGCTTGTTTTGGAAGACCCTCCTGAAGAAGTCAATGTTGCTTTTGACTGTGAACCCACTTTCTTTAAACAAGTTGAAAAGCTTGATGCATGAAAAAATGCAATGAGAAGTGAGAATGATGCATTGATAAAAAATGGAACTTGGAAATTGGTTTATCTTCCAATCAACTCTAAACCTATTGGCTGCAAGTGTGCCTTTCAAAACAAGTACAAAGCATATGGCTCACTTGAAAAGCCCAAAGCAAGGCTTGTTGCAAAGCGATTTGCTCAAAAAGAAGGAATTGAATACAATGAAACTTATGCACCAATAGCAAAATGGACTACCATTCGAACCATGTTGGCTTTGGCAACTCATAACAATGGAAAGTTCACCAAATGGACGTCAAAACTGCATTTATGAATGATCTCAAAGAGATAGTGTATATGAATTAGCCCAAAGGTTTTGCAGTAAATGGCCAAGAGCACAAAGCATGCAAACTGGGAAACATGTTGTATGGTATGAAACAAGTCGTAAGAGCGTGGTATGACAAAATCACTGAGCACTTCCTGAACATGAACTTCAAACATTTTGAGTTTGAAGATGCAACTCTTTTTGTCAAAATAGTTGTATATCTAGTGGTGTATGTGGATGATCTGCTCATCACAAGAATCAATGAAAGAGACTTTGCTAAATTCAAATCAGAGTTGATGAAAGGTTTTGAAATGATATATTTGGTTTGTCTTCATTACTATTTGGGTATTGAAGGGATTCAAAAACCAAAATATATCTTCATTATTCAACAAAAATACATTCGTGAAATTCTGAGCAAGTTTGGAATGATAGATTGTAAGCCTCTCAGTACACCCGTTGAACAAAGTTTGAAATTGATATTAGAAGATACCATAGATTTAGTAGATGTTGGTAAATACAAATAGTTCATTGGAAGTGTGAGCTATGCGACCAAAACTAGATTAAATATTTCTTTCGTTGTTGGTTTTCTTTCTCGATTCTTGCAACAACTTAGAGAACATAATTGGGTAGCAGCAAAAAGTGTCCTGTGATATCTCAAAGGAACACAATTTTGGGCTCAAATACTTAAAGGCAGGGGACTTCAAATTGGTCAAATACTCAGATTTTGACTATGCTGGTGATTTTGAAGATGAAAAATCTATTTCAAGTTTTCTAATGACTTTGGGAACAACAGTTGCCTGCTAGAAGTCAAAGAAGCAATTGGTATCGACAATTTCTTCAGCAGAAGCGAAGTACATGGAAACTTCAAAGACAAACAAAGAAAATTTGTGGCTTAGATGGGTTCCTTTAGATTTGTAGGAATAACAGGTTTCGTCAACACCTCTCATGGTTGACAACACATTTGCAATTTAAATGGCAAAGAATCTAGTTTTGACGATCGAATCAAGCACATCAACACCAAATTTCATTTGATTTGGCATTATGTGAAAGATGGCAATGTAAAATTACTACATTGTCCTATTGTAAAGCAACCATCAAACATCTTTAAAAAAACATTGGGAAGAGAAAAAATTGAAAAGTTTAGAGGCATGCGTGGTCTCTCAATAACCTCTATAGATTAAGGGGGGATGTAATATAATAATGTTAATCCTAGGAGTAATTGTAGGAGAGCTTTTGTCTCGTAGTGGTAGATAGAAAGTTCACGTAGGAAGATGAAGAGTTTTCACAGAATATGAAATGAATAGTCACATGCTTGGCTATATAATATTGTAATCTCTCATTCTTCATTAATGCATTAACTTTGGTTTGCACCAAATCTTATTATTTATTGTCATTCCATTCCTGGGCTAATCTGGGAATCCAGATCATCGAGAACAATTCGAAAAAAAATGAACTGCAACTTTTTGGTTCTTATTTCGAAAAGGAAAGAAACTGAATTCTTGGACTCCTGCAAGAATACCTCTTTGTGCAATACATTTCCAAAGTGATTACTAATAGATTAAGTCTGATAATTCCCTACCAGATCTTAAAAAGAACAAGGAGGGTTCTCAAAAGGGATGGATGGTATCATCTTGAGGTACGAACTGATCCTTGAGGATTTTTCGATCTCTGACAAACAAGGTGGTATGTTAATCAACCTTGATATTAATAAAATTTCTAGAGTTAATTTGGGTTTTTTATAAGTAGTCCTCCAGAAGTTTGGATTTTTGGAAGAATATCGAGATTGGATTGAAAGTTGCTGTTCCACTGAAAGTTTCCATTTTAGTTAATGTTTCTTTGGTAGGTATGTTTAAAGCTAACCGAGAACTTAGACGAGGGACAATTTGTCTCAATACCATTTCATGCTGATGACAGATGCCTTGGGTAGCACCAAAAAGTCTAAATCCAACAACAAAATTAAAAGGCAATTGATTGCCTTTGTAGCAATCCTTGCCCAATCTGCCCTTAATTGTCTTAATTTGTTGCCTTGTAATTTTTTCAAACACTTTGTAAGCATAGTGCTCTTGCTGGTTTTTGTCACAGTTTTGATGATTTGTTTGAATGACAATGGATTAAAGCTTCAAGTGTTTATAGAACAATGCAAGAATGACAATGCTAAGTTCTAGATGCAAGAATGACTTCTTTTTTGTTCTTTTCTATGCAATTAAATGAATTCACAAAGCAAACTAATCACCTACAGCCAATGGACATTTAGTCGAATAGTTGGCATGCAACCTATTATCTCAATTCAAATGCTCAAAAGATAACTATAAATGACCAGCAACTTGTGATTCTTATTTGTATTGATGATTTGATACAATGCTCCACTAGACTAGCCAAGACTCTTGGCATAAACAAGAATTACAATTATATGGTATGTTGGTATGAAGGATGCACACCTATAGCTGCAAATATAAACTATACTAAAGGATGAATTGTATGCAATGAACCCTAGTGGGATTGAGGCGCCCTTGAGAATAGATGAAGGAGCAAGCAATTTCCAAGTGAAAGGATGATCTCCCAAGCCAAATTGAATTTTTCAAGCCAACCGCCCCTGTTCTGGTCTGATCTCAAATTTAAAATAATATGCAATGAATATGCGCTGTCTCAAGCATCTAATACCATCTCCATGCTCCAAGGAAGTGGGTGCACCAAGCCAAGCAAAGAATCAATGCAAATTGGAACCCCTACAAGCAAAAAAGTCCCTCTTAATGGCATCCTTCCTTGACTGTAAATATCTGATTTTTATATTAGATTTCTCTACAATGCAATCTGCTCTCTTAACCAAGGAAAATCGATGCCAAGCTATATAAAAACCAACACCAAAAGATAGCTATGAAACCTCCACAAATTCACCAAATCGATTTCTCCAAAATTGGCCAATGGCCACATATTTTGCTCCAATTGAGATGACTGAAATATCACCTCCAAAATGCAACCCTTCAAGAGATATTTCACTCCCTCAGTTATGCTATCAATGGGAGTTATCGTTCCCAAAGACAAATTGATTCACTGCAAAAAACTCTAGGTTCCACCAGCATACCACAACAAAGACAACATCAAATCTAGATGATTCATAATGGCAGCCCACACCTCCCTTTATACTTTTTTTTTTCTTTCCTTCATTTGGGAAGCTTCTAGAAACATCATAATATTTTATTATTATTTTTCCCTTTTAATATATTATAATTTCACTTTAATATAAAATAATGAATTATAACATAAAGTGCAAATATAACATCATCTTTTAACATGAGGTTTCTAAAAATAGAAACATTCTAATAAATCATTAGAAAACCTCTAGAATATGTCGAAACTTCCCCAAAGAAACCAACTGCCATTTGGGTAACTGCGGAGAAGACCCTCTAACCATGCCGTATTAGCCTACGAGGGTCACTGATAGGCTAATCATGCTGAAAGTACAATGTTTAGCTAGAAGGGGACATTACAGCTTGTTGTCAACCTGGAGTTGCACCTTGAATCGAAGACGTACTGAAACGGCTAATCCTCTCTCTAGTTGAAACAATGGGATCTTCTCACGAGGGTGGGTGCCTCAATGGTGAGAACCTCGAGAGAAGGTTGGTTCCTGCAAGATGTATCAATGGATCTTTACTCTGTGCTGCAAATCTACCATGAAAAAGAGAAAGAAACTTGAAAGGGAAATCCTATCTAATGACGGTGATACACCAGAATGTTGATCCACTCTACTTGGAACCTTGAAAACTGAATCAAACAAAGGAAAATGAAGACCTTTGATTTCAATTGATCACTATGCATAAATTTTTCTTGAGAAGGTTCAATCCAATGACAAAAAAGTGAGGAAAAACGATGGAGAGAGCTCTGATACAAGACACTTTGCAGCCACCTAACATCCACTTACAGCTACAACAAAAGACATATAGAACATTGAACATGACTTGCATAACATGATGAGCTAGCAACTAGGTACGAATCATAATTTGGGAAGGGAGAGAAATCTACCACGTATGCAAATTGCTGAATGAATGTACACTATGCCAGCGCTTGAAATCTGAAAGTATAGTCCTATTGATTGAAGAGGTTACACAACTCACCAATGGCAGAGTCTGGTCTTACCAAGAGAGGGATCTGTTTTTACAAGGCTGAAAAGCCATTAATATAGAAGTTTACAACAAGCTAAGAGATTGACGTTGGAAAATAGAGAGTGAGTAAACTCAAACCAACTCAGCCTTTACAAAAAGTCTATTTTGTCTTCTTCCTCTTTGCATGAAAGCTCCTTGGCGCTAGAATTAGACAGTGAATTCATACGTTTGACTTTGCTTGTGCATGCTCAGCTAAGCCATGTCTAAAATTAGAAACTTCACTAGCTCTTTGGCGTTTGAGAATGGTCGGTGGATCTGTTAAAACGCCCACTTCTCTTTGCATGGAAGATTACGCCAAGTTTCCATAATAGACTCCCCTTGAGCTGCTCGCGTTTGCATGAAGGACAAAGAAAATGTGTAACGAATGTGTCTAGTCAACTCCACTTGGACTGCTAGATCATTGAGAGCCTTGCAACGTGGAAAGAACGCCCAAATTTAGAAGTCAAGCTTGAACTGAGCTGGAACGTTTGGATGCATGTGGTTGACTAGTCAAACTACAGAGAAGCGTGACTTTAACAGCGAGTCAACTCAAGATTTGACCAGTCAGCGAAAAATAGTCTTTGCTTGCATGTATTTTCTCTTATTTTGCCCTACTTGTGTCTTGTCTATTTTTGGTGGGATTTTATTTTTTGTCTTCAACTTCCCATCGAATTATCTATTTTCAACCCTTTTGCATAGTCAAATTTCCCTTAGACTTTCCTCGGATATTCTGTTTCAACTTAGTCCATCCCTTCCATTACTTGTATTTGATTCGGATTATTTTGCTTGTCCCTTCGTTTCATTTCCTGCGGCTTTTGTCGACAAAAGGTCCGAAGGAATTCATTTCCTTGCCAATTTCCCCGAATTTATTCCTTTTAGGCTCTTATGTCTTGCCTTGATTTTCTTTGGACTTTTGTTGACTTCAAATTTGTGCAGATTTCTTGTTTGACAATTATTTCGAAGGATCTCCTTTTTGCCTTTGTTTCTTATTTTCCCGGGTTTTTTTTTTTTAATTCTCTCGAATTTCTACGGACTTTTTGTCCGAAGGAATTCGTCTCCTTTGGCTATCTTTTCCCCAAAGGGCAAGTGCCCTTCGGGAACTTTGCTTTTGTCCTTTGCTTATGTCTCTGCCCTCCGCAAGGGCTTCTACTTTCCAATAATGCCCTTCGAAACTTGTGAAAGGGTCTTGCCACCGACCAAGTGCCCTCCGCAAGGGCTTGTGTCTTCTAGGAGTGCCCTTCGGAAAAATTGAAAAGGCCCACTTCACCGACCAAGTGCCCTCCGCAAGGGCTTGGCTGCCTTCAAAAGTGGCTTTTTGGAAGAATTGAAGGGCACCCGGGCTTTTTTTAACTGTCCTTATTCCTTTAGACTTTTGTCCAAAAGAATTCCTTTGGACAAAAAGTCCGAAGGAATTCGTTTCCTGACTTGAAAACCAGTCTTCCCAATTGTGCTTTTCTCCTTTCTTTCGGACAAAAAGCCCGAAGAAACAAGCCTTGAACGACTACAGTTTAGTCAATTTTTTCGGACTTTTACACAGTCCTTTGAGAGCTCTTTCTCTCGGACAAAATGTCCGAAGAAATAGTCCACCTCTTATACCCGAAAAAATTCCTTCTGTTGTCAACCAAATAAACTTACAGCTTGTATATCTTGGCTGTATTTGCACATTTGGCTGTAATCAAGCAAGCTCCTTGGGAACCTCTGCATGACCAAACTTCACCTGGCTGTAGATGGCCACTTGGGTGGCTGTAAGTGCTCATTTAAGGACCCCAAAACTGATTCACAAGACAAACTTGGCACCATAGCAAAGTTCTGAAGTGTAGGGGTGACAATTTGCCCTTTGGGGGCAAAATTGTCAACACAGCCTTTGGATTATCTGGCCTTCCACAGTAACTTTCTTGTAGGTAAGTGTATTGTTTCTGAAGCTATTTCTTTAAAATGATTCTTATTGTGTTAGTTTATAGTTTCTTCATTAATGTGTTAGTTCGTAGGTTTCTTTAAAACGAGAGAGCTTCCCTCCCTGATAAATATCTTGTAGTTCTTTTATTTTACGGTAAGGCCTTGTTTCCTCTTTGTCATGAACTCATTTACAAATTTAGGAATATGCTCACAGGCTGGAATGGTAAGTGGCTTAGTTGGGGAGGTCGACTCCAACTCTGTAAACCAGTTCTTTATTATATACTGGTCAACATGATGCCTATCCTGAAAGCTCATACGGGGTTTTTTAAGATGATGGACCCATTCAGGAATCTTTTGTGGAAAGACCCTGGCAATGTAAAGACTCTACACCTGGTCTCTTGGAACTTGGAAGGTCTACTTTCCAAAATACTTTGGTGGGACGGACCTCAGAAATTGCAAACTTTTTAATATTTCTCTTCGTGCCTTGTTTGGAGAATTCTTAAAGACCATAACAGTCTAAGGATCAGTGGCTCTTCATTCTAAGTATTTTGAATCCATGGAGTCATCCAGAATTTTCTCCACTGTTAGACATATGACTGGCTCAGTAATATGGAATTTCATTTCTTATAACAAGCACCTGGTTCAGAATCATTTTAATTGGAACGTTAGAGATGGGTGGTTATGCAGACTTTTAGGAAGATTCATGGCATTTCCCATCCTCTCTGTTATCTTTGGATGGCATGAAAGCTTTACTGGATATTCTTTCACCACTTCTTGGCTGCTATTTGAAAAAATATTGGCTCAAAATTGACAATGGATCTTGTAAGAATGCTCTTGGAGATTGTTAAATATTGATGACCCTGCTCGGCAAAGGAAGCTCCGTGAATTGCAGTCATTGGTGGCCATCTTCGTCATCCCTATGATAAATGGGAAAGACATTTTGAGATGGAATAGCCTAACGATGGGAGTTATTGGTGGAGGTGGACATGCCAACTTAATTAATACTCTATAATCTGACATAAGATTTGGTCCATGGTTAGCTGGCCGAAAGCGGCTATTTCCTTGTGGCTGGCTGAGAATAACAGAATTATAACCAGGGACCAGCTGAAGAGGAGGGGCTTTCAGGGCCCAACTAGATTCTAGATGTGCCCTTTCTCATGTGGATGAAGAAGATGCAGACTGCTTGTTACTGATAAGTGATTACTCTTCCAGAATATAGACAACATATGGACTAACTTTCAGAAAATCCCGTAACATCTCATTGGTATTTCCTTCTAATATCTATGACCTACTATTTTCCAGACATTACCTTTTTAAATGAAAGGAAGATGGTCTGAAATGTATATTGGATTCAACCTCATTCCTTGCATTCTATGGCTGAAGAGAAATGTCATTATAGTCAAACCCAAAATAGTAGACATGCTCTGGAATAGAATTGATGCAGTAATCAGTGAAATGGAGGCCTGGAGACTGAAGCCTTACACTGAATGGAAAGTGCGATAAGAAGATGTTTAGAGACCAAATGGTATTTCTCTTTCTCAAGCCGACTTTAAGAATTTGATTTTTGACAGATCTGCCAAAGGAAAACCTGGCCTAGGTACGGGAAGGAGTCTTTCAGGACTTGAAAGGAAACTTTATATGTGGATATTGATTCTCGTGCAAGAATGTCTCTAATCATTAAAGTGGCTTAGACTAAAGGCTTTCATAGGCCAACGTGGTTGAAGGCGACTCAGAGATCATTAACAGCAATCAGCAATTGTGCTTATTCTCATTGGCATATTTCAGTCATATTAGAGGAAGCCATGGATCTAAAGTCTTACTCTTTCCTTTTTTCATATTTTTATGGAGGCCAATAGAGTGGTAGAGTAGCTGGCAATCCGAGTTTCTTGTTGAGCTAACGAGGGTACTGACATTTTTATTTCAGAAGACTTGTCCAGTGAGACACTTTGTTCCCTCTCAAGCGTCATTCTCATGGATATTAATTACGTTAAGGCATAGGGTAATTTTATTGATAATCATAGGAGCTTGGAAGTTTCAAAACGTGTTTTTAATAGTGCGCTCTCAAATTACAATCACATCTTAGTGCTGGCAGGGGCACGCATATCATGTCATCATCAGCCTCTTATGAAGACCTCTGTCACCTTGTATTTCTATTTCTATGGGATATTAATCCCTCAACCTTCCTCAGCTACTCATTCTTCCTTGCAAGTTTGATGGTGAAAAAAGGCCTCGAGGAAAGTGTGGATGCCTAAGCTCAAGCTCAGGTTGGTGAGCAGTCTGGGGATTTGGAGGGTGAATTCTTTCTTGACAATTATGATACTTGAGGATGTTGTGTCCCATTAATAAAGATGTCCCAGTCAACTCCTGCTGCCAATGAGTCTTTGAATCCTCAACGTAGAGCAGGCCTTCAAATGTTTTCAGGGTAATCTCTGACTCTGCTTTTGCTATAACTATAATATCAATCTTGCTGTGCAGACAGACCTTTAACTGCAATCATGGTAGAAGTCAAATCTAATGGGAAGGATTTTCGCAGGAGGGGTTATTGTTTAAAATGGAAATTGGCCCTTATAAATAATATGGCAAGTTGAAGGGAATCATTTAATGTCAAACATAATTTGTTTATGGTCAGATGAGATTTTTATATTCAAAATAAGATTCTTTCATAGGCAGGTTATTGTCAGGTCAGGCATGAGAAGATGACCAAAACATCTGGTTACTGTTGTTGCAGAAGGTCTGATTTGAGTTCCCTAATTTCAGCTTTTGTATGGTAAATTTGTATCTTTTTTGATTCTTGTGAATCTTTAACGTAGTGTTGAAGGCATACGATTAACTCTGTTAATGGGTTGCCTGCCAATGTCTAATAGTCTGAGTCATGATAGCCATGTTCGTTAAAACTTAAAAACAAATACCATAGGGAACATAAAATACATTTGAACCTAAGTCACCGGTATGGGTTCAGGGCTTGGGTATGGGGTTTTGCTGATATTTTTTGGACCCCGGGTACGGCTTGGGTACATCTATACAAGCAAATCTACATTACCGATATGGATACGGGTACAAGAATCGGATACTGGTATACAACAATTTTTTTGTTGGGTTTGGATACGGCCGTACAAAAAAAAATATAAAAAATTAAAAATATAACAATAAAGCCATATAAGCAAAATTAACCCCATAATATGCAGAGGAAACAAAATAACTTTAAATAAGTTAAATAACCACAAAATATGCACTCATAATTCAATGCCAAATATCATAATATTCAATAGTCGAACTTATATTAGTTTTATAACAGGTACATGGTGCAAATATTACAATGTATGGACAAAAATAAAGACAAATCAGCATTTTCATGATTCACTATATTCATTTTCGTCTTCGGCTGCGATGTCTTCATCATCATGTGGTTCATTAGAACCACAAGTAGCAACAGTGCCACTCCCACTAGCTCCACTATGCAAGTCGTGTGAAGCACTGTTTAGCTCCGTGTCAAGTAATGAAAGGTAGGCAACAGAGGCATTTAAATCAACAGCCTCTGGGTTCACATCCCGCAACTTTGTTGGCCCTTACTTGTATTGAGGTTGTTTATGTGAGAGAAGACGCAAGTTGGAATGCACATAAACCAAATCCTCCGCCTTTTTTGCAGCCAACTTGTTGCATTTAACTGGGTGGATAAAGCCATAGGTACCCCAATTTAGCTTAGCAGAAGAGGAACTTGCAACCTATTGAAGCCACAAAGTCAATTAGAATTTATAGAAATTAAAAGTTAAAAGTTAAAACAAAACATTGAAAAGGTCAAAAGAAGGGTAGAGTAAAAAAAATTAAAATGTCACTTGTGATAGATATTTTATTGCAATTGGTTGGAGGTGGGTGGATGCTTGCCCATGGAGGTACCACCAAAAGTGAGCGTCCATCTTGTACTTGTCACAAATAGCACCAAGAGAGTGACCCGCCAAGGATATGAAATGCACAAACTCTTCTTTGACTTGGTCTTCTATTTCTGGATCAAGAAAGATTCTATAGAATGTTGCCTTATATCCCTTGGCAACCTCAACATCCCTATATGGTGCGACCCTCCTGGGCAAAGAAGGAATCTTTGCATTGTAGTATTTGAGTGTCAAGGCAAAAGCAAGAAGATGCAATGGGGTGGTCATTTTGTTCCACCTTTCAATGAGATGTGACTGCACTTGTTTGAAGAACCTCTCCATGGGATCTTACTCTTTGGCATTTATGATAGATCTAATGTTTTCAATCATTGAGTCGATTCCATCATAAAGCTCACTCAAACATGGATGATCCATGTCCACATATCTCAACATGCTGACGATGGGCTCAGTAAAACTCAGCAAATACTCCACACATTCCCACCACGCATCATTAAGAATCCACCCTTTCACTTTTGTGGCTCTCTCACTGTTTGCCTGCCTCCATACGCCCTAAAGGTTGTTGATGACCGTGCTACTAAATGCCTCATGCACCTTAACAAGTCGTCTCAAGACGAGGGTGTGTGAGGCAAATCGAGTCTTAACAACCTAATACAAAATTAAAACAAATAACATTAAAAAAAATGTTCAAAAATAAAAACACTACAAATTACAAACTTATAAAATTAAATTAAATATACAATGATACATGATTCATGAATGATAAAATTAAGAGTTATATTCAGCAACTTCAATTTTGAGAAGGTCCTGAAGATGCCTTGGGATGTCATGGTTGGTTATGAACATTTAGATCTCGCCTCCTCATGGACTTGTTAAATCCAATCAATTTTTGTCTCCAATTTTTGCAACATAAAGTTGAGGGAATGAATGGTACAAGGTGTCCAAAATATATGCTCATGCCTTGTCTCAACCAACATGCCCGCAACTTTGCAATATTAGCATTGTTCGTTACAGTTTTGAGGCCTCATCGCCTCAATGGACTTTATTACGATGTCAGTAATGAATCTTGCATCCTTCACTTGCCCCTCATAATCAACGACCTTCAAAAACATTGCTTCTTTAGGGCTCATTGTGATCACATTAATCAATGGCCTATTTTTTGTATCTTTCCAGCCATTAGAAATGATGGATACTCCTGTTTCGATCCACGAATACCTGATGGGCTTGAATGCATCTTCAACGTGTTTTCTTTTTTTTGTCAATAAGGTGGAGCGCACCTTTTCATAACCTGGGCTGACAAACCTGTTAGGTTCGACATTGATAGATCTCACCATATCCTGCCAGTATGGTGATCTAACAACATTAAATGGCGACCCACATTTATAAAGGCAACGCACAATGTTTTGCTCTGCTATGCCCCTGGATTCATTATGGAATGCCCTGTCCAATGGACTTGCATCTTTTGTTCTCTTGCGACCAAGAGGTGAATCCTCTTCCTCTTCGGCCACAACATGTGTAGCAAGAAAGGGGTGTGATGGGGTTACCACATTAGCACGAGATGGATCAACAGGGGGTGATCCTTTCTTTCTCAAAGGATGCTTTGATTTTTGTCCTACAACGACATCTGCCTCTTCTTGCTCTTCGATGTATGCAAGGATCTTTCCCTATGGCAAGCCCTTTCCCAGCCTTCCATTTATGCTTGGCCCACCATAAACTTTGATTTCAGTGCCAAAAATCGTACAAAAATGAGCTTTCACTCGACTATACGAGCTCTTGTATTTATAGTTACACTCTGAGCAAAGCCAATGAAAAACCTTCCACTAGGCATCTGTTCTAATACTATCACATTCTTCCACAGGGGCGTTCGCGGATCAAATTTGGGGGCTATCCCTTGCCCCATCGAACTAGCACTTACATCCTGAGACATTCTGACAAACCCCTATAGCCCCTGGTTAAAAATAAAACAATTGCTATTAAAATTTAATGGTAAAAACTAAAAAATAAAACAATTGCTATTAAATTTAAAACATGATCATTGCATTTGTTATTTGTGGAAATAATGGTTAAAACTTAAAAGAATATCGAAAAAAAAAAAAAAACAATTCACAAATCTAAAAAACTTATCTTAAATCAGCAAAGCCTCTTCCTTGCAAGCTCCTCAAGCTCCTTGGTGCCAAATACGTTGAGGTATTGGTGTAGGTTTAGCACAAAGAGTTTCAAGCTTATGCAATTGAAAAAATGAACAAGAGTGAACAAATGTGCAATGAGAGTTAAAAATGCAATGAAAGGGAAATGTGTTGTTATCTTGTGATAAAATGAGTGTGAATGCTGCTTTTAGGGTTGGGAATACACTTTTTTTTTAAAAAAATTGTATTTTGAAGTCCATGTTTGACTTTTCATTGGGTGAAATTGAAAAAAATAAAATAAAAAAATTTTTGGCGCCCGGGAGTGCGCAAAGACGTCTAGGGAGCATGCCTTGGCTGCGGATACGCCCGGATACATCCCCAGATGTACTCGGGCATATCCGCAGCCCAGACAGGCTACCTGGGTGTCTCCCTGCGCTACCCCTGCGACCCCCTTGCGCTTCCGTATATTGTGGCGTATTCAAAATAGGAAAATAGTCGATGGTACTAGTCAAACTCAAGAACTATGTGAAAAAATCATCATATCGCTCTTCATTGAGAGCATCCAAATCAGCGATTGGCTCATTAGAACCAAATGCAGGACTGGCAGCAGTTTATTTAGTTTTGTGTTAGAAAGTTTTTTAATGTATTTTATTTTTTATTTTTGTTTTTTTGGTACAACTGTTGGTTCCGGACCAGCACTGTTCTTTTATTATGACAGTTGGGTACCCAGGATAGTAGAACCACCCAGGAGGTACCCAGACTGGTACTAGAACTAGAACCATACTAGTATGGGGCCTCCGGGCCAATACCCTGTACGTAGATTTGAACAAAGGAAATTGGGCAAGAAAAGGGGAAAAAATGACAGAGATAATTGTTTTCAACCTAATATCTCGAAGCGTATAGTCTATAAAGATATGTATAAGTTCCGATTTAGGGCAGTAAAAGTCCAGAATTGGAGGCGATTAAGACTAGAGGGAGATTGTGACAACATTAACCCATTCTTTGCGAAATAATTAGCGTTTTATTTGTGTCGTCGGAATAAAAATGAGATTGCTTATTTTTCCAATACAGAGGTTACTTTGCTGCTACTGTCTTAAATTTTAATATTGTCTCAACTGGGTTTAATTTCTCTTGGTGTTTGCTTCCCGAAGACCAAAGGAGATTTTTTGGATGGGATATTTAGTACTATGTTATAATGGTTGATGGACAGATGGATTAATCTGGACTGTCTCTTCAGCCCAGTGACAATGGTTTTATGCCCTGCTTTATGGATAGACTTCTTTGCTGTGTCGTTATCTGTCTGAACATTTTGGTTATTTTATACATCATGAATCTTGTCCCATACAGGCATTTTTTTGGAAAAAGAAAGTTTTTTACGTTTTTGGCTAGTGGTCTTCTAAATTATTACAAATATTTCTTGTCAAGAAAAACATTCATTCTATAGAATTTTAATAATTACCTAGCCATCTTGAATTTTTTTGATCCCAGTTCTAGAAACAATCCAGGAGACAACACACTCAAGTTCAGGATTCAATCTGTTATATGCAGATTCCAGAAGTGAATTTATGCTATTGTTTATAAACAATAAACAGAGAGCAAAGGTAAGATGGAACCATTCACAAACACAGAACTAACAATATTGGTAGAACAGACTAAATTAGAATTTTCATTAATTTAGAAGTTCTGTACAATGCAAATCTCTATGGATATATGTCAAACTGTGTAAAATCTATCTTCCTAGAGCATGCGATGCATGCTGATACAAATTGTGTGGAGTAGCAAGTGAATAGATGCCAGGAGAAGATGAAGTGATTCATCTTCAGTCAGTTATTAGAAGGTTGGTTCCACATTCAATCCGTTGGCACTGGGTTTGCACCACACTGACTTGGTGCTGGCCCTGAAGGTGGGCATCACACTTTTTGATGGTGGTGCGGAAGGTGGGTGCCACATTGACTTGGCATTGTCAATGGAGGTGAGTGCCTAGGTTAGCACTGCAATCTACTTCTGAGCCGAGAGGTGGAGCAGCAATGTTGCCGGCAGTGTTGAAATGCTGTCGGCAGTGCAACGGAACCTTGATTTTGCAGGGTGAGCAAGAGAAACAACGGATGTGCCTACTGGGACTGTGCTCCGAACCAGTAGTTTTGAGCTGCTATATGGATCAGCTATTGTCCTTTGTTGGGTACTAATGTAGAACGAACAATCTATTATAGAGTTGTAGTCTATCTTGTACATTGATGTTCAATTGTGTGTGTTTGTCAGTTTAGATTTTGTCATCTATTTATGCTTGCTTATAGATTCAGATCACTAATGATTAATTGGAGTGTATCCTTTTGTGCCTCTGGCGCTTGCTGTCTTGTTTATTTGGCTAATTGATCACATGCCAATATCTGGATGAAGTTCAGTCATGATTTTTTCTTCTTTTGCTATCGACCAATCATCCCCAAGTATGTGTTGGTGTTTTATTCCAAAAATGGTTAGTATCTCACAATTTATGTTTTTACCTATCCTCGCTCAACAAAACTTGCCATAGGAAACAATAGTTATAGGAGCAATAGATATTCTATTAATTCTGTCTTTTGTCATCATCATGAGTCATATATAGCATACCTACATAGTTGCCATATTCTCATAAAAATAGTGGTACATCCAAAAGATCTTTTTAAAATTTGTTTTCCGTCTTCTTGCCTTGCACATAGAAAGGTCTTTTAACTGAGGAACTCCTAGGAGATTGCCAAAACATTGTTCCCAATGTCTAGAGAGAACATGCGATACTGTTTTTAGTTGTTCTCTCTTCAAATCTGAAGTTCTTTGATTCCCTCGTGTAACTGGAAAGCTTATAACAATTTTTGAATGCATTGATTTTTTAGATGGAAAATAGGCAAAGACCTTTTGTTTTTGTAATTGAAGCACATGTCATTGTTTCATAAACCATCTAATCAAGAAGATATCATGAGCTAGCTTCGATGGAGGAGTCGCTACTCTGGTTATGAGTTCCCCTTCATGAAGATATTGTAAAAGATGATAATCACGATGAAACATTTATTAACTGGCACAAAGTACCAGAGTTAGTTAATCAATATAATACACAAACTTGACTCTAATGCATTTTTGGGATCAGGTAACCACAATACTTGAAATTTGCAGTGATCTAGGACAGAACATGTGTGTGTATAGGAATTTCAGCATATTTATTCCGGCTTAGATGAATCTAAGCTAACCTAAAGAATGTGAAGTTGTAAAGGATATACACAATTCATTTGTTGTAAATTGTAGTATCAGGGATATTCAACTATTCAACACTTCATTATATTGAGCTACCTTCAACAACTAATCTGGGTAAGACATTATTGTGGCCAACACAACTCCCTTCTTTGAAAAGTGGGGGACCCCTCTGAAAATTCTTAACTTAAGGCTTCCTGGAGTTTCAATCCCTTCCACGTCAGCCTTGGACCCTCAGAATCCCCGAACCCTTGTTCTGCCCTGGCCTGTCGAGCGTTTAACAATGTTTGTAATGAAGAGTTGGTCTTTGTTAAAGACCCCTGTAGTCTTTTGAGTTTAAACACAATTGAGTCCTTGCTACGTTCTAAAAGAACAAAGGGTTTTCATACTTAGAATATTTTATTACGCTAACTGCGTTTTAAATAGATTTGGACTCATGTTGGTTTTCTTGGAGTTACAGTCTCCTTGAGTCCTACCCAACGTTTCAGAAAGTTGTGTTGGCAGATGGGTAAGCTTTTCTTTGATTACGTGGCTTTCTTTTAACTTAGCTAATTTTCGTAAAATCTTGTAGGAAAGCCTAACAAATGAGGAAGTGCCACACGACCCGATTGTCAGAGCTATTAGTCTCCCACACCTGTCAGAGATGTCAGAGCTCAAAAGACCCTGATCGAATGAGGAAACGCCACGTGGATCATGTTAGAGTTGTTAGTCCCCTAGCCCTGTTAGAGGTGTCAGAACCCAGGGGAACCCGACCTAATGAGGAAATGCCACGCAGATCCTATTAGAGCTGTCAGTCTCCCAGGCCTGTAAGAGATGTCAGAGCCCAGGAGAGCTCGACTGAATGAGGAAGCATCACATGGATCCTGTTAGAGCTGTCAGTGACCTAGACTTGTCAGAGTTGTCAGTAACCCAGCTTTGTCAGAGCCTGGGAGAGCCCAACCAAATGAGGAGGCGCCAGGTGGATCTTGTGAGATGTGTCAGTCTCCTAGACCTGTCAAAAATGTCAGATCCCGATAGAGCCCGACCTATTAGATGACACCGTGTGACACTCTCGTACAAATTGGTAGAAAAGACCCAGGATGTCACATGTCACCTCAATAATGTAGGTGGCCAATCCCAACTCCTGAGTTGGTAAAGTGCGGCATTCAATCGCGTTGAGGTGGTAGTCTGACCTTGACAGGCCAACCAATGATAGACACATGGCATGAGATAAAGCTACCCAAGATGCCACAGGGGCAAGATAGCCGTGTACCTACCACACTCCTCGCATTAACTAAATGGGAAATTGGGCCCCGATTGGACAATTTAAAACATCTCATCATGGTCACCAAATCTAGTAGGTGGCGTATATCTAAAATCCCTGAGTTAATTCCAGATCGAGAAATGAATAGGTAGATCATGCCACTAACTTAAATTTGAATTCGTGCTGGGTGAGCCGCCAAATGCCATCAATACAGGAGATATGTGCGGATCCCTATAAGTGCCCAAAGGTGAGCTGGTTTAATGTTATTCACTGCTAATTGCCTAGAGTTTGTCTCCTCATTTTTAGTTCATTCCTGTGCCCTCCGTGCCTTCCTTGCTTAGAGTTAGTTGCTATCAGGGTTTCTCCCTTTTCGCCATGGTTGCTTTGTCCTCCAACCCTAGGGTTGAGCTTGAATACAAAGATACCACCTTCCTTGAGAACTTACCCTGTTTCAAGCACTACAATGAAATATTTAAAGCAATCGAAGTTGTGCCCAAGTTTCCCTCCAACGAAGATGAAGATGAGGCCGAATTCCTAGATGCCCTCAGGGCATATGAAAAGTGCGGGTTGCACAAGGCCACGGCCAAACCAGAGGTTTTCCCCTGTGTTGACTTCTTTGGCAATATGCTACTCAAATCCAAGCAAATGTAGGATGGTACCCAAGACGTGTAATCTGCAGGGTCTAGGCACAAGATTGCAAACATTTTGGGAGCTGCTTTCAAAGCATATTATAATCTCCTAGAGTATAGAGTTGCCTATGACAAGGCTATCGTGGACACGTGGGCAAGCAACTACGAAATATAAGGGGTCTTGCAGGATTGGGCGGTCGACTCCAATGCTAAAAGGGTCAACAAGGAAGACATTGATTCCTACACTGTCTGCACCTTCAAGGAAGGGGTCTGTGTTAGGATGATCTTGCTTAATTGCTTGTTCGGGGCAAACGACTTGGTGCACGTTGATCTGTTTTGGGTGCCTCTACTCAACATCATCCTCAAGGGAGAGCAAATCCTGGACCTTGGGGGCACTATCAACTTTCGGCTGGTGCATTGTGTAAAGGAGGCCCGGGAGGGCGGTAGATTTTACATGATGAGTTACCTAGTAGACGCCCTCTGTGCTACTATCGTGTTTAAGCCTTTTGCTTTCCCACCATGGACTCCCTGGGGCGCAGTGGTACATGTAGTGTTCTACAAACTATATGGTCACCATTATTGGAATCACATCTACAAAATCTGCGAGTATTTCTACCCGGTGGTCTACATGGCCATCAATGAGGTGGCCATTGTAGATCAGAAATCCAAGAGAGGTTGGCTAATCCGTTAGTGAACAAAATCAAAACGAACTTGAAGAACTAGCATCTCAAGCTTAATCCTTAGGTTGAGCTATGTGAAAAACAAGTAAGAAATGCACATTAGAAGACAAAAACCAACGTTTATACCTCCTTAAAAGATTTGCTTGAGAACTGGTCTTAAGAGGCCGAGCTCGGCTTGTATGCTATGGAGTCTTTGTCAATGCTTGATTTCGCGTGTGGGGAACACCTCTCCTTGTCTACACTTGATTCTTGGCTTGGCTTGGCTTTGGTATGAGAATTGGTTGAAGCTCCTTGTATAATTCGACATAGTAAGTTTGCATGAAGCTTGTCTATAATGGCCAAAGGCCCTTTTATTCATAGACTTTTTGGATGTTTGTAAACCATTGATTTGAGATCAAATTCAATGGTGGAGGATGAGTTTTCTAACTCATGATTACCCACATGGAGTGTGTAAGTTATGTCATTTAAGGTCTTTTAGAGTGTGGAAGACATGTTGGAAGAAAAGTGTAGTCATTGGTCCTCTTGGAGTGTAAGAGGTGTGTCAGAGCTTGCTTGCACTCCTCTTTTTCATTGACTTCTTGAGTGAATCACCTATATGAGGCAATAATTCAATTTTGATTTTAGGAAAATAGGTAATTCCAAATTCATGAAATTTTCTATTAGAAGAATGATTAGGCTAATTAATCAAGGTGATTAATTAATAATTAGAAGAATGGTAACCTTTGCAATGCTCTATTTGTCAATCAAGTTTTCAGTTAATTGTCCTGTGAAGACACTTGTAAATGCTTGATTTAATTTAGGATGCACTTGGTAAGATTAATGATGCAATACCATCTATTGCCCCAATTAGGGATGTGTTGTCATTTTGTGTTAAAATAGTAGTTGTGGGGGTAAATTAGGTCTATTGCTGTTTTTTGATTAAATTCGCATGCGATTACGGAAAGTCGCTCTTGATTGCAGTTTAGACATGGAAGTGGTCAAAATGAAGTATCTACATTTTACCCCTATTTGAGAAGGCGTTGCGGCACACTAGGCGCAATAATGTCTTTTCAAAGAAAGAAAAAGTTGTTAAGAAGAAATTTAATAATGCTTGAAGAATGATGTCTTCACTCTTCTCTTTTGAAAATTATGAGTCGATCAACTCAAATTGATGCCCCTAAGGGCGCTTGATTAGTCCTTGATGCCCCCTCGAGGGGATGGTCGAGGAAGAATTTAAAAACGGACAGGGCCTCGAAATGAAGAGGAAGAAGCAAAAATGGGAGAAATTAACTCGTGGCTAAAATTAACCCACTTGAGCTAATGCTTATATGCTTTGATTTCCAATGTTGGCGAAAAATAGAATTGAATTGGCCCAAGGCGGGGGGCAGTGGGAAGGATAATCCCATAACAAGCGACACACTTTGTCTTGCCCCAAATAGAGCGGACGCTGTGGCCTTGGAATTAAAAGAAAGTTTGAATAATGGAATTGGCCCCAAAAAGGGTAGTCTTGGTTGATCACAATAATGTGCCCTAACAGGGCGGATTAGATGATTAAATTGATTTGCCCCAGTAGGGTGGATTCTATTGTTGATCGGTGTAATTGGTTTGCCCCAGTAGGGTGGATTCAATTATTGATCGGTCTAATTGGTTTGCCCCAGTAGGGTGGTTAGTCAATAATGTGCCCTAGTAGGGCAGTTAGTCAATAATGTGCCCCAGTAGGATGGATTTGATCATTGATTGGTCTAAATGGTTTGCCCCAATAGGATGGATTTTTGTTTTGACAAATGATGATTAGGCATTGATCAATTGGCAACCATAGCTCAAGGGTGTAATCTGTTACACAAATTAATGATGAGTGAGCACAAATGTAGGTGCAATGGTATAATGACTTTTCAAAGAATGAAGGAGCCACAAAAAACCAGACACACGAGAATGCTCATTGGTAATGAAAAAGATGATGATGAATAATGATGGTTTGAAAAATTATGAGATTATGGTGGCCGAGTTGACCCCAAAAATTGAGTGTGACTGAGCGCTACCTACATAGTTCATAGGGACCTCAGGCCGGTGTAGTTCTCCCATAAATCAGTTTAGAATAGAAATGAAATGATTATGACTTTATGTATACGCTCATTTGGAGATGTATCATGAGTAGCATATAACTTAGTCATAGGTTCCAACAGTCTGGTTGTAGGATTCATAGACAAGGAGATTTTTGATGCAACATTGCTGATTAGACTTCCATTTTTTTATTTTTGATGTAGCACGTGATGATATAAAACATCATTATGGTCGAGCCATAATGTGCATAAGGACGGACCCCCGATCTTATAGACAATTGACAACAATGCACCAATGAGAAAAAATCGTGATGGTAATGCTGATGAATGTCAATGGATGGACTCAAGTACATCTACGTGACATGAAGCACCATAATGACGACCCGGTTGGCACAATGGACTGAGTCAAGGAAACAACAGAAAAAGGGAACAAACAAGCAAACACACACACATAAACTTGAAAATAAAAGCAACATAAATCATCATGTTTAACCAAGTTAAATTCCACGTGTGAAGGCTCAATGAGACTGGTAATTGGATGGTGCCCCCAAGCAAGGATACATGCAAGGGAAGGACACACCTTAAGTTGGCTGAAATGATTGGAACCAATAATGAGTTTGCCTAGTAGGTTGGATTTGGGAAGGATACATCCCAACAATGTTTTAAGACTTGAAATGATTGGATTAAGGATTGTTTGACTGGATCTAGGATGACACATTTTTGAATTTTGTGGTTTTATATCTCTCGTGGAGATTTTAAACCTGTTTTGATTTTTAGAATTTTTTGGTTGTTTTGAATGTTTTTGGGTTTTTGGCATTTCAACCCAATGGAGGATTACGAGATGCAGAATGTTGTAACTTGCCAAACGGCAAGAGCGTGGCTTATATTGCTCGTAAAACGGCGAGAGTGTGGAAAAGGGGTGACCAAGCTAACCTCAGAGACAAAGCACTGTTTACATAGTCCAAATGGACCTCAGGTCAATGTAGTTCAACCTATAGTGAGAGATACTACTAGTCAACAGTAGGTTGAGGTAGGAAAAATGGCAAATCGAGATTAATAGATAAATGAAACCGAGGGAAAGGACTAAGAGTCTCCAAGGACCATGTCATATGAGATCCAAATGTGCCCTGTCATCAAAGTATTGTGTGGGTAATAGGCCAAAATATTTTTCAAATAGGTCTCAATATACCTTCAACTTCCGTAACAAGGTAAAGACGGGAAGACTAATAGTGGTCACAATAAGATGAGTTGCATTGAATAGGATCGAATGGCTAAAATGGCTTGAATGACATGGAATTGCAATGGTCCGTAATGCAAATAGGGTTGCCCCCAAGTGTCAAGGTACTTACAGACAACAAATTATTCACGCATGATGCCAGAAGTCTGGTTTTCATCATGGTACTTGCCTAAGGCATCATATGCATGGTTTTCACCGTTGGATGTATTATTTCCCTCTTTTGATTGTTTTGTATTTTTAATTGATTTTTTTAGCATCTCAACTTGATGGAGGATTACGAGATGCATAATCTAGACTCTTTGTTGTCTAACCAATACTCGCTTAGAATTGTAACTCTGTTTGAATCTTGCTGCTGATATGAATGAGACGGCCACTGTTGTGATCTTCATTGGTTGTTGATTCTGCTTCCTTCAAACCTCTAGACAAGATGTCTTTGTAGTCTCTTGAAAAAAGAGTGTCGCTAGGAAGGATAAAGAAGTGTAGGCGTGGGCTAAATGGTCTAATTAGATAATGTAACATAGGTCTTGAATGGATAATAGGATCATAATGGAATGTGTAATGGTTGATGGACAAATGAAGATTAGGATTTTCAGTCACATACTGTAGACACTCGAAAACTACACATGACAACTTTCGATGTCAAACTGCCTCTTTAACCCTTGTTTGACTTCGCATTTAGTGGACTACCTAGTTAACTAGCTTACTAACTTGACCCTTAACATGTTTAACACATCCATTTAATTCAACTTGCTTTAACCTATTTTCCTATGACCCCTTGATTGCCGTCAATTGGCCTAACTGTCGCCGGTTGGCCTAACCGTTGACGGTTAGGTCCTCGAACTTGTTTTAAAGTATTAAAGCAATGACAGTGTTGTGTGAGATCAGCATCTCCCTAAACGACAACTTGTTTTTAAAACTTGCTTTAAAACCTCTTGAACAGGCAACTTTATCCACCTATCAAATTAGTAACTTCCTCCATCCCAATTAGCAACTTCATCCTACAAAAGGAGAAGAGGAGGAAGTGAAATGGATCCACAAACGAATTCCTGTCTAGGCTATAGTATTTTCTTGTGCAGGTATCCAACATCCCTTCAGCAAGCAACAACATTGGAGATCTGAACCTCTATCCACATCACTTTCGAAAGCCGAAGTACTGTCACTTTGGCCAAATTGCCTCAGCCCTCCACCATTAAGTTACAGGTATCTTGTGCTTGTTTTCATGGATTCTTCTTATTTCTGACCTCCCTGCCCCAACCAGACCTCTTAACATCTTATTCTCCCTCCCACAGGCCTATATCAAAACCCCCGGCTGCTTATTCATCATTTTGCAACTCCCCTTCAATATCCTCCCAGAACACAGGCAATTGCCGCCAGTTACCTCAACCATCGCCAGTTACCTCAATCGTAGTTGGTTCACCTGATCGCCTCCGGTCACTATGGCACAAAAATCTAACAAACTGTTTTGAGCCCCTTACCCTCAACCAAACCCACTTTTCTTTGTTTCTGCCTAAAAACAGTAACCTTTCTGATTCTTGAACCAGACCCCAACCATTTTTGCATAAATATTGACCCGCTTTTGCTATTTGTAGTTTTTTTCTTTAAACAAGCATTTACTTTCCCTTTCTTGCATGTATTTACTTTCATATCATTGAATGCAAGTATTTTTTCTTCTCGTTTTTATCAGCTTAATTGGTATAACAGTGGATTGATAGCCTCCTAGTAAGCACTACGCTTCTTGGATCTAGCTCACGCTAGGCAGTCCACTCAACCATCCATCTAACAAACCCCTTTTCAAGTGTTTTTCTTATCTGCAGGTTATTCCTTCCTAGCCAAGGAGGAGTTCACACTATCGTCTGGATTCACACGTGCACTTTACCAGGTATTCTTCTACACATCTTATTACTAGTTTCATTACTTTACTTCCAAACTAAGAAATGAGCGGAAATTAACGGAAACATTTTGCCATGTCCGGTGGGACTGATCGAGGCTCTGGAATCTATTGAGGTTCAGCCAGATGATCTTCAACCTCTTGCACCCTTGGTTGGAGCTCTCCAACTTTCGGCCCTTGTTACCTTTCAGGGTTCTGAAATACCACCCGCCAATCCTGAGGACTTCAATCCTCCCCTTTTTATTACCGCATACATCAATCAAGCTTGCTTCAAAAGGGTTATGATTGATGGAGGAGCTAGCATCAACATTATCTCCTCTCATGCATACGACCAACTTCAGCTGCCCAAAAATATCATGTCTGAAAGTACAACAGTCCTTCGCTCCTTCAATGATACCATGGCCACTACCTTAGGGATTGTTGTCCATATCCGCTTGGGGCCTCGTACCATTCCCAAACTATTTTATGTTATAGACGGTGAGTTCCAATACAATGTGTTACTCGGATGCCCTTGGATAGGCGTCAAATTTGAGCACGTGGGACAAGTTGTTACCATCAAAGCTGATCCTAGTCCCTTTGCCTCTTGCAATATGACATACCGACCTAATGACGTTCTCATTCCTCCATCTACCTCATAACCAACTTTTAATGAAACCACCCCACCAACCAAAACCATCAATATTTCCAGTTATAGCAATGATGAAGCGTCAACTAGCTCAACTATTTCGTCATCCCAAATTCCAGTCGAGGACCCCTTACAATCCACATTGTAACATCTCTCCCTTGGAGAATATCGCCTTTTAGTCTTAGATGCCTTCCCTACTCTGCAAGAGTATGGGAATCTCAAATATGACCCTTCCTACGATCCCAACATCGGAATCATTGTCGCTTTTGGCCTCCCCAACAATCAAACCAATTTCATCTAGGGGGGACTTGATCAACCACTTCTCACTCCCGCCACTATCCTGTTCATCTGACCATTCACTGCCAATTTTTCCTACTTGGACAAACCAGCGTTTGCCAAAGCTTACCTTTACCGGTGCACTTGGAAGGGGTTTGGCCTTGGCCTTTATGAATAAGGACCTCACGAGTTACCCATAATCAAAACTCAGAAACCTCGTGAGTTCTTTGGCCTTGGGTTTGTACCACTAGAAGAATCCATCTCGCCAAAACCCATTGCCTCCATCGACGAAGAACCTCCAATCCCATCTCCCTTCAAATATGAGGACTCTAACATCATCCCATCTCACTTTTTTTTTGGTTCAATACCATTAGTTTAGGCCCCCTGACTTACCAAAAGGACGACCAAACTAAAACCTTTTCTCTTATCCATCTCGAAATGATCGAACGCGACTCTCCCACCATCAACACCATCCAACGTCGGGATGGTGATTCCATTCTTGTCTACCTTGGTGTGGGGGATTCTTCCATTCATAAATCCCTCCCTCCTGAGAACCAAACCATGTTGAACAAATCAACCATTGATATCAACTTGGGTACTCAGGATAACCCCTGCATCGTCAAAATCGGCCAATCCCTAAATTCCACCGAGCTACAGGACTACCCTTCCTTCCTTCGAGACCGTATCATAGCATTTGCATGGTCCTATCAGGATATGCCCAGGATTGAACCTTCTATCGCCCTCCACAACATTGTCACTTGTCCTGAGGCAAAGCCAGTTCGGCAAAAGCTTTGTAGAATGCATCCTCGCATAGCCCTCCTGGGCAAAGAAGAGCTTCAACGTCTCTTATCCGTCGACTTCATCTAACCCATTGACTACCCACAATGGGTTTCTAATATCGTTCCTATTACCAAGCCTACAGGAGGACTTCGCCTCTGTATCGATTTTCGTGACCTCATCCTTGCTTGCCCAAAGGACAACTTTACCCAACATGACCAACTTGTTGATCTTACAACCGGTCATGAAATGTTATCTCTCACGGACAGTTTCTCAGGATATAACCAGATCTTGATTGCCCCCAAAGATCAACATAAAACTTCCTTTATCACCCCATGGGGAACCTTCTGTTACAGAGTCATGCCCTTTGGATTAAAGAACGCTGGAGCAACCGATCAATGGTCCATGACCTATATCTTTCATGATCTCATCCATAAAATAATAGAGGACCATGTGGGTGATCTCTTTGGGAAATCCAAACACTGTAAGGATCACCTAGATGTTCTTGCCATCATCTTCGACTGTGTAATTCATTATCATGTCAGGCTCAACCCCAAAAAGTGCATTTTTGGGGTCTTATCAGGTAAGCTTCTTGGTTTCATTGTCTCTCTACGTGGAATCGAAATAGACTTCACTAAAGTCAGAGCAATATTGGAGATGCCTCCTACTAACCTTATGCAACTTTGCAGCCTGCAGGGCAAACTTCAATCTATCTGTCGTTTTATCTCCCAGCTATCTGATAAATGCCATCCCTTCCACCACCTCCTAAAGGACACCTTTAAGTGGACCAAAGAATGTCAACAAGCCTTCGATTCAATCAAGGAGTATCTTCTCTCTCCACCTGTCCTCACCCCTCCTAAAGAAGACCGATCCTTTTACCTATATATGTCTGCCATTGGTCATTCCCTAGGGGCCATGCTCACTCATCGTGATGAACATAATAAAGAGCATGCCATATATTACATTAGTTGCACGCTTATCGACTATGAAACTCAGTATACCCATCCCAAAAAACTCGGCCTTGCCTTAGTTTTCATGCCCTCCAAACTCCATCACTATCTTCTTAATCATAAAACCTACGTTATCACTAACACTGATCCCCTCAAGTTCATGCACTCTAAGCCATATCAAAACCAACATATGGCTAAGTGGCTCATGTTTGTAGCTGAATTTGATCTTGAGTTCCACAAAAGTCCATTAAAGGGCAGGTCATCGCTGACCAATTGGCCAAAGCCCCTCAACCCGACAATCAACCTCTTCATCTTGCCTTTCCAGACGAGTCTATTGCAACTCTTTCTCAAGAACCCACCTACCAAATGACCATGTTTTTCGATGGCTCTAAATGCCAAAATGGTGGGGGTGTTGGAGTTATTCTCATTCCCCTCAATGGGGAACCTCTTGCCCTTTATTTTAAGCTTGACTTCAAATACACCAACAACATAACCAAATACAAAGCCCTAGTCATAGGCCTCCAAACCGCCTTAGCCTTGGGAGTCAAAACTATCAGTATCTGGTGCGACTCCCAACTAGTCATCAACTAGGTCACAGGATCTTATCAGTGTAAAAATGGTGTCCTCTTAAAGTATAAACAACTCGTGGATGTACTCTTAGTAGCATTCGATCCTTACATTATCCGATCTGTTCCTCGATCTACCAACAAATTCGAGGACACGATGGCCTCCCTTGCTTCCCAAATTCCATCTCAACCTGCCGAATCTGAACTATTCGTCACCATCAACTGCTTTATCACACCCTCGTATATTAGTTCCGATCTCCCTACCATTCGTAGGGTGGAGACGTCTCCTTCCGACATTTGGTACGATCAAGCTTTTGACTACCTTAACCTTGACATCGTTCCTCCCAACCTTTCAAAGAATGCCCAAAGAGCCTTTGTTCAGAGTACCTCTCGTTACACCATACGAGGGGGAATCCTTTACAAATGCGGCTTTGATGGCCTTCTCCATTGCCTGTGTAGCCAGGAAGCTTCCCACGCCATCAAAGAAACGCATGACGGAATCTGTGGGGAACACTTTGGCAGCCTAGTTGTTGCTAAGCATATCCTTCGCCGTGGTTGCTATTGGCCCACCCTCAATAAGGAATGTTGCGACTATGTAAAGAAGTGTGTCAAATGTCAACAACACGCTAATCTACATCATGCACCTCCTCATGGCCTTCAAGTATCTATTGATTATTGGCTCTTCTCGCAATGAGGTCTTGACCTTATTGGGGAAATCAACCCCCATTCTTCACAACGACATCGATATATCATTACCGCCATTGAATATTTCACCAAATGGGTGGAGGCCATCCCCCTTATATCCACCAAAGCCGAAAAATTGATTGACTTCATCCATCACCATATCATTTGCCACTTAGGTGTTCCCCATAAGATCATCACCGATAATGACAAATCTTTTAAAAACCGAAAAGTCCAAGGTCTTTGCGACTTTTTTGGCATCAATTTAAGCTTTTCTTCACCTTATCGACCTCAAGCCAATGGATAGGCGGAAGCCTCGAACAAAACTCTCATCAAGTTGATCACCAAAGTAGTAAGTGCTTTAGGTCGGGATTGGCAAGTGCATATCCCCTTTGCTTTATGGGCCTATTGCACTAGCATTCGAACTTCTACGGGTGCTACCCCTTTCTCTCTCGTCTTTGGAGCCGAGGCAGTCTTGCCTCTCGAAGTCCAAATTCCATCCCTTCGCATATCTTTACATGAAATCCTTTCCGAAAGCGACTATCGTCAAGAACATCTCGCGCGTCTTGAACTCCTTGACGAACATTGCCTCACAGCGCTTAATCATCTTCATGTCTATCAAGAACGGATCAAACGCGCATACAACAAATACCGAAAAGAGCGAGAGTTCGACATTGGAGACCTCGTCCTTAAGGAAAATCGACATATAACTAATATGGAGAAAAGCAAAAAGGGCAAGTTTGTTTTTAATTGGCTTGGACCCTACATCATAACCCATAAGTATGGATCAGGAGCTTATCTTTTGTCCTCTCTTGAGGGAAAACTAGAACCTGAGCCTCTCAATGCTTCGCATTTGCGTCCTTTCTATTGTTGAAATAGGGATCAAACTCATGTCTGTATCTAACTTAAGATCATCCCTTGGTTCACAAGATTTTCACTACCTTTCACATCCTTAACTCCTTTGGGAACAATCGATCACAACATAGAGCCATGTGATTATCCGTCACAGTTATGGCCTAATCCTAAGCATGGGCACCACGACTCTACCCATGGCATGGTTCTCATGGATACTTTTCGTCTTTAATCAGATGGAATCCCATGGTCAATTGTCTCTCAAATCACTTTCTCCATTTAACATTAACCTTTTGTGCTCAAGCCTTGCCTCCATAAAGGTCAACTTTTGAATCCTAAATAGACTTGTCAATGTCTAACACGCATTCAAAATATCACTTGTATTGTAGAATGCTCCCTTGAAGGACAATTGTCCAATAATTAAAAGTTGCTTAAAAATAGATTGCTCCCTTGAAGGACAACTATAAAATCGAATCCTAGACCACTCCCTTGAAGGATGGCTACAGAATAATCATTTGGAGCTTCCCGCATCAATCAACGTCAACAACTTATCAAAATAATAAAAAAACAACAAACAATCCTATGTAAAAATTAAAGAAAGTAAGCCACAATCGGCTCTTATAAGTGCCAGTTGTAGACTTCCTGCATCGATCAGTCTACACATTATTCCATTACGCCGCAATCGGCTCCTATATATGGCATTGGTAGACTTCCCGCATTGATCAGTCTACATCTCATATTAAGGAATGGACTTGTCTATTACGGTTCTTTGGTCACCTATAGAAGGGGCAAGCTAACCCACATTAGGTTATCGTTTCACCCATTTCCCATTTAACTATCTACTTATCACCTACTTTCCTTCCACACCTCTTTAGGACTATGAGCTTACTTGATACAAAGTGATCAAGACCCCCTCTTTCTCAATCAAAGCATGCTCTTGCGAAGCATTCGACAGGTTTATGTTCACTAAGTCAATCCAACTATGGTTTCTGTTGATACATCCTTGCCAACTAGAAACATCATGCCTTTTTCTTATGCTTTATTTGTTAGTTCATGTCGTCATATGTCTCACATTTAGTTTGTTGTCTATACCTACTTTATGTGTTTTCATTCCCATTAACACAATCATGACATTATGTACTAGGAACAAGGCAAATATAAACCAAACACATATCCTATCCATAAACAAAACATTAGGAACCATAACATTGTAACCATTCACAACATGCCATTATAACATTATAACATTATTAGATCATCATCAACATCATCCCTACAACAAAATATCATTCTATCAAACACATTATCACGATCATACCTAACCGTAATTTCTTAGTCACTCAAACAACATCATCAAAACCTATCTATCAAATGTTCAACCTAAACCATATAACAACAAACATCTCATTAGAAATCAAATGCATCATAGTATACACAAATAATCATCATCGTATCCATCAAAAAAAAAAAAAAAAACCTATACTAAGCATGCAACATCATGTGTATCATCCCTAATCATGCCCATCATTACATCATAAACATAATACATCAATATCTCATCCACGAAACATCATGAACATAATCAGCATAATCAAAAACTTATCATCATATACATCAATAAGGCAATGCATGTCATAATATTTTAGTTAGTCACTCATATACATCTCACTTCATGGGCATGCAGGCCGGTATCAAAATACAAATCATGTACATATCACACCTCTCCTCTGTTAAGCCCCTGGGGCACCAGAACCACTACCACCTGCACCATCTGCACTTGGACCTGCACTGCCATCTGGTGGTGGCCCCCCTGACAATCTTGCCTGTCCCACTGTCGAAGTCCACTGCCCTGGAGTAGCTATAGATGTCCCACCTGCTAAACTGGCTCTCTACTCCCCATATCTCATCTCCAAAGGTAGCTGTGCCAACACTTTCGCCTGACAATAGCTAAGCTTCTCAATAGTGGCTAGGTACCGTGCCCTTGACACTATGTTAGGTGGTCCTCCTGTTGCTGTTGCGGCCGCCCTTGCTCTCTATCTCAACGAGTCTCTCTGTTGAGTCATTAACCCCAGAGAGACTCGTCCCTGATCGCGCTCACCTGTCAAAGTCACACCTTGTCCTTGTAAGGTGACAACCCATGCCTGTAACGTGGCCACCTGCCCTTGTAACCCTATAATTTGGCCCTGAGCTGCTGCTAGTGCCTATCTATCTAGTTGTAGGATCTACATCCATTGGCTGCTGCTGCCCATCACCCCATCGAAAATCCGCTGCTGCATACGTGGCCTAAAACCACGCTGCATAACCATCGACAATCCCTGCATCGTCTATGGCCGCCCTCGCTGGGAGCTCCTCAAAATCCAAGACAACCTCCTGTGGCTGTGGCTCTGGGAGTGGGAAGTCTACATCCTCTCTCCTGTATTGTGGAAAATTAGGAGGGATCCCTTGCACTAGTCCAAACTGTCTCCACACTCAGTCAAATGGGATCAGCTCAGTCTCCCCATCTTGTCTCCCATATATCCAGCGCCAGCTCTAGAGTGATAATGTGTGGTACCTGTGCCTAGGCCAAACAGGCCAATCTACATACGACCTCCATACAACACCTACCACCAAGCCCTCCAAAGCATCCCTAAACCAATCAATGTCTCTGGCTCCTCCATCGGCACCTGTCAATGCATCAATATATCTTCATCGCATGAAACCCATAAGAAAGGCTACCTGAGTGAACCCCTACCATGGTACCCCCGATGGTCTCACAACGCGAATGTGCTCAAATGCCCAGCAATGCAACACTAAACCGACACTAATACCATACCGTCTGTATGCCTGAAAGCCCAGAGCTCCCTATAGATCTGGACTAATAGCATGGGGCCTATCCAAATATGGTCCTCCCGAGCAACATCTCCACCAATACACCTAGTAGCAAGTATGGAAACCGTCCGTGGCTCGACTATGGGAAAGCGAAACACGTCACTGCCATCATCATCATTGTCAGAAGGCATCTATCCTCTGGGGTCTTCTAGTACATCAACTTGATCCCAAACCCCCCTGCTTGCCACCGAACATGATCTTGATCGGCTCCATATATAAGATCCATATAATAGTCTCTATCATTGCTCTCGATATGATAAATGGGCTCCCCTTGGATGGGTAGCCGTGTTATCCTCGTCACATCCTCCAATAGGATGGTCATCTCACCAGTCGGCAACATAAAGGTGTTTGTCTCTGGGTCCCATCTCTCGATGAGTGTGACGATCATAGCTGCATCCCACGGCAGGTGATGATAATGTATCATAGCCCCTAGGCCAATCGTCTCCATGTGCCTCCACTCCTCTGCTGTCATCTTGTCTTGAACCTCTGCAAAGATCCTAGGGACTCGGTCCCTCCTCTGAATCTGATCGTGGGCCTGCACAACAATCATATTCGCATGAACATTTAGTTTTCCACATATCAACCTAGGTCTACCATTTTCAACCTATCTTACACTCAACACAAACCTTTACCCTTATTTGCACAACTTTTAAACACCTAAGTCACTCTATCGCTATCTACCTCTCCCTGCACATTATTTTTCACCGACTGATCGGTCTTTTCACCTCACTCTCCCAACCATTCCTTTTAAACATCTCATCTTATCAAAACTAAGTTTGACCTTTTCACTCACTAGACCCATCTCTTCCGAATACTTTACAAACTTTCACCTACCCTTTACAAAACTTTACCACTACATTAACACATTTTGATATTTCACATTCAACCTTTCAAAACTTTTCCAAGCACTTTCATTTCATTCTCTTTTTACCCACATTCACCCCTTCAATACTTTGACCGCCACGGTCCCTTAAGACCCTTTTACCCCTGGATCGACCGGTGATGGTCGGGTTGAACCGCCGCCAGCCATTGCGCATGACTGCTGGCGGCGAAAACCTACCGCCTTCTTCCTCCCTACCACCACTAAACTCACCTAATAGCAAAAGTAACCCACCTAATATTCTTCTACAGTCCATTATCACTACAACACACTCTTTCCCTTCCAATCTACCTAGCTAAATAGACCAATTTTATCCACCCCCAAAAACTAGGGCATCATGGCCCATAGACATTTTCACACAACTTGCCCCACTATTCTAAACTACCCAAAACAATGCTACATCCCCAAATTTACCTATACTATCAATTTTAAAACAACCCTTACCTTGTTTTGTGATCGTTGTCATGGTCGGAGTCCTCGTGCCGCTGCTCGGCCGTGCCCTCGACCACCCTCCATCTAGTCAGCGTTCCAATCACCCGAACCCACCATTGTCACCTACTCACAGTTCTACACCTCAATACAATCCACACCAAACCACCACCAGACAAAATGCTTCGGGTATTCACAACCAAAAGTCAAATGGTAAAAAAAGACTTACCACTTTCCTTTTTACATCCCAACTTTTTAGGGTTTTCCTTAACCGTCGACGGTTAGGGTAACCGTCGACGATCGACCTTGGGAACTGTTGACCAATTTTTGGTCTTGCAAGCCAAAATTGGGCACCCCCTCCTTTTTCTTTGCAAAAGTCATCCAGTCCATGTTTTGGCTAGATCATCCCTCTGCTGCCTTGTGCAAAAATGTTCTTTGCCAGACCTTTCTCATGAAAAAGCCAGGTGTTTCCCTCATTCTGCTTTGCCAAGTGCAAATCGAGTTTGTGCAGGGGCATTACTTGTCTACATTTATAAGTAGAAGCGATTGAAGAACCCGAAATGGTCTAAAACAGTTTGCAAAAGGCAACGGATTTCCTTCGGAGGGCATTTTGACGGCTTGAAGGATGTTTACAAAAAGTTCGAACGGTATGTGCCCTTGCGGAGGGCACCTTGAGAAAGTGAAGAACAAAGACAAAAGGCCCAAGGGGCACGTGCCCTTCGGAAAAAGAAGCAATCAAAAGAAATAATTTCTTCGGACAATATGTCCAAAGGAATTTCTTCAAACATTTTGTCTGAAGGGAAGCGCGGCAAAAAGCTTGAGACAAAGAAGGCCCGATAAGTCAAAGAGCAAGCAAAGAAAAGGCCAAGGCAAAGGAGAAGTCGAAGGAAGGAGACAAGACACGGGCAAAGGCAAAGCGGAAAAGACAAAACAAGAAACAGTCCAGCTGTTGACAAAGACAAAGGACATAATCAATGACCACTTAAACCAAGACAAGTGGCATAGACGACTCAGCAAGGAGAATTAATACATTTGGTGAAATATATCTATCGAAAACCAGTAAAATAGATTGGTTTTCGAACTATAGAGACCAGCTTCTTGTGTTTTCACGCTTCACCATTAATGTTCATCCAAGTCGCGTCCAGGTATTGAAGAGAGCATAGTCGGTTACAACAACTCGGAATGGCCTTGTCAGTTGTTGGGGATGGTCTCCCATGCTCTTGCAAGCCCAGGGCAGCAAGGGCAACGACTTGGACATCTACAACATGGCTCTCCCATACGCAGTTGAAGAATACGGCAACATGGTCTTTTGGTCTCTGCAGAAGTGTTTAACTCAGCATGGGTTTTCATTCCTTGATTTGCCAGCTATCTTGTTTCCAGTTCTCTATATATTTGTAACTTCTCATTTTGATAAGATATATCTCAGCTTGTATAGCGAAGCCTTGAAAGAATTTACCTTGAATCAGAAGAAGCATTTTTACCTCCATTTGAGCTTGCACTTTTGCATGTCTATGGTTTTATTTTGTGTTAAGTCATTTTCTTTTCATGCTTACATAAGTTTATGCCAACATATCTAATGTATTGTGAGTTCTCTTGCAGGTCAACAAGAAGTGTCCAGCTCAGAGTATAGGCGCATGTGAACAAGCTGTTCGTAGTGTGTTTTAGAACACCTTTGGTAGTTCTTTCTCCCTGTATCTCCATAGGATCCCCTGTTAAAACATTGATGCAGAAAAGGTTCTCATTTGAATAAGTGTATGCTTGCTTCTCTTTGGTGTAAAGTGTATGTCAAAGCTGAGTAGACCAACCATTTTGGTGCATCACCGCTTTAGTTTAAGTTCTGATTTCAGTATTTCTCTCCCTTTTCATCCTCCCCTCATTGTTAGCAGTAGGAAATCCAGGGCCTCAAGGTGCATCAAGGGGAGCTAGCCCCTAATATAGAGATTCATCCCTCACGTTTGCCACCGACAGCAAGAGGAATGTCTCCATTGTGCTGCGTGGAGGACGAGAGTTGAGACTCCCTTCAGAGGGTGCAATCCACTGTCTCAACAGTTTTTGGCACACTCGGTGGGACAATTTCTGTCTTACAAGTTTCAGGGTTGGTGCTTGTCTTGATATTGTTAAAAAATTCTAAAAGGAGCTATATTCAACACCTAGCCTGACATCCCATGCCAAAGGTCACTACAAGATCGTCTAGGGGTGGCCATTTTGAATTTGTTGAGTTACCTTTGAACTCAACAAAAACGCTGAGGTTTGCAAATACCCACCCTTACATAGCAAGACATTTTCCTAAACCAACCATAAAATATACCTATTCAAGGAGACCCCTGTTGAATCCTTTCACAGCCATGGCAGCCCTCAGGGCTTTCCCTTTTGTGGCCTTCAATGGTCAAAGTCCCTTGAACCTTCAGCAGTATGACCCAATTCCATGGACAACTCTCAAAAGTGTTCCTCCCTTTAGTGGAGAGGGCCTAATCACTGCTGTCGAGCATATTAAAAACATAGAAAACCTCTGCAACATGCATAATATCACTGAAAAAAATGTAGCCATTAGATTGCTAGCCTTGTCCTTTAAAGGGAAAGTTTTGGACTGGTATGGGACCTTGCCTATGAACTCGGCTCATGGAATGAGTTAGGGACCCTCTTGACCAATAGATTTGGGGAAAAAAGTGACCATTTGTCTCTAGCTAAGCAGTTAACCACCATGAAGAGAGCCCCACATGAGTTTATGCAAGATTTCAACATTAGGTTTCAAAAGACTTGCGACAGAATCCCAATTCTTGTGAGGCCAATCCCAAGCTATGCTTTCCTTTACTACTTGAAGGCCCTGAATAGTGACATTGTTGTCATGATACAGTCCATGGGTGGAAACACTCTGCCCGTTGCTTATGAGATAGCCACAGCCGCTGAAAATTGCCTTGTTCAAGCAGGAAAGATAGCTCCTAGACCTCCTATGCCACTCTTTCTTGATTTACAGCCTTCAGTTCATCTTGCTTTGCCCACTTTAGCTCCTCTGCCTAATCAAAAGAAGCCGGCTGCTACCCCTGTAAATGACATCCATGAAGTTAAGAGCCTGCTGTAGAGTGTTACCAATGAGTTAGTTGCCCTCAAGAGACAACAAGCTCAGAGTTATAGGCCAAATCAAGGCTACCAGCAGTTTGGGCAAGCGAATAGGCCTCCATTCCAGAATTATAATCAAGGGCAAGGTCAAATTACACATGTCAGGGCTTATCAAAACTATAATCAAAATGCCCCTTCATCTTCCAAGGCTCTTGTCCCCACTCAAAATAATTTGGTGCAGGAGCAACCCAACTATCCATCCTTTGTTCATGGCCAAGAACATGTTGTTTATGCCAGTGAGCTACCAAATCAAAGCATGACTGCACAAGGTGATTAGGCAGTCCAATTCTCAAATTTTGAGATGTCAACACAATTTGGGATAGACAACAGGGAGGCTCAATCTGATTCCACTCTTATGAATCACTTGAAAGGAGAGTTCTATGCAGTCAACTATGTGGGGAGCACAAGTAATCAAAATGTTGGTGTTGCATCCAACACCAGGTCCAAAAAGAGAGCCATTGATGAAGCTCAAGCAGCCACTCAAGCACCTACAACGTCTCCTTCACCCAATCAAGTAGGAAGTGTACCTGAAGCAGCCCCAAGACCACAAGCAAATCAAAAGTTTCCCAATTACAGGCCAACAATTGTAGCTTTAGCTGCTTAGGTTGCACCACAGGTTACGAATGTTCCCAAGGAGAACTCTAAAGGGGGCAATCCTTCAATCAATATAGTGGATCAAATGAAGTTGTACATGAACATCTCATTGTGGGATTCTTTAGCACTGCCAAGACAAAAGGATATACTCCAAAAGGAATTGTACGGGTTGGGTGAGCAAGCTATCTCAACAAGAAATGATAATGTGTTGGTAGTAAATGGGCCTCCTCCCATGGCTGGTCAAGCAAAGAAAGATGAGAAGGTCCCTCCCTTCTATTTGTCCCTGATTATTGGTGATTTATTGGTCCACAATTGCATCATTGATATTGGAGCAAACACCTCAGTTATGCCCAAATGCATTGCTGATAAACTAGGCCTCAAGTATGAGCAAATAACCAAAGGAGTTCTACAGTTGGATAAATCACCAGCTAAAACCTTGGGAGTGGCAAGAGGCTTGAATCTGACTCTCCATGTCTGTCGAACCTTTTCAATTCCCCATTATGTGGTAGTGGCAGATTTTCCTCCATACTTTGCTCTTTGCTTGTCGAGGGATTTCACATCCAAGATAGGTGGATACTTGGCAGCCAATTGGTATTACATGGTTTTTACGACAAAGTGTGGAACTAAAGTAAAGATTGAGTCAGAACCTATCCACAAGGATCACCTGGAGCCATACTCGCCCAAAGTGGTGAATGTGAACTACGCAATCATTGATGAAGAGCTCCATGTGGATCAATCTCCATCATCTTCCCTTGTAGGAGTTGCTGACCTGCTCCTAGATGAATGGGGAAATGACAACTTTGAGCATGATCTTTACAAGTTCATTGAAGAAGCTAGTCTTGGAGTCTACTGCATGTATGAGAAAGATGCTTTTATGCCGAAATTGATGAAGATAGACGAAGAGGACTGTGGTTTGTGGTAGTTGTTCTTTGATGGATCTAGAAGTAAGTTGGGCACTGGTGGTGGGGCAATGCTGGTTTCACCTTCAAAGGATAAATACTTCTCAACTTTCAGTTTTCAGTTCTCCTACACCTGCAACGTAGCAGAGTATGAGGCCCTTGTTCATGGCCTAGAATGGGCAAAGAAGAGAGGAATCAAAGAATTGCAAGTGTTTGGAGACAGTGAGTTGATTGTGAACTAAGTGAGAGGTCAAAGCTTGACCAAGAACTCCTTATTCAAGTCTTACAAGCACAGAGTGTGGGCCCTTGTAGAGAACTTCGTTGCTTTCAACATCACTTTCATTCCAAGAGAGAATAAGCATGCAGATAGACTAGCAGCAATTGGTGCTTAGTTCGACATCTCAAAGGGGATGAGACAAAGCAAGAATCAACATCATTTAAAAGTGATTGTGAGGCCCTCCATACTAGACAATGTCACCAATTGGCAGGGGTTTGAAAGTGACCAACAAATAGCACTTTTCTTGCAGGAAGAATCTAAGTTTGCTTCCAAAACTCAGTCCAAGCTATAGCAATAGTATGATGGGCAGATTGTTCAACTAAAGACCAACAGGCTTCCCAAAGGTTTGGTAACTCTTGAGAGCATTTTCAACGAAGATGACCAACTCAAGAGAGACAAAGCAAGCATGTCAACCAAGAAGGAAAATTATGAAAGGGTAGAGATCTACAAGGATAAGCTATTTGCACTTGGGAAGGTGTGTACCAATGAGAAAAAACATGCTTTCATTATGTTATGTCAAGAGTTTGCTGATGTCTTCGCTTGGGAGTATGGTGATTTGAAGGGCTTTGATCCAACTTGGCTCAACCCACCATTGAGCTGGAGGAAGGTGCCAAATCCATCAAGCAAAAGCAAAGGCCAATCAATCCAAAAATCGAGCCTCTCATGAGGAAGGAACTCACCAAACTGATCGAGTCCAGGATCATTTTCCCTATCAAACACTCTTCTTGGCTGGCCAATTTGGTCCATGTTAGGAAGAAGAATGGAGAAGTTAGATTGTGTGTGGATTTCAGAGACCTAAATAGAGTCTCATTGAGAGATCACTATCCCCTTCGAAGTGTGGAGCAAATTCTTCAGATGGTGATAGACAGTGAAAGATTCTTCCTCCTAGATGGCTACTCTGGGAACAATCAAATTCTGGTACAAGAATGTGACCAATACAAGATAGCCTTCACCACCAAGTGGGGAACATACACCTACAAGAAGATGCCATTCGGATTGTCAAATGTTGGAGCTACCTTCCATCGTGCTATGGATATGGCTTTTCAAGGTTTGATCAATGACATTGTGCTGGGTTATCTTGATGATGTGACAGTCTTCTCCAAGGAGACAAATTAACACTTAAAACACTTGAGGCAAATCTTTGAAAGGTGTAGAGAGTTTGGCATCTCTTTCAACGTAAAGAAATGTGTGTTTGCCGTCCACGAAGGCAAGCTCTTGGGCCATGTCGTTTCGAAGGAAGGCTTGTCCATTGATCTAGAGGGTGCATGCTATCTTAGCATTGTCCTTGCTTAAACACAAGAAGGGCCTGCAAAGTTTCTTTGGTAAGATAAATTTCATTAGGAGATTCATTCCTAATTTTGTTGAGCTTGTCAAGCCACTAACTTCCATGCTAAGGAAGGATGAGTCGTTCATGTGGACAACAAGAAGAAGAGAAAGCTTTGAAGACATCAAGCAAGCTATCGCCCAAGCTTCTACCCTGGCTAGTCCAAACTTCTCCAAGGACTTCAATCTATACACCTTTGGGAATGAAGAGGTAATCTCTATGCTCACTCAAGTACATGGTGAGAATTTAGAACATCTTTCTTTTTTCAGCCAAGGTTTAGAAGGCTATGAGGTTAGACACGTATGTTGAGAAGCAGGGGCTTGTAGTCATACGAAGTCTAAAGAAGTTCATACATTTGTTGTCTAGCAGCAAAATTCACATCATGGTGCCACATCCTAGTGTAAAAGACTTCTTGCTGAACTGAGACTTAATGAGAAAAGGGCAGGTTGGATCACCAAAGTAATGGAGTATGATGTAGAGATCAAGACTTCCAAGCTAGTGAGAGGAAGAGGGCTGTGTGAACACCTCACTACAAACTTGAAGAGCCAAAGGAGGACGTTTTTGTACTCCACGATGAACTTACAACAGTTGTACCTACAGTCATGAAGAGTTGGGCACAAGACATGGTTCATTTTCTTCGAACTGGTGAGTGTCCACAAGGTCTTGATAGGACCAAGAGGAGGTATTTTAGACTCCAATCTCTTCCTTATGTCCTAGTTGATGGAGTGTTGTTCAGAAAAGACTTTTCAGGGGTGCTTTTGAGATTCATTGATTCAGACCAAGTCGACAAGGTACTGTTCGAGTTCTATGATGGACCAGCTGGTGGCCACTTTGCTCCCAAGGCCATAGCTGAAAGGATTATGAGGGCTGATTACTTTTGGCCCAATTTGTTTAAAGACACTCATGCTTGGGTGAGAAAATGTCAAAAATGTGCCTTCTTTGATGGGAAGCAACGACTGGCTACCATGCCTCTTCATCCTATTCAGGTGGAACAACTATTCATGCAATGGGGGTTGGACTTCATAGGGTTGATCAATCCTCTTAGTGCTGGCCGCAAGTGGGTTTTGCTTGCCACGGATTATTTCACAAGGTGGGTAGAGGTCGTAGCTTTGAAAGAGGCCAATGAGAGTGCAGTCCTAGACTTCTATGAAGGCATAGTGACAAGATTTGGGGTCCCAGCCACAATCATTTCAGACAATACATTGGCTTTCTTGGGAACAAAGACAAGTGAGTGGGCATTGAAGTATGGCATCTATCTCAGCACATCTTCCAACTACTATCCATAAGGAAATGGGCTGGTTGAGTCCACAAACATGAATTTGATTAGGATCATAAAGAGGACAATGGAGGAAAATCAAAGGACTTGGCATACCAAGTTGAAGACAGCTCTTTGGGCAGATAGGATCACTCCAAAGAGGGCAATCAGAAATTCACCATACACACTTGTGTAGAAGGGAAGCTAGACTTCCTATCTCACTTGAGTTACCAGCGTTGGATCTTGCCCATCAGCTGCAATTGATGGAGAGTGATAGCCTAGAAGTCAGGTATTGTGAGCTAGTGGAGCTTCAAAAACCCAGAGATCAAGTCATGGATGCCATGACCAGCCGCCAACAACAAACAAAGAAGCATTTTGACAAAAGGTCTACTCCAAGGAGCTTCTCAGAAGGTGACATTGTCTTGAAGTGGGATGAGGACCGAGCCAAGCCTGGAAGGCACACAAAGTTTGACGCTTTGTGGAGTGGCCCATATGTCATCACCCAATGCAAGCAACACAATGCTTTCCAACTCTCCAAGTTGGATGGTGAAGAACTACATATCCCAGGCAATGGGATATATCTTAAGCATTGTTACTAGGTTTCTTTTGTCATGTACATAGTTTTCCTTGTTTTATCTCGTTTTTACTAAGTGCTATTATGCATGTGTGTAGTGTTTTTAGCCTTTGTGTGTATTTTTTCCTTATTGTTCGGGGTAAAATCTTTGTTGGTTCATAGGTCCTTACAAAGCTGTTGTTGACTTCTCCAAAATGCATCCTGACTCCATGCCCAATGGACTTTGTGGCTACCGTCTTCCCAAGCATAGCAGGTATGCTTCCCTTGTGAGTCGCCAATTGTGTTGACCAATTTTTGGTCCTTCAAGCCAAAATTGGGCACCCCTCCCTTTTCATTGCAAAAGTCATCCAATCCATGTTTTGGCTAGATCATCCCTTTGCTACCTTGTGCAAAAATGTTCTTTCCCAGACCTTTCTCATGAAAAAGCCAAGGGTTTCCTTCATTCTGCTTTGTCAAGTGCAAATCGGGTTTGTGCAGGTGCATTACTTGTCTACTTTTATAAGTAGAAGCGATTGAAGAACCCGAAATGGTCTAAAGCAGTTCACAAAAGGCAACGGATTTCCTTTGGAGGGCTTTTTGACGGCTTGAAGGACGTTTGCAAAAAGTCCGAAGGGTATGTGCCCTTGCGGAGGGCACCTTGGTCGGTGGCAAGACCAAATCAAAAGTTTCGAAGGGGCATTTCGAGGCACAAAGTGCCCTTGCGGAGGGCACCTTGAGAAAGTGAAGAACAAAGACAAAAGGCCGGAGGGGCACGTGCCCTTCGGGAAAAGAAGTAATCAAAAGAAAGAATTCTTTCGGAGATAATTCAGATATTTTGTCCGATATGATTCAAATATTCAATATATGCAGAAATACCTTTAAGGTAGGGCAACACCATATAATACTCCTTTAGGAAGGAATAACTCTACAATGTCTCTTCGAGGGGACAACCTTCAATATCCTCTTACAATAGAAGACTCAATGCTTGATATCTTTACCATGATAATTTTTGCAACTTCATGATCCATAAAAAAAATTAGGGTTCATGAAACCCTAAAATGTCAATAACTCATACAAAAATGATCCAAAAAGTCCCAAATTTTTACTGTAGCTCCCTCTTATGATATTGGAACTTCAGTCAAAATTTTGTGAAAAAATGTCACAAATTTCGACCTATAGATTGAATATACGAAAAACCATACAATCGCAACAAATCACTCAAAACAACTCTTAAAATTCTGAAATTTTGATTGTGCTTCTCTTATATCTTCTTACATCTCCAATAAAAATTTCGAATAAAAAATTCTCTGTATTTTGAAAGATATAGTGAAATTAGTATAAACCCTAAAATAGCAATAACTCCCTCAAAACTAATAAAAAAATCTTGATTTTTTTACTGTGACTTATTTAAAATATTCTCCATATCCAGTAAAAAATTGTGGAAAAATTCACAACCAATTAAAAGATATTGACGATTCAAAATAACTAGGGTTTCGCTCCACACATTGCCTAAATCGAAGCTCTAATACCACTTGATATGATTCAAATATTCAATATGTGCAAAAATACCCTTAAGGCAGGGCAACACCATATAATACTCCTTTAGGAAGGAATAACTCCACTAGGAAGGAATAACTCCACAATGTCTCTTCGAGGGGACAACCTCCAATATCTTCTTACAATAGAAGACTCAATGCTTACTTGCTATCTTTACCATGATAATCATCTTCTTTATATAGACATCTATCTAACCAATGGATGGGTAACCTCCTAATCCCAATGTAGGCCGACCATTACCCAATATACTAATTCCACAAGTTACTTCATTATCCTAATATATTGTACCCATATAACTAAGGGGATGTGTGTCACATGTTGGCATCTCCATCAACCCATATACATTAATATATCATATCCCTAGGTACATAGCATTACTTCCCTCCTTGACATGTTTCGTCCCCGAAACATAGGAAGAAACCAAATAATGAGTGTGCTTCAAATCATTGCACACTTGTCTCCAATCTCGATCATCTAGCCATCCATATGTGATCTTGGCAGGTGATAGCTCTCCAAGCTTGTTTCCAAATTCCATTGTGCTCCTCTGATTTCGTTCATGATCATAATTATACTGCTTTGGTGTCCAAGCATAATTATTCCTCTTTTTATTCCATGTACCATATTCCGCTACGTTACTCTGAGTCCAACCATGACCATAGTAGGTAGTCTTCCATGCATATCCATAATGATTGAAAATTTTATTTTTTGTATAGACAAAATGATTGTTGTTATGACACTTCCTCACCTGGTTCCATGATTGTTTCCTCTCATGATGATGTGGGTGTCTATATGCCTCAATTTTTTCCAATATTTTGACCTTATCCACCTTTGCTATTACTTTTTCCACCTTTTCCTTCTTTGTCTCTTTAGTAGATGAAGTGTTCATTTCTAGTTGTAGTGTGTCTTTATCTATATCATCTGAATCTTCATCATGCTCTTCATCACTTGTTTCAATCTCATCCTCATGATCTACCTGGATTATTATTGGTGCTTTTTTCACTATGATGTCTTGTAAAGTGATCTTCCTTTTCCTATACCAAAACTTCATAAACTTTTTCTGAACATTAATATTCATTGTTCCTAAAGTCTCTAACCATGGATATCTAAGAACTATATCCACATCATCCATATCCAAAGCATAAAAATCTGAATGCAAAACATATTTTTCCATAATGAGCTTCAAATCTTCAAACATTGAAATATTCTTACCATCTACTTGAACCTCCTTGATATTATTTGCTTGAACATGTAGATGCTTGGCCACATTCATGTTAATGAAGTTATACTTGCTGGTAGGGTTTATGGACACAACCACCTTCTTTTGAATGCATCCATGAAATTGAAAAATTGACTAGGATTTCTTTGGAGCCAAATTATTTGAACTTTTCTCTTCTTCTTTATCATCATTATTTTCTTCCTCTTCTACATCCTCGTTTTCTTTTATATCCCATCGATCTAGGAAGATTTGTTCAATTGCTTTCCATGAAGAATATTTTTGCGCAAAGCTCAATTGATTAAACCACCAATGTTGTGCAGGCCCAGACAAAGAAAGAGATAATTTTGTTTTCCATAAAATTGTTTTAGTATTATTCTGCTTAAAAATGAGCCACCATTCTCTAGCATCAACATCATCTTTCCCTGAAAATTTTTGCAACTTCATGATCCACAAAAAAAATTAGGGTTCATGAAACCCTAAAATGTCAATAACTCATACAAAACTGATCCAAAAAGTCCCAAATTTTTACTATAGTTTACTCTTATGATATTGGAACCTCAGTCAAAATTTTGTGAAAAAGTGTCACAAATTTCGCCCTGTAGATTGAATATATGAAAAACCATAAAATCGCAACAAGTCACTCAAAACAACTCCAAAAATTCTAAAATTTTGACTGTGCTTCTCTTATATCTTCTTACATCTCTAGTAAAAATTTCGAATAAAAATTCCCTATATTTCGGAAGATATAGCGAAATTAGTATAAACCCTAAAATAGCAATAACTCCTTCAAAACTAATAAAAAAATCTCAATTTTTTTACTTTGACTTATTTAAAATATTCTCCATATCCAGTAAAAAAAATTGTGAAAAAATTCACAACCAATCAAAAGATATTGACGATTCAAAAAAATTAGGGTTTCGCTCCACACAAATTGCTCAAATCGAAGCTCTGATACCACTTGATAAGAACTTGATATGATATAAATATTCAATATATGTAGAAATACCTTTAAGATAGGGCAACACCATATAATACTCTTTTAGGAAAGAATAACTCCACAATGTCTCTTCGAGGGGACAACCTCCAATATCCTCTTACAATAGAAAACTCAATGCTTACTTGCTATCTTTACCATCATAATCATCTCCTTTATATAGACATCTATCTAACCAATGGATAGGTAACTTCCTAATCCCAATGTAGGCCGACCAATACCCAATGTACTAATTTCACAAGTTACTCCATTATCCTAATATATTGTACCCATATAACTAAGGATATGTGTACCACATGTCGGCATCTCCATCAACCCATATACATTAATATATCATATCCCTAGGTATATAGCAGAAAGCGCGGCAAAAAACCCGAGACAAAAAATACCCGATAAGTCAAAGAGCAAGCAAAGAAAAGGTCAAGGCAAAGGAGAAGTTGAAGGAGACAAGACATGGGAAAAGACAGCGGAAAAGACAAAACAAGGAACAGTTCAGCTGCTGACAAAGACAAAAGATAGAATCAATGACTACTCAGACCAAGACAAGTGGCATAGATGACTCAGCTTGGAGAATTAATACATTTGGTGAAATATATCTACCGAAAACTAATAAAATAGATTGGTTTTTGAACTATAGAGATCAGTGTCCCGTGTTTTCACGCTTCACCATTAATATGCATCAAAGTTGCGTCCAGGTATTGAAGAGAGCATAGTCGGTCACAACAACTCGGAATGACTTTGTCAGTTGTTGGGGATGGTCTCCCATGCTTTTGCAGGCTCAGGACAGCAAGGGTGACGACTTGGACATCTACAACATGGCTCTCCCATACGCAGTTGAAAGAATATGGCAGCAGCATGGTCTTTTGGTCTCTGTAGAAGTGTTTAACTCAGCATAGGTTTTCATTCTTTGATTTGTCAGCTATCTTGTTTTCAGTTCTCTATATATTTGTAACTTCTCATTTTGAGAAGATATATCTCAGCTTGTATGGTGAAGCCCTGAAGGAATTTACTTTGAATCAGAAGTATTTTTATCTCCATTTGAGCTTGCACTTTTGCATGTCTATGGTTTTATCTTGTGTTAAGTCATTTTCTTTTTATGCTTTCATAAGTTTATGCCAACATATCTAGTGTATTGTGAGTTCTTCTCTTGCAGGTCAACAAAAAGTGTCCAGCTCAGAGTATAGGCGCATGTGAACAGGTTGTCCATAGTGTGTTTTAGAACACCTCTCGTAGTTCTTCCTCCCTGTATCTCCATAGGATCTCCTGTTGAAACACTGATGCAATAAAGGTTCTCATTTGAATGAAGTGTATGCTTGCTTCTCTTTGGTGTAAAGTGTATGTCAAAGTTGAGTAGACCAACCATTTTGGTGCATCACAGCTTTAGTTTAGGTTCTGATTTCAGTATTTCTCTCGCTTTTCATCCCTCCCTCCATTGTTAGCAGTAGGAAATCCAGGGCCTCAAGGTGCATCAAGGGGAACTAGCCCCTAATCTAGAGATTCATCCCTCACGTTTGCCATCCACAGCAAGATGAATGTCTCCATTGTGCCGTGTGGAGGAAGAGAGCTGAGCCTCCCTTTAGAGGGTGCAATCCACTGCGTCAACAAGAACACTCCTAACCGTCGTCAGTTGGGGTCCCTCATTTTTTTGCTAGCTTTTTCAACCACCCAACCCCAATTAAAATCTGACCTTTTTTTGGAAGAATTACATTTGGCCTGAAGTTTTTTTTGGATTCTTGTCCATGGAACTATGTAGGCAACGTGCACTTGCCTAGTGCATTTGGAGTCAGCTTGGCCATCTCCTTCCAACCCATACCCAATCAATCCACGCTTTCACCACGTCCACCTCGACGTTGGCGGATTTTGACCCTGATCATTTGTTTGTTTTGCGACGACTTTGCATTGGTCCTTTTGACCACACCAACCGACCTTGCCATGCTGCCTTTTTGAACGTTGCACCACCTCATGCGCAACCCGACCTATTGTGTTGTTTCGCGGGAGCACTTCCTACCCTGGATACTTGCGACCAACATTGACCCTGTCTAGATGGCTTGATAGACCTGACTCGATCAACGATGACCAATGCTGTGGACCAGTCACCTCTGTCAAGTGTCCTAGGATCGACCTTATTTTTACCAACATTGACAACTTTAGTCTTTGCGTGATCTTGACTATCGCTCTTCGTTGCATTTTGTGCGCATGATTGTGTCTCAAATGCCTAACCTTTTCATGTCACCTACCTCGTGATTATGAATTCACCATTTATCAAACCCTGACCCGATTTTGCTTTCGCCTCATCAACCCCTGGTTTGAGGGGGAACACCTCTCATACTTAGGGCAACCACACCTTGACCAACCATCTCTTTTGTTCTGCAGCTTGTAAATCAAAGCCGCACAACAAAAAGGGGCAAAATGTAGACACTCGAAAACTACACACGAGAGCGTTCGATGTCAAACTGCGTCTTTAACCCTTGTTCGACCTCGCGTTTAGTGGACTACCTAGTCAACTAAACTTACTAACTTGACCCCTAACTTTAACACGTTTAATGCATTCATTTAATTCAACTTGCTTTAACCTATTTTCCTCTGACCCCTCGACCGTCGATGGTTGGCCTAACTGTCATTGGTTAGCCTAATCGTTGACGGTTAGGTCCCCGAACCAGTTTTAAAGTATTAAAGCAATGACAGCCTTGTGCGATATCAACATCTCCCTAAACAACTTGCTTTAAAACCTCTTGAACAAGCAACTTTATCCACCTATCAAATTAGTAACTTCCTCCATCCCAATTAGCAACTTCATCCTACAAAAGGAGAAGAGGAGGAAGTGAAATGGATCCACAAACAAATTCATGTTCAGGGTATAGTATTTTCTTGTGCAAGTATCCAATATCCCTTCAACAAGCAAACAACAACATTGGAAACATGAACCTTTGTCCACATCACTTTCGAAGGCCGAAGTACTGTCACTTTGGCCAAATTGCCTCAGCTCTCCACCATTAAGTTACAGGTATCTTGTGCTTGTTTCCATTGATTTTTCTTATTTCTAACCTCCCTGCTCCAATCAGACCTCTTAACATCTTATTCTCCCTCCCATAGGTCTATATCAAAACCCCCGCCTGCTTATTCATCATTCTACAACTCCCTTTCAATATCCTCCCATAACACATAGGCAACTGCCGCCGGTTACCTCAACTGTCGTTGGTTACCCAACCGTCGCCGGTTACACCAATCGTAGCCGGTTCCCCTGATTGCCACTGGTCACTGTGGCACAAAATCCAACAAACTGTTTTGAGCCCCTTACCCTCAACTAAACCCACTTTTCTCTGTTTCTGTCCGATAACAGTAACTTTTCTGATTTTTTGAACCAGACCCTGACCATTTTAGCATAAGTATTGACCCGCTTTTGCTATTTTTAGTTGATTTCTTTAAACAAGCATTTACTTTCTCTTTTTTGCATGTATTTACTTTCTATCATCGAATGCAAGTATCCTTTCTTTTTGTTTTTATCAGCGTAATTGTTATAACAGTGGATTGACAACCTCCTAGTAAGCATTACGCTTCTTGGATATAGCTCACGCTATGCAGTCCACTCAATCATCCATCTAACAAACCCCTTTTCGAGTGTTTTTCTTATTTGCAGGGTATATCTTCTTAGCCAAAGAGGAGTTCCCACTATCGTTTGGATTCACACACACACACTTTACCAGGTATTCTTCTACACACCCTATTACTAGTTTCATTACTTCCAAACTAAGAAATGAGCAGAAATTAATGGAAACACATACCTTGCTGCTGATTCTGGATTCGACTTAATTTTGGTTGTGACGGGGCTGATATGGACTTCAATATTATATTCATCAAGCAATGAGGAACGGATTGGCTCAACGATTGGCACCTCAAAGAGGTTTTCACCAACAAAGTCTTCTTGATTATTCCGACTTAGATTGTCCAATAGCGCCTTGACTAAGGTTTCACTAAGGGATGTTGATAATTGATTTTGATTGTTCTTTAGCGCCTTAAGCAAGGTTTCACTAAAGAATTCTGATTTTTTATTATGATTATTGTTTAGCACCGCAAACAAGGTATCACTAGGAGATTGTTCTTCTGCTTGGATATTGTCTTGCTTCCTCATAAATTCTACCACTGAGATGTCGCCATGGAATAAGTTCATCAATGTGTGATTTTGTCAGTCCCAATCGACGCTTGTGAGAGGTGGAATGTCAATATAATGGCTAGGCTGGGTAATGGTAATGGCTTGTGTAATGGCAATGGAAGGGGAAAATGCAACACAATCCTCGTAGAGGCTACTAGGAGAACTTATGTCAATGCTAAAGGAAACATCCTCAGAGATTGTGGGAGGATCACAAATATTTTCAATCGAATATGCCAGAAATGTGCAGCCAATGTTGCAACATCCATTAATATCTTCTAATTCTGAATCTGATTTTGACTCAAGAGGATCTGAATTCGATGTTGAGATTGACATTGATTCTGCGTTTGATGCTAAATCTGCTATTGGTTCCAGAATGCAACCCAATTTTTATATTGGTTCTCGAATAGAACCTGATTCTGATGTAAATGTAGCCGCAAAGAGGGCTTGTTGAATTGTGTTGTTCACAAGTACCTTGTTCACCTTTCCCTTGGGAATGGAGGCATTGGGACGAAAATTTTGAAAATGGAGGACTTTTGGCAATGGTTGAATAATGGACTTTGACTCAATAATAATAGGCTCTTCATAGATGGGTTCATCGAAATGGGTCTTGTGTCAAATAGAGGCTCTTTGTCAAATACAGGTAGACCATCAATGATTTGAATTTGGTTAAAGATGGGTGATTCGACAAAAATGTTGACAATGGTTTGACGATCTTGATATTGCTTTGTAAGTGGACGTATCTGATCGTGTTTGAGAAGGGGATCATGACATATCCCGATCGAGTAGTTATTAGACTTGGGCACACTTGGATTGTCAATAGATAAGGGCCCTTGGAGGGGAAATGGCATGATAGGTCTGGGTTGTTGGCTTTGTTGTGGTTGTAAGACCGGATTGGCTTTTGGATCAATGGATGAAGTATCCAAAGTAGATTCAAAGTGGTCTAGTTGTATAAGCTGGGTGCGTTGGTCTATCGTTTCTTGACGTATGACTAGCCATGCTAGAACACATTTGGGATCACGAGACGCCATGACTCAGATTAACTTTAGACTAATGCCCCCAAGCAAGGATACATGCAAGGGGAATTAGATGGTAGAAATTGGCCCCAAAGAGGGCGGACTTGGTCTCAATGTAATTGGAATGGGCCTAAAGAGGGCAGTCTTGGTCTCACTGTAATTGGAATGGGCCCAAAGAGGGCGGTCTTGGTCTCACTTAGAATGGGCCCAAAGTGGGTGGTCTTGGTCTCAATGTAATTGGAATGGGCCCAAAGAGGGCGGTCTGGGTCTCAATGTAATTGGAATGGGTCCAAAGAGGGCGGTCTTGGTCTTGATTAGAATGGAGTTGGTCGAAATAGTCTAGATTTAATTGGCCCCAAACAGGGCAAATTAACATAGATTGGAAAATGCCCCAAATAGGGTAGATTGACATAAATTAGCATGGGCCCCAAAGAAGGCGGTCTTGGTCTTAATTTGATTTGGTTGAATCATAGTTTGCTTATGTAAGTATAAAAAATAGGAAAGGTATGTGCATCAAAGTTGTTTCCAAAAGGGTGCGCAAATCTTGGTACATCAAATGCTTTCGACAAGTTTGATTTCGTTTGGTAATGTTAGTTTGAAAGGCCATCTGATTTGATTGTAAAATTTGACCTAGGCTTTGAACAAGTTCGCTTTGGAATGAAAAAGATCTGATTTTAGTTTACTTTGGAACAATTTTTATAGAATTGGAACTTGACCTTGGAATAGGAATTAGTTTGACTAGAATCAAAATAAGACTGATGGCATAACGACACAATTTGAACAATAGTTCGATTTTGGCTTCGAAATTGTTTGACTTTGGAATTGGAACTTGGCCTTGGCCTTGGAATTAGACTTGGAATTTGGCTTAGGTTTGAAATAAAATGGATGGCATAATGACACAATTTGGAACTTTGGTCTTGGAATTGGTTTGAGATTGACAATTTGGTTTAGGGCAAGGCTTTGGTTCAAATTAGGTAGCCTAATGATGTGGTTTAGACAAGAAAGGTAGGTATTTGGACCAAGTTTGACATGTCACTTTTGTTTGACCTGAAATTATAGTAAAGTAACACCTTGTCGTGTGTAAAAATGGTTTGGATTTGGACTTGGTTTGTTTAGTTTGGTTTCAAATATGAATGAGGTTTTGACAAAACAATCAAGCAACAACATCCAAGCATTACAAGACAATTTTAATAACTGACATGGGTCTGTATCACATCCATTTGGATCTTCAGTATACTTGCCTTGAGAGATTATTATAAAATTTTAGATTCATTAAAGAAATTATTTCAATTATCGGTGGGATTTTAACCCCACCCTTCTCTCAAAAAGTTTGTATGAGCAAGACGATCTTCGGGGGCTTTTACCTTTGCACCCCTGCATCAATGGATGTTTTGCAGCAAAAGGTCTTAAAGTTTTTACTTGGCTTTCTAGATGGTCCCGATATACCTTGCGATACGTGGGTACAAATAGTTCTGTTAATTGGACATTGAGGTTCAATGGGCCATTCGCCAAAGCGTGTAGTCCCTTTGCGATCACTTCAACTTTAGGGGTTTTAGTGAAGTGCTATCGGTTGAGCCAAGCTCCAAGGGACATTCTAGCTAAGTTACCACTTGCGTAGCCTCGATTTGTATACCCCATCGGATAACGGGGTTAGTATGATGCTAGGATGTGACTTCCTAGTCAATTCACCCCTAGGACATGCGGGAAGGCAATGAACTCCACTCCACACGTCTAAAAGAAAAATAAGGGTATATGACAAATAGGAACTTTGCGTTTTTGAGTCACCCAAAAAGGAGAGAGCATACATGCAAAAGAACCCCACAAGACACTCAAGCAAGAAGCGGAAACTTGTACAAAATGAAAGAACTTTGGAAAATAAACACGTTTTTCTGATAACCTAAATGTAAATGTGAATTCGTTTTAAGCCCGAATCAAGATGTGTAAAAAAAAATTGCTTTGCTTAGAATTTAAAACTCACTTTTCGCACAAGGCCCTGCAAAACAAATGGTTAGAACTTTAAATTGAGCAATAAATTTGGCTTTTTGAAGTCTTGGGATTTTGTTAGAAAGCAATTTTATCGATACGCAAGCAAAGTCAATTTCACTGATTACAAAGCGTGTCATTTACAAAGCATTTTTGTTGATTACAAAGCAATTTTGCACTTTGTAATGTCCCCAATTTGGGACCAAAGACCACAATAAGGGTTTTCCACGAAACCCAAACAAATCTAAAAATAATATTGAATTCCGAAATTAAAATCAGCAACCACTTAATTCACAAATGCAATAAATAAAATACCTTTTTTGTTGTCCCTTCCAATATAGTTAATTGAACTTACAACCAATTGATGTATGCTCCAAACACCCTGAAACACCTTGCAAACACTTCCAAATAAAGTCGCCACACTGAGAGAAATATAGGAAATAAAATCAGAATGCTGAAAACCTCAACTTGCCCTTCAACAAGCTTCCAAGTCTCCCAAAACAAGTCGCTAATGTTGGAAAATTAATGCAGTAAATTCCAAAGTATAAATCAGAAAATATATGATTGTTTTTTTCAAGGTTAGAGCCCAAAAACACTCCAAAAACCCACCTTAGGTGAAATGATTCACTTAGGAAAAATAATAGGAATAATTCATAATTATTCACCTTGCAATCAACCCTCAAATCACCCAAATTTAGCATGCAAAGTTGATAGAACAATCAGAATAATATAATAATAGTTTTTTGAATTATTATCATAACCTAGGGCTTCAAATTGACCACTCAATGGTCTCAAAATGCTACCAAGATGATTTGCCCACCCATAAAAAATTCGTATAAAATACCTAAAACCCTAGAAGAGGGTTTCTCTAATGCAAGATCCTCGAAAAGAGTCCCTAAGACCTCTTAGTAATTCGCCCAAGATAGAAACCTGCAAATCAACCTCTCAAGGTAATTCGCTAACCTTTCCAAGCAATTCGTCTACCTGCCAAAGACCTGCAATTTCATTGCCCTTTCCAAACAACTTGCTGCCCACAACAATTATTATTTCTTACAAACATGATGAAATTAAAAAAAATCATAACTCACTCAATACTTGGAATTATGATGTAAATAAGAGCTCAAATTGACCACAAAATTAGTGACTATCAAATAAAAATAATTTCAGAATTTTCCTTCCATGGGAAGGCCACTAAAACTTGCTTTAAAATTCTGAAAACTCTAGTTTCCAGAATTTCCTCCTCAAATCCTGGGTTCACTCAATTTTCTAAAAGGAGGTGGTGTTCCAAAATACTGTTTAAACAATCAACACATCATAGTCCTTGAAGGGTAACATTCCTCAAGAAACTATGCCCAAATTAACCAAACTTGACATACTTGATCAATCCACATCAATATCATCCATTTCATGCATATCAAATGATAACTTACCTTCTTTTTATATCCTGTTGTCTTTTAGATAACCCTCCCTTCCAAAACTTTAAAAGGACACCCCTTATTATTTCACTTTAGGCCTTTTTGAATCAATTAAATAACTTGCCTCAATAAATTAGTAATTAAAATTACTTTTTGGCAAATTAAATAATTATATTATATTAGGTCCTTGCTTTAATAATTAATTATATTCTTATAATAATTGAAGTGATAAAAATCACTTTTTAAGTAATTTATTAATTATAAAACTCTTTAGAATAAATATTAAAATTACCTTAATTTTCCAAATGGTTAAAATCACTTTTCTGGTAATTCAAATAATTATCCAAGATAGTTTTATTTTAATAATTAATTAAATTGTCTTATATTTTCAAATGATTAAAATCACTATTCGGGCAATTTTATTAATTACTAAAATTATATGGAAAGGGGACATTACGCACTTTTGAAATCATAACAGAACATAAAATAAGAAGAAACGAAATCATCGATTAGTAGGTCAATTTCATTGATTGCTGAGCCATTTAGCCGATTCCGTAATAATTTTGCCGATTCCAAACCCTGCACAAAGAACAAAGTATAAAATGGTGAATTCATTGATTACAAAGCCATTTCGTCGATTCTGAAGCAATTTTGTCAATTCTAGAACCTGCACAGAACATACATAAAATATAAGAGCGAATTCGGCGATTAGTAGGTCGAATTTGCCGATTTTAGAGCCTTTTCGTTAATTCCAGACCCTGCACACAGAACATACATAAAATATGGAAGAGCGAATTCGTCAATTAGCAGGTCGAATTCATCGATTTCGGAGCAATTTCGTTGATTCTAGAACTTGCAAAACAAAACAAACAGAAAATAATTAGAGCGAATTTGCCAATTAGCATGGCTAATTTGCCGATTCTAGAACCTATGCACAAAACATAGCAGGAAGTATAAAAGTGCGAATTCGCTGATTAGCAGGTCGAATTCGCTAATAAGTAGGGCAAATTCGTTGTTTTCGGGGATGGATTAGCTATTTAGCAGGTCAAATTCGTCGATTACCCTTGAAGTGGGAATAAACGACTTGTTTGAAAAAAAGAGGTGAATTGAACTAGTTACCAGGGTAATTCTGGTAATTATAAGAATGCCAATGGTCTAAAGGAACTTGTGGGGTGTGTCGAATCCTTCGGGTCCCACCGGGCATGTCATTATGTAGATTAAAAATCCAAGAGAGGTTACCTAATATGTTAGTGAATGAAATCAAAACGAACTTAAAGAACAAGCATCCCAAGCCTAATCCCTAGGTTGAGCTATGAAAAACAAGTAAGAAATGCACATTAGAAGACAAAAACCAATGTTTATACCTCCTTAGAAGATTTGTTTGAGAACTGGTCTTAAGAAGTTGAGCTCGGCTTGTAGGCTATGGAGTCTTTGTCAATGCTTCATTCCTTGTGTGGGAAGCACTTCTCTTTGTCTACACTTGATTCTTGGCTTGGCTTTGGCATGAGAATTGGTTGAAGCTCCTTGTATAATTCGGTAGAGTAAGTTTGCATGAAGAAGCTTGTCTATAATGGCCAAAGACCCTTTTATTTATAGGCTTTTTGGATGTTTGTGAACCATTTATTTGAGATCAAGATAAATGGTGGAGGATGAGTGTTTAAACTCATGATCTCCCACATGAAGTGTGTAAGATATGCCATTTAAGGCCTTTTAGAGTGTGGAAGGCATGTTGGAAGAAAAGTGTAGTCATTGGTCCTCTTGAAGTGTGTAAGAGAGGTGTAAGAGCTTGCTTGCACTCCTCTTTTTCATTGACTTCTTGAGTGACATCACCTATATGAGACAATAATTTAATTTTGATATTAGGAAAATAGTAATTCCAAATTAATGGAATTTTCTATTAGAGGAATGATTAGGCTAATTAATCAAGGTGATTAATTAGTAATTAGAAGAATGGTAACCTTTGCAATGTCCTATTTGTTAATCAAGTATTCACTTAATTGTTTTGGGAAGACATTGGCAAATGGTTGATTTAATTCAAGATGCACTCGGTAAGTTTAATGATGCAATACGATCCATTGTCCCAATCAGGGATGTGTATTTGCAATTTTGGGTTAAATTGGTAGTTGTGCTCGTAAATTAGGTCCATTGGTGATTTCTGGTTAAATTATCATGCGATTACGGAAAGTCGCTCTTGATTGTAGTTTAGACACGAAAGTTGTTGAAATGAAGTGTCTATAGCCATGCCTCGACTCTCCAATGAAATCAAGCAATCTCTTGCCCCCATCGGCGATTACTGGTACTACAGGGATAACACCATCCTCTGGGTGGTAAGTATTCGCAAGGCCCCCTTCCGCTTGCCCTATCAGGTTCTGGACCGGTTGGCCGAGTAGGAGATAGCCTATCAACTGATAGAAGGTGTCTCCGGCCACTGCCTCAGCCACCAACAGAAGGCTTGCCCAACCTTCCCTATTGTCATTCGTTAACACACATAAAAGTTTGCCTCCGTTGCATAAAATGGCAGCGAGCAGGGATTCTTATGCCTTGGGTAGAGTGGAACATAGAGAATGGGACCCTCATGGTGTTGTCAGGGTCCATGTGGCAAGATATCAAGCTCGTCTCAACATCGCTTACAACTACATGCTTCACTCGGACGACGAGATCCACCTCAACCCTGTAGATGACATGGAGGTGCTTGCCAGGGTTAAGGAGAAGAAAAGGAAGGGAAAGAAGGTTCCACCTGAGCCATACATCTAGAGTGGCCCTGCTTCACCTACACCAACTCAACCTTGGGGACATGTTCAGGTGATGTCGTCCTAGATTTCAAGAAGGATCATCCAAGGGGTCCCAGCTCCCTCTCCTCCATGGATTTTGCCTCCCTCTGTCTCTGCTCCGACTCCCTCACCTCCTACAGTTCGGGATACTCCGCCACAAGTTGTGCAGGCACTGTGATTTGATATCAGTAGCAGCCATGAGTTGAGCCCAAAACATGACCAACAACAAGCATCCGTGCAGATCCCTTCTCCACCTTTCATCATCCCTCAACAACCCAGTGGAGCAGCTCCTGGTTTCCCTTTTCCTACCAAGCCTACTCAAGGGGTGCCTCCCATGTTTCCAATTCTAACCCCCCACAATTCCCTCAAGTACCTTTGGCTCTGGGCATGTACAACATCCTCTCATCCCAACTTCCACCCACTCAATCCATTCCATCAACAGGGATCCCTACAACTCGCTTTTGGTCTTCAGGTGCTGCAGTCGTCTGGCTCTCGACGTTCCCATTGTCTAGTGCACAGCAAGGGGTTACTATTGGACTTGCACCAGTTCAAATCCCAGTGAACCCAACAATGAGTGCACTCGTGTGCACAATTCTGTCAGCTCCAACCACCTCAACAACACCTGCAGTCGTTCCACAGACTCCATAGTTAGCCCCTGCCACTACTGCGACCACCGCTCCTTCCACTACTGCAGTGCAAGCTGATTCAGGGAAGAGGCCCAAAAAGAAGCAAAAGGTAGCTCTTGCTCCTCAACCACTTGTTGCTTCCCGTGTCCCTCCTAGGCCCCCCTTTTTCATTGTCTTGGGGCCCCAAGGAATTGGATTTAACTAGCCAATTTCCTTGTTCCTCCTGAATACTCCTCTCCTTGGTGCCATGAGCCCACATGGCAATTTGACTCAAAGCTAGTGGCACAGCCAGATGTTCCCATGGGTTTTCCCGTTTGTCCTTTCCCCTTTCTCCATTCCTCCTCCATTGCTCTCTTCCTTACTTCCCTCTGCTTCATCTACTCTGCCTTCTCCCATGCCTCCACCTCCCATCTCTATCTCTACCACTCCATCTCTACCCCCTTCTATTCTAGGAATTGCCACAGGATCACAGGGGCCCAAGATGATTTTGTATGGTGATCCGGAAGTTCAGTGGGAGTTCGATAGGAACTCAGTGAACATGAGGAGGATCCTCATGCAGAAATTCACTGGAGGAGACCCAGTGGTCTGGCAGACCAAGCATAACCTCTTCTCCCTCACCAAAGTGAACATCTAGCAAGGCGGAGAGGGTGGCTGAGGATCCAGTATCCGTGCTTCGAGCCACTCACAACATGTGTGAGAAACTTATGGAGGACATGGAGCAGGTTTGGGTGCTCGAGGCGCAGGTGAAGATTACCTTCCTTGCAGAATTGATTGGTCAGGTCAAGGATGCCCTCGTGCAATGCTTCACAGCTCTAGGGGAAGTAGTCATCATGACATTGACTACGAGTAGAAAGCACCTCCAGCGAGCCCAGGCATACTTGGAGAGGATCGCTCGCGTAGATAGCAAATGTAAAAAGCTCATTGTGGTTTTTAAAAGGGCATGTTCTCGGAGTTGAAACTCATGCCTTTCTCCAATCTGAATTTGTATCGTACCTATGCTGGGACCATGAGAGCTTCAATTGAGGAGTACTTGGCATTGGTGCAGGCGGTCATAAAACCTCTGGAAGAAGGCAAGGAGCGGATGTTCACCTACTTCAAAGAGGTCAACATTATAGTGTTGTTCCATTCAGATGGCACCCTACTAGACAAAGGAGAATTTGAGGTCCACTTGGGTCATTTCGACCAGGTCATGAGGAGGATGGCCAAGGCCAATAAGGCTAGAAGCCAAGGCGATTTTGGAGCTCTTGACCCAATCCACAACTAGTATTACCCAGGTGTCGGAGGTGAAAGTTTCCCTTGAGGTCCCACTCCAGGTGCATCAAAGACTACTAGCCCAATTAAAGGTGATCTTCTAGGGGCCTCCCATGACCTTGACCAAGCTAGACAAGGAGTTCGATCTAGTGGCAACCGTGTTGGCCACCAAGGAGGCGCAACCTAACTAGTTGGGAGATGGTTCTTCTCCAGCTCATTAACATATCAATTGAGTGGGCCCTGGGCATCTTGTAGGAGAAAAGAATATTCTGTTTGTTTTGAATCTTTGCAGTTGTAACAACTTTGGGAGGCCATCATGGCCAAGGATGGGGATCTCGTGCTACTTGGGGGCGAGTCCCATCCTTTTTTATAAATTGTAAACTGCTTTTCCTTGTAATGGTTGGCATTTCTTATGTAAAGAAACTCTGTTAAATTGAATGCAAATTTCTTTCTTTTTTGCGAGACTAGTTTTATTTATCTATGAATGTGGTCCATCGTTTTCAGCTTTTGAAAGAATGTTGGTGCTAAAGAATTGATTGCGTGCTTTGTTACTCAGAATGAATGTAATAGTTAAAATGTGCTTTGTTGTTCTAACTCATTTATGAATTCTTCTCAATTTCTTTGCAACACTTGTAATTTGTGTACTTGAAGTTACAGATTATGTTTGAAGACCCTGTGTGTAACCTACTACAGGCCATTCTCTGTGTTTATAGTTAGTGGAGAATTAATGAATTAGGCGTTTCCTTTTGTTGTCCTTAGACTCTTGCCCCGTGTGATGATGAGTTCAAGCCCCTGGTGAAACTCGCCACACAGTGGTCTAACTATGGCTAGGCACATAGCTCGGTTCTTGAAGCATCAGTACCCTTTTTAAGCCTGGAAACATCGCTTTTTGCCTTACCTTACTCCCCTTTTGTGTTTGTTTTATGAATCTGAACAAATCCATCCCCTTCATTTAGAAATCAGTGAAGTGAAAACCAGTAGTGCCCGTGATCGGAATTGGTTGAACAAGGTGAGGGTTAGAATTTATCTTAAACTGGTTTTTGATTCCCAGTGGTAACACTGCATCTCTCGGAGACTCATATCAAGCAGGCTATAGAATGGAGCCCAATACAACCATGCCCTGAATTGAACTAGTTTTAATCTTAAAATGGAGGACAAAAGTCCCTTATTGTCCCAAAGTTCGTCCTGAACACTTTTAACTATGTTACTCCAAACCTGGAGTAATATAGTGCAGCATATGTATGTAGTCTCATTGCAGCAGGTGCATCCTAACACAAAACAAACGTAGCATAAACAATGCAAAGATGCAAGGGAAATACATAATTCTAAATTGTTCCCTGCAGTATCGGCAAGATACAATAATTTAATGCTCTGTTATACTGAAATATTTACTTATTTTCTTGACTTTTCCGGGGGTAAAGACCATTTCAGAATGTTTTCACAAACAATGGGATAGATCATGCTAGGAAAAATGTGACAGCAAAGTGTACTGTGTCGGAATGGTTTTACTGTATTAGATTAACAAGAATTGTAAACTTTTAGTAGAAGCAACATGCAACATGTGAAAACAGCAACAAATAAATAGTAACAAGCAGTAGGGAAACGAGAAAGTAAAACAGTAAAAAATATACAAAATAGTGGAAGATAAGGACGGAACTCAAGTGCAACAGCACTACGTACGGTGGCAAGTGACAAGTAAAATATTAGAACAAGTGAAATATTAGAATTAAGCTGCGTATTTAGAAAACTAGGCAGTAAAAATTGAATGTATGACCGAATGGCAAGAAAAAAAAAAGAAACAGAAGATCAAAATCAGAATACAAGCATAGAGTCCAAAGGTTGTGATGTAATGATTAAAAAGGTGCATTCATAAAAAGAGTAACCTAAGTTCAAACCACCACACCACAATAAGGCGGACCATAACTTGGAGGACATATGCGCATGCAACAATACATCCAGGACCGTTGCCTATTCTTCCCAGAACTGGTCTGGGCTCGGTGATGTTCCCAGTTACCCTTTAAAAAAACATAACAAGAAACAGTGAATTTGTAAGTGAGAAAATCATCTCTTAGACTTTATTGCAAAATAACGTCAACAATTAGTTTGGATTATGAATTCCTTAATGTGTAGATGAATTGAATGTGTACAGGGCACAAATAGAGATTATGCATCCTAAAATTTAGATAAAGCTTTTATCTAGCAAGTTTGTAGTTGACTTGAGACTGCTACTGAACATTGGAAGATGTTTTAGTTTAAAACAGAGCTTATTCTTTTTAAACCATGTTAAAAGGGAGCATGTATTTATTTATCCTTGCCCTTTATATAGATTAGCTTTCCCAAGAATAAACGTTTTGATATTGATTGCAGGCAGCAGCGTATCTTTTCTGTTCAAGTATTTGAGTTACATAGGTTGATCAAGGTAAACAGTGCTTAAGGTCATTGAGCTGCTACTTCACTTTCTTTTTGGTGCATTTTATTTTATCTGGTTTAGGTTTATAATTTAAACTTCTGTCAGCAGGTTCAAAAATTGATGGCCACATCTCCAATATCGCTGAATGATGATAAGTTATTTGTTGATGCTACATTTGGGAAAACAGCTGATGAAAATATGAACTCAAACAATGTTTCTGAATTGGAAAAAGGGAACAAGATAAACGATGGAACACAAACTAATGAGCAGCTTAGTGAAAATTCAGCAGAGCCTGAAGTTGGTCAGTTGGCAGAGCCTGAAGCTGTCTGTTACAAAGGCTTATTCAACCAAGGACCTGGTAATATTATGAACATGGGGGAAAATAGTAACATGTATGCCCGAGCTTTTCTATCGTTTCCAGTAATGGTTCCTGGTGGAACGAATGCTTGGGGGTTTCCTCACCCAGCATTTAGACTTGGTCAGTGGACAGGTCCTATGCCCTCACCTTCAGGAGGATTTATGTGCAATCCATTTACCGGGGCTTTTCCTCCTGCAGCCTTTAGTGGCTCAACTTTTGGTACACCTGGATCCTTGAGTTTTCCTCCTTTTGTTGGAGCGTATCAAGGAACTCAGAGTGAACTAAGATATGGATTTCCAGCATCCAACTTCCAATGGGGATCTCCTAGCTTTTCGTTACCAGTAACTTCCCCAAATTTCCTTCTGAATTTTTACGGTCTTCCATTTTCAGTGGTTGATACCACGCATCGGGCACATGCTCATGTGGTTCCATCTGTTTTGGCACAAAATGGAACAGCTGGGGAGGAGGCTGCACCAATCACATCAGGGCATGCTACTCCTGGAATTCCTATTCCATGTTCGGGAGCTCTCCCACATGAACACTTAGCAAGCACTTCAACAAACCAGTTTGCTTTTACAGATAGTAATAGATCTTGTACTCACTGTAATCATATCTGAAGTGGATTGTATACACCTTCCCAAAATGTATCTAATGCACGAGATGGAACAAGAGGAACATGTTGTAATCAGATAAAGGGGAATTGCTGGCGATTGTCTGCACCTGGTGATTTTAGTGGAACTAATTGTTTAAGAGGCGAAGAAGATAAGCTACAGGGAGTTGCTAATCCATCATAAAAGGCATCAAAGCCACACCAAGAAGAAGAAATTTGTACAAATGAAGGTGCTTATTAATGCAAAATGACTCTAGAAAAGGACACATTAGCACTATTTCCTTTGCTTCCTTCATTAGGAGGCAGGGAGAAGCCTTATTCTGGACGAGAGCATGAGAGCCGTGTGATCAAAGTTGTGCCATGTAATCCTGTGGCTGCACCGGAGACCGCGGCAAGAATTTTGCTTTCAATCCAGAAAGAACGGCAAAAGGGTGAAAAACCATCTTACTTGGGTGTAATTTGAAAAATAACCATTTAAGGATGGATTTATAACTTTTCTCAGGTAAAACAGGTTTGTTACTGCATTCATCAAGTATTTTCCATCCTTTCTTTTCATTTAGTTATTACGTAGAGGATACATTCTATGGGCGAAGGTTCATATTCGTATTCTTCTGTATCTTCTTTTGGATCTCCTTGTTCTCTAATATGTTTCGTTCTTGTTGGACTTGGAATTGTAGTTTCGTTACTTTCCAGATGTAATCATATGACGTAAGGGTCCGTTTTCTTTTAGATAATCAGGCGGTTTCTTCTGTATTGGTGCATTAGCAAGAAATCTTAGAATTCAGTAATTCCAGGTTATTCATCACAATATGTTTTGTTGACATTGGAAGGTTGTTGCCTTTCTGAATTTCTCCTTCGAACTTAAATAAAATCAACACAGTATATCCTGCTATTTGATGTGCAGCACACGTCTTCTGGTTCAACAACACACATTTACATATATATGCAAGAATACGTAAACCATTCTTGAATGTTATAAAAAGCTGACCTTAGGTCGAGAGGATAAGGACAAACTTTGAGAAAAAGTTACTGAAAAGCTCTTTCATTAATAGTTTATTCAATTAAGCATGCTGTGTTATTGATTTAGACCATCAGTGGCTTGCAATATGTGGTATCACATTACTGTGACACTTAAAAAGTTTTTGATTGCGAAGTAATGCCAAGATATATGAAGACTCATTGGCAGAATGGTTTTCGAATTGCATATTTTTAATTTAATGTTTCCATCTCAAACAATATATTTTATGGTTAAATATTGACATTAGAATTTTGGTAAATAGGTAATATATATTTAAGACAATTGCACCAATGAGAAGAGAGAAGAGATTACCACAATTTGACACGTCATAAACTCATTTGTATTATATATATGTGAAGATTGCAAAGGTTATACAAGCAAGCATCTAAGTGGAGAGATGCAAATAAGAGAGATGTTTAACTTTTAAGAATATATAAACCCATGTGAAGAATGTTTAATACAGTACACTAGCCCATGTGACCATATCTAATAAAATATAGAGCCCATGTGGTTGTCACATTTCCTTATTGGAGGAATTTTCCCCCACATTTTCCTGACTCAACCGCTTCATATCTCCAAAGACGAGTTAGGAGAAAATTGAATCTAGCTAGTATGGTGTGCACGTTAACCACAAATAGTGACGAGGGAGTAAATCATATGGAATCCAAAAATTGAATGAGGCAGTTGGAATAACTAAGAATGAAATATTTATGAGAAAGAAATAATTGCATGGAAGATCTCAATATTGTGTAGATAATGCTGTAGTTGTGTGGGGATTGAATCAATAGCATAGAACTCAACCATTGAAGTTGTTGAATGAAAAGTTGATGGGTATCCTCCCTGCTTAAGAACTGATTATGGTAGACATTGAAGTAAGAGGAAGAATCCCCAACATTGAAGTTGTGAAAAGTCCACCTTGAAGTTGTGAGAAAGCTTGCTTAGGAGCAAACCCTGTTTTCCACTAGGGGATGATGGAAATAATCCACATTCTGAATCCCATATAATGTTGGCAGCTAAGGGATATAGCACCCAATAACCTATGGGAAGTCCATGGAAATTTAACATAGTATTAGATCCAGACTAGAATATGAGAGCACAAAAATGGGCTGAAGGGTGCAAGGGGAAGGGAATGACACAAACTAAGAGCCTTGAGCATAGAAATGCTGCTTTAGGAAAGTGAGGGGAATGGGGTGCTAGAGAAATTGAAGAGTGTATGGGAGGTTCTAGGTTCGAGTCCTAGCTTGTCAATGAAAATTCAACAAAGTAATATGAAATTATCATCGATTGGTAGAATTGTTAATTGCATCAAGGAAGAAGAGTGGAATTTTGTTGGAGAACTTTTTCACAAGTGGAATCTGTTTTTTTGTTGTAGTCTTAAAAACAATATCTTCATTGTGGATCACGTGGTGTATCATCTGAGGAGGGCACAGTGCCTCGTGGTTAGGATGACAAGGATATGAAGAGATTATAGCAAATGGTAGGCATCAATTTCTTTGATATGAGTGGCCACTATTCAATAGTGCTACTACTCATTGATTTGTATGATAATTCTTGTGAGGATTCCCTTGTAGCCTTTTGTGCCTTTATGGATAAAATCATGGAATGGAAGAGGATCCACCAAGGATTTGTAGCCAAGGCTTTGAAAACAAAACCATTAGGCAAGTAGATATGAAAATGTCTAACCAAAATGATGCTTGATTTGCTTAATTGCAAGATACAATTTTTTTCTCCTTTTACTAATTTGCGATTGCGAAAAGATGGTACAACTATTCTGAAAGGCCAAATTTTCAAGGTAATTACATCGAGAGGCATTTTACAATGGCATCCAAAGGGGGGGAGCAAGAGCCGGGGGGGGGGGGGAAGGTTTGGGTTAGGGGGCAAGGGTAATGTAGTGAATGTGTTCACTTTTAATTCCAACTTTAAATTTGACATCCATTTGGTTGTTACTTACAAAAATTTCCTTTTTTCTTGGATAATTTAATCAAAAAATCGTAATTATCTTAGCCATACGGTGGAGTTTTGAGCCCTCCTTTCTTTTCAAAAAGATTATTTTGAGCTTGGCACATTGGTGTAGTTAGATTTACATGATTTGTTGCCAGCGAATGAAAAATTTGTGAAGAAGGTAATGAAGTCATAAATAATGTGATATGTGAAAAATCTAAGATCAGGGCCTTGAGATTGATTTCTCTAGGCGTTTTTTGGAGAAATGTATTTAAGATGTCTGTACTAGTACGTCTCTCAATAGTATTCAAAATGTTTAATGCAGTAACTTGATGGAGAGCTCTCAAATAGGAAGATGACTTTTTGATTGTGTAAGAATCATTTTGGTCGAATGCTTTCACAAAATGAGGTTTTTTATGGGAAAAAATCAACAAAATAACTAAAATTTAGATTCAAATTTGAGAAGCCACTTCTTGGTATGTGGTCGAAGGGACAATTTAATATGATTCTCCACTTTTTAAAAATATTATTTTTTCTATACTTTAAGTAGGGTAAGGTTTTCATCTTTATTAACTATTAAAAATGTCTTTATGTATCGTAAACATACATATAGTTCTTTATTTTTATGGTTCAATATTGATATTTAAAAAATAATAATGTATTGACTAGATTGGATTTTTAGAGTTTCAAGACCAATTCTAGAAGATATAGAGTGGGGATAATTTCTTACATATATTAAATCAAATTTAAAGGATAAGAATATAAAATGTAACCTGAAACTTAATTACTTATTTTAGTAAATGTACTACGCATATAAATATACTAAAACAAATTTAAATGATAACAATATAAAATGTAACTTGAACTTACTAATGTAATTCTTTCTCTGATTGAACTTACACATTGTAAATCAATTACAACAATAAAAATACGTATACATTATAACATGTTATGGCTTGGTTATTATTGAACCACATTCCAAACTTTTGCGTTATGTGCTTTCCCATTCTATGTACTCTTTTCTTTTCAATCACTTTCTAGTCTGCAAAATGTCGACTTTTTGGGTCCCTATCTCCATAGATGGACTCCATGTTAATGAGGTGCCATGTTAGGGCATTTTCTAGCGTGGGTTAGGGATTAAATTTGGTGGTTGAGCCTTTCTCATGTAAAATTTTGATGACGCTTATGTTTTCGACTTTGCCCTTCACATGCTATTATAGTTTATAATACAAGAAGAAAACATAAAAAACACACACTCTCTCTCTATACATATACATATACATCTTTTACAATGCATATACAATTTCTAAAAAACTCGATTGTATTTTATGAGAAAATACATGAATTCGGTTACACGACCATTTTTTAGTCCCTTATGACATTAGTATGATAATATGTATAACATTTTCGTAGTTAAACTAAGATGGGGGATGTCCCCAAGTATTCTAAAAAAGAGAGTAATAGAGATAAGTACAAATTATTTTATATATATATATATATATATATATATATATATATATATATATATATATATAGCAATTGATGTGTTAGGAATTAGAATAAATTATATAAAATAGGCTTTTGGATAAAACTTTGTGAAGAATTTTTTTATCAACGTTTCAGATGACATTCCATGATCCACCATCATTGATTAACTGTGGAATTTTTATACACATTATCATACTAATGTCATTTGGGACTAAAAAATGGTCATGTAACCGAATTTATGTATTTTCTCATAAAATACAATAATTTTTTTTTAGAAATTGTAGATATTCGGTTACACAGCCATTTTTTAGTCCCTAATGACATTAGTATATGATAATGTGTATAAAATTTCCATAGTTAAACTACGATGGGGGATGTCCCCAAGTATTCTTATTTAAAAAAAAAAAGAATTGTAATAGAGATAAGTACAAATTATAATATATATAGGAATTGATGTGTTACGAATTAGAATAAATTATATAAAAGAGGTTTTTGGATAAGACTTTGTGAAGAAATTTTTTTATCAATGTTTCAGATGACATCCCATAATCTATCATCATAAATGATGATGGATCATGGGATTTCGATCAAAACCCTCTTCACACAATTTTATCCAAAAGCATCTTATAAACTTATAGTGCTTTGTGAAAGTCTAAAATCTCTGATAGAATAAATTAGTTGAAATACATCTTCAAAGAATTTTGCTTATTAATATAGACGTTTGTTATTTTTGCTATGATTCTTTGGCAAAAGAACAAATCGATTCAATAAATATTCTTCTTAATAATAAAAAGTTACAAAAGTATCATTAAGTGATCTCATGGAGGGGTTGCTGCTCTTATTCTTATGATTCATGTGATCCTATGCAAATTGTAATATTGTAAATTTGCAAATAATATTATCTCGAATTTATTGTAGGGGGCCACAAATTTGCTATCCTAAAGTTTTTTTTTCCCAAAATGATAGCTATATGCGAGTTAAATTAATTATTTTAAAAAATCTAACAATAATTTTGTTTCAATCCCTAAAATTTAAAAATATTACAGATTTGTTTACAAATCATATGAAAAGCCTCCTAAAATCTAGTCGCCGTGCTCCTTCCATGAGAGCACTACATATTAAAAAAAAGTGTTAGGCATAATCCATATAACACATTTTAATATCTCAAGAGGAAGAGGATAAAAGTACTGTGGATGCATTGGGTAATGTCGAATATATTTCAATTATAGGGCCATAATCATAGTGAAAGATCTGCCAGTAATGGAACAAAATAACGCATCATGCTTCCGATGATGTAAAAATTATGATTCACTAAAAACTGAATAGAATAAGTATTTTATTTCTCCATAGATGCATACGATGGATGCATTAAACACTTCCCAATGATACAAAATAAAAATAAAAATCAAAAGTTTTATTGGAGAATGTTTGGTCAAAGTATCGTAGAAATCAAATTTGATGATATTTGTAGTGAAAAGGAAACTAATATGAAATTTGATTCCCTCTGAAGAATCTTCACTATTGTTGATATGCTTCTCCATCATTTTGATGTCGATGTGCATGGTTACAAGAAGAAATATTAGCATTAGCATTTCGTAAACTAATTCATTGGAGATTAAGAGAGCCATGCAAATGCTTAATCAAAATTTCATGAACTCCTCAATAATAATGTATAAGGGAAGATATTTCTTACCAAATTGAATTACTCTCTGCTTTTCAAGAAGAAAGTAGAATAACCACTATGTGGTTAAGGGATGGAAACCAATTATGGGATGATATCTATGTGGGGTTGAGGGGTAGTGTCATGCACCAAAATATTTCTTAGGAGCTTTAAAATAGTACATATTGAATATAAATATTGAGGGCATGCTATCTATCATTATGATTGGAGAAACAATTCCCCTGATTTGCTTATACTGAAGGTATGATTACACTGCATATGAGAAAAATAGACACTTAGGGCATGTTTATAATTATGCTTTCTCATATGAGATTCAGGGCATGATTTCCAAGGTTTGTTCAAGATAGAAAGTTTATAACAACATTTGGGAGTTGTGCTTACATAATTGACACTTCTTCATATTTGGATGTTGCAAGTGTACTATTGTCAAATGTAGAATGGATACGTGTTACAAAAATATAGTGAATTTATATAACACAAAAGATTAAATAGAAAAAATTACTCTAAAACACACATAAAAATCCTATTCTATTGATTCTATGATTATAAATAAATATATGCTGATTATTTTAAAAAGAAACTCATAACTTATTAAATGAGATCTATAAATAACTACAAAGACTTATTACAAAAGAAGCAATTTCATACATGTTTGCAATTTGAATTTAAACACTTTTTAAATAGAAAGTGTATGTAAGCCTAGAATGGTCAACAATATAAGGATCCTAAAAAATAAGAAAAGGTGGAAGACCATACCATATTGAACACACATACAAGATGCTCATCCACAAAGCGGTCTAAGGCTATAGAAACAAACCATAAGGAAAGAAGTTATAAACTATATAAAAGGGAATTTACACAAACAATAGCAAACATAGAACCTAACTAGATCCAAGGTGTAATTAGATGTTGAAGTAAGAGCGATAAGGGTAATCAAAGGAAGTAAAGTGTCATTAGGCAGTAACCATGAGGTGTTTAATCAAAGGGTTTTATAAGTGTCATTATGTAGTAACCATGAGGTGTGAATAAAGAGTATGTAAAGATAAAAATATACTAATTTAAGCATTGATAGACATAAAATGAAACAGTCTATATACTAACTGAAGTACAAAAGAAAGGTATAAGATTATGATACTTTGGGTTGGCTTGTTGACACATTAATCTCCCCTTGGTTTGTAACATTTTTTTAAATATGGTTGTCGATGAGGTCAAGTTGGAAAGAAGACCTAAATAGACTTTGTATGCACGGGCTATAATGACCTATAACTATCCTCTGTCTCAATAGACTAGGACTTGAATAAAGTTAGAATAATAGAGCTTGCATATACTTGGAATGTAGTTAGAGACCTAGAATAACCATAAACCTAATAGAGGGTAATCTACACTTAAATATCAAAATAAAAGGGTTCCAAAGCCTAAGTCTATAACACATGGTATAGCTCTCACGAGGGCTCAATGTAGATAAGTGATTGTAAGAATGATAACAAAAGGGTGTATCAAGAATATACTAAGGATACCACATGCAAGGAACTGATGAATAAGGGTAACCTAATTCAAAATAGCTACAAACACTAAAATAATAAGAGAGTGAGTGATACAATGGTTAACCAATGGGGTATATGCAACATAAGGTGATAATGGTAAGCCTAACCAATCCTGTATCTATACCAACTTGTTTGGTATAAGGAATAACATAGGAAAGGATAAACACATACATTCACAATATAAATAAGCAAGCAATATATGATCTACTAAGTAAATAAATGAAAGAGAGTAGGGATAAAGATACTTACCTTTGGGTGGACCTGTTACTGCCTCAAAATTTCCCTTTGGCTCAAGTGGCATTTTTCAAGAGATGTTGTAGGTTGAAAACCTCAAATGACAAGATGAAGACCTAGGTATTCTTAATTGGGGATTCCAAAGACCAGGTGTATCTCCTCGGTTCAAATTCTCCTATTGAGCTTTAAAGACCATAGGAAAGGTTAGACTATCAAGATAATATTCTAAACCTTTAATTCCTCCAATTAATACTAAGGAGCATAAATGTGAGTGCACGCTGAGCAAATAAGTGCATTATATCATTTGGAAATGAAATATGACCCATATATATCTGGCTGCAATACCCAAAACTAACCTTGAAATTTAATTTGACAGTATCGGCTAGGTTGATATAATCTAATGGGATGTCAATTGACACAATACTATATTTGTTAGGCTAGTACAATATAAAACACAAAAAACAAACTCAGAACTATATCGGCCAAGCCAATACAATATAAGGAAGACCATTATGAAACAAAATGTATTGGCTTGGCCAATATAACAGGATACAAGGAAGTAGTATAAACTTAATATTTTCACTTTATCACTTTATTGACAATTTCCTTTGTAGGGGCTTGTTGACACATCGATTTCATTGAGTGCACACTTAAAGGGTGCATTGGGAATGGGATGGGATCGAATTGTGGTACTTTGCGAGAATATTTTTATATTATTATATCATACCTTCATTACTATCAATCTGACCTCTGTTGAGTCTCCTTCCATCTTACCTCTCCATATGCTTTCCATTTAGAGTTTATAGCTTCCTTATATCCTACTGTATCAGCTAGGCCGATATAATTTATTTTATACTTGTCTTCTCGATATTGTATCGATGTGGCCGATATAATTATGAGTGTCTTTTATAGTCTGTACTGTATCAACCTAGATGATATATTACTACTCTAGTCGACATCTTTTTAGACTATATTAGCCTAACCAATATTATTGGCTTAGAGTTTATGGTTAGTTATGAGTATTGGAACATTATATATAGGGGTCATATTTCATTCCTAAATGATATAACACACTTAGTTTCTCTGCTTGTGCTCACATTTCTACTCTTAAGTACTAAAAGGAGGAGTTATAGGTTTATAGTCTTATCTTAGAGGTCTAGTCTTGCTTATGGTCTTTGAAGGTCAATTAGAGAAGTTGTGCCGATGAGGTGTCCTAGTCTTTGGAATCCTCAACTAAGGATAACTAGGTCTTCTTCTTTCCATTTGAGGTCTTCAATCTACTGGATCTCTTGCAAAGTTTCACTTGAGCTAAAGGGGGAAATTGAGGCATTGACAAGTCCACACAAAGGTAAGTATCTTTATACCTATTCTCTTTCATTTATTTACTTGGTAGATTATATATTGTTTGCTTATTGCAACTGTGAATTTATGTGTTTCTCTTTGCCTATGCTCTTCGTTATATTGAATAATTTGGTATAGATAGAAGGTTGATTAGGCTTTCCATTATCACCTTAGGTTGCATAGGCCACCCATTGGTTGACCATTGCACCACTCAATTTATTATTAGTTTAGTATTTATAACTATCTTGGATTAGGTTACCATTGTTCATCAGTTCTTTGCATGTGATATCATTATTATATCATTGATACATCCCTTTGTTACATTGTTATAATCACTTATCTACATTAAGCCCTAGAGAGTTATACCCCATGTCAGAGTTTTAGACTTTGGAAGCCTTTCCTCTTGACATTTGAGGCTATATTACCCTTTGCTAGGTCTATGGTTATTCTATATCCTACCCACATTCCAAGTATGCACATGATCTATTGTTATGACCTTATTCAAGTCCTAGTTTATTGAGAAAAGAATGATAGTTATAGGTCATCCTAGACTATGCATACATTCCAGTGAATCTAATGTGAAACTTATCGCACCTCTGGTTAAATCATTTTTTTATTTTTATTTTTTACTTATTAATGTCACCTTCATGATCATCATACTTTTATAGTGAAATTTTTAGCCCAAATGTATCAACTAACTTGATACAATTTTACAACTTTTCTATTTTCACAATTGTATTGGCCAACCTGATATAGTTTTGCATCTTTCTAAAACTGTATTGGCCAATCCAATATAATTTTTTATCTTCGCCAACTATATTGATTTGTTCGATACAATGTAGTTTTCCAATAATATTGTATCAACCAACTTGATACAATCTTTTATTTCTTAGTTCAATTTTCTATCGCATCAGCCTAGCCGTTACCATCTTACTAATTTTTATATTATTCCTTTTTGTTAATCTTGTCATCCCAAAATTTCATCACAATGTTTCCTCTTAAGACCTTTCTTGCAAGCCTCAACCCATTCAAATTCTATATGGATGACTCTTTTATTCCTGCTTTGGCCACCATTGATGGTAATTCCTCATAATGTAACTTATCTCAATCTCAACCTATATCTATTGAATGTAGCATGGTTCAAATCAACCAAACTTTGGATCTAGGAGATCTTGATTAACATATTAATAATATTGATAATAACACCATTTATAATCAAAATAAGAATGAGAGTCTTAGTAAACTTCCTCCACCTACTATATCAATTAAGGCAACCAACACCAATGTCTATAATCTTCCTTCCAAGACCAATGTGGGAATCCTCCACCTAATTCGATTTAAAATTCTAATTCCAATTCTAATCCTCCTCTAGATACCTCATAAGTCCTTGCATAAATTTATCAAAAAATGGCATTTATGCAAGCTTCTAATAGTAGTCAAATCCTTTAAATGCAAAACCACATCTTACAAGTTGCTTATCAAGCTCCCCAAGTCATCATGAGTGTACTAAACTAGAATCATGTTCCTCCTCCCCTTAGAGATACCAATGTAAACCTTATTCCTTAACATCCAATTCAAAATAAGATGCTTCAAAATCTTCAAAATGAACCTTTAGCTCCCTTAATCATGTTTATGGATATTGGAAGTATTTATTCAACCATCACATATGATGGAACAATTGATCCTTCCCCACATCTTAAAGATTTTAGAAATCTCATTGATGAATGGGTTAAAACTTATGCTACTATCAAACTTCTAGGTAAAATATTTGCTAGAGATGTGCTAGACTAGTATAACCAACTTCCTAGACATTCTATTACACAACTAGAGGATTTGGTCAATACTTTAGTTAAGGAATTTCAATATAATGAGCTTCTGGAGAATAACTTAGCAACACCATTAATTCTAAGAAACTTTCTAACAAATCTTCCCATGATTTCATCAAATGATGGAATTCGTTAGAGCATAAAGCAGACCATAACATGAGTGAAAAAAATATCTTCTAACTTTTTGTTACCTCCCTTAAGGCCTCTCCCAATACAAAGTTAGGATATTCTCTCCTCAAACTTTATAAGAGGCCTTCAACCAAGTAATAAGAAAAGATTTATTCATGTCTCAATATGAACCATCTTGAAACACCAATAAGGAATCTTTTCAAACCTCAACCAATACAATCAATGTCAATTATTCCTAAAATAAGTCCACCCCAACCCAAAATAGGAGCATCCAATTCAGATAATCAACTTCACACCTTCCCTTCCTTTTATATGTAGGAACTTAGGTAGTTATTATCTCCATCTAAACCATATGTTCGTTATATTTCCCACCCACCATGGAACAATCCCAATTATTATTTTTTGGTTCCACGTTGACATTGGGCATGTTCAAGAGACATGTTATGCACTTCATAAATTTGTTTTAAATATCATTTTGGGGGAAAAATTCAATCACGACCTCATTACTAAAGAGTTTCATAAATAATAACTAAAATATTCTAAGAACCAATATAATCACCCTAAATCTACAAATTAAAAAATCTCAAAAATCCTCTCAAATGTATGATTCAAATACATAACATTCTAATGGAATTGTTTGTGCTATTGATGGCCGCTATGATGACTATTACACTAATTCCAATTTTTTTAATATCAAAAGGTTAACTACCATTGTAAGCCTACACACAATTGTTACTAAGCCTAAAAATCTTCCATGGAAAAATTGCTTCTCAAGGATACCACTACCACCACTACATCCTCTTCCAATTTTCCACATAGTAACGATCCCAATCCACATCCAGAGCCTTAACCTAGCACGTCAAATCCATCTATTACCTTACCTCCTAAGGTCACTCTTAAAAATCAAACTAAATATTGACATAGTTCCAATACAAAATCATAATGGACTTTCTTAGATGAGATTAAATCCATGCCTTGCAATATTCCTTTAATTGAACTCATAGGAACCTCACCATACCATTGGAAAATTCTCATGAAATAATTTCAAGGCTTAGAGGAATCCCCATCTAATTAAATTGAACCACCTCCCAAATCTTCAGAAGGTGTAGCACCCACAAAAGTTCATGCCATTGAAACCTTTTTTCATCCTTCCTCTTCTAAGAAATATTTCGTAGAGTTTCATGAAGAAGATATGATTGACAATGAACTCATTTTTTGAGCCAATGACCTATCTATCTTTATTATGATCATGATCAATGATATCCTAATAAGGAAAGTTTTAATGGATGAAGGTTCAGGAATTAATTTCACCTCACTTTGACTAATCCAACAAATTAGATATTCCAAAGCTAACATCAAATAAACTAGACTTACATGTCGTGGATTTGATAAAGGCAACCAAATTTCTCTTGGTTGCATTTGGCTCCCCCTCACTATTGGGCCTAAAATAGTACACACTAAGCTTATGGTTTTATATCTTCCATTATCCTATAATCTTCTTTTAGGCCATCTATGATCTCATCACATGAGAGCTATTTCCTCTTTCGGTAGCCAATGTATTAAGTTCAATCATAATGGTAAGCAACATGAAGCAGATCCCAAGCCATAGGGTCTAAAAATTTCTAACCCTAAAATAAAATATCACATCTTGACTATTCCTCACATGAATAGTCCCCCTCTTCTCGATTTTATTAACATACATCCCAATTATCAAGTCACTCTTGTTGATTTTGATGATGATGAACCTAAAGAACTACAAACCATTTGTAACACTACTATATTACCTCATTATATAGTGGAATGTATTCCTCCATCTCTCCTACCTTAAGATAGGACAATTACCTTACTTGATGAACACTAATATCTCACCTCCTTGCAATGCTCATGAAGCTTCCTATACAAAAGATGCTTTTATATGCAATGAACTTGGGGTGGCCAAGCTTTTTTGGGATCCTTCATCTCAATATACTCAAAAATTCAATCAAATTAGTGTGTCCACTAAAGACACTTATAATGGGAACTCTCAACAACTTACACATTCTTATAATATTTATCCATCATACGGCATCGATTACATAGTTTCCCAAAGCCCAACCATAGAACTTGGATGTACTTCATTAAAAAAAATCCCTTACTAAGATGCATGCCTTCAATAAAGATGTCCACCTAGTTCATATTTGTTTGGACTCTAGTCATGATGAAAATGAAATTTAAGGATATGGTCCTCTTGTTAATATACCATTTGATATAGTTCATAAAATTTATACCACTTATGATTGTACTAGCTGAGTGTTTCCTCAAAGTGCTAATACAATTATTTTTTCATCTTCTAAATGTACCAGCTAATTATGATAGAGTACCAATATAGTTTGATCATTATCTACATAATTTACTGGCCAGGGTTCCTCTAGGGTGATGATATAATTCATATTTCATCTTCCAATTATATCGACCAACTACCACAGAGTGTCGATATAATTTACCCAATATCTACCTACTGTACCAACCAAATGTTTCCTTAGTGTTGATACATTTCATATTTCATATTCAAACTTATCGACTAATCATTACAAAACACTGATATAGTTCTATTATTATCCCTTGAATCTTCCAATGGTATCAACCAATTTTAAAAAGAACCAATATAATACTATTTCCTATTATTTTTGTTTCTAACTATATTGATCACTTTAACTCTAATTTAGATAACTACATCAGATAGAATAATATAGTTAAAACCATCACTACCTCAACCAAATGTACCTATCATTTTTACATAATTCAGCCTTGTTCTAGTATACTAGATTGTATCGGCCAATCCGATAATATACAAAAAAATCCATCCACTTCCCCTAAATATCTTGAAATTATCTTGGATGCCAAAGATACTATTGTGAAAAAATTCATCAGAATAACTTGAAAACAAAGGTAATAATATAATTGATCTAAAGGTAGATGTTGAATATTATGTCCCATTATCTATGCTTCTGTTGGTGTAGGATATTACTTTCCTACTCTTTAGCTTACTTAGGTGTTACTTCATTGGAGATGTTTATCCCACATTCATGATGATGGATTTATGCCTTACTTCCACCTATATTGGGGAAGTTAGTCCCACATTAATGGGATGGTTGGAATTCTCCTATCTTCTACATATTTGTACATTTCTATTGTAAACTTTTTGGTAATGGAATAATTGGCTTATTCTTTGTGTGCAATGCTGAAGCTTTCATGGTTGTAGTAATGATATCTTGGAGTGATATTGGTTTAAGAGTTTTGATAACTCTTTTAGCTTCCTAATGATGAATATATTCTAGTATTATTTCATGCAAGAGATCCTCAAATTCCATGCCAAAATCATAAGCTTGACTACTTTGTTAAAATTTATCCTCAATTTAATAACTCAATTGTTAGTGTTGATCCTAATATTAATCCTATTTCTAGGCTTCCTTTTGCATGATACCATTTCCAAGATGAAAATTAAATGCTTATTGAATAAAATCAAATAATAAACTTTGCTACAACTAAAATCCATCCTCATATCTAAGGAGATCTACCTTGAAGAGCAGGATACATATAGTCTATTTTTTGATAATTAACGTGAAGAATTTTCTTGGTCATATGAGGAGATCCCATGTATTGACCCTAACATTATTGATCATAACATAATTACCTATCCAGATGTGATACCCATTTACCAAAAGTAATGGAAGTTCCCTCATGGGGTTTCCACTCTGTCACAAAGAAGTCATTAAGCTCCTAGATGCTAAGTTTATCACACACGTAGATTAATTTGAATGGGTTTATAAAATAATACCCATTCATAATAAAGTCATAATGGTCAATTTTTATTGACTTTGGTAATCTTTACTTAGCATGGCTAGGGAAAATTTTCTTCTACCTTCCATATATGCCATTATTGATTATACAATTGGCTATGAGATGTTTTCCCTCATAGATGGTTTTTCATGGTACAATCAGATTCACATCATCCCTGAGGATCAAAATAGGATTACCTTAACTAACGAGTTGGGCATATATTTTTATGTTAAGATGCATTTCAACCTTATAAATGCCAAAACAACCTAGTAATGTGTAATGACCCATATATTTCATGATATCATCCAAAAAATAGTTGAAACTTATGCGGATGAACTTATAGCTAAATTTAAGAATTTAAAAAATCATATTCATGTCTTAGTAATCATCTTTGACCATCTTATTAAATATAAAGTTAATCTCAATCTTAATAAGTGTGCTTTTGTTATTACCTCAAAAAAAATTATAGAATTCATGGTCTCACTATGAGGGATTGACATGGATCATTTTAATATAAACACTATTATTAAAATTCCAATACCTTGATACATTCTTGATATCCATACTTATCTTAGAAAAGCTGGGGAATTCCAAATTTTTTCCCCTAAGTTGGCTTACCATACATATTTGTGAAACTCCCTTCTCAAGAAATATGTTAAGCTAGAATAGACCAATGGTTGTCAACAAGCATTTGATAACATGAATAATACCTTACTTCAACCTCCTACTTTATGACATCCTTCTTGTGATCACCCTCTCATATTGTATACATCATATATCCCCATCTCATTTGGGGAAATGTTTGCATAATAAGATAATTTTGAAAATGAATATGTGATTTACTATATTAGTCATGCTTTGATATATTATGGGACCCATTACTAGAAAGGGAGTTGTGACTGACTCACAATATAATTTTCCACTAAAAATATTCAATACTACATGCTTTATCAGACTACCTATGTCATAGTCCATTCACATTTCCTTTGCCATTTATTTTCCAAGGCCTTCCTACTTGGAGATTGAATCAACAAGTTGAAGTTACTTTTGATGAAATTTGACCTTTATATTATTACTCAAACATTGGTAAAAGGACAAGTGATCATCGATCAAATTATTGCCACACCTATATTAGTTCATCGACACCTTCAGGATACTCTTCTAGATGAAGATGTCATCTTGATTGAAGGCATTGATCAAATTATTTCCATTAAATACTACTTCCATAATTTCATAGCTAACCTTGAGGCTTAGGCCCTCAAAAAATCTGAAATTGTAGTTTCCAAGTCTGAAACATCTAGTAAGCTGACTTGGAATAACTTCTCGACATCACCATCGACCTACATAAGGATATTTGGACACTCCATTTTGATAGAGCCAAGTTTATTAAAGGATTTGGGGCAAAATGTGTCCTTATTTATTCTTATGGAAAAATAATTCTTCTTATTTTTTGATTGACCTTTGACATTACTAATAACATGTCTGAATATGAATATTTCATCATTAGGATGCAATCGACCATCAACTTATAAATTTCATACTTACACACTTTAGGTGATTCGTAACTTATATGTCACAAAATCAGTGGTGCCATAACATATCATCAACATGATACTAATATTTATAAAGAGTTTGAATATTTTACCATTGAGGTAATTTCGTGAGTAATATTATATTTGACTCTCTTGTCTCGTTAGCTTCCCTCTTTCACCCTTATCAGGCACTACATAACTTGTAGTTCCTCATCCACATGAGTAAGTCTCCATCTACATTAAGGACTAAGGACAATTCTCTTATTTTTCACATCAAAGTTGTTATTAATCGACAAAGCTCATGGTATAATTATATCATCAAATTTATCAAACATCATACTTATCCTCTTGAGGTTGATTCCCATGAAAAGACTATATTTTGAAATCAAGCCTTTAAATTCATCCTTAGACATATTATCCTTTACTATCGTAATGTTGAAGACACCCAAATCCATTGTGTTACTGAAGAAGAAGTTCCTTCTCTTATTGAGCATGCACATGAGGGAATTTATGGTGGCCATTGTAACAGACATGATACAAACCACAAATGCCAAAGTATGGGTTGCTATTAGCCTACCCTTGAAAATGATGCCATCACATCTGTGAAAATTTTTAATCCTTGATAGCTTCATGATGACCTTTTTCATTCTCCTCTAGTCGAGCTTTAGACTCCTAAATTTCCCTGGACATTATCTATGTGGGGATTAGATCTCATCCAAAAGTTACCTTGATCATAAGATGGACACATCTTCATTATTTTTTCCACCAAGTACTTTACCACGTGGGTATAAATTATTCCACTTAATGTTATTGACACCACCATATCCAAATTCATTCTTAACTATATCATATATCATTTTGGGATTCCTCACACCATCATAACTAACAATGGTGGTCATTTAAAAAATAAAGACATGAAGCAACTTTGTGCAAAATTAAGCATTACACACTTTATTACCCTCAATGTAATGGCCAAATGGAATCCACTAACAAAATATTTAACAAGATATTGTAAAAGACTATTAGGGATTGTCATTTAGATAAGCATATTTAGATTTAGCCCACACTTTGGGTCTATCATACTTTTATTCTTGGTGCCACTAAGGCAACTCCATTCTCTATAGTTTATGGCTATGAGGTTGTCTTATCATTAAAAGTGAAGTTTCCATCTTTACACATTTATATTCATGGCATCATACCCGATGAAGAGTTTCATGAAGCCCACCTTCACGATTTAGATTTACTTGATGAGCTATGTATGAGAACTTTATAAAATAAATGTCAATACAAAAATTACATTATTAAACAACATAATAAAAAATTCAAAGTTCATACTTTTGATGTTGGAGACATAGTGTTGAAATTATATTACACCCATCACAAAGAATGAAAGTACACCAAAAAGTGATTGGGTCCTTATCTAGTCAAGGATAGCCTTAGACCTTGCACTTATAGATTGCAAATGAATGAAGGACATATCTTCAAGTTACTGACCATTGATTAGTTCTTGAAGAATTATTTTAATTGACCTATATTATTCTTAGTTTTATTTTATTTATGCTTTCCCATTTCATATACACATTACTTGCATGTTTATAGTTAGTTTATTTTATGTTGAGCTAACATTTATTTTAGGTTCTACTTTGATTCTCTTGCATTGCAGCTTAGCCTAGATTTAAATACACACCTCTAGGTTTATTTTACATTATCCCCCACACCTATGCTTGGTCCCTAGGTATTTTTTAAATTTTACACTAGTTGAGCATGGTCATTGATGTTAGGTTGTCATTGATGTCAAAAGGATCATATGGTTTTAGTGCATGAATGACAAAGAAGTTGTGTTTGATAGTTTGGTGAGATATGACACATTTGTAGGTCTGCAAGGACAAAGAAGTTGTGAGGCATCCATATATGTCTTGGTGAAGTTCTGGTGTGTTATTTGATCATTTAGAATGAGAAAAACACATCTTCTAGCTTAAGAGAAGCCAAATTGTTACTGCACATCATGCAAATATCAATGAACTAGCAAGTTTGTGTACTTAATATAGGTACTCAAAAAGTCAACTGAGGTCAAAGGTTTTCATGAAGATGTTGTCTATAGTGCCAAGAAGGTACCCTATAGATTTGAACTCCTAAAGTGTTTTCTAGCTCAATTTATAAACCTTCAAAGTTGATCTTATAGATTATGATGGGCTAGAGACCATCAAGTTTAACTAAATTGAAGTCCGAGGTCAAATAGTCAAGTAAATCTAATGGTGAGCATTCATCATCCAACAAAGTGCGTGAAGTAAAATTATCAAAGGTTCTTAAGATTAAATGTGCTAATATTTTTGATTTGATATAATATCAATGGTATGTGGGTGTTTGTGCCGATGGAGATCGATGGTGTAGGTTGAGTCAAATAGTCAAATGTGTAGAAGGTATACAGAGCTACCAAGTGGCATAATCCTGGGAGCTCATATCAAAGATAAATGATGAGCATTAAAAGGTAAATATTATGATAATACCAAAGATATTAATGGTGTGTATTTTTTCAAATTTTCTAGGGAGTATGAGATGATGACAAAGTGTCTGATGTTTAACGTTTACACAGTTACCATTAGCATTTGAATTTAATAAAGGAAAACCAATGCTTAGTATTTTGCTTATATATTTTGATCTAATATGAATTTGATGGTGATGTAAAAATAAAATTTTAAGAGGAATTCAAGGTACATAAATAAAAATGAGTTTGAAGGTTTGAATGTTTGTACTATCAAAGATATTAATCTCTAAATTTGATTGTGTGTTTGACCATGTTCTACAAGTGACTTGATAAGGATAATTGAAGAGTTATTGATAGTATTTTAAAGTTTAAAGATGATATAAGTATTAGAGAGTGTTTTATACTCCATGAAGAATATATGTATGAATTTTAGAGTTTTGAGCAATCCATATTTAGTGTGAAAAATTGATTTGAAGTTGACTATGTTTATTGAATACACTGGCAGTTTGAGTGACCATCTTGTAGAGGCAAGTTGAAGGTGTTCTAAGTAGAATTGAAGAAGAAAATGAGTATGGATATGTTTTATAGTCTAAAATTATTATGATAAGTCATTTTTTTTCATGATATGCCCCTGATCAGATATGGAGAGTCAAAATAACTTGACTTTATTTTGACTATGTTGACCAGTCTGAGTGGTCATTTTGAAAGAGTTGATTTAAGTGCTTAGATATAGTATTGAAGTTTCTAAATCACATGGAAGTGTTGAAGATATCCTAAAGGATTCACCCATGTGATATAATTATATGGATATGTGAAATATTTGAGCTATAGCTTTAGAAGTTTGAGATCGTGTTTTTCTGTGTTTGAAGGCCTAAAGAGCGAGGGGAACTAATTGGTAAGTTTAAGTGTTGAGTTGGCATTCCATGTGGCATGTAAATATATGGGAATGATAAAGGGGATATTTGAGATAGGTTTTATATGTTTTAAGCATTGGTAAAGGATGATGGTGGTCCAATTAGTCTCACATGTAATGTGTGAGTATGAAGGCCTAATTGTTTTGGGTCTCACAAAGACCTAATGATGGTTTAAGGCTAATGTGGTATTGGTTGACCTAAGGAGTGTGTGGTTATTACATGTAAAATATATGACAACCTATTTCAAAAGTGTTTCAAATATTTAAAGCATCTTGGCTGACTAAGATGGGTTAAAGGAAGAGATTGGTATGAGTACAAGGTCTATTTGGACTAATTGTGCTAGTTATGGAAGTGTGGATTCAAGTGAAGGAGAGAAATTTTAAAAGAGGTGGTACATGTCATTAAGGACCATAATAGTGTGAGAAAGATTAAACATGTTTATCTAATAAATTTGGTTTAGGAACACATAGGTCATTTGACCCAATGAGCCTAGAAGAAGTAGTTTGATCAAGTTAGCCCTAGAGGCAACTTTGGAGAGATTAAAGGTGAAGAGTGTAGACAAAGGCGATCATCATTAGTTTAAGAGTAGAAATAGGTGTTTAAGGTGATCTATTTAGGTAGCTAAGTGGGTGATTATTTACCTAGGGGGTTAGTTCCTCTTTGCAAGGTAATTCTTGTTAAAAGTCTAGTTATTGTGGTTGCTTAACTAAATAAAGGCAGTAGCTCCTTGTGGGATTGGTGTCTTACTAAACTAAGGGATGGGTGTTCCTTGATCAATTAGTGATGGTATAAATGTTTGATCTTATTTTATAGGACCGTATTCCATTTTTTAGGGTTTAGTGGGTTTTATCTCCTAAAAGGGTTTCCCACATATATGATGTGTTCATGTGATGTATGCTCTTATGTATGATTTGGATATATGTGATTTCATGTTTATTTTGTTTGATCAAGTTGATGTATGATAAATGTTTAAGAGTTGAGAATTGAATTGGATTATCTTGTACCATTGATTCACCTCCCCTCTCAGTGATTGTCAAAAGTCTTGAAGAATAGATTAGTCATATTGAGACTAGAAAGTGTAATTTTAATTCCAAGGATGATGAGCATGAGATGAGGTGAGGTGTGAGGAGATTAACGAACAGATCATGAAACATAGTGAAATGACAAGTCATCTTCAAACCAAGTTTGAAATATTAAGTAAAATAGTCAAAAAAGACAAGATGACCATACAAGATCTTGAGGATCTATTAAGAGTTACAAAGTCTAATCTGAGTTCAAAAGAGGAAGAATGTAGACATCTAAAAACTTAGTTAGAAGAGACAAATGCCAAGTTGAGTTTAAATAAAGGTGAACATGATGAGTTGAAGTCTAATCTTGATTCTATAGAGATTATTGAAGAGAAATCATGTAGATTGAAGGATGACATGACTAAAAAAGATAAGAGGGATAAGGAGACTATCCAAGTTCTCAGAATTCAATTAGAGGCTGCAAGTTCAAGTATGAGAGCTAAAGAGGATGAGAATGTTCAATTGAAAACCAAGCGAGATTCATTGAAAGATGAGCGTGAGAATTTTTATATCAAGGTAAAAAAGACTGAGAAAGAACAAGAGAGGTTAGCTCAAGACAAGAAGGATGCAAGAACCAAGATCAATAAGAAAATATCCATCAGGCAACCAAGTGCTATGGGTATGAAAGATATTTTAATGGCCATTATTTTACTTGTCATAGGTTTGGTCATAAGGCAAGAAAATGTAAAAGGAAGAGCAACTGGTCAACTAGAGGTATGGATAATATAGTCTGCTATAATTGTCATGACATGGGACATATTGCTAGATTTTGCCCCAGAATGCACGAGAAATGACTAACCAAGGTATGGAGACCTAAGACAGTCAATTCTTGAGCACAATAAACCTAAGAAATAAGATGGTATGTTTACTGAGATTCATAATATTCATCAAGTAGAAGGTATGAATGATGTTATTTATTTATTTTATCATCAAGTTGGTCATATTGCAAGATATTGTAAAAATAAGCTCTCAAGTCATAAGAAGGTGCATAGACATCCTAGTGTGCTCAAGAAAGGTCAATCCTTGGTATGGAAATCTAAGGAAGTGAAAACCAAGAAAATTAATTTAGTTGAGTTGAAAGATCAAGGTGGACTACTTGCTAAAGCAAAAGAGGAACTAGATATGAAGGAGGTTCAGGGATGCCAAAAGAATATGTCATCTATTCTAATAAAAAAGGAGAATCAAAATTCAGTTCAAGTTGAGCTCAAAGAGAAGACCAAGGTGCTAGTTGATACTAGTTCTAAGTTTTGTGTGGATACAAGTGAACATCCTGCTATTGTTGAGGATGTTTTATTCCAAGAACATCAGTTGTCAATGCCTAGTGATGAGGTTTTTTCTTTAGTTTAAAAGATATGTCATGAATCTTTATTGTCTCCATATGATGTTAATCCAATCTTAAAAGAAAAAGAAAATATTGTAGTGGATGAGCATGTTGCTTCTCTTAAGCCTAAGAAGAAGAAAAAATATTAGTATCAGATGACCAAGGAGGAGAAGGAATATGAGAAGTTGTGGGACAATCTTGGTTTCACATTGTTCTAAGACATTGTGGGTTAGGGTGTCTCTGTCTAGGCTTCAAAGAGACACCTGACAGTAATAGGAAGCATGGTGGATGCTAGTTAAGCTTTGGTTGATGTTGCTAGATAAGATAGGTCATAAGAATGAAGATGTTGGTTTTGAAAGTCTGTAGGTAGAGAATGTAGGCTTCTAAGTGTCTGATCAAGGATGGTGAGTTATCAAGATATTCTATTGCATAAAAAGGTATGATGATCTTGTTCAAATGTGCTCAAGGTGTATTTAGGGTTTTTGATCCTAAAAGTAATAACTTGTCAATTGATTAAATAATAAATACTGAAGACAAGGTTGATATGGAGTATGAGGAGAATGTGTTTTCATGTCTTTGATATCATGAAAAATATCTCAAAGTTATTTAGATGACAAGTTGTGTATGCCATGAAGGTCATAGTATTTTGAAGATAAGACATTTCCATAAGAGTTTTGATTGAAGTGTTGCTGGAAAACCTAGTTCGTTGAGAGGACTGGTTGAATATGTCATGATCTAGGGGAAGAATGGAGTTAGGGGGAGCTAACTTAGTTTGAAATGCTTGAAGAGTTATACATGATATGAGGGGGTGAATATGTGAGATATTCCAGTCATGGCTGAGATATGAAGAAGTCTACTATAGTTGTGAATTAAAGAAGGTTGATGTGATGACTTGATCAAACTAAGTCATATGTTTTGACAAGGTATTGAATCTTCATGCATGAGCAAAGGGAGATTATGAGTTCTATAGGTAGATAAGTCCAAGGATCAGAGAAACCTAAGTTTAGATTGATGTATGTCAAAAAATAGATGACATGAGATGGAGCTTGATGTTAGGGGTAGTTTTCTAAGATTTGTGAATATTTTTTTAAGTCAATGATCAAGTTGGCATATTGAGAAAGAGACCCTTTTTCATTAATGTCAAAAGGGGAGAAAGATTATAATGAAGGAGTTCAAATGAAGTCATTCTGAGGGTATTTTTTATCAATGACAAATGGATAAATTGTTGAGAATAGTCATTAATGTTAGGCTATCATTGATGTCAAAGAGAGCCTATGGTTCTAGTGAATGAATGATAAAGAAGTTGTGGTTGATAGCTTGGTGAGATATGACACATTTATAGGTCTTTAAGGACAAAGAAGAAGTTGTGAGGTATCTATAGATGTCTTGGTGAAGTTTTAGTGTGTCACTTGATCATTTAGAAAGAAAAATATGCATTTGATAGCTTAAGAGAATATATACCATCATTACACATCATGCAGATATGAATGAACTAACAAGTTTGTGCATTTAATGCAAGTACTTAAAAATTCAACCAAGGTCAAACGTTTTCATGGAGATGTTGTCTATAGTGCCAAGAAGGTACCCTAAAGATTTAGACTCTTGAAGTGTTTTATAACTCAATTTATAAACCTTCAAGTTTACTCTTGCATATTGTGATGGGATAGAGATGATCAAGTTTAATTACGTTAAATTCTGAGGTCAAATAGTCAAGTAGATCTAATAGTGAGTGTTCATCATCTAGATTGTGATCTAATGGTATGCATGAAGTCAAATTGCCAAAGGTTCCTAAGATTAAATGTGATAGTGAAATGTGTCTCAATATCATTGTTTTGACATAATATCAATGATACATGGGTTGTTGTGTAGATGGAGATTGATGGTGTAGGTTGAGTTAAATAGTCAAATGTGTAGAAGGTACACAGAGCTGTCAAGTGGAAAAATCATGGGAGCTTGAATCAAAGATAAATGGTAATAATTGCAAGGTAAAGACTAGGATATTCTTGAGGATATCAATGGTGTGTATTTTTCAAAATTTTCTAAGGAGAATGAGATGATGAAAAAGTGTTTGATGTTTAACATTTACACAATGATCATTGGCATTTGAATTTAATAAAGGAAAAATTAGTGCTTAGTTTTTTGCTTATATCTTTTGATATAGGATGAATTTGAAGGTGATGTAAAAATAAAATCTTAATAATACTTCAAGGTGAATCCAAATAAGTGAGTTTTAAGGTTTGAGTGTTTTTATAGTCAAATATATTAAGCTCTAAAGTTGACTATGTGCTTGCCCATGTTCTACAAGTGATCCAAGATGGATAATTGAAGAGTTCTTAATAGTATTCTGAATTTTCAAGATATAACTATTGGAGAGTGTTTTAGAATCCATTAATACTATATTTATTAATTTTTAAGGTTTTAAAAATATATTTTCAATGTGAATAATTACTTTGAAGTTGACAGTGTTTGTTGAATACACTGGTAGTTTGAGTGACCATCTTGTAGAGGTAAGTTGAAGGTGTTCTGAGCATAATTGAAGAATAAAATGAGTACATAGATGCTTTATAAATATAAAATGATTATAATAAGGTATTGGTTTTTATGATATGCCCTTGATAAGATATAGAGAGTCAAAATAGTTTGATTATATTTTAACTGTGTGTGACCAGTCTGAGTGGTCATTTTGAAAGAGTTGATTTAAGTGCTTATAAATTGTATTGAAGTGTCTAAAGAACATGGAGGTGTTTAATATGTCCTAAAGGATTTACCCATGTGATTTGATCATATGTCTATGTGAAATATTTGAGCTATAGCTTCAAAAGTTTGAGACTATGTTTTTCTATGTTTGAAGGCCTAAAGAGTGAGGAGACCTAATTGGTAGGTTCAAGTGTTGAATTAGTGTTACAGGTGGCATGAACCCATATGGGATTGATAAAGGGGATATTAGAGATATATTTGATGTTTTTTAAGCATTTTTAAATCATGAGGGTGTTCCAAGTAGTCTCACATGTAACATGTGAGTATGAAGACCTAATTATTTTGGGTCTCACCAAGACCTAATGATGGTTTGAGGCTAATGTGGTATTGGCTGACCTAAGGAGTGTGTGGTTATTAAATTTAATATGTATGAGGACCTATTTTAAAGGTGATTCAAATATATAAAGCATCTTGGCTGACTAATATGGGTTAAATGAAGAGAGTGGTATAAGTTCAAGGTCTATTTAGACTAATTATGCTAGTTGTGGAATTGTGGATTCAAGCGAAAGAGAGAACCTTTGAAAAAGAAGGTACATGTCATTACGAACCATCATAGTGTGATGAATATTAGACATTATTATTTGATTAGGTTGATGTAGGAGGAAACACAGGTCATTGGACCTAATGAGCCTAGAAGAGGTAGTTTGAGCAAGTTAGCCCTAGAGGCAACTTGAGAGAGATTGGAGGTGAAGAGTGTAGACAAAGGTGATCAACATCAGTTGAAGAGTAGAAATAGGTGTTCAAGGTGATATGTTTAGGTAAATGAGTGGGTTTTTGGTTATCTATGGGGTTAGTTCCTCTTTTCAAGGTAAATATTTCTAAAGGTCTAGTTGTTATAGGTGCTCAACTAGACAAGGGAAATAGCTACTTATGGGATTGGTGTATCAATAAAATAAGGGATGGGTGTTCCTTGATCATTTAGTGCTGGTATAAATGTTAGATCTTTTTTTATAGGACTGTAGTCTATATTTTAGGGTTTAGTGGGTTTCATCCCCCAAGAGGGTTTTCCACATATATGATGTGTTCATGTGATGTATGCTCTTATGTATGATTTAGATGTATGTGCTTTCATGTTTATGTTGCTTAATCAAGTTGATGTATGCTGAATGTTTAAGAGTTGGTAATTGAATTGAATTATCTTGCTCACTGATTCACCCCCCCTCTCAGTGATTTTACCTCTAATAAACTTTCTATTAAATCACTACATGCAAGTACTATAAGCTTAATCATGGAGGGAATAATGATTATATTTAAGAAACCTTAAGTATACAAGGCTAAAAATTGATAAAATTAATATGTATGTATGCATGATGGTTAATAAATGGATGTAAAATTTAAAAATCTTAGAAATGATCGATCATTTTGAAAAATTGACAAGTCGAGATAAAAAAGCAAGGTTAGAACCAAAAGATCCAAGGAAGAAGGTAAAAAAAGGAAAATTGGTAATCCAGAATGCCAAGGCTACTTATGACCAAAAACTAATATTTGTATCCAAAGTAAGATAAATGAAAATCCAAATCAAATGAAGGACACAAATAAATGTCACACGATAATGAAAATATCAATGCAAGAGAACTAAAAAACACAAAGATGTGAAGAATGTAGAGACATGACTAAATGGTCTACAAAAAACTAAAAATTGAAAGCATGAAAGGAAGAAACAAGATTGGATGGATTATAAAAAACTAATAGAAAAATCAAAATCCCAAACATAGCTAAGAGAAACTCTAGAAAGATAATGCAACAACCAACAAAGCACCTTGTAACAACTCAATTGTGAAACTTATATTATAAATATGGAAACACTAAAACCATCATAATGCTAACATGCTTGAAAGTAAATGAACAATAGGAAATAAAAAAGATGGGGGAGATTTAGAAATAAATTTTCCTGACAATAGAGAAAAATAAAGGGAGGAAAAAGAGGGCATTACCAAGGCAAAACATGATCTTTACCAAAAACAAAACACTCAATTTAATTTCGAAAGATTAAGAGTTTTCAACACCAATGGCCCTAGAAACCCTATTTTGGCCAACACATCCCTTTTATTAGAATAAATGGAACCTATGTATTATTCCAATTGAATCTCATTTGATCTTTGCCCTTAAGAAAATGTAGATGCCTCCTCAATCCTGATCAATAAATACTTTTGTAATAACATTGATAGTTGTTTGTTATATTTGAAAACCTTTCACAACTATTTATGTTTAAAAAATAGTTAACCCATTGCACTTTTAAATGTGCTTTCCATATTTATTTTTTAGTGATAAATATTGATGTAGAAATTTCTTACACAGGTGCTTTCCCATGGTCTCAGTCTTGCAGTCCTAGCTAGATTTATTGGAACATTTTTGGTAGATAGGTAAGTGCCAATCTGATTACAATATTTTTTCTAACTTTGATCTTTTGTATGTTTTGTAGATCCCAAAGGTGTCAAAGCTGTCAAAGCCTTAGGAGGCCTGAACTAATGAGGAGGTGCCATGTGTCTCTATACATCCATAGGTATCAGAGCTATTAGAGATGTCAGAGCTATGGGAGGCCCAAACAATAGAAGAGGTGCCATGTATCTCCATATACATAGAGGTGTCAGAGTTGTTATAGCCTTATGGGGTTAAATCAATGAGGAGGTGCCACATGTCCACATACCCTGAAGGTGTTAGAGTTGTTAGATCCCTAAGAGGCCCTAAAAGAGTCAAAAAAGGGTATTGATCAGACCCTAATCCCAATCATAGAGTTCCATGTGTAATTTTCACACTTAAACAACTAAATTATATAGGTAGAGCTATTAGGACAAAAATTTCCCTACCATGCCTAGTTAACATAGTACTCAGTGAGCTCACCACTCTCTAAGTGACACATGGCCAACCCATGGAATATTAGTAGTGCAAAGAGGGATAAAATAGGCATGTGCTTACCATGCTTCTTTAGTTTATTAGCTTAGATATGGGAGATCATGATTTGATAGGTGAAGGAGTCCCTTTGCCTCCAAACAATATAAATGGGGCTTATTTTTGAAATTTGGAGTAATGACAAATTGGAAAATGGCTAATTTGGAAGCATGCTACCAATTCAGAGTTTATTTCATGCAATGTGATCCCACTAAAGCCATTACTATGAAAAATATCATAGAGACCCATAAGGTCTCATCAAGATTAGATTCACCATTACCAGTTCTATGCCTCTCAATCATTCAGAGCCATTGCCTTGAGTTCAATCCAAAACACAAATAATCCCCTTTGATAAATTCTATCCCCATAAACTTACACAACCTAATAATGGATTCCTCCACTTATAATCCTAGACTATGACTGGATTTTTTAGACACCATATTCTTACATTATGTCACTTGATTCAAGCATTATAATGAGATTTTAAAAATAATTGAGGACATTTAGAGACTAGACATTTATGATGAGGTTGATGAGGATGATACTCAATATGTGGATGAATTTGTGACCCTTATAAATTTTGGAATACACAAAGCTATGGCCAAATTAGAATTATTCACATGATTAGACCTTTTTGGTAACCTAATTATCTCTTCTAGGTACCTTAAGGCTATTGTGTACTCACCGAACACCAAATTAAAAATCATAGACATATCTAGGAATGCATTCATGAAATACTACAACCTATTTAAATACATCATCACTTATGACAAGGATGTCATAGAAGCCTGGGTGAAGACTCATAACATATATGATGTCCTAAAGGATTGGGTTAAGGACACAGATAGATGGGTCAATAAATAAGATATTGATTCATACATGATCTGGACATTTTGAGAAGGAATGCACACTAGTATGATACTATTGAATCACTTGTACATGACAAGAAATATGGTGCATGCCAAAAAGTTTTGGTTTCCCATCCTCAACATCATCATGAAGGGGGAGGAGGTCCCAAATTTGGGGAGCATCATCACATTCAATCTCAATTAGTAGGTGAATTAAACCCACACTGAAGGTAATTTATATATGGTGTCCTACATAGTAGATGCTATCTATGACATAATAGACTTCAAGAACATGGGATTACCTCAATGAATAACAATGGGGCATGTGGTTTATGTAGTGTTTTATAAACTCTATAATCACTAGTACTAAAATCACATCTGGGACATTTGTGACCACTTATATACCATTGTGTATCATGCCATCAATGAGAGGTTGATGCCAAGAATATCGAAGGAGATATGAGATTCAATCCAACCCATTTATGCTTACTGGTATGAAAAATATAGTACTATAATAAGAGTGGAGGGCATTCTATGGGATCCTCTCTTTATTCCACACACGATCCCAAATTGCCTTGTAGAGCATGAAATAGCTTGGCAATTGGCCAACAACATCTTGGGTTTCCCATTGTCAAAAGATAAAACCCATACCCACTGATCCTCATGGTCATTGGTTTCCATGAATTTAAAAGTGTGCTGGCACTACAATAAATGTCCCAACACAGAGATTCATACAACTTGGGATCCTAAAGGTATGGTTCTTTTTCACGTGGAGAAATATCGGGTGTGCCTCAACACCAAATATCACCATGAAGGCCACTAAAAGATGTAATTAACCTCAACCCAATGAATTATGTAGAGGTGATCATAAAACTAGAAGTTTCTACTTACTATAAGGCCTAAGATCAAGCTCAACCCATGATCAAAGAAAGGCCAACTCTTCCAAAACCAATTCTAGTGTAGCTAACCCCTCCATAACAAGTTAAATAAAGTATTATTGTTGAAGTCCCAATGATGGTGAATAAAATCTCACAAAAAATATTACAAGGAGTCCTAGCTACCTACACTAATCAGGTGGCCTCAACATAAATTCCACCTATTCTACATCCCTAGGTAGTCCATCTTCGATCTACATGGGCCCTCCACTTTGAAAGCAATCTAAATTCTAGTCTAATTAAGAACCAGCCTGTAGTTTCCCTTGAAGTTTCTTCCCCAATTGTTTCTGTTTCCAAAATACCTTTTTTAACTCCCTTATGTTTCTCCATTATGGCATGACCCATCCTTGTCATGTTTCCCTTTGATCCTATAGTGACAAGTGCTTAATTTTCTTACTTTCTTTTGGCTTTAGCCATGTTTGGTGTCTTATGTGCCTCAGTGCCCTTATTCATCATATAGCCTAATTATGGCCTTATTTAACCCACTAGAATGGTTTGTGATATTTTTAACTCTTATCCCAACCCCATTAGTTAGCTTCGTTCCTCATAGAGCCTAAATCCTAATTGATCCTTCATTATCAATGGACATTGTAGTAATGATTACCCCAACATCATCAATGACCCCTTAATAGTGATTCCTCCTAGTGTTAGAACTACTCTAGTGGATCCTATGACCATACATGCCTATACTCTAGATGATCCTAACACATCCTCAAGCCTGGTAGTAATCACATAGATCCCATAGGATCCATCCATGACAGATTCAAATAAAACAACATCAACACAAACAAACCCAAAGAAGGGCCCTGCTAAAAGACAAAGGTTAATTTCACCTAGACCATATGTGAAGCCTCTAGTTGCATTTAAAGCTCCTCCTTGGTCCCTTAATAAATCACATTGTGATCTCAAGGATTTGGATTTAACTAGCCATTATCCTCCTTCATGTTAGCTATGTAGATCCCAAACATAATTAATCCCCAAGTCTTCTTGAACCTAGACCAATTGAGGTCTCACATATTCCCTTGGGCTTCCCATTTAGAAGTTCCTCCCTTAATTCCCATGCCACCAACCCCACCCTTCATTCCATTTCTCCCTTAACTTTCATCCTTGCCCTCTCCACCCATGCCTCCACATTCTAATTAATTTTCCACCACCCTTGCTACCTCATATTATAATACCTTAGGGACCATAGTTAGGGAAATATGGATGGGTCCCATTCAATATTTAGGCACACAAAGGTTATAAATGGTCTATCAAAAATAACAATATATGAAACTATAGTTTGATAAGGACTTAGGATAGATTAAGAGGGTAATAACACATACCCTCATACATGATGGAGATCCTATTATATGAAGAACATAGCAAGATCTATTCTCTATCACAAGAGTGAAGACTACCATGACATAAGAAAATATTATAGAGGACCCAATATCTATGATCAAAACCACTAATGAGCTAATAAAGAAACTAATGGATTACCTTAGAGACCAAGTCAAGTCCCTAGAGTCCTAGGTAAAGAGCTCCTTCCCTATTGGTTTGGTTTGAAAGGTCAAGGCTGCCATTATATAATTATTTTTAGCTCTTACATAAGTGATTGGAGCTATTTCTAAGAGTAATGTGTCCTTCCATAGAGAACACAAATATTTAAAGGGGATTGCCAAGGTAGACAAGTGCAAGAATATATTGGTGGTTATCAATAAGAGGATGTTCTTAAAGCTCAAATTCATGCTTCTCACTAATTTCAATTTTAGTTAGACATTTGATAGGACCATGAGGACCTAACTTGAATATTGGATTAGGGATATGAAAGCCACCATAAAGATCTTGGAGAAAATTAAAGACCCAATAATCACTTATGTCAAGGAGGGAAACATCATGGTCTTCTTCCACCCGAATGGAACTTGCTCAATCTTGATGAATTTGGGGTCTACTTTGAGCACTTCAAGGTGGAAAAATCCAATAGATATGTAGCACATGGCATCTTATAAATTTACAATCAACCATGAGCATCAGCCATGTTAATGAGGTAAAAGTCTTATTGGATGATCCTTTCAAGGCTCATTATAGGCTATTGACTCAGGTAGAGGTTCTCTTTCGAGAGCCACCTATCAACCTATCAAATCTTGACCAAGAGGATAAATTGGTTGAACAAGTATTGATATTCATCAAGAAGATTAGAATTATCTATGAGGTGGCCCCCCATCGAGATCTAAATGTAGATCCTTGTGGTCCCAACAAAGGGGTGTATTGTCAAAATTATGGGTCCTCTTCCTCTCTTCTTTATCTTTTCTGGGAACATCATGCGAATGATTGGTTTTATAATTATTTTGGGCCATCATGGCTCAGAATGGGATCTCATGATATTTATATGTGGGCCCCATATATATATATATATATATGTTGTTTAGCTCTTTGTAAAGGTTGAAATTTTGTAAGCAAAACACACATTGATCAATACACGCTCTATTTATTTCAGTGTGTTGTATTTTATTTAATCTTCTAATATTCCATCGTAAGGTATATGTAACCAATTATTGAAGCTTTAGTATGTATTTTATATAGGTGTATGTATAAATAAAATGCATTGTTTTATTTTTTAATTAGATTCTAGAGTTCTTTCCATTTTCTCAAAATTACCATAGGTCTGTGTGTGATTACCAATAGTTCTCTATGTGCTCATATATAGAAAGGATTATAGAATTTATGCATATTTTCTCAACTTAATATTTATTTTCCTATGTGACCAAAGTTTGAGCACATGTGAAACTCAACAAATAGTGGTATAACTGTAATTGGATGCATGTGGGTCTAAAACATTAATGTTTTCTCTTTTTTTGCATAGAAAACTCCCTTTCCTACCTTACCCTATTGAGAGTTTTCATTGATGTCATGTATTTATTTATTATAATTGATGTCAAAGGTTTGTGAGTATCATTGATGTCTCAGAGGTGTTATTATGATGTTACATAGTGAGTGTTCATGATGACTTTAGCATGGTGCCTAGTAGGTTAATGTGATGTACTAGTTCTTAAGCATGAATATGGCTTGTTGAGGCATGGTGATGATGATATGGATGTGTATTATCTTGAAGTTTTGAAATTTAGTGTTAGAGAATGTCAAAAATGTGTTGAGTCAGTCACATGACTCTCAGAGTGATCTAAAGGGGTATACTCTTCTTTAGTGGTCTTCTCATGGACTTAGTATTAAGAGCCTAGGTGGTAGAATGATGTATCATGATCAGGTTTAAAGCCTTGTGAGCTCATGTGAGCATGGATTAATGTTTTATATGATGTTTCAAGTATATTGGTGAAGTTTGAGGTCTTGAGTTGAAGGATAAATCATGAAAATGAGTTTAAGGTCTCTTGTATGTGTATAATGAAGAGATGAAGAGGATTTTATCATGCTTGTTGGCATGTGTGATTATTGCATGGGAGGATATTATTGAGAGATGGAAAAGGGTCCCAATAATGTTTTACAAATATTAGGAGTTGGTTTTATGGGTAGAGTTTTATAAACAAATGTTAAGAATGGAAACTGATCTAAAACCCTTATAAAACCCTCATAGTGATCGATATGGAATATATTGTTGGAAATGGATCAGAATGGATTGTATGAAATAATTTGATAATTAGATCATGTATAGGACTCTTCCAAGTGCCTCTAGGTGGCATTAGTTTGGCAAATGAGTGAGTGAAAGTTACAAGAAATCCCTTGTTTCTCATAAATTTTATATAACAAATAGGGTTAACTGAGTCAAAGTTATAAAATTGATGAAGGTTTAAGATTGAGACTTATGTCTCATGCCATGGTTATATATTATCAGGTTAAATAATTAAAATATGCTAAACTGGTCTTGGAAGTTAGCCTATCGCTAAAAAGGCCTAGTGAGGAAGACAATGAAAAAAACTAGGCAAAAATGAGAATGAGATTAGGGATGAGTTGTCATGGATTAGGAATGGATATAATTACATATATTTTTTTTCAAGACCTATAACACATTTCCATATTGGTTATATTTTTTGGAGGTCATTGAAAATGTTGATCACAAGATGACCTATCTAGTGAAGATGAGATAGTGAAGGTGTAAGGTTTAGAGATTGGTCTATATATTCCATATTTACCATTATACCTCTATATATTTGTGTTTGGAGATGTTATAAATATCTCTAAGGATCATATAAATTCATCAATACTTATTTATTATGTCTACATAAGTGTTAAAATGCAAAGTCATCATGGCTGATACTCAAGGCAGAATGATAGTTCTAGGTATGCAAGATGGAGTGAAGAGTTTGAGACCCTATGGTAGGATTCAATGTATCTAATACACAAATTGATTTTTTTGGGATGTATATGAAATATAAATGATTTATATAAGGTTAATATTCAATTTAAGAAGTTGAAATATAGAAGCCAAAATGTCTTATCTAGTTGTGCAAGGACCGTGAGAGGGAAGGTCAATAGATTGGTCTGTAAGACCAATGGTTGACACTATATATTGTGATATATATATTTGAGGATTTTATAGAGATAAAATAGTAACTATTAATGTGAATAATATTTATTTAAATTTTCCTTACAAGAGTTCAAAATAAAATTCATCAAGAATATGTTTTTAGGGTCCTTGGCAATTTTTTTTGTGTTAGTGAGATTGATGTTCTTGTGTCATTATAAATAGTTTGGGAGTATAAAAATCATGTGATGATTTTATATAGATTATATAGGATATTATACATACATATGTAGTGTTTGAAAATGTGATCAAAGGTTCTTGACTAGGTTTTGGAGCTTTCTAACAGATCAGAGTGAGATTTTTGATGAGGTGTTCCTAAGTCTTTATAGGCTTAGTGATGGAGTCTAATGAGTTTTATTGTAACCCTGAGGTTATAAAGTTTCCATCCATATGTTTATTTTTTGTATAAAGTGTTTCTATATGTTTTTTGAGCTTCATATTTGCAGATAATGTTTTTGGAGTAATTAGGCCTAATAGGTCTTTAATGCCTAATGATGCTTTCAAGAAATGAGAAAAGGATTTGTGAATTATTAAGAATGGAAGAGGTTATTTTAGGTTTATATTTAATTTTTTGAAAGGTTTTTGTTCCTTTTTGGGGGCCATATGTTCCATAATGGTTCAATTTGTTCCATGGAAAGGATAGTCCTAATTGCAATTAGGTCTCTAGTAGGCCTGAGAAGAGAAGGTGGTCTAAATGTGTTTGGCCAACCTAATAGTGATATAAAAATCATTAATTATTGTGTGTAATGTTTCCTAAGGCATGATTTAGTTTTTAACCTAATGGATTAATTTTTTGGTTGACTAATAAATTATGTGGATAAGTGACTTGTATTTATACAAGGTATAATAGGCCTATTTGGACTAGTCATGTGAATAAAGTGCAATCAAAGAAAAGAGCACCTTGAGGAGTAAAAGGAGGTCATGAATATCATAAAATTGGGGTATATTATTAGTCATAAATATCTAAATCTATCAATAAGAGGCATATTGAGCAAGAAATCCTAAGAGTTTATTTTGAGAGGGATACAAGGTTGAGAAGCGTTGAATGAATTGATTGTCTTTTGAGAGACTACCAAAGCTTCATTAGAGATGTGTTTGTGATGTTTTATATTGAGTGGAATTTAGATAGAGAATAAATAGATCTAAATAATAGTTCACCATCTATTGGGTTAGCAACAAGGTGTCTTGAGGTGATCAAGTTGGTCTTGGCTCAGTTGGTGCTTAGTCAAGGAGTGAGAGGTGCCTTACAAGCTAGTGGTTATAAAAGTGTTATCGAAGTGGTTGAGTTGGTTATAAGTCACTTAGGGAGTTGGTTCCTCCTTGTAAGTTGGATCTTACTAAAGGAATAGTTGATTTGGTTCTTGATTAGTGAGGGTTTGATTCTCCTTATGGGGTTGGTGCCTTACTAAATCTTGATCCATTGATTATAGAACTGTAGTTCAAGCTGTGTTTCAATGGGTTTTATCACCCATGAGGGTTTTCCACATATCTATTGTGTTCATGTGTTGATATATTACTTCATGTTTATGTGATTGATTCTCTATGCATTGTTTGATCACTATATTGGTTTGAAAGGTTAATGAATTTTAACTAGAAAGAAAAGATTGTTTTATGACACTGATTTACCCCCCTTCTCAGTGGTAGTGATTCCAACAATTGGTATCATATCATGTCATTTAGGAGATGCCTAATAACCTAATGGTGATCCTAATAAGCACAAACTTGAAGTATGATGATGAAAATGTTTATCATGGTTATAATGATGGTCTACCAAAGAATGATGGTACTTGAAGAGTTAACTAAGAAGAAAGATGACAAGATGAGTCATGATCAAATCTTAAACCAAGGTGAGTTATGTGCTACTATAGGACATAAGTAAAATTTGAAATAGTGTCAAAAGTGTTATTTTCTAGCTCAAAAGGATTATGTATAATCCAAGTCAAAGGTCAAACCTAAGTTGACGGTCTAGAAGGAATTTGAAGACATGTTAAGAGAAAGGTATTTATATGATGACTTGATCAAACAAAGTCACAATTTGAATATCTCATGGAGATAAGGGGAGCCAATCATGTTCCAAGAGTAGGTGTGTATGCCAAGAATATCTATAATAGTCATGAAGATAGTTGGTTGATTAGTATAATCTATGTTGAGGTTTGGAATTGGTTTCAAGAGATTTATGTATGTTCACTTTGTTTATTACAATGTTTTCATAGAATATTGCATGATGAAACAATGAGAAGATATGTTTAAGTAGTTAATATGTTTGAATATGTTCTTGAAGACATATGAGGCATTCCAAGGTGGTCTACATGGTCAGCTAGAATGGTAGAAGGAAGGTGTTGCTTGGTTTAGGTCTGCACCTAGACCTAGTCCTAGACTCTACTAGGTTTGCATGATGGGTAATGTAGAAGCATGTAAGCTGGTGTGATGTTTTGGTAAGATTAGATAAGTTGTTCTTAAGGTGTTTACCAAGTTTGTGGTAGTATCTAGGTGGCATCAAGATATATAGAGGTGTGAGATGGTTAACTGAGAAAAATTGAGAGGTATACAAAGTTTATATGTGCTATTGATATGGTAATTTTTTAGAGTGTCTTTATGCATATTTATTATTGGTTTTATGGGAGCATATGCATGATGTTCCATGTGTGTGGAAGCACAATTATTTTAAGGATTGGTGGAAAGATCTATTTGGGTGATATGAAGTACGACATATAATAAAGGTGAAGCATGGAGTTAGGGGGAGGTAACTCAGGTCTATTGAGTGTAATGTGAGATATGGGAATGAATTTTGTGAGAAAAGAGTCAAGGAGTATCTATTTGTTGATTATGTGGTCATGATTCAAGCTTTGATGGTCCAAGGTAGTGGTGCTTCCATTGTCTCCTATATTATTTGTAGAGTTTAGTTACTATTAAAGGATTTGAGTGAGTAGTTTTATTCAAAAAGTATCATTATTGCAATGTATATTTGAGATCTTATTAATTTTCAAAAATAAAAAAATAGAACAAAGGCTCATGAGAGTTGTTGATTGGTCTATAAGACCAAATCCATTTTTGGTAGAGGTATTGTCCATGAGATTCAAAGACTAAAGATGATTTAAAGAACCTAATTGACCATGTTTTTACGTGAAGATACCATGAATTTATCAAAGCCATGATGGATTAAGAAGATTTAAGAGAAGTATGTATGGACAAAGGGGGAGCTTGCTAGTTCTATGAGTGGTCAGGTCCAAGCATCAGTGGACTATGTGTGAATGACCTTGTGAGAGTGTATAAACCTTTGTCATTAATGATAAATGGGGAGAAAGTTATTGACTATAAAAATTACTATGGGAGAAATTTCTTGATGATATTGATTATTTGAGAGAGAATCAATTTACTGAGAGAAGTTTGAGAATGATTAGTTCATTTGTGGTTTGCCATCAATGATAAAGGGGGAGATTATTGAGAGTTATCATTGATGTCATGTATTTATATACTATATTTGATGTCAAAGTTTTTTGAGTGTCATTTATGTCACATAGGTGTTATTATGATGTTGCATAGTGAGTGTTCATGATGAATTGAGCATGGTACCTAATAGGTCTGTTTGATAGACTAGTTCTTAAGCATGAATATGGCTTGTTGAGGCATGGTGATGATGATATGGATGTGTATGAGATTAAAGTTATGAAATTAACTATTATAGAATGTGATAAATGTGTTGATTCAATCACATGAATATTAGAGTGGACCAAAGGGGTATGCTCTTCTTTAGTGGTCTTCTCATGGACCTAGTCTTAAGACCCTAGGTGGCATAATGATGTATTATGATCAGGTTTGGAGGATTTTGAGATAATTTTAGAATGTATTAAGGTTTTAAATGATGTTTTAAGTATGTTGGTGTAGTTTGAGGTCTTGAGTTGAAGGAAAAAGTTTGAAAATAAGTTTGAAAGTCTCTTGTATGTGTAGAATGAAGAGATAAAGACCCGAGAAGGGTTTTTTCATGCTTGTTGGCATGTGTGAATGTTTCATGTGAATTCAAGATATTAGGAAAAGATGGAAAATGGTCTTAAATTTTTTTAAAAAGCATTAGGAGTTGGTTTTAGGGGTAGAGTTTTATGAATAAATGTTAAACATGGAAACTAGTCTAAAACCCTCATAAAACCTTCATAGTGACCTGATATGGAAGATCTTATTGGAAATGGCTCAGAATGGATTTGATGACCTAGTTAAATGATTGGATAATTTATAGGACTCTTCCAAGTACCTCTAGGTGGAATTATTTTACAAGACAAGTGAATGGAAGCTATAGAAAATCCCTTATTTCTCATAAATTTTATATAACAAGTAGGGTTGAGTGAGTCAAAGTTGCACAATGGATGAAGGTTGAACGTTAAGACTTATCTATAATTACCATGGTGATATATGATTAGGTTAAAAATTTCAAATATGCTAAATTGGTGATGGAATTTTGCCTATCGCTAAAAAGGCCTAGTGAGGAAAATAATGAGAAAAACCATACAGAAGTGAGAATGAGATTAGGGATGAGTTGTCATGGATTAGGAATGGATAAAATTACATAATGTTTTTGGTAAAGACCTATAAAACATATCCATATTGGTTATATTTTCTTTGAGGTCATTGAAAATGTTGTTCATAAGATGACTTGTCTAGTGAAGATGAGATAGTGAATGTGTAAGGTTCAGAGATTGATCTATATATTTAAAATTTTACATTAAGAATATATATATATGCATTCCAAAACTTGTGTAGAAATAATAAACAAGTCATTATATATGTATATGATCCTTATATATCTTTATAATTTATTCAAACACAAATATATATATATATATATATATATTTGTGTTTGGATACATTATAAAGATATATAAGGATCATATACATATATAATTACTTGTTTATTATTTCTACACAAGTGTTGGAATGCAAGGTCATCATGACTTGTACTCAAGGTAGAATGACAATTCTAGGTACGCAAGATGGAGTGAAGAGTTTGAGACTATATGAAAGGATTAAATGTATTTATTACATATTTTTATGTTTTTGGGATGTATATTACCTATAAATTATTTATATAATGTTAATATTTATCTTAAGAAGATGAAATATTGAAACTAGAATGACTTGTGTAGCTGTGTAAGGATAGTGAGAGAGAAGGACAACATATTGGTCTATAAGACCAATGGTTGAAAATAGATATTGTGATATATATATTTTAAGATGTTATATAGATAAAATAATATATATTAATGTGCATAAATTTTTTTATAAGTGTATTTATAAGAGTTGAAAATAACATTCATCAGGACTGTGTTTTTAGGGTCCTTGGCAGTTTTCAGTGTGTTAGTGAGATTGATGTTCTTGTGTCATTATGACCATTTTCAGAGTATAAAAATCATGTGATGAAGTGATATATATTATATGGGATATTATACATTCATATAGAGTGTTTTAAAATGCTTGTATAGATGTTGATTGTCAAAGGTTATTGACTGGGTTTTGGAGCTTTCTGGTAGATCAAAGTGATCATTTTGATGAGGTGTTCTTGAATATTTAGAGCCTTAGTGATGAATTATAATGAGTTTTATGATTAACCTAAGGTCATTAAGTTTCCATCCATATGTGTAATGTTCCAATAAAATGTTTTTACAGGGTGTTTGAGCTTCATCTTTAAAAACATTATTTTTGGAGTAATTAGGCCTAATAGGTGTTTAAGGCCCAATGATGATTTCAAGATATGAGCAAAGGATTTGTGACTTATTGAGAATGGAAGAGGTTATTTGAGGTTTAAATTTAAGTTTTTTAAAGTTTTGTGTTCCTTGGTGAGGGAAATTTGGGCCATAGTGGTTCAAGTTGTTCTGTGGAAAGGATAGACCTAATTGCAATTAGGTCTCTAATAGGTGTAAGAAGAGAAGATGGTCTAAATGTGTTTGGAAAAACTAATAGAAATATTAATATGATTAAATATCATGTGTAAATTTTCCTAATACATGTTTTGGGTCTACACCTAATGGATTAATTCCTTGGATGACCAATAAAATATGTGGGAAAGTGATTTGTATTTATACACGACATAATAGGCCTATTTAGAATAGTCATGTGAATAAAGTGCAAGAAAAGAAAAGAGCACCTTGAGGAGAAGAAGGAGGTAATGTAGACCATAATAAGGGATTAAAGGATTAGTCATGAATATCCATTAAAATTTTTGAGTATGAGAGCAAGGTCATATGACCTAAATCTATCAAGAAGAGGCATGTTGAGCGAGAAAGCCTAAGAGGCTATTTTGAGAGGGATAGAAGGTTGAGAAGAGATGAATGAGTTGATTGTATTTTGAGATACTATCAGATTTGCATCAAATATGTGTTTATGATGTTTGAAAGTGAATGGAATTTAGATAGAGAATATAGAGAGCTAAAGAATAGGTCACCATTTGTTGGTTGAGTAACAAGGTGTCTTGAGGTGATCAATTTGGTCTTGGATGAGTTGGTGCTTAGTCAAGGAGTGAGAGATACCTTACAAGCTAGTGGTTATAGAAATGTTCTTAAAGTGGCTGAGTTGGTACTGAGTCACTTAGGGGGTTGGTGCCTCCTTACAATTTGGAGCTTGCTTAAGGACTAATTAAGTTGATGCTTGATTAGTGAGGGGTTGGTAGGGTTGTTACCTCACTAAATCTTGATCTATTGATTATAAGACTATATTCCAAGCTATGTTGTAGTGGGTTTTATCCCCCATCAGGGTTTTCCACATATCTCTTGTGTTCAAGTGTTGATATCTTGCTTCATGTTTATGTGATTGATTCTCTATGCATTACTTGATCACTATATTGGTTTGAAAGGTTAATGAATGTTAAGTGGAAAGAAAATATTATTTTAAGACATTGATTCAACCCCTTTAGTGGTAGTGCTTCCAACATACCCTCCCTCTCTTTTGATGTTTATTTTTTATATGTGATTTCCCCCCTCTATTTAGAAGTTATGAAGTGAAATTTATCAAGAAATAAACATAAATAATTAGATCAATTAGTGTGAATAAGATTTGTGTTAGTGGGACACATGAATTAAACCTCCATTCATAGCACTACATCTTTTAGATATCTATTTCAAGTAGTCTATTTCATGGAGCCAAATACATGCAACTCTTGCCCTGGATTGTTTCAATAAAAATCCTAAAATGAGAGGATGAAAGTCCTTGAATTGTCTCCCAAGCTTGATCAGTGCACCTATCTGAATATATGTATTTTGGATCACAAAGTCTTAGGATGAAAAAAAATGTTGATAAAATGAGGGAGCCCCAAACCCATTTGACACAAAATCCTGAGACTACTAATTGATAAAAATTAACTTGGAGTCCTCTACACAAATGACTAAATCTAGGTTTGGTCCTAGCTCATCATTAATCTCACCCTTTCTATTTTACAGAAGGACTAGGTTTAGTAGAGGGAGACAAAGACCCCTGCTTGACACATCTAGTTCATCCACCTAGACCACCAAAATTAGGGCCATCCTTATGGCTGCCCCATGACATGGATAACTAAGTATGCTATTAATGTTCCTAAAGTAGTTCATGCTCTACCCCAGAACCCAGAGACGTACCTCCCCTAGTTAATACCTAGTGGATGACACACTATAGAGGAACATGTGCCGTCATATAAAACAAACCTTAGATTGGTGAATGTTGAGAATGAATATGTGGCCTATTGGATCTTTCCTTTCACATTGATGGACATAGTATATGAATGGTTTTTTTAACCTACCTAAAAGTTCCATCATAAAATGGAAAGAGTTTATCAATACCTTCTTGGCTCAATTTGGGCAAGTCATTAACCCCAATGTCCTATACTAGTTTTTTAGTAAAATCAATAAACAAGATAATGAGACCATTAGGAAAGTTAATTCTAGATTATAGAAGACGTATAGTAGGGTCACTATGTTATATAGACTATGTTATCCTTGAATTTTAGTAGGCTAAATTCATGGGATAACCCCTATGAAAATTATTCGTTTCCTAGCCCATTATCTTTAAGCATGCAAAATGAGGAAAATTTCTACATCTTTGCATTTGATTTTCTCAAAAAAGTTGATCTTTTGAGGGAATTTTGCATCCTATGCAGTTTGGAGATTTTTGTTCTGAACTACACTTTTTTTCTTCCTATGCAAGTTCAGAGAATTTTTCTAACTTTGCATGTGTTTTTTGTTCTTTGTGACGAGTCAAAATTTTTCTCCAAAATTACATATGCAAGTTCAAAGAATTTTCTTGACATTGCATATGGAAGTTTAGAAAATTTCTTTGATTTCATACATGGGACCCACCATCTGACATTAATTAAATTTGCATTAATTACCCCTTTTTATATATATAACACCCATTGTAATTTTTATTTTTACCCTTTAGTTTTTGCAATCTCTTTGCCATTTTTAACCTCATGTGCACTCCTAATTTCATCATTTTTAAGCTCGCTTGCATCACCTTTCAAAGACTTGTTCATGATTATAACCTTCATTTTTGGATTACAGGTATGGTCATGAAGCTTTTTCTTTTTCTTTTTCTTTTTTCTCTATTTCCTAAGGTTTTACTTTTCTTTTTTAATTTTTGCACTTTGTATCTTTCTATTTGTCTCACTTTTCATGAAACCCTCTTTTCCTTTTTCATCATAAATCTAGTAAAAATCCTATTTATTTTCTTCCTATGTGTTTTGTTAAACCCCTTCATCATTATCACCTTATGCATTCACCCATCACCACACATTTTTCCATGAGTGCGCCTCAGAGAAAATTCTCTGAGGAGAACTTAACCAACTCCAAGGGTGCACTTTGAAGAAAATTCTCTAAAGTACAATGTTTTCCTTCTCTCCCATGCACCTCAGAGAATTATCCAAAGTGCACATATACCTGCCCCTCGGTGCACTTGAAAGAATTTTATTTGATGTGCACTAAAATTCAAACTTATGTAGGTCAGAGAAAATTCTTTGACCTAAATAAAATACCAAACTAAAGATAAGGTGCAAGTCAAAAAAAATTATCTGACCTACACCCAGACCTACCCCTTGGTGTCGATCAAAGAATTTTATATGATTACACCTTATAGTTAAATTTTACCTTTTTCTCATGTAATTTATAAAAAATTCTCTGAATTACACCAAAATGATCAACCCATTGTGTAGTTCAGAGATTTTTTTCCAAACAACACATTTCCAAAAAAATGACAAAAAATGCTAACTCTAGATAATCAAATTTTATCACTTGTAGCTATCTGATCAATGATAGACATTTTTACAAATAAGAAGACAATGAAATACAAGTATTATGGTGTGTTCCTATTATTCTCAGTTGATTCAAATGTGGATCAAATTAGGGATATAGAGATTGGTCATGTAGATATGGTTAAGTTTTTACAAAGATTAGGAAGAAAACCCATTGCACCTCATATGTAGCCAATACTTAAAAATGAAATTCATTTAGCTACTAAAATTTTAATATCAACACATGATTATGAATTTGTCTTGACCATGGCAACACATTTTGATAAGGAAAGTAAATCGATCAAGGATTTATAGGGTAAGGTGATCATTCACCTTGATGAGAAATATTTTGATAAATTTTTTCACCTTTTTGAGATTGAAGAATATTCTAATTTATTTATGGAATCAACTCAAGAATATTATGATAGATATCTTCAGAAGTGTAAGAAACATATTAACTCCAAGTGGCTCAAGAATCCTCGACCCACTATTGCTAGATGGCCCAAGTATCTGTATCATAGTGACTTTATGGAGGAGATAGGAAATTTGATTACTCTCCTTAATAGAGTAAAAGGAAAAGGATATTTTGGGGTAAACAAATCAGTGATGCTATTTGTCATCAAATTTTTGAGTTAGCATATTCACTTAAGTTTTACATGACTTTATATCTTGTGTATGCTATAGCCAATATGAATTCTTTCTTAAGTCTAAATTATATTGGTGAAAGAAAAAATGTTCCTGTATATGAGCACTATCCATAGCTAAATTTAAAATAAAGTGTCAAGCATTATAAGAGAGTTAATAACACTTTTTTCTATACATTCATTTTTACTTTTGAAAAAAACTTGAAAATAAGAGAGTTTCAGATCAGGCATGGGCATATGTCAATAGGGTTGGATGCATTTTATTACAATTCCCAACTTTTACATACATCAAGGTAGGAGGATTTGATAAAAAACCTTGTATGCTACCCAGATACCTAAGTGATAAACTAATACTAATGGAGATGAGTAGAAAAGTGATGAACATGCATAAAAAACAATCAAATTCTCACAAGAGAGGTTTCAAATTTCTAATCAATATTGGTTGGTACACAATTTCCATTACTCCAAAAGATAAGATTATAGAAATTGAGTTGTAGTGGATTACACTTAAGAAATTTAAAAGTAGAGAAAACTTTGATTACCTAATGATGAAGGAGAAGTTCAAATGTAATATCACCCATATACACAAAATTGAAGATATTTGGGCAAAATGCAAAATTGATGAAGATATAAGGAGACTTAATTATAGTCACCTTACTGCAGATTAGATTGTCAATTTGGAATTGGAAAATATTCTTGGGGATTTGATAGATAATGGTAATATATTAGATCCTTCATATGAGGAAAATCAAGTGGCTTCAACTCCTCTCCCTTCTATCCAATGATTAGTTAAAGAATCCACTTTTAATAGAGACAAAGTTCAACCTATTCATGCAAGAACTAATGCTTGGTTGGAATCTAAAGGAATTAAGTTGAAACATTTTAAGACTAGTTTTGAGGAAGAGTATGATGAAGAAATTGCTAAGAAATGAGAGGAGATAAGAAACAATAATAAAGAGGATCCCTCTAATTCCAAACAAAAGCCAAAATTTGTGTTTGTCAGTAAAGGAAATAAGAAAGGTAAAGAAGCAAGTGTCAAGGAAAGTACTCAAGTGGAGAATAAATAAATCCTAGTCACAAGTGAGGCACCACCTCAATAAACAATGTCACAAGTGTCTCAACCAGTGCTTCAACAACCTATACAAGTAGAGACTACTCAATCAGAGGTTCATTTGGTTGAAAATTCTCAAGCCACTATTCCATAGGTAACATTTTCCATTATTCCTCCCATAAGTACCACTGTACAAGTTGATCATGTTCCTTCTAAAGTTATTCTTTCATGTCCACCTTCACCTCTTAGTGCCACACTTTTTTAAGTTCATTCACAAGGTACACTAAACCAAGTTTTTAATTCATTGTCAAATCTTCCCAGTACTTCAAAATCATTGGAATCCCCAACTAATTTGTATTTCACTCAACAAGACATGGACAAATTTATGTCTATATCTTCTTCAAAGATAACAACTCAGGTTCTTATTATCCTAGTGTCTAAAATTTCAACAAGAACTAGAGTGATAGTTACTCTAACCCAAACCCCACCTATTATCAATATAATCCCATTGGTGTCAGCCCCATTACTAGATACTGCTATCACACTGCCTTCCATTCCACTTACTTCACAATCCATTGTCCTACCCCAAGCATCGCAAGCTTTAACATCCTCTATCCAAGGAGATCCATTTATTCTTCTTCCTTGACTGACATCACAAACACCTAAAAAAAAAGTGAATAGTGACACTATAAGACTTTGATTTTGGTCAGCTTGTGCCAATAAAGCCCAAAACAATAAAGAAGGCCAAAACTATGTCAAGAGTGATATTTGAAACTACGCACAAGTATGCTAAAGTTATAGTTCCTCTGAAAGATAGAAACATTGAAAATATTCAGGTGTTCGAATATGCAACAAGATGAAAAGATCTTAGAAGAAAACCCATGAAATCACAAAGGAAGTTTTGCAAGTAGCAATGGCCTTTTTGATCGAGAGATATGATAAGGACAAGAAGATAAGATCAAGGATCAACTTGAAGTATAAGTGGAATAGATGACTTCTACTTTACTAAAAATTACCCAACCTTCTGAGTCTGTTGATCCTGTTGTGCATGAAAATACTAAAAAATCCATTTAACATGAAGACAAAATTGGATCTCACGGTCATGCAGTCAGTGCCTAGATTGAGAGATTAACAACATAGGGTAATCAAAGGTTGCATTCTACCGTTGAATTTTCAAAGAACTTGAGTGAAGTGAAAATATAAATTCATAAAATAATTAAAACTCTCACTCAATAATTGGAATTGATTGAAAAGAATATTAATACATGGATTGAACTACATAAATTCAAACCAGAGATTTTGGTTGAGCAGAAAGTCATTCTAAATAAGAAAATATTTAGTGAATATAGGTCAGCTATGAAGAATAAAAGAGAAGTTCTCAAGAATCTAGTTAAAGATATCAAAGAAGCTGAAGATATATGTGATAATAAGAAGTTATATCTTACATAGAAAATTGGAGAGCTTCCCTACCAAGTTAGAAATGACTCTCAAGAAATTATTCTTGTAGAGACTATTATTCAAGAGTTTACATCTTTGTTTCAAACAAAGATTGAAATAGGTTCTTTCACACTGGAATCCATTGATAAATTGATTAAATTTTAGGTCATTATGGATAAATTACAAAAAATCCTGGACAAAAACAAGGATTTCCTAGTCAACTTAGAAGATTCTATCACAAGGGTACTTGTCATTTCCAAGAGTATATCAGGCCTAGATAATAGTGAAGTCCAAGCTATCTTGAAGAGAAACGAAAAATTTTTAGAAAAAAATAAAAAGGAAGAAATTCATGTGTTTAAGGACACTTAGTTTACTTTTATAATTTTTCATTTGTAATTTTGTTCTATGTAATTTATACGTAGGAAAAGTACACAATCCTAAGTCAAATAGGACTTTATCAATGAATAAGTCAATGTATCTATGTTTTTCCTATTTTTGTTCATAAGTCCTCTTTATAAATAGGAGGATGCTCTTTGTAAAAAGGATCACCAATTTCTATAGAGGAGAAATGTTGTTGAATTAAGAAATAATTTAAAAACTTTATGTTCATATTGTAAATCAAGAATTCATTCAGTAAAAGAAAATCAAGTGATCTTTCAAACTTTGTGTTGAAATATACTTGTGGTGTATATGGAATGTTCTTTCATCTTTTTCATTGCATTTTCTTCTACTTTGAGTGAATTGCGGTGTGAAATTTCTACAAGATATAAGGTGCTAAGAAACTAATTTTGGAGTCTTTAAGCTAATTTTTAGTTACTGGGTTTATGATCACATTGAAAGTGAATTATTGAGGAGACTTTGGGATGTCAGTTATTTTTCTTTGATAATTTTAATCTTTGTTGAAAATAAGGTGAAGAATTTGGGCTGCACTTTTTTCTATCTTCTAAGTTTACTCTATTGGTATTATTCTTGTTAATATTTTGGCTAACACATTTGAATATCAGTTATATTTGGTTTATCAAGTGATATTATATTTTCAAAATATATCACAAAGAATGGAAGGAGGTTTGTGATTGGACATGAATTCTAAAAAAAGAGAATTGGATGATATGAAAACACCCACTATGATACATTTTTTATAAATAAGTGTAAATAATTAAGTGTTGTGTTAGTTAAAAATAAAAGAGAGCCTCCCCTTGTCTTGAGGAGAGATTTTATCTCATCAAAATATGGTTGAAATAACCATTTTGATACCATTTTATCGGTAACAAAATTTTCACTCAACAGTTTTTAGTGACTTTGCTAGGGAAATGAATAAGCAACTAAGCTCTACACTCATTTGGTTCATATAAGACCAAAATCTTATTGTTTGCTATTATTTTTCTGTAGTTAATCTATTTTATTTTTGAGTAATTTCACATTCTGGTGAAACAAAGCTACACTCATGGTAGAAGGGCATCAGGACACATTGATCCAACATTTAAGTTGTTACAAGAACACAATTCGATCTTTTGCTGGCATGTGCAAGGTCACCTCTTTAACATATAAGAAGTTTTTCACTTACAAATACAAGATCACCCATATTAAGATAAACTTTCAAAGTTCATAAAGTTTTGCTTATTTTTCCTTTGCAAAGATTTTTCATATCTCCATATAATCAATAGAGAATGGTATCTCAAGGTTTATGGGGGACTACTTTTGGTCCATTGAATTTGGCACCACTATCTCATGAACTACCTCATGGCTCACAATTTTTTTTCCCAAGTTTTAAGGTATTGGAAAGCAACATTTTGATGAATATATTTTTGTATTCTATATATCATGTGGAGTTCTTGGAGTGGAGCATGAATATGTTTCTATAAGATTATTTGTAGAAACACTCCAAGGTGTTGATACTAATTGGTTTTATCATCTTATGACTAGAACTATCACTAGTTGTGCTAAACTCAAGGCTCAATTTGAGACAAGGTTCAAGTGTAGACACTAAAATTATGTCACACGTGTGTAACTCCCTATGTCAAAACCCTCCTTGATCCTCTTTTAATAATTAATCTCCTAACCCATGCTTTCACCCCTAACACATTTAATTAATTTAAAAATATTTAGTTAAGTTAAATAAAAAATACTTATGCCACCTTACCTAGCCACCTCATCGTAAGACTAATTCTTACCCTGTAAGTCACCTCAAGACATAGTCTCATAATCCTAACTACCCATGACTTATTCTCACCCCTAACATAGATTTATAACTAACTACATTCTTCTTAAGCTCACATTTCTACCATTTTCTAATGGATAACACACTTGGTAAGAGAAGGAATAAAAAATAGGTTAAATATAGCCCTTTTACCTATTCTCATACTATCGACATCAGTCAAACCTCAGTTGATATCAGTGGGATCACTGACATCTATTACTTAAGCCAAACTCCAAGCTAATATTTAGGGCAATATAAATTAGAAAAATCAATCATTCACATACAAGATTTGACATTCAAATTTTTACATCCAGGCTTACCATTACTATGCGCAAATCAATCTAGATTCAAAATTGATATACTACACAGAGCTTGGATTCTTATAAACTAACAACACATGCTTGTCTTTCCTATTTACCTATTGCTTCAACACACCCCATTAAAGCCATCTATCTGGCACTCATAGTTTATCCATTCCACCATCTAAGTATATCTCTATGTTTTGTAATTCTTTTAAATAGTTATTTTACAATTACTTTATGTTATACTATTTATCATTTTATAAATGTCCTGAATCTCTATATGGAGTTGTAAAAATATTTCACCTATTTTCCTATACTTCAAACATACCAAACCTCTATCTAGACCCACCTGAGTCTTATCCACCCCTTATGACTCTTCCTAATCTCATATGCCTGACCAACATCTACCTCCTAGATTAGAAAAGTCTCCTACAACCTCTTGAAAATATAATTCCCCTACCAACATTAGTCACATAACCGACATCGGTCATATCTCCTTACCGATGTTGGTAACCTAATCGATGTCGATGACTATGTATTTCCACCAACTTCTCTAACCTACCTAAACAACCTCCAAAAACACTAATTACTCATATTACCTACATAATGTCACTCTATGCTGCACTCAAACTGAAAGAATGATATGAATATCTCTCTCTTACTCTCTCTTTCATTTTATTATTCCTTACCATTTTGTTTCAAAAAGTGGACTGCCATCTCTAAGAAATTTTGACACTTTCAGGAACAAGCGTGTAGCTTGGCAGCCCACTCATATATTTACTAACAAATATTTTTGGTGGTAGTTCTTTTTTATTCATAAGTAGTCATTCCCATCTAAAAAGGAGTGCTCAACATCATCTACATATGGTGCACAACCAATTCGGGTTTTCTCTACTTTCTAATCCTTACCTTTCATCTCTATTTCTCCTTAAACATTAAATAGATTCAAAATTTAGTGAAACATTTATGGCATGTCCGGTGGGACCCTAGAGTTTTTCTTGGGTTCATTGCTTATTTTAAGCATTCATATAGGTGAATTATAGTGAAAATTTCATTCCTTGCACTTTTTCCTCAAAATGAAATATTCAACATTTTATTTTTTGTTTAAAGGCAATAAACTAAAATTTATTTTTTCTTGCCACTCTTCTCTTTCTTTTTCCTCTAGAAAAAAATTATCATTTTTCTTGCAAGCTAAAAACAATCTCTTCTTTATCTCTTGCTTGCATACACATTATGATAGTGAAATTCATTCTCTTCTCCTATTTCATCATTATTTTCATTCAAATCAAAACACTTTAGATTTGTGTTTAAAACACACTACACTTCATTGTCTACTTGCTACATATTATCTCACATAGGTAATTACAAGAATTATGAATGAATCATAGTACACCAATGTTACACTACTAGATCACACTAAAAAAACAAACATCTAAAATCACTTGAGACAAGGCCCATCAAGATTTCATCACCTAGTGGTCACCTTACCCTACCCAACTCTCCTACTTGAATTTCACCACCAAGGGGAGAACCCACTCTATTCTCTAGCAGAGTATAAACTCTAGACATAAGGTATATTCTGGCTAAGCAACTTGACTTGGCTTCAAGTCTATGAAGTGTGGGGAGTAAGCTCTTATAATAAGCCACATATCTGGTCTAATATAGATTTCTTCTTTAACACCAAAACTAACTTGAAACCAACTCTAGATTGCTTTCTAGTACCTTTGGTAACCAAACTCTCATCTCACTATCTGATTAAGGCATAAGCCAACATGAGACTAAAATTAATCTATAGGAGTTAATAATTAGTGGCTGTATGTTTTTTTCTACTTTTCTATTACCTTCTATATTTTTGAGTTGGTAAGGACATTTTTCTATTGATTTACAAAATCAACACTATTCATAATATTTAGGTTGTATAACCTATTATATTAGGTTTTTTGAGTGTTCATCCTCATTATACAAACCTCTTACATCCTTTGTTTTACCTAAAATTTACCTCTAGGTTTCTAAAACATTGGATTTTTTATCTCGTGAGACTCCACAGTGACTGACATCGACTAAATCCACCAATGTTAGTAGACTTTAACCTATTGACATTAGTCAGGTGATTGATGTTGGTGACTGTGTAATTTAGTTATTTTTAGTTTGCTCAAAAAAATAAGCTAAGATAACCCACCTACCCACACCCAAACCTAGTTTTTCCTCACTCTATCACTAATACAGAGTTCTAAGACTGTTTATACTTTTTCTTGCATGGTATTAACGTGAAGTCAAGCCAAAATTCTTGCTAATTATGCAAGCCAACAACCACTTCCACCTTCCCCTCTTATTACTAATTCGATCATGGAGCATACTTTAGATATAGAGCATACTCCTAGTCCCAATCAAATTTCCATTATGCCTAAAAGAGATCAAAAATTTTCTAGATTTCTTGATCGCAATGTGGTAGCCTTTTAACATTACCTTTCCATGAGCCAAACCTACCATTCTTTGGGTGAACCACTATATGGTATGCCAACTTCTCTGATAGAAAAAAATTTAGTTTCATCTCTCTCCACTATTTTCCCCATGATTACTCAAACCACTGATTCAACAAGTAACCTAACCATAAATAATATCCAAATTTTAGGATCGCCAACCATTCAGTCCCACCTAACCCCTATCATGACTTCCTTGCCTTCACAACCACAAGCAGTTTAATCATGTCTAACCCTATTTCAAAATTTGGTGGTTCCCATCCCATCTATTCTCATAATTATAATTAAATGAGTTACGACTCACCTTTCACCCAGTATAACCATGCCAACAACCCAACCTACAATAACAACATTCAACCAAAGTATTGTGTCTAACCTAACAGGATAAGCCCCTTTCATTTTTGCCCCCCAAACTATGACTCACTACCCCTATGTTGCATCAACACAACCACAACAAGCTATGTCATACACTACCTCTACTTCTTATCAGGTTCCTTATAACTTAGGGGGTATCTCCCAAACCACTCCCCCTCCAGACCTCATTAGGATGGTGATGAACAAGATGTCTAGTCTAGAGACATCTGTGTCAGGTTTAAAGAATGTGTTATATTATGATTAGATATGTAATGAGCCCATCCATCCTTCTATGCCTATTCACCCTTATCCAAGCCAATGGAAACTCCTTAAATTTATTCAATTCTAGAGTAAATAGGACACATAACCACATTTGCAAGCATTTAGACATGCTTGTTATTTAATAGGGCACAATGATGCATTAATAATTCACACCTTCCCTATGTCTCTTTCGAGTTCTACCATAGATTGGTATAGCTCTATAACTTAGAACTCCCTTTTCTCATTTACCCAACTCATATAATTATTCTTAGACCATTTCTCTATCAATATTTCTAAAAAGGTTTCAATTATGGACCTTTATTCTATTAAACAATTTGATGATGAGTCTATCAAAAATTTTGTCGCTCATTGGAGAGGCTTAATTAATAAAATATCCTTATCTTTACCCCAACTTTAGCTTATTGAGCTCTTCTTGAGGGCATGTGCTAAGCACATTTCATTCACACTTAAAGTACAAACTTTTTGCACATTTGATGAAGCCTTTACAATGGTGTGAAAAATTGAGATTTGGGCTATAAATGAAGATAGAGTCAAGTTGCATAGTAAGAACACAAATTACAAATCAAATGACTCTTATTATTCTAAACCTTCTCCTTCTAACCAAAAATCTAAAGGCTTTGCTAATGCGGTGGTCATTAAATTAGCTTCTTCCATAACCACAAACCAACCTGATTCCTCAACCTCATAAAATCTGACCAAACAATTCCAATAATGGTATGAATAAAGATGATACACTCCCATTGGGGAGTCATATACTTCCATTTTGGAAAAAAAATATTATAATAGGGAGCCAACACCCTTCCTCAAATCAAGCCTCTTATATATTTTGATCCCTCCCATCCTATTCCTAATTAGTACAAGGAGGATGAGTCTTATGGATACCATCGAGTCAAAAGCCACAATTCTAATAACTATAAAACATTAAAGAACATTGTTCAAGACATGTTGATAGGGGTGATCTCATATTGGATAACCTTAATAATCTTGATAATCAAAATATGGATGTGTTCAAATAGCCTTTTTTTAACCATTCACCCAATAAAAATATTGTTTAGACTACGACTGATAACTCATGTGATCATAATATCCATACGGTCAATATGGTCTTTCCTTTACCTCTAGTCTAACCTATCCCACAACAAGAGGCCCCCATTTTACCTACTCCTCCCCCATAATTAGTGGAATTTGTTTTTCCTATCCTTCCTCCTTGAGTAGAAGATCCTACTTCACCCATTCCACTCCCACATGAGGAAGATCCTCCTTTACCTCTCCTTCTTCCATAAGAGGACCCTATATTGCTAGTTCTTTTTGCACCCATTTTACCTATCCTCTTACCACTTGAGGGCCATGCCTTACCCATTACTCAACTACATGTTGAGGGGAACATCATTCCTATGCTATACCCTCTAGAGGAACCTTCTTTACTTGCCTCTCCTCCACCAAAGGAAGGTAGTACCCCATCCACTCCTCCTTCACACCTAGAAGATCCAGTGTTAACTACCCCTACATTAGAAGAGAGACTTATTATGCCTACTCTAATTTAACCAATTTTACCACTTCTTTTACCTATGGAAGATCATACTTTACTTGTTCCTCACCCACATGTTGAGGGAGTAATTATACTTATGATGTACCCCCTTAAGGAGCCTTATTCACCTACCTCTCCCCCACTTGTGGAAGACCATGTCTCTTCTCTCATCTCTGTTGAAGAAGACCCTATTACAGCTCTTTCTTATCTTTGGCTAGAGGTAGAAGATGCTAACAATTTATCTCTTTCTCAATCACCTAAGCCTTCTAAAGAAGCAACCATAAGGCCTATGTCAACTTCATCTAAACCCTTTTCATGGTTAGTGGAAAATATAGAATTTCTTAACTCTATGGAGCTATATCATGCAACATTTTGGGACCGACTTAACAAATCCTTGTCCTACACAATAATGTTATCCTCTATCACCAATCCTCTCACTACCCTTTATCCTAAGGTCTTTGACAAAGTTAGAGCTTTTTCACTAAAATAACTAGAAGCTCATCCTTCTATGTCAGAGACTTCACCCTCATAGGTGTCTACCACATTAAATCAAATTAGGTCTTTAGGAATTCACCCAATCTCTAATCTAATTCATCCATAGGTGAAATTAAATATGAATCTCTAACCATAAGTTGGAGTTCCATGGCCTGAACTAAAGAAGAATCTTAAGATTCCTAGATATCACTAATCCTTCCCTCTTCCACCCTCAACTTTGCCTTCAATTTTGGGACCACATCTCTTTACTTTAATTGGGGTATCACTGACCCAAATGAAACAAAAGGCAAATTTACCTCCACTACTACCTCTACCACCTAGTAGGCTTTTCACATCTGAAACCACAATACCTACCACCAAGAAAGTGTCAACAAAACACATGGATCTACCACCACCTAAAAAGGTGCCATGTAAAATCACCCCTGTGACTTCTAAACCAAAGAATGTGGTCACTCCTATTACAATAATAAGTGCTAGCCCACTCATAGGCTCTCAGATCTTTTTCCTACATCAGTTGTTAGAATCATCCATAATAACTCTTCCTTCCATTAATCCCTATAACCCTCTTAAACTGAAGCCATCTTAGTTCAATGATACACAAGTGTGTCTATATCATCATTCACCTAGACATCATACTGAGAGTTGTAAAAATCTCACTATAGTTATTCAACAACACTTTGATATCAACACCCTTTTTGTTGATACTCCCATTAACCTTCATGCTATTCCACCCATGGTATCCACAATGCCTCATGCTGTTTCACCTGAATTCAAACCTAAAGATGTTGTCATACCCCCTTTAGCATCTCCTTCACCTATTTTTTAGATCAACATGGTTAATGTGGCCATGCAGTCATAAAATAAAAAAGGATAAAGGTAAGGAAAAGGTCACTACCCCTTGGGCTCATCTATTCTCCAAAGACACTCCTCTGAATCTCAATATTTCCATCTTGGGTATCCCAAAACCAACATCTACTAAAGTTATTCAAAACTCAATGGTGAAACAACTTCACCAAACCCCTATGAAAATGTTCTTATATGAGTTAATCCAAAACTCACCCCAACACTGTCAAGCTTTGATTCGTGCCTTGCAAGTGGTTGATGTATAACCTAATGATTCCCAACCTTTGGTATATTTGGTCAGCTCTCTTAACACCATCTCCTTGATTTCCTTTAGTGATTTAGAAATTCCACTTCAACACCTTAAAGATCAAGATTATACCCTTTTTATCACTGCATATATTGATCAAAATCATGTCAAAAGAGTCATGATCAATGAAGGAGCTAGTATTAATATTATCTCCACCCATGCCTACAAATAGCTAGCCCTTCCCAATAATTACATGTCTCAAACTGATGTGGTATTCCAATCCTTTAACAATACCACAGCTACTACAGTGGACAATAGTGTCTTACATATTTGTGTGGGTCCCCACACAATTCTTTATCTCTTCTACATTTTAGAAGGAGAGTTTCAATACAACATACTATTTGGATGACCTTGGATACATGCTATGGCATGTGTGCCCTCAACTTTGCAATGCTATGTCAAGTTTGAGTATAATGGGCAAGTTCATGTTATTCCTATTGACCCATCTCCTTTAAAAACATGAAACATGATTTATAGCCCCAATGATGTTTTCATTACATTAAAGACATCATCTCCTCTACATTATACTTTTGAATCTTTCACAAGCTCCACTACCTTGGTTATACAGATACCGACAACATAAATTTTTGATAAAGACCCCATGGAGGAAACTTTCAGGCATCTATCACTTAGAGAATATTATTTGTTGACACTCAACATGTTCCATACTCCATAAGAGTATGAAAAAATTCATATGTACCCCAATTATGATCCCTGTATTGGGATGGTCATCCTATATGGTCCCCTAACCTTCAAATTAATTTCACATATGGGGGAATTGATCAAGCTCCCACTGCCAGTAATCCATCCTCTTCACCACAACCATTTACTTGTGACTTCTCTTTCTTAGGTAAGCCTAACTTTGCTCACACCTATCTTTATAGGTGTGCCTAGAAAGGGTTTAGTTTGGGTCATTACGAGTAGGGTGTTCATACATCCATTGAATATCCCACCAATAAAACCATTGAAAATGCCAAAAAGAGGCATGGTGTGGGTTTTGATAAACCAGCTAAACTCACCAAAGCTTCTCATATACCAATTATTGAAGAGCAAGTCTCTCCCTCTCCATCCTCTCCTCCACCATCACCTATCAAATTAGAGGTATCTATACCTCTTAATTTTTTTTCAATAAATGCCATCCATTTAGGCCCCCTTACCTATCACTTGGGTAAGGAAATAAGGTCCTTTCCTCTCATTCATCTTGAAATTATTGATGAAGACTCTCCCACTATCAAAACTATCCAATGTCAAGATGATGATGTTATTCTCACATACATGGGTGCAGATGATTCCTATATCCAAAAATCAATCCCATTTAAAACACAAGCTATGTTAAATGAATCAACCATTGACATCAATTTTCCCTCTCATGATAACCCCTATGTCCTAAATATTTTCCACTCTTTAGATTCCTCTGAGAAAGCACATTATGAAACTTTTCTTAATGACCATAGCAAAGCCTTCGCTTGGTCTTATAATGACATGCCTGGTATTAACCCCTCTATCATCATCCATAACATTGTCACCAACTGAGATGCTAAACCTGTTAAGAAAAAGCTTCACAAAATACATCCTTGTATTGCTTTCCTTATCAAAAAATATCTCTAATGCCTCCTTTCTATTAACTTTATTCAACCCATTGACTACCCATAATGGGTTTCTAATATTTTTCCTATCATAAAAGTAATATGGGGAATCTACATCTATACCAACTATCATGACCTAAACCTCACTTGTCCAAAGGTTGACTTCCGTTTGCCAAGTATCGACCAACTTGTTGATCTAACAACTAGCCATGAGATGATATCACTTATGGATGGGTTCTCAAGTTACAATCAAATCCTAGTTGCTCTCGAGGATCAACACAAGAAAACTTTCATTACCCCATGGGAGAATTTTTATTATTGGTTCATTCCCTTTGGTCTGAAGAACACTAGTGCCACTTACTAATGCACCATGACTTACATCTTCCATGATCTCCTACACAAAATTATGGAAGACTACATAAATGACTTACTCAGAAAGTCTAAATGTCACCAAGATCACTTGATGATTTTTAAAATCATATTCACTCATCTCCTCCAATATAATGTTTAACTAAACCCAAAGAAATGAGTCTTTGGTGTCTTTTTTGATAAGCTCTTAAGCTTTATCATTTCTCTCCATGGTATTGAAATTGACCCTACTAAGGTCCAAGCAATACTAGACATGCCTCCACCTACTAATATCAAACAAATCCATAACTTGCAACGCAAGCTTCAGTGAATCCTTCACTTCATCTCCTAGTTGTTGAATTATTTCCAACCCTTTCACCATCTCCTCAAAAAATATGTCTCCTTCCATTGGACTATAGATTGCTAGGAAGCCTTTGATGTACTCAAATGGTATCTCATTTCCCCACTAGTTCTTATTCCACCTAAGGAAAACCAACCTTTCTACTTTTACAACTCTGTAATAAACCATTCAATGGGTGCTATGATTGCACATTGAGATGATCACCATTGAGACCATGTAGTTTACTACATTATCTGCACACTTATTGATTATGAAACTTGATATAGCCATATTGAAAAGCTTTATCTCACATTAGTCTTTATAGCTTCCAAGCTCTGTCATTACCTCTTAAATCAAAAAACCTACATCATCACCCATATTTATCTCCTCAAATACATGCATTTCAAGCCATATCACAACAAACATGTAGCTTGATGGCTCATGCTCCTTGCTAAATTTGACTTATAATGTATTCAATAAAAGTCTATCAAGGGGCAAACAATTGATAACTAGTTAGTTGTCACCCCTTTACTTAACAACCAACCTTCAAACCATAAATTCCCCAATAAATCTATCACATCTCTCTCCATTGATGACATCTCCTACCAAATGACGATGTTCTTTGATGGGTCTAAATGTCAATACGATGAGGGTGTAGGGGTCATCTTCATCCCTCTTACTGGTGAGCCTATGCCTTTGTATTTAAACTATATTTTGATTGTACTAAAAATATGGTTGAATATGAAGCTTTGATCTTAGGGCTTTAAATGGCTATTTTCTTAGGTGTTAAATCAATAACCATTTTTGATGACTCCCAGTTAGTGGTTAATTAGGTTAATGGTTTTTACCTATGTCAAAACAAAATTTTGTGATGATATAAACATCATGTAGATATGCTATTAGAATCATTTGACATCTACAAATAAGTTTTCTGACATAATGGCTTCTCTTACTTCACACATACCATCTTCACCCTCTTCCTCGAAAATATGTCACTGTACATCACATAACATTGCCCTCCTATGTATCAACTAACATACTTTTTATAGGCAATGTAACACATAACCCACATGACTTATGGTACAAACAACTCGTAGATCACCTCTCCTTTTCTATTACCCCTTTTGACCTCTCCAATAATGGGAGACATGATTTCATGAATCATGCCACTCGTTACACTAGGCTAATGGGATTTCTCTATAAGTGAGGTTTTGATGGTCTCCTCTTTAGATGCCTCACTAGTATTGAGATCCCATTTTCCATTAAGTCCTATTTGAAATATTGTCATTGATGTCAAAGGTCTAGCAATGTTGGTGATAAAGGCCTCATTGGATTTAATAGTGTTTTTAATATTCATATCTTGGCTAATGTGTATTAATATTTATTTAATATTAATGAATATATTTTTAGTTGCATATAAGTCAAAAAAGGGCCCATGGAAAAGTCAAAGAGTCATGAGATAAAAGATGAAAGAGGAATGGGACACATTTTTTCATGAAGAGTAATCTTGAGGAATTCTAAGAGTCACCATGTGAAGACAAAAGAGGGTATGACACATTTTTTTAAGAAGGGATACTTTGAGGAATATGAAAAATCACCAAGATAAAAACAAAAGAGGAAAGGATGATTTTGCTTATGAAGGGTCACCATATGAATTTTTAAATGCAAGGATACGAAGGGTCATGCAAGTTTGGCACCATTTTCCATAATTATTGAAGGGTCACAAAGGGTGAATACCAAAGATCATTTAGAAAGCTATAAATAAAAGATTAAGAAGCCATTTGTAATATTCAAGAGAGTGCATGGTTTGTATTTATTTTCTAAGAGAGAAAAGTGGGAGATATTGTAGAGTTCTATCATTTTTTGAGTAAACAACATTAAGAGATTATTGTGTTTTATACACAAGAGGGGTTGGTACTCCTATGGGCTGGTGCTTATAAATAGTTGCTATGTTGGTACTCAGCAAAGAGGTTGGTGCTCCTACAAGTTGGTGCTTTCAAATTTTATAATTTGAGTTAGTGCTCATTCATATACTTGAGATTGTTCTCTGTGGTTTTTCTCACTTTGATTTTCCATGTAAAAATCTGGTGTTTCTCTATCTTTCTCTCTCTTGTGTGGTGCATATTATTATTTTAATTTTATTGCATATCTTGAATGTGTGGTTAAGTGGTTAAAGAAAAAAAAATTGATTAAGAAATAAGATATATAATATACTGATTCACCTCCCCTCTCAATATATTTTGTGCTTAACAATTGGTATCAGAGTAGGTTCATTTGAAAAAGTTTTACAGCTTGAAGGTAGATCAGAAAAACATGATGACTAGATAACATGAAGGTTTTTATAAAAATAAAGCACCTTTGTTTGATGGGACAAATTATATTTTTTAGAGCATAAGGATGAAGACTTATTTGATGGCCCTTGAATTCAACATATGGAAAGTAGTGGTAGAGGAATATGAAGAGCCACAAACACTTGTAACTACTCTGGCAGAAAAGAAGGCAAGTGAAAATAATGCTAAAGATTTAAATGGTATTCTATGTGGTTTATGAGAATCAAAATTTGTTAAAGTTATGCAATGTAAATATGCTCATAAAACTTGGGTAAAACTTGATAATATTTACAAAGGTGATAGAAAGGTTTATCAAGCCAAGTTTCAGCCTTTCAAAAGATAGTTTGAGAGTTTGAAGATGGAAGAGAAAGAAAATATAACAAGTTATCTTTTACGGGTTGATCAAATAGTTAATTAGATTCAAGGTCTTGGAGAAAAGTTAGAAGAATCAATTATGGTTCAAAAAGTTTTGAGATCTCTACCATTGAGATATGATGTAAAAGTTTTGGTAATTGAAGAGATGAAGAATTTAGCCAAGCTAAAGATGGATGAGATATATGGTATTCTTATGGCATATGAGATGCAGACCGAATAAGAGAAACCCTAAAAGAGAGAATCTACTTTCAAGATATAAAATAAAGAGAATCCTAAGATTTAAGAATCAAGTGATAGTTCTAGTGATGATGAAGATGACAATGGAGCTATATTTATTCACAAGTTGAAAAAAGGCATAGGTAACTATCAAGAAAAAATACCTTTCAAATGTTTTAGTTCTGAAAAGATTGGACATCTTGTAGATAAGTAACCAAATAAGGGTAATGGTGACAATGAAGAATAAAATTCTACATACAAGAAGAATTTCAAAGGAAAATTGAAGAAAGGATTCAAGAAGAAGAGTTTGTATTCTAAATATCCTAGCTTAGCCGAAGATAGTGGAATCAGTAATTCAGAAGAAGAAGAGATTCTATTCATGACCATACATAAAGATATCTCTACAAACAAAAGTATAGATGATCAAGAAGAAGAACAAGATGAAGCCTAAATGAATTTGAAAGGAGAACTCATTTGTGCCTTAGAAGAGTTAAAAGCTCTTGAAAAGAAGAATCGAAGATTAAAGCTCTAAATTGAGAAAAATAAAAAGGAGTCAATAGGAATAATTGAAGATCTACAAGCACACTTTGAAGAAGTCAAGAAAAATGAATAATATCTAATAGCATAGTTAAAAATATTAAGTAAATAATGTGAAATTTATGTTATTAAAATTATTTCTTTAAAATCAAATCTTGAGAAAACAAATAAAACAATCAATGATAAAGCAAATAATGATTTAAAATTTGAGAATAACACTAATATATTGAATAAGATATTAGAAAATCAAAGATTAATGTTAGATAAGATAGGTATTGGATTTGAAAAAGAGAAAGGGGAGGCCAATACTTTCATAGACAAAGAAAAAAGAAAGAGCTATGTTGAAGCTCTTAGAAAAGAAGAAATAAAAAGGGAAGAAGTTAAGAATATAGAGGACATCTCAAATAAATAAGGATGGAGGGAACAAAGCTACAAAATGCATTCAGGTCAGAGATACATAAATATATCTTATTTTTATGGTTACTATTTTTATTTTAATGTATATGGTCATAAGAAAATAGAATGTCAAAAAAGGGCTAACAATTTCAAAAATAAGAAGAAAAGTCATGTAGAGTCAAGCAGAAGCCATAACTCTTTTGCTCTTCTATCATGATTTAATGAAGAGGCCATAATATGTTACAAGTACAAAAACTTTAGACACATAGCCTAGTATTATATAAGTGTGTTTGAGTCAGTCAAAAAAGACCAGAGTTTCAAAGCTCCATTCATTAAGAAAAAAGTTTAGATAGGTTCATGGTAGAGAAAACAATCTAAATAATCCATGTTGGTACAGATAGATTTGCATGTAAGAAATGAAAAAAATCCATGGTTCATTGATAGTGGATGTTTGAGGCACATGATAAGAGACAAAAATAAGTTCATAACCTTAAAGAAGATTAATGGTGGCACATTGAAATTTGGAGATAATACTACTACCAAAATTGCTAGAAAAAGTATACTAAGTTTGGATAATGGTAAAACTAAAACTAAAAATGTTTTGTATGTATAAGGTCTTAAGCATAATATTTTGAGTTTAAGTCAAATGTGTGATCAGGGGCACACACTACATTTTTATGTAGAAGGTTATGAAACTAGGAGAAAAGATTTAGATGTGTTGATTGTGTAGATGCTCAGAGAATAAGCAATAATTTGTATATGTTATCAGACATCAAAGGTCAAAGATGTTGCTTGATTCAAATTAAATAAAGTTGGCTATGACATAAGAGAATGGGTCATGTAAATTTTGACAATCTTGTCAACATCAACAAAGAACAAGTAGTCAAAAATCTTCCAAGGATTATAAAGCTATTCGACATGCTTTGTGAACTTTATCAGCATGAGAAGTAGGCCAGAAGGTGGTTCAAAACAAAAGAGTACTCGACCACTCAAATGTTAGAGATTGTTCATACTTAGTATCTATGTAGACCTATGAGAACTTATAGTACTAAAGGTGAGAAATATTTTATGTTTTTTATTGATGATTTTTCATGTATGACTTGGGTAATGTTTTTAAAGAAAAAAATAGAAGCTTTTAGACATTTCAAAGCATTCAAAGCATTAATTGAGAATGAAACTAGTTTGAAGATTAAATGTCTAAGATCAAATCAAGAAAGAGAATTCATGCCAGATCAATTTATTGAGTTTTATGAAGACCATGGAATAAAGAGACATTATTTAGCAACTAGAACTCCATAACAAAATGGAGTAGTTGAGCGGAGAAATAGAATAGTTCAGGAGATGATGAGGACAATGCTAAATGAATCTAAGACACCAGATACATATTGGAGAGAAAAGAATGATACAACAGTGCAAATTCAGAATAGAGCATTATTGAGAGTCAATAGTGACAAGACTCCTTATGAGCTATGGAAAGACAAACCATCAATAGTTGATTATTTTAGAGTTTTCGGCAGTAGATATTTCATAAAGAGAGTTGAAAAAAAACTTATGAAGTTTGAATTCAGAGTAGATGAAGGTATATTTCTTGGTTATTCTTACAAAAGTAAACCTTATAAATGTTATAATAAAAAAACCAAGAATTTTTTTGAAAGTGTAAGTGTCAGGATAGAAGAAGATGGAACATAAAGAATCAATGATCTAGTAGACATTCCTGAAAACATTGAAGAAGAAGATTTTGAAGAATCAGATGAAGATGAGAAGAAGGATAAAGGGACACCAAAACTCCATTTAAATATTTTCAAAAAAATCATAATGAAAGTGACATCATCAGGGATATAAATGAAAGAATTCACACCAGAAAAATGATGGTAAGTGAATCTGAGCAAGTTAATTTCTCTTTGTTATCTAAAATTTAGCCTAAAACTTTTTAAAAAGCTAGACATGATAACCATTAGGTTAAGGCTATGGATTAAGAATTAAATTAGATAGAAAAGAATGATACTTGGGAATTAGCGCCTAGATCAAAAGATCATAATGTGATAGGAACAAAATGGGTTTATAGAAATAAGTTGAATGAAAATGGAGAAATGACTAGGAATAAAGCAAGATTAGTATGTAAATGATATGCTCTAATTGAGGGAATTTATTTTGAAGAAATTTTTGCACCAGTGGCAAGGTTAGAGGTTATTAGAATGCTTCTTGCATATGCAGTGTTTAAAAATTTCAAAATTATTTCAGATGGATGTCAAATATACCTTTCTAAATAGGAATATAGAAGAAGAGGTCTACATTGAGCCTCCTGAGGGATTTATACTCTCAAATATTAGTAGCCATGTATGCAGATTGAAGAAAGCATTTTATAGATTGAAACAAGCTCCTAGAGATTGGTGTGTAAGACTTGATAAGTACCTACATGATCAAGGTTTCAAGAGAGGATTTATTGACAATAATTTTCACATCAAAATAGAAAGTGAGAATCAATTAATTTTTGTGGTATATGTTGATGATATCATTTTTGGAGAAAACATTGAAAAGATGACAAAAGAATTTTTTGATAATTTGCAAAAAGAATTTGAGATGTCTATACTTGGAGAATTGTCATTTTTCTTAGGGTTGAGAATATTTCAGTTAGATAAAGGAATTTTTATATCTCAAAGTAAATATGCCAAAGAAATGTTGAAGAAATTTAGTTTTGAGGATTGTGCACTAGCTGGCACACTAATGTGTATAGGAAATAAGGTGAACAAGGATGAAGATTCACTTTTTGTAGATCAATATTTGTATAGATCTATGATTGATAGTTTTTTATATTTGACAGCATCGAGGCCAGACATCATGCATGCAGTAGGTATGGTTTTAATATATCAATTAGCTCCAAAAGATAGTCATGTTCAATTGGTGAAGATAATATTTAGATATATCAAGGGGACATTAGATTATAGATTGTGGTTTCCCATAGATAAATATTTTACTTTGGTTGCTTATATAGATTCAGATTGTGTAGGGTGTTTGGATGATAGAAAGAGTACAAGTGGAGGAGCTTTCTTCCTTAGTGATAGCTTAGTATCATGACTAAACAAGAAGTAAAATTTAGTATCACTTTCTATAGATGAAGCATAATATATTGCAATAGTATTATGTTTTACTCAAGTGCTTTTGATGAAACAAAATTTGGAAGATATCAAGGTAAAATATGATGAACCTATTTCTATTTTTTGTGAAAACACAAGTGCTATTAATATTTTAAAGAATCTAGTGATGCATTCAAGAACAAAACATATTCCCATTAGATATCACTTATTGAGAGAGTAGGTTGCAGATCAATAGGTTAATATGGAGTACATCAGTATTATAGAGTAGTTTGCAGATATTTTCATAAAGGCACTACCAAAAAACACATTTGAGTATCTATGGAATAAGTTGGAAGTAATTTATTTTATTTCCTACCATTGAGGTTCAACATCAGTTGAGGGGGAGCTAAGTGTTAGCTCTAAATAGGCCCTTTGTCATTGATGTCAAAGGGAGAGAAGAATAGGTATATGTACATGTATAAGTGAAAAAATAGATACAAATTACTAAAGTAAGGGGGAGTTACTGTATGTTTTTTAGATGGTAGTATGTGCAGGTTTTAGGATGTGGTAGTTTCAGTTTGAGGTTGCCATCAATGACAAAGGGGGAGATTGTTGGAAATATTGTCATTGATGTCAAAGGTCTAGCATTATTGGTGATAAAATCCCCATTGCATTTAATGGTATTTTTAATATTCATATCATGGCTAAAGTGTGTTGATATTTATTTAATATTAATGAATATATTTTTGGTTGCATATAAGTCAAAAGAGGGTCCATGGAGAAGTAAAAGAGTCACAGGGTAAAATACGAAAGAAGAATGGGACACATTTTCTCATGAAGAGTCATCTTGAGGAATTATAAGAGTCACCATGTGTAGATAAAAGAGGGTATGACAGATTTTTTTATGAATGGACACTTTAAGGAATACAAAAAGTCACCAAGATAAAGATAAAAGAGGAAAGAACACTTTTGCTTATGAAGGGTCACCATATGACTTTTCAAATTCAAGGATATGAAGGGTCATGCAAGTTTGGCACCATTTTTCATAAAGATTAAAGGGTCAAAAAGGGTGAATGCCAAAGATCATTTGGAAAGCTATAAATAAAGGCTTGAGAATCCATTTGTAATATGCAAGAGAGTGCATGGTTTTTATTTATTTTTTAAGAGAGAAAAGTAGGAGATATTGTAGAGTTCTATAATTTGTTGAGTAAGCAACATTGAGAGATATTTATGTTTTATACACAAGAGAAGTTGGTGCTCCTATGGGTTGGTGCTCATGGTGCTTGGTAAAGGGGTTGGTGCTCCTGCAAGTTGGTACTTGTGAACTTTGTAATTTTAGTTGGTTCTCATTCATATACTTAAAATTATTCTCCATGGTGTTTCCCACTTTGGGTTTACACGTAAAAATTTGGTCTCTCTCTCTCTCTCTCTCTCTCTCTCCTCTCTCTTGTGTGGTGCATATTATTGTTTTAGTTTTATTGCATATCTTGAATGTGTGGTTAAGTGGTTAAAGAAAAGTAATTTAATTAAGAAATAAGATATATAATATACTGATTCACCCCCCCTCTTAGTATATTTCATGCTTAAAAAGTCCATGATGGGATTTGTGGTGGAGATTTCAATGGTAACACAGTTACCAAACGTATCCTTTGACTTGGATATTATTGGCCAACACTCCATCAAGACTGTAGTTATTACATTTAGAATTGCATAAAATGTCAAAAACACACTAACCTCCTTCACATTCTAAGCCATGCCTTACAAGTCACCAAAGACTTCTGACCCTTCTCCCAATGGGGTTTGGATCTAATTAGTGAAATTAACCCTCATTCATCTCTCCATCACCATTCCATCATTACTACTACTAAATACTTCACCAAGTGAGTTGAGGCCATTCCTCTCATATCCACTAAGGTTGACAATATTATTGACTTTATCAACCATCACATCATCTATCATTTTGGTGTCCCCCATAAAATTATAATAGATAATGGTAAATATTTCAAAAATAAGACTGTCTAAAAGCTTTGTGATGCTTTTGGAATCAAATTAAGATTTTCATTGCTGTATTATTCACAAGAAAATGGGTAGGCTAAATCTTCTAATAAAACTTTAACCAAAATTTTTATGAAGGTAGTCAATAATACTGGCAAGGATTGGCATATGCATATTCCCTCTACTTTAGGGGCTTATTGCACTAACATTCTAACCCCTACAGGTGCTATGGATTTTTCCCTAGGATGAAAGCTATTTTACCTCTTGAGGTCCATATTCCTTCTCTTCACATCTCTCTACAAAACATACTTAATAATGATGACTTTTGTCAAGAATGTTTGGATCAACTTTAGTTTCTTGATGAACATCATCTCATAAGCCTCAACCACCTCCAAATCTATCAAGAGCATATCAAACATGCTTACAACAAAAACCTCAAGGAGCTAGATTTTAATATCAAATATCTTGTCTTAAAGCAAAATCAACATGTGATGAACATGGAGAAAAGCAAATAGGGTAAGTTTGCTCCTAATTTGCTTGGATGCTACATCATAACTCACAAGTATGGCTCAAGAACTTATCACTTGTCTTCTCTCAAAAGAAGGCCAAAACTTGAGCCTTTAAATGATTTTCACCTATGACCATTCTTTTTTTAAGAAAGTGATGCTTCACCTCATGTTTAACTCGAGCTCACCCCTTGAGCAACCCTATTACATTCATCTCCCTTCCTCTTAACTCTTATTACTACACACTTAGTTAACCTATGAAGTTCTATGGTTTTTCACTTAAAGTGGAAAAACTCTAAGCCTCTATAGTACTATCCATGACTAAAGTTAAAATAAAAAAAAACCAAATAGGATACATAGACAATTTATAATCTCTCAAGTCATGATTCTCAATGTAGACTGCTTCCTTAAAGGACAACTATGTAACTTCTCCTTGATATTATAAATAGACTGCTCCCTTGAAAGATAGCTATTCAAAATGAAAAAAACAAAAGCTTAGATCACCCCCTTAAAGGATGGATAAGCAAATATCTGTTATCAAGGAAAATAATGACTTAGAAGCTTCACATATTGATCAGCTTTATATGACCTCAACACAAACAAAATCTCATTATAGGCTTCTTGTATTGATCAACTTACATAAGTCAAAAAAAAAAATTAAGTCATGGACTTGCCCATAGTAGCTTTTGGGTCACCTATAGAAGGGGCATACCATCTCCAATAAGAAGGTTACGCTACCCAAACACTCTCATTCCATTTAACTTTTTCCTCTCATACTCTTTCAAGTGACTTGAACTCATTGGACATAAGGTGAGTACACAGCTTATCTAATAAACAAATGGTCAAATGATGTAAAGTATGAAAGAGGCTCATACTCCTAAGCCTATTTATGTTGTGATTATGGTCTTTGCCAATATACGAGCATCATTCCTCTTTCTTTCCCATCCCAATCACATGTTGATTTCTCTTCTGAGATCACATCTCACAACAAGATTCAATCACCTTCTCACCTTTTTGTCAATATTTATTGATTCTTAGAGTTATGTCTTTAATAAATATTATCACTCACATATCCATCTCAATCAAAGATAATCACATAACTACCCAAAACTATACTAAAACTAACAAACCATTGCCCATTAATCTGTCTCATATAATCCCATGTGAAATGCACCCAACATGCAACCATAGTTTCTCTAAACAACAATAAATAGAAAAAATATCAAGCCTATGCCATTTATTTTAAGCATACACCATCACAAATATGGAAAAATTTTGAAATAAAAAAAATACCCAACTCATTCATTTTAAGCATACACTATCACAAGTATGGAAAAATGTTAAGATGAAGCTAACCAATCAACTATGCATATACTATCACACATGGGAAATGCTAGTCTAACTCAACTAACATGCTCAACATTAACATAAAATTAACATAACATAAACAACCACATCATTATAATAACCTCAACATCATCACCATCACATAAACACATCTCAAAATAACAAAATCTCAAAAAAATACATCAATATATATGTTGAATATGAATGTACATCAATGGATCATATCAGTATCATCTCTCTCTCTAAAATTACATCTCTCATCTTTGACTTGCAGGCTACTGTGTATACAACATATCTACCAAACATCAAAAATATCATCTATCACTTAGAATACTCAAGACTATAGTCATGGTCATGAAGAAGTAGTATCATCACCACTCTCTACCTATCTGCATCTATATGAGATAGAAGCCATGGTACGTGTCATTGATCTTTCCTACTCTCTAGACTCAAAATACCTCTAAATCCATGGGAACTCCCTAATGGCTCTCTCATAGTATGAAATCTCATCTAAAGTAGTGTTATACCTCACTAGAGATACAGTCTCTCGTGGACCCATCAAACCTAATGTAGGACCCTGTACTAGTCCCTATGTTAGAGGAGGAGTAGTAGCTTTTCCTACTACTCTCAAACTATCTCTCTCTACTATCACTATAGTAACCTAGCCCTGTAATGACTTGACTTATCCCTACAATGTCATAGCCTACTCTTGTAAGACCAACACCTGTGCTTGTACTACAACTTAGACCTATACCAATGCATCTCAAGGTTATATGGTTGCATCTCTCTCTCTCTCTCTCTCATCACTCCCTATAAATTTGGTGGTGGCTCCATGACTTGAACCACAAGATTCAAACCTATCCACCATGTAAAATAAGCCACTGTGTATCTAGGATCTACCACACCCAGGCCTACTAGAAGCTCCTCAAAATTTGGCCCATCTATCTCTTGGGGTAAAGGTATGGGTGCCTCTATATCATCCCTCATATATAGAGGAAAGGTAGGATGCATGTCCTATAACAAGCCAAATTGTCTCTTAACCTATGCCATGGGTATCATCTCTAACTCTCCAGCTCATCTCCTTTTAACCCATAACATGCTCTATAAATTGACAAGCTGCTCTACCTATCCTCTGAATGTAGGGTATGTAAAATAGAGCCTTCAAACAATATCTATGGGAATTAATCCATCTATCATACACCTATAGTAATCAATGTCTCGCACTATGATATCTACTCATGTCTAGGCCATAACCTCTCTCCACTATCTAAACTCAACCCTAAAACTGGCTACAATCATGGTGGGTAGCCCCAATGGCTGTGTCACCATGATGTGATCATATGCTCAATAATAAAGTAAATGCTTGACACATAAATTGTACCATCATCATAGACTCAAATCCCACAACTCTCTATATAGCTATGCCAAAAAATTTGGTCCTCATGCATACACTATCCACTACTCAACCATCTATGCCAATACACCTATCAATGCAATAAAAAATTTCCCTCCATCTACATTTGGTAGTGCATATACTATAATCCCTATCATCATCAAGATACTCAACTGATGTTCCTCCTCATCGGTAGTTTACAATGGCTCATATGCAAATCTCACTGAATGATAGGTCACCTTATTGACATGCTCCCCAAACAATATCTATTAGGTTGTGGAGCTAAAAGCTTCAACTTATTGCAAACATGGAGGAGGTTGCTGAGTTCTAGGGATACCAGTGTCGGCAGTGTGACTGACGTCAGTTAGATTCAGTGCAGAAGGCAACCAACATTGGTAGGAAATCGACCAACGTCAGTCACCTCCAGTTAGACAGGGACCAATGTCGGTCACCTGTGTATTTTAGAACTGTTCGTTGTACGAACAGTTAGTTTGTTGATCTGATTGTTTGTATGTAAAAGCTACTTTGAGTCTTGAGCTACGTGTCTATTATTAGAAAATTAAGGGTCTAAGTTATTATTTAAGTCTGGGATCTATTTATAGACCCATTGGCATGTATTGTAATTATGAGTTAGAAAAGAAGGCAAGGAAGATCCTTCCATTGTAAGATCATTAAGTTGCAGGTTGTTGCAAGCTCATAGGGGATCTACATGTGTAAGTATTGTCTATTGAATTGTAGGGTGCAAGTTTATGAGAAGATCTACTTGAAGTACTTTAGAGTGATTGGTGTACTGGTAGGGTTATTACTGACTGGTTGGAGAGGTGAACACCAATTCTATGTGTGAGTTGTGTGTTGGGACCATTTTTGGTAGGAGAGTGAACTTTTGAATAAGAATTACTATACACTTGAGGTGTAGAAAGCCTCTGTAAGGTGGAAGAGCGTGGCGTCTCTTTATTGTATTCTTTTCTGAATGAGTATTAATATAATATAGTGTATTGTCTCTCATATTCTGTGCTATTTGTGAATTCTAGTTACTTGTACTTCTAGATATTTCTGCATATTTAATTGCTTGTATGTTGTAATCATATTATGCTCTTTCTGAGGAGCAAGATCCTAACAAGTGGGATCAGAATAGGTGTGTTTGTTCTTAGATTCCCCATCAACTGGTATCAGAGCTTTTGGTTGGGATACTAACAGGTTGTATCAGATCTGGTTAGTGTGTTTTTGATTACAAGTTACTCACAGGGGTTTCTATTTGAGTGGGAGTAGAGCAATGGTAGAAGACAATAAGATAAGAATGGAGAAGTTTAATGGCAAGAACTATCAAATATGGAGGATGTATATTGAATATTATCTGTATCAAAAAGATTTGTACTTACCGTTGGGTGGGGTTGATTGCAAGCCCCGGGATATCAAGGATGAAGAATGGGAGGTTCTTGATCGGAAGGCTCTGGGATCTATAAGGTTGAGTCTTGCATCGTCTGTAATTTCCAACTTATCTCATGCTAAGACAATGGTAGAGTTGATAAAATCTTTGGAAAATTTATATGAAAAACCCTTAGCTTCAAATAAGGTATTTCTTATGAAGCAATTATTTAATTTGCAAATGTTGGAAGGTGGATCTGTTCATAGTCATCTTAGTGATTTCCATGGTTTGGTAAACCAGTTAAATTAAGTCAATATTGTTTTTGATGTTGAAATTAAGGCTCTCTTAATCTTATGCTCATTACCTAAAAGTTGGGAGAATTTGGTAATGGCAGTTAGTAATACTGCATCTGCTTCAAAAATCTTAAAAGTGGATGATGTTGTGAGTGTAATCTTGAATGAAGATATACATAGGAAAAGCACAGGTGAATCATCAAGAAATGCTTTAAGTGTGGAAGGTAGAGGAAGGCAAAGAGAGAAGATAGAGTATGGGAGATCAAGGTCCCAGATAGGTAGGAGATCCAAGTCCAGGTATGGCAGAATAACCTGCTGGAAATGTGGAAAGCAAGGGTACTTAAAGAGAGATTGCTAGTCAGTTAAAGATCATAATGAAGGACATGAAGAAGAAGTAGATGTTGCAAATTATGTTGCACAAGATGTTCTGGTATGTTCCTTGGATAAAGTAGAATCTTGGGTTTTAGATTCTAGTGCCTCTTTTCATGCATCCCCAAATAGGGAATTTTTTCATGAGTATGTCCAGGGAGACTTTGGAGAAATTTGTTTAGGGGATGGTAAGTCTTTTCAGATGGTTGGCAAAGGGAAAGTGAAGCTAAAATTGCAGACAGGTAACACATGGGTGTTGAAGGAGGTCATGCATGTCCCAGTTTTAGAGTAGAATTTGATTTTTATAAGAAGTTTGGGTGATGAGGGTTACACAGTAACTCTCACAGCGGACTCTTGGAAGGTTACCAAGGGTGCACTTGTTGTAGCAAGAGGTAAGAAAGTAGGTACACTTTATCTATCTACTTGTATTATTGATTCTCTTTCTAGGTTATCTACTTTAGCTGTAGATTCAGAGATGTGGCTTAATAGACTTGGTCACATGAATAAGAAGGAGATGCATGTTCTTGAGTCAAAGGGTATGCTTTCAGATTTGAAAAGCATGAATCAAGATTTTTGTATGCAGAAGAAGAAAGTGACATTTCTTGAGGAATCTGATGTTCATGACAAGAGAAGGAAAGCCTTGGTTTTTAAGGAGAAGATGATAGATAGAGTTTAGTTCAAGGGGCTGAAGAATTTTGAGCAGAGCAAGGGAGATTTGGACAAGGGTTTGATCCAAAAGGAGCTCGCGAGAAAAAGTCAGTTCTCACAAGAAAAACATAGAGACCGACGTCGATTAGAAAATCAGCGTCAACGTCCAGATAGGGATCGACATCAGCTATGTGCAGCCCGATGTCAGTGACTCAGGGTAGATAAACATTGATGTCGGTCAGGGGGAATCGATGTTGGTGATGAGGTAGTCACATGAAACTGATGTCGATCGGGTGCAGACTGAGATGTGACTGGCATCGGTCACTGAAACAAATTTTGGGTAGATAGCAAGCTGTCAAAGAGTCTCAAGCACCCATATGGAGGACTTAAAGGGTAAGTAAGCCTCAAATTCATCATTTCCCTTCTTTACACTACTTGTTACTCACTGATGGTAAAAAACTAGGAAGTTATTAAAGAAGCAGAGCAGGTAGATCTAGGAAACAGTGGGATCTTGGCATGGATGAGGATGTGATTCCTTGGAGGAGAACCAAATGAGAGTTTTTAGTGGAGTTGCCAGCTGGAAGAAAACACTGAGAGATGAATGGATGTTTAGGATGAAGAAGAGCAGAAATAGATATGTGAGACGGTAGGCCAGGGTATATGGTCTTGAATAAGCTACAAGACAATGGAGGTTTGATCATTGTGTTTCTCTTTACTAGGTTGGATAATATTAGCTACATTATCCTATTACTGTATGTTGTGCTTGTAGTAGGGTTACAAATACAGGGAGTTGCTAAACTAAAGGTAAAGCTAGTTCAGAGGTTTGTCATGAGAAATCTAGGAGCAGCAAGATTCTTTGGCATGAGTGTGTTCTAGGGACATGGAAGGTCACAGGTTGACTTTGTTTCAGGATGATTGTGTGAGACCGGTTAGCATGTCGATGGTTGGATAGTTCTATGAATAGTGTCTTGATTCACATAATGAGGTTGAGTACATGTGTACTAAACCTGAGTTTTCCCAAGCAGTGGGAATTGTCAGAAAGTTAGGAGCCAATCTAGGAAAGAAGCATTAGAGGGCAGTTCAGTGGATTTTGAGAGGGACCAGCAGTAGGTGCGCATGCTTTGCAGGGTCAAGTTATTTTCTATATGGTTTGTAGATGCGGATGTGGCAGGTGATTTGGATGACAAGAGGTGCACCATAGGTTTTGTGGTGGTTGGTCTTCAAGGGTGATCTTAAAGAGGAATACAGTGCTAAGAAACAAACTAGACAGTGTACAGGTATAGGTACAGTTGCAGCTATTTATCTCCAAGTGGGAGATTGTTAGGTTGTGGAGCTAAAAGCTTCAACTTGTTGTAAACATGGAGGAGGTTTCTGAGTTCTAGGGATACTGGCATCGATAGTGTGACTGAAATCAGTCAGATTTAGTGCAGAAGGCAACTGACATCGGTAGGAAGTCAGCCAACATCGATCACCTCCAGTTAGATAGGGACCGACGTTGGTTGCCTATGTGTTCCAGAATTGTTCATTGCACGAATAGTTAGTTTGTTGAACTAATTATTTGCATGTAAAGGCTACTTTGAGTCTTGAGCTGCATGTCTATTATTAGTAAATTAAGAGTCTAAGTTATTGTTTAAGTCTGGGATTTATTTATAGACCCATTGGCATGTATTGTAATTATGAGCTAGAAAGGAAGGCAAGGAAGATCCTTCCATTGTAAGATCATTGAGTTGCAAGTTGTTGAAAGCTCATATGATATCTACATGTGTAAGTATGGTCTGTTGAATTGCAGGGTGCAGGTTCATGAGAAGATCTACTTGAAGTACTTTAGAGTGCTTGGTGTACTGACAGGGTTATTACTGACTGGTTGGAGAGGTGAACACCAATTCTATGTGTGAGTTGTGTGTTGGGACCATTTTTGGTAGGAGAGTGAACTTTTGAAGAAGAATTACTATACACTTGAGGTGTGGGAAGCCTCTATAAGGTGGAAGAGTGTGGCATCTCTTTATTGTATTTTTTTTTGAATGAGTATTAATACAAGATAGTGTATTGTCTCTCATATTCTGTGTTATTTGTGAATTCTAGTTACTTGTACTTCTGGATATTTCTGCATGTTTAATTGCTTGTATGTGGTAATCATATTGTGCTCTTTCTGAGGAGCAAGATCCTAACAAGTGGGATCAAAATAGGTGTGTTTGTTCTTAGATTCCCCATCAATATCACCATATGAATATCATGCCCCTCTCTCAAATAAGAGAAGAGCTCCTTACCCTAGAGTGGTAACCATAAAATCCTATAAACATCCTCCTATGTCACTATCAAATCTTTCATAGGAAAATGGAAAGTGTTGGTGGTGTGATCCCACCTCTCTATCAAAGCTATCATTAAGCTAATATCATGTGCAACCTACCAATATCATTATACTCCTCTTAAACCTATGGATACCATGTACTCCCACTCATCCATGGTGATGTCCCTCCTCATCCTCATCAACATCATAGGTAGTCAATCTCATAATGTCAACTCCTTCCTAGCCTACATCTACATACACAAACCTTAAGTCACATACTTTCTAATATAAACCTCACCCTTTTTTTTATGCATTAGGAGAACTACATTAGCCTGAGGCCCTCATCCTAGCTATGTAGGCAATACTCAGTCGACATGGTGTCTTCTCAAGTTAGCTAGGCCGTATACCCAACTAACTATCTAACTTGTTAACCCGCCTAAACCCTATGCCCAACTGCCTATCTCTAAACCTTAGGCCTAACTACCTATCTCTACACCCTAAGTTCAAGGCAACCTTGGAGATCATGTATATCTCTCTGACCATGATGACCAACCTTAGATATCACTTAAGTCTTCACCCATGATGACTCTAACTGGAGATCATGAATATCTCCTTGACCATTGACCCTTTTTGAACCAACCTTGCATTGCTTGACTTGATCGCTTATGCTACCTTGCTATAGTTGGCTATTATACACACACATGTGTATCAGGTGTTTTGGATTATGACTAAGCCACTCTTATCACCTATAGCCTTTTATATTTACTAGAAACACTTCCTACCTCGAATACCTAGAATAAATGGACCATTTGAGCTATAACTTTAATCATTTAAACCTTATTAGCTATCACTTATAAGCTATTATTTGGTTATTTCTATTTGAGTCCTCCTCACCTTTACCTATTATTGATTGTGTCAACTATAACTTGTAGTAGTATACATGCAAGCAATGATGTTGACACACTCTCACTCAACATCCATCTACCCAATTAAATATTTATCAAAATGGTACTTGATTTCAAGTTCTCCTTCATCAATTGCCATTTTGAGGGGGGATACCTCATCCCATACCTGGAGCATCCAAATCTTATTTTTATCTTGCAACTTGTCAGTATAAATTATAAAACAAAAAGGGGAAAATGTAGACACCAAAATTATGTCACATTTGTAACTCCCTATGTCAAACCCCCCCTCAATCTTCTTTTAATAATTAGCCTTCTTAACCCATGTTTTCACCCCTCACACATTTAATTAATTTAAAAATATTTAGTTATGTTAATTTAAAACTACTTATGCCACGTTACCTAACTACCTCATCCTAAGACTAATTCTTACCCTCTAAGTCACCTAAATACTTATTCCCCTAATCCTAACTACCCATGACTTGTTCTCACTCCTAACATAAATTCCTAACTAACTATGTTCTTCTTAACCTCACATTTCTATGGTTTTCTAATAGATAACACACTTGACAATAGAAGGAATAAAAAATAGACTAAATATATCCCTTTTATCTATTCTCATGCCATCAACGTCGGTCAACCCTCAGTAGACATTGATTAATTAATCCAAATTTCAAGCTAATATTCAAGGTAGCAAAAATAAAAAAAATCAATCATTCACATACAGGCTTTAGAATTTAACTTTCTACATTTAGGCTTACTATTACTCTACATAAATTAGTCTGGATTAGGAATTGATATACTACACAAAGCTTAGATTCTTCTAAACTGGTAGCACACACTTGTCTTTTCTATTCACCTATTACTTCAACACACCTCATCAAATCCATCTATTTGACACTCACAGTTCATCCATTTCACCAGCTAAGTATATCTCTATGTTTTGTAATTATTTTAAATAGTCATTTTACAATTACTTTATGTTATACTATTTATCATTTTACTAACATCCTAAATCTCCCTATAAAGGAGTTGTAAAAATATTTCACTTATTTTCCTTTGCTTCAAACATACCAACCCTTTGTCTAGATGCACCTGAGTCTTACCCACCCCCTTACGACTCTTCCCAACCTCACAAGACTGATCAACATCTACCTCTCAGTTTAGAAAAGTCTAAAGCAACCTCATAAGAACCTATTACCCCTACTAACATCAGTCACATAATTGACATTGATCATATCTCCTTACCGATGTCGGTAGCCTAACTGACATGATGATGGTGTATTTCTAGAAACTTTTCTAAGTCTACCTAAAAAACCTTTAAAAACACTAACAACTCACATTAACTACAGTATGTCACTCTCTACTGCACTCAGAATACAAGAATGGTATAATTATCTCTCTCTTACTCTCTCTTTTATTTTTTATTCATTACTTTTTTATTTCAAAAAGTGGATTATCATCCCTAAGGAAGTTTGACACTTCCAAGAATAAGCATGTATCTTGGCAACCCACTCATATATCTACTAACAAATATTTTTAGTGGTAGTGCTTTATTATTTTCAGGTAGTCCTCCCTAGCTAAGGAGGAGTCCTCAACATCATCTAGATATAACACACAACCAATTTGTGTTCTCTCTAATCTCTAATCCCTACCCTTCATCTCTATTTCTCCTTAAACATCAAATAAATTCAAAATTTAGTGAAACATCAAGCCAACAAAAGATACTCATGCCTTGTTGGCTTAACTCACACAAATGAAAAAGGAAGCACATGAGCTTATGCATGAGTTCATGGTAAAATTAAATAAGTTAAGGAATAGGATTCTAGTAGTTTCTTGACCTACACTTGAGAATTTGAAGTGCTTCTTCATCAATTCTCAACTGTCAAAAGTGAATTTTCTTTTACGAAGAGCAACCTCAACTGATCTTGATGCTGCTCAAAGTTTGGCCACTAAAATAGAAGATGATTTGATCCTAGTGAAAAAGGTGATAAATGATTCTATCAAGCCTAGAGGGCAGCCTTCAACAACTTCATCTCCTACTAGTACTATGGATCTCATGGTGTAAAAGTTAGCAAATAAGTTGCTTGCACTTAAGAAGCAAATGTACCTAGGCATGTATTTTACTTCATACAAGGATGTTACAAGGAGAGCATATCTAAATGATTTGAATTATTCCAACAATGCTTCTAGAAATCAAAATCATAATAAGCTCCCTCCACCAAAATCAAGGCTTGCACTAGAAACATGATCTGATAATGCAACAGTTAATTAGTTGGAACCTAAGAATGATGATGTTCTAGAAGAATATGCAACTCCTTTTATCAAACATGAAGAAAGAGAAATTGGTGACTCTGATATCAAGTTTCTAAACTTTGAATAATAATTAGCTAAACAAGAGGGAGACACACATGGTGAATCTTATGCCATCTTCACCCCTTCTCAAAGTCCGCTGAATCAACCAAAAAAGGTTGATAAAATAAAATCCAAAGATGAACTGTGAAAGGAGGTTATAATTTCAAAAAGAGGAACTCATTTTCTAGTTCAACCAAAGGATATGGTGGCAGATAAACAAGTATGGACTCATAATTCTACCTCTTCTCCTTTAACATCTAAACCTAGTGGCAAAACTTTTAAACTTGAAAATAAAAATGTCGTATCTTTTTTGGCTGCCCCATATTTAGTTTTTAATATTATTGATCATGCCAAGAAGACTAAAATTCAAATTTTTGAGGCTGAGTACCTCCAATCCAATCTCGATCAATTTAAAATATTGGAATAATCTGTAAAAAGCAAAGGGATCAATTCTGATCAAAATTTATCTAAGAGTGTACCAATTGACCCTAATCCAAGACTAAATCAAAATAACTTGGTTGTAACTCCTGCATCTAACTCTGGAAAAATAGAACCTTTCTGTATCTCCTTATTTGTCAATGGTTATAAGCTTAGTAATTGAGTTATTGATTCAGGTGCTTCCAATAATGTGATGCTTGCCAAGGTATTGACTTGGGATCAACTTTGACAAAGAATTTTGGCCATTATTTCTCAATGGAAACCAAACAAGTACCTCTCGTAGGCCACATCAAGGATGCACAATTTGTATTTGCTTATTTTCTAGAGAAAAAGATTATTCTAGTGGCTGATTTTTTAGCCTCAAATGGAGTTTTGTTAGGATGCAACTTTTGTAAATATGTTGGTAGAGAAATCAACATGGATTGGTCTAAGGCTATAATACCTATTAAGGGTGTGATGCAGAAGCTTTATCTATAAAACCAAGTAAATTATACTGTAACAAATACTGAAGACCCAAAAGCCTAGATTCTTTTTGAAACTTTTAGAATGGGTACATATTTTTTGACTATAGATGAAGATCCAATATCTTCAAGTGATATTTTATAAAAATATCATAAAATAGAAGAATATTCCTCTTTAAATAAAGAAATTTTGGATTTTTACACTATTAAGGTTGATATTTCAAATGAAGTTTGGACTTTGGAATTTGATGGTAACTATTCTTTGACTGGATCTGGATCTAGGATAGTTATCATATCTCCAAAAAGAAAAATCTTCCCTTTATATTTCAAGTTATAGTTTGATAACACTAATAATACTACTGAGTAAGAAACTTTACTGTTAGGGATGGATGTTGCACAAAGAAAAGGGATAAAAAATTTTCATGCTCAAGGTGATGCTGAGATAATCATTTGTCAAGTTAGGAATCTATATCAAATGAATAATGATAGACTAAGGCATTATCAAAATCAAGTTTGGGATTATATTGAAAGTTTTGATGCATTCAATACATCAATGGTTCCATGAGAATATAATTATAGAGATGATTCATTGGCTATTTCAGCCACTCTCCTGATTCCTCACAAAGATTTCCAAGGAAACAAATACACTATTGAGTTGATTTTTTGGCCCAGTGTTCTTGAAAATGTCAATCATTGGTAGGTTTTTAATAATTATGAGCAGGTCATCTCATTCTTGGAAAAGGTGGAAAATTTTAGTGAGTTTTATTTTGAAGGAAGTGATTCCACTCCTCAAGAATCAATTTCCAAAGTTAATGAAGAAACTTGTGAGGAAATCTTGAAATTTAAAGGGAATAAGATTCCCAAAGGGTTGGTATCTTTGGAGAGACTTTTTGATAAACATGATCAATTCATTAAACATCAATAATCAGAATTAGATTCATCTAAAAAAATTTAGCAAGTTAATATAAGAATAGAGAGTGACCCCAAAATGATAAATATTAGGCAATGTTGCTCATTATAGGAAAGAGAAAATTTGGTGAAACTCCTACATCAATACATTGATGTATTAGCATATTCATATGCTAATCTAAAATATTTTTGACCTAAGGAGGTGTAACATGATATTCCTCTCAAGCTAGGATCTTAGCCTCACAAGCAAAATTAATGGTAGTATAATCCCAAAATCTTAGGTACTATCATCACTAAAGTTCAAAAGATGTTGAATGCTCACATTATCTTTCCCATACATCACTCCACATGGATAGAAAATATTGTTCCTACGAGGAAAAATAATAGAGAGATCTACATTTGTGTTGACTTCTATAATTTGAATCAATTATCACTTAAGGATCATTATCCCCTACCAATAATGGACCAATTATTGAAAACTATGACTGGTTCAGATATTTTGTCTATGCTAGACAATTTCTCAAGATACAATCAAGTAGAGGTTGAAGATGAAGATCAACATAAGACAACCTTCACTACTCCATGGGGCATTTTTGCATATCACAGAATGCCTTTTGGATTGATCAATGCTGGTGATACATTTCAAAGGGCTATGAACTTGTATTTTTGAGATATTATTGGTAAGTTCATTGTAGTCTATCTAGATGATCTAACCATTTTCTCAATAAGCACCAAGGTCATTATGACCATTTACAACAAGTACTTAAAAGATGTCATGAACATGGGATATCTCTTAATCCCAAGAAATTCATTTCTGGGGTTACAAAAGGTAAGCTCCTTAGACACCTTGTATCCAAATAAGGGATCAAGATTGATCTTAAATGGGTCAAGTCAATTCAAAATATTAATCTGCCATCAAGTAAGAAGGGAGTGCATTATTTCTTTGGAAAGGTTAATTTCTTGCAGAGATTTGTTCCTAACTTTATTGAAAAGACATACCACATTATCGATATGATTAAAATAAAATAAAATTTTCATTGGAATGCATAAGGAAGAATTGATTTTAATGAAGTTAAGGAAGCCACTGTACTTACTCCTATCCTAGTTTGTCCTGACTATATCAAGAACTTCATCATGTATAGTCATGCTTCCATGCATACCTTATATGTAATTTTAGTACAACCAAATGAAGAGGGGATTGAATCCCCTATAGAATTCATGAGATGACATTTGAAGGCTCATGAGCTCAAGTATTCTTCCATGGAAAATCATGTGTATGCTATGGTGAAATTAGTTAAACATTTCAGATATTACATCCTCAATTCTCACACTATTGCATTAGTACCAGATTCTACTGTTAAGTCTATTTTGACTCAAAAAGAGTTTGGAGGTAAAAGAGGTAAGTGGATTGCCAAAATCCAAGAATATGATATGGAAATTAAGCCTAAAAAACTTTTACATGAAAAAGGTTTGTGTCAACTCATGGTAGAAACCAATTCAAAAGAAGCACCCAATAATGAAGGAGATACAAAATAAATTCCCATAGTCTTGCTTGTAAGCACAATGAATGAATGACATTATGAAATTTATCATTTCCTTAAATAAGGAGAATGTCCATAACATTTATCTCACAAGAAAAGGACAATTAATCTCAAGGCTAAAAATTTCATCCTTCGAGACAATGGTTTGTACAAACAGAACATTGATAGATTTTTTTAAGGATACGTAGATAAGGCAAAATAAAGTAAGTTGTTGGAATCTTTCCATGATTTAACTTATGGAGGACATTTTTTAGCCCCTATCACAACTCACAAGATCTCATGGGATAGATATTATTGGCCAACACTTTTCTAGGATGCATACACTTGGGTGCATAAATGCAAGAAGTGCCAACAATTTATGGGGAAACTCAAGTTAGTAGCCTTGCATCTTAATCATGTAGTCATTAAAGAACATTTTCAATAATGGGGTATTGATTTCATTGGTGTAGTGAACCCATTATTAAGTGCATGTCATATTTATGTTCTCACGGCTATAGATTACTTCACCAAGTGGGTGGAAGCAATTCTAACTAAACATGCTACTTCAGAGGTTGTTTGTAACTTCCTCAAAGAGAATATCATCACAAGATTTAGTGTGCCAAGTGAAATTATAACTGATAATGTTGCCTACTTCACATCCTAAGAGATGACTCAGTTTTGTTTTGAATATAGAATTTTTATATCTCACACTTCAGATTAATTCCCTTAAGGAAATGGTCAAGCTGAGTCAAGTAATAAGAATTTGGTAAATATCATCAGGAAGTTGGTAGAAGACAATCAAATAACATGTTATAAAGTTTTGTATGATGCATTGTGGGCTGATCATATCACTCCAAAATGAGTGATTGGTATGTCTCTTTTTTAAATTTTATATGGATTGAATGTAGAAATACCCATGAAATTAGAGTTACCCACTCTCAAATTGGATAGGAAAATTGAAAATGAAACATTTGAAAGCTCTTTATATAAGTGTATTATGTACCTCATTGAGATAGAGGAGTAAAATACAAAAGTAGTGGATAAAATTGATGAACATCAGAGTCATGTTAAGGAAAATTTTGATAAGAAAGCTAAATCATGAGAATTATAAGTTGTGGATCTAGTCCTCTTATGGGATAAAAGAAGAGAGCCAAAAAGAATGCATGGAAAATTTGATTCTCTATGGAGGGGTCCCTTTCTCATTCATAAACTCAGTGGAGAACATAGTTTCTTCTTAGCATACCTAGATGGAACACCATTACCACTACCCTATAGTGCACAACATCTGAAGCTTTTCACTTAGTGAAGTTCTAGATAAGTTTGTATATTTTTTATATATTTGCAAATTCTTTTTTATTTTTCATCTTTTCTGTGACTTGACTTCGTGGCCCAAAGAAGAAAGGCACTTAGAGTTTTAGGATTATTTTTCCTTCAAGTGTTTCATTTCAAATAATGCTTGAAAGAAATTCCCCAGTCAGAGCTAACTGTTATCCTTGAATTTTAGCATGCTCAATTAATGGGATAACCCCTATGAAACTTGTTCATTTCCTATCCCATTATCTTTAATCATGTAAAATGAGGCAAATTTCTACCTCTTTGTAATTGTTTTTCTCAAAAAAAAAGATCTTTTGAGGGAATTTTCCATCCTATGTAGTTTAGAGATTTTTCTTTGAACTACACTTTGTTTCTTTTTATGTAAGTTTAGAGAATTTTCCTGACTTTACATGTATTTTTTGTTCTTTGTGATGAGTCATAATTTTTATCCAAAATTACATATGCAAGTTCGAAGAATTTTTCTAACATTGCATATGCAAGTTCAAAAAATTTCTTTGATTTCACACATGGGACCCATCATCTAATAGTAATTAATTTTGCATTAATTACCCCTTTTTATATATATAACACATGCTATACTTTTTATTTGTACCCTTCATTTTTTGACATCTCTTCAACATTTTTAACCTCATGTGCACTCCCACTTTCACTATTTTTAAGCTTGATTTCATCACCTTTCAAAGACTTGTTCATGCTTACAACCTTCATTTCCAGATTATAGGTATGGTCATGAAGATTTTTCTTTTTGTTTTTTTTATTTCCTAGGGTTTTACTTTTCCTTTTTAATTTTTGCACTTTGTATCTTTTTGTTTGTCTCACTTTTCATGAAACCCTCTTTTCCTTTTTCATCATAAACCTTGTAAAAATGTTTTTTATTTTTTTTCTCCTTATTTTGTTAAACCCCTTCACCATTATCACCTTATGAATTCACCCATTGCTAAACCTTTTTCCATGGGTGCACCCCAGAGAAAATTCTCTGAGGAGCACTTAACCAACTCCAAGGGTGTACTTCACAAAAAATTCTCTAAAGTGCACCATTTTCCTTCTCCCTTGTGCACCCCAGATAAAATTCTCCAAAGTGCACGTAAACCTACCCCTCAATACACTTTAGAGATCTTTATCTGATGTGCACAAAATATCAAACCTGTGTAGGTTAGAGAAAATTCTCTGACCTACATAAAATACCAAACCAAAGATAAGGTGCAAGTTAGAGAAAATTATCTGGCCTACACCTGGACCTACCTCTTGGTGTCGATCAGAGAATTTTATCTGACTTACACCTTATCCTAAAATTTTACCTTTTTCTCATGTAATTTAGAAAAAATTTTCCAAATTACACTAAAGTGATCAATCGATCATGCAGTTTAGAGAATTTTCTCTAAACTACACATTTTCCAAAAAATGATGAAAAATGCTAACTCTGGATAATTAAATTTTCTCACTTGTAGCTATCTTATCAATGACAAACATTTCTCCAAACAAGAAGACAATGAAATATAAGTATCAGGGTATGTTCCCATTATTTTCAATTGATTTAAATGTGGATCAAATTGGGGATACAAAGATTGGTCATGTAGATATGGCTAAGTTTTTACAAAGATTATGAAGAGAACCCATTGCACCTCATATGTAACCAGTACTTAATAGTGAAATTCATTTAGCTACTTTATTTTTAGTATCAACACATGATTCTAAATTTGTCTTAACCTTGGTAACACATTTTGATAAGGAAAGTAGATCGGTCAAGGATTTAGAGGGTAAGGTGATCATTCGCCTTGATGAGAAATATTTTGATAAAAATTTTCACCTTTTCGAGATTGAAGAATATTTTGATTTAACTATGTAATCAATTCAAGAATACTATGATAGAGATCTTGAGAAGTGTAAGAAACATATTAACTCCAAATGGCTCAAGACTTATTAACCCACCATTGCTAGATGGCCTAAGTATCTGTATTATAGTGACTTTTTGGAGGAGATAAGAGATTTGATTGCTCTCCTTAGTAGAGTGAAAGGGTTGTCTACTTCAAACATTTTTCAAAAATGGATGTATCAATACAATCTAGTTGTTAAAAGAAATAGGCAAAGGATATTTTAGGGTAAACAAATTAGTGATGCTATTTGTCATCAGCTCTCTAAGGTAGCTTCTTCTCTCATGTTTTACATGAATTCATATCTTGTGTATGCTGTAGCTAGTATGAAGTCTTACTTAGGTCTAAATTATATTGGTGAAAGGAAAATCATTCTTGTTTATGAGTATTATCCACAAATAACTCTGAAAGAAAGTGTCAAGCATTATAAAAGAGTTAATGACACTTTATTCTATACATTTATTTACACTTTTGAGAAAGAACTTGAAAAGAAGAGAGTTTCAAATCAGGCATGGGCATAGGTTAATAGGGTTAGATGCATTTTCTTACAATTACCAACTATTACATACATTAGGGTAGGAGGATTTTATGAACAACCTTATATGCTACCTAGATACCCAAGTGATAAACTAATACTAATGGAGATGTGCAGACAAGTGATGAACATGCATAAAAAATAATTAGATGCTCACAAGAGAGGTTTCAAATTTCAAATCAATATTGGTTAGTACATAATTTCCACTATTCCAAAATCTAAGACTATGGAAACTTAGTTACAGTGGATTACATTTAAGAAATTCAAAAGTAGAGAAAACTTTGATTACAAAATGATGAAGGAGAAGCTCAAATGTAATATCACCCATGTGCACAAAATTGAAGATATTTAGGTAGAATGCATAACTGATGAAGATATAAGGAGACTTAATTATAGTTGCCTTATTGTTGATTAGATTTTTAATTTAGAATTGACAAATATTCCTAGGGATTTGATAGATGATGGTAATATATTGGATTCTTCATATGATAAAATCAAGTGGCTTCAACTCCTCTCTCTTATATACAATAGTCAGTTAAAGAATACACTTCTATTAGAGACAAATTTCAACCTATTATTTCAAGAACTAATGTTTGGTTGGAATATAAAGGAATTAAGTTGAAACATTTCAAGACTATTTCTGAGGAATAATATGATGAAGAAATTGCTAAAAAATGAGAGGAGCTAACAACCAAGAATAAATAAGAGCCCTATACTTCCAAACAAAATCCAAAATTTGTGTTTATCAATAAAGGAAATAAGAAAGGCAAAGAAACAAGTGTCAAGGAAAGTACTTAAGTGGAGAAGAAAGAAATCCTAATCACAAGTGAGTTACCACCTCAATCAACAATGTCACAAGTGTAACCCACATAATTGGAGGCCGCCACAGGGAGGTCATCTGAATCCCATGGGGGAGCCACACAGTGTCTCAAGGAGGTCACCATGGGGAAACGAGCTAGGATCTGGTCAAAATAGATTAGTCTAGGTAACTTGAGGTGGGCTGGGGGCTTGCGTTTGTGTGGTCCTCTCAAACCCTTCCTTGCATCTGTGTGGCAATGTAATGCCAGATCTATTAAATCATGGAACTTTATTTTTTACCTTGGATTTCCATATTGCAGATGGAACTCGGGTTGGATTTTTAGCTCGAGTTGGACTGCCATCCTGATCTGGTCTACGAAGGAAATCATGAATGGATGGGGGGAAATTTTTTTCCTCTATGTCAGTGCACCCTGTGCGGAAGGTGGCTCTGATGGTGGTTACAGGTGACCAAATCTGGTTATTTGCCATCATCTTCTGTCGACTGGGATTGTGGCTTATGTTGATGTGCTTCTAGATGTTAGGGATTTCTTTGACGATGTTTTGATTGCCATGGTAGTAAATCCTCTGAGTGTCAATGCAGAGGGGGAGAATGGGCAGATGATCGGGTGGACAGATTGGGCACTGGTGGTGATGGTTTTGGGGCCTATTTCTTTGCTTGTGGTGCCATTTTTTATGGGAAGTGCATTTTTAGGGTTTGAGGGTGTGGTGGAGCACGACCTTTTTATTGACATGGCTATGGTCATCTTTTGGCTATCTTTATTTCTAGATCTAACGGTGTCTCCATCAAATCTTAGTGACAAAGAAACCAAAGGTATTTTGCAGTTTTTTATGTCACAGAAAATGCTTGTGTGTCATTATTGCAATGGCAACCTGCATTGTTAGCTAGGGCAGAATGCTAAAGATATATATATTTTTAGCATTATTTTCCCTATGATATTAATTTTTTAAGGTTACAGGTCCTTGTAAAACTTGGTTTTGTTAAGGTTTCAGGTCCTTGTAAAACCTGGGTGCTTTTATTGGTCTATGTTTGTGGTTTCAGGTCCCTGTAAAACCTGATTTTGATACTATTATTCAGTAGGATTCAAGAATGATTTTCCTGGTGGTTGTTAATGTTTTATCTTTATTGATTTTGTTAAAGGGTTTTGGGGTCCCTTCAAAACTTGCTTTTACCTTAATCTAAAACAATGTCACAAGTGTCTCAACTAGTGATTCAATAGCCTATACAAGCAGAGATTAATCTATTAGAGGTTTCTTTGGCTAATAATTCTCAAGCCACTATTTCATAGGTAAAATTTACCATAATTCCTCCCATAAGTACCACTATACAAGTTGATCTTGTTCTTTCTCAAGTTATTCTTTCACCTCCACCTTCACCTCTTAGTGCCACACTTTTTCAAGTTCCTTCACAAGGTACACTAGACCAAGTTTTTGATTAATTGTCAAATCTTCCTAGTCCTTAAAAATTAATGGAATCCCAAACTAATTTGTATTTCACTTAACGAGACATGAAAAATTTTATGTCTATATCTTCTTCAAAGACAACAACTCAGGTTCCTATTACCTCAACATCCAAAATGTCAACAGGAACTAGAGTGATAGTTAATCCAACCCAAACACCACCTATTATCACTACAATCCCATTGGTGTCAACCCCATTACTAGATACCTCTGTCACACTGCCTTTCATTCCACTTACTTCACAATCCATTGTCCCTCCCCAAGCATCCCAAGCTTTAACATCCTTTGCCCAAGGAGATCCATTTCATCTTCCTCCTTGGTTGAAATCACAAGCACCTAAAAAGAATAAGTGAGTAGTGGCACTGGAAGACTTTGATTTTGGTTTATTTGTGCCAATAAAGCCCAAAATAACCTGCCAAAACTATGTCAAGAATGATATTTGAAACTGGGCACAAGTATGTTGAAGTTGTAATTCATCTTGAAGATAGAAACATTAAAGATATTTAAGTGTCTGAATATGTATTAAGATGAAAAAATATTGGGAAACAAACCCATGAAAGTGCAAAGGAATATTTGTAAGCAGTAATGGCCTCCTTGATTGAGAGATATGATAAGGATAAGAAGATCAAGGATCAACTCAAAGTATAAGTGGAACAATTAACTTCTAATTTGCTAAAAATCACCCAACCTTTTGAGTCTGTTGATCCTATTGTGTATGAAAATATTTAAAAATACATTCAACATGTAGAGAAAATTTGATCTCAAGGTCATGCAGTCAGTGCCTAGATTGAGATATTAACAACACATGGTACTCAAAGGTTGTGTTTTATTGTTGGATTTTTAAAGAACTTGAGTGAAGTGAAAATAAAAATTTAGCAAACAATTAAAACTCTCACTCAAGATTTAGAATTGACTGAAAAGGATATTAATGCATCAACTCAAATATGTAAATTTAAACTGGAACTTTTGGTTGAGTAGAAAGTCATTCCAAACACAAAAATATTCATTGAATGCAAGGAAGCTATGAAGAATAAAAGAGAAGTTATCAAGAATCTAGTTAAATATCTTGAAGAAGCTAAAGATATATGTGATAATAAGATGTTAGATATTATGGAGAAAATTGGAGAGCTTCCCTACCAAGTTAGAAATGACTCTCAAGAAATTCTTCCTATGGAGGCTATTATTCATGAGTTTACATCTTTGTTTCAAACAAATATTGAAACATGTTCTTTCACGCTAGAATCCATTGATAAATTGATTGAATTTCAAGTCAATATGGATAAATTACAAAAAATCTAGGACAAAAACAAGGATTTAACGGTCAACTTAGAATATTCTATCACAAGGGTACTTGCCATTTCCAAGAGTACATCAGGCCCAGATAATAGTTAAGTCCAAGCTATCTTGAAGAGATACAAAGAATTTTTAGAGAAAAATAAAAATGAAGAAATTCTTGTGTCCAAGGACACTTAGTTTAATTTTGTAATTTTGTTCTGTGTAATTTACATGTAAAAAAAGTACACAGTCCTAAGTCAAATAAAAATCTATCAATGAATAAGTCAATGTATTTATGTTTTTCCCATTTTTGTTCATATCTCCTCTCTATAAATAGGAGGATGCTCTTTGTAAAAAGCTTCACCAATTGTTGCAGAGGGGAAATGCTACTGAATTGAGAAACAATTTTGAAACTTTGTGTTCATATTGTAAATCAAGAATTCATTAAATATAAGAAAATTAGGTGATCTTTCAAAATTTGTGTTGAAATATACTTGTGGTGTGAAATTTATACAAGACATAAGGTGTCAGGAAACTAATTTTAGAGTCTTTGAGCTACTTTTTAGTTACTGGGTTTATGATCACATTAAAAGTGAATTACTAAGGAGACTTTGGGCTGCCAGTTATTCTTCTTTGATAACTTTAATCTTTGTTGAAAATAAGGTGAAAAATTTGGGCTGCACTGTTTTCTATTTTTTAAGTTTACTCTGCTGGTATTATTCTTGTTAATCTTTTGGGTAACAGATCTGAATATCGGTTATATTTGGTTCATATGGTGATATTAGATTTTCAAAGTATATCATAAAGAATAGAAGGAAGTTTGTGATTGGATATTAATTCTGAAAAAAGAGAATTAGATGATATGACAACACCCACTATGATAAAATTATTGTAAATAAGTATAAATAATTAATTGTTGTGTTAGTTAAAAATAAAAGGGAGCCTCCTCTTGTCTTAAGGAGAGATTTTATCTCATCACACTATGGTTGAAATAAATTTTTTTATAGTATTTTATCAGTAAAAAAATATTCACCCAACAGATTAGATGCCTAGTTGGCTCTTTAAATGTATAAGAATGCCTTTGATCCCTATATTAAAATGTTCTTATGCTAAGATCCACTTATTATGGATTTTACACTAGCATATGTTAAGGCCATAAATGTATACAAAAAAATTAACCCTTAAGGCCAAATGGTGCTAGCCATCCCAAATTTATTTCCAAATATACCTACTTTAAACCCTATTTTATGTACTAACCATAATGCACTAATGCCACAACCATTACCCATGACAAACCAACTTATCTTAAGACATGATACACCTAACTATAACTTTGGATTCCTTAGCCTAGTTGATAATGAAGTACCACCTCAATATCATAGTCAAAGACCAATCCTTACTATGAATAATGTCCAAAGCATATGCCAAGAATATACCAAGAACAAACTGGATGCCATATTATATGTAGTATAAAATCTCAGTAATGGATTATTAGGCCTCAAGAGGTAGGTTATAAATAATGGTGGAGAGAATTAAAATAAGTTTTTTACCTATAAAAGGCATGACCACCCCTATAAACATTCTAATGTCCAACTAGAGTCTTCATCCAACAAGTTACCAAAGATTAACATTTATGAGTTGTCATTGCCAAACTAGTGCCATGTACATAACACATAACAACATAGAGAAATGGACCACATTTAATTTTTTAGTGTCTTTAACATCTTCCATATATAAATGAAAGAATATTATGTGGTCCAAAACCACCCCAATGCCACCAATCAGACTAATTTCCTTAGTTATTAAACATCTCCATTTATTGCTATGGTCTTAGAGACCTTGGGGTTCCCTATCCAAGATGATAATGAATGAGAAGATGTTACCAATGAGGTCCATGCTTTCAAATAGTACCAAATAAATAACTATGATCTTAAGATTTGAACATAACATCAACCCCTTAATACTCCATTCCTAACAATGGTGTAACCCCTCCTAATCCTAAAACAAGAAATGATCCTCCATAGCCAAAAGCTAATAACCAAAAGCCCCTTGAAGAGGTCCAACCTACTAGTAAGACTTGGTATAACATAGTATAAGACATGAAGAAGATCAAGGAAAACATCACATTACATGAGATTGCCTAGATCACAAAAAAAGGACACCTCTTAAAGTCCTTGATAGACAAACCATGAACACTAATGTACTCATACATAATAATAAGGTAGAGGTTCCTCCTTTCCTCCTCATAGTTAGGTTATTTGGGAAGAACTTTCTATTTAACCTTAAAAATATCTAGATTGGGATTATCTATGGTTAAAGGGGATAAATATATCCTAAGGCACAAAGAGTGATAAATTATCTCTATAGTAGGCCAATTGGGTGCTAAAATTAGATATAAACATACACTAAATTTATTAAGCCAGATTCAACTAAATAGATAAATTATAACTAAATGTATGCAAATGACAAATAAGTTTTGTACTTATCTAGTTTTTATTCTAACACAATGATGGATCTAGAATAATGATAAATTATATGATAAGATGATTCTAAAACAATCACTTGTTTCTAGATTAAGTGCTTCTAAAGTTTTAGACACTTATTTTAGTCTAAGATGGTTACATCGATGTTACTATCTGGGTTTGATGTAGGTGTCCTGTATGTAATACCTAATGGAAAAATATGTGACCACATAGATTATTTTATGTTTATATTCACCTTTTCTCTAGTGCATTCAAATCTAGGTCATGGATTACCACTCCTCATGAAATGTCAAAACCCTAGTTCTTCATCTTCATGGTGACCTTGGAAAAATGGGTTAGTGGGATATGATGTCAAGCTAACCCTAAAAACCCATCTATCAGTGAGCACTTCATACATAGCCAATACTTTAAAGAGGGATTTAAAATTATTTAGTTCTCCCCTATGTGTTGGATTTTATGTGAATCATTTAATATGCGATAATCAAGTATAACATTGAGCTATCTTGTAACTTGGAATATATAGCTCTTGGGCTGATCTTCTAGTTTTTAGACCTTTAGATGTGATATCCCTATAATTGATATGGTAATAGGAGAAAATATGTAAAATTTTCTCACTTGAGTGCTTGATGTAATGCCTTTTGTAAGTTTCTTGGTGAGTAGATAATAAGTTTATAGGTGAGAAATGAATGAAGGTTGATCTTGTATTAATATCAATCCCTTTGGAGAAATAACTCACATTAAAATACTTAGGATAACTATTAGGATATGTTTCATTTTAAAAATATATGAATTTAAGGAATTGGACACTTGCATTAGGTTAGGATGCTAGCATCAATGCAAGTGTTTATCTTATATGTTAGTGTCTAGGGAGCAAGAAAGTAGGTACATGCTTAAAAATTATAGAGGTGGAAGATGAATATATTTTAAGCATTTTGGGCAAGATATAAGGCCTAGTTCATCAACATAACATTGTTTGAATTAAGAGATAGGCAAAGGGTCATAAGATAGATAAGATGTGAGACTTATAGAATCAAGAAAGGTTAAAAACTGAGAGGAGCAAACAAGGTCTGAGTTTTCCAAGTGGACAAGACTAAGGTGTTATATAAGCCTTAAATATAATGTGCACTTACATAAATGTCTAGTAAACTCAGAAGCCTTAACAAATTTCATGCTTGCTATAATTTATCAAAGATTCAAACTAACACTTATTAAATTAGATAATATAGTGGTTCAAATTGATAAGTCTAAGGCCAAGGTGGTAGGTGAGCCCTTGAATACCCACGTGCAACTAGAATCTAAACCCAAACTCAAGTAGTTTATAGGCATTAAAGGGGTGTAAATATTGGAATCATATGGGATGTTTCTTATTGGGGATTGGTCCAAAATCCTAAATGGGTATATGGTTAAATAATTCTCCCATATGTGGATGCTTTGGAGAGACATAACCAATCAAATCCATGTTGACAAAGAACATAGGATGAAACATATGATCACATAATATAATGCATTTAATGATAAAATAAACATAATATCCTCTAACATAGGCATTTATACCATATCTATATAATTCAAAAAATACAAAGTTGATAGGAATTCTTAGTTTTCAGGCTTATGGTCCATGTACTTTGATGGGGCATATTACAAACAAGATTTTGGTGCTGGGATATTTTTATTGACCTATAAGGAAAATGAAATTTATCCACATATAGGTTACGGTTACCTTTCATGAAAAACCTCATGGAGTATGAAGCCTTGATCTTATGTGTGCAATTATCCCTGAAGCACAACATCAAAGAACTAAAGGTGTTTAGGGATTATAAATTAGTAGTCAATTAGTTCAAAAATAAGTTCTAGTGTAATTTTCTATAATTAATAAAATATAAACACAGAGTGTGGGACTTGATAGAGATATTTAATGAATTAAAAATCATTCCTATACTCTAAAAAGATAACTAGGTTACAAATTTTCAATAATATTTTGCTATGAATCTATCTCCTTTGGATGACTCAAAATTACAATTTTTTTACATAAAGCTCGTACCCTGTTCGCTAGTCCCAAACAAAATTGAGAAATTATAGGTTTTTGATGATGATCACCATATACTATATTTATTAAACATATATTGGGTATTTAGTTCTAATATCATAGATGATAAATATATAGATAGCCCTTAATAAGGAATCTAATGAAGATGGTATTATGAACTTGAGAGAAAATCACTTCTCAAAAGGCATGATATCATTAGAAAGAGTGTTTAATATAGATAAGTATATTCATAAACTAGATATACGAACTTGTGTTGATCGACAAGGGATCACCATCAATTTGGGGTTGGTTGACAAACCCATGAACATCCATATTTGTCCCTATTGTACTCAAAATCAAATAGAATTTAGGAGATTACTTCTATGTTATAGATATGTCATTGTATTGACATATAAACATATCAAGGTTTTTAACCCTATTTTGATAATGTACACCATCTTGCTCAATCAAAATTAGAAACCATTTAGGTAGAGTCACTAACTTGTGAAACTCATTATACGACCCCTTATCCAAAAAGAGGTTCATAATATTCTTTCAACTAGGATTATTTTCATAGTTTGAAATTCCACATGGGTCACACACTTAGTTATTATTTGTAAAAAGAGTGGAAATATTTAACTGTGTTGATTTTAGGAACCTAAAATAGACCTTTGATAAGAAAAAATATCCCTCGTCCGCTTTATAAAAATTAATTTGAATGATAAGTGTATCCCAGATGATGTCTTTTTCAGACATAATCTTAGGATATAACCAAGTCCTAGTAAACCCCAAGGACAAATTTAAAACTATGTTCACAAGAAAATGAGGCACCTTCACTTATAAGAGGATTCCATTTAGTCTCATTAATATAGGGGCCATTTTTTAGAGAGCCATGGACTTTGCCTTTAAGGGTCTAATCAATAGATGCATAATTATTTATATTGATGACTTAACTATTTTATCAAAGTGCAGTTCTAATCATATCCAAAACCTATAAAAGATATTCAAAAGGTGTAGAAGGTATGATATATCTCTCAACCCAAATAATAACATCTTTGACATCACAAAATCTAAGCTCCTTGGTCATGTAATCACCAAGGAAGGTATTTATATTGATATTTAATGGACTAATGTAATTTATAAAATACTTCTTCCTAAAATAAAAAGGAATTAAAGTCATTATTTGGTAATATTAACTTTGTGCACAAGTTTATATATGAATTTTATGAGATTGTTACACTGTTGAATGTAATGTTGAAACATGAAGCAAAGGTGGAGTGGACCCATACAAATAAGAAATCATTATAAGAGATCAAATATGCCATTATGTAGGCATCTATATTGATTAATCCAGGCCATACAAAATAATTTTACCTTTACTCCTTTGATTTAAAATATATTATAGCCATGCTACTCACTTAGAAACTAGATGAAGATGATAATATGATAACCTCCATGAGAAAAAAATTCAAGGACACATAGCTAAAGTACTCCACCTTGGAAAAACATGCCTATGCCTTGGTGAAGGACATGAAGAATTTTAGACATTACATCCTTAAAAAAAAGGTACATTCCATTGTCCCTAACCTTACCATAAAGCTTATGTTGGGAAAAACAAGGTTAGATAGTGTAAAGTTTGATGGATGGCCAAATTTCAAGAGTATGACGTAGAAGTCAAACTAATAAAGTTGGTGAGAGGCCAAGGTCTCACTTAGTTGATTACTAAAATTTACCCAAGGATTACTATGGTGTAGTTGGACTAGTAAGAGATACTCTGCTAGGACTTCTATGCTCCAATTAACTATTATCTCCTTTACAATAATCCTCCTCTAGGATTTAACCAAACATAAAAGAAAGTATTTAGGATGAATTCAACTCACTACATGTTCAATAAAGAAGTTATATACTATAATAATAATGAATGTACATACCTTAGGTATCTATCAAAAGAAGCATAATAAGTTATGATCAAATTTCATGAGAAAATGGGTAGTGGTCACCCCTCAATAATGAAAATAGCCCATAATATCATGTGAGCTAGATATTATTGGCATACCATATTTAGGGATGCCCTTACTCAAATTCACACCTACCATGATTTATAAAAATTCATCGAGAATGATGTTCATATAATTATTCCCTTCCAAACTATAATAAAAGAGTGCCTTTTTGTTTAATGGGGACTTAACTTCATAGGAGTCATCAACTCAAATTCATCAGTGGGCCATAAGTTTATTCTCATTGCCACTAATTATTGCACTAGATTAATAGAGACAATAAAAACCAAGAATAACATAACTAAATAAATGATTGATTTCTTTGATGATACCATGACTACAAGGTTTGGTACCTTAACCTCACTAGTATGTGTCAATGGTCCTGCATTCTAGTTGACTGAAATCATTGAATGGGCTTATGAGAATGACATCACCCTAAAGTTATCATAAAAATAATGCCCTAAATATAATGGATTAGATGACTTAATCTAACAAGAACATGATAGATGCAATAAATAAATTTGTAGAAAAGTGACCCAAGGATTGGTACTCATTATTGAAATATGCACTTTGGGCCAAGTAAACTAGATACAAGTAAGCTCTCAAGAGTTGATTTTTTTCTATTATAGTTTTTGGATCCAATATTCCCAATGAGTCTCAATTTTACCATGTACAAGTTTATGAAATAATACATGGAAGGTGATGGGAAGGCAAACCCAAGGTTTCTGGATATTATTAAAATGGAATACACATGGGAAGAAGCCATACAAAACTTAAATAGATATCATGAGACTGTAAAAATATGGTTTTAAAATAAGGTGAAGGTGAAATAATTTTAGATAATAGATCAAGTACTAATGTGGTACAAAAAACACAAGAATAAATGAAAACATTCCAAGCTAGACTCACTTTAGATTGGCCCTTACCAAATTTTTGAGTTACTCGAGCAAAATGATTTTAGACTGAAGGAACTCCAAGGAAATGATATCCCATTTTATATGAATGGATATTTATTGAAGTGATACTTCTCATCTATGCCATCCACTATGATATTAAAATAACCTTCTAGGCAAACACTGGTAATGTAAATATAGATTAAAGCTAGTTTAGTTTTAGATTAATTTGATTGTGTTACATGTTTGCTTATATCATGTGTTTGTTTCTTGATTTTTATCATTTTTTTCTTTGGTTGTTTTAATTTTATCTCCATGTGTTTGAATTTTATTTTCATCCCCCACAATAGTTTATCCTTGAACCCTAGAATTGGAACCTTGTTCCCACAATAATATTAAGAAGCTAACACCAAAAATGAAAAGTCTAACACTAGGCATTAGTTCCCATATCCTTAGGTTAAATCACTTCAAAGTTTCATGAATCCTTAAAAATAGAATATTGAAATTAAGAAATAAAGGGTGGGATCCCATTTTTGAATAATGTGATTAGAGAGGCAACTCCTTTTGTGATTTATAGAAATAAAGAAGCCATAGATTTATAACTGGGAAAATGAATTGAGAAATGTTCTATTTTGACATAAAGTCATACCTACACTCAAAAGAACATCTAAAGTTTCCATGGATTCACTGAGCAAGTGAGGATACTATTGAAACAAAAAGTCTCACTTGATCAACCATTCCCCTTGGTTGTATGGGTCCCCAACCCTCACGGATTAGAAATAAATTAAACATCAAAACTAAAAGGAAGTTTGAAACCTCAAGAAAATAAAAAGTCTCTTCTTAATAAAGGGTGATTTGGTCAACCTCCATCATAGAATTTATAGCTTGGATAGTAATGGATTTATGCCTGGATAAGGGCCACAGCTATCTCTATGCATGATATAAATTATTAGATGGCAGTATAGAAATTATCTAGCCTTCCTTCCCTTAATTTAATTACATAGAAAAATCATATTTCAAGAGCTTTGAGTACCTAAGACCCATCAAAAACTTATCATCAAATATAAAAGGTAACAAAAAATAATAAATCACTTTTGACATAAGATGGCCTCCTAAAGAAATTAGAGACCAAAATGTTAGTTATTGAAATATAATTAATCACTCCCTTCTTTTCTAGTTATGTCTAAAGGAGTTTCTAGCTAACCATCCCCTTGTTTAATAATATAATCCTATAGTCTGGGTTCTAAATTTTAGGGAAAATTTTTCCTTACATAGTCACCATTTTTATGGCCAACAAATCCCTTTTATTAGAATAAAATGGGGCATCTACATTATTATAATTGAGCCCCATTTGATCTTCACCCTTTTGAAAATGTGGATCCCTCCTCAATCTTGATCAATAAAAACTTTTACATTACCATTGATAGTTGTTTGTTATATTTGAAAACTTTTGAAACTATGCATGTTTAAAAAATGGTTATTCCATTGAAATTTTAAATGTTTTTACATACATAGTTTTTTTAGTGATAACTATTTTTACAAATATTTATTATGTAAATAATTTACTGTGGTCTCAGTCTTGAAGTCCTAAATGACTTTCCTAGAGCCTTTTTGGTAGATAAGTAAGCATCAATTTGATTACAAATCACTTTTTGTTTGACTTGGCCCATTTTATATGTTTTATAGGTCTTTAATTTATTATAAATGTCAAAATACTAGAAGCCTAAACCAATGAGGAGGTGCCACATGTCTCCATACACCTAGAGGAGTTAAAGATATCAAATCCCTAGGAGGCCCAAATGAATGAGGAGGTGATACATGTATTCATATACCTAGAGGTGTTAGATCCATAGGGGGCCAAAAAAAATGAGGAGGCACTACATATCCCCATACACCTAGAGATGTTAGAGTGTTGGGAGCCCTAAATGAATGAGGAGGTGCTGCATGTCCCTGAGTTAGAACTGTTAGAACCCTAGGAGGCCACAAAGGAGGGAGAAAAGGGTACAAATCAGATCCTTAACCTAATCATAGAGCACCATAATTAATTTACACACTTAAGTGGAAAAGTAATACAAGAAAATATGTTAAGATAAAGAGCTTCCTACCATGCCTAGTAAACATAATACTCAGTGAGTCAACCACTCTACAAGTGACATATGGCCAACCCTTGGAATTTTAATAATGTTGTGAGGGATAACATAGGCATGTGTATACCAAACTCCTCACACTTATTATCTCATGTAGGGGAGATCATGATATAAAAATTGGAGGTTTCCCATCACCACCAAATAATGTAAAGAGGGCTTATTTTTTAAATTTAAATTAATACCGAATCGGAAAATAGCTAATTTGTAATTACACCATAAACTTAGAGTTTATTTCAAACAATGTGAGACAACTAAAGCCATTACTATATAAAATATTGTATAACCCCATAATATCACATCAAGATCAGATTCACCATTATCATTTTATGCCTCTCAATAATTTAGAGCCATTTTCTTTGAGTTCACTCCAAAGCACAAACCCTTAACTAAATTTTGTATTCACAAGCTTTCAAATAAATTTAATGGATACCTCTAATTCTAATCCCACACTAGAACTAGAGTTTTGAGACACCACATTATTGTATAATGTCACTCAATTCAAGTATTATAACAAGATTTTAAAAATAATTGAGGACATCCAGAGATTGGACACTAATGATGAGGCTAATGAGGATGATATTCAATATGCAAATGACCTTATCACCCTTAGAGCTTGGGGCATGCACAAATAAATAGACAAAACAAAATACTTCCCATGCATAAACCTTTTTATTAACTTACTACTTTATTCCAAGTGTACTAGGGATATTATGTACTCACCGAATAATAAATTCAAATTGTAGATATCTTTGGGCTTGTATTCAAACAATACTAAAACCTTTAAAAATATACCTTATTATAAGAAGGAGGTCATTGATGCTTGGGGAGAGACTCATAACATATATGAGGTATTTAAGGAGTGGGATGAGGACACAAATAAATGGGTCAAAAAATAAGATATTTATTTATACATGATCACAACATTTTGAGAGGGATTATGCACTTGTATGTTGTTGTTGAATAACTTATATAGGGAAAATAATTTGGTGCATATAAACAAGTTATAGGTTCCTTCCTAAATATCATCATGAAGGGGAAGGAGGTCTTATATTTAGGGAGCATAATCACATTCATCTTGATTTAGTAAGTGAATAGAGCCCATGCTAGAGGTAATTTCTACATGGTATTCTAAATAATAGCAATCATATGCCACATTAGAATTCAAGAACATGACATTACATCAATGGGTACTAATGGGGTATGTGGTTCATGTAGTGTTTTAAAAACTCTACACTCACCATTATTAGAATCACATCTAGGAAATTTGTGACCAATTTTACCCCATTATATATCACACCATTAATGAGAGGCCAATTCCAAGGCTCTCAGAGGAGATACAAGATTCAATACAACCCATTGGTGCTTATTAGTACTAAAATAATAATAATATAATTAGAGTGGAGGGTATTTCATGGGCTCTTCTCTTACTACCATACATGGTCTAAAACACATTTTAGAGTAGGAAATAACTTATAAATTGGTAGTTGGCATCTTAGGTTTCTAGATAAGTAGAAGATAAAATCCCTACCTAATTCTCCTCATGTTCATTGGTCATAATGAATACAAAAATGTGCATGTGCTATAATAAATGGCCCAACATAGAGACTCATACAACTTGAGAAAGGGTGAAGATAGACAATAGGATCCTCAATGTATGGTGCATGCTCAATTAAATAAATATTAGGTGTACCTAAACACCACATATCACCATGAAGGCCACTTGAAAAATGAAATTCACCTCAACCTAGTAAATGATGTAAAGTGATTGCAAAATTGGAGGCTTCCACCTACCCAAAATCCCAGGCTTAAGCTCAATTGATGCTATTATGTAACACTAATTTGGATGTGGATCCTATTTAGTGGTTAGGGTTAAGGATATAGATATGATAAGGAATAGGGGTGAATATAAGATATACATCAAGCCAATTAATGTGCTAAACTTAGATGTACCATATGCTAAATTTATAAAACTGAGATAGGATATTAATGGAAAGTATAACTATGTTAGATATATAAATCACATAAAATAAAATAATTAATTTTTTATGATGCTAATATAATGTTGGATTTGGTATAGGTGAGAATCAAGCATAAGGATAGTTCTAGAGCAATAGTCAAATTTTAGATTTGGTGCTTATGGCTCTCTGAACACTTGCATCAACTTGGGATAGTTACATCAAATCTAACATATAGGTTCGATTATAGTGTCTTATGTATATAATCGATGAAATAGGATGTGACCACCTGGATGCTTCTAGGTTTGAATTCATCTTTACTTTGGTGCATTTAGATCTAGGTCATAGATTGTTGTTCCTAATGAAATGAAAAAACCCTAGCTTTGCATCTTTAATGTGACCTTGAGGAAAAATGGGTTAGTGGGAACACAATGTTGAGATGAACTGTAATGGCCTTGCTATCAAAGTGAACCACCTAAATATCCAAAACTCTAGAATAGGCATTTAGACTCATGTAGTTCTCCCCTACATGTTGGCTTATGTGTGAATTATACAAATGTGTAAATCAAGTACAATAATGACCTAGATTGTAACTTGACAAATATGACTTTATGATTGATTTTTTAGCAATTTAGACCTATATATAGGATGTTCCTTTGATTGGTATGAGGATAGGATAGAATATGAAAGATTTTAATAATTTGAGTGTTATTTTGGTTTGATTTCTAGGTGAGGAATGAATGAGGGTTTATATTTTATTTATACCAATCCTATCAAGAGATAAATCAAATTAAATCACTTAATCTAACCATTATAATATGTTTCATTTTCAAATTGAATGAATTTTAGGGAACTAGACACTTGCATTGGGCTAAGATAATAATGTTGATGCTACTATTTGACTTAGGCATTAGTGTCCAAGGAGAAGGAGAGTAGGCATATGATCATAACTTATAGAGGTGTAAGATAATTACATTTTAAGCATTCTGAGAAATATGGGATGTCTGTGTCATCCATATAATTTTTATCACACTAATAGATAAGCTAAAGGGCACAAGATAGAGTAGATACAAGGATTGTGGAAATAAGGCATATGTAGAATGAAGAAGAATATCTAGGGTTAAAATTTTTCCAAGTGTATAAGACTGAGGTGATACATAATCACAAAATATTATCTACATTCACCACCATTTAATCTAGTAATTAAATTTCTAGTTTAAAATAAATAAATACATAGGTGTGGATACATACCTTATCTTTGCCTGAATTAAATTTAAGTGCTTTCCTAGAGTTGGGTTTGAGTTTTTTATTGGTGATGGACCTACAACCACGAGCATATTACAGTGTATAATTAATGCATATAATTTGGGTTGAAATTACTTGACATAAATTTAAATTGAAAGAGCAAGGTTTAGGAGTACATCTATGTGTCAATGTAACTACCTTGCCTATTGATAAGTTGTTTCTGAAAAATATGTATCATTGTAAGGCTCTAAAATAAATACTAGGATAAATATAAATAAATATTTAAAGTGCATATATCTAAGGGAAGAGAGAGAGAGAGAGAGAGAGAGAGAGAGAGAGAGAGAGAGAGAGAGAGAGAGAGAGAGAGAGAGAGAGAGAGAGAGAGAGAGAGAGAGAGAGAGAGAGAGAGAGAGAGAGAGAGAGAGAGAGAGAGCACATGCCCCAAACTTGGAGCAAAAGTGAGTTGCCACCTAGTAGTTGAGGCTAGATCAATCATGCAACCCAATGATACTTGTAACTTGTTAAGTTTGGATGATCAATTCCAAATTGAAAACTTGGGAATATTGAGTAATTTAATCACCCCAACCATAACAAAAGGTGAAACAACTATTGTAGTAGATTGGCTCACTAAAGTTCATAAAAGTTCACTAGATATTAGTACATGTAATAGTTTTGGAGTTTGAGATTGATTTGGATTTTGAAATATTGGGCACACATTGCATAACATATGCACCTTATATTTGTGTCATGATAAAATTACGTGTAACAATGGTACTATGTATAGAATTCTACCATAAATGTATATCAAAATCATATAATTGTGTGCTTTGGAAAATTTGGAAAATTATGCAAGTGTGGAGGACATGCTTCCAAAACATGCCCCTAACTATATATGGAGAAATTTGAAACTAAGATAAGTACCAATGTGGAGGAAATGTTTCCAAAAAATTACTCCACTATAAACTGGAGATGCTAAATAATGATTAAGTGTTAAGAATATGCTTCCAAATCATGCCCCCGCTAAATCTATGAATTATAAGTACCATATTAAATGAATGTGGAGAACATAGTTCCAAATCATGTCTCCATTGAATCTAAAAACTATGAAAATGTGGAAGCCATGTCATCATGACATGCCCCCATTAAATCTAAAAACTAGTGTAAGCACCATATACTATGTGAGTTTAGAGAACATGCTTCCAGAACATGCCCCCATTATAATCTAGAAATTATAAAATCTATGGAAGTCATGACATCATGACATGCCCCCACTAAATTTAAAAATTGGTGTAAGTACCATATATTGTGTGAGTGTGGACAACATGATTCCAAAGCATTCCTCCACTATAATCTAGAAACTATGAAGAATGTGAAAACCATGTCACCATGACATGCCCCCATTTGAGGTGATGGAAAGATAGTACTTGGTATTTAGCTCACCTCAAAAGGCTAAGACAACTATAAATTAATTAATGTAACCATGTAGCATATAGAAGGAAACATGTCTAGATAGATGTAAAATTGAAGTGCATATAACTAATGTGATCACATGTAGGCCTAAGATGCATGATACTATCATTGTAATGTCTAGATAATAATAGTATAAATTCAAGAAGCAAAGAAGCACACACATAAGAGCACTCAAAAAAAAGTCAAAAGGTAAAGGTCCAAGGAGACCACAAACAAGGGGCATGTTCAAATTCTATGAAATTGAATAGACATGACTTAGTCAAATGTCCAAAAAAACAATGAATGACATATTCAAATGTCCAAAAATGCAATGGCATATTAAAATTTACAAGATATTAGAGATTTATATGTTCACATTATTAATAGTTGATAATCAAACATAAATATTTTTAGTTTAATAATATTACATTAATAGCTTAGGTGGTTAAGCCTATATTAAGTGAGTTATTAATATAACTCATGTAGAGTCTTAGATGGAGATAAATACAGAGATTTAGTGGTTAAGTAAATCTCCTTATTTATAGGTTAGAGTTTCCTATATATTTGTGTAATGATCCAGATGAAATATGATAATTATATTTTAAGATTATTTTTGTATATATGTTCAACTTTTCTGTACATACATTCTAATCAGAATCAATATCTAGTATTAGAGTGGGTGGATCTTGTGATGGATCAGTAATTTATTTGAAGGGGAAACCATACTATTTTCCATTGCCCCACTTGATGTAATTTCTCTTGTTTGAGTTCTGTGTGTAGTATAAGCATTATTTTTTAAAGTACAATAGCATTTAGATCTTAGGTTAACATATAAAGGAATTCCATTTGAAATCATCTAACCTACACCATTGTCATGTAGATGTCCTCCACCCAAACATGTGTAAATATGAGCATATTAATACTTGGTGAATTATTGATGGTAAAAAGAATGGTAATATCTACATTTTTACATCAAGCTTGTACCTTGACATTACCCTGCACCTGCCTTGTCCCTGAATTAACTATATTTGAACATGGGTTTAATTTTTTGGCTAGGAATGAGTTAATTAGAATCTAATAAAATAATAATTTTAGAGTTTGCTCCTCTTTTAATTTCATTTTGACAAGGTGAAATATGAAAAGAAGGGTCTAGTTTTTGAACTCTACTCATGCCCAAATCATGTGGATTGGATTGTCTAATAGATCCTTTGCTATGTAGGTTAAAATAGAATATCTAGTGATAGTACATGATTATATTGTCAACTCTACAATCACCCAACAAGAAAAAAAAATACTTAGAGCTATGTGTAAATCACACTTAATGTGACCTCATCTGCAGACTCAGGCTTGTAATTATACTAGGTTTGATCTATTGGTGTTGCCCCAAATTTACTAGTGCTTCATTCATAATTACCATATCCATTTTGATTATCACACCTACATTAAAGTTAAATACAATTTATTTGTTATTAAATATATTTATGGTCCATATATTTCCAACATTTATTCATTTGATTAAGGAATATTTTGGTTTTAAATAATTATTAGGTGTTTTATATTTAGTGATATTTGTTTTTATTAGATTTTTTTTAATTTTTGAGTGTCATAATTTCATCATATAATTTAATCTATTATTTTTATAGTGTCAATGTTCATTAGTATAGAGTCATTATGGGTCATAGTTATCATTTGTCTAGTTATAGTAATTATAAAATCCAATTTTATAGTCATTAGATTTTGTAAAAGTTATTGTATATCAAATATTGTAAAAAATATCTAGGGTTAAAAGTCATTTTTACATTAAAATACATCGATTATTTAGTATTTTGGTTGTCAAAGTCAAAAATAAAAAAGTTGAGTCTTTTTGTTAAATGTATTTTTAGTGAGTCATCATTTTCTAAAATTGTAAAAATAAAAAAAATTACCTCAGGAATGCATTATCACTTGTACACGACATCCAAATTAGGGGGGTTTTAATGTATATGAAAATAAATAATAGAGAACCTATTAGAACCATTGAAGAACATGCTGACCTATCTTGATAAGTAAACAACTTCCTATGTTGGAGGTCAAAGGCAACAAAGGAAGGAGGTTTCAAGAGCCTCTCATCAATCACTAATGATGGGCACCATATGATTTGGTTGCATATTTTATTTCAATTGTGTGTGTCAATAAGAACACATGATATATTCCTATTCACATTTGTAATAAGTAAGCTAAAAATTCCTTTCTATCTTCACCGAATGTGTGATAGTGAAGAGAGCTAATAAAAATACTACATATTATTATGTGGTTGGTGGTAATCCACTTGAAAAAACATATTTTTATATTTATTGGTACACCACTTGATAACCATCCCATTTTGGTTGTTGGTAAGCTATATTCAAAACCATCATTAAAGTTTGTGGTTGTCTTGAGAAAATCACCAAATCATGAGCATATGTGTAGGTATAGGATTGATGTTTTCTCCATGTTCACATTAAGGGGGTGTATACTATGGATTAATAATGTTTACAAGAGGTGAATTTTATATATTTATGTGTTCACATTAATTATAGTTGATAGTCAAATGTAAATATTATTAGTTTAACACTATTATACTAATAGCTTAGGTAGTTAAGCCTATGTTAAGTGAGTTATTAATATAACTCATGTAGAGTCTTAACATGGGATAAATATTGATATTGAGTGGTTAAATAAATATCTTTATTTATAGGGTAAATTTTACCATATATTTGTGTAATGATCTGAATAAAATATGATATTTATGCTTTAAGATTATTGTTTTATTTATGTGTTCAACTCTTATATACATATACTCTGATCAAAATCAATACAAGAGGGAAATCATAGGCATATGGGCTACATACAATGGAGCATATTCAAATTAAATAAAAATCAAGACAATAACAAGGAAAAACACTCAAGGAAGTGTGTAAAGGAAAATCATAAGAAACCAACATAAACATGTCATAACAAACCATACATCAAATGTGTTAGTAAAAATGTTATGACATACACATGTCATAATGAACCATGCATCGAATGTGTTAGTAAAAAATGTCAAGCACATAACATATCAATTATCTTGTGTAAAGTATAATCATAGATAATAGGTATGTGTAAGTACATATGTAAGCTTAAAAATGATAGCGTAGAGTGATAATTGAATCATAGAACCTATGTATATCAAGATCAAGAAGATGGATACCTCCAATGTCTTGATGACATGAGTAGAGGGAAGGCCCAACACCCATAAGTGTATCATGTATCTATGTATGCATGAGTAAAATGATATGCTAATATTTAATATGGAACTAAGACATAGGTTCAAAGGATCCAATAAAACATGTAGGTGTTGAAAGTGTTTTAGATTTTTGAATGTTTTTTAAATTTTTTTTGGGTATTTTATAGAAGAGACAATATTATCCTATGATCTCATTCAACGGATGACCATATGTATCTCCCCACTCATAAATTGGTGTAAGAAACAAATGGTACTATGAAGGAGATAATATAAGTGCATATCTATCACTATAGTATTCTAGATGCTCGACATATGTATAATGGGACTTTAGGGTCATAAAGTACCAATAAAAGGAATAAGGGTTATTGGAACCCATATCTATGTATTCTGTGCTTTATTTGGACTATCAATAGTAGGATCATGTTTAGGTACTATGGATATCTGAATATGGTACATAGAAGATGATTATTCTATGAACCCACTATCCATCTCTGATGTAAATGTCTCTCTAGTAATGGCCACCTAGTAAAGGTGATTACTTGTTACATACCCTTTTAAAGTGGATTAGCCTTAATAAGCTTGAAAATTAACTACATGAGTATGAATTTATCTTGTTCAAGAGGATGCTCATATGGAATACCATAAACTATAATTACCTGAGGCATGAATGTAATTAACACACCCATGAATTGTAGAAGGTACCAATCAAAGAGTGTTTATCTAAGGTTATCCTAATAACATGTCAAAAACACCAGTATAAGGTATAAGTGAGAAAGTAGTAACCACATGTATGGGACTAACCTATAAGGGTAGATCAATCTCACCAAAAACCTTATGGGAGGTCCCATCAAATGCTTTAATTGGTCTAGTAGAGGAGTGTAAATGATGATGATTATAACCCAAATGTGTAAGTGATGTCATGGTACAAACATTTTTGACCATTATCAATAATAACACTTCATATGGCATGTTTATCAAGGTATGCTTTAATGAATAGAGAATGAAGATCAGAGTCATCATCCTTAATTTCATCATCATCAAAGTAAATAGTGGGTTTCTAAACCATAAGAGGTATATGTCTCATTTAAGTACCAGTGACCCCATCTAGTGGGTGTCTATAATATGATGAAAGAGGATGTACACTATATTCTATTTTAAATTTTGATTCCTTTTGGAATGGTCTTAAAAAATATTATTAAATATTTTCTATTTATGGTGCTCGCTAGGTTGTGAACCTAATTATTTTAGAGGATCATCATATGTAATTTTTTGGTTATCGATGAGGTCTTATATCTTATGATTTAAGGTAAAATATCTATTCATATAATTTTTAGGGCCCTGGTGACAGTCATAATAAGCATTTACATCATATCCTTTGGGTAGAGGTCTATTTACATTAACCTTTGTAAGAGGAGGGAGATATATAAGATGACACTCTAGTAACCATGAGAGTAATGAAGAGGAGGCTAAGGTAAATTTATAAACTATCTCCTTGGTGCATTAGATAAGACAAGTAAATTAGGCTATTATGCAATTGTGTTGACCATGGTGGTTGTTTCCTTTTTAGGCTTATGTTGTTTTACCTTATAATTTAGTTTAATTATAAATTTTGTACAAGATCTAGATGTAGCTGATGTGTTTGCTATATACTTGAGCTTATTCAATGACATAATATTTATTTCACGATCCCATACAACATGGCATAAGTCATAAAAATATTTATTTTTTTGAAAATAATGGACTCATGGAAATGAGCAATAAAAATTTACTTGAATATGTCTTAAAACTCTTTATCTACCATAGGATTGATCATTTTGGCTAGCATTATCTTATATCTCAAGACATATTCATTGATTGGCTCATTAGTTCTTTTTTTTATCTTTATAATGTGAGCATAAGAAACCTTTTTGGTAATGTTGATAGAAAAATATGCCAAAAATTGATCTACAAGAGGTTTAAATTCTTTCATATATTAGAGAGATAAGTCATAAAATCACCTTGAAAGATAGTCCTTGAGGCTCCTTGGAAATATTTTGGTCAAAATTTTATAATTTGAAGCATAATCAAGGCATGCCACATAGAAGGTTCAAAATTTTTGTTTAGGGTCACCCTTTCCATAATAAAATTTGAACTTAGATGCAAAAAATCTTGTTTTCAAAGTGTGCAAAGATATCTCAAGTGTAATAGGGTTATACAACACATCTTGAAAATCTAAAACATGTGAAGAATTTGAAACCTTTTGTTCATTATTTGTAACCTTATCCTATAATTTTTTTACAACTTGAAGGAGAGGTTGAACTATAAGACTCGTGGGATTTTGATTAGCAATTTGAGTAGTCACCACAGGGGCTGAAAACATGTTTTGATTAGTACTGGGCATTGAAACCATTATTTGTGTTGAAATAATAAGTAAGTTCCAAATAGATGTATAATTAGTATTTTTTGGGAACAAAGGTTAGAATAGATAATCCTTGCACCCATTAGATGTATTAAGTTGTAGTGTGTTCAAGGGGATGGATGTATCCACTAAAGTTTTTGTTATTTTAGCTTCAAGCATAGTTTTTAATATTTTTTCAAGATCTTCAGGGTTTTGGTAAATGCACTCACTAAAAATTTCAATTTCATGTACTTGATCATTGTATACTTGGTCATTATCATTTATTTCTAGATTTTCATTATCAAAATCTTCTTTGATGATAACCCTATCATGATTTTTTCATTATCAACATGGGTATCATCATGATCCAAGGTATGAGATCCCCCATTGGTTTGAGACATTTTGGATGGATTGAGGGGAAGATAAATATGATCAATAGACATACCTGCTAATCTATGTCTATGCGTAGGTTGCACAAAAAATAATACCAATAAAAAATTGAAAAGTACAATAATTTGAAACCTTAGATGGTTTAAAACCCTAAAACAAGAGAAAATTACATTCATAAGGATTGAGTTCACCAAATGTTTAACCCTAATTTGGATGTGGATATTATTTAGTGGGTAAGGATATAGAAATGATAAGGCACAAGGGTGAATATTAAATCTAAAATAGACCAATTAATGTGCTAAGATTAGATATACCATATGCAAAATGTATAAAACTAAGATAGGCTATTAATGAAAAGTATAGCTATGATAGATATACAAATGACATAAAATAAAGTAAGTTGTTTTTTTGATAATACAATGTTAGATCTGGTACATACATGAAGTAATTATGAAGATAGTTCTAGAATAGTTGTTAGATTATGAATCTGGTGCATTTGGGTCTCTAGATACTTATGTCAGCTTGGGATATTTATGTTGATGCTAGTGTCTGGGTTCAATGCTAGTGTCTTATATGGAATACTTGATGAAACATGATCTAACCACCTAGACACTTTTAGGTTTGGCTTCACCTTCACTCTAGTGCATTCAAATTTGGGTCATGGTCTGTCATTCCTAGTGAAATAAAAAACCCTAAATTTACATCTTTAATGTGACATTAGGGAAAAATGGGTTAGTTGGTACATGGTGAATATAAAAGGGTGATACCTATATATCCAATAATCTAGAAGAGGGCCTCAGACTCATGTAGTTCTCCCCTATGTATTGGCTTGTGTGTGAATCATGTAAATGTGTAAATCAAGTACAATAATTACCTAGATTGTAACTTGATAAATATGACCCTATGAGTGCTCCTTTAGTACTTCAAACCTATAGTTGGGATATTCTTTTGATTTATATTAGGATATGGTAGAATACAAAATATTTTGATAAATTGAGTGCTTCTTGAGTGCTCTTTTAGTATGATTACTAGGTGAGAAATAAATGAGGGTTGATATTATATTTATATCAATCCTATCGAGAGATAAAATTGTATTAAAACACTTAAGCCAACCATTGTAATATGTTTTATTTACAAATTAGATGACTTTTAGGGCAATGGACACTTATATCAGGGTAGGAAAATAATGTCAACATTACTATTTGACCTAGACATTAGTGTCTAGGAGGAAGGAGAGTAGGCATAGGTTTAGAACTTGTAGAGGTGTAATATAAGTACATTTTAATCATTCTAGGCAAGATGGGATGTCCATGTGTCAATATAAGGTTGATAAAACAAAGGGATAGGTTATGGATCATAAGATAGATTAGATGCAAGGCTTATAGAAGAAAGGCATGTGTAAAACTAATAAGAACAACTAGGTTCATGAGTTTCCCAAGTGTACAAGACTGAGGTGCTACATAATCACAAAATATCATCTACAACTAGAATAAAGGCCAAATCCTTCATAAAAACCTCTAATACAACCAACCTCTTGAAAACAATATCTACAAAAGCTTGTTGTCAAAGTCTTAATGATGGTGAAGATGATCTTTCAAAAAATATTTTAAGGAGTTCAAATTGCATCCAATACTATGATGCCCTCGACATCAATTCTACCCACACTACTTCCAAAGATAATATAAACTTATGCTACCTAATCCCTCCACTTTGAAATAAATCTAGATTCAAATCTAATTAGGGAACAAACTATATCTTACCTTGAGGTTTCTTCCCTAACTACTATTATTTACCAACTACCCTTTATAACTCTCCTAGGTTTCTCCATTCTTATGCAACCCACCCCTATCATGTTTCTATTTGATCCTATGGTGACAAGTGCTCAATTTCCTTCTTTTCATTTTATTTTAACCATATTTGGTGTCCCCAATACCCAAGTTCCTCCTATTAATCCTACTACCCAATTATTTCCTTATTCTACCCCACCAACATAGTATGCAACATAGGTAATTCTCAGCCTAGCCCCACAAAGTTAGATCAACTCTAGATAGAGCCTAAATCCCATTTTATCTTATTTTGATGATAACCCATCTAGTTATGATTTACATAACATCATTGGTATCCATTGAAATAGTTATTCCTCTTAGTGTTACAACTACTCTAGTGGCTCCTATGACTAAAAGTGCCTTTACTCTATCTACACATAACACATACTTAGGCCTGACATTAGCCACATAGCTCCCACAAGTTCCATCCATGGAAACTTCAACTATAATAACATAAACACAAACTAACCCAAAGAATAATCCTATTAAAATTCAAATGTTGATTACAACCAGGCCACATGTGTATCCTTTGATTACATCTAAAGCTCCTTCTTGGTCCTCCTATTAATCACACTAGGATCCAAAGGATTTGGATTTAACCAACCAATATGCTCTTTCATGTTAAATATGCAACTCTTAGGCACAATTAATATTTAGGCCTTCATGACCCCAAACTAATTATGGTGTCACCTATTCCCTTGGGATTCCTATTTGGTAGTTCTTCCCTTCATTTCCATGCCACCTTAGCTACCCTTAATTGTTTTCTCCCTTCATATTCATCCCTACCTCTTCCACCTGTGCCTCTATTTATGTGTGTAAAGGACATAAATGCTTTATCATGGGGACCTAGTTATCCAAATTTGGTTCAATAAGGACTTAGGATAGATGAAGAGGGTGATGACACAGACCCTCACATAGGATGGAGATTTTATTTTATGGAGAACAAAGCATGAATTATTCTCTCTCATAAGAGGACCAAAATTGGGGAGGAAAATATTTTGGAACACCCAATATCAATAATTAAAGCCACCACTAAACTCACAAAAAATCTAATAGAGGACCTCAGAGACCAAGTCAAGACCCTAGAGTTTTAGGTGAAGAGCTCATTCCCTATTGGTTTGGTTAGCAAGGTTGAGGTTACTCTTATATAATTATTTTTAACACTTAGAGATTTGATTGGATATCTTTCTAAGAGAAATGTGATCTTCCAAAGAGCTTAACAATATTTAGAGGGAATTTTCAAGGTAGAAAATAAGTGTAAGATGGCATTGGTTTTTAAAAAGGATATGTTTCTAAAGCTTAGAATCATTCCTCTCATGATTTTAGTTTACATTAGACATTCACTGGGAGCATGAGGATCTCACTTGAATATTGGATCTAGGATATATAAGCCACCATCAATCCCTTGGATAAAAGTAAATACCAAATAATTATTTAGTTTAAGAAGGTCAACATCATAGTCCTTTTCTATCTAGATGACACCTTGTTTAGCCTTGATGAATTCAAGGTCCACTTAGAGTACTTTATAGTGGAAATGAATAGTAAAGTGGTGAAATCCAATAGAGATAGATCTTGATCCATCTTATAACTTTACATAAAATCAACCATGAACATTATCTAGGTCAATGAAGTAAAAGTCTCAGTGGAAGATACTTTCAAGGCTCATGATAGGCTATTGACTTAGGCAAAGGTTCTCTTCTAGGAACCACCTATCAACCTATTAAATATTGACCAAAAGTATAAATTGGTGTCATAATCACTATAAAATTATCAATAAGGTTTTAAAAAATTGGGAGGTGGTCCCCCACCAAGCTCAAAATGAATATCCTTGTGGTCCCAACAAAGGGGAATTTTAAGAAAATTTTGGGTCCTATTTCTCTCTTCTTTATATTATCTAGGAGCATCATGGGAATGATTGGTTTTGTAACTATTGTATACCATCATGACTAAGAATTGGATCTCATGTTATTTTGAGGCAAGCCCCATATATTTTCCTATATATGTTGCTGCACACCTCTTTGTAAAAGTATAACACACTTTGATTAATAAAGGCTCTATTTATTACACTATGATGTATTTTATTTAATGTCTCCCAATATTTTGTGGTAAAGTAAATGTCACTAATGTTTAAAGTTTCAATATGAATTTTATGCAAGTGTATGTGTAATTAGAATGTGTTGTTTTCTAATCTAATTAGTTTAGTTTTCTTTCCATTTTCTTAAAATAACCATAGGTCTAAGTGTGATTAAAAATAGTTTTATGTGCGTTCATTTATATAAGGATTATATGATTTAGGAATATTTTATCTCATTATATTTTTTTCCCTATGTGACCAAAGTTTGATCATATGTGAAACTTGACATACAGTGGTATAACTATCACTAGATGCATGTGGATCTAAAACATTAATGCCTTCTCATTTTTTACCAAAAAACTACCTTTTATGTTGTTTAACCTTAAATTTATAATTATATTAGATTTATATAGGGTTTAATGGGTATAAATAGCATAGGGCACAAGGATGATAAACTATCTCTAAAATATGTCAATTTGATGTTAAAATAAATTAAAAAACATCCACTAGAATTTATTATGTTGAGATAGACTAAAAATAGTAAGTACAAATATGTTAAGTATGGAAATGAAAAAGAATTAATGTACTTATTTGGTTTTAATGCTAAATTAATTATGGATTTGGAACAAATAGAGAGTAGACTAAAATATGGTTTTAGAATAGTCATCAGATTCAGGATTGGGTGCTTCTAGAGCCTTGGACACTAATGTTAGCCCAAGACGGTTGTGTTGATTCTATTGTGGTATCCTATACATAATACCTAATATAAAAGGATTTGACCACCTAGATTCTTCTAGGTTTGTATTCATCTTTTATTTGGTGCATTCACATTTGGGTCATGGATTTTTGTTCCTCATGAAATTATAAAACCATAGTTTTTCATCTTCATAGTGACCCTAGGGAAAATAGGTTAGTGGGCACATGATGTTGAGTTGACCCCAAAGACTCCTCTATCAATGAGAGTTCCATACATATCTAATAATCTGAATATGGCCTCAAACTAATGTATTTCTCCATTATGTGTTGGATTGTATGTGGATCATGTATTATGGACAAAGCAAGTATAATAGTGACCTAACATGTAACTTGGAAAATATATCTCATGGGATACTCATTCAATACTTTAGACTTGTGTATGTTTTTTTCCCATGATTGATATGAATATAGGAGGAAATAATAAATATTTTCTTTATTAAGTACTTAATTGAATGCTTTGATAAGTTGCCTTAAGTCTTTTCTAAGTTTTGTAGATGAGGAATGAATGAGGATTGATATTGTATTTATATCAATCTTTTTAGATAAATAAATCATATTAAATAACTTAGGCCAAACATTAAGATATGTTTCATTTATAAATTAGATGACTTTATGGCACTATATACTTATGCCAGAGTAAGACACCTATGTTGATGTAGGTGTCTGTCTGGGAAGCTAGTATATAAGGAGTAGGAAAGCAGGTAAAAATTAAAACTTGTAGAGGTGGAAGATAAATAATTTTTATGCATTATAGGAAAGATATAAGGTTTGGGTCATCAACATAAGGTTGGTCATACCAAGATATAGGACAACGGGCACAAGATAGAGAATATGCGAGACTTTAGAAAGTAGGAAAGGTACATAACTAAGATGAAAAACTAAAGTCTAATTTTTCCATGTGTACAAGACCAAAGTGCTATACAATCCATAAAATAGTGTATACATTCCTCCCCTTTAATTTAGTAATGAAATTTCTAGTTTAAATAAAAGGAATGAATACCTGGGTGTGTATAACACACCTTACCTTTGCTTAGTCAAATTTTAATACTTTGCTAGTGACTAACCAGCAACCAAGAGCATGTTATAGTACAAAATTAGTACATATAATCTAAAATTTAAAATATTTTAAGATTGAAATTGAAAGAGCAAGGTTTATGAGTAAACCTATGTATCGATGCAACCACCTTGTGCATTGATAAGTTAATTTAAAAGATGCATCATTATAAGGCTCTAAACCTAAGATTAGGACAAATATAAAAGTTTGGAAAGTGCATATATCTAAGGAGATAGAGAGATATTAAAAGGAACATGCCTCCAACCTTAGAGAAAAGGAGAGTTACCAGTCAATAGTTGAGATTAGCTCAACCATGCAACCTAATCATACTTGTAATGCAATGAGCATGAGTGAAAAAAATTTGAACTCATACTATCAAATTAGTAAGGATGGATGATACAATCAAGTCTAACCTAAAAATTTGGAAAGATTGAGTGATTTAATCAACTGAACCATACCAAAATCAAACCAACTACTAGAGTAGATTGTCTCAATACAGTCTATAAAAGTACATAATCGTGGGTGATGAAAGTACTTGAGAGTGTTTTAAAATTTGAAACTAATTTGGATTCTTCCATATTAATTACACATTGAATAGCATATGCACCTTAGATATGTCTCATGCTAAAACTATGTATAATAATGGTACCAATGTATAGAATTCTACCACAATTGTGAATCTAAATTATCTAATTACATGTTTTATCTAATTCAAAAACTATATAAGTATGGATAACATGCTTCCAAATCATGCCCACATTATATATAGAGAAACTTAAAAACTAAAATAAGTGCAAATATGGAGGATATGTTTTTAAAAAATACTCCCACTTTAATTTGGAGATATTGAATACTGAATAAGTGTGTAGAAAATGCTTTCAAAGAATGCCCCCACTAAATATGAAAGCTATGAATGTATGAAAACCATTCCTATATGACATGTCCCAACTAAATATAAAAACTAATAATGTGTGAAATCCATGCCTATATGACATGCCCCCACTAAATCTAAAAATTGATATAAGTACCAAATACTAAAATGAGTGTAGAGAACATGCTTCCAAATCATGCCCCCACTAAATCTAAAAAATTGATATAAGACATAAATATTAAATAAGTGTAGATAACATGCTTCTAAATCATTTCCCCATTGAATTTAAAAATTATATCAAATGTGGAGAACATGCCTCTATGACATTCCCCCCTTTAAGTTGAGGGAAGAATAGAAATCAGTAGTTACCTCACCTCAAAAAAATAAGACAATTAAATAATATGTGAATTTAACCAATTAGAATATACAAGGACATGTCTAGGAAAATGTAGGATTGAATTTTAGAAGACTATGTGATCACATGAAGGCCTAAGATGCATAATAAATATCATGTAATTCCTAGATATTAATAATATAATATCAATAAGTAAATCAATCACACACACACAAGATCACTCAAAAGAAAGTTAAAAGACAATGGTCCAAGGAGAACATAAATAAGGGGCATGTTCAAATGTTGCATAATCAAAGGGACATGAATTAATCAAATGTCCATAAAAGTAAGGATGGTATGTTCAAATTTCTATACAATAATCAATGACATGTTCAAATGTTAAAGAAATCACATAGGCACCGAGGCCGTAAAAAAAGGAGTATATTCAAATGATCAAACATGAAATGTTTTGGAAAGGAAAGACACTCAAGGAAGTGCATAAAATAGAACATAAGTAACCAACATAAACATATCATAGTAGCCCATTGATTCAATGTGTTAGAAAAAATGTCAAGCGCATAACATATCAAGTACCCTGTGTAAGATATAATCATGGATAAAGGCATGTGTAAGTATATATATGAGCTCAAAACATGCTAATGGAAAGTTATCATAGAATGATATAAACTATTAGTATCATGATCATATAAGTGGAGTTATCTAATTACCATATTACATGAGTATAGGAAAGACCCAATATCCATAATAGGAATATATCATAAATATGTGTATGCCTGTTTCGAACTAAAGTATAAGAATGAAAAATGTGTATGTGGGGATAACCGATATGACATCCATTAACATGAAACTAAAATAGATGCCAAAGAGCCAATAGAACATGTAGGTGCCATAAATGTTTTTGTATTTTTAGATGTTTTTAAGATTTTTAGTAATTTTGGAATATGTGAAAAGTATTTGAAAAATGTTGTGCAAGGAAGACATGTACATAGAAAAGTGCTACCAATATATAATTTACTAATCAAATATATGCATCTATGGAAACACTATATCATATATATCATACTCTATTTGTGACATTTTTGGTATGCTGTTATTTATATTTGTTCATATGATTGTTGAAGATATACTTCCTTCTTTAGAAAAAGATGTAAGTTTGTATTGGTGATAAAAGGATATCAAATTGTTGTTTCTATCAACCACTACTCTTATTAAGTGTAACCATGATTTTCTAAGCCAAAAATTGTGATCCCTTGGATTATTAATAACCTAAAATGTATGAGAGCATTATTTTGAGGCAAATGAAACTATTAACTGAATTTATACCATACTTGTTAACATTACATTAGTTTCATCAATGTGTTGAAGCTTATTATAAAGAGATATAATAAATGGAATATAACAAAAAATTATATCTTGATAGTCCATAACCTTGATATCTATAAATTACTCACCCTCAAGTTGAGTAGTGATAGTAAAAGGGCCTTGATATGAGGCATGGCTTGTGATTTCCTTATTTGTAACCACATTTAGAACATTAATTTTTTCAATTGCCTCTTATTTTTTGACCGCTTTTATTATAAACCCTCTTTTGAGAATGTTTGTTTTCTTTTCTTAACTTTTGAGTTGGCAAATTTTGTTCTTTCTCTTTTTATAGTATTGCCTTTAGAATATTTTATTTCTCTAATTGTTGTATTTGTAAATGTTTTTATTTTAAATCATCCTTTTGATGAATTTATTATTATGTATGGAATTTTTACCTATGTACCTCATTTTAATTTGTAGTTTCTTGATCTTTTATATTAGAAAAAGGTATATTTGAATGATTTGTATTAGTTTTTCCAATATAGCCCAAACCTTGATGGTCATTCTGGTTATATGTGGAAATAGGATGAACATTGCCTTGGAAATGGTTTCCTAATCCTTGACCATGATAACCAAATATTTGTAAATATTAAATTACAAAACCATACTATTTGGAAAAATACATATCATTATTGGGAAGTAAATTTGTGTCCTTTTCTTGATCTATTTTTTCTTTTTGAACCTTTCTTTACTCTATGTTTGATATTTGCAATTGTTTTGGTTTTGACTTAGGAATAGTATCACCACTACCATAATAATTTGGAATTGTGATCTCTTATTTTTTAGTGTTGACTAATAAAGGGAGATCACATGGATTATTTTCTGGTGGTTTTGATATCCTTGGTAATTTTATATCATTTAGCATTTTTGACATCTTTGGTAATGGTATTTTCACTATTTCTTTGTCTTTTTGACCCTTGTAAGGTTGAATAAATGTTTTTAGCCAAGAGGGATCTATGGAATAATAAGCATTTACATGTTCATTTGATTTTTTCCCTTATCTAGATTTAATTTTATATATGCTAAAAGTGGATTTAGCCTAAATATACTGGGACTTGTAGGTTCGAATAGGTTATGCAAAAGATGATCAAGTGGATCAAATTTTAGTTTTTGAATTTTCTCATATATCATATCATAAATGGTATCATCATCACTATCATAGTAATCTAAAACATGGCCATATTTTTCCTTAATATTGACTAATAAATGAAGCTCAAATAATGGGGGCTCTTCTAGTTCTATTATATTATTTAGTAATGGTGCTTATCTTGATGTGTATTTATGTTTACCTCAGTATCTAGTACCTTATTGACATCTAGAGACAAAGGAACAATTATAATTGACTCACCTATTTGACACATGTGCATGTGCTTAAGAGGACTACATTATTTATGTGGTACCACTATAAGAACACCTTTAGTTTAAGAATGCATCATTTTAAAAAAATTAAAAGGTTCATTGTCAATAGACATGAATAATAAGGTCCCATTAGGTATGAATTTTACACATCAATGTAATGTATATGGGATGAATTCTAGTGAATGTATCCAAGGTCTACACAAAATTAAAGTATAATGTCAAGATTGAGACATGACCTAAAAAGTAGTTGGAATTATTTTTAGTCCTAATGTCACATCTAATGTGATTTTCCCAACCAGAGGGCTATGTGAATTGTCAAATCCTTTTATGTGTGTAACCATTTTTTGAATAAGATTGGTGTTAATACCGATGGTGGTTAGGAATTTTATGGTACAAATGTTTAGGCCTGATACATTATCAAAGAGCACCCTTTTGATGCCTTTATTTTGCATGGTCACTTATATGAACAACTTAAAATTTTGGTCATTAATATATTTGGATGGTAAATATATTGGATCAAAGGTAATGAGCTTGGAATTATTCTTGAAATCTTTCAGATATCTATAAAATAAGTTGGCTCAATATTACGTGGAACTTATGCCTCACAAAATGCATTGTATAGGATATCCTTATAAAGATTAGATTGGTTTAGGAGCTCAAAAATTGAAATTTTAGAATGTGTATTTATTAATTGGTCAATAATGTCATATCTCTTAAATTTTATTACAAGTGGTTTTGGAGGTACCTATTGTATATTAACATGTGAAAGAATGGGTTAACCAACGTTACCTCTTTGAGGAGTAACAACATGGACTACAAAATCTAATATAAGCCATGGGTGAATAATGGGTATGGGATGGTATTAATAATTCAAATAATACTTATCTATAATAAATGGTTGAGAGCATGCATATTGACATCTAGATACTAGCTCTATAACATTGTAAAAGGAATTTTAAAGTGAGATCAAATGTTATTTCCACTCTAAAACCCTCTAATTATTAGTACAAATTCATTTAATAGATTTGATAAGAAGAAAAATTATAAAACCCCAACAATTATGACATATTAGAATTGAAAATGGGTTATAGATGCATCCATGTTGCACATATTTTCTAGTAATTATGGATCAACAATATAAAAATTAGAAAACCCTAGTTAACATAGGGTTTGATGTTTAAATATTGGGTTCACCAAATATTTAACCCTAAATTAATATCTAGATTAGAATTATCTAGGATTAAAGGGGTAGAGATAGCCCATGGCATAAGGATGATAAATTATCTCTAAAGTAGGCCAATTAGATGCTAAACTTAGATAAACATATATTAAATTTATTATACTAAGATAGGATACAAATAATAAGTATAATTATGCTAAGTATGGAAAGGATAAAGAAGTAATGTACTTATCTAGTTATGATATTAATGCATTTATGGATCTAGAACATGTAGAGAGTAGACTGGAAGATGGTTTTGGAATAATTATTAGATTCTATATTGGGTGCTTTTGGAGCCTTAGACATCAACATTAGCCTGGGATAGTTATATTGACACTCCTATATGAACCTAAAATAATATCTAATGGAAATGGATGTAACCACCTAGATGCTTTTGGGTTTGTCTTCACCTTTACTATAATTTATTTAGATTTGGGTCATGGACCGTTACTCATGAAATTATAAAACCTAAGTTCTTCATCTTCATACTGACCTTAGGGAAAAATAGGTTAGTGGGCACACAGTATCAAGCTGACCCCAAAGGCCCCTATATCAATAAGTACTTCTTACATAGTTAATACTCTAAAGAAGGCCTTAGACTGATGTAGTTATCCCTTATATGTTAGCTTATATTTTAATCATGTAATATATGCAAAGCAAGTACAATAATGACCTAGCTTGTAACTTGGTAAATATAATTCTTAGACTACTCCTTTAATAATTCATGCCTATGTATGTGTTATTCCTATGGCTAATATGAAAATAGGAAAAAATATGAAAGCTCTAATTTATTAAATGCTTTGATAAGTTACCTTAGGTATTTTCTAGGTTTTGTAGGTGAAGAATGAATGAGGATTGATTTTGTGTTTATATCAATCCCTTTGTAGAAATTAATCTCATATTAAAGCACTTAGGCCAGCCATTATGATACATTTCATTTGAAACTTTGATGACTTTAGGGCACTGGACACTTGTGTCAAAAAAGGACACCTATGTTAATTCAAGTGTCTATCTAGGATGGTAATGCTTAAGGAGTAAGAAAGTAGGTACATACTCAAAAATTATAGAGGTGGAAGATAAATATGTTTTATAAATTTTGGGTAAGATATAAGCTCTAGGTCATCAAAATAAGATTTTTCAGACCAAGAGATAGGCCAAGGGACATAAGAGATAATATATTCAAGACTTTGAAAAGTAGGAAAGGTCTAAAACTAAGAATAACAACCAAGGTTTGAATATTCCATGTTTACAAGAATGAGGTGATATATAATCCATAAAATAGTGTTTATACTTGCCTTACCATTCCTCTCTTTTGATAATTTTTTGTTATCTATGATTTATCCCCTCTATTTATAAAATGTGAAGTGAATTTTCTAAAGCAATAAACTTGTTGAATTAGATCAACTAGTGTGAAGTAGCTCTATGTTAGTTGGAAATAAGAATTGAAACTCTAGTGGTGGCACTACATATTTTGGAGAACTATTTCAAGTAGGATATTTTAGGGAGCCAAATACCTACAAATAATGCCTTGGATTATTTCAACAATGATCATAAAATGAGAGGATGAAAGTCCTCAATTTTTTCCCAAGCTCACTCAATGCACCTAACTCAATAGATGTATTTGGGAACATGAAGTCTTGGGATGAACAACAAAACACTACCTAATAAACATAAGCATGGGAAAAATAGTGAAATATAAAAATTAATGCATGGAAAATAAAAGTATAATACCTTCTCAAAAATGTGTTATCCACTCCTTAAAACCCCTTATAGAGCAGTCAATCTATTATGAAGATTATGTACTTATGTGAGAAAGTAAGTGACACTAGAATGTAAGAAATACTTAGGTAATGATATATCATAAGGCCAACTATCCTACTCCACCCAATTGAACCTTAGATATATCATAAGGCCAAATATGGAGCTTTAAATTTGATTATAATATGGGATGTGCCAGAAACATCATGTAGTTTGGTGTGATCTGACTTGTAATATTTAATTTACTTTTTAACATTGTATTTTCTCCTGATTTGGTTTTTAGATCTATTGGTTTTTTCTATTTTCCTCTTGTATTAAATTTCTTAAGAAAACCAACAATTGGTGATAAATATGGATATCACAATATAGATTACACTTAGTCTCTATAGAAGAAAATGTAAAGACCATGGTGCCTAAAAACTCCTAGAATTACACCTTAGAAAAGAGTGTAATAACTAAACTAACCTTAGTTAGCCCAAATTAAAATGGAAAATAGTGAGATCATGCAAGTGAGCATAGAATTATTGTGTTGCTTCAATCTTAAAAAATATATAAAGGGAGATGGTACTATGAAACATCATCATAAGAGAAGGGAATTATGGATAAAAACCATGTAGATAGATTTTTATAGTTTTACCATAAGACAATATGACTGAGTCTAAGTGAAGAAAAAACTAATCTAAATCACTATCTTATCTTTATAAGAAGACACATAGATAAGGTTGGGATAAAATGAAATCTATGTATACAATGAATAATGATGAGTTTTTGTGAGGAGGTCTTGGTTGATTACTCATGCCTTACCATGAAACTCACATACTGAAATGTTGAGAGGCACAACTAAGATAAAGTTAGGAATCATAGAAATGATAAATATATGAAGTGTAGTAAGGATATAAAAACACATAGGTTGAACATAATGATAAAATAGACCAAAAAAACAAAAAAAAAAACAATGGTTAATGAAAGGAATAAAATACATGTAAAAAAATAAATAAAGAGGATGGTTGTTTGTTTGTAAGGAGGGCTTAGTTGAGTCCCCAAATATTACAATCTAACTCATAAACTGAAAAACCATGAGGTGTAAAAATAGAAAAAAATACTTAAGGACCAAGGATAGGTACTAGGGCTAATTTGAAAGAAACCCATAGGTGTGTAGGCAAATCAAAGATAAGATGTAAGAAAGTCAATGTAGAACTGACAAAAAATGTTAGCTCAACATAATATAAATCAAATATAAACATGTAAATAATATGTATAAAAAATGAAAAAGCATAAATAGAGGGAAACTAAGAAGAACATAGGTTAAGTAAATAATTATTCAATAACTAAGCATTGGTCTATTCCTTGAAGATATGTCCTTCATTCATCTATAATTTATGATTGATAAGTCCAAGGATGTCCTTGACTAGGTAAATACCTTGGTAATTTTAGTTATACTTACACTCTTTATTGTGTGTGTAATATAGTTTCAACACTAGGTCTATGACATTGAAAGTATGAGCTTTGAATTTCTTATTATGTTTCTTATCAATGTAACTTTTGTATTGATGGTTATGTTATAAAACACATGTAAATCACTTTTAAATTAAATATAAAGTGTTAAGGAAGGATCTATGGAGATATTAATTAGGTATGATGCTATGAAGAGAAATTCACAAAAAGGGTAACTCCAATTCTACTGATAAGATGACCTCAAAGAAGTAAACTAGAGAGAATGGAATTGCCCTAGTGGTAGTATTACTACTAGTAAGGTAGGCCCAAATTGAAAGGTATATATGAATATGTTAATCTAAATGAGAGTACCTAAAATTATTTTACAAGATCATCTTAAGTATTTTTTTAATGGATTTAATTTGACCATTGTAATGAGGGTGATAAGGTGTGGAATTTTTTTACATAATATTGAATTCACACAAAGCTTAATCATGTCCTTATTTTTAAAATTATCTCCATTTTTAGATATGATTATGTGAGGAATCCCAAAATGAAATATGATCTATTTAATAATGAATTTATAAATAGTGACAATAGTAACATTGAAAATGGGCATAACTTTGACTCATCGAGTAAAGTACTTGATGGAGGTAATACTGAAGATATAACTATCTTGTGATTGAGGCAACTTTTTGATGAGATATAATTCCCACATAGAGTATATCGAAGGTGATTCAAGAATATGAAATTTGGATAGAAGGAAATGAATAATATTATTTTTAAATTAGAAAGTATTAAACTTATTCATAAATGTGATAGCTTTTTTTTCAAGAGTAGGCCAATAGTATCCCATATGCAGGCATTTATGGGTCATAACATGTCCACTACAATGGCCACTAAAAATTCCTCAATGCACTTGATCAAGAATAGAATGAAATTATTATTGAGTAATATAATGGAGTAGGATGCCTTAATATTACAACAATGAAGGATATTATGTCTAAGAATAAATTTAAAGGCTTACTTTTTGAGTCTAGTCTTTTCATGAGAATCAGCTTTGGGAGGATAAGTATGATGTTAAATAAATTGGATGACATATTTATACCATAAGATTTTCTAAGTGTTGAAAACTTAAGTGTGGAAAATAATAAAATCATCATTAGGAACTAATGTATAAGGATACTTTTTTATATGGATGTGAAACTGCAAATTATGTAGTGCTTAATGAAAGTAAAAAATAGAAGCTAAAAAGGCAAGAAATTCAGCTATAGATTTTTTCTCTCATGGAATTACCTTAATGGTGAAAGACATAAACACTTTAGTGAGGGTAGTATAAATATTATGATATGTTATAAGGTTTTAAATTTTGCATTGATAAGTGCCACCGATTTTATGACATATAAGCTATGAATCACCTAAAACATGTAAGTAGGAAATGTCTATATTGATGGCTGATTTCATCCAAAAGATGAGAGATTCATATTTATCTATGTTATTAGTAACATTAAAGGTAATATAAAATATAAAGGAATGATTTTTACATAAATATATATGATGACACAACTTACCCTCACTCCTTTAAGGCATTTGTATTCATAAAAATAAAGTGTATAAGTATCCTTGTCAAATTGATGGTGACCTCATGTAGTTCTTATAGGGTAGTTTTCATATATGTTTTAGACTTAAAAATGACAAATTTAAGTTATTTTAGGGGTTGTGCCTTGAGGTAAACAATGAAATTATGAAAGTAGTCTTTAAGTGCAATGGCTTGATCTATTCCTTTGATTAAAAGGATAAATTCATCTGGAAGAGTATCTTTAAAGTGTTGTCAAGCTAGTATAGGTGAGGAAAAAATTTGATCGATGATCACTTATTATTTGAATTTTTTTGAGTAATAATCCTAAGTTCAAATTACATCTAATTTCTAATTCAATATCTAGGCATGAAGGCCTTAGAAAATAAATGGAAAAGAGGATAAAAATGGACTATGACATAGGTGGTTTGATAAAGCATGTAGTGCTAAAGATTTTCAATTATAAATTAGATTATGATGTAGTCACATTGAAATTTGGTTTAGTGGGTCTCATAATCTATGAAAGCACGACTAATTTAGTAAATAAACTATTATTTACTAGACTCGCCTTAATGTGAAAGCAATGCCCTAACTAAGATGGGGGTAAATGATGTATGCAAGACAAGAGGGTGATTTCTATAAGGTGGTTGTAAATTAGGAGTATGAAAAAATGTTTTCTTCATGATATCAAAGGCTTGTTTAAATACACCAATCCATTATAACTTAATGATTTTCTTGATAATGGAGTTTATTGAATATTTACTATAATCCAACCCATAAAACATTAAGTGTATCATCCCAAGTTTCCCAAGCTAAGTTTAGATAGTAGGAATGGATTGAGTTATAGGCATGCTAAGAATGGATTTGATATTATAAGGATCCATGTCAATCCCTCGTAATGAAACTAAGAATCCTATAAGTTTGTCAGAGGTAATACCAGAGACATACTTATTAGAGTTGAAATTAACTTTGTATTTAATGAGGTGATTAAATATGATAGTTAAGTCATAAAGTTGATTTTAATGATGATTGGATTTATATATAGGATCATCCATATAGGTTTCAATTTTTTTTGGATGAGATCACAAAATATGTTTATCATTCCACATTGGTAAGTTACCCTAGTGTTTTTAAGGTTGAAATACATCTTAACATAGATATATGTGCTCCACTTGGTAGTGAAATTAGTCTTATGTTAATTATCAAGGATGATGTGAATCATTATTGCACCTCAAAAAAAAATCCATTAGGGAAATCATATCATAGATAATGATGTAATTAATAATGGCATTAATGGAAGGTAGAGGAAAATTTTACTCAAGGCATGCTAAGTTAAGATTAAAAATGTTAGTACAAATACAAATTACCATAATGACTTTCTTATGAATGGGTAATATATTGGAGACCCATTAAAAGTAATATATTGGATTGATAGACTTAACATATAGGATATTAATGAATTCTTTATGATATAGAGTGTAAATCTCAGGAGGTAAATTCTTTTACTTTTGGAAAATAAGTTTCACATCTAGATAGGTAACTGTGTTATGAAGAATAATGCTAGGGTTAGTAATAATCATATCCTCATATGAACAAGAAAATGCTTTATGATAATTATTTAAAAATAAGTTATGGTTATCCTTCTCTTCAGGGTAGAGCCCCTTAGAGATGAGGATGGATTTGAGATTCTTGGCTGTACCAAAGTAGATTGCTTGAGTTTTTTTGATAAGCATTACATTTCTATCTTAGAAATATTAGGGTGTAGAAGGAAGCTTAGAAAGAGGATCGAGATAAGGATCAACACTAGTAATTAAGTTACTAAAGCAAGGGTAAGTTTTCTGGAAGTGTCCTAGCTTATAGTGTTAATGTGGAAGGTGAGGATGTCACACATGAAATAATTATTAAATAGCTTCATCACTAGGAAGCATAAGTAATTGTCCATAATATTAATCAAATACCTTTAGATAAATGATATTAATACCTTGTCAAAATTTGAGTGGATTTATCTCACATTAATTTCTTTGGAATCTACGGTCATTTCTAGATCTGTAAGAGAAGTGGTTGAATTTCATTGTATGATATCATCCTAATCGATATAATAAAAAAAATTAATTATATTGGGTTGGTCGATATATTCAGTGGGAATAATAGTGGTATTAACTATATTGAATTGGCCAATGCAGTTTTATGAAACATAATTAAGGTGGGTGATACTATAAGAACTAAAAACAATAATATTTAATATGACATCAACACTACCGGTGATCATTGTTAACACCATTAGAGAAAGCAAAGGATTATATTATAATAATATTGACACTAAATCAAATGATATATTAAAACTATATTGACACTATGTAATGATTGACTAGTATAATTGGAAGATAAAAGGTGAATTGTATAAAACAAATACAATAAAACCTGGCTGGTATAATAGAGAGATGATGACTAAACTATATCAACATATTGTCTAAATTGGTTAGTATAGTTATAAGATGAAAAATGAAATGTATCAGCACTTTAAATTATTTTTGGTTGGTACAGTTAAAAGATGAAAATTAAATTGTATTGGCATTCTAAGATGATTTATGACTAGTACAATTGAAAAAATAGGAAATATACTGAGTTATATTAGACTGGTTGATATAATCATAAATGATAGAAAATTTCTAAACTTTATTGGGTTGGCCATTATAGTCAAGATGGTTGGGAAAGTCAAAAATTTGTTGAAAAATCCATGGAATGTTTTAAAATGTGGGTTAATAGGAGAAACATATCCTTGAGGTTGTAATTAATTTTTGATCATCATTAGAGTCAAAATAAATATGAACTAGTTGGAAATATTGATTAAAGGCATGCATCTTTACAAGTGTTTTTTAATAATGATATACATCTAATTTTCATGAATGGACTTGGGAAACTATGTAATCAACATCATATGATGGATAAATATTACAAGCACGTGTAAGTTATTAAGAGATATTATTGAAAGGGTCTTTAGCAAATACACAAATATGAATAAATATTTGAGGAGATAGTGATAACAAATCCTGAAAAAGATTGGCCACCATAAGGTCATTGCATAACAAATAATCTTTTGTATAGGAAACTTCATGAGCATTACAAGGAGGTGGGATATTAGTGTCATCATATAATAAGGGAATTATCCTCTTTTGTGGTAGGATATATTGAATAAGTTATTAAGATATATAAGGAGGTAATTTTATAGTGACACAAATGTATTTTAGTTCAATGGATTTGTCTTCATTATAATCGACAAGAGTGACTTGAAAATTGGGATGCATGTTTAAGAACTCGTGAAGAGGGGGAATATTAATGTGAGCAATAGTTAGGATGTGATATTATGTTTTAGGATTAGGAAGTTTGAGACCCCATGATATGGGATTAACTTCATGTTTATAAGACTTACCATAATTATTAAACTTAATACACTGGATACTAGAAGAGGCATTAACTCTCATGTGATGAGTTTAGGGATGGACTAAAAGGAGATTATAGGATAATGGAAGATATAAAACTATAATCTAGGTGCATACTATTTTTGGTTCAATAGTTATGTGGAGTCAAATGTAACCAAGAGGCTTGTGGTTATTTTTTTCAAATCCATGACATGTAAGTCTAGTTTGTTTACTTGGTCAGTGTTGGAATATCCAATTTATTGGATTATCCAAAGGGAAATGACATTTATTCATGAATTGTAATCCATTTAAAATTTAATTATTAGGGTATCATTTATCATGGTCTTAATAAAGAGAAAGGGGTTATCAAATCTATAAATAACTTCATCATTGATCATATTTTATTTCTAAAACTCTATGGAAAATTATTTAGAAGAGGAAGGATTCAAAATGGTTTTGATGGCATGAAATCCAATAGATGATGAACCTTTAAAATTTTAGGGAGGTGGTTTCATTTCAAAATATGTGTATTCATCTATATCTTTTAATTGTTGCATGAGAAATTTTTGATGATATGGAGAGGTTCTCATGAATTCCATTATAGGAATATTTAAATGCATGGAGTTAAGTTCATATAGGAAATTCCATTATGATTTTGGATTAGAACCATAATGATTTTTATTTTTATTTTTTAAGAGTGACCTTAGGAGGTAAGGTAGTATAAGGATTTGTTGTGCTAGTTAGGGGCTTTGGTGGTGAAGAAGGTTCATCACTAGGTTACAAACTAGAAGTAGATGTAATGCTAGGAGTGGTATCCTTGAGAAATAATTCATCAGGGGAAGGAATATTAGGATTAGTAACAATATATTTGTGATAAATATTACAATGTTATTTAACCTTTTACATATTCAAAAATTGGGAATTAGTGTAATAGTGATCATAATTGGTATCAATAACATAATCAAATTCATTAGAAAGTTGTGTATCAGGATCAAATGTTTGAGAGTATTTTTGAGATTTTATATTTGTAAATTTAAGGTGATTAAATTTGTTATTATAAGATTTAAGGTATTTTTTACTACAATATTTAGTAATGAGGTCATGATTGAGGTTTTCCCCAAAAATTATATTTTACAATTTTTTTTTGAAATGCATGACATGTCCCATGATAATGATCAATGTCGGTGGGATCATTTCATGGTCAGGAATATGAAGAATGGATGTATGTCTTATATGGAGACAATAAATTCATAAGTTCCTACACACTAAAGGGAGGGAAGGTGGGAATTTGATTACATGAACCAGATTCTTTTGGTTTATGTTAGGGAGGTTTATTTTGAAAGGAATTATCATTGATTACATTACTTGAGATTTGAAAATATTATTTTTTGATGTTTTAAGATGGTTCAAAGTGAGTCATGAGGTAAAATATTATTTTTAGTTGTTAAATGCCTCTTTTAAATTTTGAAGAGAGAAGATATTAGATTTGTATTGAATATGGAACTTATGAGTAGTAACAAAGAGTTTGAATATATTTCCATCACTCATGTTATAGACTACTTTATGTTTAAATGATTTCCACCATTTGATAAAATAATAGGTAGATATGTTAGGAAGATTCTTAGAATTAATGAAGTTAATAAGACTATTCTTAGTAAGCTCATTATGTTGAAATTCATTAACTAAAGAATTGATTAAATTCTTTAGTTGTGTAATGGAATGTTTAGGAAGTTGGTTATACCATTATAGTGCATCTGAATTGAAGGTTATAGATAGATGTTTGGTAGTATCATAAGTATATGTTTTAATCCATTCCTTATAGAGATTGACAAAATAATTAATATGTAAGGTAGGATAAATATTTCCATTATATTTGATGGTTGTAAAAATAATTCCAATATTTATAGACATAATTAAGGGAGCTAAAAGAACATTTTCAAGAATTTGAAGCATCATCTTTTGAATTGAAGGTTGAGGAATAAGATTTCCATTAGTGTATTGAAGGAGATGAAGGACACAATTTTTATTTTCTTGACCCAAGTCGATTTAGGGATCTTGATCAGAAACTTGTACGATGTGGTTTTGTATTTGAAAGATTTGATTACTACTCAAATTTTACATAAGGGCCATTGGTTGAACCATTTATGTAATAACTTATGAGGTATTTGGAAGAGCATTAGAATTGGATTTATTATTTTTATTGGAATTAGGTGTGTTGTAACTAATACCCCTTTTTCTTCTTGAAGAAATGAGGACCCACTTTTTTCAGATTTTGGCCTTGTTATTGAGCCTTTCTTCTATATGTTTGTATCATTTATTACGCAAATTTATTCTTAGTTTTCATACTTAGAATAATTTGGAAATATAACATGGTATTGAATATTTTATTAGCTAACACTATTAATGCCTTTTGGGATTTTTTTGAATCATACAGGTTTTTGGACTTAGTTTATTAAAAAAAAATCATTCAGAGATTTATTCATTAGGCCTTTTATTTGGGCATTGTATTCAGACATTTTGTTCAGTAGATGTGGTTTTTGAGGTTTTTATTTTGGGTATTTTGTATGAAAAATTCTTTAGCATTTGTTCATTAGCATTTGATCATTGACACTTTTTCATTCAATATTTTAAGTGACATGACTTTTTGGGTATTTAAAACTTTTGTAGGCCTACGGGGTTTTGGTGTTGGACCTTTTGTCCAAAACAATTATCTTGAAAAGGAATTATCTTTATCAAAAGTTTCAGGTCTTCAAAATTTTTGTTCAGACATTCTGTCTAACAGACTTACAGGTCTTTGAGCTTTCTACTATAGACATTTTATTTGATAGACCATAAAACTTTATATATACGCTTTAGACATTTTATTGTTGAGCCTTTCATCTATATGTTTGTACCATTTCTTGAGCAAATTTATTCTTAGTTTTCATACTTAGAATAATTTGGAAATATAACGTGGTATTTAATATTTTATGAGCTAACACTATTAATGCCTTTCAGGAGTTTGTTGAATCATACAGGTTTTTAGACTTAGTTTATTCAAAAAAATTCATTCAGAGATTTATTTATTGGGCCTTTTGTTTGGGCATTATATTCATACATTTTGTTCGATAGATGTGGTTTTTGAGGTTTTCATTTTGGGTATTTTGTCCAAAAAATTCTTCGTCATTTTTTGTTGTTGAGCATCTCAGATTCTAGCCTTGTTGTTGAGCCTTTCTTCTATATATTTGTACCATTTCTTGAGCAAATTTATTCTTAGTTTTCATACTTAGAATAATTTAGAAATATAACATGGTATTGAATATTTTATGAGATTACACTATTAATGCCTTTCAAGAGTTTGTTGAATCATACCTATTTTTGGACTTAGTTTATTCAAAAAATTCATTCAGATATTTATTCATTGGGCCTTTTATTTAGGCATTGTATTCAGGACCCACTTTTTTCATATTTTGGCCTTGTTTTTGAGCCTTTCTTATATTTGTTTGTACCATTTCTTGAGTAAATTTATTCTTAGTTTTCATACTTAAAATAATTTGGAAATATAAGATGGTATTGAATATTTTATGAGCTAAAACTATTAATGCCTTTCGAGAGTTTATTGAATCATACAGGTTTTTGGACTTAGTTTATTCAAAAAAATTCATTTAGAGATTTATTCATTAGGCCTTTTGTTTGGGCATTGTATTCAGAAATTTTGTTCAATAGATGTGGTTTTTGAGGTTTTCATTTTGGGTATTTTGTCTAAAAAATTCTTTAGCATTTTTTGTTGTTGAGTATTTTAGATTCTGGCCTTATTGTTGAGCCTTTATTATATATGTTTGTACCATTTCTTGAGAAAATTTATTCTTAGTTTTCATACTTAGAATAATTTGGAAATATAACATGGTATTGAATATTTTAGTTTAGGCATTGTATTTAGGACCCACTTCTTTTAGATTCTAGCCTTGTTGTTGAACCTTTCTTTTATATGTTTGTACCATTTCTTGAGCAAATTTATTCTTAGTTTTCATACTTAAAATAATTTGGAAATTAAAAATGGTATTGAATATTTTATGAGCTAAAACTATTAATGCCTTTTGGGAGTTTGTTGAATCATACAAGTTTTTAGACTTAGTTTATTAAAAAAAATTCATTTAGAGATTTATTCATTGGGCCTTTTTTTCAAGCATTATATTTAAACATTTTATTCAATCGATTTGGTTTTTAAGGTTTTCATTTTGGTTATTTTGTCCAAAAAATTCTTCAACATTTGTTCATTGGCATTTGATCATTGACACTTGTTCATTCAAGATTTTAAGTGCTGGGACTTTTTGGGTATTTAAAACTTTTGTAGGCCTATGGGGTTTTGGTGTTGGGTATTTTGTCCAAAATAATTATCCCAAAAAGGACTTATCTTTATCAAAACTTTTAGGTCTTCAAGCTTTCTGTTTGGACATTCTGTTTGATAGACTTTTAGGTCTTTGAGCTTTCTACTATAGACATTTTATTCGATAGACCATAAAACTTTATATATATGCTTTGGACATTTTGTTCGATGGGAATTAGTTATTCAAGGTTTTTGATCAGGTATTTTGAGAAGACTAGTGCCAATATAAAGCCCAAATTCCTAATTCCTCAAAGCCAAAATATTTTCTATAATTAGCTAAATAAAGCCCAAATACTTCCTATTAGTTTGCTAAAGTCACATGCTAAATAAAACTAGTGAAATTTGTACTTTGTAGAAAATACAAAGTTGGTGAATGTTGGGAATTTATATCACACAAATTGGTAATCAATGATAAATATATATACATAATGTGTAGCCATTGAATCCTTCATTGTTTAAAAAAAAATTGCACCCAAAGTCTACTGATACCCTGCATGATAAAATCCATAGCAAATACATGTGAGAATACTGCATGTAAAAATAGTGACTAGTGGAAGTGAGAATTATTCATAGAACATGAAAAGAACATAAAAGAGACTATAAGAAATAAAATTGCATGTAAAAAACAATGGCATCTTCATCTAGACCATTTAGGGGAGAAGTTCCACCATCACCATATTTAATTAAGGATTCAACAAAATTTATGGATACAATCTTTGATGTTACCATATTTGATAATAGGTACATGAATTATTTAGAATTATGAGACATGATTGAATTGGTTGATGTATTTTTATTATATGGAAACATCCCCCTTAGGTTATCTATTAATTAAGGATTTGCTATCCATGAAAAGATAAATATTGCATTTTACTGATTCCAAGCCCAAGGTGATACCATGCATCGAACTCTTTTGTAACTTATTATTTATAGGAAAGGTCACATAAGATGATTTATTACATCATATTGCTGCCCAATAGTTGTATCATGTATCACAGGAGTAAATTTCTAAAGATACTTGTCATTATCCACACCCAATGCTTATTTCAACAAACATAGGCTAGTCTAATAGAATCAAGAAAATATAATGGAGAAGGTATTATATTCATGGACTCTCCCTAATGAGATAATTAAATTCAAAGGGAAGAATATTAAGGGTACTACTCCCATCAAAACGTTTAGGATGGGAGTATGTATAGGTATGGCACTACTGAATAGACTTTATGACATGCCTAGTGTCCATTTTCTCCATTTGGATTGGATGCTGTTATTGGACATGATGCTAACCAATGATACCACATTCACATTGGGAGAGATTGTTAATTTTAATTTAAGGGATTATGTCATCTCCAAAGATAAGTGTCCCAATCCTATAGGCCATTTTTACATGACATTGTATTTATTGGATGTTGTTATGGGAACAATTTATAATTTTTTTGGTGAGCTTTGGAGTCCAACCATTGATTGTATAAAAAATAGATTTTATGACCATTTTAAATTCATGCACATATATGATTACAGTAAGAATATGGTGAGGATTTCCAAGGATGTTTATACTCAAGTTTGGTAGGCTATCCACGGTTCACAAATGCCCAGAATTAGATCCAACATTATAAAGACACTTTCTACTAGAGGTGACTATTTCATGTATCTATATTTCACTATTATTATGATCTAGGGAAATAAAGTTCATCCACTATGCCTCTTAAATTATGTACCTAAAAATTTGGTTGAGAAATAAATTACTTTCCAATTATGGTGGAGCATAGAAGAAGACCTATCTAGGATAAATAAAATCTCATTCTTTGGCCATCACATAGTTATTAGCCGAATGGTATATACAATAAGAAATCACTTTGGGGAAGTTGGTGGAAAGAGGAAGAGATATAAATTCCCTACACTTCCACATAGGAATTGGGATCCCCATGGATCCATTCAAAAGCATATACAGGGCTTAAGTATCCCTTACAACCACATCTACTATCCTTATGATTTCTTATTCATGAATGCAAAAAATGATGAGGAAGTCATGGAGAGAGAAATAATTACTATATTTAAGGAGTATCACTTGAGGATGATACAATATAAGCCTTACATCTCTATGAGGGAATTGGATAGTATAAATTCACTCTTTACAAGGTGGACACATTCAAATTTTTGGAAGGGTTAGTCCATAGAACAATAAAAAGAACAAAGAGGTTCTTCATCACAAGGAATCACTCTAAAGCTAAAATATATTAAGAAAGAACCTAAGGTAATTTAACTTGAACCCAAAGGATCACAATTAGAAGACCCCATTAATTTATATTCTTATTAGGAAGAACAAGTAAAAAAGCAACCAATTGATAACATAATTCAAATGCCTACATCTATTCCCTAGGCACAAGATTCTACATCTGAAGGGGTAGAAATATATGAATCAATTGCATCAGAATAATAAGGCCCCTCCTCATAGCCAAAGACCAACATTTTCTACATAAGGAAGTTGATGACTCCCATAGGCAATCCTATAGTTGAACAATCTCAAGGCTTGCTTATAACACCCTAACAAGTAGAGGTGGCAGAGGGGGATGAAGTTAACTTAGAAGAAGAATATTTTGATGAGGAAACAGAGTTATAATTAGGTATTTGAGCCTAAAAGTTGACAAGGTAAATAACTAGCTAAGGAAGATACCCAGGTACCTAGTCTTTTGAGACCACTTCTTTATCTTCTACTTCTATACCTATGTTTGGTGTTGTGTCTATTTCCTCTTTTTTAAGGAATATTAAGGTGAAAGTTTCTACTTACAACACCGTTGATCCATTTTACACTACCTCTTTCATACAACTCCCATTACTCACCCCAAAGGTTGAAAATAATTTTTCTATCACTGTTACTTCATTCCCCTCCATTGATCCACATTCCACATCCAGTCCATCCACTTCCATCATGGCTACTTCTAATATTCCTTTTATAACTACCACTATTAAATCAATGAAAAAGAAGAGGGAATATAGAAATATATAAACAACCATGGCCAACCCATAGATTCATGTTCAATCCACCCAAATCACCCTTCCCATTCCATTCATCATTCCATTTGAAGAGACTATTATGACAAGTGTAAGCAAGGGAAAAAGGGTAAAACTAAAAATAGTCATAGTCTATCCGCTCCCTCAATTTGGAGGAGTGGATTGGTCTAAGATCATTTTGCCCTCCTTACCTAACACTATTGTTAAGGCATATAAGAAAAAACAAATAACTAAGGAGGTTGACGAAGAGGTTTTAGTTATAACCTCAAAAGAGATAGATGTTAATCAGGTGATAATTCCTCCCTAGTCCATGGATTTAAGGACCAAGGCATCTCAAATTCCTAGTTTCAAAATCATAGAGATCCCCTCTATTACCACCTTATTTGAAAAATTTTCTAGGAGCATTCAGATGGTCAAGAAGATGAAGCTAGAAGATGACAAAGGTAGGGAATTGATTCTTGAGGAAAGACAAGAGGTCTTCTCCCTCACTAAAAGATAAAATAGGTATTCATGTAGTACCCTTATGTGGAATACTTTATATCTCTTTTATAATCTCAAAAATATGCCATGGTGGCAATCCATAATGGTAAAAAGATGGCCATACAAGATTTAGAGGCTGAGCTAGGGCAATTAAAGGAACAAGCTAAGAATGTACATATACCAGATGACATAAAGGCTAAGGTCCAAGAATCAACCTATAAATGTTATAATTCATTGGAATCATTAGAATTAATGAGGTTTGAGCTAGCCCCACACATTAGTAAAACTAATGAATTATTTGATTCTTTGAAAAGGGATAGTAATAAATTAAAGATGCTAATTATATACATAGGTAATAAGGCTTATAACCTCTTAGACCTTATGACACCACTATAGGTATCTAATTCCCTTAACCTATTAGTCATAAAAATAAAAGAAGCAAGGGAATGGTTGATAATAGTTGGGGATTTACTCCCTAAATATAAAGATCATGAGGCTCTCATTCTTCAAATTTTGAATGATCTAAAATTATCCAAGGTCAAGGATGCTATAAGGAAATTGATCAGTAAGATCAATTTTGATCAACTCATACAAGAGGCCATGGATAATTTCAAGAAAAGTATATAGGGTCTGCCATTAGAGGACATAGAGGCCAAGCTAGGTTTTGCTAGGAAGAAGGTTACTAAAGTGGAGATCTTCAAGATAAACTACCAGGTGATCAAAGAAAAACATGCAAATCTCCTGGGCCAAGTTAGTAGAATACACAAACTAAATCTACTAAACTTAGACATCATTCAAGAATAATATGATGCTAATCACAAGTTTTACCAGGAGATTGAAACAAAGAAGAAAAAAGATCAAGTTTCTACTTATAGTTCTAAATCAACATCACCAGTTTCCATGTCTACTACCACCACCACTACACTAACTAAGGTCCATACATATATTTTGACAATGTAGCCTTGAAAGGTTAGGATTTTATGCATGGACATTTTATGATGGTTCATATATATTTTATATACTTGTAATTTTCTTTGAGCCAAATTATGAAGTTGCCTATTTTCTTTGTACACATGATTACATTGCATGGTTTTTATAAAGGCTAATTTACACTATTTGATAACTATAAGATATACTCTCTACCATTTTGATTTTAGTTAGAACTTAACTTCTAACTATCACTTGTAATGAATTTTGAATGAACTTGGAGGATGAGGTGACCCCTTCCCCAAGTCTATTTAAACAATTTTAATCCATATTTTAGGGGGTCAGAGAATTTTCAATATATAGTTGAAAATAAATTTTGATTGTCTAATCATGTGTTTACATGTTTTATTTCCATTATTTGTGTAATCAATTTTAGTTATTTTGTTGTATGAATTAATAATCCTTAGTGTGTAAAATCTATGAATGGGTTCTTGATTATCTTGATTGATGTACTAATCTTAGATGTGCAATAACAATTTAAGGATTGGTAAAATATATTGATTACTGATAGTTAAGTTGATTGATTCATAATTTTTAGTGTGTAGAAGTGCTTTATTTTGATATAGTTTTTTATGAGTCAATAATAGTTGCCTCAGAGACCTCATTAGTCTGAGCCATAATCTCTTGATTAAGAGTGTGCAATAGCTACCCTAAAAAGAGTAAAATTTAATTGAGGCCAATGATTTTTTAATGTCAGTATCCCCTTATAATTATTAACTGTCTTATTGTGTGTGAGAAACAAAAACTAGAAATAGGCATAGGTTTTGAAATCACTTGTCCACTTAAAAAAAATTAGAGAAGTGATTTTCAAAGACCACATAGCCTTTCTTTTCTACCTTACCTTTCCATCATTTTTGAGTTTATTTTGAGACCTACCCACTTTAGATTAATAACCACACATCAAAATCATATACATTTTAATTTATTTTAGAAACCATTCTATTTTTAAAACCTTGTTAACAACCTGCATGCTTTGCCCACTATTCCATCACCTGGTTGTTAAGACTGTATACCTCCAACTCATACTTTGGAGTAGATTTCAACTCCATTGAGATCCTAAAATGTTAGAGGGCATCTAATTTTTAGTGGTGTGCATAAAGACTACATCAACAAGGTGGAGGACTCCCAACATTTATCTTCAAAGAAAGATTCATAGCATTAGTTTTGGCTTCTCCAACTAATGTAGCATGTGGGGAAGTTTTATTAAGACTCCCATTCTTATTTGGATGATAATTGATAATGTCATCAATATTCTTAATAATATAATAAATATCTCATATATTTGGATTTTGGTTGATTTTAACCATGTTACATTTGATATATATAGGTTGAGATTGGGATAAGTTACACCATTAGGAATTTCCATTTGTGGTGGACAAAATAGGAATGAACTAACAACCCATATAGAATTTGAATGGGTTAAGAATTGATAGAAAGATACCAAGAGGATATATCATGATGAAAATATAGGGTTTAAATATTGACAAAAAGGTATAATATAAAAATTAGTAAGATAATATTAATCTAGCCGATGTAGTATAAATATTAATTGAGAACTAGAAAAATGTATCCATCTAGTCAATAGAGTTTTTTAATCTATTTTGAATTGAAATGAACCAAATAAATAAAAATAAACTTTTGAAATTGATATATAGGAAATAGAAAAATGTGGAATTAAAATATAGAATTTATAGAATTAGAAATAATGTAAAAATATTAAATTGACCAATAAATATGCAAACCTCCTTCAAATAAATATTATGTTTATTGGGACCAAAAATTATATGAAAATGCCTATAAATATGTCATGTTAGAAAATAATAATTTAAACTACACTGGGATAGGGAAATTTAAGGAGGAAAGGGACAAACTACAACCTTTTATAGTGACTAAGATTGTGTCTTAATTGACTGCATGCCTAATTTTTTGATCTGAGTCTCTGTGCTTGTCTATGAGGGTTTATTAATTTCCTGTGTATTGATTTACTATGTGGAGACATGCAAAAAAAATAAAACCATAGATATTAAACAATAAAAATAATAGAGATCAAATTATAAAATTTTGAAATAGGGTTAGGGGAATAGCCAAGCTACACTTAGAAAACCCATTGTAATTTGAGTGATGCCTACATAGTCCAAAAAGTCCTCAGGTTGATATGGTTCTCCTTCCTAAAGTGAGTGTGTAAATTTTTCCTTTTTATATATGAATTCAACTAGATATATTGATTTGAATACTTGATAATATATACCATTGAATTAAAATAAAATATATTTATACGTGGCTTATGACTCTCATAATGTTTTAAGATTATAATTGGAATACATAGTTATATTTTACTTATTGTGTAGTAGAATTTCTAAGTGATTACTATATGTTTTTGGAGAATGATTGATGTGATTATATATGGGAATGTTTTGAATATTTTCAATAATCAACCTTACTAAATTCATGGTATGGGTGAAGTGAAATGTCTCCACTCTAGTGGATAAATCTACAATGCGTCCCTATCTGATCTCGTAATGTCCTATCCTAGAAGGATATAGAATGCTAGAAAAGATCTAACAAGTGCTTATAAGTATATTGGGGATATTTAAATAATGTTTTGAGTATTTTAAAGATAGTTTTATAAGTAGTAAATAATATCATAGATATTTTAAATTAGTGGAATGGTGAATATAATAAATGAGATAAGGATGTCAAGATTAAAAAATTGTCAAGCACTTAATGATTAATTTTATATGTCCACATTTTACCCACAATTTTTAATAGTTATGTAATGAAGTAAAATTAATAAGGTATATGTAAATATAAGAGCATGAAAATTTAAATTTTTATGTGAATCTTGATTTTACAAGATGCCTCAATGTGGAAACTTGTAATATTGCCACTGAAAGTAGTTATTGTTCATATTTGAAAGTTGAAATTTGAATTTTGAAAAGAGAGTAAGGAAAATATACACCTGAAAGAGTATGAAATATAATTTATATGTAAATTTAAAGTGGATAAGTTATTACCTCTTATTGATGCATTTGAAAAAATGTTGAACCTGTGGTGAATTGAGAGTGATCAAGTCTTAATTTGAAAACTAGTAAAATCCCTTGAGTTAGAAATATTGTATGCTCAAAATCTAATTTAGTTGTGTATAGTAATCTATAAAAACATTAAAAGGGTGGAACCACCAAATGTGTCTCTCTACATTGAAAAATTTCAACCATAGACATTGAGTGTCACTATAATTTAATGTGACCCACTTGAAACATGAAGATGAATCACACTATTAAAGACAAATCTAGATTCTATTTTAAAATTTTCAACTTTAAAACTTGAGAAATTTGAAAATGTTATGTATTAGTTTTAACATGAATGGGTATCATGCCCCCTTGTAATGTACTTAATTGATATTAAAAGGACATTTGATCTTATAACTATATTAACAACCTATAACTGTAACTCTTTGAAAGTTGCACCTTGTAACTATTTTTTCACATGCCCATGCATATATATTGAAAATATGTTTTGAAGTAACTTGAGGAATGAGTGCACATGCATGTCACATGACCCCATATTTTTAAAATTATGAATCATGCTATAATTTTAAAAACTATATAGTGGCATAAATTTCAAATTTTGCTTATGAGGTTTAAATTCTCAAGACAAACACATTGTGATGTACAATTTTAAGATGAGAGATAGCCTGAAAATCACTTATCTCAAAATAAAGAATATGTGAAGGAGATAGTAATTTAGTAACACTTTAAAAATTTGAAGTGGATTGCATCATAATATTGAATTATATATGAGACATGTTAGATAGATATAACATTGAATAACATAAGCATCATGTGTATGATATGTATCATGGCACCAAAATAAGAATAGAGAGTAGAATTAATACATTATATGATTCATCAAACCATAGTAATAAGAAATTAATATACAAGAAATTTCATATTATGTCAAACAATTTTCATATAATGTCACACATAAAGCCCAAATGCCATATACAAAGGACATGTGAATGTCACATAGACACACAAGGCTAAGGGCCCACACATAAATGGTATAATAATACCATTAAAACATGTACCTATAAATATTTTTCACATACAAAACCAAGGGAGACACAAAAAAAAATCTCAAATTATCATGTAGTAAGGTAAAAAATAAGCATAAAGTAAATCAGACTAGTATACATCAATGATATGTATCCATGTCATTGTTAGTAAATACATTTTTTATGTAACATAATGTAATGTATGAGTGATTAGAAAATAATTTTTATTATATGTAAATCAATATGAAAGAGAGTTTGTGGATAGATACAACTTGTTAAAATATTCATGGAGAATGAAGAGATTCTCCCAACTTAGCAAGGCTTTTGGGTAATAAGGGATACCTGAAATCAAAAAGACATGTAAATTATATCCTATATCACACTCAAGTACCTACTAAAAAGTATTATGTATTGAGAAATGAAACATGTTTTTGATATTAATAATCTACAAAAAGGGAAAAAACCCTATAATAAAAATTTATAGGGTTAATGGAATAGGCCTACATCCACAAACAACTGAAACACAACAAACAAACTAAAGTCTCATAAAAAAGAAAAAAAATAAAGCCCAAATAAAAGATAAAATATAAAAATTATATAAACATACCTTCTTGATCTTTATTGAAGAAAGCTATAAGTTTTTCCTTACTGGCAACCTTGCCTTTTATGTCCATATCTTTACCTAGACCAGCTTGTAGGATGGATAGGGTAGTAGTAGCTCAGTGTACAACTTTGACGCACAAGGTGGTTAACACTTTAATTTTGTTCTTTAGAGATTGAAACCCATTCTTAACCTACTCCAATTCCTTTTTGACCTGAGTATAATTATCATAGATTATATCATTGGCTGCTTCTTTAATAGGAGTATCCATGGACCCTATATCCTCATTAGAATCATAAAAGGGATTGTTAAAATCCTAGAAGTAGCTAGTGCCCTCATTTTATACCTATTGGTCAAGGGTGGATCTCACCTTTATTATTTAAACTTCATTTTTAAGATTATAAATTGAGGAATATTTAACCATTTTCAAAACTAGGATTTTACTGCCTACCAATTTACTAGTTCTTTTGATGTTTGGTCTTCTACCAATGCTCTCCAGGTTCTCAATGCCAAAATAATTATTAACATCTTCCTCCATTTTCTCCTAGTGATTAGGATTCTCCTTATCTATAGTTAAATTACCTTTCTTCTCCTCCCCTATAACATTTTTAGGTTTTTTCTTACCCACCTTTTAAATAATAAATTGCTCTCGAGTGTCTCCCTTACTATTTTTCTCACTCGAGTGTGAAAGGATATTTTTCATTTCACACAACCCTTTGGCCACTAATTTTTGAGATTGGCTAGGGGACCTAGTTAAAACACCCTCTATAGACAATGAAATGATTCCCTAGAGAAGAGGGGACTTGGGGTATTTTTTAGAGTGGGGTTGTGAACCTTGGGTATTTGTGACTAGGTCTTTGGGATTATGGGGAGATATGAAGGGGCCAAAAGAATATTTTAGGATAGGGTTAGAGGCCTTGTTTTCAAAATGGTAACCAAATTTAACACTCAAATTAATATTATCCTCTAAATCACTATCATGGGCCTCATCAACCGAATGAGCTTTAATGGGTTTAGGCAAGCAAAGTGCCAGGTGGAAGTGATAGAGATAGAAATTAAGACTTGATGGAGAGGGATGGTATAAAATATAGGGTTTATTTCATAATAACTCTTAGAAAATTTGATATAGGAATTAAGAGATGATAATATTTAGTATAAAATATTCATAAGCAACTTATGGAAAAAATGGTTTAACAGAGCAAAGTGCTAATAATAGTAACATTTAATTCTGCCTTCTAAAGTAATATATTTCATAATAAAAAAATAGAACTTATCCCAAGGATAGATGAGGATTTCCTTGTCCAAACCTCTTTATATTCAAATTAGAGACTCACCTTCTTTAAAGAATTTTCTCATTCTTTTTGGGTCATAGACTTTGGTTAGCTTCTTTAGTCTTTGGCCTTCACAACATAGACCTATGGCTTTAGCAATCAAATATTTGATTGATTTAAATTGCATACCATTGACTCAAACCTTGTGATCCCCATCCTAAGATGCAACAAATTGGGCTAAAATATTTTTGTTAAATCCCTTGAGGGATTCCAAGAAATTTAAAATGCCTCCCTCATAGAAGATGCTCAATATCATGGCATATAATTTAAACTTAGAATAGGGCTATGGATCTATTCTAACCTTATCATCACCCATGGCTAAGCTCTTCCTGGTATTGATAAGAGGATTATTCAAGGCTATTTCTATCACCCAATTTTAATTAATATAGAATAGTCCCAAAATAATGGTGTGGTTATGTTCATTTAACCATCACTTATTTCCACTCAAACCCCTGAGCTCAACTTTTGAATATTTCATTTTAATCAATTAATAATTTCTAGTGCTATGTAACTTGTGTAGACTAACAGTTAGAGAGTGCACACTAGGAATTGGAGTTACCTTGTGTGATATCTAGGTAGATGTTTCAAACTTTTTCCAAAATGATATTTGCTGATGTGGAATTTCCCATCATTTAAAGTGTATTCATGCATCATCTTTTCCATGATGATGACCACTCCTATTCACCCCTCCAAGTGAAAAATGTATATCATGAGTCCCTTAATTAGAATATATTCTAACAAATAATTATTTATATAGGTCATTAATTCAAATAAGGTTGGGCCTCTAATTAGAGGCAATCTTTAACATTGGTAGGTAAATTGTTTAGGTTCCTCTAACATTTGAGAGGGAAAAGATTATTTCCCAACTTGGCCATTACATCTACCACTTGGTTTCCCTCTCTATAAATATGCTTAATTTCAACTCCCTCAAAACCAAGGAGTTTCCTTGTGTCTTGTGTAATGTCATAAATATTCTAACCCACCCTTGCTACCTCTTTGATAATGTCAATAATTAGTTTTGAATCACCTTAGATGGAGATATTTTTAATTCTAATGGCAAGAGCCACATTGAAATACCAAAGGAGGGATATAGCTTTAGTAAAATTATTAGAGTTTTCTCCTAATCCACTAGTATAGGTTGTAACAAACTCTCCCTTTTTGGATCTTAAGATTCCTCCTCCACTTGCTTGGCCTGGTTACCTTTAACAGCCCCATCAAAATTGAGCTTCATCCATCTAGTATAAGGGGGGGTTTCCATTTAGTATAAGCATGAGCAATCCTCTTAAAATTATTAATTTTGTAAATATGGATCGATATCCTCCATCGATTGATTATGATTTCTTCAAAATTGTTAGGACAAAATCCTACAACTTTAAAAGTGTTGTAGGAGATATTTTCTTGAAGCAATTTAGCAAATCTATGGAAAAACTCCCTGGGATCTCTATCTTTATCTTTAAATATCCTATTATTATGCTCCTTCTATATTTCCCAAGTTAGGATGGGGGAAATTTGGGCCCATATAACTTTTCATAAAGATTGGACAAAGGGGGAAAACCAACCTTTAATGACATTTGAGAGGTCATGATTCATGCTAAAATATACTCCTAGATTCTACAAAGCTAGGATCCATATCTCCCAAGAGAATTCATAGTGAAATAAAAGATGGGAAACTAATTCTTCCTCTTTTTTACATAATGTACAATGGTTAGGTATTTGGAAGCCTCTTATATAGAGATTATCTATAGTAAGGATCTTATTGTGAGTTGCAAGTCACCAAAAATGATTAATTTTGAGAATAATGTTATGGTTTTAGACCCTTCTCTAAAATTTTGAGTCCTTATTGGATTCAAGGAGAAGATTATATACTAAATTGTCTATAAAAAAATCCCATTTTATCTTGGACCCAAATAAATTTATCCCTTGAGGGGATTATAGGAATTTTATAGTTTTAGAGGAGAAGCTATAATTCCTCAGCTATTAGGAGAAGGTCATTATGGTCTTGACAATAGTTTGATAGTTATTTCCAAACATTGTTACTAGGTAGAATATAATCAATAGCTAATCTCCTAAAGTGAGTAATGGCTCTATCCAAAAGTCTTTAGAAGTTATGTATCCTATTAAGAGGAATGTCCTTCAACCAACAATCCTCCCAAAATTTGATGTTTCTACCATCCCCAAGTTTCCACTTAATGCCCTAATATAGTAGGTTTTTTATTTTTGATACATTATTCCAAATCATTGATCCTCTATGGATACCCAGATTATGAAGGAAAGCATCAGGGTTATTATTTGATAGGTACTTTTCTCTCATAATACTACTCCACTCCTTACTACAAATCATGAAATTCCACCCAATTTTAGCAAAGAGGGATTTATTTATTTGGTGACTTTTTCTAATTCCTAGTCCTCCTTGAAATTTAGGTTTGCAAACTTTATCCCAGTTGACTAGGGCAATTATTTTTTTCTCTTCCACCCTAGTCCTTAGAAAATTCATTTGAATTCTTTCAATTTTTTTTGCTATTATTTGGGGATTTTGAAAAGGGAAAGGAAATAAATATGAATTCCTTGAAGGGAGGCATTCAAAAGTTGATATTTTCTGCCTTGACTTAGTAACTTTCCTTTCCATCCTTCCAAATTCTTTTGAATTCTTTCCAAGATAGAATTCTAGTGAAAGGGGGAAACATCTTTAACAACTAAGGGAAGGCCTAGATATATACTTGGGAGCTCACCACTTAAACATCTAAGTATCCTCAAGATTTTTTGTTAAAGGTCTAATGATGTGTTGAAAAAGTATATAGGCTCTTATCATAGTTGATACATTATCCAAAAGCATCCTCATAGTCCTTGAGAACTTCCATCCATTTCCTAGCTTCCACCACTGAGGCAACTCAAAATATGATAGTGTCCTCAACAAATTATTGTATGGAATCAAGATCCACTATTGAATTAGGTTTAATACATTGGATTTCTTAGGATCTAGAAAAATTCATGAGGCTTCTATTGATAACCTCCACCATAAGAATGAATAGGTAGGGGGACAATAGGTCACCTTTCCTAAGACCCCTTCTTACATTAAATAATCCCATGAAAACCTCATTTACAAGAATAAAGTACTTGATGGTAGTGACACAAGTTTTGATGAGCCACATAAATCTATCCTGGATTCCCATTTTCTCAAGTATTTTGAAAATAAAGCTTCAATCTACTCTATCATATTCCTTAGAGATATCTAGTTTGAAGACCATCCTAGGAAAATTCTTTATCTCCATAGAATGAATGTATTCATGACTAGATATAGTAGAATCTAAAATTTGTCTACCCAAAACAAAACCCCTTTAGATTTTACTGATTAAATGATCTAGAATTAGTTGTAATATACAAACCAAACTCTTAGAAAATATCTTATAAACAATATTACAAAGGCTAATTGGCCTGAAGTTCTCCATACAAATAGGATCCATTTTATTAGCAATAAGCACTATAAAGGTGTGATTCAAATATTTCAATAGTTTTATATACTTAAAAAAATATGAGGCTGCCTTGGTAACATCTTGTCCTACAATCTCCCACAATTCTTGGAAAAAGGCCGGAGGGAAACCATCTGGGCCTAGGGCCTTATAAGCCCCCATAAAAAAGAGGCAAGATTTAACCTCCTATTCTATTACAAGTTTTTTTAAAATTTTATTATCTTCATCATTAAATTGGTCAGGGATAATATAAATTAACTCTTGTTTCTCCATTCTATTTTGAACTATAAGAAAAATTTGAAAGTAGTTGATAAACACTAGCCCCATTTGGATATCCAACTGGACCAAAGATCTATTCTCATCCATTAACTTGTTAATGTTGTTTCTCTTCCTATGTCTCATAGAAAATTTATGGAAGAAGGAAATATTCCTATCCCTTTACCTAATATATTTCACTCTATATTTATTCTTCCAAAATATTTCCTCCTTTTGCAAAAAATCACTTCATTCCTTATTCAAAGAGTCCTATTACTTTACCATCTCATTATTGATGTCTCCATTGACCATATACTACTAGATTTTAGTAAGATTGGTAGATATCATTCTTTTGTTCTCAAATATATTTCTAAATGTATACTTATTCCAACCTTTGACTTTATTGTTAATGATATTTATCTTGTAAGCGATCCTAAACATGAGGGATCCTTAAGCAGTGGTATTCCATCAGCTAGCCAACTGGTCTCTGAAGCTTGAATATTGGATCCACATACATTCAAACCTAAAGGGGAAAAGGTCCTTATTTTATCTATACTTCTAAGATAAAATGAGGGGGTTGTGATCATATGTCATCCTATGGAGGGATTCAAGGTGATAAGCACTAATGTAACACCAAATGGGGAATACAAGCACCTTATCCAGTCTAACTTGTAATAAATTGTCACCTCTCCCATAGTTAGACCAAGTGAAGTTCTATCCTTGAAGATCAATATCTATTAGGCTTGTGTTATTGAGAAACTCATCTAGGTCAATCATGCTATTAGTGTAGTCTAAAATGCCACCATTCTTTTCCAATGGATAGAATGGTGAATTTAAGTTGCTAGAAAGCATCTAATAATCCTCCTTGTTGATTCCAATCTAGGTGGAAAGGGTATACCACAATTCCTTTCTTGTATGTATTTGATTAGGAGCATATATGTTGACTAAATTTTAAGACTTATTATGAATATCCATCTTGATATTCAAACTACTATTACATCTAGAGATAAGACTACCTTTCACAACATTGTTATTCGACATAATGACAATACCTCCTACAACTCTCGAGGCATCACTTATATAATACTTGATAATTGGCCATATTTATTTTGCAATAAGATAAAATTCTTAATCTTTCATCTTGACTTCCTATAATAAAAGGACATCAATTTTGTTATCATAAATGTAGTTCTCAATAAGGAACTACTTTTGAGAGCTATTAAGCCCTCTAACATTCCATGACAAGATATTCATTTGCCTTGGACTTTTCTAGAGCCAATATCTAGAGTCCTTTGTCTACCCATGGCAATGTCCTTGTTGACAACCTTCTGTCTAATTTCTCTTTGGGTGGGTCTTCCTAATTTGAAATCAATACCCACATCAATAGTTTTCCTTCCTTGACCTTTGATTTTCTTCTTAGCAGTGGTCTAACCTTCTAGATCTAGGTCCTTATCATTCTTACTAGATCCTGCACCTGAGGTTAGATTAAGGGCTTTATTCCCTAGTGAAGTGAATCCTTGTAGCTTACTATCAATTTTTTCCTTTTTGATCAAGATTCTAATCCATTTAAGGGTGTATTCACTACCATTATCTACATTAGATAACTCAGACCTTCTTGATATCAACTCAACACTATACTTAGTCTCCTAATGTATCTCTCCCTCTATTTTTTGTAAGGAGGGGGTCATTATCTCAAGATATCTAGTCAGTTGTTTCTCTAAATCAAGCTTGAAGTTTGGGGTTTTAAAATCCTCCCTCTTAGAGGTAAACTTAGGATATTTCTCCTTATTGTTTGACAATCCTCTATCTTCTTCTGCAACCAAACCTTCCCTTTTCTCTTTTTGGGGAGTACTTATGATGTTTAGGATATCCTCTTTAAAAGGATACTCCTCTTTTTCTCTATTAGATTGACTATTTGACATAATGGATTTATTTTTCTTAACTTTACATTACATAATGAGGTGCCCTTTCCTATTACAGTTTTGACAAAAAACTGTGGCTTTTTCATACTAAATAGGCTATGTCCATTTACCAAATTTTGACTCAAGTGTAATAAAATTTAGTAAAGTTTTATTTATGTCAACACTACATAGAAATAGGAAAATAGTAACCTAGTTTTATTCTTGGTAGTATTTTCAAGAGAAATGAAGTGATTGAAAGTATTCACTATGCAATTGATGACTTCCTCATCCTAGTATTCCAATGGGAGACCTAGAAGCCTCACCCAAACTAGGGCCATTTTGTTTAAATTAGTAGAAACATCAAACCCTAGTTTACACTTATATAAATAGAGGTTGTGCAACTCATAAACCCATGGTACCCCCACAAAGACTTGGGTGAGGTCTTAAATAGTCATAAACTTGAATAGTAATAATCCTCTAGCCATGGCACTAATTGTAACAATGCCTTTCACTTTACATTTGGTAGTGACCCATCTCCTTACCAAATAAATATTTGGTCCAAAGTCAAAAAAATTACCCATAAGAGTAAGATCCATTGAAGAAATAATTATTTCCACTATTAGATTAGGGAGCTTAAGGGAACCATCCTCCAACTCTAACAGCTATGGGATAGACTTCTATTTCACACAGTTCTTATCCACAAGAGGATGTTCTTCCAAGTATTGAAAACTGATGCATCACCTTGGGTAATGGGTTTGAGATAGAAGCCCATGATATTCTCATGGCTAGACCATATTGAAGGGGAGAGGGAAGAGGAACCAAGGGTCCCCCTAGGTCCCTCATAGGCATGGCCAAATTTAAATTCACACAAGTGGGAAAATAAGAAGAGTATTCAAAACACAAAAGATAAGTTAAATTAATTAATGAAACATGTTATCTACATAACATGGAATAAATAAAATATGTAAATAAGTAAGATATACAATTTTTAAAAATTCTTATAGGTAATGATTTTGATTTCAAATATTTTAATTTTTTAATTTTTGACACATATATTTTTGATTTTTGCCATAATAGATCTTTTTTTTTAATTTTTAATTTCTTGAACTAAAAAAGATATGAAAAGGGTGCTAATAATCAAGTTTTATAAAAGATAATAATTATGAGGGATTTAAAAAATCCAAAATACGGTGCTAAAACATAGTTCACCAAGAAAAAAGGCAAGAAATGTGCCTCTAATGGACATGTAAATATATCATAGCAATGTAACACAAATGATTCATATAGATAAAAATGTAGATGACCCAAATGGGAAAGATATAAGTGTGATTATGTAAGTACAAAGGAAACAATAGTATGATACCTATGTAATAGTAAGAAATAATAAGCATTGAAAGCATTTGTAAGAATTTTTTTTTAGATTATCTGAGTCAACTTTGAAAATCAAGAGGGAAAGTACCCAAAGTGGAAATAAGCCAAAGTGAAAATAAATCCAAGGGATAGAATAATGCTTGAGAATTGTTATAAAATAAGTAGTAAATAATAAATGTACAAATAAAGTATGTAGATGATTAATAAAGAGACTTAGTATTATGTAGATGATTAATCAAGAACTTAGTCTAATCAGTAGGTTGGGAAAAAGTAGAAAGCTCTATCCAACCAATGATATCATCAAGAGGATGCACATATTTTACCCAAATACATTGTATGGAGTGACTTCTTGTGAAGAATAACTACCAATTATAGATGACTTTGAATCTGAGTTTTGATCATATGATGTAATATAACCATATTAACCACTGCTCATATACCCATGTGAACATGTATCCTTATATATAATAAGAGATAATGTATCAACCTATATCAATGGTGAAAATTTCTAAATAATATATGTTTTAGATTAAGGTAAAAGTAGGTTTTGAAGGGACCTCAAAACCCTTTAATAGAATCAAGAAAGATAAAGCATTAACAACCACCAAGAAAAGCATTCCTGAAACCTACTGAAGAACAGTATCAACACCAAGTTTTACAGGGGCCTGAAACCACAAACATATCCAATAAGAGTACCTAGGTTTTACAAGGACTTGAAACCTCATCAATACCAGATTTTACAACCTAAGCTTACAACATAGGGAAAAGAATGATAAAAAATATTTCTCTTTAGCATTCTGCCCTAACCAACAATGCAAGTTGCCATTGCAATAATGACACACAAGCATTTTCTGTGACATTAAAGATCAACAAAATACCTTTGGTTTCTCTATCACTTTAATTTGATGGAGACACCATCAGATCCAGTAATAATGATGGCCATAGCCATATCGAGAAAAAGGCCATGCTTCACCACACACTCAAACCCTAAAAATGCACTGCCCATAGCCCTGGCATCCTTAATCAACATTTTCATGAGATTAGGCAACCCTGCTGGGATTGAGCATGCATTCCATCACCAAAATGAATAGAGCAGGCACCCAGGTTTGATCCAACAACCTTGAGAACACAAAGTCAAAGGAGTTGCTCACAAATGGTAGTCATTGAAATTTTCCTTTGTAGGACCACCAATTGATTCCCACGGCATCCAGCACACCATTCTCCCTTAGCACCAACACAACATGGGCAGATCCACCCTCGATACAAAGGCATTTAAGACCAGGCTCACTGAGATAGAGGAAACAAAGTTTCCCCCATCCGTTCACTATTTCCTTCACAAACCAGATCGGGATGGCAGTCCAACTCAGGCTAGAAATCCAACCCGGGTTCCATCTGCAATACGGAAAACTAAGGTAAAAATAAAGTTCCATTCAATAATAGATCTCACATTATAGTGCTGCATAGATGTGAGGAAGGTTTTAAGGGGGCTACATAGATGCGAGCCCCCAACCCCTATTCATTTTGAATAATATATGTTGCCTTAGGATATGAATACTTATTTTTATGTACCACTTTATAATTAGGATAATGTACCATGTTCTTTTGAAGTAACTAATGATGCTCATGTGTAAATATATCATGCTCATAAGTAGGTGGAAAAATTTATTCTATAATATTATTATAATCATGAATAAATGGAGAATATAATTTTATAATATGATTTGGAATATGTAAATCATGCTCTTGAATAGTTATATAGATAAATTCATTACTATGTTTCTCAATGCTTGTGCTAGGTATTGTTGGGAGATTGGTGGTAGTGATGTGTTTTCATTGATGTCAAGTGGCATTGGTGATGACAAAGAGGCATGAGAGTGCTCTTAGTCTAATATGCATGATCTTAGTGCTCAGCTCAATCATGGTTACTACTGAAAGCTTGTGGGAGAACTTGGTTCTATGGAAGCATGAGTGGATGGCATGGAGCATGAAGATGTAGCACATGGTATGCTTATGTGGTTGAGAGAGCAATTGGAGTCCTTCCAAGTGGTCTTTAGGTGGAGTGCAAGTCATCCTATGACTTGTCGGGTTGACCATGTGTGGTTGCCTATGTGGTTTTGAGTACTTTGAGAGCTATATCATGATGAGGAAATCAATATATTTTTCATATTAATGTTATACATGTATAGGGTGATAAGAGGTCAGGTGCATAGTTTGAAAGAGGTGGCTAGTGGTCTACAAGATAGGGTGTTTTTAGGTTGGTGAATCTTTTTTTTACATGACATATGGTCAATAAATTTTTTTCAAGCATGTTGATAAGGTCTAAGGTTAGAGATTGAGCTACAAAGTTAGAAAGTTGGTTTAGAAGCTTCAAAGGGTGCTAGAAATGAGTGCAAGGAGCATGAGAGGAAGTTTCTCATGCTTATTGGCATGTGTAAGGTTTAAATGGGAAGATGAGATATTTGGAGTAGTTGGGGAAGGTCCCTAAGAAGTTTTTGTAAGAATTGGTTTAGGATTTAATGGGTAGAGCTTAATGAACATTCGTTAAGAATGTAAACTAATCAAAACCCTCTATAAACCCTCATAATGGAGTGTTTGGAAAGAACTTGATAGAAAGAGCCCATAATGGATTGGTTGAAAATGTTTTAATATTGGAAGGTATATATGAATCCTCTAGGCATCTCTAGGTGGTAGTGGTGTGTCAGGGAAGTAAGCAAAAGGTATAAAAATATGATTATTTCTAAAGATTTTAGTACTATAGGTAGGGTTGACTAAGTTAACACATGAGAGTCATTGGAGATTGAAGGTACATAATTTTTATTTATGTATATGGATTATTTTTGGAAATTTATGTGATATGTGTCAATTATTTAAGTCAATAAAGTTTCCCTATCACTAATCTGTTAGATACTAAAAATAGTGACAAAAAGCCAGTATGAGTGAGAATCCATTTAGGGATGGTGTATAGGTGAGTATGGATGAATTAAATTTTTTGGGGTATTTGTTTAATACATATTAATTATTTTACCTTGATTGGTATGTGATTTTTATGATCATACACAGGCAAGAAGGTGCCTTCAAGATGACTTGTCTGAGTAATGAGGACAATAAAGAAGTATGTCTAATAGAATGATCTATATTTTTCATATATGAAGTTAGACCTATGTATGTTTGTGATTTTAAATGTTATAAGTTTGTTTTAGTATCACATGAATGCATTTTAAGATCAATAAAGTGTCTGCAAAAGTGTTATATGTCATGTTCATTAGGACTAGTTTTTGGAGCTTGTAGGCATTCTAGAGTGGCCTATTTAGAGAGGCTAGTTTGAGCTATTCTATGTAGAGTTTGAGGTGAGTGAGAGATTGGTGATATTATATAAGTGTCCTATATTTATTACATGTATTTTTTCTTTATAATTTGTCTCTATTTTGGTTGAATCAATCAAAGTTCTTTGATTGAGTTTTTGGTGTGCATGACCAGTTTGAGTAATCAGTTTGTTTGAGTTGGTTTGGACCTATGTGAGCTATGTGAAGGTGAAAAATGGATTTATATGTGTTTTTTATGTCATTTATGACCTATAAATATTATTTTTTATGTGGTTATTTTATAAAATCAACAATATGCCTTAGTTCTTATTGGTAGTATTTTTTGGGTGTTTGCAGGACTTGAAGCGAGAGAGAGAATGGCTTGGATGGAGTAGTAGTTTGGAGTTAAAGTTTTTATAGACCAATGTGGGAGTGAAAAATTATATATTATAGGTATTTTTGATGTGTTTCATATATTTATGAAGGCTGAAGGTGGACTAAAGAGTCCAAGGAGTATCATGTTGGTTTATAGGCCTAATTCTTTTAGGTTTCTATTAGGCCTAATTGATTTTTGGGTCTTAAGGGAAATGGATGACATATGGAATGTTTGGTTCTCATATGTAACGTGTTTTAAAACATATTTTGAGTTTTATCCATGTAATTAAAGCATATTTTCCAACCAATATGGTTTAGATGAAAGAGTAGTATATATACTAGGTCTATTTGGCCTATTTGATGTGAGTGAGGGTGTGTGGAGAAAAGCAAAGGAAGGAGCTCAGTCAAGGAGAAGATATGAGTAATTAAGGACCATAAGAGGGTGAAGAGTATTAGTCATGTTTTACTGATCATGTTCATGAGATAATGAGACATTAGACGTAATAGTCTAAAGGGTGACTTGGTTGAGTGAATGAGGTAAGTGTGCTTGCCTTGTGAAGAGAAGCAGTTTTACAAGTGTTAGAGTAAGAGAAGTTCATAATTAGATGTAGAATACATCAAATCTATGGTATAAATTAGAGTATAGGTTTTTGAGTGGGTGCTTAATCACCTAGGGGTTGTAGCCTCCTTGCTAGTTGAAGCTATCTAAAGGTCTAGTTGGATATGGACTAAATTGAGGGGTGGATGTTCCTTGATCAGTTGGAGCTGGTATAAAATATCATGTTTATATTATCCTTATAGGATTTTAGTCCATTATTTTATAGGAATAAGAGTGGGTTTTCTCCCCCTAGAGGGTTTCCCATATAAATGATGTGTTCATATGATGTTTACTCTTGTTCATGCTTTAGATGTAAAGCTTTCATGTTCATGTTGTTGTATGATGAACGCATTTATGGAATTAAATGTGCATTTTTAACTACTGATTCACCCCCCCTCTTAGTAGCTACTTCCATCAAGTGTATGATTATATTTTTGAGTTATTAAATTAAAAACTACTATATATAGTAAATTTAGCCCAAAACATAATAACATCAAAGGGAGAGATTATGGAAGCAAATAAGAAATAATAAGAATTTTTTTACCATTACCTTGCTCCTCTTATCTTCTCTCCATGATATTAAAAATAATTTTTAATGATTCTTGATTTTCTTTGTTGGATTGCTATGGAAAGACTCATATTTTTGGCATGATTTTAGATTCAAGACATGATTAATGATAGCATGGATTGATTGATTATATTGGCATGGAGATTTTATGGCTTCATCTATTGGTTTGGCCATGGAGGAGTGGCTTGTTTAAATAAAATATAGAGAGAGATAGAGAGAGAGGATCAATTGACATTATTCAAAGTTGGGTTAGGAGGATCCATGGTGTAAGATTATCCAAGGAATTAAAAATTCCTTAGAAGCCTCTAGAATAGAGGGTTTTAGAGAGAAAAAAGATAAGTTAGAGAGGATTTTAGAATTGCAAAATTTTATAATTTATTTAAGGGCTAAGTAAGTTTAGTAAGGGATTAGGATGGGTGATTAGATATGTGATTAAGGACTAGGGATGTAAGAGATCCTACAAATAGGCTAGGGTATGTGGGTAGGTGGGTCATGAGAATTTTAAATTTCCAAATAATATATAAGTGTGATTAGGATAAGATTAAGAGATGATTAAAAGTATTAATAGATTTATGAGGTCAAGATAAGGTTAGTATGATAAATAATAATGAAGGGGATGTTAAATAAATGACTAGAAAGGGTGATATTAGGATCAGATTAGAGGGGATAAATAAGATAAGAAAAATTAGTGTTGACTAATAGTAATATTAGTGAAAATAAAGGAAGTGAGTAAATTTAAGTGTATACATTTTTCCCCTTTGAAAAGGAATTATGAGTGGATGAAGTGGAAGGAATAATGGTCTTTCAAATAAAAACCACTTTATAGATGAATTTTAGTAAATGATGTTAGTGACTATGATGCCCCCTTAAGGGGACATGTAGAGAAGAATGAGATGGATGACCTCTTAAAAGAGGGAAGGAGGGGTGGGATATGATGGAAAAACAAGGGATGTGGTTCTATATGTGAGATAGATGATGAATAAAATAAAATTGACCTGAGTAGTGAGCTATAAATAGATTATTCCCCTAATAAGTACATATACATAGGGAGCAGAAATGATGATGATGATGAGATAAAAGGTGGTAAAATTTTGACATATCCTAGGCAAGGATACATGGCAGGGAGAGCAAAAAACCAAGGTGATAAATTCCATGTGTTTTTTACATATCCCAAGCAAGGACACATGCTGGGAGAACATTAGGTGAAAGATGAAATGATGATTTGATAAGATTAATGATGGGTGTAACTTAAATATAAAGTTGAGTGATATGATGAAGGGGATGAGAGAGAATAAATGGTATGATTGAGTGACCAAAAGATGAAGGGGAAGAATTAGATTACATTACATCAAATCAATGAACCAAAATGTGATTAATAATGATGATGCCTTTAATAAGGACACATGTAAGGGAGTGATAAATGATGATAAATTTATGGTTCTAATCAAGCCCTCATAAAAGGAGGAAATCATAAACTTTAAATGATGAATTAACCAATCAATGATAATGGATGATTGATAGAATAAAATATGGATGTTGTGATTTATTGGGCCCCATTGATAGGTGTGGGAAATTAATGAAAAGGTTAGGGAGATGATTATGGGGATGGTGTTTGATCAATAAATTGGTTGATAAATGGTGATATTATATCTCAATGATTTGATTGATGTAAGACATGAGGATGATAAGATAAATGTGGTGATGAATGGTAGGGAAAGAGGAGAGAGTGGTTGAGCTGACCTCGAGCACATCATGTGACTAAGCACTACCTACATAGTCTAAAAAGACTTAAGGCCAATGTAGTTTAAATCAGATAAGAAAGACATGAGGAGAATGATGATGATGGATGTTAGACATGTTAGTTATTAGATAGAGGATGTGATGTAGATGTTAGAATAGTATAAATTATGGGAGATGAGATGTTATATGTTGATGATGAAAAGGATGATAGAATGTGATGATAAAGGATGAGATGAGTGGACTTGGATGATAGACTTGAAGATAAAGGACTAGGATAAATGATTTGATATGTTATGATAGGTGATAGAGGATAGGAGGAATGATGAGTGCATGATAAAAACAACATTACTTAGGCTCATCATAGTATAATTAATCTAATAGATATAACACTTGGTACTATACACCATGATATAAGTATGACTATGCCCCATGATAATATAACACTTGGTACTTATATCATGGTACTTTATGAAGGTCAAGATCAAAAGATAGGGTGGAAATAATAGGATGTAAGATTTAATGCCAAAGGGATATGACATGGATGGGATTAAAAAGAGATGGATTTTACCCCAAGTATTGAGGTACAATGGAAAAAAAATATTATTTTACCATGATGTTGGAAACTAGTTTTCATCATGGTAGTTTCTCAAGGCACTAGAAGATTAGTTTTCACCATTGGATGAATGATTTTTTTTTTGACTTTGTTGGCATCTTACATATTATAGGTAGGAAAGATGTAGGATTACAAATAATTTATTGATCTTTCAATTGACACATACTTTGGAGATGTGTGATGTAAGGACCATGTTATTGATGATGTAAGGATTGATGTCCTTGGGACCTTTGTTGATTCTTGATTTAACATCCTCTAGACATTTAAGCGAGGTGTCTTTGTAACCCTTACAAGAGATGCTACTACCTAGGATTTGATGTATGATGTGGATGGGTTTATGTATTTATTTTTATGGTGGGGTATATAATGTGAATGAGTGATATAGATATGATGGGCAATGCGACTAGAAGGGGAGAGAAAATTGGGTTTAATAGTTGCATACACCATTGGATATGGTGAAGGGGACATTTTTGATTGGTACCATGTGATAAATGAATGTAAAGGATCCAAGACCATCTAAATTACTTGCTCTTCAATCCAAATATTAGAAATATTGGCCACATGAATTTTGACATTGTTTTGATTTGTTGATTGGATTTGACTTTGACTTTCCCTTGGTGCCTGTCACTAGGCTTCACCAGAGGAATTTGATCTTTGATTTGATAAAGGATGATTATTATGACTTTTATGGTCCCATAGCACCTCAAAGATGTTTTTACTAAGGGATGATTCTTTTTGATATGGTTGATTATGAAAATATTCTTAACTTTGATAGATTATTTTTAGATCATAGCTGACTGAATTATCTAACTTCATTAATTATGATTTAACTATTTTTGGCAATATTGGTGTCTTATTCCTAATTTAATTAAATGTTTAGGTTGAATAAATAAGTAAATAATATTGAAATAATTTAACCACTAATTTTTATCTTTAACCTTTTTATAAATAGTAATAAATATGGAGAAAATAACACTTCACTTAAAATGAATTGAAATAGTTTTTGCAGGGTCTGATATTGGCTATGCAAGACTGGGATAGTGTGACAAATTAGGATCTATCTTTAATTTTATGAAAATATAGGACTGCTCAAATAAGACGTCTTAGGGTCTGATGTTGTCTTTTTCTACTGCTATTATCCAAATTATTTAAAAATACCTAAGTTTTTAAGGTTTTGTTCACTGTCCCTATATGAGCCTTGCTATGAAATCTCAATTGCTGAAAGCATGTGGAAATCCTTATAGAGATGATTTAATATTCACACCCTAGAATTCATTATGATTTGATAAAACTTAAAAAAAAATGGGGTGTTAGTGTATGTAAGATGCACTAAACATGTATCCACACCCATTGTATGGGCATGCTGCCTACATACCAATACTCTAAAGAAGGATCGAGCCATATGTAGTTCTCCCACTTAATGTGCTTTGTGTAATAGTATAATGCAGATGTAAAAATGTTAAATTGGGTGTGCTTGAGGTGGGTAGGGACTAGTGTGAGGATTTGGATATGCTTGTGCCTATATTGATGATTATATGTAGAGAATAGGTAAATTTTCTTAAGTGGTTTTATTTGTATTCTTGCTTGTTTTGTAATATTTTCCAACCTCCTTCTAAATTAACTTTGAATTGGATTTTATAGAGATATATTGGTCATGGGTCAAATGTATTCATGATAGGTCAACAAGATGAAGGATATGAAACTAAAGGAAATAATTGTTAAAGCTCAAAATATAATTAGATAGGAGCATTAAAATAGGACACCCTAGGGTCTGACATTATAGTCCAAGTTGGGCATTCCTATCCTACAAGTGTGGGACTTGGGGAGATAGGATTGGACTGGGAAATCCTACTTGGATGAGGTGGAATTACTATTTAGAAAGCTCATGATGATTGGGAATAAGCAAAAAGGTGTCTAAAAGGGTCATAAGGGCATGCAATAAATACCTATGGGTTGGGTGTCACAAGCCACACTCAAGCTACAATTTTGACATTTTATATGAATAAATTTCCCCCTTTTATTCTAGTGATGTAGCGAAGTGAAATACAAGGATAAAGGAAAAGTAGAAAGTGTACCTGAACTTACCTATAATGGTAAAGCTCATGAAGATGTGTGATGCTAGGTGTGCATAGAAAGAACATGTCATGAAGTATAAATCTACAAAACAAAATTAGGAGTAGATAAGTTATTACTAGAGATGATATGTCTAAAGTAAAAATGTACAAAAAGTTAGGTAAAAGAGAGAGGAAGAGAAATAAATGAATACACCTCACTAGGTATGTGAACCAATACAAAACCTATTATGATGTTGAGTGATGCTAGGCATGTGTTGAATGATGCTATACCAAAAGTAATATTGTGAACAAAGCTAAGTGATTAATTAATTAAGAGTGGATCAAGAATGTAAAGGCTAACCCCTTGGCTCCATATTCACCCACTAAGTGAAGCTATGTGATCATGCATGTGTTAATCATTGTTTGGACTATATGTCCAATCCTTTTGAGTAGGTGGCTCAAGAATACAATGACTAGCTACTCTTTTGGCTCCATTGTTTCCCTATGAAGTGAAGCTATGAAATAATACTAGTATGAATGTGTGTCATATGAGATGGATATTGAATCCCATGAATGTTCTGTAATTAACAATGTGGTGTGGATAGTTGAATGTGTGCTAGAAAGTAGGCCACTCTTGGCCACTCAAAAAAGGTGGAGATTAGGCTTGTATGAAAGCCACTCTAAAATTGGGCAATAGGCATATGTGGAAGCCACTTAAGAATTATGCCAACCACCTATATATGGAATAAGGCATGCAACCACTGGAAATGCCTAGGTAATGCCATAAACTATAAAGAAGAGAAAGCAAATGTGATGCACACTTTAAACCCAATCACTAGTGTTTGTAATATGGATTTTGATCTGGAAGTTGTACTAATTGACTAATATAAAACTAAAAGTGAGATCCATCATGACATGCATGATGACCCCTATATCTAGATTCTTTGAGAAAAACTATATTGAAACTATTGATTGTAAACTGAACTATTGCTAACAAAACTATAAATGTACTTACTTTTCTATTTGTTTATGGAAAATCTAGTTTTTTTGCTATTTGGATAAGAGTAAAAAAATAGGACACTCTACTATCTAGTACTATAGTCCAAAGTTGGTGCTCTTATCCTATGATAATTCTAAAGACTTTTATGTAATTATCACTATTTATTTGGTCTGTTCTACCTAGTTTAAAGTCTGAATATTGTTTTAGGTATTCTAAAAATTGATTTTTTGACCAATTAAAGGCTTTGATCTCTATGAAAAAAAACCCTATTAGAGGTTATGGTATCTAAAGGTAGGAAGGAAGACCCTATAATGACTATGATTAGAAGAAATATCCCTACAAGTTTGTTATGCTACAAAAATACATGATATAGCAATAATAATTGACAAGATATCTCAAGATATAGCATGGTTTATATGAGAGATTATTAGATCAACAAGGCATGCCTATATAGATGTAATAATGTAATAACATGTGAAATATAGTGAATTGGAATTGGAAGTTTGGTTAGTTGTTAGTTGTCAAAGAGGGATGAATCATGATGTCCATCATGGAATCTAAGAAAACAAGAGAATGCATGATGTGGATCATGGCAATGAAAATAGTTGAGAAGCAATCAAGCAAAAAATCACGCAAGACAAGAAGAACCATAAAATATTGGCCAAAGGGATAAACAAATAGGGGATATGGGCACATGTCACTCAAACTAGGAAGCAAGCATACAAAGCATGTTCAAATGCTACATACACATATAATTGAAACAAGAAAGGTTGGCATGAAGGCCATAGACACATAGGAGAGTACAAGCAAATGACATTGGAAAATGTCCTAAGGCACACATGAGAGTATAAGTAAAGGAAATTAGGAAATGTCCTAAGGCACACACAAGACATAGAACATAAACTAAAAAATATAATCACATCTAGCTATGCAAAGCAAGAAAGGAAGGAATGTAAATGCTAAAAATACAATTGCATTTAACTAATCAAAGCAAAAGGTGAAATTATGTAAAATATGGAGTAAAAGACTAGGTATATGCTAAGAAATATGCAAGTTATATTTAATATTGAATGTCAATAGAGTAATCTGTGTAAGCTAGTAAGTAATGTATGTCAACATGAAAACTAGAGTGTGTGGTGTAGGAATGACATAACCTAGATGGTGTAGTCATGTAAAATATTCCCTTGGTGGGTAGATATATTGATGTATGTCTCGAATGTCAAAGTAGGATGCCCCCTCAATGGGTAGAGTGAAGCAATCATGGATCTAGATGTCATTGCACACACTCAAAGAAGATCAAGTGAAGTATGGTAATCTAGATAAATTGACAAACAATAGCTTAGAACAAAAAATGTAAGTCTAGTATGGTAGTAGAAATGTAAAGCATGAATTATGCATACAATTGAAGTATTTTTGGTATTTTGAGTTATTTTAATGTTTTTATATTTTAAAATTTTGTATTATTTTTGGTATTTTGAGTTATTTAAATATTTTTGTATTTTAAAATTTTGTATTATTTTTGGTATTTTTGGAATTTTGAACTATATACAATCAATCATAAGAAGACTATGCACAGGAATTTGAAAAGAAGCTAAGTGAAAACAAGTAAAAGGAAACTATGTACAATACAATGTGTGTAATTAAATAATATACATGTAATCTACATAGATGCATAATATTCATTGGATTTTTGAGTTTCCTTCCTTCAAGTGAGGCTAGATGATACACTTTAGGTCTGAGATTTTTGGTAATAATGTATGGACCTAGCCAATTCGGTTTGAATTTTCCTTTGTTTTCTTCTTTGGCATTGACATTGTAAAGATTTTCTTTTAGAATGAGATCATTAACTTTGAATTATTTGGTGTGAACTCATAAATTGTAGGATCATTGTATACATTTCTAGTAAATTCTAAGATGTTTTACTACTTGAATGCGTATATGGTCTAAGTACTCAAGCTAGTGTAGACACTTTTTAAGATACTAGTCATCAGTGAGAATAACTTTAAGGGAGACATGAAAAGATGGGATTTCTAATTCCAATGGTAAAACTACTTTTGTGCCATAAATGAGTGAATAAGGAGTGGCTCTTATGGATGTATGAATACTTGTGTGATAGGCCCATAATGTAAAGACTAGTTGATTGTGCTAATCATCTCCAAATTTGGTCACTATATTTCTCAAAATTCTATTGATGGTTTTATTGGTAGCCTCTTCTTGACCATTTCCTTGTGGGTAGTATGGAGTGGATAATGTGTGTTTAATATTATATTTTGTGAAAAATTTCTTGATAGTTTTGTTCTTGAATTATGTTCTATTATTAGAAATGATATCTATGGGTATACTGAATTATGAAATAATGTGAGTCATGAGGAAGATGCAAATGTCCTCCCCTATGGTAGATTGAAGTGAAATGGATTTCACCCACTTGGTAAAGTATTCTATAGCTGTGATGACGAACTTATGCCTGTTGATAGATTTATGGTTAATTTTTCCAATAAGATCAAATCCCCATAACATAAATGGCCATGGAGAGATAATAAGTTGTAATTATTATGATGATACATGCTATAGGTTACTGTGTCATTGACATTTATCACATAGCTTTGCATATTGTGAACATTCATCTTCCATAGTGGGCTAGTAGTACCCTTATCAAAGAAATTTGTGTGATATGACTTCTATGTAAGAGAAATTTTGAGTCACTATACTCACTATTGTGTATCTATGTAAGAGCAATTTTGGCTTCTACTAAAGTTAAGCATCGAAGCAATTATATATCAAAAGATTGCTTAAAAAGGTCTCTACCAATGATTACATAATAGAGTGCTTATTTTTATAACTTATGTTTATCATTTCATAAAAAAGTGTTTGGTGTAATGGATTTGTTTATAAAGTTATAAATATTGGAGAACCACTCTATAGTTGTGGAACAATGTGTAGTGGTTAAGATGGAAAGGGAAATCAAATTTGCATTGAAAATTGATGGTGATTATAATATTTAATTATAAAAATAGCTTGATCATCGTTGATGTCAATAGGAATCAAATATATGACACTTGCCATTGCATCTACGTGTTGGTTATCTTTTCTTGGTATACTTTCTATACAAAAGTAGTTAAACTGAGATGATAAAAATTATACCATGTTTTGGTATGGGATAAGATGTTCTTCTTTTATCTGATAGACATCATTGACTTGATTAACCACAAGTTGCGAATCATAGAAGACTTGAATAGGTATAATTTGGAGAGAACTGGGTGGAAAATAGACCTAAGATAAGTTATTCATATTCTATAGTTTTATTGGTGTAGGTGAAGCTTAATTGATATGCAATAGGAACTGTGTGACCAGAAGGGTCGACAAAGGCAATGCCTACCCTTGTGCCAAATATGCATCAAGAACCATCAAAGAACATGGTCCAAGTGTTAGAATGAGTATAATAGGAATTAAAATCATCTCTAAATGTGTCACTAACAAGATTGGTGTCTAGGAGTGGTGTGGTTGCTAAATGGTCTATAATGATTTGGCCCTTTATTGATTTTTGGATAACCATCTGTTGACCAAATTTGTCTTTTAGGTCAAATTTGGACCCCTATAGGTAAAAAAATTGTTTTTAGATGTTTTATGGGTATAAATATTTGTCATAGGCTATATTATGGTTCAATTGATGCTATCTAATGTATTTCTAGCCTTAGTCATGGTTTTATTAGCATATTTATCATTTTGGGGCATTTAATCTGCTTTTAAGAGTCATAAATGCAAGTGACATGGTTATTATGGTGCTCAAGTGTCATATTTTCCTTTAAAATGTGTAATAGATTATTATAAATATTAGGGATGTCATTTATATTAGAATATTTTAAGTTCCTTAACTAAAATTTAAGAAACAACTAAAAAGGAGAGAAAATGGCACTTGTATGGCCCATGGGGAAGTGTGCCATATGGAAAAAGATAATGTAAGGAATATTCACCTTCCTAACACTATTTTATACATTTTTATTCTCTACAAGTTTCATTTTATATCCAAAATTTTTCTACTCTTTTCTTGGTTTTCTAGACATACAAAAGTGACTTTCAAGTTTTTGCTTAGTATAGACATCTGAAGAGGTTTTAAAAAAATTATTTTGGGAGGTTGTAGTACAATAAAATAAATTAAATTTACATATGAATAGTGTTAAAAATGGTGGTATATTATTCATGAACCATTTTCATGAAGTTGACTATACTTTTTTGGTAGCTATTTCATGCACCCTATAGGTTTTGCTCAATTTTGGTCAAATACATATGAAAAAGTTGGTGATTTAAACTCTAGGGGATGTTGGATAACTTATTATATGGTATATATTCTTAGTTTTTAGGTTTCATAATTTTTTTAATGAGCAAGTTAGTCTATGTTGCAGGAAGGTGTCACCACTGTGAAGTTCAATCAATTTTAATTTGTTCCAAAATGTGGTCTTATTTAGAGGTTTCACGTGAGTTTAATATGGTTTCAAATAGGTATCAGGGTCATATAATCATCTCCTTCGTGTTTTGGTTTCACCATGTCATCTTTTAGGTATCTTGCAATCTTGTCTTTCTCCATTGTCAACTCTTTGCCCAAATTCACTTGCAATCATAGGTTTAATGATTATACAACTTGTTCATGGGATGATAATAAAGGTTTATTATTTTTAAAAGCTATTAGGAGTTTGAAATATTTCATTTATATGTTTGGAAAAGGTGCAATTATGGTCACAAGTTCATTCACCTTTCTAAAATAGTCATTTGATGCTCCTGATTTCTCTATTCCATGTATATGCAAGTGATTTTCATGTTGGAGAATGTGTTGTAACTAGTTTCAAGGTTTTCCTAATGTATATTATGTAATTTAATGTTGGAAATGAATTTTATTATTTTTTAAGCTATTCACCATGTTTTTTCCCTAATTCCATGACCTACATGTATAACATGCCTAATGCACAACTACAAGGACTTTGTTGATGTCATATTGAAGTGTGAGAAGGTTGATGTGTGTTCCAAAATCTTAGTATGTCTAGAAGTGTATTGTCATGTTTTATGGGAGTATACAAATTTCATATTCATGTAAAGTTTTCATACTGCTCATATTCAACTCACTATTTATACACCAAATATTCACCTATAGGTGGCTGAATACGGGATCAAAATGTTTGTATGGAGAGATTGAAACAACTTAACACCTCCTTGAAGTCTTGGTATGATAATAAAGCCATGAAAAACTAATATAAGGTTAAAAAGGGCAATAATTATGAAACCATGTTGAGAAGATAGTAGACTGAGTTTAGGGAAGTTTTCCCTAAAATGTCAAAATAAAAGTCAAGGGGCTTATGTGATTACCCTAAAAAATGTAGGTAAAGAGTCTCAAAGCATAAAACTAGGTAAATATTGTAGTCCCTATTAGGGAGAGGTTATATGAAAAATATGAGGATAAGATAGAAATGAAGGACTTCAAACATGCCCTTAAAAATTTAAGATACTTCATTGGTGTCTACAGGTCTGAGGATGACACCCTAAGGAGAAACATTGGATAGAACCTCAAGATTAGTAGGTTTAAATTGATGAAATTTTACACTAATGTATTTAAGGTTATAAAAAATATATTGAAACACTCCCATACAACCTCTATGGTCACCTATAGGTGTCTTTCTAACAGGGAATAGAAACCTACAGTAGCCAAAAACAAAGTTTCTCAATCATGGAAAAAGGAACTTAGTTAAGGAGTCCAAAGAAAATATATAGTGAGAAAAAGTATAAAAATCTATAAAATGGTTCTTATGGATCTAAAATATGTCTATAATCATCATGAATAAGTCCTTATAATCTCAAGCACACCTATAACATGGTCTTAAGGGTAGGGGTATCTCAGTATAAGCAAGGAAACATAGTTTGTGAATCATAGGACCAATAAAATAAATTAAATATGTGAGAGGGTATAATAGAGATCTTATGATCTAAGGTAATTCCACAAAAATCTTGATTAATCTCAGTTGAAGTAAATGACACCTATAAATAGGGTTTAAAGACATAGTATCTCAGTCTAACTAATGACCTAGAAATTGATGTTAAGGTGGTGTTTAAAGGATTACAAAGAATATAATAGTTAAAAAACATGTTGTGTGACCTCAAGGTGGATTTAAGGAGTCATTTTAAAATTATAACCCAAGTCTAAAGAGTTCACACACACCTACAACATTAAGATTCAAGGTTTCTCATTCATCTTGGGAAAACTCAGTCTAGTGTAGCCAAAAGTGTAGGTAAGGCTAAATGGGAATTTAGACCTAATGAAAAAATTTGTGACCACATAAATTAATATTTTTTTGACTTAATAAGATACAAACAAGATAAAAACAAATTTACATAGGTCCCTAAAACCCTGTATACACCTATAGTAGGGTGCAAGCTAGTGAAGGTAGGGTAAGATATGAACTTGTATAGGGGAATGGAAAAGGGTAAAAAGTAATGAAAATTGGTTAAATATAGGAAAAAATGTGTTTAAAAAAGATAAATACTCTACCAAGGTGATCATATACCTTCCTTACTTGGCCAAAGGGAAACAACCATATTGTGGGTTAGGAAACCATGTTTGTTCAATAAATGAAAATGAAGAATCCATAGATGAGAAGTGTTTTGGGTAAACAAAAAGATTAATAAGAATTAATTGATAATTATTAATATTTTTAAAAAACCTATAATAATTTATTTAAAATTGGATAGGTCACTCTTAAGAGGATTTGAAGAAAAAGCAAGAAAATAGGCTTTTTAGAGGCCTTTTTTGGGCATTTTGAGCTGGTTAGGCACCTAAATCAAATAATACAGATAAAAAATATGGTAAAAAACATAATAAAGAGCTATAAAAACTCAAAAAATACTCACTTTTCCTTGGGGATGAGGGCTATACCTCACTATATTGTCTTAGAGGTTAGCCAGTCTAAAAAAATCAGGGTTTAGCAAAACAAGCTAGTGAGTACAAAATGGGAAAAGGGATTGATATGGAGCTTTTGGAACCTAAAAAAACATATTATGATGTGTATGGAATGAAATTATATAATATATAATCAATAATTTAGGCTAATTTTTTTTAGGATAACCAAAATACCCCTACACTTAGTCTAATTAGGCAAGCTTTCACTAAGCCTAGTTAGTGAATGAGAGAAAAGGAAGAAGTGGATTACTTGGGAGGTTATGTGATGGTTTTAAAAGATTTAATGAATCATGGATATTAATTATATACCAGTGTAACCATTTAAAATTAGTCAAAGTGACCAAAATAAGCTGGGTGCAGGTTAGGCCTTTTAGGCCTTCAAGGGACCTAGAGCCAATTGTGGGTACATATTCATTTCCAACTCTTGGAGAGATATCTAGATGATTAAGAAATATTAAGGAGATGATATTAGACCTTTATATTATTTTTTAATGAAAGGAAACTTTTTCAAAAGCTAATTCTAGCTTAGAAAGAGTTTAAACATGTAAGAAAGGTAAAAAAAGCTCGATGGGGTGTCTTCAAGTGCTCATATCTTTTCTAAGGCTTTGCATGGGAACCAAAAGAATTTGGAGGGGTTATAAAGGTCAATTATAATCAATGTTGTGGAATTTATTGATAGGTCCAATGTCAAATATTTATGAACAAAGCTTAAGACCAAAAACTACCTAAAACCCTACTAAACCCTTAATCAAGACCTGATAGAGAAAACAAGATTTGAGAGCTATCTAGATGACATAGTTTAACCATGAAAGATATTTGAATTTGCATATGACTTAGTGAGGCTCCCTCACATGCTTTTTATATGTATGAAATTTTATGGATATGATGAAAATAGGGTATTTTTGACTATTTTATGTGTTTTATAGGATACAAGAGGAGTCTGAAGATGAAACCAAGTTTGGAGGGAATATTATGAATTTTAATAACTCCCTATGGTAATTTATATTTAATAAAAAAATTGTAAGTTTCCAAACTAGAGCTCTCATCTTAGCTAGTCAAAACTAGCATAGTGGACACAAGGGTGAAAATTCTATGTGTGAGCCTTTTTAAGATGTATCTAAGAATTTTAAGGCCATAGATGGTATTTAAAAGTGTAATTAACTCTCTCCCATATATTTTTATGGAAAATTGATGCTATTTTTGAGGCCAAATGTGAGGGGTGATAGAGAAGAGTTTTTAGAGTACAAGTAGTGATGGCTTCCTCTTAGATGTTTTCAAATGATTAAGACTCAAACCAATGCATGGAGAGGCATGTATGAAAGCATTCCCTCTCAATTAAATCATTAAACTTGTCCCTAGTTATTTTTTTAATGTTAAAATAGGTTCAAATTATAAAGGTAATGTTATGAGCCAAGATTGGAAGTTTTATTCCACTTTTCATAAGTTTGATGACTTGTATGAACATTTGGACCTCCTAAAATTTCATGGTTAGTTTCACATCTCTTTCTCATACAAAATTAACCTCTTTTATTATATTGAAAAGTGTCCAAGTGACCTTTGGACTTCCCTTGTCTTACTCTTCTACCAAAGGCTATAAATATTGACTCTTTTGAGTAGCCTCCATTGGTTGATGGTGAAACCTTCACTAATTTTGTACTTGAATGTCTCTTCAAGCAATAAAAAAGTGAATTTTCCTACTTAAATGTTGTAAAATTGAGTTTTATTACAATATTATTGATCTTGTCTAGTAGAAGATAATCTTTTCTATCATGTTATCCTTGATTGTTCACCAAATGTGCAAAAGAGTAATTATTACAGGTATTTGTTAGTGTTTTATTTTAAGTGTATGTGTGTTTTAGAAGTGGTTCATGACTATATTACACAAAGGAATAATCCATTAGCTTCTTAAGCATATAAATACCTCTTTAACCTAGCATATGAAACATTGATGTGACAATCCATCTTGAGTTATGAGTTTTGTGTGAAAGAAGCTTTGTTTAGCTCTAAGTAGTATAAGTTTAGTCAATAGGAGGAAATTTAATGTTGGTGCATCACATTTAGTTTTCTTAGTTTGTTTTATTAACCATTTTCATGAAAATTTGATAGGTAAGAGAATGTTTCAAAGAGTGCATCAAGGGAAATATCCCTTCTAGAGTTTCATCTCAACAAATTATTACCCACAACAAGAGAGATGCTTCCATTATGCTACTTAGATGAGGAGAGCTAGGCATCTCCTCAAGGGGTGTGAATCTAAGTGACAACACTATATTTAAGTCAAAATCTATTAATAACATGACCTATTTTTTAATGTGACTAGAGAAATGTGGTTTTACCATTAGAAACTTCAAGGGATCTACTTTTGTGATAACCTGAGTCTCATTATTGACCATGTAATGTCAAAGTTTTTGTGTGGCAAAAACTAATGCTAGACATAGTTTTTATATTATGGAATATTTTTTTTATAATCAACCAATGTGTGAATTATGTAATAAATTAATTGATTAGTATGTTGATTATTATATTATGCTAAGAGTGCTCATAATGCATGATATGTTACTAAGATATATAGTAGGAAAGGCATGTCAGGTATAGGTGGTACTAAAATAGGAAAAATAAAAAGATATTGCTTGATTTTATCAAAAATTTCTTTACAAGCTTGGTACCAGACAAAATTTGTATATTTCCTTAATAATCAAGTGAATGACTAAGTTTTATCAGCAATTTGAGCTAAAAAATAGTGGATTGCTTGGATCTTACCTTGTAAGGATCAAAGTTGTTTTAAGTTCATGGGAGGTGGCATGTTGATAATTGATTTAACTTTATTAGGGTCAACCTCTATGCCACATTGAGAAATAATGAAACCTAAGAGTTTGCCTGATGTAACTCCAAACACATATTTATTTAGGTTTAATCAGACATTATAATGCTTGAGTCTTTGAAAGATCTTTCATAAATCAATAACATGATGTTGTCATTGTTTGGATTTAGCTAATATATCTTTGAAATAATCCTTGATAGTATGGTGAATTAATTCATGAAAAATATGCATCATAGTACACTGATATGTGGCTTCATCATTTTTTAATCCAAAAGGCATGACAATGTAATAAAATGTACCCTAAGGTGTTGTAAAAAATGTTTTCTCTTGATCTTCTTCTACAATTTTAATTTGGTTGTATCCTACAAATCCATCCATAAATTATAAAATTTCATACTTGATTGTGGAATCTACGATCATGTCAATGTTAGGTAAAGGAAAATCATATTTTGGGCATGATTCATTTAAATCTCAAGAATCAAAATAACACCAAATTTTTTTGTTGGGTTTTACCATGGGGAATATATTATAAACCCATTCAAGGTGTTCTATTGGTCAAATGAAGCCAACATCTAAGAGGCATTAGATCACATCTTCAACTAAGAGAGCCACTTTAGGATGCATTTTGTGATTTTTTTTCTTAACCAATTTAGCATTTGGGTATAAAGAAATTTGATGGGATACTATAGATGTATCAATTCTTGGTATATCTAAGTAAGACCAAGCAAAGAGTTCTAGAAAATATATTAAAGTTTGATGAATATTTGTATCCTCTTCTTTTCATAGGGTAGTGGCTAAAAAGACAATGCGAGGATCCTGATCAATTCAAAAATTGAAATTAACCATTTCCTTGTTAAGCAATCTGGAACAATCTAGTGTGTATGGGGTTGTAGGAATAGTATCATCTATATCAAATGTATGTATTAGGGAGAATCTATATTTTTTCAAATTATGCATGGGAATTTATGTGATGAGTAAATTTATTTTTATGATAGTAAGATGGGATGTCCTCATATGCTTCAAGAAATTTTAAGAGGGATTCATCATTAGAGAATTCATATAATGTGGACATATTTGGTGAAACCGTATCATCAATGAGATCAAGATAGATCAATGATAATGTTTAAGTATGATTAATAGTGTGGTCTACTAGTGTAATGGGTAGACAAAAATTTATATGCTTTGAAGTGGTAGAAGAAGGTTTATCCCAGCCCTTACTTCCCATGTTATGTTGATGCTTTAATAGGATTGATAATTCCTTATTCATGCTTTCCAAGACCTTTTCCATGATATCCCATATTATTAAGACATTTAAGTTAAAAAGGGGATGTAAATTGGTGATTTGATACTGGTGTTGGTATAAAACTTGGAATCTTCTAATGTGTTGCATGGTTTGAGGGTACCTTGTGAGTAGTAGGTTATGTAGGTATATTATTGAGATTAAAGTATAGAATATGAATTTATGGAGATTCAGAAACTTGGTAGTATTTAAGAGGTTCATTATCTATTGGGCATGTGTATATGTATCCTTTGTGACTAAATTTTGGACAAGAATGGAGTGTAGAATGAAATACATACATATCATGAAACCAAGGCCGACCAAGTAATAATTATAATTAAGGTCATTTGGCATTACTTGGCAAGTAGTTGGAAGTGTCTTATGTCTAAAAGTAAGATTGCATGTTATTTATCTCATGATTTTTTCATGGAATGTTGTCAAAACCTCTGATGTTCGTATTGAAATGGTGTAGATCTTCAGGTTGTATATTAAGATGTTTAAGAAAATAAATGTTGTAAATGTTGAGTCATAAACCATTATCAACTAACACTCTTTTACCCCTACATTATTAATTCTTAATTTAATATATAGAGGTAGATGTTTTTCAATGATGTGGCATGGGGGTAAATCCTTTTTTTCAAAGGAAATATGCTCTTCAGTCTATTGCATTATGTTGGGGATAGAGGCAAAATAAGCTAGTTTGATGAAAATAAGAATTCTAGTATTATAAATCGCTGCATACAACACATATTTGTAAACATCTGATCACTGAAAGATCTCAAAAACTAAAATTGTATCAAAAGGGGTGCTAACTTGAGTGATAAAGCTATAGCCATGGGTGTTATCAACCTTCTTATATTCATAAACTTAGGTGATAACATGCATCACATGATCTATTATAGGCATAGAGATGGTAGTAGGTGTGGGATAAGAGCAAGATGTACCAAGTTTGAAGGGAGGAGGGATATATATAACTACTAGTGTTTGCTTGTGTCTGGTAGTGATAGAGAAATACTTAAAAGTAGCCAATGAGTTATATGCATCTAAGTAGAAATCATGTATGTGGAATGGAATGCATGAAATTGGAGTCATAAGTTGTATAGAAATATGATTATATAGATCATTCCAAATGAGATATAACAAGCAAGGGATAGAGAGCATGAAATTGTGCATTAATGCATAAAAACCTTTTATATGTGATATGATATTTATAATATGTTTAACAAGATAAACTTGAATTTTTTTTCATATGAGAGATAGAAATCAAGGGATAGAGAGCATGAAATTGTGCATGAATGCATAAATAACTTTGATATATGCTATGATATGTCTAATATGTGTATCAAGATAAACTTGAAATTTTTTCCATATGAGAGATAGAAAGCAATGGATAGAGAGCATGAAATTGTGCATGAATGCATAAAAAAATTTAACATGTGATATGATATTTATAATATGTGTGAAAGGATAAACATGAATATTTTTTCCATATGAGAGATAAAAATTAAGTAATGAAACCTTGTTTGTATTAAATACAAGTAAACATTACTTTGAAGGAGAGGGATCTTACTATGTTTAACAATAACTTTCTTAATATCATCCCATATTATGAAAAGTAATCATGAAAGGGAAAGAATGAAGCTTTACATTAACATATGGTAAAATTCATCATTCATGTACATAATAGGATAAAATATAGTCTCATTATTTTCAATAAATACAAGAAATGTTTTTAAATAAATGAGATCCATTTTTGTTTTTATGTGAAATCTAATTTTAGATGTAAGGTGATACCTAAAAAAAATGGGACCTAGTATATGCAACTAGGGTTTTGAAAAATTATTTTTTTAAAATTGAATTTTAAAAATTAATATGAATTTATGATTTAAATATGTAGGTAAAAAATCAAAAAAATACTAGAAAAATTAGGAAGGAATTTTCCCTAGGGTTTCTAGGGTTTTAATACATAAATGAAGTCGGGTTCACCAAATGATTTAACTATTTTTGGGAATATTGGTGTCTTATTATTAATTTAGTTAAAGGTCTAGGTTGACTAAATTAGTAAATAATATTGCAATAATTTAACTACTAATTTGTATAATTTATTTGTATTTTTAACCTTTCTATAAATAACAATAAATATGGAGAAAATAAGACTCAACTTAAAATGAATTGAAATGGATATTACAAGGTCTGATATTGGATATGCAGGACTATGATAGTATCATAAATTAAAATCAAGATTTCATTTTATGAAATGATAAGACCATCAAAATAAGACACCTTGGGGTCTAATGCTATTGTCCTTTTCTACTATTGTTGTCTAAAATACTCATAAAGACCTAATTTTTTTGGGTTTTATTCACTATCCCTATGTGAGAATACCTATGAAATATTGATTGGTGAAAGTCTATGAAAATACTTGTAGAGATTATTTAATCTTCAAATCCTAGGCTTCATTATGATTTGATAAAACTTGAGAAAGAAAGGGGAGTTAGTGTGTATAAGATGTATTGAACATGTATTCACACCCCTTTCATAGGCACATTGCCTACATACCAATACTTAAAATAGAGATCAAGCCATATGTAGTTATCTCACTTAATGTGCTTTCTGAAATGGTGTAACGTAGATGCAAAAATGCTAAAATAGGTGTGTTTGAGGTGGTTAGGAACTCGTGTGAGGATTTGGTTATGCTTGTAGTTTTATTAGATGACTATATGTAGATAATAGGGAAACTTGCTTCAGTGGTTTTTCTTATATTCTTGTTTGTTTTGTAATATTTTCCAACCTCCTTAATGAACTTTAAATGGGATTTTATATAGATCTATTGGTCATGGGTCGAATGTAATTATGCTAGGATGACAAGATGAAGGATATGAACCAAAAGGAAATAATCATTGGAGATCAAAATTAAATTAGATAGGAGAACCAAAATAGGACACCCTATGGTTTGGTTTTATATTCCAAGTTGGGTGCTCCTATCCTATAAGTACAAGACCTAAGGGAATAGGATTGACTTGGGAAATGCTATTTGGCTGAAGTGGAATGACCGTTTAGAAAACTTGGGATGACTAGGAATAAACAAAAAGGTGTCTAAAAGGGTCATTAGAGCATGTAAGAAAGACATATGGGTTGGGTGTCACAATCCACACTCAAACTACCAATTTTGACATTTTATATGAATATAAATTGATTATTGGCTTGGATCCTTATATATTCAACACAAGATATTACATGATGTAGGGAATCCAATGATGCATGTTTATATTTGTCCAATTTTGGGAGTGGGATGGAGGTATTATCAATAGGAGGTGGATGAGTGGGGATGTGTGGTGAAAGGAGTGGATTAAAGGGATGATGGGCAGATGCCAAAGAAAGTATCCTTAGGAATATCAAAAGGATAACTAAGACCATTTATATAATTAGCATCTAAAATCAATTTATATCTATCTTGATGATATTTTATTGTTAAGACATCCAAGAATTATGTTTTAATTTCATCATCCTAATATTGATCAAGAATCATGCCTTCTAACTGGTCAACATTTGAATGAGAGGCATCCTCAAAGAGACAAGTGTTGGCATGCATTTCATTATCTATAAGGGATGTTGATTCTGACATGGATTTTGATTCATATGCTAGTGTTGAACATGATATTGACCATTTTGATGCTAAATTTGATAGGGATGTAGATGAGTTGATGTTTTCAATAGATGATTTCTTAATAGTAGCCATATGATTATCTGTAGGTACCTCCTTCAATTTAGGTTTATGAATGGATGGTTTAGGGTTAATGGATTTATTAGGGATGGTTATGATATGGAAAGGATTAAGGTCATGACCTTGGTTAGGGAGGGAATAATATTGATCATATTGAGGAATCAATTATTGGGATACCCCTTTTGGACACTCATAGGTGTGGATGCATTATATCCACCCTAAATTTTAATGTTTCCATTATCAATTAATTTTTGGATATAATATCTAAAAGGGTGACATATATTAATAAAATGTTTAGGTAATTTATGGTATATATAAAATAATTAAAATTTATACCATGAGGGTACATGTTTAGACAAATCTAGAGGTCTAGTTTTTGGGTGGACAATCATGCCTATAGACCTCAATTTACAAAATAGGGATTTCATGGATATTAGAAGAGATGTATATTTCTTGTATCTAGTGTTGGATGTGAAAGTGTGGGATTTAGGATTGGAATCATGTGATGACAATGTAATAATATTGGGATATGATGAGGTTGAAAACCTAGGATTCCCTTTGCTAGTAGGATGTGGGATTGGTGATGGATTATGACTAGTATTTGGAGGATTTAACTGTGGATGGGTGAAAATTGGAGGTAAGGTGAGTTAAATTGGGTCAAGGCCTTATATAATTTGGGAAGCCATATCAAGGATAAAAAAGTACCACATCTTTGTTTTCAATAATATAATTATTAAATAGAGTGATCTTTGGACTAGGAAGGTCATGACTAGGACTAAGACTAATGGATGGGGGACTGGAAAGGGATTGGTTATCATAATAATTATATGGGGAGAAAGGTTGATGAGGGATTTTTTTATGAGATAAATTTAATCTTAGTGGTTCAAAATCATTTGGAATTTTGGCACCCATCTCTAATAGTTGTAAAAGTCACTCATGCTTGTTAGCTAAGATATATTTGTTAAAAAGGGTGACTTTATCACTTGTATATGGAGGGATGTGAGGATTATGGTTATGATGAATGGATAATGGGGTGGACCATGGTGGGATAACATATTTTATAGGTGTATATGGGGATTGGTGATGGGGAAGGATATGGGACATTGGCTTTAGTTTGATGGGAGCGAGGTCAGAAGGTAGGTGAGCACCCATTTCTAGGGCCTATAAAAGGATCTCATCCTTGTTGGAAAATAGGTATTATTATACAATAATAGGGTCCAAATAAATTCAGGTAGATCATGAGAGAAGGGGGATATGAATGTATATTAGGAACAAGATAAAAATATGTTACTCGAACAAATTAAGTTTGAATGATTGAGCTAGTATGAATAGTGATGATGAGATGAAATGAGCTAAATGGATTATGATATAAGACTAGGATTAAATTTTAGATTGATATTGAAATAAATGATAAAAATATATCAATAATGCCTATTTTTCAAGCTATCAAAAGGATTGGGATTTGACTAGTGCCTAGATTCAAACTAGTAAGATGCCAATTAGATGGGTGCTAGTTATGAATAGGAAAGATGACTGGATTAGAGATGATTAGATTGGTTAAAACCATATTAGTGATGATTGTATTCTATATTTAAACTAATAAAGTGATATGTTTTTAATAGGGTATCAACTAAGTATGAAATGTGACCAAGTGATGAGTGATAGAAATATGATAGTGGACTAGAGTGATTAGATAATAAAAAGACTAGCTCAAACCTTAGACCAATTTGATCAAGGTGGGATGGGATAAGATTATGTGATGAAGGATAAATTGAGGGATAAAGGATAATGTAATTTGGTATTAGGATAAGGGTGGTGATATAATGATGGTGAGTATGATTTGGATAAGTGTGTGACCTAAAGAGCCAATTAGGGTTGTTATGGGATAAGATAGGATAGGGTTAGAATAGATGGGGATGATAAGATAAGTATGTACAAGATAAGATGATGAGGACGTTAAGAAAAATTTATATTAGGATATTCACAAGATGGGATGATAGGATGTATAAGGTAAATAATATTATAAAAGATATGATGATGGGTAAAGAGATAAGGATATAAAATAAGACTATGAATGTACAAGATAGACAATAAGGATATAAAAGATGATGATATAGAGAGACTTGATAACTATGTATAGGTTTTGGTGAAAGGATGACTTAGCTTACAAATAACACTAGTCTAGCACAATACTCACCACATTAAGTGAACCACAAAATTTAAGATTAGTAAATTGATTGGGAGTGTAACCCAATGAATACACCATCTAATGGTTGCACAGGTGATGTTATAGGTTATTGACCCATTATAAAATCTAATAAACCCTCTAAATCCAATTTTCACATGATAATAACTTGAGAACTGATATTGACTCTGATAATAAGTTACATGTTATGGCTAAAAGTTCCTAAGTTAGGCTATATAGGCTCTCTAAGGGAGTTCTTGATATACAGGAGGTATAATGGGGCCCAAGTCCATAAGGGGTGATATTTAATAGTTGGATTAAAGAATTAACTCTTCAACTTCATGAAAAACCTATAAGGGGTCAACTATTTATCCTAATGATAGTTGTCCTTGATATTTATATTCCTTTAAAACATAGAGTGTGGATTAGTTTGTGGTGGTGAAATCCACAGTAAATATCCCCCAAAGACTAAGGTAAGTGCATGGGTGTCAATTCCATGTCACATTACCCCTAAAAAATAAAAATGGGAGGGTTTTTTAGTGGTTTTTGATCCTCCCAGAATCACTGCAAAGATGAAAAGAGGAGAGCATACACCATTGTAAGTCTCATGTGACACACAAGCAGACAAAAATATTTATTAGTTGATTAATTTATATTTGATATATACAAAATATATACAAGATATTCACAAGATGATTTTTTTAAATTCCAAAATATATTTGACAAGTGACCTGCAAGACAAGTGATTAGTAGTTTTAATTGGAAATCTTGAGGGGCAACCTACAAGATAAGACATTAGATAAAAAAATAACCTACAAAAAAAGATGTCAGCAATTCAAAATAGCCACTAGATTCATCCATATAAGAAAAAATTTTATTCTAATATGAATTAATAAAAACATTAAAAAAATCATGATTTTTCACTATAACATTTTTTGGATGAGGGGCCATGATGTGGGGGTATGGGGTCAAGGGGAAGTATCCCTTATGGGGTTAAGGGGTAGTGCCCATTATGGGGTCTAAGGTAATCACCCATGGTGCACTCCTTATTATAGTATAAGATGGGGTTAAGGGGTAGTACACTTGATGTTAAATGTAATTTGGGACTTGTGGAACCTTTGGAATGACTCAAAACTAACTGAAACTGACCCTAAAAAATGCACTCAAAAAGGATAAATTAAATGTAAAAATGAGTGTAAAAATACAATTTTATAAGGAAAAACTATAGATACATAGTCAAATAATGTAAAACTGACTCTAAAGAGGAAAAAATTATAGGTTTTATATAATACCACAACTTGATAATATGTAATTTTGATAAAAATTTACTAACCTTGATCATAACCATATGGTTATACAAAAATACAAATGGTTAATCAATACCATGAGTCAAAACGTAATAACATGGGTCTAAATATGTAGTTTTTATAGCTGGTAGTTAACTATAATCACATGGTTAACACAAAACCCTTATGGTTTAGGCAATACTACAAGTTTGATTTAATATTGTGATTTGTGATATGCGATTTTGCAATCTCTATAAAATATAATAAATTTTAAGGTAGAATGAACTATTTATAGGATGCCTATGAAATTTATGGAATGTTAATAGATACATAAAATGGTAATATACTTATACTAATTTAAAAGAGGTTAAAAATGAGATAATTACAAATACTAAATGTATTTGTTGAATGCCTTTTATGACTTGTAGTTTTGTGCCAGATAATTTAAAGGGAATATTTTGGAATGTTTGGTTTTTATGAATTATTTTCAAATATCAAACACATAGATTTGGGTTAGCGTATTTATGATTGAGTCAAAATTGCCTTCTCCAAAGATAAAAATGCATTTTGGATTCATAACCATAATGATAAAAATGCAATTTTGTAATATTATGACTAGTTAAATGTGATTTTACAATACCAAAATTAAAAAAACTAGTTTTTTAATAATGCAACTAGCTAAACGTGATTCTATAATACCACATCTTATATGTCAAAACTATATATTTTTAAGAAAATTGCCTTTTATGAATATGTGGTATTGTGAAGAGTTAGAAACTTGACAAACCAACAAGCTATTAGCAGTAAATAAGATGGTTAGTAAAAAATCACTAATATTATAGAAGAACTACCATTACAATACCATGATTTGTAGAGCAAAATCACTTTTTCCCTGTACATAACAGTTTGATCAAATTTGGAGCTTATTCTTCATCCAATCAGTCCTGTAAGCTGTTAAAACACTTCTAATAGGTAAGATAGTTAAATTGAATGGGTTTATCCCATTTTTGTCACCAATATATGATTTTATTTTTGAGATATTAAATTAAAAATTACTATATATAGCAAATTTAACTCAGAACACAATAACATCAAAGGGAGAGATTATGGAAGCAAATCATAAAAATTAAGGAAATTCTTACTATCACCTTATTCCTCTTATCCTCTCTTCAAGATCTTCAAACTGATTTTGTTTGATGGATTTATATGGATATACTCAAATTTTTGACATAATTTTGGATTCAATACTGGATCAATGATAGCATGGATTGATTGATTATATTGGTAGAGAGATTTTATGCTCTTAATCTATTGGTTTAGCCATGGAGGAGTGGATTGTTTAAATAGAGGACATACATGGATCAATGGCCATTATTAAAAGTTGGTTTAGGAGGATCCAAGGTGGAGGATTATCTAAGGAATTACAAATTCCTTGAAAGCCTCTAGAATAGAGGTTTCTAGAGATAAAAGGGCTAAGTTAGAGAAGATTATAGAATTGGAGAATTATAGAATCCATTTAGGGGCTACGTAAGATTTTTAGGGGATTAAGATGGGTGATTAGATATGTGATTAGTTACTACAAATGTAAGATATCCTAGGAATAGGATAGGGTAGGTGGGTCATGGGAATTTTAAATTTCTAAATAATTGATAATTAGGATTAGGATAAGATTAAGAGATGATTATAAGTATTAATAGATTTGTGGGGTAGGGATAAGGTTGTTGTGATAAATAAGAATGAAGGGGATGTTAAATAAATGAATTTAAGGGGTGATATTAGGATTGAATTAGATGGAATAAATAAAATAAGTAGAATTAGTATCGACTAATAGTAATATTAGTGATGATAAAGGAAGCAAACAAATTTAGGTGTATACACTAGGCAACTATTCTATAATATAAGTAAAAATAATTAATTCCAAAGGATATTCATATTGTATTCTTAGAATTTTGACCACTTTATTATCATGAATATATTTGAGACATTTGAGCATGGTATAAGGTATTTATCTAATATTTTTTATCCAAGGGCATCATAATAACATATCAAATACCATTATGCTTGGTATAGCTAAGAAAGGAGTGGGGAATATGAGAGTCCCCACTTGTAAGGGTAACACTATATGAACAAGATTATCCTACATATGACAAAAAAATTCTCTTACAACTATATAAGTATCTTATAAATCTTGCTCTGAATAACTAAGAGAGTATAAGAGTCTTATGGTGCATGCATTTTTGCTTGATCCATTGTCTATCATAATACTATATGTATGGATTATTTATCAACATATACTTGAATAAAGAGTGCACATCTATCTAAATCTTTATCCATAATTTTAATATAAATAAATTTAATCATAGGACATGATGATTATTTATTTTTAATTATACCAATGATGCTAAAAACTAGATTTTCATATATAGATGGAGGATGATGAGCATTATATTCATAGTTCACTTCATAATTATACTTTTTATTTTATTAATTATTTGTGGTTTACATTTTATCCTCTTTAGTAGGCATACCAATATCAATAATATTATCATTAATGAGATATTGAATATTATGCTTGAGCTTGAAACATATATTTGTAGAATGACCAATACATTTATGGACATCAAATGTTTTATATTATAGTCTAGACACATCCATTTATATTTATGGAGGAAGAGTGATAATATTACATTCAAGTATCTTTTGAAATAATACATGAGAAGTGAAGGTAAACTTGATAATTTCCTCTTTGGTGGAGATTGTAATTGAAGATTTTGTGTTGGTTGTGAGATAATATTAACTCTAACCTTACCTTCATTCTTAATTTCATTTGGTTTGATCTTGTAATTTGGATTGATTTAAAACTTCAAATTTGAAGTAGAAGGATCATTTTAAGTTTATTTGAGCTTGTTCAAAGTAATCAATTTTATCTCACACTCTTTGATTGTATGACATAACTCATATAAATGTTTAAACATCATATAAATATTTGAACATATCAAACATAATAAACTCTTAAAGTGGCGAGAGAAAAATTTTAGTGAAGATATGTTGGAGATATTTATCAACCATTTGATTTGTTATTTTTAATTTGAGCATATGATAGTTTTTCCCCAATGTTGATAACATGTTGAGAACCAATTTTAAAATAGGGTTGAAAGCCTTTACTAATTGAAGAGGAATACCATAGAACTATTTAATAGCATATTATTTGAAAAGAGCTTTGTCTATAATTTATCATTATCTATATAGTCTAGACAAGTAATATGGGATGCACACAAATTTTGTTCCAGTTCACCTTTGCCTTCATATAGAGAAATATTAAAAGCCAAGAATCAAATTGGTAATGGATAAGATCAATTTAGGGTGTTTAAGGTTATATAATAGGAATGTGATTTAATGGAAAGGCTAGCATGAGAAATGGATTACTCAATTTGAGATAATTTAACTTGTAAGGAAATAATTGTATTCTCTAGAGTAACATTTACAAAGGCTATTGGTGGAATATAAGTAGCATATGTAGGCATAGACATAGATAGTTTTCGGAAATAAATTGATGTTCCAAACATAAGATATGGTTCTGTAGAAATAGCTAAAGGTGTATAAATAGGAATGGATGCAATAGTATAAATGACAACATTAGGGGATTTGACAACCTGAAAAGGTAAATATTATGGTATAGATGTGGCTAATCTATCTTGTTTCTCAAATTTTGATGTTATAAGGAGAGTAATGATATTATTCATATTATGGAGGTTCTCTTGAATACCTTGAAAAAATTCAGATAATTCTTGAACTTGATTTTGATCTCCTTCATTAAGCTCTTATGGAATAATATAAGTTTCATATTCATTATGTACATCAACATCTTATTCATTAATTTTATTATAAATTTTAATGTGAACTTAATATTTAGGAGACTAAAGAATTTTAATAGTAGAATCATTATTTAAAACAAAAACATCATGACTTGCCATTACAAAATAAACCAAAGGAAGCTACATCTATGAAATAATAATACCACTTAAATAACACTACATATTAAAGACAAAATACAATATGAATCAATAAATTCTAATGAATATGAATAAAATACAAATAAAAATTAAGGTTTAAGGTGATCTAGACAAGAGTTTGAATGATTGTATGGGATCTCAAATATACTTTCTCATTCATTTATTAATGTCAACCCAATGTTTTAGAGCACTAAATATAGAGAAAAAACCATTATTATATCCCAATAACCCTATTTTAGAGGGTATATTGAGATTAACTTTACTAGGTGATACACTCATCTCAAGTGCACCATAAATCAATTGACTAAAACATGTTTCCTATGGTATAAACAACAGAACCTAAATGTTTCTAATATAATGTGAGGTACATGAAAATTATGCACTATGTTTAGTGACTAAAATGGATATAAGTATTGGGGTAAAATCCTCACACTACAATGTCTATAAAATAAATCACCACATATCCATAACATTAGTCACTAAGTAATTTTAATAATTCTAGAACATAGTTTCTAAAAATAATCACAAGTAAATAGAAAATAAAAGCAAAAGTTTTTTGTACAAGAAATCAATGACTTATAATTTTTGTAAAATCAAAAATTAAGTTGAAACCCTAAACCACATAAAAATCAATCAAACATCAAGAAATGTTTTGAAAATAAAATCATGGGTTCATTAGAATGTTTACTCTATTTTGTATTGAAATGAATTAAATAAATAGATATAAAATATTGAAATTAATATAAAATAAATATACATAGATGGAAGTAAACTAATAAATTTATAGAATTAGAAATTAACTAAAAATAGTGAATTGATCAATAGATATTCAAACCTCACTCAAATAAATATTATGCTGAATGTGACTAGAAATTACTTGTAATGACCTAAAAATCATGTCATGTCTAAAAATGGGAATTTAAACTATGCTAGGACAAATCCTTGCTAGGATGATAAGGGTGTATCATGGCCTTGTATATTTATTATGACCACATCTTATTTATCTATGTGACTATTTTCTTGACTTGAGTTCGAGTGCATGTCTATGAGGGTTTACTAACATTCTATTTGTGTCAATTTACTATGTGAAGACCTATAAAACATAAATCCTTAGTTCCTACATCATAAATACAATAGAGATCAAATTCCAAAATAGGGAATAAGGTTAGGTTAATATCTAATCTTCTCTAAAAAAACCCCAAATAATTTGAGTGGTGCCTAAATAGGCCAAAAATGTCTCAAGATGATGTAGTTATACCTCTTAAAATGAGTATGTAAATTTTTATTTTTTATATATGAATGCAAATAGATAGATTGATTTATTTTTTTGACAATGAGTGCCCTTGACCTATGATAAAATATATTCAAACTTGGACCATAAATTTTAGAATTATTTATAATTAGAATTAGAAGAAATGGTGCTCTCTTGTTCAGTGTGTAGTAGAATTTCTAAGCGATTTCTAGAAGTTTTTAGAGAAGCCTTGATGTGATTATATATGGAAATATTTTGAATATTTATACTAACCAACCTTGATAAAATAATGGGAGGGATTAAGTGAAACATATAAAATTTAAAATGTTATTATTGAGGCATGGGGGACAAGGCCGTAGTGTATCCCTATCTACCCTAACATGGTTTTATCCTTGAAAGATAAAGACTATTGAAAAAGATCCGACATGTGCTTTTAAGTAGATTAAGATGTCTAAAATATGTTCTGAATATTTTTAAGATAATTTTTAGAGCAATGTATGTTCCCATAGATATTATACATTAACACACTAATGAATAAGACAAGCAAGGTAAGAATGTTAGGATTAAATATTTTAAAGCACTTATTGATTAATTTTATGTGTCTATAATAGTACTATCAAAAAATTAAATTGTATCAAGTTGGACGATAAATTTGTAAATAAATAAAACTATATTAGGTTGAAAGATAGAGTTAGGATAAAATATTCACTAAAATGTATAATAATAGTGAAGAAAATGTTAATAACTATAATAAAAATAAAAGAATGATCCAACCAAAGGTGGGATAAGATTCATGTCAGGATTACTAGAATGTATGCATAGGATATGATGACATATAACTATCCTATTTATCTAAATATACTAGGACTTGAATAAGGTCACAAAAATATATCTCACATATACTTGGAATGTGGAAGTGACCTATAATAAATATATAACTAATAAATGAAATCCACACTCAAATGTCAAAAATAAAAGGTTTGAAATCCTAAGCCTATGACATGGGGTATAAATTTTACTAGGGATCAATGTAGGTAAGTGATTATAATAATGATAATAAAGGGGTGTATCAAGAATATGGTAAAAATACTACATGAAAATAAATAATGAACAAGGGTAACCTAATCCAAGATAGCTATAAACACTAAACTAATAATAAAGTGAGTAGTACAATGGTTAACTAATGGGTGATATATGTATATTAAGGTGATAATGGTAAGCCTATATATATATATATATATATATATATATATATATATATATAATTTGATATAAGAAAGATCATACGAAAGGATAAACACATACATTCACAATATAATTTAGGAAATAATATCTAATCTACTAATCAAATAAATGAAAGAGAGCAGGGATAGAGATACTTACCTTTGGGTGGACTTGTTGGCACATCAAGAGTGGTTTTTTATAAGAGATCTTGTAGGTTGAAGAGATAAAATGTAAATATGAAGACCTAAGTATCTTTATATGTGGAATCTAAAGATGAGGTGTACCTCTTTGGTTTGAATTATCCTATCAATATTCAAAGATAGTAAGAAATACTAGACCTCCTAGATAAGACTTTAAATGTCTAACTCCTATAAATAATATTTAGGAGTATAAATGCAAGCATATTCAAAGTAGATGAGGGTGTTATATAATTTGGGAATTAAATATGTCCCCTATATATATGACACTTACATGCCCAAAATTAACCTTGAAATCTAAGGTGATGGTATCCTTTAGGTCAATATAGTATAATGGGATGTCAGCTAACACAATATTGTATTGGCCAGGATGATATAATAAAATATACATATGAACAAATCAAAATTGTATTATCCAAGTCGATAAAATATAAGGAATACAAGTATGAAACATACTATATTATCCAAGATGATATAATAATATATGAATAAGCTAGCACATTTAAATGGAAAGTAGATGGAGAGGTAAGATATGAGACACACAAAAATTTAGATTAATAGTAGTGAAGATATGATAAGATAGTATGCAAACATATCTTGAAAAGTACCATGAGCTAATCCCACTCTATTCCTAGATCACCCTTTAAGGTATGAACTCAAAGATATTGATGCCCAAACAAGATCTTACAAGATAAAGTGTTAGTAAATTGATATAAGTGAAAATATCAGGTGTATACAAACTCAAGTTAGAGAATTTAAATACTAGTTATACTTTATAACTTAACTTCTCTCTTGGATATTTTAAAGTCCTTGTGCTAAATTTTACTTCTTAAGTGTAATCTCCATAAATCTCATTGATATTATTATTCCTAATGTGTGTGTGTGTGTGTGTGTGTGTGTGTGTGTGTGTGTGTGTGTGTGTGTGTGTGTGTGTGTGTGTATTTTATAAATTAAAAATAAGAACCATATAAATATAAATCTAAACATTAAAATTCAAAATTCAAAATTTGTAAATGTCGTTGGCCAAGCTGATGGCATATATATTTGTAACATAGATCGATAATATTGAATAGATTGAGGCAATAAAAAATGTAATATGTTGGGTCAATAAATTTAGTTAAACATGATAAAAATGGAAAATTATGTATAAGAGAGAGCATGAAATTATAGGATAAACAAATCTAATGTCATGGTAGAATGAAGGTTTTATTAAGAATAGATATGCATGAAACAATCTCTCACAAAGTGCTACAAGCTAACCCATCCTGATCCTAGTGTACTCATTAGGGATATTAATGAGATAATGAGTCCTAAGATATAAAAGTACCATTAAATAAAAATAAGTTTTATGCAAATTATCCACATAAATCTCATCATGTGTCACAATAGTGCAACATAGGATAATGCTTTGGGAAAGAAAAAAAGTAACATAAAGATGAATAAGAAAGTGTTTTAATAAAAATAGGTAAAAATGAAATAAAATTAAAGTGACATATACATACCTCAACTTGACTTTCCTATGAAATAAAATCTATACAAATACCTTAGTCTTGATCATGGTAGGTACAAAAGTTACTTATGGTAAACATAATGATATAAGACTACATAGAATATTACAATGCATGTTTACATAAATGAGTCTAAAATGGAAGTATATGAAGCTATTAGTAAGTATGGTATGAGAAAGAGGGATCCATATATCCAAAAAGGTGAAAAATATATTAGGTCAATATGATCAAAAGATTCATAATAATGTAGTCAAATAAGTGACTAAGTAGCCACAAAGGAAGGCTAGATTAGGTATGGATGAACAAAATAATAGTATTATGATATAAGAGATGGGTTTATATAACCATAAGGAAAATTATATATTATGTCTAAGTGACCTAAAATATAGTAATGAGATAAAATGGTATGAGACTAGATAGTCATAAATGACAAGTTAGATTCAACTTGGATAACCCAAAGATAAATAAGAGATTAAAGCTTATGATGTCAAATATAATTGAAAAGAATTCAAGAAATATAAGGAAATGATGAGAAAGTATATTTTCAAACCAAAATATATAGCTTATGTTCAATAATTTATAGTTCTAAGGGAATGCATGGTTTATTCCCCAAGTGTTATCATTTGAAGCCCCTAAACACTAATACACTTGTGATTCTAACATGCTTGACAAAGATGAATAATAGGAAATAAATAATATAGGGGAGACTCAAAAACAAGTATATCCAATAAGGGGAAAAAATTAATGTATGTAAAAGAGGGTACCACCAAGACAAAAAATTATCTTAATCAAAGATAAGATACTCTAATAAGTTAGATAATACTAAGTGGTTTTATCGTGAAAGGTTTAGGAGCCCTACTTAGTTAGTATAAAACTTGGGATAATTAGTGAAATATATATATCTATCTATATAGTTTATATTAATGTGATATAAAATAATTTAAAACTAAACATATTAAAATTATGTAAAATATGACAATAATAAAAAATATGAATGTAAAAAGGTAGTTCGATAATGCACATAGTTAGTTTTTAATTGAAAAATCAAGACCAAATATAGGTAGTTGGATTATTATGATGTTAAATTTATCACCAAGTTCATCACTATTTTTAAAAATGCTTTACGTTTTCTCTATAAATACTTAGGTTAGAAAATGAAAGCTCAAACCCTATTTAGATGCTATTAGTGAAATTGAGACTCCTATGACAACCATTATTTTCTAGGATTTTATAAAAGTGATCCTATTGATTTTATAGGTCTATGATAACATGTTAATATATATTATTCATATGTGAGAACTCACCTTTGATTTTATATGTTGATCTCTATTTTACTTCTCCTTTGTTTGAAACCTTAATATCACTTTTGACCATAAGATAACCCTTGAAAAATGGGTTAGTATGTTGGTTTGGATATCCAAAACCATTATCTATTGAGTGAATGATAAATTCCTACATTATAATAATCTAAAAATGGCTCAAAATTCACATATATATACCACATAAGTTTGTGTGTGTATCATCATGATAATTCTAGAATGCAATGTAATGTCTAAATTTTTACTTTTAACACCATAAAAATTTGACCTGCATGTGTATTTATACTTAGATCTATGGATGCTCTATTTTGAGATAATCACTTGCATATTCCTTTGTGATAATGTCTCAAGAGAGTGTGAATTAATTTATTAAGTTTTTTAGGACTTACTAAGATGATTACTAGGTGTATATAGACCCCAAATTCATTAGCACAATGCAACTGTTAGAAAAATAAAAAAACACAAATCAAAGTGACAAATAAAAATTGAAGCATATACCTCATATTGAGTTAAAAAGGGAAACAAGTAGACTATCACCTTCACTTACTAAGGTTATTTGATCCTCCTTTACTGTATTTATTGTTATTAGATGTGATGTGGATGTAGTTTAAAGACTTTATGGATGATGTGTGAGTATTTTGACATAATAACCCATTGAAAATTGATTCTTAACTTGATTGTATTATTGGATGCTTGATTGGATTGATATAAATATTTTATAGAGTTTCGATAAAATTTTTGAAGATATTTTTAAATGAGAGGGGGAACCCTACATTTATAGATTTTATGAACTGATGTGGACCATTTATCTTTTTTAAAGGTCAAGGGTGGAGGATGGTCAAATATGGGAGGTTGAAGAAGTTGATGAAGTTGGTTTGGATGTGTAAGGATATGCATTGATGAGGAATGGGGATGACTCACCTTAGAATAAGGGTTGATTTCATGAGTATCTGGTTAACTAATTTAAAATTAGTTTTATGGGATACTCTGAGATTACATAGGGATTTGAGAGTGAGGTGAGGGTATTTGGATTTTTATGAGTTTAAAAAATAGGAAATTTAAAATACACATAATTTTTGATTAGGGAAGGATTATTTAATTAATTTGGATTAATTAACTTATAGACTATGATGTGAATTTGGTGGGATTCAATATGATTTTTAAAGAAAGGTTTAATTGGATAGGTGATGAATAGTGATTAGGCTAAGGATGCTAGTGAAACTAGAATATTGATTTAGGATTTAAGGATGATGTTAGTGAATATTTTTGAAAATAATTTAGGTGTATACATTTTACACCTCTTTTAAATGGTGGTTAAAGACATGATTTTGAGTGGAGTAATGATCTTTCAAATAAAGAATAAGTCAAAAAAATGGGAGGATAAAATTTAGATGATGAATTGGTTATGGATTTTCCCCCTTAAGAGGGCATGTGGGGATGAAGGACACAAATGGGTTCTTCAAATGAGAGGAAGGGATGAAGAGGAAAGGATTAAAGTAATATATGTATGAGATTAACCCATGAGGGAGATTAAATTTCTTTAGTTAAGGCTTGCACACATTGATTTGATATGATGAGGGATTGATTTCTCCAAGAAAGGAAACATGAAAAGGAGAAAATTGGGAATGGTAATTTTAATCTAGGATAAATTTAAGAGGGTTGATTTGGGAAGAATACATTCTAAAAAAATTCTAGTCTTATATTTTGAATGATTTATCCCATGGGAAAGTTGCATGATTGATTTTACTCAAGAAATGATATAGTAAGGGAGTGGAAGTTGTGAGCTTGAATTATATGGATGATTAATTGATAAATATACAATCATAGATAAATGATTTAATTTATTGAATGGATTAAAGATGAGATGATGAAATTGATATATGAAATAGATTGTTTTACAAGGTGATGTAGAAGAAGGTGATTAGGGTATAAATATTGTTCAAAGAATGAAGAATCCACAAAAATGGGCACACAAATAGCTGTTCAAATAATGAATAAGCCACAAATAATGGGCACTCAAGGATGAACCAAGATTGAATGATGATATATAAATTTGTATTAGATAAGGTTAAATATAATTTAATTGATTTTAGATGAGGAAAATATCAAATTATATTGGACTAGAGACGTGGTAAACTGACATTTGCACATGTGGGTTGTGAGGATGATTTTTAGATATGGATAGTTATTTAGAAGGAATGGGTGCTAAAAGATGAATGGAAATGAGAATGAGAATAGAAATAAAAGTAATAATGTTATTTTATATAAGATTTGGGTCCAAAATACCCATGAGATTGGGTATCCTCAAATAAGAAAATGGGAACAATGATAGACTTTCATCCACTATTTTAGGATTGATTTGAGATCAACTCAGGGCACGACTATGGGTATTTGACTTCACTATGGAGCATGCATGAAATAATCTCCAAGAGATGTATTTACATCACTAGAATCCTAATATAGAATGCTTAGATAAATATCTAGTTATCTAGAGTTTTTCTTGATGCTCATACATTATGCTCCTCTACTTTTTAAACATAAGGGGAAGGGTAGTTTAATATTTTAAAATAAATGTAAAAATAAAGAGGAGAGTAATGTAGGAAAGAGTGACTCTAGATTAAAAATTAAATCAATGTATCAAACATCAAACCAAGTTCCCTTACCATAATTATACCACTATGCACTGAGTTTCACCAAAAGTTCTAACTCTAAGAATACACAATAGGAAGAGTATGAGGAAACAAGGAAGAATGCCTCAATTATGAACCCTCACTAAATATTAGAACTAGAAGTTTATAATAAATCACACAAAAATATAATATAAATTAAGAACTAGTGTAAAAAATATTAATACTTTGAGAAAATAAATGAAAGAGTTCATAAAGGGATTATAATAAAAAAGCAAATTATATCCTTATCATACATTTGATGGCAATGTGTTAGTTTAATTAATCTAATATTATACATCATTTAGAATAGAGATGAAAGATAATTTAAAATAAATAAAAAACATTTTATAGAAATCTAAAATTGCATTCATTAATGTAAAGTGTTGTTATGATAATATCGATCATGACCAACTTTAATAGTCTAAAGGGGTGAAGGAGAAAGTAGGTTAAATCTTGGCTTAAATCTGACAACACTTTCAAGCAAGAATTTGTCAACATTTTACTTATAATATAAATATGTATTTTATAGATAAAGATGGGATTCACCTCTAAATATCTTGACATTCCCATCCTATGTCATGATGGCCACTCTTGGTGGTCACAACTATATAATTAAAAAACAAGAAAAAATCCCTCCAAGCCATCCCCAAAAAGATCCATGGGGGACCACTCAACTGATATGTAGTAGTGGCTGTGAGAACTCATATCCTAACTACTTTGACCTTGCCTCCATAACTTATATAATGGTTGACACAAGGTCAAATTGTTGATCTAGTTTGGTGAGGTTCATCGAGGGTTCCTAGAAGATTGTTTCAGCTGGGGTCACCAATATCTAGTACACCTAGAAGGGATTCTCCATCGACATTTGGACATATTAGCCAAAAATCTCCCATATAAGAAACTTTAACTAGATGAGGTTTAAGTAGCTAAGCAAAGCCCATGTAAAATGGGTGATCAAAAGTTATAAAATCAAAAAACTTTAAGAGAAGATCACTTGTCATTTACAAGATTTTGAAGCACTTTAAAGAGGATTAAAGTATAATTTGATGAATTTAAGGAATAGGCTTGGGAGTAAGTATAAAAATTAAAATTAAGGTCAAAACCTATAGGTCATTAAGTTAATGAAGAGTTTTTGAAGATAAGAAGTGTTTTGGTAAGGTTTCATACCTTTTAATGTCCTTCTAAAAAGATAATATTTTCTAGTACAATCCTCAAAGAACTAGACTGTCATGACACATTATGTATGAATGAACATGTTAGTTTGGTTTCACATTTGATAAATACACTTGGGAAATAAATAAAGGTCAAATTATTACATAGACATGATGTTGTTTGTGCCATAAGCATCCTCTACAAATTTGGTATCTTGATAAGTTTTATATCTCAAGATATAAGCCTCCAAAGTTGAACTAGTAGAGTGAGACATCCATGGGGATGTCAAGTTAAAGTTATGAGAAATATCCATTTGAATTAAAAAAAAACCCAAAGGATCATAATGTTGAACATAAAGCTAACAAGTGGTGAGATCTTGGGTGCCTGACTGAAGATCGATGATGCACAGTGATTAATGAGGTTAGTAGGTCCAACTAGATAAATGAAGCACATTTAATCATAAAAATGAAGATTGAAGATGAGTGAGAAGCCAACAAGTTAGTGAATCTTGAAGATAAATGTAGATATGCCAAGTGTAATGATTATGATACACTCCTGGGTAAATAATGGTGTGTATTCAAACCTGTAAAAGTAGATCAATGATGTGGATCAAAGTCAAAGATTAAATGAATTACCTCTTGATGTATAAGATGATTTTTACTTATGTCTTACCTTTGACTAGTGTTTCAGTAAGTTTGTGCATGATGATTTTGTGAAGGAGATTATTCCTAGGTCATTGTCCTTCTACTTGCCTCTTTTATGGTGTTTTCAAGCTAATTTTTAGGTCTAAAATTATGTTCTTATTTACATTGATGGATGCTTAGTGTGAGTTTTAGAATTACTCTTTGCTTCACTGATTGATTCATGAATCTAGTTCATGAAACAATTATGCAATTTTTTGGTTTGTGATATTGTGTGAGCTAACATTGTCTTATGCTGATCTAGTATGGGTTCAATCATATGAGTGTCTCATTTAAATTTGGTGCATCACCTTGTTATCTTTCTTAAGATCCCTATTTCCCCCTTTCAAACCATTTTCCTAGTAGTATCATTAGTTTAGGTGATCCATCAAGAGGAAACCAGTCTTCTTCAAAGGTTCAACCTCACCATAGGATACTCACAGCTTGAAGTTGTTCCCATTATGTAGCTTAGTTAAAGAGACCCTAAATAACCCTCTCTAAGGGTGTAGACTAAATTTGTATAATAGGACCTTAGATACCTTACTGATACTCACTATAGACTGTGTTGAAATCTCAAGAACTACCTAGGCCCATTTATTGTTTACTTTAGTGACGTTGGTGGACTCTAAGCTCTCCCTTGTCTAGTAGGGTACCATTTGGGTGGAAAACCATAGAGATATTAATTTTTTTGAAGTATTAGAATATATTTTTCCTACCATTTTCTAAGGGTCTTATCATATTTTGAGCTATAGTTAGCCATTCCTCCATAGTGGGTTTCATGTTCCCAACATACATTTGATATAATCTCAAGTTTGACGTGGGCTTAAATTTGAACTCTAGGAACATGCCTATATTTACTATCACTAAGAGCTCCCTACATTTCCTATCAATCTCTATGATCCTATGTAGATAATCCTAGGTTCATTGGATGAACACTTTGGTCTCTACCATAGTTTCCACCACCTTCCCCAGAATTGAGAAGAGTAGTAAGAGGGCCTATTTGACCTACCCAATTAGTCTAGTGGGGAAGGAGATCTTTACCTAGGCCTCTAGGGTCAAGATTTGGTTTTTTATATCCTTAAAGAGATTCTCTAACATGTCATAGGTCACCCAAAGAATGGAGAGTGGGTCCTCAACTACCTTTTCCTCCTCAATGGAGATCCTCACTTTGGTTAGGGAAAACAAGTGCTATTAGGTCTACAAGACTACTAGGTTTCATTTTTGGATGAATTTTTGCATGAGGGTCCTCTTCATGCTCCCCATGGCATGTTGAAAATTCTAGTGCTCATGTAGGTCACATTAGATTATCATCAATACTTATGATATTGAGACCATCCCCTAGGTTTTAGGAGGTGTTAGAGGAATGGTAGGATGAGTAGAAGGGAAATAGAAGAAGTGAAAGGTGTGAATGATGAAAAAATTGGAGGAGGAGGGGAATGGGAGTGGAGGAATGAAGGATGAATGGGGAGGCCCATAGGAACATTTGTGCCTACCACTAACCTTGCATCATGCCCACTTGAGGGGAAATGACTCCTAAGAGATGGGTATTCATCATAAGGGAAGAGATTGGTTAGTTGAAACCAAATCATTAGGAAATTGGGGTGATGGAAAGAGAGGAATAAGGAGTAATTTATGAATATATCATGGTTGGTGATGGAGGAACCATAAAGGCCAATGGAGGAGGTTGGGTTGGGGTGGAAGGTATCTGGATAAAATCCTAAGGGTGAGTTACCTTCTGCTTCTTCTTGGATCTTTTACTTAGGTTAGCCTTGGGTGATATGGTAGAAGGAATAGAGATAGTAGAGGCCATGGGGAATGAATTTGGAGGTTGATGGATTACCTAAGGGGGTACCAGGATGGTTCTACATACTTGAATTTCACTCTTAAAAATTATAGCTATGATTATTGAGAGAGGTATGCCTACATGGACCTAGACTTGAGGCATACCTAATGGAGGTATCAGGGAGGTTTTAGGTTGTGGAATGGATGGGGTGAAGGAAAATAAATAAGTGAGGATGCTTATGAGGACCTAGTCTAGGGAACTTAGGTGAATAGTGGAGGGGGCACAATAGGGAAGAGAGGAGGTACCACTTGAGTAGCTTATGAAAGGGGTAAGGAATTGAGTGGCATTATGAGAGGGAAATACAAAATGGTGGGAGTGAGGGGAGGACCTTATAAAGTGGAAAGAGTGAGGGGAAGATATTACTTTGGCACTTGCTAATAACCTCACTTTGGGATTACCTCTGAGTTACTATTGATAATGAACTTTAGGGTCTATGCATCTTATTAGTTGAATATTTTATCGATCAGCGTACTGATAAACAAAATAGGTCTGATCAGCCAAAGTAAGAAGATTGGTCATCCAAATGTGTAGGTTTACCACATCAAAAGGTGACTAATCTCTCCTCTCATCAAGGGGAGGTTCCCTATAGATATTCTATATATATATATATAATTATACTCAAGGGTAGGATAAACCATCCATCTCTCTTTCTTTAGAGATGATGCATGTGGATCAAAGGAGAAATCTCAAGGGAAATGACAAAAAGAACTCCTCTTCTTTCAAAAGTACTACTCTACAAACCACAATAATACTCTAGGTAGTAATTGAAAAATGTAACAAAGGACGTAGTAACCAGCAAATTGAGATGTAGCACAAAGTCTCCACCTAAATTGCCCAAAAGTGAGATACAAAGGACAATGAGGGAACAAAGTCATCCTAAGGTTATTTAAATAGAAACAAAAAGAAAACTCACTAAAGGCAATTATGGGGCACAAAGTCTCTCCACAGTTGACTTCAAGACACCTTCCTGACTACTTTCACTAATTTTGCTTTTTGAATTAAAGGAATAGAAAATATATTAAGGAAAAAGACATAAGAACAATTTTCCCAACAATAAAGATATCATAGCTCAAAGTCTAAAAAGTCACTTGCTTTCTTATTCCAATAACAAAATATGATCAACAATCTGAGCTCAAAGTCTCAGTAATGCCTTTCAATTTGGGCAGAGTTTTATTTCTAATTGTCAGAGAGAGATCCCCATTTATAATAAAAGAGAGTCCCTTATATATCCCTTTAAAGAAGGACTCAGGAACAGTAACACATCATGTTGCATTGAACTTTATTAAGAAGACAGGCTAGAATTTAGGGGCATATACCCATTTGTTTTTCTCAATGTAGAGAAACAAGTCATGCTATTGAAAGTTTGCCTCTTTCAATATCCACCTGGCAGTCTACTTCTTGAAACATATCTGATGTGCAAATGTTTCTGGTCCTTACTCATCATTCCTCCTTTTCTAGTTAATTGAATCGGGTTCTAGATTCAATTTGATGTTCTATTCCTTAATTACTTCCTACTAATCTTGGCCTCAAAGACTTTGAATGCATTTAGGTCTGTAGATTTAAAACTACAAGGATAAATGGCTATTTCATTGTCTAACTTTGACATCTACAGGGACATCACTTTCCTCAGCAATTCCTTTAGTTTTGTCATTTGATCTTTCCCAGAGGGGACCTATCTTTTGAGCCTTAAGAAATGATCTGCTTTGGGTTGAGAAGAGCCCCTCACAAGGGTATTTTCCCTTTGGGCAGTCTTTGGATGGCCTTTGGGCTTCTTTATTTTGGTGGGTCACTAAGTCCTTTATTTTGCATCCTACCAAAGGGAAGGTGACCCTTCAGCTTTGAGGGAGTGTCCTTTAAGTTGGTAGCCAAGAGTCTATCACAAGGGTGCCTACCCTTCAGGGTCCTTCCATGGCCTTTTGGCATCCTTCAGAGCTTTCTCATGGGCTTTTTCCATGGACACTTTCCCATGGGATTTTTTTGTAGATATTTTCCCGTGAACAAAAAGTCTGCAGACAATTTCCTAGGGACAAAAAGTCAATAGAATTGTTATGATCGCTTTGCCTTTTGTCTTTGGAAATTCCTTCAGGATTTCCTCCTACAGCTTCTTTCCCAAATTCCTTTAGACTTTTTTTTTGAAGGAATTCCTTCAGATAAAAGTCTGAAAGAATTAATTCTTGCCTTAGTCTTTTTTGAAAGAACTTACCTTTGCAGATTTTTCAAAAATGACCCTTCTAAAGGGTGATTTTGTTGACATGCCCTCTATAAGGGCACTTGTCCTTCGAGAGGCTCTCTTTAACTTTTACATTGAACTGCTCCTTTAAACCAACCATTGAACCAAGCTTTGAACCAAACCGATGAACTAAGCTGATGGTTCAAGTTGATGAACCCTTTGATTAAACCAAAATCCATTGAACCGTTTGATGAATCGACTGAGTGAACTGACTGAATGAAATGAAAGGCATCAAAAATGGAAACAAACAAAGCAAAATAGAATTAAAAACTACACAAATATACATATGTATATATTTAATGATCTGATACTTCAAGAGTTGAAGTGTTTTAGATGTTGCTTCCTGAGAGGTAGTGAAAATAGTGTGCCATATTGGTAAACTAGTAGGAAACCATTTTGCCCCTAGAAATGGTGATAGGCAAATGGAGCTCTCCACCAAGAAACCAATTTTCTACATCTTCCTCTTGGTCTTTTCTTCTTCTTACTCCATGGTAGGACGTGGTCTTCAAAATAAAAACCATAACTCCTTGTTCTCCCTATGAAGAGTTCTTTTTGCTAACTTTAGAATATAGAAGTATGGTTCACCACCATAGCTTGCTATTCTACTGGTTCAATCCAGCACATGCTTTTATTGTTAGCATCAAACTCCTAACAAACCATCAACTCAACATCTCCTTTGATGTGAAGGAGTTTGACTTCTTCACCTTGAGAAGTTTTCAATTTGAGCAACAAAGATCTATATCTAACTGTGGAAGAATTACTACCATCAGATTCCAAGATCCACGCATCATCAAAATCTGATCTTCTATCATATCTATCTTCATCAGAGATGGAAGATCCTTCTTGATTTGTACTACACCCTACTAATTCTTTTGATGCCTTATTTGGATCAAATCCCGGATTGCTAGCTATGAGACTTTCATCAGCTGAGACATGAGCATCCTCTATGGTCAAGAAGTAATTATCCTTGCCTGAAGGCTCAAATAGAATTTGAGCTACAGGAGCTGACATTTGGGTAACCATGATTTTTGCCTCAGACATGTCCACACTTGGTTTTCCACCAATGTTTAATTTCTCAGGATTGGCTTATAGGGATTCAAACTCAATCATCTAAAATTTGGATTTATTGACATGATCAATCATGGCAAATGACTGAGATGGACTTGGAAGGGAGGATGGGAGTTCATCCTTTTGGTTTTTGGTAGGGGGAAGACTGATATGTGAATTTGATGTAGAAGGTGTAGATATGTTTAATGTACTTACTTCTTTAGCAATCACTAGGTACTTTGACTAAAAAGGAAGAGGGGTTCTCTACTCAGCAATTGAAATTGCTAGTTGGGGTTGCTCCTCTATCTTCTCTTTGTCGGCCTGCTGGGCTGACTGATTTTGGGACCAAGTGAATAATACGTATGATCCTTTGACTGCTTCACCTTCACTTCTGGGTTCATCCTAGAAATTTAGGAAACCAATGTGGGAGTTGTCAGCTGATTCTTCTAGATCCTCCTTGAAAGAGATTATTGCCATTTTCTTGCTCAAACTCACGTTGGAAATAGGAAACATGTTTTGTTTCTAGATATGCAACTACTGAGTTGGTTGGAGGTGTTTCAAGGGCAAGGTTCCTCTGTGGGGGAAGAAGATGATTTTCTTGCCCTTGACTTTTGGTAGTGTTGCCTTGATATGGCTGATTAGGGAATGTCCTCCTTGGTATATCTTTATATAGAGGAATAAAAGATAGACCTTGTGCCATTTTCCTTTTCAAGGCTAGTAATTCATTTGCTAGCTTTTGTACTATTGGGTCAGTGGTGACTGTGTGTGAGTATTCAGAAGATGATGAGGTTCTATTTCTTTTTAGATCTCTTCTTATCTTCCTTGCTAAGATGAGATCATCTTCTACCTCAGTGGCCAAAATTTGAGCTACAACAAGATCTATATGACTAACTCATCTTATTAGAAAACTCACTTCAGGCAGTTGTGAATTGATGAAGAAGAATTTGAGGTTATGAGGTGTCAGCTGGGAAACCATGGGAATCTTGTGCCTTAGCTTGTTGAACCTGGCAATAAAATCCCTCGTAGGCTCATGAGTCTCTTTTTTCATTTGAGTGAGCTGGGCCAGAAAGGCATGTGCATCTTCTATGGGCTTGAACCTTGCTTCAAACTTGGCTTTGAGTGTATCCCAGTCAGTCACTGATCCAGCTTGCAGATGGTAGAACTAGTCTACAACAACACCTTGTAGTGTCACCACAAAAAGCCTAACTGCCACGTCTTTGAATTCCACCCCTATCACACCACAAGCTATGCTGAAGGTTGGAATGTGTTCATTAGGGTGAACTATCCCATCATCAAAAAATTTGGTGAAATTCTTTCTTAAACTACGTGGGAGTTCATGTAGAGGTGGAGTCAAGTTGAGTGGGCCAAAAGAGTTACCCTAGGGGCCTTGAGCAGCCATGATTTAATTAAGAAAATAGAGATAAAAAATCTAGATAGAGTGGCTAGATTATGTAACAAAAATGGAAAAGGACTGGCTCAACTTCAACTTGAGACTTGAGGCTTCAAACTATGCACTCTTTCCTAGCAGCTCTAGTTTTGCAGACCAGATAAAATAATGGAGGTGAAGGAAGATGGTAAGGCTATAAATGGATAATGGGTAAGACATGAAACAAAGTTGCCAGAGTCTATAATGGATAAGGGTTATAATGATAATGGGTAAGACACAGGTGATGTTTCAATTTGAAACTTGAGGTTCCAAATTACACAAAATTATGTATATCCCCAACAAAGTCACCAAAAACTATTGGTTGAATATTTTGTCGATCAGCATACTGATAAACAAAATAGGTCTGATCAGCCAAATTAGGAAGATTGGTCATCCAAATGTGTAGGTTTAACACATCAAAAGGGGACTAATCTCTCCTCTCATCAAGGGGAGGTTCCCTATAGATATGATATATATATATATATATATATATATATATATATATATAAACAAAAAATAATACTCAAGGGTAGGATAAACCATCCATCTCTCTTTCTTCAGAGATGATGCATGTGAATCAAAGGAGAAATCTCAAGGGAAATGACAGAAAGCACTCCTCTTCTTTCAAAAGTAATCAAACCACAAGAATACTCTAGGTAGTAATTGTAAAATGTAACAAAAGATGTAGTAACTAGCAAATTGAGATGTAGCACAAAGTCTCCATCTGAATTTCCCAAAAGTGAGATACGAAGGATAATGAGGGCACAAAGTCATCCCAAGGTCCTTTACATAGAAACAAAAAGAAAACACACTAAAGTCAATTATGAGGGCACAAAGTCTCTCCACAGTTGACTTTAGGGCACCTTCTTGACTAATTTCACTAATTTTGCTTGTTGAATTAAAGGAACAAAAAATATATTAAGGAAAAAGACATAAAAACAATTTCTCCAACAACAAAGATATCATAGCAAAAAGTCTAAAAAGTCACTTGCTTTCTTATTCCAATAACAAAATATGATCAACAATCTGAGCTCAAAGTCTCAGTAATGCCTTTCAATTTGGGTAGAGTTTTGTTTCTAATTGTCAAAGAGATATCCCCATTTACAATAAAAGAGAGTCCCTTATATAGCCTCTTTAAGAAGGACTCGGGAACAATAACACATCATGTTGCATTAAACTTTGTTAAGAAGATAGGCTAGAATTTAGGGGCATATACCCATTTTTTTTCTCAATGCAAAGAAACAAGTCACGCTATTGAAAGTTTGCCTCTTTCAATATCCACCTGGCGGTCTACTTCTAGAAACATATTTGATGTGCAAATGTTTCTAGTCCTTCCTCATTATTTCTCCTTTTTTGGTTAATTGAATCAGGTCCTAAATTCAATTTGATGTTTTATTCCTTAATCTCTTCCTACTGATCTTGGCCTCAAAGCCTTTGAATGCATTTAGGTCTATAGATTTAAAACTATAAGGATCAATGGCTATTTCATTGTCATAACTTTAATGTCTGTGGGCATGTCACTTTCCTCAGCAATTCCTTTAGTTTTGTCATTTGATCTTTCCCAGAGGGGACCTACCTTTTGAGCCTTAAGAAATGATCTGATTTGGGTCAAGAAGATCCCCCCACAAGGGTATCTTCCCTTCAGGTGGTCTTTAGATGGCCTTTAGGCTTCTTTATTTCAGTGGGTTGCTAAGTCCTTTGTTTTGCATCCTTGTGAAGGGAAGGTGACCCTTCAGCTTTAGGGGAGTGTCCTTTAAGTTAGTAGCTGAGAGTCCCCCACAAGGGCACCTACCCTTTGGGGTCCTTTAGTGACCTTTCAGCATCCTTCAGAGCTTTCTCACAGGCTTTTTTCATGGACGCTTTTTTGTGGGATTTTTCCACAGATATTTTTCCATGGACAAAAAGTCTGCAGACAATTTCCTATAGATAAAAAGTCCACAGAATTGTTCTGATTGCTTTGCCTTTTGTCTTTGGAAATTCCTTCAGGCTTTCCTCCCACAACTTCTTCCCTGAATTCCTTTAGACTTTTTATTTGAAGGAATTCCTTCAGACAAAAGTCTGAAAGAATTTTTTCTTGCCTTAGTCTTTTTCAAATGAACTTACCTTTATGGATTCTTAAAAAATGACCCTTCTAAAGGGTGATTTTGTCAACCAAGTGCCCTCTGCAAGGGCACTTGTCCTTTGGGAGACTCTCTTGAACTTTTGCATTGCAAACCACTCCTTTGAACTAACCATTGAACCAAGCTTTGAACGAAGCCAATGAACCAAGTCGATGGTTCAAGCTAATGAACCCTTTGATTGAACCAAAATCCATTGAACCATTTGATGAACTGACTAAATGAACTAAAACATTGAACCAACTATTGAACCAAGCTTTGGCTCAATGGTTCAATGTTTCATTCCCTTTGATTTGGCTAAGTCCTTTTGATCCTCGTTGAACCAAACACATTAAACCTTAAACCTGTTAAACCTTTGAACCAAAGTGGTTTAATGGTTCAACGGTTCAATGGTTTAAGCCTTGGAAACTTGTTGAACCTTGATTGAACCTACTTGTAGGAGCCTTTGAACCTAACTGTAGAAGCCTTTGAACCTAATTATTGAAGCCTTTGAACCAGGAAGTAGTTAAACTCTTGTTATTTGAACCTTTGAACCTGTTGAGCCTGTTAAACCAAAATGGTTCAAGGTTCAACAATTCAATCCTTACTTATAAGCTTGTTGATGAAATCTTTTGGTTGAACTTGGTCATTGAACCAACTTTGAGATCACCTAAGTGTTGAAAGCTTGCTTCTTTCCTGTAGAGTTCATAGAAATCAAATTATGAAGCCCATTGAACTTGGTCTATAGATTTTGTAGATTTTCTCTTCCTGCTGAGTCCGTAGATTCAAGCCTATAGAGTTCATAGATTCAAGCCTGTAGAGTCCGTAGATTTCTGAGAAGCTTGAAAAATGAGGAATTTGAATGCCCAGGACAAATTTTGAAAAGGGAAGAGATAATTTTGGTTTGTAGGACCAAAATAGCTCAAATGTTGTCCCAAAAATGAGTGATATTTTTGGGGGACAACACATCCTAGGGTTGAGGTAATGGTTATTGAACCACTAGTGTTTGGGATGCATGATGTCGAGTTACATGGGTCTATCTTTACTGGGGATGAATTGATTGAGATATTAGAGGAGGAGGTGGATCTAGGGCATGAGGAGAAGGTGCTTATAGAGGATAAGGTAATAGAATTACTTAAAAAATCTTCTAGATTTCATGGGGGGAGTTAGGGTGACATATTTTGTAGAATGAGTAGGTATATAAGGGACCATAACTGGCTCAAACTATACCTTCTTTCCCTTTTTCTTATTGTAGGACATGATTTAGGTGAGAACCTCCTAGTCATCAATAACATTTAAATAAAATTCATCATACTCCTCTGACTGGTGGATGTAATTGATGTTGAGGCAAGCTAAATACCTCACCAAATGAGTCCCAATCATACCTTTAGGGTCCTAATGTCAAAGTTTAACTCTCTCTAGAGAAAAATAATCCTGATCAGTCACCATTTTTTAGAGAGGAGGTAAGGCTTTGTATACATAGTGATAAATGATAATTAGGAGGGGCAAACATGACTTTTGCTGGTAGTTGATACAAAAGTTAAAAACACCCTCTAGTAGTTGGTACATGATCTATTATTCTACTAGGTGATATAGAATGAATTATGGTAGGAGAAGGGGATGATTGAGAATTCTTATGACTTAAATCACTATGTCTTCCCAAAATTACTAGTAGTCACCAATGGTAGTAAAAGAGTCTCTAATTTCTTATGATAAACATGCTATTGGGGCCTCATTGATTACATTGTACACAACCAAGTATAATAACTTAAAGATATCTTAAATATGGTTATTTTACTAGTGTCCATATATATATTATAAAATACTTCATGGAATACTGAGACCCTTGGAACCCACATAGGAAAAATAGATGGCTTAAAAGTGAGTGTCATGTAGAACCTATATACAAGATAACTCATCATATAAAAGTTCCCACATTTCTGAGCATCTACTATGGCCTTGACCAACTTAAAGTTGATCAATCATCCCATGTGTGGGACCTCAAATATAGTGAGAATCATGTGGTGTAATGGTACCCATAATTCATTGATATAAATGCAATTTAAGGCCCTAAATAATTAGTTTAGTAAAATCATACCAACCCAAACCTCTTCCCAAAAGGTGCAAATTATATACATGTTGATGTCTTCCTTGGTCACCCACTTGGAATCTATATTTTTAGCTTAGTCCTTCAGGACCTTGCAAATTTAGAAACTACTAGTCCATGTCTACACTAATATTATATCATATGAAAAGGTGAAATTAGGGAGTGTGTAATTCACTTTGTAGGCAATCCTAGATATGTTAGCAATCTAGCAATGAGATTTGGTTGAGTAGACCCAATCATGGATTCCATCCTATACTTGCTTGGAAATGAGGATTAGGTTTCCAAAAAATTTAGCACAGGGGAAAATTTTAGGTTTGGACATGAACCTATAAATAACACACTTATTATAAGCCTATAGGTGTATTCAAACTTAGCCTAATCCTCATTATTAGAGCCTGAGTCCATGAGTACCTAGTCAAAGATTTGAGCACCTCATTATAATGCTTGAATTGAGTCAAGTCTTTTGGGAATAGGGTATCTCTATACTTGTGTTTATCTTTGGGGTTTGAGGAGGACACAAACATTACAACAGGATGGAGGATATTAGAAAATTATTGAGTATAGGGATTACATAGGGGTACATGATTAGAATGGAAAATAAGGAGTTGATTTTATTCTGAGGGTATAAAGTGATAACCATTAGTGAGCCTTCTTTGGGATATTTATAAAAACATAGACTCATTTCCCTATATTAATGGTAGTTGAAAACTCACTTGATATGGATTAAAATTTGGGTTAGTGGCCTAATATCCTCTCTTTATTTCCAAATCTAGAGTTAAATTTGGATCTCATAATCTTGTGCTACCAACTAGATTTAACAAAGGTGATACAACATTTTAAAACTGTCCAATCAGGCCTAACTTCCTATTTGGTTAATTTTTAGAGCATGGTAGGCACATAATCACATCTCTTCAAGGCCTCTCAAGTAGATGCTACTTTATTCCATGTGTCATCTGCCTATTGGTTTTCATGTCAATGTTCAACATCTAATCATAGCCTTGTACTTTGTTGCCATATACTTAAGAGGGGTGAGATGCCATTTAGGGACATAGGACATCCTCTAACTAGTTTTTAGGATCCATATGTACTTCATTCTAACCATCTTAGGGACTTAAAGTACCACTTATTCATATGAATGGTTGTGCTACATGGCACACTCTAACTAGGCCTAGCTTCCCTAGGCTTTGACATCTCTGATAGGATTAAGAGTCTGGCTACTTTGACATCAGGATACATAACATCCTCAAGTTGGGTTGGGCTCCCTTAAGATTTTAAATTTCTAATAAGACTAGGAAAATGGTCAGTCTAACATTAAGGTACATGACACACTTTGATTATGTCAGGCTCCCCTAAGATCTGACATGTCTACTAGTACTAGGAGACCAACCAGTCTAACAATAGGCTACATGGCATGCTCTAACTAGGCTAGCCTCCCATAGGCTCTGACATCTATGATAAGACTAGGAAACTAGCCATTATAACATCAAGATATGTGGAATGATCTAACTAGGATGGGCTTTACTAGGCTCTGGCATCTTTGATAGGACTAAGAGACTGACCACTCTAACATTGAGCTACATGGCACACTTTGACTGGGCCAAGCTCCCTCAAGCTCTGACATCTTTGATAGGACCAAGAGAATAGCTAATTTGACATTAGGCTATATGGTATGATCTAACTAGGCTAGGCTCCCCTAGGATCTAACATATATGATAGGACTAGGAGACTGGATGCTCTAACATCGGGTAACATGGAATGCTATAATTGGGTTAGGATCCCCCAAGCTTTGATATATCTGATAAGATTAAGAGATTGACCACTCTAAAATTGGGCTAGATGGTGTGATCTACTAGGTTAGCATCTCTCAGGATGTGAAATCTATGATAATATTAGATTCTCTAACATTGAGATACATGGAATGCTCTGACTAGGTTGGGCTCCTTTGAGCTCTGACATCTCTGATAGGACTAAGAGATTGGTTGATTTGACAACCACCATGTGGATATTATCCAGTGCACCATACATTCCTAAAAAATCTATTAAAAGGACTAAGTGAAAGCAAAAATAAGTGAAGCTAATTAATAACTTACTCAATTTATAGTCAGGCTTTGAAGTGCTATGCAGGACATCGAGCCTATCATTCTAAGAAAGGACTGAGACTTTGAGAACTTATTTTTAAAGTTAACCTAAAAAGTTAGTGATCTAAGTCTTCAAAGAAAGAAAACCTATCTTAATCATAAAATAGATGGGGTTTTCATTATTCTCTCCAAAATTTTTTGGAGGTCATGTATAATCTCAATTGGTCATTATAAATATTACATGTTCAAGTAAATTAGGGTGATACAAGATTTCAAGGACCTGGTTCAGGTAAAGCTAGTCAAAATGAAATAATGGATCCAAGAGCTTTAGTTTTGATGTTTTAAGGAGGGGTCCCCCCTTAGTATGAAAATGGGGTGTGTTGGCCATAAAAAATGGTGAATTCAATGGGGAAAGTGATTATAATCACTTAGAACCTAACCAATTAAATTTGTGCTCCCGCATAGAACATAGACTATAAGAGTGATATTTAGACATTAAAAAAAACAAAGGCACCAAATTAATGTAATATAAAGTGAAATACTATTATTTTATACTATAAAAAACCAAAAATGTGTGTAATAATTTATTCTAAATTTTCTAATCTAACTATGGACTCTACTTGAGTAATAAAGGTTGGAGTAGGTATCAGGCTCCTTCGAGGGTGTTAATGGTTTTATGGTTTAGAGGGGGGTAGTGTGGGAATTAATATTATAGTAGAAAAACATCCATAAAATTTATGGAGATACCTATGTTCCTATTTAATGCCTTGATCCACTACCATCCAAGCCAAAAAGCCTATGATGGAGGTTACTTGAATGACCCTTTTGAGGAAGACTCATAATTTAGATTCTACATGTTTTTCATATCTTTTCCCAAGATTCCTTTTGAAGATATTTTTTATTTATTTTATTTTTTCTCTCATCCATTGAGGTTTTATGACCAAGAAAAGGGTGAAAGGATTATGAGGAAGCTCTGAATACCCAATTGGTCCTTGATTAGCTCAAATAGTCTTGTATTTTCCTAAGATGTTACATTAAGTGCAACTTGGTGGCTCTATTCAGATGTGGGATGTAATAAAATAAACTAATTTGTATTAGAATCTCATAAATCTGAAGTTTAAAAAGGTTGAGTTACCATACCTAACTTGTTTGGATCAAATATTTCACATGGTTCCTTTGTTTGTCAACAATTCTTCCTAAGCTTTGACCATCACATGGAGCGGCTACCAACAGGCATGGGTGTCAAAGGAACACCACAAAAATAATATGAAAATAAAAGGAAAAAAACAAAAATAAAAATAAAACACACAAAAAAGGAAAACACACAACAAAAATAAACTAATCTAATATATACATTACCAGCCCTTGCCTGGATTATCAAAAAATTATGCTAGATGGGAGAACCAAGAAATAGTGTGTCAGGAATTATTTGTTTACTAGTAGTGGCAAATAATTGCCCTTGATATATTTGAGGTATAAGGTGTTATGGCCCAATATTTTATCTATTTGATATAGGCCAATCCATAGGGGATCGAATTTTGAATTTTGGCCATTCTTTTTGTGAGCCATGTCCCACATTAAGACTAGGTAAGAAATTTTAAAGGTCTTAGAATTAGCTCTTTTATCAAACCATATTTTGAATGTATCTTGATGGTTGTTAAAGCTTGATAGAGTTTCATCATGGGATTACTCTAACTAAATTATGTCTAAGAGTCTAGATTTACCTTATCATATGGTTCCATAAATTATTGCATGAAGTTATAAGTTGGTAGCTTGAGCATCACCAACATGATCGGCTCTAGTCCATAAACTAAAATGAAAGGAGAGATTATGAGGGCTTGTTTATACCTAGTACGATCAGCCCATAAAGAGAAATTTAGTAATGAGTGTCATTCCTAGGGATTATATACATCTAACTTATTAATGGCATCTATTAAATTATTATTGGTGGACTCTACCAATCTTTGCTCTTGTGGGTAGTGATTAGATGATAATTTAGCATGATTCCTTTGTCATAGGCTCATTCTGTGAATTCTACAAATTGGAATGTATGATCATTATCACACACCAAGGAAAGGGGGACCCTAAAGTGGGTGGTTATGGTATTATCCAAGAACTTGATGACTTAGATAGTAGTGCTTATTTTAGTTGGAACTACCACCGACCACCTCGTGTAATAGTCAATGCCCATGAGGACAAACTTATAGTCGACTGATGAATTGGGTTTGATGACTATGATGAAATCCAATCCCCATTTATAAAATGGTGATGAATCCATGATGGAATATAATGGCATTAACACATGGGTTTCCATTTTATCAAAGGTCTAGCAATGATGGTAAATGGGAACATGGGCATAAACATATTTGAATAGTGTGGGCTAGTAGTAGCCTACCCAAAGAACTTTATGTGCTATGGTGTTTACTAAAGGATGACCAACTCCCTATTTTTCATGGAAACTTGCCATTATTTCTTTATCTTCCTCTCATGAAATGTATTATAGGTAGAATCTTTCATGGTTCCTTCTGAAGAGAAATCCCTTCTTTATCATGTATTATGCAGCCTTCAACTAGAGGGCCCTCTTATGTGTATGGTTGAATCTCATAGGTGTGTTTTCATAAAGTATAAATTGCATTACTGGGGCATACCATTCTAATTGTAGCATTATCCATTGGTCTACTTAGTACATATTTATTCTTGTATCTATCTTAGATATTATCTAGGTTAGTCCCTATCCTTTAACCAATTTGCTCAGTTTTATTTCCAATTTGTACTCTTATAATTTTATCATCCATCAACCTTTGCATTCATCAAATTTATTTTGCCCTAACATCTAATTTATTTTTAGATCTATGAAAATTAAATGCACCTTATTCCTGAGGATGTAGTATCTAAATTTATTCACAACCTTGACCAAGGCATAACCATGTTTATCCAAGGTAGGATATCTTAGCTTGACATTCTTGATATTGGTGCTCATGAAAGCAACAGGGTGTTCTTCTCCCCTAATCTTTGGGTGAGGAAAGCAATAATAGTGTACTCAAAAGTAAAAGGGTAGATATATAAATCTTGAATATAGTATAGGATTATGATAAATAGGGATTTCATAATGGCATTTTTGATATTCTAAAAATATTTATTTGACTTAGCATGTCATTCTACTTTCACATCCTATTTTAAAATAGTATTAATGGGTTTTACAATTTTAATAAATCTAGAAATGAACTTACGAACAAAGTTAATTTCCACAAAGAAGGATTTTAGTTCTTTATTACTATTATGTAAAGTTAGTTTAGAAATTACATTCACCCTTTTAGGATTGATATCAATACCTTCTTGTGTGACAACATGATCGAGAAACTTACCTTTGGTGACACCATAAATTCTCTTCTTTGGGTTTAGGGAAATGCCATACCTTCTACATATTTCAAATACTTTATCAAAGTGGCATACATGATCTAACCTATATTTTGAAAAAATGATTAGGTAATCCATACAAATTATTTGCATTTAATAATGAGCCCTTTAAAATCAAATTCCATCACTCTTAGGAAAGTTACGACAACATTGATCAACCTGAAGAACATTCATTTATAAGAAAATGTGCCCCACTTGGTAGTGAAGGTATCTTGGACCTATCTTCAAAATTAACTAAGACTTATTTGTATCTCAAAAATACATACAAAAAAGACATCATCTAAGATCCACTCACCATTTAGATTACCTCATGAAGGGAAGGCAATGGGTAATTATCTTTATTCGAGGATCAATTTAAGTTTTAAAATTCTATACATAGGTGGATTTCTCCATTTTTATTTTATACAAGCATTAGGTTGGACACATAAGTGGAGTGGTGAAATGATAAAATTATCCCCTCAAAAATTAACTTATGGACTTCTTTGTGTATTAAGGGATCCATGATTGGGTTTACCAGTCTTTATCTTTGACTAAATGGTTTTTAATTGGGTTTGAGGGGAATGGTGTGAATGATCACTCTTGAGCCTAAGACCTTGAGGTATCCATAGGCTTAGGCAATTACATATTTATATCTTAGTAATAATCTTCATAACTACTATAATTCATAGTTTATCTAGTTAGGACCTACATTAACCATCTGGGGATTTTCTATAGGACAAGGGTTGATGAGTCGACACTTTTAGTTCTTGAACTTGGGTTTTTTTGTTTGGAGTATGGGGTGTGAAGTATTTAATGCTCTTTATAATGAAATCATTCAATTCAATATCTAATTTCCATGAATATTAAGGATCCCATATTTATCTAACTCATTCTGAGGTTGTCCCTATTTCTCATCTATAACTTAGGTCTCAAATATTCCCTTATTACTGAGAAATTAGATGTTTTTATAGTCATCCTCAAAGACCTAAAATTTTATCACATTTCTAGGGACATGGGATGAGTTTCAAAGAGAAATATTACAACTCAGTGTCATCTAGGGGAGTTAAGTTTTCTATCATAGATAATAGTGAGTTGTCAACTTGGTTTTCCTCCTGAGCGATAGGGATGATATTAAATGCACTAAATATTTTGATTAGGTCCAAAGACATATGATTATACCTCTTGAGGTATGATATCTTTCATTTGAATTTAGTCTTGATTTGGTTGAATACCAACTTAGAGTCACTAAATATTCTTAGTTCATTTACCTTGTATTTCAATGTAAATTACAACCTAGAATTTACATTTCATACTCCATTAGATTATTTATGCATGGAAATTGAAACCTATATAATGCTAAATGTTTCCTCCCTATGGGGTCTATAATTATAAAAACATCTCTACTACCTTGTTTGTAATGATCTCCATCTATATAGAGAGACCATAGGTCAGGTAGGTTCAGGTAATGGCTAACTTGGTCTTTGGATAGTTTTGTGCTCTACATGTAAATTATTATATCTAAGGATACTAAGTTTATTTTTTAATTAATTTCATTATACTTAATTATCATGTGTTTCATGCAAAGTTTATTATCTACCCATATTTGGTTGGCCACTCTCCATGGTAACCACATATGGAATAAATTTGTGTCCATATACCCATTTAGGGCTTTGGACCAATATCTATTGAGGAGTATGTCATAGGCTTAAGGAATCTCAACCACTTGGATGTATATGAAGTGTTAAATCCTACGATCAGAATCCAATTATATGTGGACATTTAGTAGTTCCCCTATCACTTTCACTTCAGACTTATTGAGTTAGACAACTACCTTATTTGATTTGATAGGGACCAAACCAAACTTATCACACCCCTCCCAATATATATCTAGATAAAAGGGAACCTATAGATATATAAGGGTGTAGAAGTATTGCCCTTGATCCATTGACATATAGTGCTAGTTAGATCTATAGGGGGATAAGGTTCATTCCTATTAAAAGTATTCTTTAGCCTCACTACTTTCTCATTTTTTGGGATTCACAAAGCTCGATGTGAAATGGAAAAATGTAATTTCTTGGCCTTGTTATGATACATTATATTCACACAGACATAGGAAAAAAAGGATCCAAAAAAATTACAGAGAGATCCTACCATGATGGAATTGAAAAATACTAATATATTTTATGATTTCATGCATTTTTTTGATACCTTCATTATTTCAAAAATGAGAGGTCATGCGGACACCCAAGTCAAAATTTATAAATTCTAGAAGGTTGGTATTGCAAAGACATTATTTAGTGTGAAGTTGTTAATATTCAAGGTAAATCTATTATTTGACAAGGAAATCCTATCATTTGATTGTGTAATCTTGCCATTAGATAGGTAAATCCAACCAAATAGGAAAAAAACTCATATTTTTAACTGAATCCACCATTTTTCATATGTGAAACTACTATTCTATAAGGTGAACCTACTAAGCACCTAGAAATGTGTTTTTGGATGATTTTTGACTAATTTTGACTCAAGATAGATCATATTTGTCCTAAATCTACAAGGACACTTTAAAAAATTAAATTTACAATGGCTTTGTGGGTTATGAATCTAACTAGTCATGATAAAATGTATACACACCATAAATTTGTTAACACAATGCAAGTTTTAGAAAACTCAAATAAAAAGCCCAAATATAAATGATAAACAATACTTGAAGCATATACCTTAGATTGAGCTCAAAAGGGAAAAATTATATTCTCACCTTCACTTACCAAGGTGATTTTCTTCTCCTTTGTTGTATAGATTTTACTCGAATGTGATGTGGATGTGGTTTCAAGACTTTGTGAATGATGCATGCGTATTTTGATAATGTAACCCATTTCAAATTGATGTTTTATTTAATTTAATGATTATATGTTTGATTGGCTTGATCTCAATATTTGGTAGAGCTTCACTACTATTTTCAAAGATATTCTAGGAGGGGGGAATCTTCCATTTTTAGATTTTATGAGTTGATGTGGACCATTGATCTTGTTTGAAGATCAAGGGTGGAAGATGGTAAAATATGGGAGGTTAAGGGAGTTAATGTAATTGGTTTGGATGTGTAAGGATATGCATGATGAGGCATTAGGATGAATTTACTTAGAAGAAGTGTTGATTATATGAGGAATTGGAGTTCTACCAAATAAAAATTAATTTTATGGGATAGTGTGAAATTGCATATGGATTCTAGAGTGATGTTAGGATATTAGGATTTTTGTGATTTTATAAAATATGAATATTTAAAATCCATGAAATATTTTATTAGGGAAGGACTATTTAATTAATTTGGATTAATTTACTAATGGAATAGGATGTGAATTTTGTGGGATTGGGTATGGTTGTGAAAGAAGGGATTAATGGGCTAGGGGAGATGAATAGTGATTAGGTGAGGGATGTTAGTGAATATAGAATATTGATTTAATATTTAAGGATGATGCTATTTTGGATTAGTGAAAACATTAAAATTGACACGAAGTGTTTGGTTTTAGGTGTGTACACTAGGTGTGACCAAGTGAGTGTAACCTTAGGATTGATTTGTATTTATAACTAGATATTTGATACTTTATACTATGAAAAACTCATGAAATTTGTTTAGGTTTACCTAATGGATAATTCCTAGTTTATAAAATATCCTTTGAGTGTTATAGTAAACTACTGATAGAGGTAGACACTTGTGAGAAACTAAAACTCTTTGACTGTTGGTGGTACTCTCTTGGGAGTGAAAATCAGTGATCTTAGATATGGAGGTATTATGTTTAGGATTTTTTATGGTCATTTCCCATACTTGGGTGATCCCAAATATGTGTATTTGTGTATACATCTAAATTTGGTACAATATTAAACTAAATATACACTTTTACATAACTATGTTTATTTGGATCATTGTTGGTGAATAAATGACTCACTGGAATGTCATGTTATTATTTATCTTATTTTATTATAAAAATATATGTATGTAACTATTTTATATTCTTTTATTCTACCTTTGGATACCTAATTTTTTCATGTCTTTGTATCACCATTTTAAGTCTTTTTGACATGTTCACACTACCCAGGCAGAATCAGAATGTACATATGTATTATAGTGTGGACATGGTTCAACATAACTTGTGGAAGTATTATAAGTTTCTATGTCATTAATGGTCCTTTTTATGATTGTTTGTCCTTTGAGTTTGACCCTTCACATGTCAATGAGTCCCTAAATTGAAAAATAAAGGTCTATATAAACAAATGTCTTAAAAAAGAAAGACTTATTTACTCTTAATATTCAAAATCTATACAATAGTTATATACATTATGAATAATTGATTTATCTACAAATTCTAAGGTTGAATACATCATTTGTGTCAGTTGTGCTAAGGGTATTCATATGAAAAATAACATATAGTCTTGCATCTATAATTTCACACACACATATAAAATATATAACTACATTGGCTTGAGGTTCACTTGGATATATCAATTATACAGGGATTTCTGAGTCTAATTTAACTATTCCTATTAACCTATATCCCAATTTTGGTATTTGATATTTCTCTGTGTGCTTGTGTAGGATTTGGTTTTAATTTTTTAGGATTTTTGCTTGTCAAGTCAATCCCCATATAAAAAAATTATAAGTATATACAAAGGCAAACAAGATTTAAATTCTAGATCAACCCCATAGTCAACACAAAAAAATCTGTAGAAGAGGACAATGATAAATTATGACCCTATCCTCCTATTATAAATCTATCCCTATTTATCTTGATATCCTATTTTTTTAAAAAATGATGTAATACATGGATTATTATATTCAGTTTCTAATATAGAAATAACTTGTATATTCAATGAATCAACTAGAATAAGCTAAGTATACTCTTACCCTTATCAAAGTTTGGTTATGGCTCATTCTAATATTTTAGAATTTCATTATAAATTTTTGTATATTATTGTACATATACTTTATATAGTTTACATTAATTCAAATTTATTAATTTAATTTAAATAGAGTAAACATTTTGGTGAACCAACATATTGTCAAACATTATTGAAACCATAACTCCTCACTAGGGGTTTGTTATAGTTTTTGGGTTACAATCAAATTTATTTGTAAAAATAAAATAATTTTTTATTTCTCATATAAAAATATTTAAAAACCTAATTTTTGTTATAAAATTATTTCATATTTTTCTAGAAATAATAGGTTACTATTTTTAGTAAATACATCCATAACTCAAAATTAGTAAATAGAATTTATAATAATTTATGGGTTTTATTTATTTATTATTTATTTATAAAAACCTATCTCAATTTTAAGAAATAATCAATATTTTTCCTATAAATATGTTTTTTTACTTTGAAAGATCTAGGGTTTTGTCATAATTCATTTGAAATAACTATAATTTATTTTGCTCACAACTAATTCAAAATAGATCAATTTAAAACAATGCCAAATTATTTTTATGTTTATGTATATTTCAATAATAACCTCTTTTTGAGTTGTATTATTTTACACATTTTTTTAGAAATAACAATTTACTTTTCTTAGTAAGCACTCACATAACCAAAAATAGGTAAATCTATTTTGAAATTTATTTCTAGGTTTTGTTTATTTATTGTTTTTCTATAAAAATATCATTTAGTTTTTGAAAATACATTGTAAAACTTTCATAATTCATCATTTTTTAATGATAGAACATAACTTGATTCTGTTTGTGGGTTTTAGGGTTTCAATTAATTTTATGATTTCATAAAGTTACTAATTTATTATACAAAAATATATCACATTATTTTCAATTTATTTTTCTTGTTTATAGACTATATTCTAATAGTCTATAATATCATAGCTACTATCATTATGGGTTAGGTGGTGTTATATTTATAAACATCATGACATGAAGAAATTGATCCAATACTCATAGCCATTATATAAAACTAGTCAAAGATTTTAGGATCCTATTATTTACACCAATTAAGAAACTATACCATCCATCTAATTTTGTAGTGTACTGGTAGGTATTTAGCCTCAATAAGTTACTCTTAGCTTAACCTCTAAATTGGGTTTTGTGGGCTATGGGTATGGTTTTACCTACATAGTTAGTGATCTAAAATATTGGGTCGACACTCTCTAATAAATGAATATCTTTGAGGTCCTACAAATAATTTAAAAACCTTTTGTAATGCACCTATTATGTCTTCATTTTTTCTTATCTTGTGTGATTAATCACTAGATCACCTTGTATATGCTAAATATCTTTTTATTTTTTAGCACCTTTTGTATTTGAATTTATTTTCATACATCATGGATAGAAAATACACTTTATTTCCTTTTTTTATGATCAAGTTGAATGGACAAATATAAAAACAAATTTTTGATTAAGATGAATTTGAGCTTCAACAAACATATAATGTAAAAGATGATTTTATAGACACTTGAGAATCTATAACACCATCTTTGGATCATCCATTTAACCATTTTATTGATCCTATCATATATAAACCTATTTATACCTTTTTATATACTCATTTACAAACTTATATGGATTCTCCATTAGAATCCTCTTAAGTTCATCCCATAAACACTCTTTTGTTTTTCTCTCTTGATTCTTATTTCCACACATCCATAGAGTCCTCCTTGGTTTCTCATATAGAGCCATCATTTGTTACACCTCTTGTTTCTTTTATGGACCTGTAATTGATTTTACCTATAGATTCCTCCTTGGGTTCTCCTTTAAAACCTTCTTTGGTTACATCTATATATTATTATTTGGACTCTTCTTTACTCACACCTATTGACTCCCCATTGTATTCTCCTGTATAAACCTCTTTGGTTAAACCCATAGTTTCCTCTATAGGTACCACTTCATTATTCACTATGGATGTGACCCTAGATCATCCTCATATCTCTTCCTCACCTCCTTCTCTAGAATTCATTTTAAAGCACAAGGATATTACAAATCCTAATTATCTCCTATATCTTAAGTTATCTCCTACACTTAATAAAGAGGAACCTTATCCTTTCACACATAAATTATCTCTTCCATTTTATAAATCCATTTATTTCTTCCATTCTTATAAAATAACTCCTTAGGGCATATATATTCTAAATGTTGATATTCATTAAGGATAAAATATTCTTCCCCCTTATTTAAGGGATCAATGAAACATTATTAGTGATGAAACCATCTATTATTTACATCCTATAGATAACATCCCTGCATTTCCTATCTCTCCTATTACAATCTTGTCACCCATAGTGGAAACCAAGAGAATTTATTCTCCTTATCCTATTAACCATGATAAAATTCAAAAATATAGTGACTTTGATGAATATTGGTATGATATATACAGATATATATATATATATATATATATATATATATATATATATATATATATATATATATATATATATATATATATATATATATATATATATATATATATATATATATATATATATATATATATATATATATATATATATATATAGATTATGAAATTACCCCTCCTAACCCTACTTTATATACTTCTCCACCTTAATTTTATAGTGAGGAGAAAATGCATATCTTTGGTCATGATATATCTCCTCTTACCTTCCAACCCACGAATGTGACCAAGTAGATACTAATAATTCCCATGCTACTATTATAAACAAAATTTTCACCCTTAAAGATGTTTTTCAAGCCTCCTAACTTAAGTGATAACATGGAGACACCTCTTGGGTGTGGGTGGCTTAATAAATGAGGTGAATCTCTAGATAGGGCTAGCTCCATTGATGCTGTCACCTTAAAAGTACTAATAGACCTATTTATTGAAAAGGAAAAGGGTAAGAAAACTTAAAGTAACCTAAAAAAGGAGGTGATGCACCAAAATAATTGATCACTACCAACCAACTACATGTGCACATGTAGACCATAAGACTAATCTAAACATATACTACTCCCAATCTGAATCTCGTACATCAACATTTCAATGTGGAGGCTATGATAGATGATTATGCTAGGAATATTAATAAAGAGGTATAAAATGACACTAATTAATAGGTAAACACACTCAAACCTTACACTTCACTTTACAACTTTCAAATTTCATATAGGTATTAGAATATGATAACATATCAAGGAAGACTAAATAAATCACTTAACAAGATCAACTATCCATACATACACACTAAGTACAAATATAAAAGATGATCAAAACAGTAGTATTTTTTAATCAAAGGCATAAAAATGAGCATGGATTTTCCATACTCAGGTGGATGATGCATTATAAAGCCACACTAAGAACTATATATAGAAGCTAAATGGTGAGAGAGAAGAGAGGCATAGGAGTAAGTCCAATGACAAGTGTCCCTTCATGAGGAAGTAGGTTACAACACTAAAAATTGAAATTAGGCATTTATATGAACTCTCTTTAACATATGTCATCTTGGTCTAATCAGTATATTCTAGGGGTTGCCATAAGAGACATTCAATTTTACTTGATTATCTTGGTGACTCATCATTCTTCTTTAAAACTACCCTCTTCCTTTTTTAGAAGTGATAGATGGAATTCTTAATCATAAAATTCACCTTAAACTACCCTATAACCTTATCCTTGACACCTTTCATATGTTTTAGAGTTATATATACTAATGTTGTAGTGGTAATCATGTTATATTAGGTGTCTTGAAACCCATCAATCTCACTACACCTCTCTCATAAGGTTTTTCAATGATATACTAAGATATCATGCTCAAGCCTACTTATAGTCACATGACCATAATTTTTCATGATCTAATGAGGCTCCAAAGAGTATCAAACAATGTTTTTAGTGATGTCCCAAGGGATATCAAGCTCTCCATAATCCTCCATAGGTCTACAATTAGGCTTCTTAGGCAATATAGTAATATAGTCACATTTTTGGCCCAAATTAGTGACTTGAATAGCTCATGTATCATATTTTTATATAAATAAATGGGTATAGAGGGCCATAAAACCTCTACCCAAGATGACAAATCGTTTTTACTTGTTTTTATGGCTTATCACCACTTTGCACATTCATAATTAGTCCTACAACTATGCCATTTATGCCATTGATATACACTCTATACTTGGCATACTCTATAAATATAATTTATTAAAAGCCAAAGAGAGGAATAGAGGATTTTAAATAACTTTTAATGTCAATCCAATCCATTTTAGGCACTTAGAGGATCCATTTCTCTCATCAGTTCATTATGATGGTTTAAAGAGGGTTTTAGGCAGTCTAATTTCTTAACAATTATCAAAACCTATAAGGACTCAATGACTAAAATAATGTCAATAATTGAGTTAAAAAACCCCTTCACACTCCTTAATGACATAATAATACCATGCATCTTCTCAGGTGAGATCACATGTAGGAAATGTGACCTCGAGTAATATAAGCCTAATGATGAACTCAAGAAAGAGCATTTGGTAGAATTAGGAGTCAAAATGCTTATCCTAAGTTGTGAACAACTTATAAAGGTATATAAAACATATCATAAGGTTTAAAAGTGGTTTTATTTACTAATTTACTCCTTAATCTCACTGTATCCTACATTATCCTATTACTAGGGTTTGTAAGTAGTCATGCAAGACTGACCCTAATGGATTATTTTTAGATTATTTCCTCATATAAATGAGTCAAAAATCTATGGGGATAACTATTGACATATTTTAAACCTTTATATCTCTTAATACTATAATTTACCCTAAAAAACCTATGTGTTCTCTTCACATCTTGAAAATAGACATGTGAACCTCTATTAGGCCTATTTAGGCTTCCTAATTATTTTAACCATTACTCATCCTTGAGCCTAAGGCGACCTTCATAAAACCTTGGTAGCTATATGTTACTATATATTCCATCACACTACCCATTATATTCATTCAACACCACTAATGTACTTTCCACTCCATTTTATCTCAAATAAGCCTATAGGTACTTGCTTTACATCTATTTGACTGTTGGTGTTTAGGAGCTCTTATTTTATGGTTATTAACTCATTTTTACTTAGGTAACTCTCTAAAAATACAAAATTATACTATTTAATCATTATATCAACTTCCAAGCCTTTATTTAACAAATAAATACATCCTTTATAGTGTGACTAGATAGGCCTATAGGTCTGCATTGGTTATCTTGATTATAGGTGTGAAGATTTACCTCATTTTGGAGATATAGGGACCTTGGTGGTTATTGATCCAATGTTGGGAGTTAATTTTTTATTTATCCCTACTCATAGACATTTTAACCTTTTTTTCTCACTCAAACTAGGTATTTTTCTTCAAGTCTACCTATACCAGGCCTGTATGTGACCATTTAGGCTTATGACTATAGGTCACAAACCATAGGGTTTTTATGGATAAATTAAAATTATTTAGGTGTTTAATATTTATTAACTATAATTCCATTTTATTTATTTACACTTACATATTATCATACCTTCGACCACCACTACAATCATACTTATTTTGTTCTTTGACTACTAATAAGCTTGTAGACTATCTTACATGGAGTTTGGAGTTTAGACACCCATCCATGAAACTCATTATGATATTTTAGGATGTTTCAAGATTATATAAATTATTGGAGGTATATAATATGTCTTATTAGGCTTATATACAATGTAAAATAAGGTTGATAAGTCATAAATTCCCACCTACAAGTCTACAAACACGTGGGTGGACAAAACCCATCTTGACTCTACTTATTAGCATGTTTTGAGTCTTGTATCCTTTTTCAGACCTAATCACTCTTGAATGAAACTATATATACCACAATTTACCTTAAATTTTAATTATTTTATAAATTTCCATGACTATGACCTAAATTGAAAATATATCACCAAGAATTTGCTCAAAGATATCACCTTGGGTGATGACTACATGATAAGGGAGAGTATGAGTAGAGTGGGGAGTTGATATGAGTTTATGTGGGACTTTAAAATTCATTATAAACTCTCATTATACTTTTAAATGACTCCAAACATGTTTTTTATTTTGAAATCACCTCAAAACTTCATAAAATTAGTCTATCTCATATAAACAATGAGAAGGAGGTTGATTTGAGCTAGTGCATACACATGCATGATGTAGATGATGGATTTGGGTTCCATGAATATAATTTCCTACCATAATATCACTCTTTTATGGTTTATATTCTCCCACCAAGTTCACAAGTGTAGACATAAAGATAAAATTAAGCCAATGGGGATTGGAGTCACCTTTTTACCTCTCAAGCTCTTAACGATTGTTCATAGAGATGGGGGATTCAATATATAAAAAAAATTAAAAGAATATGAAGATAATTAGGGTCCCCTCCTTTTGGAAAAAACTCAATTCCAAATTCTCTCTCCTCTTCTTGAATCAAATGTTTGAAATTTTCCTTTGTGATCTTGCCAAGAACTCAATAGGAGAGATAGGATGTTATTTTCCAATATTAGACCTACCAATGTTGAAAAACTTATGATCTAAATCAAAATTTTTTATATTTACCTAAAAATATCATCTTCTTAGACTTATCTAGCTCTCTCTATGTTGTATTTTGCTTTACAAGCCTTCGACAAATGCCTTTAATGTTAATATTTCAACTTCTTGGGATTTTGTTGGCCTCAACACCACTTGAAAATTGTAACTAACTTATATAATCATGAATAAAGAGATACAAACCTTGACATGAATCAAAAACATGTTAGAGACATCAAGAATGCATTTAATCTCTTTCTTAGCAAAGCCAAGGATCACCTTAACTTTCCCAAAAGAACCTTAAACTTTGATAAACATAAAAGGGATACCACCCTAAATGACAAGTTTAATGCCCTATATGGTTATCAATAAAGTTAAAATGAACTAACTAGTAATTTTTTTTATGAGACTCACCTATGGTAGACAAAATTGGCTAACAATTACATCTCATAATTTACCTCCTCACACTAACTAAATATTAAAAATCAATGTATCTTTAACATCTACCATTTATATAGAAGAGGTCCCTCTTAGGCATACTTATCCCATTAATAATAATATTCCTATGGATAAAATCAATAATATAATTCAACCCCTAAATTATCTTCTTAAAACTCTAAATATACATTCCCAATAGGTCATCTTGCTATAGGGGATTTACAATAGCAATTTCACTATTCATCCTTAGAGAGTAAAGTATATCAAGATTGGGTAGATTCAAATGGAATTGTTGGTGATCCTATTATGTGTCATATATTATATTCACCTTTACCTCCTAACTTCCAAACCCCTAAATTTTCCTTATTTTATGGAAATGGTAAACCTTACTTAAATCTTCAAGCCTTTCATAAATCCATGAGTAGGTATAATGGTAGTCAGATATTACTACAATTATTCCTAAATCCTTAATATGGTGTGAAATTCAATGGTTTTATTATCTTCCTACTAGATCTTTATCTACTTATATTGAGCTATAAGAAGCATTTTTAATATAATACATTATGAATAAGAGACCTTGTGTTACTTATGAAAAGCTACCCTATTTTCACTAAGGTCCATTTGTGAATACATTTTATGATTCAAAACTACTATGCCTCAATTAATTTTGTAACCCATATATTTATAAGTAAAATAATTATATTTTCAAGATCTTAATTCTCCATTAAAATATAGGATACTTAATAAATATTTTAAATCATTCATAGCTCTTTGTTTTGAGGCTATTACTTTAAAAGAGGAATTAAGTCTTGTTAACAATTCTAAACATATCTAAACTACTGATGGACCATGCTAAACAAATTGAGGTAAACAAAAAATTCAAGAGGACACCCATCTTAAAAAACAAGATGCCATCCTTGAAATCACTATACATAAGCTTCAAGAAGACATGGAAGCTGTTATATGTCTCAAAGGTATGGCCAAATTTTAAAATCCTATTATCGCTATTTCTACTCTTTTTGGTGTGTTTTACTAATGTTTTATTGATTTTTTTTGGTTTTTCTTCTATATTTCCTATTTTAGGCCTATCTATTATATTTTTTATTTTTATACTCTATTTGGACCTCTATTGTGAATTAGGGGATCCATGTAAATCCTTATTTTACACATATATAATAAAAAAATTATAAACATATGGTTATTTTTTTAAAGATAATAACCAATCAATTCAACCTAATAAAAAACATCTTATTTATACCCAAATTTGGTACAAGATCTATTGTATATTATCTTATTGCTTAGTTTTACATATATAGACCCTTTAATAGAAGAATGGTAACTTAGTGGCTTAATATCACATGTGAATCTTGGGACTTGTGTCCTTTTTATTGTAATGTGATGTCTTTTTATACTATTTGATTAAAATGTTTCAATATTTCCACATTATGGTAGGGATTCCTATTATTGATTTTGTCTATTATATATTTTGAGTGCCCAAACATTTACATTGAGGTTTATATATTAGTAGTAAAGCTAGTGTCCTAATCCCAACGTAAGTGTAATGTCTTATTTTCTTATCTATTTTAGTCCTTATCAATTTATAACCATTGTAAAAGGGACCTTATGTTTTTATATTATCAACTTTCATGCACCACTATGTTTTTAATTTAAAATTAAAAGGATTACTATATATACATAACTAGGACATTATATTTGGTTACAAATAAAGTTTATAAATTAACACATACATTATTATTCCAAAAGCTATTGAACTAGGCCTTAAAGTATACTACATAATGTTGTGTTTCTTAAGTATTAAAAAAGGCCAAATTACACTTTCATTACTTATACCAAGGGTTGAAATAGGAGAAAGAGAATATAGTCACACAATCATCATTACACATAAAAAACTAGGGGGGACACCATGCAAGTATGAGGCCCTCCTTGGATTGTTATCTATGTAAGAAAAAATTAACAATAATAAGGGATAATAGGGTTAAATAAAATAACATGTTAACGCCTTTTTATTGAGTCACAAGTGGTCAAATTTGAAGAACTAGGGTTTTGAACTATAAGTAGTGATATAGAGCCTGTGCATGCAATCAATGTATATGAACAAGAAGGTAATAGAAAAATAGAAAGACCTAGGAAGTCTCACCTTGATATAATGGATAGTTTGTATAGGATAACTACATTGATCCATAAATATTAGTGTTGATGCAAGTGTCCCCATGCTAATGCAAGTGTCTAGGCCTAAAAAACTAGGAAATACCATAAAGAATAGAAGATAAACTTGGGAAGTGAACCCATGAGGAGTTATAATAGTTGTGATAAGTTCAAATAGATCATCAAATAATATACCATCTCTTCTAACTCTAAAAACCCATAGTCTTACCATTATTGTGATATTTATTACACATAATTAAATTTATTGTCAAATATTATATGATAATGTATGAATCTACATGTTATTATTGATGCACTCAAACTTTTTTATTCTATAAGGTATTTGATTATAATACTAAATTATAAGAAAAAATCTAGTGAACCCATCCTCTAAGATAAAATTTCACACAAACGCTAGTTTATCCTAATGTTCCTTCTTTTCTCACTCAAAAATTTATGTGTTGTATTTATTTTCCAAATCTAATTTTATTTTCTATGGGCATAGTCTAAATGATGTTGATTTAGATATCTTCCCTAGTTGGTATGCTTCTCTTTTTATGTGTGTGAAAATTTTAATTTATCCAAATGAGTCTCCATAGTGAAGAGCCTTGAAAGCCTCATCTTTTAGATGAAATATTCAACCTATTTGAGGATTGATACATTTATCATGAGGTTTAATAGTTAATAATAAATGTGAGAAAAATATTGATTTTTATTTTTATTATAGTTATGATAATGAAGGTAAAATTATGTAATTGAGGTGAATAAAACTAATGATGATTACATGGAAAATCCTAGCATTGCTAATAATAAATTTGAGAAAAATCCTATTTTTTGCTTATAATTATGATAATTAATGGAAAAATGATATAGCAGAGGTTAATCCAATAAATAATGATTACATAGAGACTCTTAACACCACTTATGATTATGATTATGATAATCATTTTACATATTTAAAAAATGGGTGTGAGGAGCCTAGTTCTCCTATGTCTTCTATAGAACTTGATTTACAATATTTTTTGTCTACACAAGAGATTATTTTTTATTTACAATTTAATACTACATTATATAAAATTCTAACATATGAATTATACATGCTTTCAATAAAAATGATGTATCTTATTTAGAATGTCAATTCATCATGCATAAAACCTTATCTTGATGTGTGTATAGCAAAATATGAATGCATGATTCCTTTATCACATGATGCATATGTTGAATGTATTCCCTCAATAAATTTTGATCATATTACTCAAATTTATGACTCCATTCCATTCCAAAAGCATGGAAAAAGTGAATATGTTTGTATTTCTCAAACTCTTAATAATATAAATATGTGAAAACATTATTCCCTTATTGTTCTAGAATGGAATTATGAAAATGATCATGCTATTCATAGTGGTATATATGATGCATATGAAAGTGGATAAAGTGATTATGATAATATTGATTGGAATGATAATGACTAAAAAATTCATATAGATGAGGAGGAATATTACCATTTATCTCATGCTTATTTAACCCCTTCCATGCATAATGAAAACCAAATTGAAATGAAATTAATTTCATGTAATGAAGATTCAAATATTATGCATGATATGCTAATTGAATTCATATGAAATGATTATTTACACCATATTTATACAAATCTTGGTGATTCTAAAAATGATATAGTTTATTCAATAAATATAACAAGTGTTATGAGTGTTCCTTTAAACAATTCTTTTATAACTTTACAACACTTACCAAGATTAAAATAACACAATGATGAGTCTTTTCAAGATTACACTATTAAATTCAAGGATGCATTATCTTCCTTTATATCTCAAACTTTGAATTTAGATTTAAAACTTATATTTGGTAGGGGTATTCTTCATCCATGTATATAAAGAGCCTTGAATTATCGACATAATTCATTTGATAACATATATGTAGATGTCAACCAATATACACATGAGCCCAAAATTATAGAAAATCCTAAGCAATCTAAAATTATGCATGATAAATAAAAAACATTAAAATTGCATAATAGTGGGAAAGAAACAACATATCTAACACCTTTGACAACTAGATCATCTACTATTTATAAGAAATAACTAATTTAGTTTGATCATACTAAGAGTCAACCACATGAAATATTGAATATACTATTAGACAACAGATTGATCACTACTCCTAACTAATACCATCCACCATAAAGACTAGAAAAGATAAAATGAAAATTTTTATGTAATTATAATGGTATTAATGGACATTATATCATAGTTATTATTCTTTAAAACATAAGTTTGCACAATTAGTAGATCAAGTAGTTAATGTATACACAATATTTTAAAACTTTATAAATTACTATTAATTTATCTCTTATAGGAACCCCTCGAGTCTCAATATATCTAAGTTAAAACATTAATGGATTCATCAAAAAAGAGGTGGGTAGAAAATTGGTGTTTTAAAATATTTTTATATTCTATACCAGCACTTGTAACTAACATAAACCTCTCTTATATGTTTCCCTAAGATTTGACACCTCCCTTTCATACTCATCCAAGAAACTCACCACCTTAAATAACCTCTACCTAATATAAAAACTCTTTTTTAAATTTATCAAACAAAGTTAGCATATGTTGACCCTATACTTAAAATATATTAGTAATTTACAGGTATAGGTTAGTGTTGGCCAACCTAGTTTGGGACCTAACTTACTTTTATTAATTAATTAATGATATAGGGTCGATTAGGATGAATTTGTTGACAAAACTTTATGAAAGGTTTAGGGTTAGATCCAACTATATATACACATCCTTTTTACCATTTCTTAGAAAGACATAATAAGTCATTATCTACATCTACTTATCCACCATTCTATTTGAGGAACATTACTTAATGTTTCAATACTACACTTGGAGATACAAATCTTATCTTGTGGAGAAGTATTTTAGATGCATAGGAGAATTCATGTAGATTAAATCTGACCTATATTTTTTATCTTTACATACCACAACAACCTATTTTATATCACCTTAGTGAAAGGAGAGATTGAGGCTCGATAGGTTTATCTTCAAAGGTATGTATTCTTAGCTTTTTCTCCTCCTTGTTAAATTATATAGATCTGCATTTGTTATGCTTATATTCTTCTCTCTCCATGCATTAGGATTTCCTCTACATTGGCTTAAGTAGATATATTCTATGCATCTTTAATTTTATGTTTATTACACCCATTTTATGTCACAAGATTTGGTGAGTACTAGGTTAGATTTTACTTTACTTTGTCATTTAACTTGTGAATAATAAAAAATAGGACTTAGATAGGGTTATTTTATGGTGTTGCTTCACTAGAGGATTTATAACCATATCTAGTGATATTATTATGGTAATTTATCCCTTCATTAGGTCTAGTAGATCCATCTTGGTCATGACCCCAATTGTCTAAATGTACCAATAAGTAGAAGGGTAAGTGTGATTTATCTTCTCTGAGATAGGATTAATTTGTAGATCAACTACACGTTCCCTTGTATACATTTTTGTGAACTTGATGTGAACTAACCCTTTCAAATTTTATTTCATGCCTTCATTTATTATCATATATTATATATTTTTATTTCTATAGTAAAGTATCAAACTTATCAATATAGTTTAACATTTTGTGTGCATGTTTAACACCTAGTCTCTCCTATTGACTCTATATTTTTCTTTGTAGGTCTTCTCCAAAAAAAGGTAACTAGATCGATCAGATCAACTTAGTTCTCTTTTTCAACCACATGTTTGTAGAATCAATTGACCCATTCAAATTTGTTCATAGGTTACTTTTATCATACATGTTTTGCAAACTTTATTGACCTAGTTGAATCTATTAGCAGAATATAAAAATCATCAAGTGAGAAACATAACATAAAATTAGCAAATTCAACATCTTCAAAAATTATTAGGTTCATTATTACCTTCTTAGTCATTTTTATTTTTCATTTAAAATCCTAATTTTTATAGTTTGTATCCTATAAAACTATAACCCTACAATGAACTGGGTCAACTATATTGACACAGTTATATAAATTACTTTCCTATCTAGAAGACTCAGTTAACCAATTTGACTATGTTCTTCTAGATCTTGCTTCCACAAACAACATCAACCCTATTGAATCTATTATGTAATGTTTACATATAATGTATCCTAAACTAACTTTTTACTCTTAAAAAATAAAAGAATTAACTTATCTTGCTAGTAATTAATTCACTTTTCATTTTTGTTGCTTGCTTGCTTAGAGTAAAAAACATAGACTAAATATGAGGTTTTTAATTAAAAAATTTATTCTCAAGTTCTACCTACTTGGATTTCATCACCAAGGGGGAAGCTGACTTGGTTTTCTAGACAAGTATAAATACATAGTTGATGGTATATATTAGAAAATCACCTGACACCCTTATCAATTTAGGATTATGAAGTGAGGGGGTAGGGCCCAATACCAAGCTAGTAACATCATCAATACATATCCCTTTTAGCCTAAACTACCTAAAACTATCCATATATTGCTTTTCTAGTTCCTTCTTATAGCCATATCCTTATCACATTAATTTGAAAATTTATTATAACTTAAAAACATTCAGGAATGACCACTTAGATTAGCATGTAAATTTCAATTTTTCTAATTTCTCTTTGAAAATTGTATTTTGTATTAAAAAACTTGTACTAGCTAGTGTTGGTACAAGGTTTATGCTACGTGCTACAATTATATTAAACACATTAATTTAATTAATTGTGTGCTCAATTGAATTTACTTAGTTATTATATTGCAATAAAATTTCCTTGTCTTCAAATCATAGTCAAACCATCAATTAAGTCTCTTACAAGCTACTTATTCTATTTATCTTTAGTAAATAATCAACCTATTCAACTATGTGTATTCAAAACTTCTTTAGTTTCTCTATATATAGTACATAATCAACATGCATAATTATGTTCTTTATATCCTATTCTATTTATTATCTTATAGGACATTATCGATTGGTTCAACTTTGTATCTTACAAGTTGATCCTTATTTCTTCACTTTTTTTTAATCTCCCTCATTCATCATGAATTTCCTATTTGATGGAAATAAAAATTTGAATCAATCAAACATGATGTGTTTTACTAAGCCTGATAGGTTCCCTAAGACACATCTTGTGGCACCCACCATAGATTAAAGAAATATCCATGTTTCCACTTGCATTACTAAATATGAGGCTCTTCCACATTCATGTTCAAACCTTAGGCCTTTATTCTCACTAAAATATGATCATGATTTAGAGATCACAATAAAAATGTTCTTTTTCATCAATAAATATCCTCAACATAAAGGAAAAGATCCTAAAATCATCTATAATATCATGATGGGTCCTCATATAGGAGAACCCCATTCACTCTCCCTTACCTTTTCTCATGAATTTGGGGGAACCACTTTATTTTCATCCAAACCTTTTTAATCTATGATATCTCCTTCCCACACCATGGCATCATCTTCTATGTCTTTTTCAACCTCCATGCCAAGTATTTCTATCGATATGGTAGGTTCCACTTCTAGTGGGCCTCTTTAAAAGACCCATACCCTTAACCATACTACTAGTGCATCTTTTAATACCAATTATTTTCATGCCACTAGTGATTCTTTTTATAATAATTCTACTCATGTCACTAGAGTGGTGCATTATACTAATTCATCCCACACTCATAGTCTAACTCAAACTATTAATGCTAACACTAATTCATAACATACTACATTCACTAGTCAAAATACTACTCAAACTAACCAAATCCTATTAAAAACACTTAATTAAATACATAAATTTAAAACTAATAATAAAAATTAGATGATTTAGATGCAAAATCATCTCATTCATCTCCAAAACTAACCTCAACATGTTTCATAGGGAGTGCAAAATGTTAATGACCATCCACCCCCCTAGGGATTCCCATGGTAACCTTATCCCACAACCACCATTCATCAATAAAACCATAAAAAATATACAAAATGAACCTCTAACACCTTAAATTATTAACATTGATATATGAGGTATCACACCTACCATCACCTATAATGGATCTACTGATCCTACTTTACATTTAAATTTTTTTGGTAACCTTTATAAAGATTGAGTTAATCTTAACACCTTCAACCTACCCAACTATTAGCTTAAAAACTCTCAAGAGATGATTTATATTGGTACAATCAAATAAAAACCCACTCTATCACTAGCTTAGAAGACTTGGTCAACTCACTAGTCCAAGAATTTCAAACTTGTGATCTTCCTAAGAATAACTTATCCCACTTTATAAATTTCAAAAAACTCAAAATTGAAATGACCCAAGCCTTCATCAAATGATGAAAAATATTTTCTAAAAAATTTAACATAATATGGTGGAAGGCAACCTTTTCCACCCATTCACTAATGTTTTATACCCCAAATTATAATATTGGGTTAGGATCCTCTCTCCAAAAACCTTAAAAGAAGTTCTTAACCAAGCCAAATGACAAGACTTCCTAATGCATCAATTAAAACCACATCAATATAAAATGAGAACTTTTATGCTCATAAAAAATAAAAACCATCATGCAACCAATGATGGTGTTACCAATAACTATGACACTATATATACCATCCAAGAAATTACTCCAAACAATTTCATGGAGCATGATCCCCCTCATAATAACACTCATAATCCCACATTTTCTCAACCCAACCACACTAACATTAATAAACCAATATCCCTAGCATAAATTCAAAAACATCTTCCATGACTTATATTATGATATATTTACCCCACTCATCCTATGAAATCATGGTATGACCCAGATAGTTTTTTTTTGTTTCATGTAAGTTGGGGCCATTCTCATGAGACTTATAGACAACTATGCAATCTTGATATGGATTTTATTATTGGTCTTAAATTTTATCATGAAACCCTTATTCAAAAGTGGTAAAAATATTATGACATATCTTTAAATCCTATGAAATGAAAAATAAAAACCATGATTTAAACCAAGTTAATGTTGATCTTGCTATCTACAAAGATCCTCTTCCTAACCACCAAGATAACATCAAAAAACATACTCCTAATAATAATTATAAAGTCTTATAGACCTTACTACCAATTAGGAAAACATGGTTAATTTTTTTTTAAAGCCTGGTAAACTTTTTAACGTGACCAGCAGCCCTGGCTAGACACGCCTAGGAAAACATGGTTAATTTGAATAACATAAGAAGAGTAGTTAATTTTATTGAATCAAATCCAACACCTACACATCACACCTCTCAACCATTCTACATCATTTAGGAGACTTCCCCATCTTATCTAATAGAATTGGGGTAAGAGGAAATTATACCCATATAAGCATCACCTCCAACCACACAACTTGATTATACCTCTCATACCATTTATAATCTTCCTCAAACATACACACAACAAGATAACATACCCTAAATTTCCAATATTATTTATTCTATCCAACCATAGGAAATACTTCAACCAACAATTTCATTACCTAAAGTAATTCAACCTATTTTTAATCAACCTAAACTAACTATACCCTATCAACACAAATTCAGTTGTACCTCCAACACTATTTCTCATGAGATCTTACAATACTATGTACCTATCTCTAACAATCCGCTCATGGGTTATGATGAATAGGATCCCATTGTGGAACTTTCTCATCTCCCATCTCAAATACCTTTCTTATAACTAATGAGAACTTCTCTCCATCATTGAAAATATCAAATGTAATTGTTGTTCAAAATGAACATCCCTCCTCCTCTTTTAGGATGTGAAACTAACTCATCTAATTCCAAAGATAGTATACTTCAACAATATGAAGAGATGTCCATCCATGTTGATGAAATAGTGGACAATTCTTTTTCACTTCAGTTCCCTATCGCTTCCATGATTACCAATGAGATACTACTTCATGAAGATGATACTCCTCTATTCATTAGAATCCAAATTGTTGATATCCAAGTTAATCATGCCTTAATTGATGAAGGTTTAGGCACCTATGTTGCCTCCCTTGAATTCATTAATATACTTGGATATTCTAAATGTAACTTTAAATCTACACATAGTATATGTCAAGGATATGAGAAAAATAAAATGCTTCCTCTAGGTTGTGTTTGGATTCTTATTATCATTCTTCCCATCACCATTCATGTGAAATTTATGATATTTAACTTTATAATTTATTATAACATCTTACTTGGTCAACCTTGGACACATCTTATGAGAGTAGTCACCTCATCCACATGCCAATGCATCAAATTCACTCACAATGGATGTATCTAAAATATTTAAGGAGATATTAACCCTTGGAATTTTTAAAAATTCCAAGAATGTGGTATCTTTAAAATATATACTCTTGAACCCCTACCTAGTATCCCATTTCAGGAATCCAAACTCTTCAACTATCCAATCAATTTTAATCAAACTTATAATGGTCACCCTTAATTAATTGGTAACATTACATATAACCTCTTAGACTTTGATGATGTTGATTTAGATGAGATAAACCTCAAGATAAAAACCTATAATCTTTCCCCTCACATCATTTCCCAACTTCCTCATTCTTTCTAACCTCAATTCCATCAGCTACCTTCTGATGATATACTTGTTATCTTAACTAAAAATATAAACTTTTTCCATCACACTTCCTCTGATGATAAAGTCTTTCATACATGTACCATCAACTTGAATACACCTAATATGATGATGGCTTTAGATGACCCATTTTTATCTAGATTCATCCAAGATAGAAATGCAAAAGTTATTTGTTATCAATCTTCTTTATTTCAATCTTTTCATTTTTATTTTAAAATTTATTCCTTTATAACACCTAATATTAGTATTTCTACCATTTATCATAGGGTAGATATGGATCACTCACATGATGTGCCTCTAGTCACAATATATCCACTTAAGAGTATGCTCATAGATCATGACATGGCAAGACCTTATCATTTTGCCAAATACCATGACCCTTATAGTCTAATTCTTCTTGAGATGCTATCCACTATACTTAAACCTATTGCATAACTAGCTTTTCCTACTAATGAGCCTAGTATAGATTTTTTTGTATCCCCACCCTTTCTTGGTGATGTCATTATTTCCTTACCATAACTTGATCCCATTTTCACACAATGGGAATATCAACCTTATTGTGATATCCACAAAGTTACCAGTCATTGGACCAAATATTGATAGTTATATCATCCTTCCCAAGAATTTCCTTCCACTAATAGTTTACTAATGAATATATTTATTACTTTCATAGGATAGATAAACACTTTTCCACCCATTTATGAAAACTTAGGTAGTACATAGACACATTGTGCCCAACCTCTACTTAGCCCAAAGATAAGGCCATACCTCTTCCTAAGATTTTACCAGAGTATATCCCTAAATATAGGTAAGTATAATATATTTGGCACTAGTGTGGTACACATCTTAATAATCACTACAAATTTTTCCAACATCTTTGTGACTTACCATAGTTGAAACTTTTTCCAATCATTCCTCCTTCTATAGGTCACCCATGTAAGAAGGCTTCACATTCTCAGTAGCTTGCACCTCTTTCTTACCCTATAGATACTATTCCCATAAAAAAATACTTTACTCACCTTGAATACTTTGCATGAGATCCCATATAAGAATTAATCTTCAACATCTACACCTACCTTTTTAGTTGAGATGATATGAAAGGAGGTACTTGCACAACTTTTTGCGAAGATTGATGAGACTTTGGATATCATTAGAATTTAGCTTCATAGAATGTTTTATATGTTATGGATAATATTTGTGGTAAAATATACTAGTATTTATCAACAAAACATGGTGTTATTTCACATTGTTTTATGTTATGATTTGGATTAGATTTGTGATCCACTTTTTATATCTCTTATACACTTGATTATGTTTCAAATTTGATTTCACCTATCTATTTTACATTGATCATTATATTATGCTTTATGTGTTTTATATAGTTTCATTCTCTTTAATATTTATTATGGTTTATTATCATTATTTTCAAGGACAAAAAAATGTGTTTATGACTTCACTTCTATCATGAATTATCTTTTTTTATTTACAATGATTGTTTGTTATCTTATTACACTAAAAAAATTAGATAATTATTATTGTGACTTGGTTATACAACTTTGATTCCCTTATTATTCTATTTCTACCATATTATTAGTTAGAAAACAATACTCCTCAATGTACTATTACCACATACCTATCTATTTTGGATATCCTTTCTTAACTCATCTTCCTTTCACATACTAAACATACATATAGTTGAAACTTGAGATTATATACTGGTTCATAGGTAAGCCTAAGTATTTAGTCATTCATATCTCTAGTTAATTAGATTCCTTTAAACCAAAGTCTAAATCTAATTCATGTGTATCAATTTTATCACTCATGTTGGTTATTCTAAATTTGTATGGAGGAAGAATCACAAAATCCATAAAAAAGTTAAAAGCCAAATCATTTAAATAAAAGGTAATGATTCAAAAGGAAACATACAAATTCAAAAGCTTAATCACACCAAAAGATGTGATTCATAGCACATATACTATTTATAATCAAATCTAAGACTCTATAGTTGGATTCATAATAGAGATGATGTACATTGGGTTGTGATAGGTAAGTAGATTGGGATAGCTAAACAAAAAAATAATCTATAAGTGCTACCTACTTTCTCATACAAGCACCCAATCTTCACAGTAGATTGGCAACTCTATAAGAGGTCCTAAGGAACAAGGAACATGTTATGGGAAGGTAGGTCCATTTTAATTTTCTTTTTCACATAACCTTCACAAGTTTATCTTAGTATATCACTTATTTTCCTATACTACCTTATGTTTATTATGACTAGGTATCATTTTTATTTTGATGGTCACTAGACTCTTGGTGTCTATCCTTTATACTTAGTATGCCTAATGTTTCCTAAGGTTTTCTCATAAACACCTATTCCATGATTTTTACATTCCCTTTTCCATTACAAAAATCCTACTATTTCCCCTTGAGGAATATTATTTTGTTAACTAATCATTCCCCCTAGGTTTTTCCTTTATGAGTTGCAGTGTAAGACTATGGATAGGACTAAGATTTCCTAAGAAATTACCATAATAAAACATTTCCTTATTTTTACCCTTATTACCATTAACCTCATTGGTGTTTCCATTGTGAGTTGCAGTGTAAGACCATGGATAAGGCCATGTTCTCCTAAAAAATTACCATATTAAAACATCTTAAAAATATTCCCACATGTGTTTCCACCTCATTGGTGTTCCCTATGTGAGCTTTAGTGTAAGACCATGGATAGGACTAGGCCCTCCTCACAAAATATTCCAATACCCAATTGATACTATAACCAAGGCACATTTTACATACTTCAAAATTGAGATAGTTTGTGATACATTATGATTTACACATCATTGGTAGACTTCCCATCTTGATATAGTATATTTTATGCTTACTTCATAAGCAATTCACTTTTATCTTCTTATTTTTTGATTATGTGTATGATTACAACCATTTTATTAATTTTTTCATACTTCCCATCTTAAATTAGTATGAATAATTCAATTTATACTTACATTTTATTTTTATTTTTATACTTCCCATTTTGATTTAGTATGATTGATTGAATTTATTATTTATTTATTTTTGTACCATTGGGTTTTATGTTTTTTTCATTTTATTACAAATTTTAATATTTCCCAATGTGATATATTATGAATTTTATTTTGTTTTAATTTGGTCCAAATATTTTAAAATAGTTTAAAAACATTTGTTGCCCTTTTACTTTACCAGTTTGGTTTATTATATTTATTCATTTTTTATTTTTACACATTTCCCATTATGACATAATGTGCACTACATTTGTTTTGATTATTTATGATTTTCCAAATCATTTTTATCTTTTATTTTTAACCATGAATGTGCATCACATAATGCTAGAAAAGAAAGCATACATCACATATTTATAATATAATATACAATAAAAGTAAAATACATGTTCTAAAAATAAAATATACCCATACACTCATCCACATATAAGTACAAATAATAAACCAATGAAATTTCCATATCAATATATATACCATGAGTTTGATACAATACAAGTATAAAATACAATAGCTACAACTCTAAGGTTATGCTCTAGCATTCCTATCCTATGGCCTATCCATAATACCCATGGATGCCTATGACTAACCCTTATGAATGGTGTGATGTAAATATGTAGTCTAGGATCTCAAGCTAAAAACCTAACCCTATAGGTTGGCCACCTTGTCTTGTACCTATCCTAGTTGTATAGTGGTCACCATGTGATCAACTTGATCCTATGCTAAAGCCTACTATGCCTAATCATCTATAGCTCCTACCCCTATAGGTGGATGTGAACCATCACCTCATGCCTAAAGCTATCGAGTAGCCTCTTGCACCAATATAAACCAACTAACATTAGTTGTATTAGATGGTACCAAAATATCACTAAAGTAAAAGGCTTATAATGTAATATCACCCCATCCAAAATATCATGGTGCATAACTATAATCAAGGCTCTCCATTTGATCTCCTCTAAAATAAAATTTGTAAAACTAGAAACCATATATACATCAGATCTGATGTATATATCTCAAATCATCTATCTATCATAAAAAAATACAACTAGTGATCTATGTCATAAATTAAAAAAAAATAAAACCATTTCTCACTAGTGATAGTATCAGAAACCAAAGTCTCCCTATTCACTCACCTATCAAGAACCTCTTCTATTGGTATCTCTACACAAGTAAAAAATTTGGAGTCACCACCTAAGCCCATTGTGACCCCCTCTTCATTGGCCTCTTTATAGACTAGCTATGTCTTGGAGCTACTATAGGATCACCCTGCATGGCTGTCAACACCTATGTCTCATCTCATTAATGGGGTCTCTATATTTGATGATATCATGATGAATATTGTTGCCTTTACTATGGTGTCACTCCCACATCTCCTATATCCACATCCATGACATCATATCTTATAAGATTCTATACCTCTGACTATCATGCCTAAATTTACCATGGTCTCATTCATCGAGGCCTAATCATAGGTGTCTTGATTGACACCCTTGCACCTCCTCTCCCTCTTATATCTCTAACATGATGTGATAAATAAGAAGGAACTACTATAGGGGCCATTAGATGTGGTATCCCAATTTGTATAGGCACATGAGACACTAGATGTGGCTTTACCCATGAATTATAGTGGCTTATGATCCACATACATGTAAAAATAGTAGCAATAGTGGCTCAACTCAACCATAGAGAAGCAATGTGAGTGTAAGGATGCCACACTATCTTCCCTTGTGTAGTAATTTGTAAATATATAACATGAGTCATGACATATGATACATTATCCTACCTCTATCATACAACTTGAGGTAACCTATCATCAACTACATGAGGTAATCTAACTAGCTAGTATATAGGAAATCTCTTATAGATCCACACACTTAGAAAAATTATGGGGTCCATCATCTTCTACTCTCAGGCCAATATCTTATACATATCATGCATGAGATATACCCAAATGATAGAATAAAGATCATATAGGCAAACTTGATCTAGGATGGATTGGCATAAGTTTATTACATATAGTGGTACCTTTCATCTAACTTGTGACACAAAAATCATGATATCATAAGCATTATCAAGGCATTATAGACATCTAAAATGGATGTGATATAAACATCAAATAAGCTAACATGTAAACCAGGATATATCCTATCCAAGCTTGTCACCCACTGAGTTAAGTCTCATATCTCATCCTCTTACTCTGGTGTATCACATATTAAATATTTCCCATCAATAAGAAGTATAAGAAACACAAGGACATCCTCCAAGGTGATATATACCTCTATAGTTTCCCCCTCCCCCTCCCATTAGAAAGTGTTGGTCAATCGTTCCCATACTCCCAAGAACATGATAATGAGATAAAAAATCAATGGGATCCAACTTATCTCTATGATGCCTTCAAAACCCAAGGCAACCAACTAAGATTTATCTACATTTGAAAAACACTATAATAAATTTGGTAGTTAGAACACATCCAATAGAGACCAAAATCTTTATCCACTCTATAAAATATCAAACAATAGAGAATTATTAAAACTTGATGTCATAATAATAAAATAAAATATTAAATATTCTAAAAAAACTATAAATTAACTACTTCTTCAGCTTGTATGCATTATTTTCCTATTTTATTACATAATTAACCTATTTAATACTAAATTGGCCCTATCACATTTTTTCCATACTACATAAACTTTCTATTGCATAGTCGGCCCATTCTTATAGACACAATCAACCTGTTTAATATTAAATCAGCCCTTTTCCATTTTTAACATACTATATCAGCCTTTTTCTACATAGTTTGATTCATTCAATAGATTATATCGACCACATATTATTTAAAACATTGGCCATGTCCTATGTTGGCTATTTTTTAGTTTCCAACTGGATTAGCCCTCTACCATGCAGTCAGTCACCTTTAACAATACTACATCAACCCATTTCTACACAGTTGGCCCCATATATTTCTCCCACCTTACAAATTAAGTTGATAGGTCTAAATATATTCTTAGTCTTTGGTGACTTTTTTACTATTTACCATAAATGTCTTAGGTATTTATTAGTTTGATATTTTCCTGCCTAGTACCCCATTCTACTCTCAATCTACCTAAAAATTTCCTAGGGTCATTTTCAGTGGCTACAATTTGACTAACATATAATTTTATATATTTAGATTAATTTTAATTAAAATTACTCAAAAAATTTGAAATTAATGTTTCACTTACCTGAGATGCACCCATCATAACTGTTAGGCATCCTCAATATCATAGTTATCATTTCCTCACCATGGTCACTCTCTAGGCTCAAACTAGGTCTCTTAGAGCAATCTTTTCTTAGAATAGTAAAATAACAAATGAATTAATTTTCACCCTATTTAAATTTACTATTAAAAATTATTAACCTGTCAATTATTTATAATCATATTCTATTTTTTGACCATAACTTTGTTTCTACTAGCTCTTTTTTTGAACTATAAGATGTTTTAGAATCCTAAAATTATAGAGAATATTTTCACATATTACATTTATATTTTGGATTTTTTTTTTCACTTATTTTATAGGTTTTCCTAATGTTCCCTACATTAGAAACCTTCACATTTCTTTCATTTCCTTCCTCTTCTACAACACTAAGGTAAGTAAAGGTATGTATTTTTTAATTTTACCCTTTCATTTAGCTTATTCAATTTTCACTATAATTTATTTAGCTTAGCATTGTGTGTTTCTATGTAATTTTACTGAAGCACCATCCCATGTTACACCTATGTGACACCTAATGAGATTCAAGTGGGGTATATGTATACATATAATATTTTAAAAATTTATCAATTACTCTTTTCACTCTTGTACGAGCCCATCAAGTCTCAATCTCTTTGAGTGCATGCCTTAAAATGTGTACCAAGAAAGGGGTGGAAAGACCATTGGTGCTTCAAAAGATTATTTTCTCCTATAACACCACTTATAAACAACACAAACCTCTCATATACACTTCCCTAATCTTTGACAACTTCAAGCAACTCACTACTTTAAATATCCCCTAACTAAGGCAGAATTTTTTTTTGACATTTACTAAACAAATTTGGCTTGAGCCAACCCTATATTTAAAATATATTAGCATGTTACGGGTCTAGGTCAGCCTGGGCTAACCCATTCTGGGACCTAACTTAATTTTATTGATTAATGATATAGGGTTGATTCAACCAACTCTGTCAACTAAATTTTTGGAAAGGTTTAGGGTTGAATCTAGCTATATACACATCTTTTTCACCATTTATTAGAGAGATACATAAGAATTAAGTAATTGTTTATGCATCTACTTATCCACCATTCTACTTGAGGATAATTTCTTAAGGTTTCAATACTACAATTAAAGATATGAATCTTGTCTTATGGAGAAGTATTTTGGATGCATAGGAAAAGTTGTGTAGCGTAGTGATGACCTATATTTTTTATCTTTATATACCAAAAAAACCTCTTGTGAATCACCTTGGCCAAGGGTGAGATTGAGACTCAATGGGTTCATCTTCAAAGGTAAGTATTATTAAATCTTTCTCTTCCTTGTTAAAGTAGATAGAATTTAATTTATTATGATTATATGCTTCTCTCTCCATGCATTATGATTTCATCTACATTGGATTAAGTGAAGGTCTCCTATGCATGTTTATTACCCCTATTTTGTAACATAAGCTTTGGTCAGTACTAGGTTAGATTTTAATTTACTTCATCATTTAATTTGTGAATAAGAAAACATAAGACCTAGCTAGGGTTATTACATGGTGTTGCTTGAAAACAGGATTTAAAACCCTCTCTAATGATATTATTGTGGTAATTAACCTCTTGGTTAGGTATAGAAGATCCATATTTGTCATGACTTTGATTGTCTAAATGTACCAACAAGTAGAAGGGTAAGTGTGATTTATCTTCTCTATACTAGGATTGATTTGTAGACTAGCTTCACTTTACCTTGTAGACAGTACTACATTCACACATGAAATAATGAGATATCCTTCTCTTTTTTTTCCATAGGTTATTATTATAGTTTTTGAGACATCCATAACTCTCCCTATAATAGGGACTAATAAAATGACTTGTAAAAAAATAACATATTGGAATAATCCCTTCTCCTCAATTATCCTCTACACTAATTAATCTATCTAACATTGATCCTAACAAGGGCTCATTAGTCAATCAATGTATTATGCATGTATTGACATCTATTTTATCTATACAACAAGACAATGTAGTGAAACTCTACTAGAAAGTAGATGTTAAATAAAAACATATTCATTATATTTAATATTTCTTATTTCCAAATGGATTCCATAGTATACAATGATATAATTCACATTTAATCCATAACACATGTAAAATAACAAATATTCAATGCCCAAAAGTTTAAAAAATAAGTACACATTTGAGCCATATAATGCCAAAAATCATGATCTCATATATATCAAAAATCATACCAACTTTATACAAATAAAACAATCAAAAGTTAGAACAAACCCCTTTAGAGGTAGAGACTCCAACATCTTGTCTAAGACCTCGAGAGTGGGATCGCTCTTAAAATCTCTCTTCCAATGCTCCTAGCTCACATTGGGTATCCTCATGCTCATGTTGAATATAATCATATCTATAGATCATTGTATGCATGATATTTATTGTATTCCTCTCATAAGTGTCTCACCTATTGAGATCAACATCTAACTCATCACATTTAGTGGAAATAATAAGGTACACTACCATAATCCTCACCAATAGATCAAAAATTGGTATATGAGAACTAAAAATATTAGTAACCCACTCTATAAAAATATCACCTATAACATCCATCAACACACTACATGTTAATATCCATAAGGGCTTGATCAATCATGGTGACCAATTCTTGGTTGAATGCGATCAAAATAATCTAGTTATGAATCAGATATATCTCTCAAAAATATATAACAATTATGCTAAAAGTGCAAAACCAAATAAGAGTAAAATAATCATAGGTTACTCTTATAGTAGCCTCATCTAAAGGATGTGGGCCCATATGAACCTCCACACCTCTATATCCTCTATCTCCATCATGTGTTAGAGGATTGGCACTAGGGGGATACAAGAAAATGATAATAAATACTATCTGGCCATAGACCACCATTGTGTATATGCCCTTAAGTATCCAACATCATATACATATTACAAAGGAATAATAGGATCCACCTCCTTATCATGAAATGGTGTTATATCTACATCAGTAGGGGCATGCATATCATCAAGCCTATACCTAAGTCACATAGTTTGATGCCATGAATAGGATCTAATGTACACCCTAATCAATGATAAACTGGCACAAGACATCATCAAATTGAAAATACTCATATACCCTAGGAAATAAATCTATCAACCATATTATTTTGAAAATCCTCTACATATCCTCCCCATTTTCAGGCCAACCAAAAAAGATCATGTATGGACATTGAGTAATTTTAGTTGGAGTCAATGGGTCTAATATGGTATGATAATTCATGGTATATTATATTTGGTGGTTAGGTATCACCCATTGTGTAACAAATTATTATGGGTGGGCCCTTGTAACAAGAGGTCCACCAATCAATTATACAACTAAAATATGCTCATATGTTTATTTGTACACACACACACACACACACACACACACACACACACACACACACACACACACACACACACACACACACACACACACACACACACACACACACACACACACACACACACACACACACACACACACACACACACAAAATAAATAAATAAATAAATAAATAAATAAAAAAATGCCACCATGGTGTACACCCAACAATAACAAGTGCCCTATTACTTAATGTTATGCAATAAATGATACATAAAATATGATATGACAACCTTTTTTCATTTCAAAATAACATATGATGCCAATAAACAAAAAATAATTTTTTACAACCACAAAAAGTTAGATCTAACAATGTCCTCTAGTTAGACCATACCAGAAAGCTCCCTTATGTCTACTCAATAACCAATAAAGTATATATGGTATCTATTTATATATCACAAACTACCATATCTTGACACTTAGGCCCTCTCTCCCATGATAGGTAATCATAAAATTTGATACACATCATCTAATATGACTATCATCTCCCCTACGAGGATCTAAAATGTGCAAGTATAAATATTTCACCTTTTATCTAACACTATCATCAGATGAACATCATAATTAATTACACCTAAATGAGCCACCTTTATAAGTATTTACTAATATATAATTACCCAATTGGTGTCATCTAAATCCAACTCTATTATGGTGGATAAATGTAAACCATGTTAAAATTATTGAATGTGAACATCCTTATGTAAGCACAAATAAGTTAAAAATTCCATTTTAGTTACCAATCACATATTTAATGACATAAAAATATCATAAATCATACATATCTATATAAATCTTAATATCAAACACTAGCATCTAACTTGGGTGCTAGTATTGGATAAGAACATTGTCTTTTTAGATGCTAGCATGGAATATCATACACTAGCATTGAAAAATGATGCTACTATCCAAAAATCACAAATGATACCATATAATCACATTATTTAGGATACAAAATAATGATCAAAATTCATAAAAATTAAAATTTCAAGACTTAAAATAAGGGCAAAAAGGCTTACTTACCAATTCACCTTGATCCTGTGCTCCCAAGGCCTCTATCAGGACATGAAACCTCATCAAATGCACTTCCCTTCCTCATAAAATGATAAAAAAATAGGTTAGAGCACAAAAATCATATAGATTCAAATTAAAATTAATTCAAAAATATAATATATATTTTAGTTGAATTTTCCTACCACTACATGTATTTTTAAATTTTAAACTACAATATCTTGACCACTGTAAACCCAAATCACAAACAATTTGCATTGGAGTATATAAAAAGAGTTATTCTAGATCATACACTTTTCATGAAATTTATTTGAAAATTCAAAAATAGTAAATTTTTTACACCAATTCACTACACTTTGATAATCACTCAATCAAAATGTAATATCACTTGCAAAAATTTCCAATTTACAACCTACCCTAGTGTAACATCATCAATTCTACCATACTATAGGATGGATACACTTATGAAAGGGTAAAATTATCATTTTTTGATAAGGTGATCAAAATTATAAATTCTAATCATCCCAAATGGGGGAATGTTAGTGGGGCAATGTCATAGAGCTATGATTCCATAATGGACATAATGGGCAAAATTTGATTTAGTTACACTATTTACATTATTCAAATATACACTTGGGACAAAATCCTATACATTTGGTAAAAAATTCAGACAATTTTTTTTAGATTTGTGATACATATTATACACGTTATAAATCATATACCATATTTTGACAAATACTTTAGCTTGAGGCACATTCTAGGTGCACATGCACTAAATTACAAATACACCTTTTCAAAATTATACATTATTTAAAACAGACAGGGTAGGGGCCACAAGTAAAGTTTGTTCCTTTTATGATTTAACAAGATCAACCGGCCTTACCAAGATGAAATTTAATAGCTCTAATCTATCTCAATATTTATATCTCTTTAGAATAATGTGATTGAGATTGTACACCTTCAATGGGCTTGACACTATTACTATTTTGGGTTGATATGGGTACACCATTTGGCTTGGGTAAGATTGGATAGATTGACTAGATTGTTTATATGAGATACTTTTTACACTTGAGTGGTATGGTTGAGATTATTTTCTCTTGATGAACTTGACATTACTACCATTTTTACCAAGTTGGGGGCATGATCACCTCCAAACCCTCCTTACATTAAATCATCCCAATGATGCAACACACTTGAATACTTGTGGACTTATTCATTTTCCTTGACAAATAATGGATATGGTCCCAAGTCCCCTTGATATTTTTCCATATTTTATAAAAAATGTATATACCCATATTTGGTGTAAAATATAAAGTATTATTTATTAGTTTTGCATGTATAGGAGTTTTGATGAAAGATTGGTTACTTATTGGCATGATATCACATGGGCCCCTTGAGCCTTTTGTTTTTTTAATTGTAATGTGATGTCTTTTTGTAATACTTGGCTATGATGTTGCAATGTTCACACCTTGTGACAAGGATCCCTATTATTTATTTTATCTATTCTATATTCTTAGTTCCCAAACACTTGTATTAAGGGTTGGATAGTAGCATTGACTCTAGTGTCTTACTCTTAACGTAAGTGTCTTATCTTATTTTCTTTACTATTTTTAGTCCTTATCACTTAATGACTATTGTAAAGTGCCCTTATGTTTGTCTATTATCAGATTTCATGTGTCACTAGGTTTTTAATTTAATTTTAAAAGTATCACTATATTTATAAATATAGGACGTTATATCTAGTTACAAATAAAATTTCTAAATTGGCACATACATTGTTATTTCAAAAGATATTAAACTAGGCCTTAGACTAGAATGCATAACACTGTGTTTTTGAAGTATTAAAAAAGGTCAAATTTCACTTACATTACTTGTACCAAGGGTTTTAATATGAGAAAGAACATATAGTCACACAATCATCATTACACACACATAACTAGGGGGAGAACTATATGTGAGTCTGAGTCCCTCCTTGGAGTATTGACTATGTACATAACACTTAACATTAGTAGGGGTTATTAGAATTAGATTTACTTACATGCTAACCTATTTTTAATGATTCACACATAGTTAAAGTTAAATAATAAGGGTTTTGAGATACAAGTAGTGATATAGAGCCTATGCATGTGATCAAGGTATAATAAAGAAAGACCTAAATAGTCACACCTTTATATAGTGGGTAGTTCATACAAGATAGTTGCATTGAGCCACATATAATAGCATCAACACAAGTGTCCCTAGGCCAATGAGAGTGTCTAGGGCTAAAAACCCATAAAATATTAGAATGAACAAAATATAAGTATGGGAATTGAACTTGTGAGGAGTTATAATAACTATGACAAATTTAAAAAAATAATCAAATAAGATACACTCTCTATTAAATATAAAACCCCCTAGTCTTACTATTATTTATATATTTGTTTCAAATGCTTAATTACATTTATTATCAAATATTGTATGATACTATATGAATCTAAATGTTAATATTGATGCACTCAAACATTTTTATTCTATAAGGTATTTTCTTAGAATCCCAAAATAGAAGAAACACCTCTCACTAGCACCCACATTCCTTTTGTGCATAATATTGAATCTAAATCAAGTCAATTTAAAGTGTTACATAAATGAAAACAACATTTTCCTAGATCAACTAATTATTATCCTAATACACATGTTAATAAATCACAACCTATCATTTTTTATCCCAATGAACAACCACATGATATGTTACTTACATTATTGGATTAAAAAATGCTTAATTTATTCCCTAATTGTTACCATCCCTCACATAATTTGGATAAATTAAATATAAACCATTTTGTAATTTCCATGACATCAATGGACATCATTATAATGATTGATATGTACTTAGAGAAAAGATCAATGGAATTGCTAATAAAGGACTCATTTTATTTCAAAAACATAACATAGTTCAAACATCTTATCAAAATCCAAACATTCAAAAAGTTCCTTTTCAATCTCCAAATTATATAAAAAATGCAAGTGAAATATTAATCCTATTTTCAATAATATCTCTATGCAAGAATTATCTACAAACATAACTAATGAAGCACCCACCCAAGCATGGGTTTCTAAACCAATTATATTACAAGTTAAACATAATAAACTATAATTTTAACATCATGTTAAATTTGATAATACAAACACACATACTAAAACAATAGATCCATATACTGCATTTATCTATCTATCTATCTATTTGTAAATTTAACAATCCACATCATTGTCTCCACTAGTCCCTTAGGAATGACATTCTATGGTACATGCCTAGTGAGATCACAAAGGGTAACATCTATAATCAAGGTCTAATAATATTCATCACCTATATATAAATAAACACATTAAATTATCATATTTCTTATTATTCTACCATAATATATTAGAATAATATATAATAACTATGCATACCTCCTATATCTGCCACTGTCAGGCCACTCCTAGAGCTACTATGGCTACCATTAGAAATAAATGTGGTAACCTATTATACTAAATCCATAATTATAAGCATCGGTGCATCATAAATAATTTATATCTTTATCCTCAATAACATCATCTCTCTCATCAATTGGTAAAGAAGCTAGTTCCACTATTGTATAATAAGCTCATTCCTTAATTTAGTAAGAGCTCTCACTGATCGCATCCATATAAAAAATGATGGGAGAACTCAATGATTAGTCCTAAAATAAAGGTAACATGTTAAAAATTAAAATGCAAATATAATCTATGAAATCAATCATGTAAACAAAATATAACTCTAATCCATTATAACTCCACAACATCCTCATCCCAACTCTCAAAACCCTAATAATACCACCATATAATATTAGCTAGTGCCAACTAATCCACCATCCATAAAAAATCCATAGTGGTAAATTAAGTCACTCTACTAGTTCTAATTCACATCCATGAATACATCCAAGGGTGGGCCCATATTATAAGGGGATTCCTAATTGGTTTGTTCACTAATATGTGCTTATATTCCCAATAATGTAATAACATGGATGAGCCCATGCCTCTTACATTTAACTCATGGGTAAATCTATTTGAAAATCTATACAAATGGGCCAACATTGTAATTACCAAAGCATTTATAGTTACATGCTCCTTAATAATGCACATAATATTAATCATATGATACAAAATGGCCACACTACCTCTATCCACAACAATTGTTAGAACCCAACTAGGTTAAATTAGAGTTAACTATCTTTTTTAACTTAATGGTTGGTTCAATGATCCATTATATATCAAAAATCAATGTGTTAATATTTACATAATAATTTGATTGAAACATTTCAAAATACATAAATAATTCATATTTTTAGCTCATAATACAAGTATAGTAACTACTATTGCTAAATAATATACAAATAATGTAATAATTAGATTCCCTAATTAATTTTACAAGGACATACAACTGATGTAATAAAGATTTCATACCAATTATGTCAAATTTACATATTCATAGTATTGAGTATCAAAATATGAATAAGATAATGCTATACAAAACATATGGGCATTAAATAATCTCAGTTAAATAGTAACAAGCCATGAGTGTGTTATTCATCTATTGATAACTACTAGGAAGGGAGAGTATCATCAGAGTTATTTTCCACACCAACCATAGACCAAATATCCCTCAAACAATATCCAAACTAGGGAATTCACCTCTTTACATGGATGGGTAGATGGTAACAGTGCAAGTATCAAGAAGTTAACAAGAACATGTGTACTGTAAAATAACTAATAGATGTAACATATCATAAATAAAATACATTCCAACCATGATATCATGTAAACTAAATGAAACATGTGAAATGACAATGTTCAACAATAAAAATTACTTTAGCCAAAAAATTCTTTATAGTTTTTAGATCATATAGATCAGTCATAATCACACACACTAATTCAGCTAGTACAATATACACTGTTAATTAATGTCAAAAGATAGTTATGTGGGTTACAATCCATAAATTCTCCACATACCTTTAAAATACTATTAACTAATGTGTGAAGACAACATCACAATTATTGTCTATAAAATACAACTTAGAGAAATTGCAATTTAAATACAATTAATGAAACCAATTCTAACAGCTTAATTTACCATGTTGTGGTTAATATATTTTTCATTCAATAAAATAGATATAAAATTTGAATCAAATCCATTCAAACTAAAATTTATCAACTATTGAAACATAACAATCAAATGATAACATGGCATAGATTTAGGAGTTACTACTGACATACCCAAACAATTATCTCCTGATATCATGAACATAGTCTAATGCTTCTTATAATATAAGTCAAGCATAATTACACAATATGAAATATTCCACATGATTACAAAAGACTCTATTCACTATAAAAATTCAAATGGATTAACTAATAATTATCATTTCATTGAGTTCTCATATGAGATACATTCACTAGATTAAAAGGAATTTCTTACTTTTCCATTTAGTTAACCCATGAATTTATAAACATGTTGTATCTAATGGATATAATCAACATGTATATAGGTATATATGATAATAAAATCAATAAACTATATATATACCCAAGATTTATATTCATTTGCCTTAAAATTTAGTTACATCAAAGATACTTTATAGTACTCAATGACTTTTAGAATATTCCATACACATATAAATATGACGTTCTTTTCCTTATTCAATCTAAATAAATTTTACTAACGCGACTATAATTTAATGTACATGCTTAGTTATCAAATTTACTTCATATTTAAATTTGTTCCATATACAAACCCTCATATTTAAAAAATATATAGCTATACCAATTCCATTCTAGTACTACTTTCATACACAATTTGAACCCAATATATAGGTTGTCATAAGTTCTATCTAATAATGCAACTATTTATTAGGCCTCAAACATTACTCCTACAACTATAGCATATATACTTAAGAAGGGAATAATAAATACTAATTTGATTATTATTTATTATCATATCCAAATATAACACCTAAAGTTCAAATGCAAATCATATTCCACTGATTTTCTTAACTATACCATACACACACACACATGACATCTTGATTTCAATTCACTCATGCTCAAATAGGGAAGTGAATTTTTTTGTGAAAATGTATATAATAGTATTCACACAAAAACACACACACACACACACACACACACACACACACACACACACACACACACACACACACACACACACACACACACACACACACACACACACACACACACACACACACACACACACACACACACACACACACACACACAAACAAACACACACACACACACACACACACACACACACACACACACACACACACACACACACACACACACACACACACACACACACACACACACACACACACACACACACACACACACCCACACACACACACACACACACACACACACACACACACACACACACACACACACACACACACACACACAAAAAAAAAAACAAACAAACAAATACTTTTAAGATAAATCCTCTTAGACCTGGAAAGACTATGTAACTACACAGGCTTTATTTTTATTTTCTCACTTATATATGTTTATATACATTCTATAATAAATAATAGTTGAATTAGAAATATGTATATACACTTATAATTCTAAATATTTCTCAATTTTCCATAGCCCTACTAGGGTTTAACTAGTGAGCACAATAAGACAATTTTATACTAGTTTAAGTAAAAAATTATATTTACTAATAATAAAATAGATGTAAATAAATATATTAAAACTAAAATATATTTTCTATCAACCAAAATAAAAAAAACTTTAAAAATAAATAAACTTAAAAATCAACCTAGCTTAGCCCATAATGGTTAGGGCACAACCGTTAGCTCTATATGCTTAGAAGTGAAACAATTTCCATTTCCAGGTTTATAGTTCTAACATCTAGGGTTTAGTAATTCATTATCATTTGTAAATTTTAAATCATTAAAATTGAGAATATACCATAACAAAATAAACCCTATTTTTTCTCCTTTGCCATGAAATTTACAATCAAGAAGAATAAACCAACCTAGAAGTTTATGGGATTTTCACTTGTTCAAAGTAATGCAATGATGAGAAACTCTTTTTTTCAAGAGAATGATAAGCTCCTTCCTTTCCTTTGTGTTGTGCCCTTTTCCTTTCTTCCTCCATTTTATCTTATTCATTTTTTGTCATTTAAAATCCCTTTGTATGTCCAATTGAGTCTTCTAGTAAAACCCTTTGTGTTGTTCATCATTCAAATTCTCCTCTTTCTATGCCATTCTCTCATTTCTACTTAACTATAAATACAAGATTCTAGGTTATGACATGATTCAATAAATAAAACACTTGATTTGAAATACATAACAATAAAAATAAAATCCAAATTAATTTCATGCATAATGATAATCTTTTCCAAGATTTTAGGTCAATAAACCCAATGAAAACAAAATCCTGAAATACCTAAATACATTCAAGAACCTTCCTTTTTACCATGAATTCAAATATGCCAAGTTTTAACTTTAAAAAGGTTATAAGAATATTCCAACATTATAGGTTTTTTAAAAACTTTGCCATGATCTATAGACAAATGTGGGTTTAAATATTAGTCCCTTTTATTTTCTAAGTTTTAGACTATGCATTCACAATCCATTTCGGACTCTTTAGTCTAGGTTAGGTTTTAAGTCCAAAATCCAAGTTTATTAACTTATACAAGTACACTAAGATTTCACTATACCATATAAAAATGCATCCAAGAGTCAAACATTAAAATAGACCACCGATAACCATAATTTTGTTATACTCAAAACATAGTTAGATGGGACAAGCAAATCCTTAATCTAATCTAGATATACATAAGGTAATACGAAATAACAAATCATAAATCAATTTAAACAATGCACTCATTTTTTAATCTACTAATGAAGTGATAACATTATAACATATTAAAATACCAATAGACATAAATGAGTTAGATATAAATGTAAACAAGAAATGGTATGCAATATTATTCAAAAACCCAAAGTGTATCATGCAACAAGTAATTGTGCTATGTGCGGGATCTTTGTTTTCATTTTGTCTACTCACACTGTTACCATTTGACCTACCCTCTCTGATAATAGTCTCCCTCCATAATAATATAGAGGGTAGACTGATCCTACATCCATCTTAATAAAAATAAAAAGGTAATAAGCTCACATCATGGTATGATCAACAAATATTCATGAATAAACTATTGAGTAGTAATATATGAACATGAAAGCAGTCCACCTAATCATATAGAGTACTAAACATAAGCAAAAACTATAAAAACATATATTAAGAAACAATGCACTACCACATTAGATAGTATAATAATCTAAATAAAGAATAAATCAAATCTATAATAATCACTACATAATCCACCAATTAATGCATAATTATTCATAAATAAAAATCTTGATGTGACATCCTTCCCCCCAAAGTTGGTCATCATCCTAATGACACTTATTTAAAATAAAATTTCTAAAATCAAACAAAGTTTAGTAGAAAATAATTAATGTTTAACATAAATATCATGCAAATAAATGTGGAAAAAGCCTTGAGAAATCCTCATACTCTTCCCATGTAACACTATCCTAAGAATATTGGTCTCATTATAATTTTTACTATGATAATTCTCTATTATACAAGATAATATTGCAATTATCAAGTGTATACACATAATATTTTCAAAATTTATCAATTATTGATGCTTTCTCTCTTGTAAGAACCCATTAAGTCTCAATCTCTTTGAGTGCACACCTTAAAAGGTGCACCAAGAAAGGGGTGGGCATACCATTAGTGTTTTTAAAGATTGTTGTCCCCTATACCACCAATTTTTATCTACACAAACATATCCTATATACTTACCTTAGTTTTGTCTCATTCCTTACATGCTCCACCAAGTAATTCACTACCTTAATTAGCCCCTACCTATGCTAAAAACCATTTTTGACATTTACCAAATAATGTCAGCCTAGGCTAACCTTGTATTCAAATTAATATAAGTAAATTATGGGTGTAGGTCAACCTTGGGTGACCTATACTGCATCCTCACTTGATTTTATAAATTAACAATACTAGATTGAATTGGGTTAACCCTATCAGCCAAACTTTTAGAAAGGTTTAGGATTAGATTCAACTATATATACACATCCATTTTTTACATTAAAAGAATAATAATAATATTTTATTATGCATCTGATTTCCTATACATTAGCTTAAGTATAAATATTTTATGCATGTTTATATTTTATGTTTATTACCCCCACTTTATGCCATGATCTTTGATGATCACTAGATTAGATTTTACTTTACTTTACATTTACTTTGTGAATATAGAAACCATAGGACCTAGATAGGGTTATCACATGGTGTTGCTTGACTAGAGGCATTGGATGGTTAGGTCTAGAAAATCCATCTTGGTCATGACCCTGATTATCTGAATGTATCAACAAGTGGAAGTGCAATCATGGTTTATCTTCTTCAAGATAGGATTGATGTGTAGGTCACCTGCATTTTCCCTTGTATACATTCTAGTGAACCTAACATGAAACTAACCCTTGTAGGTTTTATTTTATGCATTTCATTTTATTATATAATTATATATTTTTAATTTTGTAATATTGTATCAAACTTATTGATATATTCTAACATTATGTATGCAGGTTTAACACACAATCACTCTAAAATGACTCTATTTTCTCTACGTAAGTCTTCTCCAAATACATATGACTAGATCAATCAACTTGACATAATATTCTTCTTCAATTATAAGATTGCAAACTTCAACGACCTAGTGGACTCTATTCATAGTTATTTTTTTAGCATATAGGATTGTAGACTTTGTCGACCCAGTAGATTCTATTTGTCGTTCTTTTTTATACATATAGGTTTTGTAGACTTCATTGACCCAGTCGACTCTATTCTTAGAATACTAAAATTAGTACTTGAGAAACATAGCATAAAATTTGTAGACTAAGCATATTAAAAATTACCAAGGTTCATTTATACCTTCTTTATAGTTTCTATTTTTCATTTACAATCTTATTTTCCATAGTTTTCTATTTATAAAATTTCAACCCTACATCAAATTAGGTCTACTAGCTTGAAACACTTCTATAGCCTATCTTCTCTTTAGAAGACACAATTGGCATATTCGACTGTGATCTTCTAGATCTTGATTTCATAGAATAATAGTGACCATGTTGACTCTATTCTATATTGTTTACATAAAGTGTTGCCTGAATGAACTCTTTACTCTTCAAAGTCAAATAAATTAACCTATTTTGCTAGTAATTAATTCACTTTCCATTTCATTTGCTTGCATTTTTAGAGTAACAAACATAGATTAATTAGTTAGTTTTTCAATTTACTAATTTATTCACACTATTTTTCTCTTTTTCACACACTTCCAAATTAATTAACATTAAAAAAGCATTAAATATTTTCTTTCCAAGGTCTACCTACTTAGATTTCATCACCAAGGGGAAAGCTAACTTGGTTTTTAGGTCAAGTATAAATAGGTGGTTTATGGTATATATTACAAAATCACTTGACACCCTTATCACCATGGGATTTTGAAGTGAGGGGTAGGCCCTAATACCAAGCCAATACCATTTCCAATATAGATCCCTTTCATCCTAAACTACTTGAAACTATCCATAGATTATTTTTTAGTTCATTCTTACAACCAACTCTCCATAACATTAATTTCAAAATTTATTATAGCTTAACAACATTCAATAATGAACAATTAGCTTAGAATTTAATTTCATTTTTTATTGCTTACTCTTTGATCATTATATTTTGTGTTAAAAAACTTGCACTAGCTAGCGTTAGTGAAAGGTTTGTGTTGTGTGATATAATTAGATCAACCACATTGATCTAATTGCTTTTGTTATTCATTATATTTTCTTAGCTATTATCTTAAAAAAAATTTACTTATTTTTAAAACACATTCATCCCTATTGATACAGTCTCTTATAGACTATCAGTCTTGCTTACCTTCAATACATATTCACCTTACATGATTATGCATCTTTTAGCCTATTTAGTTTCTCCCTTTGGAGTACATAGTCAACCTATACAACTATCTATCTTTTTAGCCTATTCAGTTTCTCCCTTTGGAATACATAGTTGACTAGTACAACTATATATCTTTTAAGCCTATTTAGTTTCACTCTCTACAGTACATAGTTAACTTGTATGTCCATGTCCTTTATTTCCTATTATGATTCCTATCTTATAGAACACCATTGATTAGTTTGATTCTATATCTTATTAGTTGAACCTTATTTTCATCAAGTTTTTAACCTCTTTCCTTCATCATGAATTTCATATTTGAGGATAATACTGAGTTAAATCAGACAAACATGATGATTTTTACCAATCCTAATAGGTTTCCCAAGATATAGCTTGTGGTGCCCACCTTGGATCAAAACAATTCCCATATTGCCACTCACAGTACTAATTATGGGACTTTTCCTCATTCATCCATATTTTTTAATCCTTTGTTCTCAATAGAATATGAGTGTGATTTATAGTACACAATTGAAATTCTCTTTTTCATCAATGAATTTCCTCAACATAGAGGTAAAGATCCTTAAACTATTTATAGTATTATGATAGGTCCTCATGTAGTAGAGCCTCCTTCACCCTCCCCTACCTTTTCTCATGGATTTAGGGGAACCACTTTTTTTTCATCTCAAACATTTCCTTCTATTATGTATCCTTCACACACCATGACATATTATTTTATGACTTCTTCAACCTCCATGCCAAGTATTTCTACTAACACAGTGGGTTCAACTTCTAGTGTGCCTCATCAAAAGACATTTCCTCTTAACCATGATACTAGTGAATATTTTGGTACCAATGATTTTCATGTCATTAGTGATTCTTTTGATACCAATGTTTCTCATTCCACTAGAGTAACACATGCTAATATTCATAGTGTAATCAAGTCATTAATACTAATACTAATGCATCACATGCTACACACATTAGTCAAAATGTTTCCCAAAATAACCAACTATTATTAAAAACACTTAATCAAAGGTATACCTTTCAAATCAATAATTTAAATTAGATGACACATATATAAAACCATCTCATTCATCTTCAAAACCAACCTCAACAGGTTTCATGGGGAGCTAAAAATCCAAATGCCCCCACCTCCCCTTAGGGATTCCCATGGTAACCTTATCCCAAAACCCACCCTCATTAATAAAATAATCAAAAATCTAAAAAATGAACCTCTTGTACCTCAAATTTATAATATTGACATAAAAGGTATCACACCCACCATCTCTTATAATGGATCCATCGATTCCACATTACATTTAAATAAATTTGGTAACCTTTATAAAGATTGGGTCAAACTTAACACATTTGACACTACCAAACTATTATATAAAACTCTCTCAAGAGATGATTTAGATTGGTAAAATCAATTAAAAACCCATTTTATCACTATCCTTAAAGATTTGGTTAACTCTCTAGTCCAAGAATTTCAAACTAGTGATCTTCCTAAGAATAACTTAGCCCACTTTATAAATTATAAACAACTTGAAACTAAAATGGCATAATACTTCATCAAATGATGGAATAAATTATCTATTAAATGTGATAATTATAACCTCTTCCACTTATTCACTAATTCTCTATACCCCAAATTATAATATAAAGTTAGGATTTTCTCTCCAAGAATTTTAGAAGAAGCCCTCGACCAAAATAAATGATAAGACTTCCTCATGCATAAATTTGAACCATGTTAACCCATAATGGGAACTAAATTTATCATTAAAAAAAGAATAATGCAACTAATTATGGTGTTAGTGATACCTATGACACATTCATAACATTCAAGCAATCGATCGAAACAACAGGCTCCCCCTATAAGCAACACTCATACTCTTACATTTTCTCAAACCAACCATACTAAAGTCCATAACCCATTATCCTTAATATATATTTAAAATCATCTTTGAAGACCTATACTATCATATATTGACCCCACTCATCCTATGAAATCATGATATGATCCAAACATTTTTCTTGGTTTTATGCAAGTTGGGATCACTCTCATGAGACTTGTAGACACTTACACAATCTTGTTATGGATTTTATTCTTGGTCCAAACTTTGATTATGAAACCCTTATTTTAAAGAATCAACAAGAATATGACATAAATTTTAAATCCCATGAAACACAAAATAAAAACCAAGATTTAAACCAAACTAATGCTCATCTTAATATCTATAAAGATCCTCTTCCTAACTAGCAAGATAGCATCAAAAAGCCTAATCCTTCTACAAACAATTTTTAAAGTCTTATCAACCTCACCACCAATGAAGAAAACATGGTTAATATGACTAACATTCAAATATTAGTTTCTTTTATTGAATCAAATCCAAAACCTACACATCACACCTCTCAACCATTCCATGTCATTTAAGACACTTCCCCATACCACCTAATGAAATTGGGGTAAGAGGAACTTATAAATATTCAAGTACCACTCTCAATAGCACAACTTGATTATAATTCTCATACCATCTCTAATATTCTCCTAACATCCACACAATAAGACAACATCCCCAATAAATACCTCAACCAACCTTCACACCACCTAAAGTCAATCAACCCACTTATAATCAAACCAAACTGACTACATCCTCTCAACACAAGTTTAATTACACTTCTAACCCTCCTTCCCAGGAGATGTTGAAAAATTATGCACCTATCTCTAGCAATTGTCCCATGGGTTATGATGAATGGGATCCCATTATGAAACTTTCTCATCTCCTATCTCAAATACATTTCCCCAAATTGATTGGGAACATCCCACCTAATCTCCTATATTCTAATGATGATGACATAGATGACATTATCCTCAAGATCAAAACCTATAATTTATCCCCTCATATTATCACCCAAATTCCTCCTAATTTGTAACCTAAAACTCATCAAGCACCTGTCAATGATATACCTGTTGTCTTAACAAAGACTAGACATTCTATCCATCATGATTATTCTAATGACCAAGTCATACCTACATGTACCATCAACTTGCATACACCTAACTATGATGATAGATATGTTTTAGATGACTTATTTTTAGATGGAATCATCTAATTTATAAATACTAAAATTATTCTATATCACTCTTATTTATTTTAGTCTTTTCATTCATATTTTAGCATTCCTTTCTATATAGTACCTAGTACTCATCTTCTTACTATATGTTTTAGGGTAGAGATGGATCACTCATATGATACACACCCACTTTTAGTAGATCCCCTTAGGAGTATGCTCATGAATCATTCTATGATAGGCCCTTATCACATTTATAGATACCATGATCCTTATAATTTGATTTCTCTAGAGATATTAGCTATTGTTCTTATACTTGCTACATGGCTAGCCTCACCTTTAAATGAGTCTAGTCTGATTGATGTTCTCACTTTACTTTCAGATGATCCTAGTCTAGTTTTTATTTTATCCCTACCTTCACCTGGTGATGACCTTATTCCTTTACCTCAACTTGATTTCATGCTTGTCTAATGGGCATATTATCCTTATTTTGACATCCATAAAGTTGTTGGTCATTGGACCAATGATTTCTAGTTATATCAACCACCCCCAATTTCTCCTCCTACCTCTTCATCTAGTAGGCCCCCAAAACCTACTCATAAATATATCTATTTATTTCATGGGACAAATAACCACTCTTCCACTCATTGCCAAAAACTTAAGCAATATATTGACACATTGAGTCAAGCCACTGCTTAGCTTGAAAATAAGGTTATACCTCCTCCTAAGCTATTATCAAAATATATCCCTAAATATTATGAGGTGCACTATCTTTGGCATTAGTGTGGTCCACATCATATTGATCACTACCATAGTGTCTAGCAACACCTTTAAGATGACCTATAGTCCACACTTGCATCAGTCATCCATCCTTCTATAGGTCATACATATAATAAGTCTCCTCTTTATCTATAGGTTATACCTCTTCTCCCCACAGATACTATTACCATTTAGGTATCTATTCCTTTCCTTGAGTATCCTATACATGATATCCATCATGAGAATTATTCTTCATCAGTTATATGTAATTTTTTAGTTGAGGAGATTTGAATGGAAATCTTTGCATTAATTTTTATGAAGGTTGATGAGCCTTTGGCTGCCATCATCATCTAGATTCATAGAGATGTTTTAGATGTCATGGATAATATTTATGGTCAAATTTATCAATATTTTTGAACCCAACATGGTGTACTTTCACATTGTTACATGTTATGATTTTAGATTGGATTTGTGATCTATTTTTATATATATTATACTCTTAACTATGTGCCAAATTTGGTTTCACTTATTTATTTTACCTGAATCATTATATTATGATTTATGTTTTTTATATGGTTTCATTTATTTTCACCTTTATTATGGATTCTTATCATTATTTTCATTATTGCACACTTATGATTATGAGTTCACTTTTTTCATGGATTCTTTTTCTTCTACAATGATAATTTGCTATTTTATCTCATTCAAAAATGAAATAATTATTATTTTGACTTGGTTATACAAACCTTTATTCCATTAGTAATCTCTCTATACCATATGATCAGTTAGAAAATAAGACATCTCATTATAATCTTATTTACTAATCTAATTTGATCTCCCTTTACTCCTTTATCTTCCTTTCACATACTAAGCATACATATAGTTGAAACTTGAGATTACATACTGGTTCATAGGTAAGCCTAAGTGTTTAGTCAATCATATCTTTGGATATTTAGCCTTATTTTAACCAAAGTCTAAATGTCATTACTATGTATCACTTGTATCACTCATGTTGGTTATTCCATATTTGTATGGAAGAGGAATCACAAAATCCATACAAATTTAAAAGCCAAGTCATTTAAAAAAAAGAAATGATTTAAAAAACCAACATATAAATTCAAAATTCTTATCACACTAAAATACATGAATCATAGCACATCTCTTATTTCTAATCGAAGCTCAAAATCCATAGTTGGCCTCATGATAGAGTCAAGGTCCATTAGGGTATGGTAGGGAAGTATATTGGTATAGGAGAATAAAAATATCTATATATGCTACATGCTTTCTCACATAAGTACCCAATATTTATAGTAGACCAACTACTCTATAAGATGTCCTGAGGAATGGGGAACATGTTGTGGGAAGGTAGGTCGATTTTAATTTTTTTTTTTTCATATAACCATCATGAGTTGATCTTATTATCTCAACTATTTACCTATATAGCTTTGTTCTTATTATGATCATGTATGCTTTGTATTTTGATGGTCACTAGACTCTTAGTGTCTCCAGTTTGTACCTAGTATTCCTCATGTTTCCTAAGATCTTCTCATATATGTTTATTTCATGCTTTTTAAATTCCATATTTCATTAAAACTTTCCTAATATTTCTTCTTAATAAATTTTATTTTATTTATCTAATCATTCCCCCAGGTGTTTCCCTTTGTGAGTTATAGTATAAGACCATGGATAGGGCTAGGGTCTCCTCATAAATTACCATAATAAAACATTTCTTTAATACTATTTATCTCATTGGTGTTCCCCTTGTGAGTTATAGTGTAATACCATGGATAGAACCAAGTCCTCATAAATTACCACTTAAAAACATCTTTTAAATCATTCCCATAGTTGTTTCCACCTCATTGGTGTTGTATTTATGAGTTACAGTATAAGACCATAGATAGGACCAAGTGCTCCTCAAAAAATATTCCAATACCCAATACATACTATAAACAAGTCACAATGAAATTACATGCTTCAAATTTGAGATAATTTGTGTTATATTATGAGTTAAACATAATTATCATACTTCCCATCTTGATTTAGTATGTTTTATGCTTACTTTATAAGCACTTCACTTTTATCTTCTTATTTTATGATTTCATGTATTTTTACAACCATTTTATTAAATTTATCATACTTCCCAACTTGAATTAGTGTCATTAATTTGATTTCCACTTAAATTTTGTTTTTATTTTGATACTTCCTAATTTTATTTAGTATGATTGATTAAATTTATTATTCATTTATTTTTATATGATTTATTTTCATGTCTTTCATTTTATTACAAATTTTCATACTTCCTGACATGATATAGTTTGATTTTTATTTGTATCACTTTGGTGCCAATATTTACATGGTTTGAAAACATTTACTACCATTTAATTTACCACTTTGGTTTATTATTCTTATTCATCTTTCATTTTTACACATTTCCCATCATGATATAGTGTGTGTTACATTTGTTTTAATTACTTATAATTTTCCAAATCATTTTACCTTTTCATTTTTAACTATGCATGTGTATCACATAATGCTAAAAAATAAAACATACATCACATATTTCTCATAGCATATATAACAAAAGTAAAATGCATGTGCTATAAAGGAAATATATCCATGCATCCACATCCAAATCCAAGTACAACTCATAATACCAATGAACTATCAATAATGTGTGTGTGTGTGTGTGTGTGTGTGTGTGTGTATACATACATACATACATACATACATACATACATATATATACACACACAAATATACATACATACATATATATATATATATATATATATATATATATATATATACATACATACATATACATACATACATATGTGTGTGTGTGTGTGTGTGTGTGTGTATACATACATACATACATACATACATACATATATATATATATATATATATATGTATGTATGTATGTATGTATGTATGTATGTATATATGTATGTATGTATGTATACACATACATACATACATATGTGTGTGTGTGTGTGTGTGTGTGTGTGTGTGTGTGTGTGTGTGTGTGTACACACACACATGCATACATGTGTTTATACAATATAAGTAAAAAATATAAATAGCTATAAATCTATCATTGTACTCTAAGGTTATACTCCATCCTATCTATCATGTGGCTTAACCATGCTACCCATGGATGCTTGTGACTAATCCCTTAGAATGGTGAACTATAACGAGGTTGTCTAAGATGTAAAGATAATAAATTATCCCAATAGGTTGGCCACATGGGCCTATACGTACCCTAACTAGATAGTAGTCACCATGTGAAAGGTTCACTCCTATGCTAAGGCTTGTCAAGATTGAGCCTCTCCAGCACCTACCATATATGTGGCTATAGCCTTTCACTTAACACTTGTATCTATCACACAAACTCTCCCACTACTATAAACCAGCTTTCATTATCTAGGGAATATGGAATCAAAGAATCATCCAAAGTGGTTGGGTCATAAGGTGACAAAATTCCATCCAAAATGTCATGATGTGTTGCCATAATCAGGGCTCCCCATCTGACCTCCTCCATAACAAGATCTATAAAACCATAAAATAAATATACGTAAGATAAGATGTGTGTGTGTTGTGTGTGTGTGTGTGTGTGTGTGTGTGTGTGTGTGTGTGTGTGTGTGTGTGTGTGTGTGTGTGTGTGTGTGTGTGTGTGTGTGTGTGTGTGTGTGTGTGTGTGTGTGTGTGTGTGTGTGTGTGTAATCATATATCTATCATAAAAAATGATGTACCTAGTGTTCTCAATTAAAAATTTAAAACTAAATAAAAACATTTCTCACTAGTGCTGGTATCATTGATCATAGTCTCACTATTTGATTTCTCATTAAGTACCTCCTTCATCTAATACCTCTACACCAATGCAAAACCAAGAGTTTCCACCTGATACCATCATGATCCCCTCCTCAATGGCCTCTATATATACTAACTATGTCCTAGAGCCACTATAGGATCCACCTACATGACAATTAGTGTCTGTGTCTCCTCATGTCAATGGTGTTTCCATCTTTGGTGAGCTCACAGTGGCCAATGTCACCTTTGATGTGCTCCCACATCACCTACATTAACATCCATGATGTCATCTCCTCTAGGCCTTATTTACTCTTAATATTTTGCCTAACTAGCCAATGGTCTAGCTCGCTAAGGCCTATCACCAGTATCTCAATAGGTACCCCTCCAACTACTCTCCCTCTTAGTTATTTAGTATGTCATGCCCAATAAGTAGATACTACTAGAGGGGCCACTATATGTGGAATTATCAGATGTCTAGGAACATGAGCCACTAGATGAGGATATAACCATGAAGTGTAGTAGCCTATGATCTACACACATGTTAAACCTATAGAAATAGTGGTCCAACTCAACCATATAATAACTATGTAAGTGTATGACTACCATAAAATTTTACATCATGTGGCAGTCTAAAGAGTTGGAATATGGGGCATGACCTACACTACATGGTCCTACCTCCATCAAAATACCCAAGGTAACCTATAATTGATCATATGGGGCAACCTAGTTGATTGATACATAGGGAATCTCTCATTTATCCATGCTTTCAATAGATTAATAGGTCCCATAATCTTTTATCCCTAGGTTAGCATCCCATATATGTTGTGCATGAGATAGATCCAAATGATATAACTGAGATCATATAATGCTCCTTGATCCAAAATAGACTAGTATAAGGCTATCACATATATTAGTAACTTATCATCTAACTTGTGACATAATGCACATGCTATCACAAGACCTATCATAACCTTCTAGATGTCTAGAATGGATGAAATAAAAACATAAAAAAATATAACATGCAACCTAGTATAAATCATATTTGATCTTATCACCTAGTGGGATAAAGCTCATCTCTCATTATTTGACTCCAATGTATCGTAAATCACTAGTGTCATTGTTGGTAATTTGGCTTGTCAAGGCCAAATTCTAACCCTTGTAATAAAAAAAAAATTCATGTCATCATACTGTATTATTTGTCAAGTGAAAAGTGAGTTATTCGGTGTCATGTTCATATTATTAAGTGTCTTTTTGAGGTTTTGATAGAGTTTCAAGTGGTTTTGTGATCTGAAAGTGATCTAAAAATGGTGAAAATAGGACAATTCATGACTTTTCATGAACTTTTCTAGCATAATTCAATATATGGAAGGTATTAAAGGAGATATAACATCAAGAATATGATTGGAATACATTAAAATTTCATTTTAATCATTTCAAAGGGCTATGATATTCTTATATGACTTTTAGTGGCAATTTTCCTATGTAAAACTATGATTATTTTTCCAACAAAAGACAAATTTTAGTCTTTAAATGTAAATATGGTAATAAATTTCCATTAAATTATTAAAAATACCCTTTAACACATTCATGAATATGACTTTATATTATTCATAAAGTTCCATATTTATAAAAGTGACTTTAGACAAGTTCAAGTGTGAAAATGGTCTTTTTTAGGCTCACACATGCCAATTTTGGCCATATCAAGATGAAAAAATGGCTTAAAATTTGTCTTAAAATGTTTTATGACTTTTTTTACTTCTATAATATTCTAATTTTGGTGGTGAAAGCTTAAGTTAGGAATAAAAAGAAAAGACATGCGATTTTCATGCATAATTTCAAGCAAAGTATGGACTTGTATGACCATTCCATGTGGTGGAGCTCAAAAAAATGAAGAAGAGGGAATAAAAGGGTTTTTTTAAGAATTTAATGGTATAAGGAAGCAAAATAGGTCCAAAAATGATCTCTTTCATTTAGTTTGATAGTTTACACACAATGAGAACCCTTCAAGTTTGTAGGTGGTACGACCAAGAGAGAGAAGATCCAGGTCTAAAATTTTGGCCAAAGAAAATAGGTTCAAAGATATTATTTTAGGATAAATTGGTACTAAAATTGATCATATATACTTCATGAATCATCCATATTAATTAAAGGCATACATCAATAGTTTTGCATCCAGGAAGGCAGTTAGTTTTATACAATTTCTCCTCATTTGGGCAACATATCAAGAAAAATAAAGTTTATAAGGGTTATTAGGGACATGAATTACTATTTAATGGTATAAATATCTTATATTCCACATGTGTGAGGGAAAAATTTGGATCAATAATGAAATAAAATTAAATTCTATAGTCTACTAGCAAATTATGAAGAATTGTATGGTCTATGAGAGGGAAAAGGTTTCAAAGATTTCTTATTTTATTCTTGGTAGGGAATTAGATTCATATGTCCCTCATGAAAATTTATCAAGATATTATTCAAAATATTCATATAAAATTCCATCATTGTGTTATCAAGCATCTCAAAAATCCCTTTTAGCAAATGTTAAGGTTTTTTAGCATTTGCTAAGGTACTTAACATAGTCATAGGTTTCAAATTCAACCTATTATCCTCCTCCAATGGCTTCCAAATTGATATATCAGGTAGAGGATAGGATCATGTTTGCATAAGATGCTTCAAAGTGGCTCTGAGGTTTCCCTTTCATGATATTTTCACTTCATTTTGGTTCTTCTCCATGGTCACTATTTTACACTGCCATTCTCACCATATAAGACATAATTTTCACCTTCATTTAGGTTTCCCATACTCTATTCATGGTTTCTCACATTCCACTCATCTATATTTAATGTTTTAATTATAAATATGAGTCAAAAGTGGAGATGTTATCATGGTCATTAAAGATGAGATATGCAGATCAAGGAAGCAAGCTATAACCAATAAGGCAACCTACAACCATGGTAACAATAGTCAAGTTTTCGTCATGAAAGCATAAGCCAAGTTAGATAGGGAGGATGTTTTTTTAAAGGTATATTATTTTATAACCTCATAAAAATACAAAATATAGAATAAAAATGATCATATCCATGAGTGGTGACTTCATCAAGGTCAATTGCAATCTTTATCCATACAATGGAGCATAGTATAGTCATACTATAATTTGAGAAAAGGCATGATCTTTGTGAAAATCATCATGACATGAGTGTGTGGTGAAGATATGAAATCAATGAAGGATTATTAATTAAAATGAGACATCCATTAATGTAATAAACCCTTAAGATACACTCATATGCCTATAATCAAGGGTATTTTAGTGCACTTACAGGCTTGAATGAGGACACCCACCTACAACAAGCATATAACTTGACAAGTCTTTAAGATTTTATAGGTTTGTAGAGGTTAGTTGTTTAATTATCATACATTAATAATAAACATGAAGTTGATAAACTCAAGAGGAGATATAAAATACAACATTTTCAAAGCCTTGAATGGCTCAAAAGCTCAAAAGGAGACCTATAGCCATCCCAAATTGCAACCTACATCTAAGTGGTGAATAATGATTTAAGGATAGTTAAAAGGTATAGACCTTATAAGGGAAGTTATTTATTTGTTAAGAAAACATCATTTAGAGATAAAACCAAGGACACCTTATGTGTTATCAAGCTCCCAAAACATAATTAGTGCAGACATAGTCAATACGAAGACCTATAAGCAATAAAGGTATAGTCAAGCATTAAGGTTGTGAGGTCTTAACATAATCCTTGGTTTAATAGGGTTTTTACATAATTAAATAATATAAAAAATTATTTTTAAATATATATGTCAAGCTATATCCTCAAAATAAAAGACTCATCTAAGCACTCATAGATCAACACCTACAGTTAAGAAGGATACATGCTTATTTAAAAAAATTGGCAAAGAAAATGAACCAACAGTATATGGTGAAGGATAATGGTATGAAGTATTAATGAAACTTGATGTTATAATATTATTAGGAGGATTAAAGAGTTACCAAGCACATTGAGATACAATCATACACCTTATAAATAATACCTACAACCATGTTAAACAAAGGCATCCTTGAAGATAGTCCATGCAAGTTGATGACATAGGGGTCTATAGAGAAGTTTGATGTTAAACATGGATGATTAAAGATATATAAACAATGATTATTTTTATCATCAATATATCAACATTATTATAGGGTTAAAACTCATGAATCACAATCAATTTCAACACATAGGCTCCTACAATCAACAAATGGCAATATTGTCTCATAGTCATATATGAGCAATATACAATACAAGATGCCTTTCAAATAAAATATTAAATAGATTAATGGGATATTATGAAAGTTACATAAAAATGGATAGATAAAACACCTTGATAAATATACTAAAACCTTTCCAAGCTCATAAAGATGAATGTATAGGCCTATTGTATAAATTTCCACTGTGTACAAGGCCTATAAACTTCTTTGAGGAGTGAGTATGTATAAAAGGAGATAGGAAAGAGGTTTAAAATGTTTGTGAATATATAAAAATAAAAAATAAGGATAAAATTATTACCAAATACCTCTATTATTTGTAAATGTACACCTATAGCAATGAGGGCACACAGTCTTAATGAGGTTCTTGAGGGATATAAGGTCATACATAGGTGGCATGAGGTTGTAAGTTGAACAATAAAGGGTGAAAAAATTAATAAGAAGACATTAATTATAAATTTTAATCATATTAATAATGTTATATCTCAATCCAAGGTGGAAAAAAGGAAAAACATAGTTATAGGCCCAGTGAGACTAGACCAAGTAGGCAACTCAAACTAGATTTTAGTAAAAAGATCCTCAAGGTCAAAATATGCATATTTTAGGCATGAAATTTGGTATGAATGGTAATTATGAATTTATTAACTTATAAAAAATATTTTTTAGGTAATTTGAGGAGGTTATATACTCATTATTTTTAATAGTCATCAGCTTGTCAAAAGCCAATCAAAATGCAAGCATACAGTGTTCTTGAGGTGTTTCTTGGTGGAGTAGAGGGTTGAAACTTCATGGAAATGTATTTTAAAGAATTAAAAGAGGTTTTTAAATCATAATAAACATTTTTATAGGTTATTAAACTCCATTATAAATGAAAACCATGCCCTTGGGGGATAAAACTAGTAAGCATACCTAAAACCCTCAAAGCAAATAATCCTCCTTTTAGACTCTTTAATGAAGATTTTATTAAATTTATGGAATAAGAGACATGATGGAAGGTAAGTTAAACCTTGTAAAATCTTTTGGAGTGAATAAATTTTTAGAAAACTTGTTTTGACATGTTATCTTAGGCTCCTTCCTTGCACACACGTCTTGGTAGCCACTTGAAGCTCAACTTCACTATGTATAAAACTTGAAGAGTATTTTGCATTGTAGATAATGATTTTAATTGATGATGAGGAGGTAAATATATGGAAATTAGTTTCCAATTTAAGTTTTGCACATTATGAACAATCCTTAAGAAGATATAAACCTCCAAAACCCTTGTAAAACCCTCGTAATCACTTGATGGAGAAAAAGAACTAGATTTGGAATATATTTGATGAGTTTGAAATATAAATTGAACTTTAATTTATTTTAAACTCCCCTAAGTACCTCCATAATAATATGGTTGGCATGTGCAGTACCTTAGTTATATAAACTAGGTAAAAAGAGGCAATCTTGAGTCTGAAATCAAGGGAAGAAAGGTTTTCTAAATATTAAAAACATTTGAAAAGAAATATGGGATCATAAAATATCTCAATAAAACTTATATATCCATAAATATGGGTATTTTGGTTCATTTTCATGAGAAAATAGGTCTATAGGTTAAAACAAGGAGTTGTTTCTATGTAGGGTGAAGAGGGATGACTTGTTTAAGATTATATATTGACTCAAGAGCATCATATATAGGTAATTAATGTTTAAAATATTACATATGAATCCTATAAACTCATAATTAAATCAATTTATTAAACAAACTATGCAGACACCTATACTTGTTCTTGACAACATCAGATATGGCCATCAAAAGGGAGTACCAAGAGCTAAGGAAAGGTCATTATGGCACTCCAAATCATCATGAACATCATAAAAAGGAAATATGAGACATTAGTGATAATTTTTAGCCATATGGAAGTAACATAATGATCATTTTGGCAAAGGAGTACCAGACACTACCTAAAGAACATGTTTTCCACTTTGAGATGAGATTTCACATGATCAACCTGCTTCACACATTTTTAATGGTAAGATAATGAATTTTTGGGAGATAAAGGGACTAATAGGGCCCAATATTTATGAGCAATCGTTAAGAGCCTAGAGCACCTTTAAACCCTTGCAAAACCCCACTAGTAGACATGTTGGTGGAAAATTGAATAATTGTAAAACCAAAATCATTTAAACATATTTAATATCACTTTGATAAAGAATTATAGTCTCAAAGATTAATTTACATGACCATTAGTTGTATGGATGTTGTAAGTATTTAGCATAAAATAGGTTTTTAAGAGAAAAAACATAAAAGATAACGTACAAGGAAGTTTACATGAAATCCAATCCATGAAGATAAAAGTTTATAAATTTTTATTAATCATAAATTAATAATATTTTCATAAATATTATTTTAATTTTCCTTTGGAGTTACTCCAAAATAGCCACACTATAGGAAATGAAGGAAAAAACTACATATTCAACCTGTTTGACTAATTTGTAGATGTTTCAAGCTAATTAGGACAAATTTAATGAAATAATGAATTTTTAATGTATTTTTTTTTTTAGTTTTTAAACGTTTTTCATGTTCTAATGTCAACCAAGCATAAAAATTTAGGCTACTAGGTCTATTTTTAGCCTAGTAGGCCTATATAATCAATCAAGAGAAGACAATGACATAAAAGTTTGCTGATAGGAGATAAGTTGGATTTTTCATGCCTCCTAGTATTTTATATCATATTAAATCTTAACTTGTCCTTGGGATGAGTTAACTAGTCTTCAATTGGTCCAATTGCATGCACAACTCATCTTGAGTTCCAACTCATGAGCCAATTCACTTCCACAAGAGTTTTATAAATAAAGAATGGAATATAATGTTGGATAAAGATATTTTAGAATTAAAATGGGCCCACCACCTTGTTTTCAATTCCAAAATATCATGAAAAGTTTATGTGATTATCATGCAAGACACTAAACACAAGGAGATGTCTAGAAAGAGTATTATTTTATAAAATGCAAAAGATTATTAACTTGAGTTAATGTATAATTGACTTATCCTTCTCTCCTATATGAAAATTTTGACTATATATAATAAATTTGACTATTTTAGGATACCTGAGGCTGATATAGAGAAACTATATAGAAATTGTAACTTGCACCAAAAGTCAATAAATAAAATTTGTTACAGATCAATTTATAATTGTAGTAAGTAATTTTGATTGTTGATTTTCATATAAGTGTGATAATTCTCCTATTTTTAAGGTCATTTCCTCACATGCTACTATGATTTCATCATTTACAGGTCAATTGAAGAGTTAAGAATATAAATTGTGTTGAATAATGTTAGTATGTAGTGTCTTTAGAAACCTTCATCTCCACACCTTCAATTTGTAAAACTTATTTCAAGCCTTAATTTAAAACACTAATGTTTAGGACTAATATAAAAACTCAGTATTTATAATTTTTTATATTTTTATTCATATGTGTGCCTAATTTTGAAAGTTTATAGATGGTCAATCACTATTCAGGTGCATCACCATCATAGCATAGATTTCCTTTTCAATAATCCTCACTCTTTTCATCCCAACATCAAATACATTTAGTAATTGATACTAAATTCACATATTCAGAGGATCTAGCCTCACAAATAAAGGTCTGGTATAAATATATGTATCCCATAGCCTTAGACCATTCTAATGTTAGTTTAGATATGAGTCAAATATACGCAGTCTAAATTCAACTAGGTGTTATCTAGGTTGTTAATAGTTATATCATACCTGGTGGGACATAGATACAACCATTGGATTACATATTTGAAGAATATTGGTCTTTATAATTAATTTAAATTTCTCATATGGTCCTCATCTTTGAGTTAAAGGGAAATTTTGGTTCAAAATTTAGTTAATTTTCATGTGTTTTCTAGGCTATGGCAGCCTATAAAGAAGAATTCTATCATTCATCTCCTTATCAATATTTTCAATATGATATAAATACATATTTTTATGATACTCATCACTCCTATTATCCCTACCATGATCCATATCATCCTCATGATGAGCCTCATGAACCTTGTTATCTTCCTAATTAGCCCAGTCAAGTTCCAAGGCAATCCATTTCCATCTTCAAACAAACCTTGTTTATCTATGAGAAATAAATGGTAAGGATAGACACTAAAAAGAGATATGAAAATGAGATTTACAAACATCAAATTGAGAGTATGAGAGCCCATTTTCATCAAGATAAAAAGGTATGTGCATCTTTCATAAGATAAGGCCATTCAAAGTTTAGTGTTGATATTTTAACATAGGTGGTATAATTGTAGGCATTGAAGAGAGGTTGGTGGTCCATGAGAGACACCAAGGTCACCACAATAAACAACATGTTCCCATTGAATTTAAATTTTCTCTTTATAAACATGAAAAAATGGTATATCACATTGCTTAAGATTCCATTCAAGCTTTACAAAGCTTTCTTACTTAGAAATATATCCAAGAGAGATCTCAGAAGAAGGAAGAAGTTGTTTTGAGGAGGCCAATTTTATTATTTCACAGTAGATGATACAATAAAATTCATTTTTAGTTTTTAAAGGATACATCTCTAATTAGTTGGTTCATGACTTTGAGGCTCATCTAGCCAAATATATCAAGCTTACAAATCATCATCTTCAATAATCAGTGGTAGCTATAAAAGCAACACAAGCTCAATAGCAAATTATTTCTTTCATGCCCATGGCTATAAAAAGTGGAATAGAAGAAACTATTAAACCCAAGTTCATGCCTTGGAAACAAGTACATGAGTCCAAGGAGAGTGTAGAGCATTCAAGTTTAAGTTCAAGTATTTTTCTAGAAAATAAGTAGGAACTCATTTAGTCTCCACTCCTTTCTCCTCAAAATCTAAAGGCCTTTCCTTCATGGAAAGATATTCAATAAAACTTTTAGTAGATAAAGGAGGTAAAGGTGATTTAATTTGATCAGCCTCATGAGTAGAATAAATAATCTATGGCAACACCTTTTGACCTTTCTCATCTTTTTGAGTATTTTTAGTGATCCACCATGCCAATTCTTGAGAAAGAGCCTCTTCTTTGTGAGTTAAGTGAAGAATATTTAGCTAAATATATATAAAATGAATGTGACTTGAGTGATCAAGAAGAATAAATCATTATTTGGAAACCACTTGAAAAGGACAAACATGATTCAATATTTCAAGATGTTCTTCAAGAACTTGTAGAAGCTGATAAATTTGAGGTAAAAATAACTCTTTTTCTAGAAACTAGCCATGAAGACAACTCACATAGAACCATTATTGAGATGGATAATATTCTTGAAGTTGATGATCATTGGCAACAACTGTACTATGAGTTCTTGAGTGATATTGAAGAGCTCAAGATGGCATATTTGAATGATGACATATGATAGTAGGTTGGAGATTCATATGAGGATTCCACCAATGTTTTGGAGCTTCAAGAAGGCAATGCTATTCTATAAAAACCAATCCAATATAATATGGAACTTGATTGGATAGATTAGATGCCATTATCTACTAAATATTAAGTTGAAACAAGTGAAACATATCAAGAACCTTCATATGAAGTCATCAAAAGGTTGAAAATGTGTGATCATCATGATTCAAATGGTAAGGATATTAATAAATTCCATGTATTTTCAAGTGATCATGAGGAAATGGCCTTTTGGGATGATTTGGAGGGATTTTTTTAAAACTTTGATAGTCCATATTCACTCTATGATGAGCTTTAATACTATATTATAATGAATATTAATGAAATGGTTCATCTAAAGTCCTATAGGCAGATTCAAGAAGAGAGTAATGACATGTTGCAGCCATGTTTACAAGAAGTTGAATATCTTAACAAATCACTACCTAAAATATAGAATAATAGAGAAATTAATGATAATATATCAATTGAATTTTCAATACAATCATTGGATTAGAATGTGACAAATCAAGACTAGCACAAGAATGAGGTAGAATTAACATTATTGATGCAAGAAAGAAGAATTTGGGAGGAATATGATTAGGTCTTGGATCCATATCTATAATCCATGCACCATAGAGTGGAAGTAGAAGGCATAGTTGTTTAAAAAAGTATCCATGAACATGAAAATGTTCCTATCTACCAGAAGAAACTATCAACATGAAGCAATCACACTTCAAGGTTCTATGGTGGACAATCTAGCTTTCTATTTAACCTTAGAAGAAAGCTTTTGATTTTATGTTAGTTATTTTAGGTTTGTCTTGTTTCAATATGTGATTAGAAAAAGTATTAGTCTACTATATTGTTCTTTTTTTCCTTAGGTTAGGTTTCTTCTTAGTTTAGTTTCTTTTGCTTGTGTTGTTTCCTTTGTGTCTTGTTATGGATACAATCAAAAGAGGTGTTTTAAAGTTTAAAAGTCTATTTGATAGTCAAGAGAGTAATCAAGCCATGTTTTCATGCTTTAAATTATCATTTCCATGTGAAATATAGTGAGTTATTTTGACCAAAAGGTTGGTTAACCCCTATGAGTCATCAAATATATTGGCAATTTAGCCTGTCAAGGCCAAATTCCAACCCTTATAATAAAAAAAATTCATGTCATCATAGTGTCTTATTTGTCAAGTGAAAAGTGAGTTGTTAAGTTTCATGTTCATAGTGTTAAGTGTCTTTTTTAGGTTTTGATAGAGTTTCAAGTGGTTCTATGATCTAAAAGTGCTCTAAAGAAGATGGTGAAAAGAGGGCAGTTCATGACTTGTCATGAAGTTTTCTAGCATAATTCAGTATATAGAAGGTATGAAATGAGATATAAACTTTAAAATATTATCAAAATGTATTAAAATTTCATTTGAAACCTTTTATAGGGATATGATATGCTTATATGACTTTTAGTGGTAGTTTTCCTGTGTAAAACTATGATTATTTTGCCAAAAAAGACAAATTTTGGTCTTTAAATGTAAAATTTGGTAATAAAATGCCATTAAATTATTCAAAATACCATTGAAAACATTCATGAATATTAATTTATATTATTCAAAAAGTTTCATATTTTTAAAAAGTCACCTTAAGCAAGTTCAAGTGTGAAAAGGTCCTTTTTAGGCTTACACGTGCTAATTTTGGCCAAATTAAAATGAAAAAATGACTTAAAACTTGTATTAACATGTGTTATGACTCGTGTTAATTCTATGATATTCTAATTTTGGTGGTGGAAGATTAAGTTAGGAATAAAAATCAAAGAAAGGTCATTTTCATGCATAATTTCAAGTAATGTACAGACTTATATGACCATTCTATATGGTGGAGCTCAGGAATAGGAAGAAGAGGGCATAAAAAGGGTTCCATAAGAATTTCATTAAACAAGGAATCAAAATAGGCCCAAAACAAATCTCTTTCATTCTTTACCTTAATAGTTTACACACAAGGATTGTCATTCAAGTTTACAGTTGGTATGGCTTGGAGAGAGAAGATCTAGGTCTGTGATTTTGGCCAAAGAAACTAGAATCATATATATTCTTGATAGATCAAGTGGTTCTGAAATTGGTCATCTCTCCTTGATGAATCATCAATTTTAAGTCAAGGCATACATCAACATTCAAATTTGCAAGGGTTCTTAGGGACATGAATTACCCTTTCATGGTAGCCATCACTTATTTTCCACACATGTGAGGGCCAAATTAGGCTGAAAAAGGCAATAGAGTCAAATTCTGTAGTCTACTAACAAAGGATTGAAAATTATATGATCTATGAGAGAGAAAGGGTTTCAAATATTTCTTGTTTTCTTATTAGCAGTGATCTCCATCAGATTCATATATCCCTAATTCAAATTTCTCAAGAGATTATTCAAAATATTTATATCAAAGTCCATCATTATGTTCTCAATCATCTTAAAAATCACTTTTAGCAAATGTTAAGGTTTTTTAGCATTTGTTAAGGTACTTAACATGGTACTAAGTTTCAAATTCAGACTATTATCCTCCTCCAATGGCTTCCAAATTGATATATCAAGTAGAGGATATGATTATGCTTGCATGAGATTATTTAAGGTGGCTCTAAGGTTTCCATTTCATGATATTTTCACTTCAATTTGGTTCTTCTGCATGATCACTATTTTTCACTACCATTCTCACTATGCAAGACATCATTTTCACCTTCATCCAGGTTTCCCATCCTGCATTCATGGTTTCTCACCTTTTACTCATCTCCATTTATTTTTTCATTGTCAAGAGGAGTCAAAAAGGAATAGGTTTTCATGGTCATTCAAGATGAGATATGTAAACCAAGTAAGCAAGCTACAAACAATAAGGCAACCTACAACCATGGTACCAACAATCAAATTTTGTCATGAAAGCATAAGCCAAGGTAGAAAAGGAGGATGTTTTATTAATGGTATATGCTTATATAACATCATAAATAAAAAATAATAATAAAAATGATCATATCCATGAGTGGTGACCTTATCAAGATTAATTTCAATCTTTGTTCATACAATGGAGCATATTACAGTCATCCTATAGTTTGAGAAAGGGAATGATCTTTGTGAAACTCATCATGTAATGAAATTACTTCAAGAATTAAGTATAATAGGAGAATTATATCCAAATATGACTGAAATATATCCAAAAATATGATAATAGATAAGCCACTTCGAGGGGGCAACCTCCACAAGCTTCAATAAGAGCAGAATTCACAATATGATGATAAATGATTACCCACTACCTCCTATATATAGTCTAACTAGGCCATGGTTACTCCATAGGCTGACCTACTAATCTAAAGAAAGAATAGATAAATGTAATATAATGTCAAAGAGGGATAAGTAAGCCACAAGTCAGCTAATACTATCCTCATACATGTGATAGGTTAGGGGCGTAGCACATCATGACATGAGTGTGTGGTGAAGATAGGAAATTAATGAAGGATTATTAATCAAAATGAGACATACATTCATGTAATAAAACCTTAAGATACACTCATAATCTTATAATCAAGAGTATTTTAGTGCACCTACAAGCTTGGATGAGGACACCCACCTATTATAGGCATATGAATTGATAAGTCTTTAGACCTTTATAGGCTTTTACGATGTTGACCCTTATTTACACTTTTGACCCAACTTTGACCAGGTGATTTTGGAATTATTTTGGCCTCAAATAAAAATATACAAAGAAAAAACTGTAGCCAAATTTTTCTAAGCTTTCTAAAAATATAAAAAACTTAGAAAAATTCTTTGAATTGCGCACTATAGAGAAATTTTATGAAAAAACATAAAATAGTGATAACTTTTGAAAATCAGATCCAAATGAGCTGAAATTTTAATGGAAGATTAATTAGATTATTTAACACCTCTAGTAAAAAAATTTCATATGAATTCATAATTGTTTTTTATATATCTCAAAAATTAAAAATTTAGTGTTTTGCCCACAAGATTGCCCAAATTGCAGCTCTGATACCACTTGTAATGAAATTACTTAAAAAATTAAGTATAACAGCAGAATTATATCCAAATATGACTGAAATATATCCAAATATATGATAATAGATAAGCCACTTCAAGGGGGCAACCTCCACAAGCTTCAATAAGAGCAGAATTCACAATATGATGAAAAATGATTACCCACTACCTCCTATATATAGTCTAACTAGGCCATGGTTACTCCATAGGCTGACCTAATAATCTAAGGAAAGCATAGATAAATGTAATATAATGTCAAATAGGGATAAGTAAGCCACAAGTCGGCTAATACTATCCTCATACATGTGATAGGTTAGGGGCATAGCATGCCCTTCCCCTTCAAACCAACGTTGTTCTCAATGTTGAACAACTGTGGATGTTGTTGCAGAAATTCTTCACCTTCCCAAGTTGCATCTTCACTACTTTGTTTTTTCCACTTGATCAAATATTCCTTAATCTCTCTAGTTCTTAACCTCTTAGTACGTGTTTGGAGGATCTTCTCTGGTTCCAAAATGACTCGTCCTTCTTCATCTAGTTTTGGGAGCTCTATTTGGGCAGAAACTTTCTATCCAATGACCTTCTTCAAACAAGAAACGTGAAATATTGGGTGTATGTGAGATGAATGAGGTAACTCAAGCTTGTAAGCCACACTTCCAATTTTTTGTAGAACCTGATAAGGGCCATAATACTTTGGAGCAAGTTTGTTGCCCTTTTTCTATTGCTTCAAGGACACCTGCTTGTAAGGTTGCAAATGAAAAAATACCCAGTCACCCACCTCAAAATTTTGCTCACTTCGGTGTTGATCTGCTTCTTCCTACATCCTATTTTGTGCCAAGGCCAAATTCTCTCTCAAACTAGCCAAAACCTCTTGTTGATGTTGAATGTGCTCTTCCACATCTCGAACCTTGGTGTGCACCTTTATTGAAGAAGTGATGGAAGGTGGATGGTAACCATATAGTGATAGAAATGGAGACATTTTAGAAGAGGTATGGAAAGATGTGTTATACCACCATTCTGTAAGTGGTAGCCATTTAACCCAATGTTCTTGTTTATCTGATACAAAACAATGGACATACCCCTCTAAACATTTGTTAACCACTTCAATTTTTCCATCAAATTAGGGGTGGTAAGATGAGATATGAGCTAGCTGAGTACCCAAACAAGAAAATAGTTCAGTCCAAAAATTACTAGTGAAAATAGAATCACGATCACTTACAATTATTTTTGGGGTTTCATGTAATTTGAGAATTGCTTCCATAAAAATAGCCATGACTATACTTGCTGAAAATGGGTGTGAGAGAGCACAAAAAATGGGCATATTTTGTAAGCCTATCCACAATGACCAAAATAACATTATTAACTTTAGAACAAGGCAACCCAGTGATGAAATCCATGGAAACCTCCTCCCACCTTTGATTAGGAATTGCTAATGGTTGTAACAAACCTGGGGTCTTAACTGTTTCACCTTTATTCTATTGGCATATCATGCATGATTCCACAAAATTTTGTACATATCCCTTGAGTCCTTCCCAAAATAATTATTTCTTAATTCTATGATAAGTTTTCAAGAACCCTGAGTGTCCCCCAAGTGGAGATGCATGCAGCTCTGCAAGAATCTTATGCTTAAGCTCTGAAGTTTTGCACAAGTATAACCTACCCTTATACCATAGGACATTACCTTTCCATTCAAATTTGTCTGAGGATAAATTACCTTGCTGGAGATTCTGAATCAGAACATGTGTATCCTTGTCTTGCTCCCATTCTAACCTAGCTTCATCAACCCAATCTACTTGCAATATGGACATTGCACAAAGTAATGCTTCTGTGGATGCATCCCGTCTAGATAGTGCATCTGCTACTACATTATCTTTACCCTTCTTGTAAACGATTTCAAAATCATAACCCAACATTTTGGTTATGCATTTTTGTTGTTCCTCAGATGATAATCTTTGCTCCAAAAAGTATTTGAGACTATTATGATCCATTTTCACCTTAAAGTGTGTCTACCCATCAGATAAGGCCTCCATTGTTTAACTGCACAAAGAATAGCCATCATTTCTTTCTCATAGACAGGTTTTTGTAGATTCTTACCTTTGAATTGATGAATTTCAAATGTAATGGGTCTTCCTTCCTGCATTAGTACTGCCCCCAATCCACACCCAGAGGCATCACATTCAACAGTGAATGTTTGTGAGAAGTCTGGAGTAGCCAAAATTGGAGTGGTGCACATAGCTACTTTTAGTTTCTCAAATGCTTTGGTGGCATCATCATTCCAATGGAAAGCATGCTTCTTTAACAATGTAGTGAGTGGAGCTACTATGTTGCCATAGCCTTTCATAAATCTTCTATAGTAACCTGTTAGTCCAAGAAAACCTCAAAGGTTTTTGAGAGTTTTTGGCATGGGCCATTCCATTATCACATTGATCTTCTGAGGATCAAATTTGACCCCTTCATGGGAAACAATGTGACCAAGGTACTCTACCTCCTATACTCCAAAAGCACATTTAGATGGATTTGCATAAAGTTGGTGCTTCTCCAAAACTATCAACACCTATTTCACATGTTGTAGATGTGCTTCCCATGTCTGACTATAAATCAATATGTCATCAAAGAAAACTAACACAAACTTCCTTAAAAAGGCCTAAAAATAGTGTTCATCAAGCTCTAAAAATTAGATGGTGCATTTGTAAGACCAAAGGGCATTACCAAAAACTCTTAATGGCCCTCATGTGTTCTAAAAGCAGTTTTATGAACATCTTCATCCTTGATTCTAATTTGATGGTACCCTGAGCGAAGATCCAATTTTGTGAAATAATTAGCACCATGCAACTCATCAAGTAAATCATCAATTACTGGAATAGGAAACTTATCTTTGATGGTGTACTTGTTGAGTTCCCTATAATCTGGGCACATCCTCCATGTGTCATCCTTCTTCCGCATCATGACCACTGGTGATGAATATGCACTTTGGCTATGCTTGATGATCCTTGCCTCTAGCTTCTCATGGACCATCTTTTAAATTTCACTCTTTTGTGCATATGGATATCTATATGGTCTGATATTTGGTGGTTGACTACCTGGAATTAGTTGAACGGCATGATCATGTTCTCTTTTTGGTGGTAGTCCTTTTGGCATGGCCCCAAAAATAGATGAGTGGTCTTCAAGAATTATTTGTAGATCAGGATGTGTAGATACCTTTGTGGGTTGAACTTCTATGGAGCATAATCATGCAATAATTCTCTATGCCCCCTTTTTTAGCATCTTGGTCATCTGATGTGAACTAACCAATTGTGGAGATTTTGCATGTAATCCATGTAGTTCAATTTTCTTACCTTCAGAATGAAAGCACATGAATAGTTCTTGGAAGTTCATCTCAATGGTACCTAAGGTTGTGAGCCATTGGAATCCAAAAACAATGTCTGTGTTACCCATGGGAATAGCAAACATAGGAGAGTCGAGATTGTACCCACCCATAGTAAGCTTAATACTATGGCATTTGCCTAAACAATTAATTGTGCCACCATCTACAATCATGACCTAAAATTCTAGTGTTGGGTAGATGAAACAATTCAATCATGTGGCCAACTTATGGTTTATAAAGTTATGTGTGCTCCTTGTATCAATCAACACTATCACCTTCTGTTTCTTGAGGAAACCCACCACCTTAAGAGTTTGTGGAGTGCTAATACCTGCAAGTGCATGACAAGAGATTCTAGGTTGGGAATCTTCAGGTACCTCCTCTATATCTTCCTCATCATCATTGGAGGCATCATCTGCTTCTTCATCTTCATTTGGTCCCTCAATGTAGAATAACTTCTTCTCAACACATCTATGTCCTTTACTCCACTTGCTATCACAACCAAAACATAATCCTTTTGCACGCTTTTCTTCAATTTGCTGAGGGGTCAATCTAGTAGGTGGAGGAAATGTTGATGATGATATGCTATAATCTTTGAAGTGAGTGAATGGATGCTTCTTGTTGTCTATGATTTTTTCCTCAGCTCTACGTGCTAGGATAATAGATTCAAAAATATTAAGTGGATTAAACATGTGTACCTCATGTTGAATGTGGTCCTTGAGTCCACCCAAAAATAGGTCATTCAATTTTGCATCAGAAATTGTCTCCACACGTAAGGATAGGTTCTAAAAATGATGAATATAATCCTTGATGGAGCTAGTTTTTCACAATTTTTCCAGTTGGCTGAAGTAATTATCTATCACACTATTGCCATAGTGTAATTGTAGTTGCTCTGTAAAAATTGACCAGGTGACATTGAGACTCATCTTTTTCTTTTGAGCACAAAACCATCGATACCAAATGAATTGATCATGTTCAAGATATAAGAATGCCATGGTAACCTTCTATCCACTTGGAATCTTATGTAGGTCAAAAAAATCTCCATTTGGTTGAGCCAATTGAGCGGATCTTTTCCATCAAATTTGTGCATATCCACTTTTGGTAATAGGTTCCTCTGTGGCCATGGAGTTGGATTTAAAGTAGACTGGTTAGGAGAACCACCCTAGTGGATTTTTGAAATAGAGTTAGCTTGATGATTTGATTTAGTAATATTCAAATCTATCATGATATATCCCAAACTATCTTGTATGGATTGCATATTAGATTGTATGTCTTGCACCTCACTCTAAATGCCTTGCACACTATAGTCAAGCTGGCTCACTTTGTGATCTATGTCAAAAAACCCTGGTACAAAGGGTCTATTACACCCCCCTTATGACTCCATATCATCCTTTTTAGGAGTTTTTCCTAGAGTTTTAGCATCCTTTCCTCGGCCCCGAGTTTGTGGACCTGCCATAAAAGGGTTTTACGATGTCGACCCTTATTGACACTTTTGACCCAACTTTGACCAAGCAATTTTGGAATTATTTCAGCCTCAAATCAAAATATACAAAGAAAAAACCATAGCCAAATTTTTCTAAGCTTTCCAAAAATATAAAAAACTCAGAAAAATTCTTTGAATTGTGCACTATAGAGAAATTTTATGAAAAAACATAAAATAGTGATAAATTTTGAAAAATAGATCCAAATGAGCTAAAATTTTAATGGAAGATTAATTAGATTATTTAACACCTCCAGTAAAAAAATTTCATATAAATTCATAACTATGTTTTATATATCTCAAAAATTAAAAATTTAGTGTTTCACCCACAAGATTGCCCAAATCGCAGCTCTGATACCACTTGTAATGAAATTACTTCAAAAATTAAGTATAACAGCAGAATTATATCCAAATATGACTGAAAAATATCCAAATATATGATAATAGATAAGCCACTTCAAGGGGGAAACCTCCACAAGCTTCAATAAGACCAGAATTCACAATATGATGATAAATGATTACCCACTACCTCTTATATATAGTCTAACTAGGCCATGGTTACTCCATAGGCTGACCTACTAATCTAAAGAAAGCATAGATAAATGTAATATAATGTCAAAGAGGGATAAGTAAGCCACAATTCGGCTAATACTATCCTCATACATGTGATAGGTTAGGGGCGTAGCACATCATGACATGAGTGTGTGGTGAAGATAGGAAATTAATGAAGGATTATTAATCAAAATGAGACATACATTCATGCAATAAAACCTTAAGATACACTCATAATATTATAATCAAGAGTATTTTAGTGCACCTACAAGCTTGGATGAGGACACCCACCTATTATAGGCATATGAATTGATAAGTCTTTAGACCTTTATAGGCTTTTAGAGGCTAGTTGTTTCATTATCATGCATGAATAATCAACATGAAGTTGATAAAATCAAGAGGAGAGTTAATAAACATCTTGTAATTTGGAAAAAGAGCTAGTAGAAATATAGTTATGGTCTAAAAATATGATCTAATTGTAAATATTTAATAGGTAAATTTTAAATATTAAATATAAATAGGGTAAAAATCAATTCATTTATTATTTTACTATTCTAATAAAATATTACTCTGAGAGACCAAGTTTGAGCCTAGAAAGCAACCATAGTGATGAGATGAAAGATACAACATGGATGATGCATATCAACCACAATAACCCCAACAAGGTAGAAATCATTAATTTCAATTTTTTGAGAAGTTTTAATTAAAATTGAGATAAATATAGAAAATTGGATGGTAGGAAAAATCTAGACATCAAAACTGACCCTAGGAATTTTTTAGGTAGAATAGGCATAGAATAGGGTATGGGTAAGAAAATATTAGAGAAATAAATACCTAAGACATTTATGTAAATTTTCAAAAAGTCACTACAAACTAAGAACAAAGTTAGCCATGTTGACTCAATTTATAATGTGAGTAAAAACTAGGGGACCAACTGCGTAGTAATGGGCCAATATAATATCATTAAAGAAGGTCAACTGTGTAGTAGTGGCTTGATCTATTTTTAAATAAAGATTTGAATGCATTTTATTTTAGCTCTCCTCTTGATTTTATCAACTTCATGTTGATTATTCATTCATGATAATGAAACAACTAGCCTCTAAAATCCTATAAAGGTCTAAAGACTTATCAATTCATATGCCTATAATAGGTGGGTGTCCTCATCCAAGCTTGTAGGTGCACTAAAATACTCTTGATTATAAGATTATGAGTGTATCTTAAGGTTTTATTACATGAATGTATGTCTCATTTTGATTAATAATCCTTCATTAATTTCCTATCTTCACCACACACTCATGTCATGATGTGCTACGCCCCTAACCTATCACATGTATGAGGATAGTATTAGCCAACTTGTGGCTTAATTATCCCTCTTTGAAATTATATTACATTTATCTATGCTTTATATAGATTAGTAGGTCAGCCTATGGAGTAACCATGGCCTAGTTAGACTATATATAGGAGGTAGTGGGTAATCATTTATCATCATATTGTGAATTCTGCTCTTATTGAGGCTTGTGGAGGTTGCCCCCTTGAAGTGGCTTATCTATTATCATATATTTGGATATATTTCAGTCATATTTAGAAATAGTTCTGCTGTTATACTTAATTTTTGAAGTAATTTGATTACAAGTGGTATCAGAGCTGCGATTTGGGCAATCTTGTGGGCGAAACACTAAAATTTTAATTTTTGAGATATATAAAAAATAGTTATGAATTTATATGAATTATTTTTACTGGAGGTGTTAAATAATCTAATTAATCTTCCATTAAATTTTCAGCTCATTTGGATCTATTTTTCAAAAGTTATCACTATTTTATGTTTTTTCATAAAATTTCTCTATAGTGCGCAATTCAAAGAATTTTTCTGAGTTTTTTATATTTTTGGAAAGCTTATAAAAATTTGGCTATGGTTTTTTCTTTGTATATTTTGATTTGAGGCCGAAATAATTCCAAAATCGCTTGGTCAATGTTAGGTCAAAAGTGTCAATAAGGGTCGACATCGTAAAACCCTTTTTGGCAGGTCCACAAACTCGGGGCCGAGGAAAGGGTGCTGAAACTATAGGAAAAAATCCTAAAAAGGATGATATGGAGTCATAATGGGGGTGTAATAGACCCTTTGTACCAGGGTTTTCTGACATAGATCACAAAGTGAGCCAGCTTGACTATAGTGTGCAAGGCATTTAGAGTGAGGTGCAAGACATACAATCTAATATGCAATCCATACAAGATAGTTTGGGATATATCATGACAGATTTGAACATTACTCAATCAAATCATCAAGCTAACTCTATTTCACAAACCCACTAGGGTGGTTCTCCTAACCAATCTACTTCAAATCCAACTCCATGGCCACAGAGGAACCTATTACCAAAAGTGGATATGCACAAATTTGATGGAAAAGATCCAATCAATTGGCTCAACCAAATGGAGATTTTTTTGACCTACATAAGATTCCAAGTGGACAGAAGGTTACCATGGCATCCTTATATCTTGAACCTGATCAATTCATTTGGTATCGATGGTTGTGTGCTCAAAAGAAAAAGATGAGTCTCAATGTCACCTGGTCAATTTTTACAAAGCAGCTACAATTACACTATGGCAATAGTGTGATAGATAATTAATTCAGCCAACTGGAAAAATTGTGAAAAAATAGCTCCATCAAGGATTATATTCATCATTTTTAGAACCTATCCTTACGTGTGGAGACAATTTTTGATGTAAACTTGAATGACCTATTTTTGGGTGGACTCAAGGACCACATTCAACATGAGGTACACATGTTTAATCCACTTAATATTTTTGAATCTATTATCCTAGCACGTAGAGCTGAGGAAAAAATCATAGCCAACAAGAAGCAGCCATTCACTCACTTCAAAGATCATAGCATATCATCATCAACATTTCCTTCACCTGCTAGATTGACCCCTCAGCAAATTGAAGAAAAGCGTGCAAAAGGATTATGTTTTGGTTGTGATAGCAAGTGGAGTAAAGGACATAGATGTGTTGAGAAGAAGTTATTCTACATTGAGGGACCAAATGAAGATGAAGAAGCAGATGATGCCTCCAATGATGATGAGGAAGATATAGAGGAGGTACCTGAAGATTTCCAACCTACAATCTCTTGTCATGCACTTGCAGGTATTAGCACTCCACAAACTCTTAAGGTGGTGGGTTTCCTCAAGAAATAGAAGGTGATAGTGTTGATTGATTTAGGGAGCACACATAACTTTATAAACCATAAGTTGGCCACATGATTGAATTTTTTCATCTACCCAGCACCAAAATTTTAGGTCATGATTGTAGATGGTGGCACAATTAATTGTTTAGGCAAATGCCATAGTATTAAGCTTACTATGGGTGGGTACAATCTCGACTCTCCTATGTTTGCTATTCCCATAGGTAACACAGACATTGCTTTTGGATTCCAATGGCTCACAACCCTAGGTACCATTGAGATGAACTTCCAAGAACTATTCATGCGCTTTCATTCTGAAGGTAAGAAAATTGAACTACATGGATTACATGCAAAATCTCCACAATTGGTTAGTTCACATCAGATGACCAAGATGCTAAAAAAGGGGGCATAGGGAATTATTGCATGATTATGCTCCATAGAAGTTCAACCCATAAAGGTATCTACACATCCTGATCTACAAATAATTCTTGAAGACCACTCATCTATTTTTGGGGCCATGCCAAAAGGACTACCACCAAAAAGAGAACATGATCATGCCGTTCAACTAATTCCAGGTAGTCAACCACCAAATATCAGACCATATAGATATCCATATGCACAAAAGAGTGAAATTGAAAAGATGGTCCATGAGAAGCTAGAGGCAAGGATCATCAAGCATAGCCAAAGTGCATATTCATCACCAGTGGTCATGATGCGGAAGAAGGATGACACATGGAGGATGTGCCCAGATTATAGGGAACTCAACAAGTACACCATCAAAGTTAAGTTTCCTATTCTAGTAATTGATGATTTACTTGATGAGTTGCATGGTGCTAATTATTTCACAAAATTGGATCTTTGCTCAGGGTACCATCAAATTAGAATCAAGGATGAAGATGTTCATAAAACTGCTTTTAGAACACATGAGGGCCATTAAGAGTTTTTGGTAATGCCCTTTGGTCTTACAAATGCACCATCTACTTTTTAGAGCTGGTTGAACACTATTTTTAGGCCTTTTTAAAGGAAGTTTGTGTTAGTTTTCTTTGATGACATATTGATTTATAGTCAGACATGGGAAGCACATCTAAAACATGTGAAATAGGTGTTGATAGTTTTGGAGAAGCACCAACTTTATGCAAATCCATCTAAATGTGATTTTGGAGTATAGGAGGTAGAGTACCTTGGTCACATTGTTTCCCATGAAGGGGTCAAAGTTGATCCTCAGAAGATCAAAGTGATAATGGAATGGCCCATGCCAAAAACTCTCAAAAACCTTTGAGGTTTTCTTGGACTAACAGGTTACTATAGAAGATTTGTGAAAGGCTATGGCAACATAGTAGCTCCACTTACTGCATTATTAAAGAAGGATGCTTTCCATTGGAATGATGATGCCACCAAAGCATTTGAGAAACTAAAATTAACTATGTGCACCACTCCAGTTTTGGCTACTCCAGACTTCTCATAAACATTCATTGTTGAATGTGATGCTTCTGGGTCTGGATTGGGGGCAGTACTAATGCAGGAAGGAAGACCCATTACATTTGAAAGTCATCAATTCAAAGGTAAGAATCTACAAAAACCTATCTATGAGAAAAAAATGATGGCTATTCTTTGTGCAGTTAAACAATGGAGGCCTTATCTGATGGGTAGACACTTTAAGGTGAAAATGGATCATGATAATCTCAAATACTTTTTGGAGCAAAGATTATCATCTGAGGAACAACAAAAATGCGTAACCAAAATGTTGGGTTATGATTTTGAAATCATTTAAAAGAAGGGTAAAGATAATGTAGTAGCAGATGCACTATCTAGATGGGATGCATCCACAGAAACATTACTTTGTGCAATGTCCATATTGCAAGTAGATTGGGTTGATGAAGCTAGGTTAGAATGGGAGCAAGACAAGGATACACATGTTCTGATTTAGAATCTCCAGCAAGGTAATTTATCCTCTGACAAATTTGAATGGAAAGGTAATGTCCTATGGTATAAGGGTAGGTTATACTTGTGTAAAACTTTAGAGCTTAAGCATAAGATTCTTGCAGAGTTGCATGCATCTCCACTTGGGGGACACTCAGGGTTCTTGAAAACTTATCATAGATTTAAGAAAGAATTATTTTGGGAAGGACTCAAGGGATATGTACAAAATTTTGTTGAAGCATGCATGATATGCCAATAGAATAAAGGTGAAACAGTTAAGACCCCAGGTTTGTTACAACCATTAGCAATTCCTAATCAAAGGTGGGAGGAGGATTCCATGGATTTCATCACTGGGTTGCCTTGTTCTAAAGGTAATAATGTTATTTTGGTCATTGTGGATAGGCTTACAAAATATGCCCATTTTTTGTGCTCTCTCACACCCATTTTCAGCAAGTACAGTCACGACTATTTTTATGGAAGCAATTCTCAAATTACATGAAACCCCAAAAATAATTGTAAGTGATCGTGATTCTATTTTCACTAGTAATTTTTGGACTGAACTATTTTCTTGTTTGGGTACTCAGCTAGCTCATATCTCATCTTACCACCCCCAATTTGATGGACAAACTGAAGTGGTTAACAAATGTTTAGAGGGGTATCTCCATTGTTTTGTATCAAATAAACAAGAACATTGGGTTAAATGGCTACCACTTACAGAATGGTGGTATAACACATCTTTCCATACCTCTTTTAAAATGTCTCCATTTCTATCACTATATGGTTACCATCCACCTTCCATCACTTCTTCAATAAAGGTGCACACCAAGGTTCGAGATGTGGAAGAGGACATTCAACATCAACAAGAGGGTTTGGCTAGTTTGAGAGAGAATTTGGCCTTGGCACAAAATAGGATGTAGGAAGAAGCAGATCAACACTGAAGTGAGTGAAATTTTGAGGTGGGTGATTGGGTATTTGTTCATTTTCAACCTTACAAGCAGATGTCCTTGAAGTAATAGAAAAAGGACAACAAACTTGCTCCAAAGTATTATGGCCCTTATCAGGTTCTACAAAAAATTGGAAGTGTGGCTTACAAGCTCGAGTTACCTCATTCATCTCACATACACCCAGTATTTCATGTTTCTTGTTCGAAGAAGGTCATTAGACAAAAAGTTTCTACCCAAACAGAGCTCCCAAAACTAGATGAAGAAGGACGAGTCATTTTGGAATTAGAGAAGATCCTCCAAACACGTACTAAGAGGTTAAGAACTAGAGAGATTAAGGAATATTTGATCAAGTAGAAAAAACAAAGCAGTGAAGATGCAACTTGGGAAGGTGAAGAATTTCTGCAACAACATCCACAGTTGTTCAACATTGAGAACAACGTTGGTTTGAAGGGGAAGGGCATGCTACGCCCCTAACCTATCACATGTATGAGGATAGTATTAGCTGACTTGTGGCTTAATTATTCCTCTTTGACATTATATTACATTTATCTATGCTTTCTTTAGATTATTAGGTCATCCTATGGAGTAACCATGGCCTAGTTAGACTATATATAGGAGGTAGTGGGTAATCATTTATCATCATATTGTGAATTCTGATCTTATTGAAGCTTGTGGAGGTTGACCCCTTGAAGTGGCTTATCTATTATCATATATATGGATATATTTCAGTCATATTTGGATATAATTCTGCTGTTATACTTAATTTTTGAAGTAATTTCATTACAAGTGGTATCAGAGCTGCGATTTGGGCAATCTTATGGGCGAAACACTAAATTTTTAATTTTTGAGATATATAAAAAACAATTATAAATTTATATGAATTTTTTTTACTGGAGGTGTTAAATAATCTAATTAATCTTCCATTAAAATTTCAGCTCATTTGGATATGTTTTTCAAAAGGGTTTTACGATGTCGACCCTTATTGACACTTTTGACCCAACTTTGACCAAGCGATTTTGGAATTATTTCGGCCTCAAATCAAAATATACAAAGAAAAAACCATATCCAAATTTTTCTAATCTTTCCAAAAATATAAAAAACTCAGAAAAATTATTTGAATTGCGCACTATAGAGAAATTTTATGAAAAAACATAAAATAGTGATAACTTTTGAAAAACAGATCCAAATGAGCTGAAATTTTAATGGAAGATTAATTAAATTATTTGACACCTTCAGTAAAAAATTTTCATATAAATTCATAACTTTTTTTTATATATCTCAAAAATTAAAAATTTAGTGTTTCGCCCACAAGATTGCCCAAATCGCAGCTCTAATACCACTTTTAATGAAATTAGTTCAAAAATTAAGTATAAAAGTAGAATTATATCCAAATATGACTGAAATATATCCAAATATATGATAATAGATAAGCCACTTCAAGGGGGCAACCTCCACAAGTTTCAATAAGAGCAGAATTCACAATATGATGATAAATGATTACCCACTACCTCTTATATATAGTCTAACTAGGCCATGGTTACTCCATAGGCTGACCTAATAATCTAAAGAAAGCATAGATAAATGTAATATAATGTCAAAGAGGGATAAGTAAGCCACAAGTCGGCTAATACTATCCTCATACATGTGATAGGTTAGGGGCGTAGCACATCATGACATGAGTGTGTGGTGAAGATAGGAAATTAATGAAGGATTATTAATCAAAATGAGACATAAATTCATGTAATAAAACCTTAAGATACACTCATAATATTATAATCAAGAGTATTTTAGTGCACCTACAAGCTTGGATGAGGACACCCACCTATTATAGGCATATGAATTGATAAGTCTTTAGACCTTTATAGGCTTTTAGAGGCTAGTTGTTTCATTATCATGCATGAATAATCAACATGAAGTTGATAAAATCAAGAGGAGAGCTAAAATAAAATACATTCAAATCCTTGAATGGCTCAAGAAGCTTAGAAGGAGACAAATAGCCATCCCAAATTACAACCTACAACCAAGTGGGTGAATAGTGATTTAAGGATACTTAAAAGGTATATAACTCTCAAAGGAAGTTATTGAGTTTTTAATAGAACATAATTTATAGATAAAATAAAGGACACATTTTGTGTTATCAATCTCACAAAGCATCATTAGTGTAGTCATAGTCCGTACAAGGATGTACAAGCAATAAATGTATAGTAAAGCATTAAGGATATGAGGTCTTGACATAATCCTTAGTTTCATATGGTTTTGACATACTTAAGGAATATAAAAAATATTTTTAAATAGATATATGAAGCTATAACCTCCAAACACAAGACTCATCCAAGCACTCATAGATCAACACCTACAGTTAAAAATTATACAAGCCTATTTCAAAAGTTTGGCAAATAAAATGAACCAAAAATATATGGTGAAGGATAATGGTATGAAAGAATAATTAAAATTGATATTATAAGCTCATCAGGAGGATGATAGAGTTACCAATAACATTTATCTACAGTAATACACCTTATAAAGCATACCTATAGCCATGTTAAATATAGGCATCCTTCAAGATAGTCTATGCAAGTTGATGGCATAGGGATCTATAGAGAATTTTGGTGTTCAATAGGGATGATTAAATATATATTAAAAAGGATGATTTGGATAATTAATATATAAACATGATGAGAGGGTTAACACTCATGAAGCACAATCAAGGTCAACACACATGCTCCTACAACCAACAAATGACATTATCCTCTCACAATCATATATGAGCAATATACAATACAAGATGGCTTTGAAATTAAATATTTAATATATGAATGAGATATTATGAAATTAAAAAACCAATGGGCATATAAAAAATATTGATCAAGATATTAAAACATTTACAAGTTCATTTTGATGAAGGTACAGGCCTATTATATGAATTTTGACTATGTACAAGGCCTAGAAACTTGTTTGAGGAGTATGCAAAAAAGGAGATAAGAAAGAGATTTTAAATGTATATGAAGATATAAAAAGGACCAATAAGGATAATATTCTTCCCAAATACCTCCATTTTTTCAAATGTACACCTACAATAGTGAGGGCACATAATCTTAATGAGGTTCTTGAAGGATATAAGGTCATACATAGGTGGCATGAGGTTGTAAGCTGAATAATGAAGGGTGAATCCATTTATAGGAAGATATTAATGATAAATTTTAAGAATATTCATAATTTTATAGCTCAATACAAGGTGGGAAAAATAAAATCATAGTCATAGACTTAGTGAGATTAGACCAAGTAGGCAACTCAAACTAGCTTTTAGTAAAAAGAGCCTCTAGGCCAAAATATGAATCTTTTAGGAATGAAATTTGGTAGGATTAGTAATTATGACTTGATTAAAATATAAAACATATTTTTTAGGTCAGTTTAGGAGGGGAGATACTATTTTTACATAGTCATCAACCTGTCAGAACACAGTCAAGATGCAAGTAGACGGTGTTCTTGAGGTGTTTTTTGGTGTAGTAGATGGTTGAAACTTCATGGAAAGGTATTTTAAAGAATAAAAAGAGATTTTTAAATAATAAAACACATTTTTATATGTAATTACACTCCATGATATATGCAACCCATGTATTTGAGGGCTAAAAATAACAGGCAGGCATAAAACCCTCAAATCACATAGTCCTCCTTTTGAACTCTTTCATGAAGATTTTATTCAATTTATGGACTTGGAGACATAGAGGAAGGTAAATTAAACATTTTATAAGCTATTGGAGTGAATAAATTTTAATAAAACTTGTTTTTACACCTTTTCTCAAGCTCTTTCCTTGCACATGCATCTTGAGAACCTCTTGAAGCTCAACTTCATTATGTAAAAAACTTGAAGAGTATTTTTCAAGGGAAATCATGTTTTTCACTAATGATTAAGGGGTTAGTATACAGAATTTTCATGTCAAGTGGCTTCCAATTGAAGGTATATACATTATGAATAATCATTAAGAAGATCTAGACCTCTAAAACCCTTGCAAAAACCTCATAAACACCTGATGGAGAAAAGGAGATAGATTTTACATCTAGTTGATGAGTTTGATTTATAAAATGAAATTTTAAATTCCCTTGAGTACCTCCATGACCAGTTGGTTGGCACATACAATACCTTAGCTATACAAATTAGCTAAAAGAGTCAATTTTGAGTCTAAAATCAAGGGAAGAAAGGGTAATTGAACATTAAAAGGATTTAAGAATAAATATGGTCTCATAAAATATCTAAAGAACATTTATATATCCATAAAGAGGATTTTTTTGGTTCATTTCCATGAGCAGATAGGTCTACAAGTCAAAATAAAGAGTTATTTTTATGAAGGGTGAAGAGGAATGGATTGTTTAAGCCTATATCATGACTCTAGAGAATCATATATAGGTAATTAATGTTGAAAATAATACATATTATCTTATAAAATCATCATGAAATCAAGATACTGAATAAACTATATAGACACCTATACTTGTTCTTGATAACACCAGATAAGGCCATCAAAAGGGGGTACCAAAAATTAAAGAAAGGTCATGAGGGAGATATAAATCATCATGAACATAATAAATAGATCATTTAAGACATTAATGCTAATTTTTAGCCATAAGGAAGCAATATAATTGACCATCTTGGCCAAGGAGTACTAGACATTGCCTAAAGACCCTGTTTTCCACTCTGAAATGAGATTTCACATGCTCGCCTTGGTTCAAACCTTTTACATGGGAAGATGAGAAATTTTGGGGAGTTAAAGGGCCTAATAAAATAAAATTTTGTGTATTTTTTTAGAGTTTCAAGGCCCAATATTTATGAACAATTATTAAGATCCTAGAGCACTCTTAAACCCTTATAAAACCCCATTAATAGTCTTGTTTATGGAAAATTAAAGAATTAGGAAACAAAAATCATTTTAACCTCTTTAATATCAATTGGATAATGAATCATAATCTAGGATATTAATGTCCATGGTCATTAGTTATACGTATTTTGTATGTATTTGGTATAAAATAGGTTTTTAAAAGAAAAAATCCCAAAATATAAGGTACAATGCAGTTTACATGAAATCAAATCCATGGAGATCAAAATTTGAAACTTTTTATTCATCTTAAAATAATAATATATTCATAAATATTCCTTCAGGTTTTCTTACAAGCTCATCCAAAATAGTCACTCTGCAGGAAATGAAGGTAAAAGCTACATAGTCAACCTATTTGACTAATTTGCATATGTTTTAAGGAAAGAAGGATCCATTTCATGACTTACGTAATTTTTCATGTCTTGAATTCATATTTTTTCATGTTTTAAAGGATTTTTATAGGTTATAATTGCCACCAAGCATAAAAATTTATGCTACTAGGTCTATTTTTGGCCTAGTAGGCCTATGTAATCAATCAAGATAAGATAATGGCATAGAAGTTTGGTGATAGGAAAAAAGGGGGAATTTTTATGCCTATTCATCTGGTCCACATCATGTGAATATGGTATTTTATGTCATATTAAGTCTTAAATATTCCTTGGGATGAGTTAACTAGTGTTTAGTTGGTCTAATTGCATGCACAACTCATCTTGAGTTCCAACTCATGAGTCAATTCACTTACACAAGAGTTGTTTGAATAAATCATGGTGTATCATGTTAGATAAATATATTGTACAATTAAAATGGTCCCAACACCTTATTTTCAATGCTAAAATATCATGAAAAGTTCATGCAATCATCATGCAAGGCACTAACACAAGGAGATGTCTAAAAAGACTATTGTTTTATAAAATGTAAAATATTATTGACTTGAGTTAATGTCTAATTGAATTATAATTATCTATTCCACACCAAATTTAGATAGAGATTATAAATTTTTATATATATTTAGGAATTTAGGCCATTTTTTAGGATCCCTAAGGCTGATATAGAGAAATTATATATAAATTGTAACTTGCACCAGAAGTTAATAAAGAAAGTTTATTGTAGATAAATTGATAGTTGTAGTGTGTAATTTTGATTGTTGATTTTTATATAAGTGTGATAATTATCCCATTTTTTATTTCCTTTCCTCAACTACTACTATAATTTCATCATTTACAGGCCACTTAAAGAGTTAAGAACATAAATTGTGTTGAAGAATGTTAGTATGCAGTGTCTTTAGAGACCTTCATTTCCACATCTTCAATTTACAAACATTATTTCAAACCTTAATTTGAAACACTAATGTTTATGACTGATCTAAAAAAGTATTTTTGACAATTTTTTCTATTTTGATTCATATGTGTGCTTAGGTTTCAAAGTTTACAGAGGATCAATCACTATTCAGGTGCATCACCATCATAACATAGATTTCTTTTTCTGTAATCCTCCTTACTAATTTCATCCCAACATCAAATAGTTTAGTAATTGATCCTAAATTCACATATTCAAAGGATCTAGCCTCACAACTAGAGGTATGTTCTAGATACAAGTATCCCATAGCCTTAGACCATTCCAATCTTAGTTTAGATATGAGTCAATCTAAGCAGTCTGATTTCAACTGGGTGTTATTTAGGTTGATAACTATCCCATTTAAATAAATTCCAAGTAACACATGGACATCCTCTAAGGTGATCTCTACCTCTATGATATCCTCCTCTACCTCCCATTATAAAGTGTTGGTCAATAATTTCCATACTCCTAAGAAAATGAAATTGAGATCAACACTCAGTGGGATCTATCTCATATCCATAATGCCTCCAAAGCCCAAGGCAACCAATTAAGCTCTATCCACATTTGACAACCACTCTAATAAATCTGGTAGTTAGGAAGCATCCACCAAGTGCCAAAATCTCCAACATCTCTAAAAATATCAAACAATAGATGATATATTATATCTCAATGTCATAATAGCAAAATACATTATTAAATATTCTAAAAAACAAATTAACTACTTCATCAACTTGTTTGATCTAGTTTTCTTATGTTTTCCCTTTTCCTACACAATCAGTCTATTTAATATTAAAGGAGTCCTATCATATTTTTGTCATGTTGCATCAACACATTGATACACAATCAACCTTTTTATTTCAAATGATATCAACCTATTCAATACTAAATCATCCTTTTTCTAGCTTTAATGTACTACACCATCCCTCTAATATATAGTCAACCTCTTTTAGCAAACTATATTGGTCACATAGTATGGACTACATCGGCTAGAAGGTACTATGCTAGCCATATCCCTATTTAAAAATCGATCAAGCCACTACTACACAGTTGACCTTCTTTAATGATATTATATTGGCCCATTACTATGCAGTTGGTCCCCTAGTTTTTACTCACATTATAAATTGAGTCAATATGGCTAACTTTGTTCTTAGTTTGTAGTGACTTTTTGATAATTTACATAAATGTCTTAGGTATTTATTGCTCTAATATTTTCCTACCCATACCCTATTCTATGCCTATTATACCTAAAAATTTCCTAGGGTCAGTTTTGATGTCTATATTTTTCCTACCATCCAATTTTCTATATTTATCTCAATTTTAATTAAAACTTCTCAAAAAATTGAAATTAATGATTTCTACCTTGTTGGGGTTACTGTGGTTGATATGCATCATCCATGTTGTATCTTTCATCTCATCACTATGGTTGCTTTCTAGGCTCAGACTTGGTCTCTCAGAGTAATATTTTATTAGAATAGTAAAATAATAAATGAATTGATTTTTACCCTATTTATATTTAATATTTAAAATTTACCTATTAAATATTTACAATTAGATCATATTTTTAGACCATAACTATATTTCTACTAGCTCTTTTTCCAAATTACAAGATGTTTTTGAATCCCAACGTTGTAGAGAATATTTTCACATATTGCATGTATATTTTTTAATTTTTTTGATTTTTTGCTAATTTTTACTGGTTTGCCTCATGTTACCTACATTGGGCACCTTCAAATTTATTTCACTTCATTCTTTATCTATAAAACTAAGGTAAGTAAATTTATGTATTTTTTAATTTTATCCTTTCATTTATCTTATTTGCTTCTTACTATAATTTATTGATCTTCAACATTGTGTGTTGCTATGTTCTTTTCCCTAAGCACCATCCCATATTACACCTTCATCACACATGATGAGATTCAAGTGGGTCATATATATACACATGATATTTTCAAACTTTATCAATTACTTATGCTTTCTCTCTTATAGGAACCCATCAAGTCTCAATCTCTCTAAGTGCACACCTTAAAGGGTGCACTGAGAAAGGGGTGGGTAGACCATTAGTGCTTCACAAGATTGGTGTCCCCTATACCAAAACTTTATATCTAAATAACCATTTACAATACATTTACCTAAGTTTTTCCTCCTTCCTTACACACTCCTCCAAGAAATTCACTACCTTAATTATCCCCTACCTAAGCCAAAAACCCTTTTTGACATTTATCAACCAATGTCAACCTACGTTGACCCTGTATTAAAATTAATACCAACATGTTATGGGTCTAAGTCGACCTTGCCAACCTAGAGTGGGACCTAAATTGATTTTATTAATTAATGATATAAGGTTGAATTAGGTTTAATTTATGAGGTAAAATTTCAAAAATGGTTAGGGTTAGATTTAACTATATATACACATCTATTCATACCATTAAGAGAATAAGAAGAATATTATATTGTGCATGTACTTATCCACCATTATACTTGAGGAGCATTGCTTAGGGTTCCACTACTACACTTAGAGATACTAATATTATCTTGTGGAGAAGTATTTTAGATGCATAGAGAAGTTATGTAGCCTATATTTGACTTATCCTTGTTATCCTTACATACCACAATGACCTTTTGTGAATCACCTTGGCCAAGGGAGATATTGAGGCTTGATGGGTTTGTCTTCAAAGGCAATTATTCCTAACTTTGTTCCTCTATTAAATTATATAGATTTGAATTTGTACATATCTCCCATGCATTAGGATTTCCTATATATTCGATTAAGTATAGATATTCTATGCATGTTTACTTTTTATATTTATTAACCCCACTTTATGCCAAAATCTTTGTTGATCATTAGATTAGATTTCACTTTACTTTGAATTTAATTTGTGAATATAGAAACCATAGGACCTAGCAAGGGTTATCACATGGTGTTAATTGACCAGAGGCTTTATAACCCTCTCTTGTAATGTTATTGTGATAATAGACCCCTTAGTTAGGTCTAGAAGATCCATCTTGGTCATGACATTGATTGTCTAAATGTATCAACAAGCAAAAGTATAAACATGGTTTATATTCTTTGAGCTAGGATTAATTTGTAGGTTAGCTGCATTTTCTCCTACATACATCAAGTAATATGATTGGTTATACCATGATCACCTTTGGAAATAGAACCTATAAAACATTCTAGTATTAAACATGATAAGGATAAACTACATATTTCTTAAGATAAGATACATGGAAAAAATTATGCATTTGTGGTAAAGCTAGTGGAAATTATAACATATACACTAAAATATTAAAAAATTATAAGAACTAAAAATGTCATACATATATTTGTGACAAATTTTATGATTTACCAAATTTAATGGCACTATTTTAAAGTTTTACCTACAAAAGAAACCTTATCCCCAACTATAAATTATCTTGATATTCTTTTTAGATTAGCTTAGATTTTTTTACCTATCATTGGATTTAACCAACATTTTTATTATAAATTTGACTTTCTCTTCCATTTTAGCAAGAATTTTTGGTCCAAATACCAATCTATCCTCAAGCTTATCCCAATTTATTGGTGTCCTAAAACTTCTACCATACAATGCCTCAAACAGAGCTATTTTCAAAGCTGATAGGTATGAGTTATTATAATCAAACCCAATGAAGGATAGGTATTCTTACCTCTTGTGTTATTGATCCATGAAATAAAATATCAAAAGATAATCCAATATCTAATTCACTCTTTCAATTTTCCCATCTATTTATGAATGGTAAGTTATGCTAAAATTCAGTCGTGTACCTAAAGCTATATTAAGAGTTGTCCAAAATCTTGAAGTCATTTTAGGGCCCCTATTAGAAATTATATTTTCTAGAAACCCATGTAATTTGTACACATATTGAACAAATATCTTAGTAAGCATAGGTGTATCATCTATCAAATTCTCATGTATGAAGTGTGATACTTTGGTGAGTTTATCAACAACCACCAAAATCATGTCATGGTGATTCCTTGATAAAGGAAATCCTTGGATGAAATCCAAGCTAATGACCTAGTACTTCCATTATAGTATGGAATGTGGGTATAATAATCCTACTAGATGCACATGCTCAACTTTAACTCACTAACATTCTAAGCACCTAGAAATAAAATCCGTTACATCCTTATTAATTTATTTCAAGAAGTAAAAGGTTGTTAGCTCTACCATGAGTTTAGTCACACCTATATTTACTAAATATGAAGCATTGTGCAACTCACTTAACACTATTCTTATGAAATTTTTATTATCAAGAATATAGATTCTCTTACTGAATCTCAAAATACCATCAGTTTCAAATTTGAAACTACTATACCTAGGATCATGAGAGTTTACTAATAAATTTCTCTTTTCTTACTCATAAAATTAATCTCATAGAGATAATTTCACTACTTGACCATGAAAGGTACTCCTTATATTAGCTAAACCTTATATATACCTTATATGACTAAGGGTGTATTTAACTCTATTTTCTTTATCCTTAATGTAGCTAATGTTAAAATCATAATTAGATAAAAACTCTATCCACTACCTCTAAAAAGCGTTCAAGTTAGGTTGGATGAAAATATACCTGAGTCCCAAGTTATCTGACTTAAGATCAAATGATTTTCCTAACAAGTAATTCTTGAAAAACATGTACTATTACAGCCAAATCTAAGTCATGTGGGGCATAATTTGCCTCATATGACTTCAATCCCATAGGCTCATAAGCCAACTACACAATATTGCATTAGAAATCCTCCTAGACCATCACCTAATGCATCTACTGTAACTAAAAAATGGCCATTTAGATCTAGAATTCTTAACACAGAGGCTAAAGTAAGTATCTCTTTAACATTTTTAAAGGCTTATTCTATCTTATCCAACCATAAAAACTATTTCTCTTTATGTTTAAGAAAGGTGATTGGGCTAGCTATTTTAAAAAAATTAGGAATGAATTTCCTTTAATATCTTACTAAACCCATAAAAGTACACACCTCATGAACATTATTGGGAGCTATAAATTCCATAATGGATCTAATATTATATGGTTATAATAAAACCCCCTCTATAAAAATGATGTGTCCTAAGTATTGTACTCTTTAATGAAAGAATGCACACTTGGAAAATTTCTTGTAAAGTTTGTGCTTTTGAAACTATTTTAAAACTAACCACAAATGCTATAAATGTTCCTCTTCATTCCTTGAATAGATGAAGATATTATTGAGAAAGACTAAAACAAAAAGATCCAAGTAATCTCTTAACAAACTATTCATAAGATTCATAAATGATGCAGATGAATTTATGAATTTAAATAGGAACACCTAAACTCATAATACCCATAATAAATTTTGAATGCCATCTTGGGAATGTCTTCCTCTCTAATTCATAATTTATGGTACCTATATCGAAGATCAATCTTCAAAAAGAGTGATGCTCCATGTATTTGATAAAAAATATCATTGATGTGGGGTAAAAGATACCTATTTTTGATAATTGCTTTATTGAACATCCATTAGTCGATACATAAATGAAGGGTCCCATCCTTATTATTTACAAATACTATAGGTTCACCCCATGGTAACACACTTGGCTGAATTAACCCTTTGGCCAATAACTCTTGAAGTTGGGCCTTCAACTCAATAAATTCAATTGCTGTCATTCTATATGGCCTTAGACTAGGGTTCTAAGCCTAGAATGTTGTTGATGGTGAAGTAATTTTCCCTTTTAGGGGTAAAACTAATAATTCTTTAGGAAAAAAAATCTCAAAAATCTATAAAAAAGGGATAATCTTCATCAAAGGATCCTTAAACTCTTATATTTCATTCATTTTAAAAACATGGCATCAATTCTAGTGGGCCTATCTAAGCTACACAATTGAGATTTGCCTGAACTTTAATTCTATTTTATATCCTTGAATCTAAGTTTGATTTCCTAAATCATCTATACATTTTACTTTTTTATGGTATCAATCAACCTTAGGTTTATTCTAGGAAAGCCAATTCACTCCTAAGATCACATCATATGATCCTAGGGGTGTTGTGTAAAGGTATAATATTATAGTAAACTCTATATAAATGATTTATTCTTAAAATAATCACATATCAACTTGACTTTGGATTTATTATCATATTGAACTGACCAAGCATTTTTCATAAATCTAGCTTTTATAGATAACTTATTTAACATTATAGGAGAAATAAAATACTCGATAGCTCCTATGTCTATTAAAATTGAAATAGGTTGACCAGAAAAAGTACCTATAAGATCAATGGGAGAAGCCTAAAATTTAGCTTATCGATTGTCAATAGCTACATGAATTATCTACTGGAAGGATTCTTACTAAGATGTATGGGAGTTTTACTCCTAAAATCTACTTTTCCTTAAAGGCATTCCATCACATAATGATCTCATCCATAGTTGAAACAATTGATAGGTGGTCCCTTCCTCTTATATTATTTTCCTAATTTTAAACCTTCCTTGAAACTTCCCCTTGCTTTATTATCACCTAAATAATTATTAAACTTAGCATTCTGATTCTTGAACTAATTCTTGGAATTTTCATTCCATTTCTAGTTCCTTTTCTTGAAGGTTGTCTTGGAACCTCCAAACTTCTTGAATTTATCTTTAAATTTGGCAAGAGATTTTAATTTTTACTCTTACTTGACCACTTTATTAAAAACTTGACCCATGGTGGATGGTCCATGCACATCCACCTCACACTTGATTTGGGGTTTCAATCCCATGATGAACTTTTTGATCTAAAAGCCTTCATCCTTATAATACTATGAATCATACTTCAATATCTTTGTAATTTGTTCCTAATATTTAGTAATTGATTTATCCCTTTTGTTTAGATTTTAAAAATATATAATCTTCTAAACAAAATATAATTGAGATAGCCACCATGCTCTAAATAAAGCCATAAACTATTCTCATGTAGTGGTGGTGGAGTTGAGACTCATCTAAAGTTTATTATTAGCCCACCAAGTTGTTAATTCACCAACTAATTGATAAGCTCCCAAACTACCTTGGTTACCTTAAAATAATTTTAGATATCAAAATAATTTTCCATCTCTATAAGTTAGGATTCCACTCTATCCCCCAATATTGTTTCATCAAAATTGGATGGATTAACATTCTTCATATTCCTCTCAAGATCTATAGCTACTTGAGCTGTAGCATCTTGTGGTACTTCCTTATTCTAATTATACTAAGGAAATTATTATTAATTAGGATACTCTTCTTTAACCCCTTGATTAAAAATAACCTTCAAGTGTTGGATGGTAGATCCTAATTTGATAATAATGCCTAGTTCCCAATAGTGGAGGTGTGGGGTGAAACACCCCACCACTAAGGTTGCCATGGGGGATAGGGGGTGGTGACCTAATTTTGATCCCACCTTGGTGTTGTATTGGTGGTATCACCCTTGAAGAATTTTTTTTTGAAAAATGCATTATAAAATGTTATAATTTCATATTCAATCTAGACCATTCACTATTAGGTCACATATCTAACGGTAGAAATTATGTTGGTGCATTTTTACCCTAATATGTAACATTCCTTTGATATGATGGCATGGTAATCATGGTGTAATACTTTGTGTGAGTGAAAAATATATTGTAGTGGATGTATTTCATGTTTTACCCTTCATGTGTTAGACGGAATAAGAGAAGAACTGGGTGTTTTTGTGTGGACATAACCCATATAGGGTGAACCATGTTAAATCTATGTCTCTATTATGTTGTGTTTTCTAAAGTTTATTTCCATTTTTATTTAATTAATATTGATTTGTTATGAACTTCTCATTCTAGAGTTGTTATACGATCTCTAGTCTTGTTCATAACTAAGAGAATCTAATCAAGTTTCATATCTTACTAAGTTGCTAACTGATTTAGATCAATTTAAAGGTTGGAATTTTAAGGACCCTTGCTAGATGGTCTACTACACACCATTATCCTTTATGGTAAAATAGAAGAAAAATATTACATTAGTGGACTCATTAAGTCCAAGAGTTTGATCCTAAACTTTGATACCACAATGTTAGAACCCAATTTGGTTAATTCAAAATTAACTCTTTTTTTAACTCAATGATTAGTTCAATGATCCATTTAGATATAAAATAATAATGTGTTAAGTTTGACATAATAATATAATTGAAATATTTCCAAATACATAAATAATTCATATTTTCAACTCATAATACAAGTACAACCACTATTATTGATAAAAAATATACAACCAATGTAATAACCAAATTCCATAATTAGTTTTACAAGGATAGCCAACTATTGCCATAAATATTTCATACCAATTATATCAAATTTACATATTTATAGTATTTTATATCAAAATACAAATAGTAAAATATTCCATGAAACATATGGGAATCAAATAAGCTCAGTCAAATAGTAGTAAGCCATGAGTGTGTTCTTCATTGGTTTATAACTACTGGGAAGGGAGAGCATCATTAGAGTGATTTTCCACACTAACCACATACCATATATCCCTTTCACAATATCAAAAATAGGGAATGGATCTCCCTACATGGATGGGTAAATGATAATAGTGAAAGTATCAAGAAGTTAAAAATAATCCATGTGCTATAAGATAGCTAATACATGTAGTATATCATAAAGAAAATCTGTTCCAATCATGATATCATGAAAATAATTTAAACTAAATCAAATAGTGAAATTAAAATATTTCAATATAAAAATTACATTGGCCAAATATTTATTTATAGTTTTCATATCATATAGATTAGTCATAATCACAAACACCAACTCAACTAATACATTATACATCATCAATTAAGGTCAAAGTATAGTTATGTGGGTTGTAATCTAGAACATCCCCACATACCTTTAAATTAATATTAACTTATGTGTGAATACAACATCAAAATTATTGTCTATAAAATAAAACATAGAGTAGTTTTAGTTTAAATGTAATTAGTGAAACTAATATCTAATGGATTAGTTTCCCATGTTGTGGTTAATATATTTTTCATTCAATAAAATAGATATATAATCTGAACCAAATCCATTCAAACTAATTTTTTTCATCTATTGAAACATAAAAATTAAATGATAATATGGCATAAACATAGGAGTTTTTATCGGCATACTTGAACAACTATCTCCTAATATCATGAACATAGTCTAATGCTTCTTGTAATATAGGTCAAGCATAATTACATAATATAAAGCTTTTCACATGATTATAAAACATTCTATTCACTATAAACATTAAAATGGATTAACTAAGAGTTATTAATTCATTGAGTTCTCATATGAGATACACTCACTAGATTACAAGGAATTTCTTACTATTATATTTTTTTAACCCCTGAATTTACAAACATGTTGTATCTAATGGATATACTCAACTAGTTATATAGGTATAGCTAATAAAAAACTCAACTCAATAAACTACACACACACACACACACACACACACACACACACACACACACACACACACACACACACACACACACACACACACACACACACACGCTTATGAATTATATTCATTTGCCTTAACATTCAATTACATCAAATATCTTTTATAATACTCAATGACTTTCAAAATATTCCATACACATGTATAAATATGATGATCTTTTCCTTATTCAATCCAAATAAATTTTAATAACTTGAATATAATTTAATGTACATGATTAATTATTAAATTTCATTCATATTTAAATTTGTTCCATATACAAACCCTCATATTCAAAATATGTATAACTATACCAATTTCATTCTAGTAATACTTTCATACACAAGTCGAACCTAATATAGAGGTTGTCATAAATTCTATCTAATAATGCATCTATTCCTTAGGCATCATACATAACTCCCAAAACTATAACATATATACCTTAGAAGGGACTAACAAAGAATAATTTCATGCTTATTTCTTCTCATTGTTGAATATAACCACTAAAGTTCAAATGCACATCATACTCTATTGAATGTGTGTGTGTGTGTGTGTGTGTGTGTGTGTGTGTGTGTGTGTGTGTGTACTTACATGAAATCTTGACTTCAATTTTCTCATGCTCAAATATAGAAGTGACACATTTTATGAAAATGTATATAAGGGTATTTATATGTATATCCATATATACACCCACAAACATAAATATATTCATGTGCATACATACATACTTTTAAGATAAATCCTCTTAGTCTCAGAAACACTGTGTAACTACACAAGATTTATTTTTATTTTATCACTTATATATGTTTAAATACATTTAATAAAAAATAAAAACTAAGTCATATATAAATATATACACTTATACTTCTAAATATTCTTTAATTTTCCATCGCCCCACTAGGATTTAACTAGTGAACACAATAAGATGATTTTATACCAGTTTACGTAAAAACTCAGATTTACTAATAACCCTAAATTGTAAATAAAGATATTCAAACAAGAATATATTTTATATCAACAAAAATAAAAATAATTTTATAAATCAATAAACTAAAAAATTAACATAGCTCAACCCATAATGGTTATGGCACAACCGTTAGCTCTATAGGCCTAGAAGTGGAATAATTTCCACTTCTAGGTTTATAGTTCTAATGGCTAGTTTTTAGTAATTAGTTATAATTTGTAAAATTTTCAATCATTTTAAAAAATAATAGTCCATAATAAAATAAACTTTACTTTTTTCTCCTTTGCCATTAAATTTACAAGCAAGAAGAATAAACCAACCTAGAAGATGTTGGGATTTTCACTTATTCAAAGTGATGCAATGATGAGAAACCCTTATTTCTAAGAGAATGCTGAGCTCCTTCCTTTCCCTCATGCCATGCCTTTATCCTTTCTTTCCCCCTTTTATATTATTCCTTTTTTACTATTTAAACTTCCTTTGTATGTCCAATCAAGTCTTCTGGTAAAAAACTTAGTGTTTTTCATCATGTAAATTCTCCTTTTTATGCACCACTCTCTCATTTCCACTTAACTTACAATATAATATGCCTATATTATAAAATGATTCACTCAACGAAATCCTCAATCGGAAGTGCATAATAACCATAGTAAAATCAAAATTGATTTCATGAATAATGATAATCTTTTCTAAACTTTTAGGTCAATAAACCCAATGACAACAAAATCATGAAATATCTAAATACATTTAAGAACCTTCCATTTTCATATGACTTTAAATATTTCAAGTTTTGAATTTAACAAGGTTCTAAGAATATTCCAACATAATATGGTTTTTACAAGCTTTACCAAGATTTGAAAACAAACATGGGTTTTAATATCAGTCCCTTTTATTTTATAAGTTTTAGACTATGAATTCATAATCCATTTTGGACTCTTTAGTATAGGTTAGGTTTTAAGTCCAAAACCCATGTTTATTAACTCATAAAAGTACACTAAGATTCCACTACACCATAAAAAAATGCATCCAAGAGTCAAACATTAAAATTGGCCACTTGTAACCACAATTTCATCATGCTAAAAACATACTTAGATGAGATAAGCAAAGCCTTAATCTAATCTAGATATACACAAGGTAATGCCAATAGACAAATTAGAAATCAATTTAAATAATTCACTCATTTTGTTATCTAATAATGAAGTGATAACATCATAACACAATAAGAGACTAAAAAACATGAATGAGTTAGATAAAAATGCAATCAAACAATGATATGTATCAATATTCAAAAACCCAAAAATGTACATGTAGCAACTAATTGTGGTGTGTGTGGGGTCTTTGTTTTCATTCTTTCTACTCACACCATCACCATCTACTTTTCCCTTTTCGATGATACTCTCCATCTATAGTATTATAGAGGGTAGACTGATCTTACATCTACCTCAGTAAATAAAAAAGGTAGTTATCTTACACCATGGTATAGTTAATAAATAATCAAGAATAAATTAATAAGTAATAATATTTGAACATGAAATCAGACCACATAATCATGTAGAATACTAACCATAAGTAACAAATATAAAAATAGATATTAAACAAGAATTCACTACCACATCAAATAATATATCAGTTTAGATAAATATTAAACATAAGATCTATACCAATCACTATGTAATCCACTAACTAATGCTTAATTATTCATAGAGGAAAAATTGGATATGATAAAAATAAAATAAATCACTAACCCACAAAAGAATTTCCATAATCACATAACTAATGAAATAAAAATATTAAAGAACAAAATTATATAATCTCTAACAGTATACCTATCAACCTTAGCATGCCTTTTTATATACTGATGTGTATCATAAACACCCACTATTGACAATTGTAAAATTTACCATACATCCTCTAATGTGATAATTTTCTTGGTGGGTAATTAAAACATAAAAGTATCCAAATCTCAATTCTTTATCAAATAATTCATAATGTGAATATCATAGGGCATTAGGTCTGAATGTTTAACATATATAAAACTATCCCTTTTTGCAATTACCATTTCAACATTTGACAAGGATAATCCTCACATTATCTCCATAACATGGCCCTAGTAAAACTCTCAAGCTCTCAAATCACTTTGAAATACAAAAATACAAATAAAATTTTAGCATTAAAAAAATATTTCATATAATAATGCAAATTTAAGATTAAATTGTAAACTAGACATGTCCTCGATATAACAGACTATAACATAGATAAGGCCACAATAAAAGGACATATCTAAGGAAAAATCCATGTCAACATGGATAAGTTCATGATGGCCCTAGATAGGGTTAGTCATGGACAACTAATGACATAAAATTACTCAAACATCATAAAAATACAAAATTTATAAAAAAATCAAACATAATAGTGATAAGGGGCTTGATACTCACCAATTATGGCTCATAATCTATTTATATGTATCTCTTTTAGAAAAGACCATATATTATCCATGTTAGTTATTATATGATGTGTGATAGCTCAATATAAAATTAATAATCTCTAATGGTGGCTATTTTGGGTTCTTATTCTAAGGCAATATTAACCTTAGTCATCTTTAGGGGCTCATGTTATGACTTATGATGATTGTATTGTGAATATTATACTTATTTTTCTCGTTGAAAATTTTCAATCTATAAGAGTTGAAGGTCACTCTCTTGTGGCTTTTCCTCCACCTTACACCATTTTTTTTCTTACCCATGAATTGCCAATTTCACACCATCTAGACTACCTCATCCTCATCACTAGAATATTTTTTTACCTTATAATCATTAAATAACTTATGAAAGGTGAGTCCCTTCTCATTGTACATCTTCTTATCTAATTCTTCCATTATAGCTTCATCTTCCAAGAAAACATGATGAATGCATTGAAAAAGATTGAATATCCCTAAATCAGGTGAGAGTAAAGAAAAAATATGGATGAATTTATTTTTTATAACTGACCAATAACTTATTTCATAGTGAAGATCATTCAATACATATAATTAATGGGCCTAAGTTTGTATGATTTGATAGAAATCCTGAACCCATAGCCCTTTTAGGAAACAAGGTATGTGCCTAGTCCACTTGTATTCACATTCCCAAATTTGATCCCATGGATCAAAGTCACCAATATATGTGGGTAACCATTTTTAGTATTTTTTATGCTCAAATTTAGAGCATATGGCATATTTATCTTAGTCTAAGTTGGAATACTTTGTTTGATTGTATCCTACCAATCCAAAATAATAGTATTCAATGTGTACACTAGGGAACCCATGAAATATTTATACTTGGGCATGAATTTTTACAAGTAATGTACAAAGGGGGTATCACCCAAGGAAATATCATAGTGAATAAGTTTATCAACTTTACCTTTACTAATATAAAACACTCACTTGATTTTGGTCATGGTGCACAACATATTGATCTTCTTGTTATTGGGAGAGGGATTGATGATAGAGTGTAAATCATTTTACATGTATTGGAACTAAGGTGTTATTAAAACTATATCATCATATGATTATTTTACCCAATGGTAATAGATAATGGTCATGGTATCATAAATGAACTATTTTTTCCCATCCAAAGATGTCATTCTACCACTTATGCCATGATATAGTATATATTTTTTAATTTACTCCTCCAAATAAACACTCAAAATATGGTGGGCCTTTTTCACTTGACATTTTAATCACCACATATTCCTTTCTATTCTCAAAGCTTGTGTAACTCTTTTTGAAGTGCAAGTTTGCATTATTCCCATAGCAATAGGGCTTATTGATAAAAAATAGGTAGTTTTTTGCCTTGGAATGTTTTATCACCTTTAATTATATTAAAAAAATGGTATACATTATCTCAATATCAATGCTTTTCATTATTCCCATAGGTTGAGCTTTGGTTTTATTTACCATGAAAAAATTTAGGGTAGGGATCATAAGGTAGGGCCACCCATTTTTCACCAAGAATCCCAAATGATGATGCTAACTTAAATTCTTATGTATACTGAAATTTCACATAATAACCATCCATTTATGAATAAATATACAATAAGATCTTGGTCATAGCTAACAGTTTGGGTTATCCTCACTTTGCACCCACATGCTAGATCTGGTATAGGTTTATTTGTGGGTTATTTCATGTATAGTCAGATAAAAGTTTATTCAACATGGGAATCATCCATTTGATACATAGGAGATATAATATATCAATACAATAACCATATTTATTATAAACCTATGCTTTTGGGTTATATCATTCCTTCAATTTTCCTCTGAGTATGACATATGTTATAGTTCACCTTGTAGGTTATGTATGAGTTCAATGACTTAGTACAAAACTTATTTATGTTGTGATCCATCTAGATATGGTGACATGGATGGTTTCATTCATGAAAATTTATATTTAGGTATTTTTATATCATACATTGTCCTAGCCTTCTTATTGGGACTAGTTATTTGATGCGTATTTAGGTTGATACAAATTGTGATATGCACCTTGGGACTAGTATCCATCTTTTTTGGTGCCTTCATAACCAACTATTATGATTTTTTTAAATATTGATCATAAAAATTCCCTTGTCATGTATTTATTTATTATTTAACTTAGTATACAAATCCAAGAATTAATTAACTTTGTGGCACCTAAACAATACCAATAAGTGGGATACTTGAGGCAATTACACTAGTGGTGGTCTAGTGACCCACACTTGTAACAAGTGTGTGTGGGAAAAATTCCACATATGTATCCTCCATGGCCTCTTTACCATCATTAATTCATATATCCATCATAATTTTTATCAAAGGTACTTATTTTAGTCTATTTATCACCTCTATCTCTTGCCTCATGGATTTTGCCTATCAGCCTATAGTCCTTAGTGTTGTGCGTGGAGGCATCAAAAAATTTGTAATATAAGGATTTTTTTTATTTCACATGTTGAATAAGTGGAAAATTACACACATCATGAACCTATTATAATTTATCACAAGATATTACCATGTCCCTCACATTGTGTTTGGGGTATTTTTTCGTTTTTTGGCATTCAACTTCATAGTTTACACACCATAAATCATTTCTAGTGTCTTGGGGACTATTAATTTTTAAATCATTAATATAGGAATAAATTAGGATGATATTTACCTCAATTAATGGTATAATTATATTATTTATTCCTCCAATTAATTCAACTCTTAATTTTTATTCAATATCCTCTTGAGGCTCAATGAATGTCTTCATTGATAGGGCATATTGAAAGTGTACAAACATCCCTCCAAAAACCATTGTGTGTTATATAGGATGAATATAAAATGATAGTTTGGATAATATATTTTTTAAGCTAAAATCATATGAAAAAATGGTTTCTATCAAGTATTTCTTGATCTTTTTCAACACAACAATACTTTATTCATCAAACTTAGGAATGCCAAATTCCTTCAAGAAAGTTATGTTTAAAATTACATATCCCAAAATTCCTTGGTTTGGATTAATATTTAGATATTAATTATGGGTTTGATCCAAAAAATACAAGGAAAAATGACTTGAATCATGTTAATATAATATAACTCCCTTCACACACCATATGATTTCTAAATTATGAATATGTTTCATGACATTATCCACTCCATGATATTAAAGTAGGTGTAAGGACATTTCAAAAAATATCTAGGGAGAAGGTATGGATGTATCTATAACTTGAGTAACTTGTTTTAATAATGCACTAGTTGAAGGTGCATTAAAACTCTAGCTTCCTCCAATTCCTCTTTCACATGTTTTAACTCCACCAATTCCCATAAAATTTTATACAATGGCTCCTCCCACCACATAAATGAACTTTTGGTCTGTCACCATCCCTATAGTTATCACTATCCCGAATTTCATTGTATTACTTGGATGCTAGGATAGGTCCCCTCTTTTTAGTGGCATACCATACATTATAAGCCCAAATTTTTACATGGTTTGTATGACCACTAGTCTAAGTGGTTGGTAAAGGATGATATGTCATGTCATAATTTTTTATCATTCATTTTTGAAAAAATATATTATGTTTGAAACAAGTAAATTGTCTCAATCAATTTTTTTATTTTTGGATAAGGTGGATAAGCATGCATTTCAATAAAAATGGAAATGGGAAAATTTTTAGTAGTTTCTCATCTATATTATACCCCATTGGTCACTTTAGATTCTATATATAGGATTTTATATAAATAATTTGTGCATATTTACTTATACTCATAGTGCACATCCTCCATGTGAGAGTCTTCCTCATGCCATTCCTAATTTTTGTGGGTCCTCATGAAATCTCGAGTTAGAATCTTCACTCTACCTAGGGCCCTTTTTAGCCATCACTTTCCATTGAGATTCATCAGACTTGAGTCTTCATATCTCACACACACCTAGCTCCTCCATTTTGAATATTTATTTACTACCTTACAACAACCATGCCCTTTTCACCTTCTACCTTTCATGTCACTCATGCATGTGAGAACTTAAACAACCATATATAGTCTCTTATTTGACTATCCATAATTAACTTCTTGATATTTAGAACAAATTCTTCAATATGAACCTATAATTTCATGGAATAAATAATATTTGGCCTCTTATAAACATGAATACATGGATATGGTAAAATCCAAAATGCAGCTATTCAATGCCCCATGTCACTAGACATACATAGATATGGTCCACACTACATATAGTTTATTATACTAATCCATGTGTTATTCAATATAAAATTACTTATATCTATAGTTTCTAATCTTTTTTATAACATATAATACAATACATGTGTGAAAATATGTTGGTAGTTCATAGAAAAACACCTCATAAAGTTCACTATGGAGGTTGTCTACCATTTTTTTCATTGAATCTTAATTTCCATTGTTGATGTGGTTCATTTAAAACTTTTTCTCCTACTACTCTAACCAATGCTTAATATTTACTAAGTAAATTACATAATCTATCCTTATCATTACATCACAAAAATTTATTAGGTATCCATTAAATAGCCAAAATTTTGTCTTATCTACCATTCACTCACACACTATTATTATGCACATACCAACATTTGTCATTATAAGTTATCACATCACATGGTTTTATGCTCATGAAATCATTTGAGGTGCAGAGAGAGGTAACTAGGATATAGAGGGGTTAATTGGAAATGGATAATCCATGCATTATCTCACACACACATCTCTACACATGCAGGAGTACTAAGAGAAGACTTTATTTTTCCTCAATAACACATAACAACAATAGACATATTCATATGAATATTATCTTATCAATCATAAGGAAACAATTAGAACCATAACAAAATCATGTTGATTATACATAGTTAATCATCATTTAACTAAGCATGACTTCATTAGGTGAAATATAACATCAAATTGATTATACCAACACTAATATATAACTTAAAGTAATAATAATAAAAAATAACATCAATGTGAATCTAATCTTATTCATATCTTTGCACATCATGATTACATGGATTTAAATGTGCTCAAAGGCACTTAACAATATCATAAGTTAACCACTATCCCTCTCAACTCTCTTCAAATATTTGTATCCATTTTGATATCATTTCTCTATTTATTGATCCATATCCCTTATCCAATTATGTGTATTTCTTTTATTGTATTCCAAACAACCCAATGTGTCCTTAGGTATCTAAATGACATGAATAATTATTTATTACAAATGTATTCAACTTGGTAATTAATGCTATAATTTATTCAAGGTTAACTTCCTTACCATTTTTTGTCTTTTCCAAACCATGTATAAGAATAAATCCATTAGTCATAACTCCCATTATTTTTACATAGTGATCTCTGCAATGGATCTTGGATTCACCCATTATTGATTATCTTGAACCTATTGCTTTGTCAGCACACATGGATTTCATTTTATTGGCTGCCATTGTGCTTACTAGAAATATCTATTGGGTGCATGTGTATGGAATGGTTTGGTCTATCTACACCTTCTATAATACCTTCATCCATTGGAATTGGTTTCTAGTTTTAATCACATGCATGCAAGTATGTAGTCATATTTAGAAACATTTGGGTCAATATGAAGATACATGGAAGTACAATTCCATACACAATGTTATATAATTTAATGTGTAACTAGGCATAACCTTTACTCCATGGATCTATGGAAAATTAAAAATCCACTTAACCTAAAACTATAGATTTTTTTTTTTTTTTAAATTTTAAAACTACCATAACATAATTTATACCTAAGGGGGAGAGAGAAAAATAAAAAATTTAGTGTAGATTTGGGATAAAAGGCTGCCATTGCTTTGTTACCACTTTATGATCACCAAGATCTAATTTAGGTGAGGTGAGAGCATATGGTGTTTAGAATTAGATACACCTAAATCACTAAATCTACTACATAAAATGGCCCTAAAAATATATTTGATATTAAATGTTAAGATCCTTCCTCAAATATGTTATACCTATATTATAAATATATAGAAATAAAATGGAAAATGATTATTTTTATTAAAATAGTCTAAAATTACATTATAAGTATTATTATCCTATTTAATGAGGAAACCTCCTTTGAGCAAGCTCAATTAAAAACATTTCATGGATATTTTATCACTGATTTGTACTCCTATTTATACTAATTTTTCACTAACTAAATGCTAATTCCTATGAATGTGGGATTATTACAATGAGCTTAAGGGATATCTTACAAATTATATGCATTTATAGCCTTTTATTAAAAATAAAAACTACAAGAAAGTGGTTAGGATGAAGGGTCATAATAGACTTCAAGGTAAACTTTGTGAACTATTTTGCACCTCATAGCCAATCCAAACAGTTTTTAATGCATGCTAACATGTATTTATTCCTTAGTGTGATTATATTGAGTGTATGATATTATATTAAAATACATTAAGATCTATCCTTATTATGTGTGATGACTATTGGACTCCCACAAGGATAATATCTATATTTGATCTTGACCTAATTGATGAGCTCTGTATTTGTAACCACACTTCATCATTCTCATAAAATGATATGTAATAGGGATTTTTGGGAGAGATGATCCTAGAACCAAATTGATGCAAATTTTTACTACATAATGTGTTATAAAATTTAGATTTAAGAAGACTTTATTGCTCTAATTTAAATAACTTCTTAATGTATTTTTCATGAGACATTAATTGCATAGAGTGTGCTACCAATTGTCTCTTTCTTTCTCACACATGTATCTTAGGATGCACCATGAGCAAAATTAAAGTTTGTGTGTGTGGGGTGAGATTTTGTAATTTATTGGTATCAAACAATTATCTTTGGTAAATAAATATAACTTGAAGCATTTTAATAGGACATATTTTTCACATACAATCCAACACTATGGTTTGGCTTGAAATGTGTAATTTTAGTTTTACAAATATGATCTACAAAGCAAGATATTTTAAAACATTAAAGGTACAATTTTATAAGTGAAAATGGCCTTAATAGGTTTGAACTTATACTAGATTTTGTATTATTTTTAGACCTATATATCCTTCCTCAATTGAATCTACCCCAAGAAGTATGGATTAGAATGCACAAAATGGTAAGGATTAGGTATTATGCCATGGATTATATGATGATGTTCTATTCTATTACACTATCAATGATAACACAAAGAGTTGACCCTTACCCAAAAAAATATGTGAAAGAGGAATTCATACTCATTAAAGGTTTTTATGGTAGTGGTAATAGTGCTCAATCAAGTGGCATCTGATCAGACTCATCCACCTATATAGGTTATGATATAGATTAGGAAATACAACTCTTTGTTAGTTTTAAAATTACTGAAATATAATTTATACCTAAAGGAGAGATAAAATTAAAATATGGGTGCATATAAGGGGGAAATTTTTAGTGCCACAACTTTTTTACCACTTTATGATCACCAAGATCCAATTTTGGTGAGGTGAGAGGATACAATGGTTAAAAATAGATAACCCTAAATCATTGAAGCTATTATAGAAAATGGTCCCAAAAATATCTCTGATACCATATGTTAAGATCCTTACTAAAACATATTAGAACTATATTAAAAATATGTATAAATAAAATTGAAAATTATTATTTATATTAAAATAGTTTATAATTAAATTACAAGTATCATTGGCATCTTCGATGGGGTAACCTCCTTGATAAATATCAAGTCAATACAATTCATGGATGCTTTTTCACTAGTACATACACTTATTTATAATAATTTGTCACTAGATAACTAATAATTCCCATGAATGTGTGAATATTAAAATGGAATAAAAGGGCATCTTATAAATAATATGCATATGTATCATTTTATTAAATATAAAATCTACAATAAAATGGTTAAGACAAAGGGTCATAACACACTTCAGGTCAATCTTGGTGAAGTAGTGTGCAACTCATAGCTGATCCAAGAAGTTTTAAATACATGATAAAGGGTATTGATTCTTCATCATGATTTTTTGGAGTGAATTATAGTATACTAAAATACATTAGGACCCATCCTCTTTGGGTGTGATGACTATTATACTCCCATAAGGATAAAATCTAGGCCTAATATTGGCCTAATCAAAGAGATCTTTTATTTGGAAGCACACTTTGTCATTCTCCTAAAATGATCCATAATATGGATTTTTGGGAGAGGTTATCCTAAAACCAAATATATGTGGTATTTTAATACACAATGTGTTGGTATAAAATTGAGATTCACGAATACCATGTTTTTCTACTTAACCATCTTTTGGAGTTGTCATTGATGAGTAATTAATTTCACTAATTGTGTTTCCAATTCTTTGTTTATTTATTACATGGTGATCCAAAAATCAAAAGTTTTTATTGATATATATTTCAAGAACATGAAAATAACACAATAATAATGAATTCTCTGAGAAGAGATGTTTTTTTACTCAAGATCGTAATACAACTATATGCTTATCTCTAGGACGAGATGTCTGATTTCCATTTTGGGTTACATCTTAATTTATACACATTTTTAAAGTAGGAGGAGGATGTGTAAGGTCACTAATATTGAGGGAGATTAATTGGTTCGAATTCCATGATTTAATACAATATACAATTCAAGGAATTATTATTTTTAGATTGCACTACTAAAATTGAAATTTAGGGCACTTCCATTGGGTTTTAGAGGGTAAAAACCACTAAGAAAATCTCTTTGTCATATCACCATGTTATAATAATTATTATATTTAAAATGGTTCAAATGGGGAGTAAATTAGAGCTAAATTTCAAGAGTTATGGCTACTGGAATTTTTGTCATCAATTGGGGTAGAACCGTCGCCTAAATTATTGCCTGAATTATTACCCATATCACATGGTCCTTTATGTGTTAGAGATGAGATTATGGATTTATGTTGGAAAAAATATGAATGTGGGGGTTGAATCATTATTCAAATTTTTTTCATTCAATTCCACTTAACCATTCATGAACCATTCTAATAAACATGCACATCTTAGCAAACATAAGCATCATATTATAAGAGCATGAAACACATGAACACCACATATAAGTGGGGAAAACTCTATGGAAAATAAACCCACTAATGAATCAAATTTACTATAATAATATAACACAAACATAAATATTTAGTTAATCACCAACTTCACATGGATTACCAACCCCAACTAACTCAACACCAACTCAACTAGGCTTTAACAAGCACCCACTTGCAAGGAGGCACCAACCCCCTAGATAAATCAACACAAAATCAACCACATAGTTTTTTGATAATATTTATAAAACATTGTTGCTTATATTATATATTATTATCTACTCCTTCAACTCTTTTCTCACTTTAGTCCCTCTCAAACTAAACTTTAGTATTTTTTGCTCAACTAGTCCTCTTCATGGCTTGATTAGGTCTTCTGACCTTGATCCTCTCTTGAAAAACCTCTATTAGATATTCATGAATTATATATGATGATAAATATAACCTTATTTTTATAACTAATTATATATATCATTCACTTATCCCTTTCTTCTCTCCCACACTTATCATCCTCTAAGCATTCCTTAAGCTCATACCAAAGAGGCCTAAACTGCCTTGCCTTTATACAAGTCAATTGACCATATCCTTCTTAGTCAGATATATATTCAAATAACTTAGGTAATATATGAATAGGTGTTACCATATTAAAATAAAATTCCTTAATCATGAATCAATCAATAAAATGGGTTGTTCATAAATCAATTAACCCTTACTCTTGTTTTACGCATATGGAGACCTAATAAGCCTTCTTAATAACATGTTACCATTTGATACTTTTGAATCATATCCAAACCAAAAAAATGGTAGGAAAACATAATAAACTAATAAAATATTCCTTATACAACTTTAAATTAGGTCCACAACACCTTATAGGTCTAACTATCACTTGAATCCTTTATGAAATCACTACATATAAAAGACATGCATATATACAAAAAATCTATCTTGAAAAAATGAGGCATATACTCAATTTTTACAAAAAAAATAATTTTTTACATATATATATAAACCTCATGAACTCAAGGTCATAAAAAACTTCATCTGATGCTTCAATTTAGGGTAAAGAGGCTCAAATACTTCTCTATAAGATGTTTACTCAAAACTGCCAATTAAATTCAAAAGATACTCAAGGAAACATGAGAATATGACACATTATTGAATATTTTAAAGGGATTTAAATTCATGAAAATGATCTTATAACATACTTATAGAAATCTAAATTAGTTAGATCATGATATCTAATAAAAAATATTGGTCTTACAAACCAATCTTTTGACCTTCTCTCTCACAGACTTTACTTAGTCAGATAAGCCATTTTGGATTCAATGTTTCAACCTATTACACTAACTTAAAAGCTTATGAAAGAATGGATAAATAATTAAAGACCAAAAAAACATCATAATTTATTTAATTTCATCATTCTTACATGAAAACACATTAGGAAACATATTTTCACTTCTACTTGATTTCATTATTATCTATACCACTAGGTTTATTAGCTACTTGCCAACTTGGATCACCAACATTGCACACCTAAGATTTGGAACCTATCCAAAAATATTAATAAAAAATAACTAAAATTATCACACTTTGATCTTTATCCACTTGGAAAAGTTGACTCGATCAACTCTATCTACTATAACAAATCTATGAAAGACAAGTACTTTTCTTTAGGATGCTCTCACTCACCTAAGAAACCAAAAACACCTAAAGATTCCTAGGAGAGTTGAATATAACCTCCAATCACTTATATAATCATATCAAACTATTATGATCTATTTATAATAATATCTTCAATATCAGGTCCTTGTTAGGGTTTAGACCATCTTCTAGTCTTAACAATCATTCATAAAACTTATCTCCTATTTTTTAAAAACAATGATTAGAAATTTGTGCTATATCCATTCCCCATTTATCATGAACATATTAAGATATCATGTAGATTATTCTCATGCTAATGATCATTTATTAAACCTTCTTAGGTAGATAAATTTTCATTTTATGCACTTGAGAAACCTTAAAACACTTTTTCAATACTTTTCTTACAAACCTTGATCTAAAAATTCATGCACATACTTAAAAAACTTGAATCATCTCTATCAATGTTCACCTCCTCACTCATGCAATGGAAACTGATCTTATTACTTCATCTAGCCACCATATCTCTTCTTTATTTCTAAGCCTTGACCTATAAGTCTTATTAGGCCTTGAATCTAACCTTTTAGCCACCCTATAGACTTCACCTTGAAAATTTCTTAAGTTTTAATGTCTCTTGTGTATGCTCAAGCAACCTCATACACTTACTCTTCTTTAGATCTTCAACAAAACTTCTTCAGAGCTACTTATAGATCTTCAAAATTGAGTATAGCTTCTTTAAAGCTATATACACAAATCTTTGACACTGACCTTTTAAAAAATTTCAAGGTCCTTAAAACCTCATGTAGAAACACAAACAACCTATCTCATAGAGTGTATCATCTTCATATCTCATTTGGAGCATCTTCAAAACTACTTACACATATTTTTAAAGCACATAGTTTTTTCTTTATATCTCACTCATATCATCATAATACATGAAAATACCATTTAAAAATGTCTATACAAATCATTAAAATATGATTTGATTTTGCTATACTGACCTATACTCACTTATCCTGATTTCTCAATGATTTCACTCAAGCCAACATTAGAACATTATTCAAACAACATTATCTCATCATTTCTCTCTTACAAAAATAACACTCATTATGCTGGTAATTAGAACTCCTCATATACATACCTCAAGGCTTACTTTACCAAGAATTTGGATAAGAACCTTTAACATTGGTGATATTATAGACATTAGTGAAAGAACCATCCATCTTCATTAAATTTTTTCACATCAATAACAACATTAAATATCAAATATCAACACTCAAAGACAATATTAAAAAATCTCTCCCTTAATTAGTGACAATGTTCAATAATCTCCCCATTTGTCATTGATGTCAAACACACTGAGAAAACTTGGTTAACCACTCTTTTTGGCAATCATCTATTAGACCTAGTTCTTGCCTTTTATTTCTCCCTTTCTAATCTTTCCCTTTTTCTCATATTTTCTAATCTTTCTAATATTTCTCCCTTTTCTTACCTTTTCTGATCTTTCTCTCCCTTTAACATTAATGAAAAATTTATTATAAAAGCATCATCTCATTCAAAATGGACTCAAATTATAAGACCACTTCAAGCATAGATCAATCTCAGTTAACAACTTGAATAGCTCCCCCTCAAACCATACATCTACCATGCTTCTATAAGTAGTAGACATTGAATATCATCTATAACTACTAAAATCATACTCTTCTCCATATGAGGTGATAATATCTCTCAAAGACACTAGATGACACACATCTTCAAAAACTATGGCAACCACTTATGATAAACATTCTCAAAAAATTCTCAATTAGGTCACTCTCCTATCTAATTCATCAAAATATTAATAAATAGAGTCTATGAAGCATCTCAGACATAATCTATCCTTATCTCCATGTATATAAAAAGGCAATCATTTTATTGACAAAGAAAATAGATCTGTCAAGCTCCCCATTAGACCAAGCATTTCTTATTTTATAAGAACTAGGAACTCAAGTTTACATACCTTTATTGATATGGTGAAGAAGATCAAACTCTTGACCACGCATAAGGATATCCCATACTAGATACCAAATGTAAAAATAGGGACTCCCCCTTTGTCTTCATAGATCTAGATCAAATATTCATGCAAACATATATAAGAAAGCTTACCTCTTATATACCAATTGTCTATATATTTTGACTTTAGCTTCCTTCTACACTTTAAAACATAGAGCTATCAACACAAGAATGGTAAATATACATCTTCATCTCCTTGATTACAACATAAATAACCTGAAATCTTGTCAAAAGAAACCTTCTTTTTCTACACCCTAATGCTTCTATTTATAGAATAATGTCTCCATAAAGCTTAATGGAGCCACCCCTTTTTCATAGGGCACTAAAAAAAATATTAACTTAGGAGATTCCCAAATCTCCATTTTTTCACAATACTAAATATTATTCAACATTATTATGGACTTGATTGGCACTATAAGTTTGATCTCATCATCAACCTTTCCATCCTTCTTCTTTTCTTTGACTTCATTGTCAACACATGCATATAATAAGTGTTCTTGACATTCCTTACTTAATTTCTCACATGAGGTATGCTCTATCTCAACAAGTAGTCTACTTGAGATTGTAGACTAATCATGACTTATCTTTAATACCTTTGGTTTCCATACATTGATTTTCACTATTTCTTGTACTCTAGGAGATTCAAACTTCTTACTTTGACTAGATGATCTTCTAACTCTGTTAGGACAAAATCTATAAATGTGTCCTACATTATGAAAAATGTAACAAACCACCTTATACATACCATTTGACTGATGATGAGTATGATTTTATTTTAACTAATTACTTTTCTTTCCATAGTTCCATGAGAACTCATTCTTTGAGGGTCTTATACATTCTCTTGCTCTATGACCAAAATGACTGCATGTAAAACAATAACCATTAAAATAATTAGCATACCTTTTAGCATTGGGCTATTCGATAGGTATTTTTATGTCGATCTTCTTGTCTTAAACATTCTTATTTTCAACTTGAGGTGCCCTCTTTTGATCTTATTTGAATACAAGACATATCTTGTCACTTGAAAAATTTTGATTGCTTAATATATCATATAGAGCCTCATTGGTCTTTTCAAATTTCACAAAGCTCTTCACCTTACTAGATGCTTGATCTAACTTAGATTTTAGATATTCTATTTCAGTTTAATACCTAATGCATTCTTACTCTTTATCCTTTAGGATTACTACCAAAATCTCTATCTAGGTTATAACTTGTTAGATGATCTCTTCATACTCCTTATAAGTTTTGCTCAACCTTTCTTCAAACAATCCAATCTGTTCCTCATAGTCTTGAACTAATTACTTCAGTTTCTTATTCTTCTTCTTTACAAGCTTCAAAATAAGACTCTAAATGACTCATCACAAACTCAAACAATTGATTATTCTATCACCTTTAAAAAACCTATTTGATTATACAATAGATGATTATTTACTCCTTTATCTCTTTGCTCACTTTAGACCCTCTCAAATTGACCTTTAGCCTTCTTTTCTCAACTAACCCTCTTTATGGCTTGATTAGGTCTTCTGACCTTGACCTTCTCTTGTAGAACCTATGTTAGATATTCATGACTTATCTTTGATGTTCTAAATGACATTATTATATTTAATAATTATCTATATCATTTACTTATCCTCTTCTACTCTCCCACACTTAGCATCCTCTAAGCATTCCCTAAGTTCATACCAAATAGGCCTAAATTGTCTTACTTTTATATAAGTCTCTTGATCATATCCGTATTACTCAAATACATATTCAAATAATTTAGGTAAACCATTAATATGTTTTAACATATTATAATAACATTCCTTAATCATGAATAAATCAATACAATAGGTCAGCCATACATCAATTAGCCCTTACTCCTCGTTTAGGCTTATGGAGACCTAATAGGCCTTCTTAACAACACATTACCTTTTGATCCTTTTGAAGCATATAAAAACACCTCACATGGAAGGAAAACATAATAATCCACTTCAATAGTCCTTATACAAGTATACATTATGTCCAAAATACCTTCTAGTTCCAACTATCACATGAACCCTTTATCGAATCACTATATATAAAAGGCCTACTCATATATAGAAACTCTGTCTTTAACAAATGAGGCATATACTCAAATTTTACACAAAACCATAGAAAAAATTACACATTCATAAACGTCATGACCTAATCTTCATCACAAACTTCATCTGATGTTTAAACTCAAGGTAAACATACTCAAATACTTCTCTACAAGATGTTCACTCAGAACTACCAATTGAATACAAAAAACCATCAATGAAACATGAACATCTGACACATGATTGAATATTTTAAATAGATTTAAATTCATGAAAATGATATTATAACACCCTCAAAGAAACCTTAATAAATCATATCATGAGATCTAATGAAAACTATTGGTCTTACAGACCAATATTTTGAACTTCTCTCTCACAGACTCTACTCAATCAGATAAGTCATTTTGGATTTAATGTTTCAACCTCTTACACTAACATAAAATATTATGAAATTTTTTTATAGATAATTCTAAACCCAAAAATCATCATTTATTTTAATGCATCATTATTACATGAAAAAACATCAAGAAACATATTTTCACTTTTGCTTGATTACCGTACTATATGTACCACTAGGTTTGTTAATGACTAACCAACTTGGATCACCAACTTTGCATATTTGGGATATATAAATTGTCTAGAAAAATTATTGAACAATAAATAAAAGTCTCACACTTTGATCTTCATCCACTTGGCAACTTTGACTCAGTCATCTCTATCTATTATAATAAATATTTGAAAGATAAGAACTTTTTTATAAGGGTTGCTCACTCACCTAAGAAACCAAACACACCTAGATATGCTTGAGAGAGTTGAATAAAAACTATAATCACTTTTATAATCATATCAAACCATTATAAGATTTTTATAACAAGATCTTCAATATCAATACCTTGTTAGGGTTTTATGAAGGTTTAGACCAACTTCTAGTCTTAATGATCATTCATAAAACTTAGCTCTTCTTTTTAGAAATCAATGCTTAGAAATTTTAGCTATAACCCTTTCCCATATACCATGAATATCTTAAGATCTCATGTAGATTTTGATCATGACAATGAGCACTGAGAAAACCTTATTAGGTAGATAAATCTTCATTTCATGCACTTAAAAAGCCCTGAAAAACTTTTTAAATCCTTTTATTTCAAACCTTGATATAAAAATTCATGCACATACTTAAAAAAAATTGATTCACTGCTATCAATGTTCATGTTCCCACTCATGCCATGAAAACTGATCCTATTACCTCATCTGGCCACAATACCTCTTTTTGATTTCTAAGCCTTAATCTATAAGTCTTATTAAGCCTTGAATCTAACCTTTTATCCACCTTGTAAAAACTCTCCTATGTTTCAATGTCTCTTGTGTATGTCCAAGAAACCTCATACACTCACTCTTCTTTGGATCTTCTATAAAAATTCTTTGAATCTAATTATACATCTTTAGAACTCGATTGTAACATCTTTAGAGTTTCATACACAAATATTAAAAGCTGACATTTTAATCATTTACATGGTCCTAAACACCTTATGTACAAACTCAAATAACCTCTGTCATGCTCAAACATTATCAAGTGTTATTCAAATCATTCTCTTTATATCATCTCATATTCATAACTCATTTAGAACATCTTCAAAACTACTTAAATAGATATTTGAAGCACATAATTTCTTCTTTAGAGACCACTCATTTCATCATGATACCTATAAATACCATCTCATAAGGTTTAGACAAATCATTACAAGATGATTTACCTTTGATATAATAACCTATACTCAATCATGCTACTTTCTCAATGATTTCACTCAAGCTAAAATTAGAACATTCTTAAAATATCATTCTCTCATCATTTCTCTCTTAAAACAACAACACTCACTATGCTAGCAATCATAAATCCTCATATAAATACCTTAAGGCTTACTTGACCAAGCATTTGCACAAGAATATTTGACATCAATGATATTATATTGACATTAATGCAATAACCATGCATCTTTGTAATAACCTTTGACATCAATGACAACATTAAATATCAAAGCTCAACACTCAAAGACAATGTTGAACAATCTCTCCCTTAATCAATGACAATTTAAACATTTTATTTATATCAATTAATGTGTCTCTGGTAATTATATATAATTCAAAGAGGATTAATAAGTTAAATTTTTTACATACAATCCAACACTATGGTTTGGCTTGATATGTATAATTTTAATTGCACAAATATGGTCTACCCAATAAGATGTCATAAACTTCTATAGGTGTAATGTCATAAATTATAGTGTCCTCCATAGGTTTGAATTTTTAATATAATTCATATTGTTATTAAACTTATATATCCATATTATATTGAAGTCACCCTAAGAAGTATGGCTTAGAATGCATAATAATGGTAAAGTTTAGGTCTTGTGTTATGTATTGTTTAATGATGTTATATTAGAATCTATATACACATAACATTTTCAAACTTTTATTTGTTATTGACACTTTGTATCTTGTAATAACCTATCAAGTATCAATATCTCTTATTTAATGCTTTAAGGGGTGAAATAAGAAAGGGTTGGGTAGACCATTGATGCTTTGTAATATTATTTTCCCCTTTGCCATGTGTCATATACACACTTGTATCCTAAAACCATTTACCCTAAGCTTATTCTTATCAGTCCTACCTCCTCCAGTCTTTTTCCTCTTTCCATCCTCCTTTTATTTCCTTAACATCCTTTTGTATTATCAATTGTACTAGGTCGACCCAACACAGTTCAAGGGTATTTTTCACTTTCTTAGTTTGTTAGCCTTTTGGTTAACCTAACATAGACCTAGTGAATTATCCTAAAGAACACACTGGGTCAACCAGGTTGACCCTATATAATTGATTTTCCCAATAGTATTTAGGGTAAGATATAATTATATATACAAGCTCATTTCCCACCATTTCATAAGAGAATAATTATAAGCGAATAAGTACGAGTGAACATCTACTTATTGAACATTCTACTTGAGGAATACATCTTAGGGTTCCATACTTTCTTTGGAGATACAAATATTATCTTTTAGAGAAGTTTTTTGGATGCTTAGATAGGTTGTGTAGCCTAGAGATGATTTATCTTTGTTATCCTTAAAAACCATAAAAATATTTTGGGAAGTACCTTGGCTAAGGGAGAGATTGAGGCTCAATGGGTTCATCTTCAAAGGTAAGTATTCCTAACTTTATTTATCCTTTGTAAGAGTAGATAGATAATGTATTTGTATTATTATCTCCATGTATTAGGATTTTTTACATTGATGTGATTATATGTTTCTAATACACGTTTAGTTTAGTTATTTGTTTTATTGCTTCTAACCCCCACTTTGTGCCACAAGCTTTGGTGTGCATTGTATTATATTTTGATTTATTGATATTAATATAACTAAATTTTTTGAAACCTTAGGACTCAATTAGGGTTGTTGTGTGATTATGTTAGAATATATGCTTTGAAACCCTTCCTATCATCATATATTTTTACAAGTGATACAATTGATCCCCTAATCAGGTCTAGTGAATCCCCATATTGGTAATGCTCCTACTTAACAACTGTATTCCAATCAAAAGTTTAGGTATGAGCCATCTTATTTGATCTAGGATTAATTCATAGACATGATGCATTTTTGATTGCATACATTCTAGTGAACTTGAAATGAACTAACCCTTGTAGGATTTTTACACTTCTACCTTCATTTATTTCATTTATTTTAATCATATATTTTGACATATTGGATTAATTTTGTCGACATAGATTTTTATCTCTATGCACATGTTGTAGGAAGAGATAACTAGATCGACCCAATCAACTAAGTACATGTTTCTATCCTTTCAAACACCCAATTTAACCTACTAGTTTGACCAAGTTTTCCCCTTATAATTTTAACACTTTTTAGCAGGTTCTTATACAACGTGATCAATTCTATTGACCTATTTTTGTAGGTTTCTCAAGTATACTTCAAGGTTATTCATCATTAATCTTCCTTCATTACATATATAATCCACCAAGGTTCCTTTCTACTTCTATATTTCATTTCATTTCATTTCTATCTTTCCTTTCATAATTTGGAGTCTTCAAAACTACCCTTGCATAGTCAACTAGATTGACACTACCAACCCAATTCTATGTTTTGTGTGTTATCTAAAATAACTAGATCAATACTATCGACCTAGTTCATTTTTAGACTTTGATTCAATAGTATAGGTTCAACCCTATTCTATATTTTGTGCATATATTGTCAACACTATACCTTGTTTCAAAGTTAGAATTAACCTCATATCTACTGGTAGTTATTTCACACATTTATTTTCTTATTGTTTGCATGCTTAGAATAGCTCACATAGTTTAATTAGGGTTTTTTAATTAATCACTTAGTTCACTATTTATATTTTATGCACACATGAACAAGTCATAAAACATAAACAATCACTTTAACATTTTATCTACCCTAGGAAAACCTACTTGGATTTCATCACCAAGGGGGAAGCCAACTTGATGCTCTAGTCAAGTATAAAACATGGTTAATGGTATATTTTGGCTAAGCACCTGATACCCTTATCATTGTGGTGTGTGAAGTGAGGGGGTAGGCCCCAATACCAAGCCCATATCATTGCCACGATAGTACCTTTTAGCCCAAACTACCTGATACCATCCTTATATTGACACATAATACCTTGCTTATAGTTAACTTCTAATCACATTTAAAATCATTCTTAATAATCTAATTAACAATCAGGTTGACTAATTAGTTATCTTTAGTTTTCAAGTTGATTGCTTAATTTTTATTCAATTGTGTGCATAAAATCTTGTATTAGCTAGTATTAGTACAAGATTTTTCTTTGTGTGTTTCAATTGGATTGACCATCGTTAATCCAATTGACTAACATTTTCCTTTCAGTAGTTACAACTTTTCATTACTTGAAAACTTAGTTTGTTTCATTTTGAAATATATTTTTAGGCTTCTTGAGTTCCCTATATTCTATATTGGATCAAACCATTGCTTTTTATACCTTTCATACATTGTACTAGATCAACCCAATCAACCCTATATATATTTATAGTCCCTATTTATATACTAGATCAACCTAATCGACCCTGTATAGTTTCAATCACCTATTTGACCTTTTTTTTCTCATATCTCTTATTATCCCTTCATCATGGACTTTCTATTAGATAATGATACTAAGTTACAGTCAACATACATGATGAACTTTACCAAACCTAATAGTGTCTCCCATAGAAAAAGTAGGGATCCTCTTTTAGATGTTAGTAATGTTCATATTGCCACTCACACACTGAACTATGGGACCCTTCCTAATACCTATTTTCCACATAATCCTCTTTTCTAATTAGAATACCAACTTGAGTTAGAATGTACTCCCAAAATGTTTTTATTTATCTCTAAATTTCCTCAACATAGAGGAAAGGACCCTTCTACCATTTATAACCTCATGATTAGTGGTCAAACTGAAGAGCTTCATTCACTTACTCCTACGTTCCATATGGGATTTGTAGGTACCACTATATTTTTTTATCAACCTCTTCCTTTAATTTTAATTCTTACTTATGCCATGACATCTTCTTCTCTAACCTCTTCTACTTCCATGCCTAATATCTCAACTTACATGGTAGGTTCTACATCTAGTGGGCCTCTCATAAGGTCCACCATCCTTAATCTTTCCACTAGTTCATCAATTTCTACCCAAGGAAATCATGCTTCTAGTGCTTCTTCCTCTCAACCATTAACTAGTCCATCTTTTTCTTCACAAGAATTTTTTTCCAACTCTCACACTTATTCTCAAACTCATACCAACACTAATAGTGGTACCCAAGCTACTAATATTAATTTTAGTTCTTCTAATGTTAATCAAACACATCAAATTTTGTTCCAAAATTTAAACCAAATGAATACCTTTCAAACTTATAACACAAATCAAATGATGAGAATACAAAACCACCTCCTCAATCGTCAGTCTCATCCACAATTAATGTTTGGGGTACACACAACCAAAATTTTCTTCCTCTTCCTCTTCGATATTCTCAAGGCAATCTCATTCCATAACCTCCTTTAATCAATAAAACCATCAAGCATCTACAAAATGAACCTCTCACTACTCAAATTACTAACATTGATATAGGAGGTATAACACCTATAATTTATTATAATGGGTCAACCGATCCCACCCTTCACCTCAAAACATTTGGAAATATTTACAAGGATTGGGTCAAATTAAACACCTTTACTACTACCAAAATCCTAGCCAAAACCCTCACGGGTGATGTCTTAGATTGGTACAATCAACTTAGAGATCATTCCATTTCTAGTTTAGAGGACTTAGTAAATTCTTTAGTTCAACCATTACAAACTAATACTTTGGCCCATTTCATTAATTGAAAACAACATGAGAATAAAACTACCTAAGCCTTTGTTAAGAGATGGAAGATTTTTTTCAAAAAAATGTGAACACAACATGGAAAATGATAAGCTTTTTCATCTATTTACAAATGCTCTCTTTCTTAAACTTCAATATCATGTCCTCACTCTCTCTTCACATACCTTGGAGGAGGCTATTGACCAAAATAAAAGACAAAATTTCCTAATGCATCAATTTGAGCCACCCAAACCTTCTAAGGTTCCTTATATATTACTTAAGAATAAAAACCATGATATCACCAATGATGGTGTTATCGATTCTTATGACACCATTCAAAATTCTTAAGATATCATTCCTAACCCTTATTTAGAACCAAATCCTTATTCTCAACAATATACTAATCCTCATTTCTCTTCACCCAATAACATCAATGTTCACAAACCATTATCCTCAGCTGAATTGCTTAAGAATATACCTAGGCCTCATCCATGAGATCTTGACCTTACTCATCCTATGAAATCTTGGTATGATCCTAAATTTTTTTGTTGGTTTCATACTAGTTGGGGTCATTCTCATGAGACATGTATAAAACTTCATAATTTAGCTATGGATTTTCTTCATAGACCTAATTTTGATCATGATTACATTATCATTAAGCATCAACAAGCCTATGAGATTAATTTTAAGGACTATAAATAAAACAATAAAACTCAATCCTTGAATCAAGAAAACACTTATTTTTATATCTACAAGGATCCTTTACCTAATCATCAACCTACTCAAGACAATAAAGACAAGCCCACCCCTTCCACCAATAATGTAGAAAGTCTTGTTGAACCAAATTCTAAAGAGAATGTGTTAGCATGAATAATATGAGAAGGGTGGTGGCTTTCATTGATTCCTAACCTATCTACACTCCTTCCCATAAGACATATCATGTTATCTATGATTCTTATCCAAATCATTTAAATGAATTAGGGGAAGAAGATTTTATCACTTTTGATGATCTAAATTTTTATTCTCCCTTGGATAACACATCCCATTCTATTTCTACCACTCTTCCATCATATTCCAATACTAATGATAACCAATCTTCTACTAACACTTCTTCTCATTCTCAAAATAAACTTAAACCAACTATTATATCATCTCAACATGATTTACCACATTGTTCTAAATCTTCTTCTTCTTCTTCTTACCAATAAAATTTTTAATGTACTTCAGCTTCTTTCGAGGACCTCCTTAAACATTACACACCTATATCTAATAACCATATTATAGACATCAATGTTGATAGACATCTCTTCATGGTTTTGTAAAATAATATCTTCAAAACTAGATAAAGCTATCTCCTATCCTCCTAGATGAGGATGAGAAAAATTCATCTAAAATAGGATCTACATGAGGTGGTTTCTATGATGGGGTATGATGAGTGGGATCCCATTGTAGAAGTCACTAATCTCCCATCCCAAATTCAATTTATTGAGATTATGAGGACTTATCCACATCATAGAAACCACCTCATGTAGATCCTATTTGAGATGAATTTTTCTCATCCTCATCTAGTAGGATAGGAGATAGCTTTATCTAGTTTTGAAGATAGTATTTTAAAAAACCATGAAGAGATGTCTATCAACATTGATGAGATTATAGACACTTCTCTTTCTATATAATTTCCCATAGCTTCTATGATTCTTGATGAGATTCTACTTTGTGTAGATGATCCTCTTTTATTCATTATCATCCAAATCGATGATATCCAAGTCAAGCGTGCATTGATTGATGACGGTTATAGAACCTGTGTTGCTCCTCTTTATTTCATTAAGAATCTTGGGTATTTTGAATGAAATATAATGTCTACATGTATCACATGCCAAAGATACAATATAAGGAAAATGCTTCCTCTAGGTTGCATGTGGCTTCCCATTACTATCCCACCTATCACCATCCATGTGAAGGTGATGATATTTAACTTCCCACTTTCTCATAACATCTTGCTTGGTAAGATGTGGACTCACTACATGAGAGGTATCACTTCTTCTACCTACCAATTCATTAAATTCCCTCACAATTGATCTATTTATAGTATTCAAGGTGACACTAACCCTTGGAATTTTGAATAATTCCAAGATTGTGGTGTCTTCAAAATTCCTATTCTTAAGCCTTTTCCAAGTGTTCCATTCTATGAGTCTCAACATCTTAACTTTATTATTAATTCAAACCATAATTATAATGGGAATATTTAGCTCATTGGTAACATTATTCCTAATCTTTTAGATTCTAATGATGATGATCCTAATGAGATTAACTTAAAGATAAAAAATTATGATCTCTCACATCATCTCATCTTGTAACTTTCTCCTTGTAGCCTCATTCTCACAAACCTCTTTGTGATGGCATTCCCATAATCTTGACCAAGACTAGGCATTCTATTCACCATGCTTCATCAGATGATAAGGTTATCCCTACCTATGTAATTGATCTTCATACCCTAGATTAAGATGATGGATATTCAGTAGATGATCCATTTTTAGGTGGTCTTTTATAAGACTATGATGTTGAGATTGTCTATTATCATAATCATTTACATGAGTCTTTTGATGCATCTCATCATTTTAATTCAATTATAGCTCCTAATTTTTGCATTTTCACCCTTTATCATAGGGTAGAGATGGCATAGAGACCTCTAATTTTTGAGGATCCACATAGGACTATGCTCATGAATCATGCTTTGATCTACCCTTACCATTTTTCTAGGTACCCTAACACTCATAACTAGTTTACCCCTGAGGTTAGTGTGACCCTCCTTAGACCCTCTATAGATCCTAATCCTCCCTCAGTAGAGCTTTATATAGTTGATCCTCTTCCTACTTTTGCTATAGTTGATCCTATTCTTGCTCCTACTATTGTTGAGCCTAATCCTACTTATGATGCTATTGATCCTTCCATTTAGCTTAGTTATATTCCTTCTTCATCATCACCTTCCCTTGGTGATGGTTTTCTTCTTTTTCCTAAGATGGATCATCTACCCACCAAATGGGTTGATGAGTGTTTTTTTGATTATTTAATTCCTATTTCACCTCTTTCCATGAGTGATTCTACTAAAACCACTCACAAGAATATCTTTTTCTTCTATGGGATGGATAACCATTCTTCCACACATTATCACAAGGTTTGGCAATATCTTGATACCTTGCATCCTTCTTCCCCATCATCAGACAAAGCCATACCTCCCTCAAAGATACTTCTTGAATATTTTGTGAAGTATGATGAAGTATATTGTTTATGTAATCTCTATAACACCCATCACACCGATCATTTTTACATCCTTTAAAAACATCTTAAAGATCATCTTATAGCCATTCCTAGACCTTCTTCTACTCCTCCCATAGATTATTCCTACAAAAAGGCTCCTCCTTCTTCTCCTATGGCTCCACCTCCATTGGTTTCGTTGCCTCCTATGGTCCCTTCACCACCTTTTGTGACTCCACCTATTATTCCTTCACCTGTGGACCTTCCCTCACTTATGGATCCTTCTCCACATATGAGTCCTTCACCTGTGGATCCCTCTCCCCTAGTTATTCATTCTCCTCCTATAGATCTTTCTCCCATGCATTCTCTTGATCAAAATTTGCCTAATTTTACTCCTCATCATGATCCTTTTAGCATTCCTAATTTTTTAGTTGAGGAGATCATAAAAGAAGTATTTGACCAATATTTATTGAAGATTGATTAAACCTTATCAACAATTCAACTACAACTTCATAGAGACCTATTTGATGTACTAGATAGTGTGTGTGGACATATTTACAATTATTTATGAGAACATGCATGGTGATTTTACATTTATATTTGATTTGGATGTGAGATATAATCTTATTTCTATTTATTTTATCATTTGACACTGTGTCAAATTTTTTCTTATATTATATCATAAGTTCTTACTTGTTGTACTATATCTTGCTTATCATTTATTTTTACATATGATTGTCTTTTGTTTTATCATTACTTTCCATTCCTTTTATCCTATATTTTTTCTCAAAACTCTCTTCTTGTATCCTTATGATTGTTTTTCTTTCCTATCCTTATTTTTCATAGATAATTTATCATGGTGATTTGGTTATACTTACCTTGTTCCCCTTGGTTATTATCTCCCTTTAACATGTGATCAATTAGCAAAAAACCTATCTCATTACTATCTCATTTTATCGATATACCTTTGGATATCCTTTTCCCTTTTCCTTTTTCTACAAATTAAGCATATATACAGTCGAGACTTGAGATCGAATGTTAGTTCATTATCAAACATAAGTGTCCTAGTCAGTCTTTGTATTTGGTTACTTAGCTTCCTTTAGCCTTAGCCTATAGATTATTTGTGTGTATCACTATATATTTAATGATTGGTCATTCCCAATTTATATGGAGGAGGAATCTTAGAAATCCTTCAAAATAAAGTTAAAAGCCAAATCATTTTAACAAAAGGCAATGATATCAAAAGGAAAAATTATTCTTAAAAGACTAATCACACTAAAAGATGTGATTCAAAGAACATCTCCTTCTTCTAGTTGAATTTCATACTCCACAGTTGGCCTCATAGTAGAGCCAAGTTACTTTGGGATATGGTAGGCTAGTGGATTAAAAAAAGAGAATAAAAATCTTTTAGTGCTACCTACTTTCTCACATAAGTACCCAATATTTGTAATAGATTGATGACTCTATAAGGGGTTCTAAAGAGCAAGGAGCACATCATGGGGAGGTAGGTCCATTTTATTTTCTTGTACCAATATACCTTCATGAATTAATCTTAGTAGCATGCCTATTTGCCTATAAATCTTTGTGTCTATAGTGAACGAGTTTCCTTTGTGCATAGATGACCATTAGTCATTTAGTGTCTTCTCATGTACTTAGTATGCCTCTTGCATCCTAAGGTATTCTCATAATATGCCTAAGTTTTGATTTTTACATTCCCTTTTTCATTCCTTATTTCCTTTATATTTCCTCTTGAGAAATATTATTCTGTCTACTGATCACTCCCCTTGGGGTTTCATTTGCGAGTTGTTTTTAAGATCATGGATAAGACTTGGCCATCCTCACAAATTACCATCTTTTTCCTTCTTATTACCCACACCCTTGATTACCCTATTTTCCTATTTATTCCACCCCAATGGTGTTCTCTTTGTTGATTTGAAGTGTAATACCATGGATAGGACCTAGCCCCTCACAAATTTTTCCAATACCCAAGTCACCATCCAAATCACATGTGTCAAATTTGAGATAAAATTTGATCGATTATGAAATTACACATCATTTTACATGCTTCACATCTTGATTTAGTATATTTTATGCTTCATTTTTTTCACCTTTTTTATCTTCTTATTTTTCTAATGTGTGTAAGATTACAATCATTTTTTTAATTTTTCATACTTCCCATCTTGAATTAGTATGACCAATTTAAGAACAATCTTTTACAATTTTATTTTTCTTTCATACTTCCTAACATGATTTAGTATAATTGATTGACTTAATTAATTTATTTTTATTACCATTTATGCACTTTTACATACCTTCCATTTTATTACTTTGTTTTTCATACTTCCCAACATGATAATAGTATGATTTTACTTCTTTTAATTTGGTGAAAAAATATTTCACAATGGTTTTAAAATAAATTCCTTTTTACCAGCTTATTTTTCCATTTCTTGGTTCTTTATACTTAATCATTTTTTGTTATTACACATTTCCCATCTTGAAATAGTGTGTAGTAAATTTTATTGATTGATTATTATTTTCTAAGTCCTTTTGCCTATTTATTTTTAACCATGCATGTGTTTTTCACACTGCTATAAAAAAAACCACATCTCATATATTTCCTATAGCATATTCAACAAAGCTAAATACATTCGCTAGAAAGAAATATATCTTAAGCATCCACAACCTCAACCATCATGAACAACTAGAATCAACCATGATGATAACATACACATCCAACAACAAAATTCCAAATTAATCTATATATATATATCTCATGAGTTTTGATACAACATATGTAACCATATATAATACCCTAATTCTATGATTGGGTCCTATCCTATCTATTTCATGGATTGGCCATGCTACTTGCTATGGCCTCAGTCAAAATCCTCCAAATGATATGCTATAAGGAGGTAATTTGAGACCTCAATCCCTCTACCCATCCCTATAGTTTTGTTTCCCACATCTGTGACTCTACCAACTGGGTCCAAATATCTATTATTTATGCTACTATATCTAGATACGTAGGTCTCTCATATGTTAGGGATTACCATGACTATATCTCCCCAATACCCATCACTAATAGTGGTTGCATCCTCTCTTTATACACTTGTATCTATCTCACTACCTCTCCAACTAATCTAAACTAGCTTGCTTGAGTTGGGGTAGATGGTACACTTGGATCCTCCAATGTCATGGGGTTATATGGCTGCAAAGTCTCATCCAGGATGTCATGGAGTGCATCACTCACTAGGGACACCCATATCTCCTCTTCATCATCACCTAAACCTACAAAATCACACAAGATGGATATTAGATTACTATCATATCTCATAATATATATCTATCTAAACAAAACTTAAGCAACATAATTATTTTTACATGTTTGTGTCTTGACTACTATGGTCTCACCATCTAGATGACTATATAACATAGTCTCCCCATTTTCATAGCATCTTAACACCTCCTTTATAGGCCACTTCCTTAGATAAAATCCAACTATCATGGCTTGTGTCAATCTCAACCTATTTCTGAGTGGTTTCTCTATCATCTCCTCTCACTCACCTATGGGGTCATCTAGGATGGTAATAGTATCCACTCTCTTCTCTACCTCTTACCTCTATTGATGTTATATCCTTGATGGTTGTTGCTCATCTTGATGTGGAGTTGGTAATGGTACATCTAGTATCTTTTCCTCCTTATCCCTCTCCTCTTTCTCAACTCTTTGTCACACCTACCAGTCTATGGTCTCTCTTGATGTGGGCTTAGTGTTGGCCTCACTACTAGTGTCCCCAATCCTCTCCTCCTCTATAGTTCCCTTACATGTTGGGCCCACTACTCAAGCATTAGTATCTATGTCACTAGATGAGGTAGGCCCATCTAACCTAACACCTATGCCATTAGATGTGGCTCTCTCCACCATAAGTAGTGTCTAATCACCTCTATCCTCTTTATCACTAGTGTAACTATGTCCTAACTCACCCATGTAGCTACTATGTGCTCATATGGCTTCCAAATGATTTTTACATGTCTCACTAACTATAGTGATATAATATGGGACAATTCCCATGTTACATAGTCCTATCTCTATCTATACACCTAATGTAACCTATCATCGACTACATGGGGTAACCCAGTCGACCAGTACATAAGAAATCTCTCATAGATCCACACTGTTAGCAATATGATGGGTCCCATGTTACTCTACCCTCTGACTATCATCTCATACATATCATGTACCAATTAGACCTAGATGACTAAGCTTATGTCATATATCACTCACTCTTCCAAGATCATCCTACTCAAGGCTACCATGAATAGTGGTACCTTCCCATCTAACTTATGACATAGCACCTATTGTGTCACAATGCCTATCATAACCTTATGTATGTATAAAATATATGATATATAAAAATCAAACATACTCAATATCTTTCCTAGTAATATCATCTCTAATCTTGTAGCCCATATGGCTAAAGCTCTTCTCTCCTTTAGACTATCTAGTATCCCTATGGTCACCTACACTCCTACCTATAGGTATCCCCAAGATGGCATGGACATCCTCCAGTGTGATATCCACTTATAATGTATCCCCATCCACCTCTCATCTAAAAGTGTTAGTCAATCATTCCCAACAACTAAGGAACATGACTAATAGGTCAACACTAAGTGGGATCTGACACATCTTTGCTATTCCACCTAGACCTATGGATCCTAGTCTAGCCCTATCTCCATTTCAAAACCTATCTAAAAATTCTAGTAACCATGCCACATCCAAAAGTCTCTAAAATTTCCATCATCCCTACACTCAAGAAATAATAAAGGATGCATAAGTTTTTTCATGTCATGTATAGTCAAAATACATTCTTTATATATATATTTTTACATGTTAAAGCAAAAAAATCATAAAAATTACATTATTTTATTCTCTTTAGATTGATTTTATCCTTTTTGGTCCTTCTTGACCTTACTTGGTCATTTTGGGCCATTCTAGCCCTCTTTCGACCTTTTACACACTTTTCTATATCATTCTAGCTCTTTGGTCAAACTATTTTGACCAAAATTTTCCTATCTTTTTACCTAGTTGACTCAAAAATTTGAGTTAACCCCCTTATTTTCCCCTTCCTAGTGTTGAGTTTCTATTCTATACCTTTCAGACCACTTGGTAACTCTAAACTAGGCCTTTTGCCTATAGATTGTATAGGGTTTACCCATACCTACTGGGTCGACACTATGGATTCTACCTATTTTCTATCCTACTGGGTCGATTGGGTCAACCTAGTACTTTTTACCTATCAACCCCTTGCATTTTATTGAAAAAGTGGAATTTTCTTTATTTTTGCCTAAATCCTTAAAACCCATTTCTCATCTTCCTATTTTCTACCCCTAAAACCTGATTTTACTTCATTTTTACATCTATAAATGCTTAAAATTCAAAATTACTAAAAAATCACTTAATTAAATACAAATTTCAAAAACTAGTTTGAGATTCTTAGTTGTATACATGTAGTGCACTTGATGTCACCTCTAGAGCCTCTCCCTATCTAGAATGTTATCTCCTCACCATCCTAGCTTATTTTCTCTCTAGAGATCTCTTTTCTCTCTTTCACAAGTCAAAATAACAAATGACTTGTCTTTTCCCCTATTTTAAAACACTTTTCAAAATTCAAAATCTTTCAATTATTGTCTTACATATTTCTTGTTGTGCTTTTATCTTTATTTATACTCATCCATTTTGTAAACCATAAAATGTGTTAGATTCATGATGATGTAGAGATTATTTTACGCTATCATATTCCTATATTCCAAAAATTTATATTATTGTCTATTTTTTGCACTAATTTCTACAGGTTCATCTATTGTTCTCTACATTGGACACCTTCATATCTCTTGTAGTCTACTTCTTTATCTATGACACTAAGGTAAGTTAAAATTATGTTTTTCAATTCAATCCTTTCATTTATCTTATTTTCCACTTATTAAACTTTACTTAGCATCAACATTGCGTGTTATCATGTTCTATTCTGAAGCACCATCCCATGTTGCACTTATGTGACACATGATGAGCTTCAAGTGGGGCATATGTATACACATAATATTTTCAAACTTTTATTGATTAATGACACTTTTTATCTTGCATAAACCTATCGAGTATCAATCTATATGAGTGCATGCCTTAAGGGGTGCATTGAGAAAGGGGTGGGTAGACCATCAATTCTTCATAAGATTATTGTCCCTTTTTCCACTTTCCATCTACACACTTGTATCCTAAAACCATTTACCCTAAGATTATTCTTCTCAGCCCTACCTCCTCTAGTATTTTTCATCTTTCCATAATACTTTTATTGCCTTAACATATTTTTAGACTATCAACTGTATTAGGTTAATTGGGTTGACCTAGTATAGTTCAAGGGTATTTTTCACTTTTTTGGCTTGTTAGCCTTTCCTTTGACCTAGCACAAACCTAGTGAATTATTCCCAAAAACACATTTGGTCAATTGGATTGGCCTTATATAGTCAATGTTCTCAAAAGGATTTAGGGAAAGATTTACCTATATATATAAATTCATTTCCCACCATTTCATAATATAAAAATTATAAGAGAAGAAGTGCGAGTGAACAGGTACTTATTGACCATTATACTTGAGGAATAAAGCATAGGGTTCCATACTTTCTTTGGAGATATGTATCTTTTCTTATGGAAAAGTATTTTGGATCCTTAGATAGGATGTGTATCCTAGAGATAATTTATCTTGGTTATCCTTACATATCACAATAATCTCTTACGAAGCACCTTGGCCAAGGGAGAGATTGAGGCTCGATGAGTTCATTTTCAAAGGTAAGTATTCCTAAGTTTATTTCTCCTTTGTAAGAGTATATATATATAATGCATTTGTATTCTTCTCTCCATGTATTAGGATTCTATAAACATTCATGTGAATATATGTCTTCTAATACATGTTTATTTTATTGCTTCTAACCCCCACTTTGTGCCACAAGCTTTGGTGTATAATAGATTATATTTGGAATTCTTGATATTACTATAAGTGAATGTTTTAAAAATTTAATACTCCATTAGGGTTATTTTGTGATTATTTTAGACTGTAGGCTTTGGAACCCTTTCTAGCATGATATGTTATGACAAGTGATAGAAGTCATCCCATAATTAGGTCTAATGAATCCCTATATTGGTCATACTCTTTCTTAATAAGTGTATCCCAATCATAAGTGTAGGTATGATCTATCTTATCCAATTTAGGATTAATTCATAGATATGATGCATTTTCTATTGCATATAGATTCCACTATCAATGATAACATGAAGAGGTCAACCCTTTACCCAAAAACTAATGTAAAATAGGTGTTCATGTTCCTTGGAGGTATTTATGTAAGTGGCACTAGTTATAAAATAAATGGCATCTTGATTAGTGTCATCCACTCGCACAAGACCTGGTGTATATTAGGAAAGAAAGGATTTTTACCCATGACATTTATCATTTAAAGGGTGTGTAAGTGAATTTAATGGCACTACTTATCACCAAACTTCTTATTTACTTTATCTGAGGTGGAAGGTTTATAATCCTTTGAGTTTTTATTTAACTTCTTAGGTTTCTCGCCTTTATTAAAGGTGTTATGTTTCTGTGTTCAATGTTTAGATGGATATTTATGCAAGGGTTTACTCTTAAACATGGCATTGGATGAAAAGATGAGATGTTTTATATTTTTTCCTTGGATTTATTATTTTCAATGTTATGATAATATTTCCTTAGAGTGTTGGAAGCCAAAAAAAAAATTCTCATGGATATAAGGTGAAATTTTATCTAAGTATGCTAAAACATTATGTTATTCAATTAATTTCTTATATACACATGTAATGTATTCAAAAAACTCATTGGTGTAGTCTTCCATTGTCTACTTATTTTACTGGAAAAACTTATATAACTTAATGTTTTCATACTAAAAGTGATAGAGAGGAAAATAATCATCTTTTATTACATTAAAACAATATACAATACTCAATTTCAACATACTATTATGCACACTACATGTTGAAAGTCACCAACTAGTGGAACACTGGAGTGGACATTTTCCACATGAATGATGTAATAGTATCAACATGGATGAATTAATTCACTGAGATACATGAATTAATATTTCAAATATAAGAATCCAATTTTTTGGAATTTATTTTTACTTTGAGCATGGGAATGTCAAGGTTGAATTACACATTGAAAGGGTTTTACTATTTAAACTGCTATGGAATGTACTGCATCAGAGAATTTAATTTTTTTGAGTTTATCTACATCATAAATTCACATAATTGTATTGATATTTTGGTGAATTATGATTCTAAGGAATCCACAATAATATTTTAAATGTATATGGCTACCTAAGTTTGCTTCTAGGTGTCAACCATCTTACTTTTTATATGACATTATTTCAAGTAGGTTTAAATAAAAGTGGCTAGTAATAATTTCTTCTATCGTTGCACTCATGTGTTTAGAAGAATATGAGATAGATAATATTTTAAACTAATGCTTTTCACCATGGGTCCCAATAATTTGAGCACAAGGGATAATATTTTTATTAGAGTTAAGTTGTGTAGTTATAGAGAGACTATGTTTTTTTAACATATAGAAAGTAAAACAATACACATTCAAGTAAATTGGAAGTATAATAATTGTAGGAAATTAAAATTATATTCAATATGAGTGAATAATTAAAAATATAGAGATGTAAAATAACACAAGTATATGAACATAGGCTTATTTGATCAAAACGGAAAAATATCTTCTAATTTTCCTAGACTAAAGTTGTGAATACAATATGTATGAGAAAGATTAGATACTCAGGGAATATTTTCTATCGTTATGATTTTGTAAGTCATTGACCCTTGACTTGATGAATATGTTACATATTTTTTAAAAGAATACAAGATGAAGTTATGAATGCCTGTGGTTATAAATATAATTATTACAAGTCATTTAATCTTCTTCTTGCATGAAGGTTGAACTTCCTCTAGGTGCACAATTGTTTAACTGATCAATCATACAATTATGTAGATAGATTCTTTAAAATTTCATAGAATTGAAAATTTATAATTAGTAAGCAATATGGATGTTAAAAAATATAAAATATACATGGGGTTCATGATATATCACAGGGGTTATGCTAATTTCAAGAGGATTTATACATAAGTGATGTGTTGTGCAATAATGTGATGGTACACAAGTGTTTTACTAGGTGTAAGGGTCTTTGCGTAAAAGTGTCATGAGATTTATGTCTTTATATAAATAAAGTGGTGTAAGATAATACAATATTAGTTTTGCACAAGTATCATAAGTGGAAAAAATATAAATTTATGTGTTTTTTTTGTTACATATGGATCACATCAAACCTTACATGATGTCATATTTATATTATTATAGTTGTAAATACCACGTGTCATTATAAAAACATATTATTTATCCCTCCATTTTTATTTAACACCTTACATGCCATGATTATATATTATCATTTTCATAGTAGGCTAATATTACATATTAAGCTTACATAATTACATCTTTTTACATTATTATACTTTCCTATATTATACATGAGATTTCACTATGTTACAAATTTACACTTTTATCTCAGATTACACATGGTTAAAAGGAAATTTTATTTTGATATTAGTGATTTGAAATAATAGGTGCATCCTTAACCTCAAAATTTGTTAATCTATCTAGACTATCCTATAACTAGTACAAAAGTCAAGTGCATAAAAAAAATTCAAAACAACTATGCAATGAGACCAATTGGAGCCAAAACATATTTTTGTTATTTTTACTAACCAAGTGTAGCAAAAATAAGTGGAGTTAAAACATGTGTGATTATTTTAGATAATAAATAAGATATTCCTCCCCCCATGTAGTGATACCAATTGGATCTAATATATTTTGTTTACTTTTTTGATTAATAATTAGAGTTTCTCCCCTGTGCACTCAGGTTCTTATTTCTAGTTCTAGTTTCAAAATCCAGTTAGAATCTTAAAAATCTGAAGTTTTAAGAGTGACAACATTGTTTTTATACTACCAAATTTATTCATTACTTTGATTCTTTCCAAATTCATTTATTTTATTTTAATCAAATTGATTATCAATTTACCAAGACATTGATCTACTTATTTGTAATTTTATTTAATTTTAGTTACTTTTGAGTCATTAAAAACTAACTATGGGTACACCTAATATGTAAATTCAAAGCTCCTCTTTCACACCTTATGTAGTATGTAGGTAATATTTTTCCATTTTTTTAACTGATACACTTTTGGATATACAAATAAAAGTGGGTCATTGTGTATATACCTAAATTTGGTATAGTTATTAAGTTATTATTATTATTATAATGTTTTAGAATGTTTTTTATTCTCTTCTATTTTTTGAGTGGTCCCCTAATTATTTATTTCTTCTATTTCCTCTCTTTGTAGTGTGTATATTTAGTTAGAGGCACCCCCTTGTATTTTCATCTATGTTTTATATTTTAACCATAATAATGGCTCCATGATTATGGTCTGAGAATTATAATGACTTTATGATTATATTAATTCTCCTTTTATGGTCCATTTCACTCCTCTTCCTCTTTTATTGATGTGTAGAACCATTTATTAATTTTTAATCTTTTCTTACGTTGGATTGTGTAGGAATATGTCCTTAATTATAATTTGACACACACACACACACACACACACACACACACACACACACACACACACACACACACACACACACACACACACACACACACACACACACACACACACACACACACACATGTAAACATATAAAAATTTAATAAGAATTCATGACAAGTATCATGGAATAACATAAGTATAAATTACATTGTCAAGATTATAATCTTCTTTTCATGATTAATTTCAAAGGCTTATATTTATACATGATTGTATCAAAAGAAAGACTAAGAAAAATTCAGGTAGTTGAATTTGATTATTTATGAAGAGAATGTGAATTCCTTTGTCTCACTTAGATTTGAAAATTTCATAAGCACTAGAGATAAATTAAGCATTGATTCACAACACTCCAATATGTAGCTACAACCCTAAAGGAGGCCCGAAACCTTTAATTTAAATTTGTTTGGTCTATAATTGTGTTAATATGTTTTTATGCAAAATTAATGTTAATTTAAGACTGATTTTGATATATTTTCACACCATTTCACAAATTTGAGAAAATAAATATACTCATTTTATGAAAATGAAGGATCCAATAAAGTTTCTAACCTTCAATATTAAAATTTCCATAATTATGGCAAGAAATCACAATAAATTTAAAAGTGTATTTATTGTCCCATGATTCTAGTAGTATATTTATCAATGACCTAAGACTTGGTCATCTACATAAGATAGTAAGATTATTTTATTTTCACTCTACATGTCTCCATAGCCTTCCTTTCTAAATTTTAGATAGTATTAGAACCCATGTGTGTTTTTTAATTTTTTAATCTCTCTCTTTTTTTTCCTTTTCTTCTATTGAGTTTTTATGATTTTATTATAAATTTATCCCCATGTTGGCCATAGTTAGGTATTATATAATTTCAATTTCTTATATTCAGCTTTCTCTTCATTGTGCCACTATTTTAGTGAGTTTTTCATAGTGTAATTTACCTTAAACCATTTTTTATTAGAATACCATTTTATTAAGAATAACAGTTGACATAAGTATAATTTAAATGTAAATAAGCATATTATATTACCTATTCTACCATGTAACACTTGTTTTAAAACTTGAATTAAGATTGTTTATAGTTTTATTCATCTTGAAACATATATATGTTGATGTCAATGTAATGCAATGGTAAATGATTTCTAGTATGTTTTAAATTTTATAATGGAAGATATAAATGTTAATGTATTTACTAATACATACACTTTTGTATGATTTAATATGTGCTTGTATTATTATTGTCATATAATTTATGGATAAGAATTAATTATTGGACACTTATCAATTAATATTTATTAGAGATGATTACCAATTAAATATTTACTTATTTTAATTCCACTAATAATATCAATGTATTATCTTAAGAATACTTATTAGAGTAGTTTTTTTATTCAAGTTAAAGGAAGGGATTTTTTGAATTAGGGCCCCAAACCCTAGGGAAGTAAAAATAAAAGAGAGATCAAGGTCTACTAAATGCTAAATAAGAAACAAGACCAAGTAGGCCTAGAGATAGCTAAAAAAAACCTAGAAACCAATAAAGAGCAACTAAAGAAACTAGTCTAAGTATAAACTAAGATTTCATATTTTTAAGGTTCATATCAATCTAAAGTAACACTTTATCTTGATCTATGATGTATTGGGAACCACTACACTACCCCTACATACCTTTCCCTTTGCCAGTGAACTTGGGCTCAAAAAGCTTTCTGAGATGGGATTGTAGATTTTCAACTTTATATATGCCCTCATATATAGTAGCCTTGATGCAATTCACTAAAAAATAATATTGTTACAAAGTTTCTCATTAACCTATTCTAATATATCTACCTTAAATGATATACTCCAAATTTTTTGATCCTCCTTTGTGGCTAAAAAGATTTGATTTATCCTTATGTTTTCCTACTACAAGGAATTCACCTTACCTTTAATCTCTATAATATATATCATAATACAATGCATTATATTTTTTTGTATGTTGAGATATTTAAATATCTTATCTGATTTCTCCTTTCCCTTAAGAGAGATCACCAAATTATTTAAGACCTCATTTTGATCCTTTGGTTGCTTATTCTGAGAGATATCCCCTTTATCTATGGGAACATCTTTAGCACCCTTTATCTATTTCAAGTTTTTGAGATGAATCATTTACCTAGTCCACATGCTTTTGTCCCTCCCCTAGATCCTCACTAAATTATTCTACATCAATAAAATCTCCAGTCAAAATTCTTATTTTCCTTTGTGTGCCTTGTTTCCTTGACTAATCCCTGTAGGCTTTGAAACACTTTGAAGATGTTTCTTGATATTCTCTTGTGGATTCAGATTATTTCCTTCAACCTCCTTATACTTATTCTCCAAAAGTTTCATAATGATATTTGTAACCCTAATCAAACTCCCAAGGTATTTTTCCCAAACTTTTTAAATTTTTCTAATATCTATCGGAACATCCTCTACATCTTCTTTCTGGGGTTGAGGAATGTTAGGGATGATTTGATTCATGCCCTTAAAATATTTAAAAATGAGGTAGATCACCCCTTCATGTCTTGGAGTTGATTAATTACCATGTTTAAACTTCATGATCGATGCCTCCATTAATTTTAGAATGAAAAAGGAAGACTGAAAGGCATACCATGGCTGAAATAGTTCAACATAATAAAATAAGACCATATAACTACATTGTAACTACCTTCCATGGTCACATACTAAATTATATGGAAGGAAATTTCCAAATATGGCTTGGGTAAGTATTCTTGATCAAAACCATTGTGAAGAAGTTCCAATTTCTCTCCTTCATTTAATAATGTCTCTTTGTCCCTTTTGAGATCTCTTGACAAGTTGTAAATCTTGGTTTCCTCAATCACCAACCCAATAACATGAGAAATGAGTTCTTATATGATAAAGGGGGTGATTATATTGATTGTAATTATTCTATCCTCTTAGGATTTTAAAAATATGATCGATAAGTGCCTATCATGTCCTTAAATCTTTTCCATAAGACTAGCAAAACCTCCCACTTATAGAGTTGCCTAGATTCTTTCATATTTCCTAATTTCTAGTGGCATTTTTGGTTCAATTATATTATTTAGGCCCATGTTATTTTACTCACATCCAACCCAAAAAGAAAAAAGACTATCTATTTTAGTAATTAGGCTTCATCGAATAGAGTTGAGAGCAAATACAAATGTGTTTTGTGTTTTTTCCATCTAATATATGTTTTAGGACTTCTAAAAAATTCTCCATAGGTCCCAAAATAATGAAACCAAAAAATATGAGTCTCCAAATAAAATAGACCAATCATTATTCCCTCTATGAATTAGAAGCTTCCCCAATATGTCTAAGATTAATAACATTAGGATTTTCTTCATCTTTTATCTTTATAAATAGATCCATAGGGAGATATTCCTAATCCATTCAAGTTATTAGACCCATAAAAGTCACTAAATTTTTGGAAAACCAATCTTCTATGGTGTTTACTTACAAGTATGTTGAATGATAAACTACTAAAAAGAATCCAAAATAACTATAGCTTCCTCTAAGACTTGTTTGATGGACCAACTAATTACATTTTTCCCAAACAAATAGTTCAAAATATTTAGAGTCTCCCACTCTAGTATAAGTTTTTTAACTCTCAATTGCTTTACTAATTTGATCCCCCATAAACTTATTAGAGTATTTAACTACTCTTAAGGATATGTGTTATATTAGTTAACTAACTCTTAAGAAAAAATATTCTTCAAGACAAATACTCTCCAAACCCTAATCCTAGCCTCACTATTTATATAAAATCATAGAGGGATACTAAGAGGCACATTTTGGATTATATTTATTACTTATATGATGTAAAATTTAGGCCATAGTTATTAATCTAATGAGGTAGTAATTCTACCTAGATTAATTGGTATAATCTTGTTTTAAGCTTTCATATATTTATATATTGCATGTATCATGTGTGTATATATTATGGTAGCTACAATGAATTTTTGAACTATTACAAAAATTAATTATGTTATTAGAGTTATAAATTATTCACCTCTTTAAGTGCAATTCTATGGAGCATAAATATATTTTTATTTTTGTGTCCATAATAAGTATAAATATTAGACATAGTTTTCACTTTTTTTAAATATCTAGTTTTCTATTCCATTTTCAAATATATATTTTAAATTTTTATTACATTTTGTGTTTAATTCCTAGATTTTAGTGACCTACTAAAAATATAAAAATATCATGCTCTAAACTTGCTTTTAGGGTATCTTGGTTGATCAAAAAATGGTGAACATAGTGGGGTACTAGGGATTGAATATATTTATTTTCATCAAAATTACCCAAGCTATAAACCCTATACCAAGGGTTTTAAAATTTAATAATATATGCCATTTTTTGCTAAGCATGACATTTTCAATGTGCAAAGTGAATGGAGTTCCCCCAATAATTAGGCCTCATAAAATACTATTCACAATTTTTAGCTTCTTTATACCTCATAGTATATTAGAAGCACATTGGTGTTCTTTTTCACCCATTTGAGACTATATTAAAATTTTAAGTGGGTTTCATTAAGAATTTACTCTATATTTACCTCAAAGGTGGGATAGTTTGGCAACTCATATGATGTAACCCTTTGTAGTCAATGTTTTTTTGCATATGTTCACTATCTATGCTTAAGATTAGTATACTAGAAATTCTATTTATTAGACACACCCACCCAAGTGATTATAAAATAATCATTGTTATATTTATATAATATACACATATATTCAATATCCTCCATTCATTTTCAATTTAAGTACTCCTATTTTAGGTTTATTTTCAAAATAATAAAGTGAAATGGTAACATAGAGAACATATTTAGAAAAAATATGGTTATTCTAAGATAGATTTTAACCTATGTGAAATTTTAAAATTATGAATAAAAAATGTCCGAGTAAGAACCCATAATAAATTTTCCACATGGATTAAAAAATACAATTGCATGAAAAATGTTTCCCATAGGGCTAATACACCATTATGATCCTCTTGTTGAGATGATCATCTTAACATGTATCTCTTGAGACATTTAAAAAAAAAAATTATTTTGGCTGATTACCCCAATGTGATCCTCTCATCAAGTTTATCATTTTGACATACTACTCTAGACACCCTTGAAAATAATCAGGGGATTGTTTGATCAACAAAAAACATCATGCTAGCAAAGGTAGAGAAAAAGATAATCCTCGCCAGTCCCAAATATTTTATATGGAAATGGTATACCACATATGTTATTCTTAATAAATGTATTTACCATATATATATATATGAGTATTTAAATTTCTCCTTTGTAACCCTTAAAATTAATTAAATGAAATAATAATTCTAACGAAGCTAGAGGACTCATAGGTCAATTAGTGTCCATTGAATTTAAGTTTAACTTTTTGGGAATCATGAAAACTTGGCCAATATGGAACACCTTGGAGGATATTTTTTGTAATCACATTAATATGAAAACATACCAGCTATAAAATTATCTTTGAATTATTAGTCTAAAACTATATCCTCAAATTGAGGAATTCATCACTCAAGTTAGGTGTTTAAGACATTTGCTCATTGAAATATGTGTAACCAAGAGTAATGACTAAATCATTATGATCACTTTTTTCAAAATTAAGAACTAATTATTATTCATATCAAATAAATATATAAAAAAATATTCTTTTAGAAGTGCATATGTGGCACCAATTTTTTATAAGTTTTATGAGCAACTTTAGAGAGAACAAGAAAACCTGATTTTCATTGGTGACATCTAGCTTGTAGGTACTAAACAATAATAATTATTTGTAAATGATACCAGTGAAACATCACAATCCAAATATATCTAGGGACTTTCTAAATAAAAATGGAAAGTAAAGCCTAAGACAAAGGGTAATCAATAGACTAAGCAAAAATCTCCCCACCATTAGGACAAAGAAATAGGGTAAATGAATGCAAATTTTGAAAAAGAGTGTTGAATTTTTTGGGGTAAACCAAGCCATATTGAACATTAGTATTTAAAAAATATTGAATACTTGGATGAATAGGTGAAAAAAATGTGTTTCCCTCCCTCAAATATGGGATGAACACTTGATGTAATAATAAATGTATCACTTGTTTCTAAAATATTTTGGAATCACGAGCTTCTTACCATATGGAAAATTAAGGCTCTATTTTTCAAACTCATGAAAAAAGGATACATAATTAATTAATTTATTGTAAACTTTGGTTCTCTAATTTTTTAAGGCAAAGGATTTGTTAAAATAGATAATTTCATATTCAACAAAGTTATACATGTTACAAAATTGTTTATGACCCTCTTATCCATCTATAAAATCACATATGTAAGTGAAGGAAAAACCATTTATTTTACATGTACCAATGTTGTAATTAGAAATTTAAAATACTAGTATATAAATTATAAAAACTATCGAGGTTGATTATCAAGCAATATTATATAAATTTTACAAATGTATGTTCACTCAACCTTCAAAATTTAAAAATAATTCATGAAAATTACTTGAGTATATTTTGTCATGAGAATTCTAGTCACCTAAAATATCATTCATTTTAATACCTTAGTAAACATATCATAGTTACTAGTTTTCAAAAAGTTTCTTTCAATTATAGTAGTTGTCTACATTTTGCACTTGGAAAATAACAAAGGGATCTATTTCCAAAAGTCAAATCTTAGAGGGAAAGTCATAGATTATAGTTGGTTCACAATGATATCATGTCATTCTCTTATGTTTATTTTTATAAACATATACACAAGTTTACACTCATTGGTAATTTATGTCATAGAACACGGGTTTAAGAATAAAAATAAATTATTTGAGCTCCTCAATATTTTTAAATCCCTCATTGAAAACCTATCAAATAAAAAAATAAAATCTTAGAATAGAAAATTGAGGAGATTTTTTCAAAACAATATGACCAAATTATATAAATAGGAATGTATTCAATTCCAACATACTATTACCTAAACCCCTTAAAAAAATGGTTTAGATAAAGATAGAAATTGCACCCTCAAGGAAATGGAAAATTTCATGGTGCATTCTAAAGAATTGCCTCCTTAGTTTTTGGTAGATTCAATCAAGTGTGAAAAAATATTGAAAATCACACTTCCCACTCAGTATTGCAAGACATGACTCTTGAAAAAAAATGGTGTGTTGTCAAGTTTGATGTTTCTAAATTTGGGATTTTGGGGGATAATGCATAGGTACATATCCATGACTATTAGACTAAATAAATATAAAGGAATGGACATCCTTATATTTTTATCATCTATTGTGAATATTTGAAGGTATATCATATTCTTATTATATGCATAAATAAAGTGATTTTAATAGTGGTATGTATTATTTGATAAATAATTATAGTATTACAAACTAATATCTTATCTTACTCTATTTTTTATTAATATAGACACAATTTTTTTATGTTTCTTATAAATAACAAGGAAAATTAAATAAATTTTATTTTTTAAGTCAATACATTTTATATTATGAACTATGGGAGGTACAACTTACTCCATTTCCAATCCCATAATTCATTCAAAATTCACATGTACAAGCAACACAACCTCAACCTCAGACAAAATGGGTCCATGTGTTTTTCAATAGGGTCGGTGTATTGGTATATGATCTAAGATATCCACATAGGAATAAGTCATAACATCAATTTACTTTTACACAATTGGCATATTTGGCAGTGATTTAGGATACAAAAACATATTGTGAGGACTGTAAGCATTCTAAATGGTAGGAATCTATTTTTGATGATATTGTTTATTTTAATAATAATAAAATTTAGGACTTAGTTCTAATTTTTAAATAAATAAAAATATTAAGGTTAAATTATATATATGACACTAATTATGTAGCACATGGGTTCATTGAAATATATAAATCTAGGCTTGTAGCAAAAGGGTTTTCACAAGTTAAAGGTGTTGATTACCATGAAAACTTTTCTCTAGTTTCCAAGATGAATTACATCAATTAAATACTCTAATTGGCTACAAAACATGGTTTTAATGTCCATTATATGGATATAAAAATTGAATTATTGCATAGATACATGTGAGAAGAAATATACCTGTCCCAACCTCTATCCATGTGTGTGTGTGTGTGTGTGTGTGTGTGTGTGTGTGTGTGTGTGTGTGTGTGTGTGTGTGTGTGTGTGTGTGTGTGTGTGTGTGTGTGTGTGTGTGTGTGTGTGTGTGTGTGTGTGTGTGTGTTTGTGTTATGATAGTTAAAATGATTCTAAAACTATTTCAACAAATTAATATCAAATTATATTTTTTGTGGATGTAAATTAGATTTTAGATATGGATCAATTAGAAATTAATATCACATGAAAATCATGTTTTATTCTTTACTAAGATTGATATTATTGTATACTAACATTAATATCACATGATATGGATAGATAGTTGAAAATTATCTTTTAGAAACTAGGATAATGCCTATGTATGCTTATAGTTTGGCATGAATTTTTTTAATTTAAGTGTCTTAAATTTTAGATGTATTATGGATACCAAGAACTACTTACATCTATGATGTGTGGATTTAGTCCCTTTCCTAAAATAATTAACTATTATACTCATAAGACTATATCCTATTAAGAGTATTTTTTTAATTAATTTTTACTTGATTGAAGAAGTAAAGTTTACTATAAATATCATCCTATTGATAACATTATTTTTACTACCCAATTTTGCTATGATTTATCCCAACCCACATTATGATGTGTATATTTCATCATTAACTTGGAATGATTAAATATATCATCATTATTATTTATTTAATTAATTTTTATCATTGGAAGATTAGAAAATGATGTAGAGAATCTCTCCATAGTTTTATTTAATGATAGAAATTTTAACAACCCATTATTCAACCACTAAGAAACATGATGAATTTTTGGTCATGTGATGGGTACTATCAATTGATTTCAAAAATAAATTAGATATTTTGATTATCTAGGTCCTACCTATTGATGTGGCTTTTATGCACACAAAATATTCTTAAGGGAAAGTCACTCTCATTTCAGGATATGTGAGAATTAACTCAAAGGAATGATTTATAGGTCTGAGTTTTATAAATAAACATATAGTGGAATACCAGTGAGCATAGTGGTTGTGTAAAATAGATGGTTTAGATATGATAGATGCCTAACACTTGACTTAAAAATATACTTTTGATGGATACTAACTAAGGTGGTCTAATAAAAATAATAATAAAAGCATGGAAAGGTAGGGTAGAAAAGAAGGGTTTATATGATAAAATTGAATATTAAACCCTTCCAAGATAACTTACTATAATAGGTTTGGTATATATCATGAACCAATGTTTATTTTGGATTAGCTATAAGCACAAAACACAATAAAAAAAAATGATGATTTTAAAGCAATAATAGAAATATGATGGAATGATTACAATCAAAAATATTATTATTACTATATTTACATGCATATATAATATCACTAACATTTATTATTAATATGATATATAATCAAAAAATAAGATTTAGACTAATTGGATATTCAATATAATCATTGAAAATAAATCACATACTCAACCTTATATACATTTGTCAACTTAATAGAAATTATTTGAAGAATATATAAATTTGGAAGAGACAACGCATTCATAAAACTCACACAATAATTTCAAAAAAAAATATTTTCTTGAATTTATTTCCTAGTTCTCCTCCTTTTATAATGAATGAATTTAAAACATATATAGCTTTGTATGAGCACCGCCCCATCTTCGAAGCTCATTTTAGATTTACAAAGTTATAAAATAATACCAAACCTTAATTAATCATGAAGTCTTGTATGAATTTAATGTTTATAAATAAACCAATCATAATTTAACTTTACATTCTACATGTACAAATAGATCAATAAAACATATAAATAATATGCCAAAATTAGATCTCAAAAATATCTTCATAAAGACTAAGTGGAACTTCTAGTTATGATAGACTCAAACTATGATAGACTTTAGCTAGAAATGATTAATAATTCATGATGATAATAGGGATGAGGATGTGGCACTGGACATATAAGGACCTAACCTTGCTATAGTGACTAAAAATGTTATTGTAGTTTCCACCAAATTTGGTCATGATTGAGCATGCAAAGTAGTTGTATTATAAGAAATTGTAGAAAACACACCACCTAATGAAGTGTGTATTAGTGTATGTGAATAAGAATAAGATGTGGTTGTCAATGTTTGGGACTAAAATGATGAATCCCCTCCTTGGGCAACAAACTATTCTTGTTCCTTCCTCTTATTTTATAAATATTTGCATGCCATCAAATTTGATTCTATTATCTCAAAAATTAATGATGGGAGTTGAATAAAATATGGATATTACCCATTAGTTTCCTTTGTATTTTAAATGAAATATTTAAATATGCATCTAGTGCTTATGTTTAACTGATTCTCTCTTTGACAAATGTGATAATTTTTACAACATGATCACTACTCCCATAGACTATATTCTCCACCTTTGCTTTGAATTTTTTTATAAAGGGCTGGAGAAATGTTTTTAATAATTTTATATTAATCACTTATCCTTAGGGAATACACATGGAGGGAATATGCATTTATAAAATCACCTCATTGGTTTTGTTCTTTTGGTTATATAACTTATTGATAAATTATTTCACTTGACTAAGCCATTCATTCAAATCATCACTTTCATTATAAACATAGCTTTGAGCCAAGGTTAAATATGTTATCCATCATAAATTTAGCTGAGGGTATGATTTTTGCCTCTTTTAATTAGAAATAAATTTTAAATTAAGTCCAAATTTATCAATGCCTTACCAAAACTCACTATTTTTCCCCATAGAGTTTGTGATTTTGCTCGAGCTTTATGAATGAAGCACACATGATTATAGAAGGAATGAATAAAATTTTATACCTTTTCCAAAATATCATCTAGAGCTTCAATTCTACCTTGTGCCTTGAGTATATATTTATTTTTTTAACTCCAAAAACATTTTATTTATAAATCCTCTTTTGGAATCAATCATATAAATGGGGTCTTCTTGGAATTTATCATCCTCTCCAAGAAGGGTCTCTCTTTTCTTAGTAAACAATAAGATTTAATCTTCTCTCATGAATTTATTTTGTTTTACACCCATATTAAATGTTATTTTTCTCACCCTCTTATGTTTATTAGAGGATTCATCAAAATCTATAGTTAATCTTAGCTCTTCAGTGATAACCAAGTCTTGCCTAGTCAATTATTTAGCCTACATTTTTTAAATCAATGGGATTGTCACCAATAAGTCATAATAGGAGGTTTGATCAATGAATAAAATGAAAGGATATGAAGGTAGTTGTGGGGGTGGCATAATAGATAATTATTCAAGTTAAGTAAATAAACTTAGATGTGTGGAAATAGGAAGTGTATGAAATGGTGAAATGACCATATTCTCTTTATAAATATTAATTTGAATAGGACTCCTAATGATATACTTAGTGAGGCTAGGAGACTCTTGAAATGTGACACACTAGTTGCTTTGTTTGGAGGGTTTGTATAATTTAAATCCATAATTTAGTTTAAATGTGTGCTTGTAAGGGATGTGTGGAAAAAATTGAATGGGATACTAAATTCTAAAAATGTGGGCTAGTCACTCTAATATCTATGTTACTGGAAATAGAAATAGGATGTGTAATGGCATCTTGTGTTAGTAGTTGAAATAATTATGAAAGTAGTGTATGTGTGACATTAATTAGGTTAGTAGAATAAGTAATAGTATCAATAATAAAAGAACCAAAGATTATAGCATAAACACTTGTGGAATTAATACCATCTAAATAAAAAGAAGTTTTAGCAATGGAAGTGACTAGTGAAGTAGATAGAACAACATGAGAGGAATGGGAAGAAGTCACATGTATTGAGTATTATGTAGTAACTACTAAAGAAAGTAGTGGTGGAACAACTTAATAAATTGATGTAATATTGGGATTGCCAACCTTTTTACCTTATTGGTCTATGAATTTTTCAAAAATAGGACCTTAGTATTCCTTTTCAATTTCTTATTGTGTTTGATTTGTATTCTATGTATGAGGAGGAATATATCTTGGAGTTAAAAAGGTCCCATGTGGAGGTACATTTTTTGAATGATTAAATGTAGCCTATTCATATTCATATATTTCCTCTAAATTTCCATGTTCTTTACACCCATCTAGATGTTCCTTTGATAAATATTATTCTACATACTCATCTATTGTGTTATAGTAGGTGATACTTAGTGATGCACTTGAGTAGTGGGTTGGAATAACATCTTCTTGTGTAACCTTATAAGTTTTCAAAATTATAGGAGAAGACCTTATCACTTGAGTTGTCATAAGAGGAATAACTAAAGAGTATAATATAAGAGTAGGTGAATTAATCACAAATATTGATGTATGTGGTGGAATTATAATAATTATTGGAGTGAATGCAAATGCAAATTTTTGAAAAAAGGGTGTCTCTTTCTCTCGGTTCTATTTCCATGTATCCTTTAGCTTTAGGACAATTTTGAGGACCCTTAATTTTATTTTCTCATCAATTTATTCCTTTTTTTAATCTGCTACCTAAATTTTCTCTACCTCATCAAGAGCCTTACTCTTTAGCTCTTACTCTATACTTTGTGTATCATCCTTCATGATGAAGGATCATATTATATCATCTAATTAATACTCATATATATTTAAACATTATCAATCCTTGTATATGATTTATAATCATCCTTAACATTTAAAAATACAAAATTATGTCCATACTCATAGTGTCCATAATTCACTTGAATTATATTTGGAATTTATTTATTTCATTATTACTTGGTCGGGATCTAAAAACCTAAATTCAATTAGTCTAAATCTGAAATAACCTCTGTGTCTTGATGTCTTGACTATTTTTTTATAAATTATATAATTGTTGCCTCCTTATGTTATGGGGTGTCTTATAATAATTTTATATTTTGGCCCTCTTCAAATGTTCATCAACATTGTTAGATAGTTGATAAGCTTTCTCTTGCTCAGTGAATTTGTCAAACACATGCTTGGGTAGATAGAAGGGGGATACCTATGTACCCTCAACTCTGGTAATTATATGATCATTATAGAACCTATAATTACCTAATGAATTGAGTGATCACTCAATATTTATAGATAATGATGGCATTAGTTGTCCATATATTTATTTGTAAACCATGGGAGATAAAGTGTCTTATATGATCTATATATGGTCCCCATAATTTTAGACATGAAGATGATAAAAATAATCACATATCTTATTTGGTACATTTGGCTCCCAAAGAGGGGTCCTGGGAGGGTTAACAGTTTCACATATAGTGTTTACTAAATATGAGTTCATGTAAAAGTCACTATATGTTTTGGCATGCATGACTCTTTGGGTTGTAAAATTAAAATTTGTGATTTCCATTATTGGTGAAATGACCTTACCTTATATAATTATAGATAATAATGGGACAAAAACTTCATCCATATAAGATATGAATGGGGCACCATGAAGTTTATTCAACAAAGCCATGGTAATCATGATACCTAGTCTGAATTGGGTAATTTTGAACTTGTTCCTCATATCAAAATTATTTGTATTTTGACATCTGATTATCAAGGTACCCCTAACATTATTATCATTGAACCACTCATTGACTAATTTTTGGTTGTAATGGATGTCTAGTTTTAGGAGTCTATAATACTTCTCAATGGATAGACCAACCACATATGCCAATGGTTTTGTATTTTTATTTTTATGGACAATGTCCTTTTTAAATGTGCCTACTATAAATAAATTATATACTAAATTATCATAGGGAAATACCTTAGGTTTGGTCATCACTTTGGGAAGTCTAACAACTTAAATTAATAGTAGGTCATCTATGTATTATTTCTAGTCAAGAGTTAGATTATACTCATCTTTATATCATTGAATGACCTAGACATTGAGATAAAGGGGGGAATAATAGTTGAATGCATTATTTAGATTATCCAAGTTAAATTTTGAATCCTTAAATTATTGTTTGGTCCTAAAGAAAAACATTGAGGGAGTTGGTTTTTGATTATAGGCCTCTATTATCTTACTAACTAAGATTTGTGTTTAATTAAAATAATTAGGGCATTTAGTTAATATGGAGATATGGATAACAATTCACAAGTTTATAGAATATCAAAGGTGATTGAATTTGACTTGGAGTTCAATACATATTCTAATTTATAGAGGTGAATTCATAGCTTGAATCCTTCATTCATGAGAATTAATTATAGAGTAATAGTCTCCATCACCTATCCATTCCAATTTGAAGTTGATTTTATGAATTAAGATTTTTTGGGTTTATTTGACATGTGGTGTTTTGTCATTAATTTTGATTTCTTTTTCACATGTTTAAGTTTTAATGTTAATTCATATTTTAAAAATTATCATTATGTCACTAAGTCACAATCTTTATATCTCTTATTAGTTTCTTGTGTCCAAAGCCTCTAATTGTGCCATTTTAGGACACGTGGCTCCTTTTCATTTTATCACTTTATTTATTCCTATTGTTGAGTTCCCAAATCATGTTAGTGTATGGAGAAATGATGTGATGACACATGGCCATTAGCTATGCAAATAATGACACATGGATAAATATATGAATGGCACATGATAACTAACTATAAAAAGGATGACACATGTCACATCTTCACTATATCTTTGGTATGTATCTTTGATCTTTGTATTTTTTACTTATCAAAATTTGTGTAGTGAGATTATGATGCATGTATAAATCTCACTCGCTAAATTGGTCACCTACATTTCATGAATTAAGACTTTAGGCTAAGAGTTATGATTTGGTGAGATGAATACACATGGATAAATCTCACTTGGGTGGATGGTTACAAGATTTCATAACTTAATTTTTCTACCAAAGACCTTTGATGAGTTGATATGGGCACACTTTGTATAATTTCATGCATTTAGTTGGTTAGGGCTTTGTAAGATATATAGTATTAAATTGTTTCTTTATATATAATGAAAATGCAATGCATGGATAAATATCATTTAATCAATAAAAAAAATAAATTAGAGTTTAGTATATCTAATAGACATTAATAGTTTGTGGGATTTTGATGAAGAAATGACACCTGTAAATATGAAGTTGACTTATAATTTCCAAAATTGATAAACTTGGAAAATAATGATTAGCTCAGTTAGTCTAATAAGTTGAATTAAAATTTAAACCAACATTTTAATTAATTAATGCCTTGATTTTAAGCCAAAATTTATAAAGTAATTTTTGAATAAAAAAACTTAGGATTTGGTATGTTTGCATCTAAAATAATTTTAGAGTCAATTTATGTCTTGATGAGGACTAAACATAGTATTTTAAAAGGATAAATAGTTCCCTATTTGATTTTTTTATAAAATGCAGTGTGTTGGTCACAAGAAATGATGATTTAATGGGGAGTTTCTCTTGAGTATTTGAGAACCCATAATTTATTTGTTTTAACTATCGTAACAAAAATTCAAACATTATAAGGAAGAAATAAATAAATTAGAGAAATAAAAGAGACCTTAACATAATCATGCAACATACTAATCCTTAAAATATTTTAGATTGCATGTGACCATGTGAAGGTTATTTAACATTGATATGAGAGTCTTACTAAAGATTACAAAAAATTGAGGTCTCTTTGGATTTTATTTTCTCAAGTTATTTTAAAATTTAATTAAGTACATATGTATGTGATGTTTTGTATTAATTTAATACTAGATAGGCATATATAGCTCTGATAGAGATACCTATGATTATAATCTAATAATTTCTCTACTTCTAACCAGGTATCCATAACCCTGATAGAGATTACTTGAATCACCCCTCTTCCATGAGTTTTTTTTATAAGAAGGGTTGGGAATCAATAATGGTTGGGTGTATAGGAATAAAATTCATTTTAAATCAAAATTTTTACTCATATTTTATCTTTATAAATATTTATGAAATCTAAAAAAAAAATTAAGCACATAAATGTGTAATTAATCTTTTAAAATGAGAAGTATTTCTAAATTTGCATGAAAATATCAATGTAAGTCCCAATAATTTGATGATTTTATTTAATCCAAATATTAATTTTCATTAAATCATGATACATATCTTAATTTCAAGACCTAAATTCATCATGATTAAATCCATGAATACATTTATATTATTAACTAGTCTCTAGAATAAATTTTGGCAAAATGGCTGCAAGTGGTCATAATGGCCTGATTTAAAACACATAACTAACTAAAAATAAATATAGTCTATGAAAGCATGAAATTTAATTTGAAAAAGAAGGAAATATAATATAATCCTAATACTAAACTATAAGTCACAATTATTCTGAGATGTTCCAATTAAAACAATTGTGAAATAATGTTTCAATAACTACCCATTGACTGGAAAATTAAGATCTTTACCTTAAAGGTCACTTAATTTAAAAGCATTGTTTTAGATTAAGGTAAAAATAAGTTTTGAAGGGAACCCAAAACCCTATACATCAGATGAGATAAAAACCTTAAGCTCACCCAGGATACGAAATAGCCTGAAGCAAGCAAAAGCTAGACCAGATTAACCAGGAATCTAAAAATAGCTGACAAGAGCTGGACAAACAGAAACAATTTTTTTTTTTACAAGACCGAAGTTTCATGTCTAGAGGGGGGACCAGAGGCTTAGAGTTTTTCCTCTTAACAGCTATCCAACCATCCTCTACCTTAGCTGCCTCAGCAACCCATTCCTTAGAAGGCCAAGATCCATGAAGTCCGTTGGGCGATGAAGCCTCAGTAAAACCCTTACGAGAACCAGCCATCAACTGGCTCCTAGGAGAATCCTTCAAAATAGGTGGAGGAGCCACCACCTCCTCAGTAACTGGTTCAGAGAGATCACATAATCCAATCTCCACTGAACCTTCAATAGGATCTATCTTCAGCGGAGTCACCTGATCTGTCGATATAGATTGGATATTCTTTTCATTCTCATTCTCTAAATCAGTCGAAGCTTCCTCAGGTTGTTTTGAAATATAATGATCATGATCAGCTTCAGACCACCAAGAAGGTGATCTTCTGGATTTGGATTTCCCTGTAGTACACTGGGCAGCAACATGCCCCATCAGATGACACTTTCTGCATCGAAAAGGTAACCCTTCAAAATCTAACATTTGCGTCCAAGAACCCCTAGGGGAGTCCAGACAAATCACCTCAGGAAGGCCCTTAGAAACATCCACCTCAACCAAAAGGCGAGCACAGGTCGATCGAAAATACCTCTTGGTTTCGGCATCCTCGAATAGAAACTCCCCTATAGCATTTCTGATGGTTTTAAACACCGCTTCATGCCATAGATGCATTGGTAAATTAGGGAGCCGAACCCAGACAAGGATCTTATTGAAGGTTTCCGTAACAGGGTTAAAGTCCATATGCCACTGTTTGGCAAAAAGAGGGTATTTACCCTGCCAAAAAAAAATTTTGTTGGACAGTATAGTCTTCCTATCCTCAGAAACGTGGAATAAAGCTATAAAAAAACCTTTCCCACAAGGATAAAAGCATTGTTACCCAAAATATAAAAAATATGATATGGTATAATCCATAATGGGGGTTAACTTATCATGTTTTCATTTATTCTCATGTGTTTTTCCCCATCATATGACTAAGTCTAAAATACTAAAAACATTGACTTTGATCTTTTCTCAAACCATCTTTTGGCAAAGTCCCGATGTTTTCTGAAATTTATAAATATTTTATTAGTCTATTTTCCACCTAAACAATGTCTAACACCTGAGACTGAATCCTATCATCATCTTCCATATACTCTTATGTGAATTGGTTTGTTATTTAATGTAATGGGGAAAATAGCCTACTACCCATACACTAATAAAAAAGGTGAAATTTTGATAAGTTTTTTATGTCTAGTTTTGTCTTCCGATAATGCATACTTTAGAAATAGGTGTTATTCTCTTGGTTTGAATTATATTGATTTATTTATGGCATATATAAAATTATTATTGGTATATTCAACAAATCCATTTCCTTGTGGATAGTAATTCAAAGAAAACTTGCCATTAATCTGATTATTACAGGACCATTCATCAAATTCTATAGATTGAAAATCTATACCATTAACACACACTAAGGAAACTAGTGTTACAAACCTAGTTACAATATTCTATTCAAAAAATTTGATCACATCTTGTGCTCTTAAGTTATTTTTAGTAACTAATTCAATCTATATAGTGTAGTAATTTGTGGTTGAAAATACAAAATTGTGTCCAACCAATGAATTGGGCCTAGTGACCCATACAAAATCAAGACCCCATTATGCAAAATGGAATCTTTAAATCATAGGTTGCAAAGGTATGGCCACATGTTTATATTTTCTAGAATACTTGAAATTTATGATGAGTTCTAACATGACTGTGTACATCATTAAAAATAATAGGCCATTAGTATCCCATTCTTAGGATTTTATGAGTTTTGTAATTAATTGAGGTATGCCAACTTCCTATATTATGCTAAAAATGATCAAGGATATATGTAGCTTCTTATTTTACAATGTACGTCAAATAGATTATTGCATTTATTTTCTTATTCAACACTCATTTTTTAATCACATAGTGTGACAATTTGAATCTAAGTGTTCTCATTTGTTATTTATTTAATTCATGGATACATTTACCTATAAGCAAGTAATAAATAATCTAAGTATACTAATCACCACCAACTATTTGATATTGGTTGACTTGCTTGATGGAGATGTGTGTATCAATTTTTTTAATTAGTTGAATGATTCCATACCCTCATAACATTTTAGTTTGTTTAATTTACACATTGAATTATTGTAACTTATCCATCCATTTACCCCTTTGTTTACCTAATTCATTATGCTTGAGTGTAAAAATGACAACTAGATCTGAGACAATGTAATATGTCTTATTGCATAAAATATAGGTTCTAAATTTCTTCACTTATTCGATCCAAGAATAAATCTATTTATCAATCATAAAATAATCCAATTATGTTTCTTTTATATTCGTACTCATAACATAGATAATATTTTATTTCTATTCAGCCTTTTGAGTGAGTTTGGGTGATTACAAAAAAAATTCCTTCTAATGTCTAGGTTAATCAAAACTAGAGCTTGGGTGATTACACTTTTGATGTCTTTAAATGCTTTATTTTCTTTAGCTATCCATTCCACCTTTGCATCATGTTTTAACATAACATTCAATGTATTTAAAATTTATTCAAATCATGAAATGATATTACTAAAGAAATATTTGAGTTCCTTTTTCTATTAGGATATGGAATTTTAGAAATAAATTGAAATCTTTGAGGGTAAATAGAAATACCTTCACTGGTGATAACATGGACTAATAAATTACCTTATGTGACTCCAAAAACTAATCTGATTTAGAATTAATGAGATTCCATAACTTCTAGAATCTATCTAATACCCTCTACAAGTGGGCAACATGATATACCCCATATTTAGAAAAACTAGTTAGGTCATCTATGTATATAAAAATGCACTTACTATTGAGTCCCTAAAAATCAATGTCCATGGCATGCTAGAAAGTAGCACCTACATTGATTAGTCCAAAAGGAATTATTTTAGATGAAAAATTTCCCCATTTAGTAATGAAAATATTTTTCATTATATCATAATTTTTTACTAATACCTTATTGTAACCTAAAAATCCATCCTAAAAGTACATCATTTTAGGCCCACTTACTATACAAATCACCTCATCTAAGGAGGGAAATGAATAATTATCTTTTTCTGAATCCCTTTTGAGATATCTAGAATATACACATATTTTTATTTCACTATTCTTCTTTTGTGCATGACCTAAGCTAGCCACCCATGTAGAATGTCTAATTAAAATAGAATTTTGGCATATAATAACTTATGAATTTTGTTATAAAATGAGAGGTTACAAAATAAGATTAATTATTCTTTATCTTTATATAGATGTTTATGTCCCTCCTTGAGTGGTATTATATGCATTATAACTTTGGGATCAATTTTTTTTAGATCTTCATAAGTCTAGGTAATGACATCCTTATATTATATTAGAAATTATTTAAGTTTTTGTTTATATTGGTCAGAGCAACTCAATCCAATATTGGCATACTAGGGACATTCATCTATTCTTAAATTCACTTTCAAAATTATATGTGTTTGTTTTAGGTTGACTATATTTAATAGCTTTGCTACCTATGTCAAAGATTCATTCTAATGATACCATTCCTTTATGTATTTTGATTTATTTGAATTGAATAATAGCATCTTCACCGACATCCTCTGTTCTCATTGAATCAAAATCTTTTCATTAATAGTTTCAGACTCAAAAGCACCTGAATTATTAATGAATTGTATAATTTAATTATCATCATCAAATACCTAAAAAGTATCAAATTTTTTAAGAATTAAAGAACATGGTACCAATTTTATAGAAAATTTATGTAATTTTAAATCCTAGAGTGGGACCAATTTTGTATTTAAGTCACCAAATAATATCCAATCTAGTTCTCTTATTTTGGAATTGATTTTAATTTAAAAACTTCAAATGATTTAATTAAATCCCATAATATTACTTATATTTATTTAGATATGATAGTTTACACTGGTATCAACTCCTAACTTGGTTGACCACTAGCTCTAAGTCTCTAAACATCATCAACTCTTTAACATTATATTTTAGTGCAAATTATAACCCTGATATTAAGGCTTCATATTCTACATGATTTTTAGTGAATATAAAATATAGTATGAAATAAATAAGATATTTATTCCCATTAAGATCAATCATGGTTATCCTTACAGTCGAGCTATGTTCTTAGTGAATCCCATCAAAATATAAAGTCCATAATTATGAAAGACCTTCAAATTTTTGTTCATGATTTTCAAGCTTCGTTATGAAAATGTAAACTCCTATGTGTGATGAAACAAAGTTGACTCTTTAATTTTTGGTATTTTATTATGTGATTTCATATTTGTTTCTCTATCAACCCTAATATGATTGACTACTCCCTTCTAAGACATCCACATATGTGAAAATTATATTTCCATATATCAATTTAGTATTTTTGATCAATCATAGCTCAAGAGAAAACCATAAACCTCAATATTTTCAACTAAAAGGATGTCAATATATTATTGAACATGTGCCTTAGATCATTTTGTATTTGGACATTCAATAATTATTTGATAAATGGGACTAGATACTTATCTAATTAAAGGACCACTTTTTTAGACCTGTCTGGGGTCAAACCTAAATTATTATAGATTCTTGTGGGCATCACATTAGTCAAATAATATAAATTGACTAATTTTTTTTCACATTTTTCCCAAATATTTAGATAGTCAATAAGAAAGGTGGGACCTCATTTTTATCTTTATGAATGACCATATTAGTGTGTGCAGCCTTGGAATTTTTAGAATATGGTTTATTAGTCGATACTTTTAACATTAATTCTCTTTGTTATATAATTTGAGACAACTCATGGAGGTTAATGTTTTAATTGATTGTATTCATGTCTTATAATATATTATATCACCTTTTTTTGGATGGATTAGTAGGTTGATATTGGTCATTTCATTTTAGGGGAGGTAGATTGTTATTAGAATTTAGATATGAAGGAATGGATGCATTGTTATTTATAAGTGTAAAGGTAGTAGTAGTATGTTGATTCTTTTTTATGATATTATAATTATTAATTTTAAACTATTTAAATATATGGATCTCATATGTGTTGTATTTTGGTTTATTCTCATCCTCAACTAGGAATGGAAAGTTGTAAGTTTCAAACACCATTATAGTACATGAAGAAGTAAGTGTACCTGAGGTGGAAGGTTCAAACTAATTATGCACAATATCATACCCCTCCATCTTATTTTGGAATATTTAATATGAAATAAATAGTTTTATATAGTCTAATTCACCATGTTATGTCATGTTACAAACCCTACACCAATTGGGCAAGGCCACCTCACATATGTTTATCTCTAGGAATTTATTGGGTGATGGTTATAGATTATTATTTTGCATATTAAATGGACTATTATACCTCTTTAATATGAAATTATTATTGGTTTTTTACCCAATATGTTCCATAATCCTTTATTTATACCAAGAAACTCATTACTAAATTTATACACCTTGCATAAAATGAAATCCAACACTATTTTGGTATAATAAGAAGATATGCCGTATGCGGTAAAAGTGTTAATTAGAAATAGGGATTGGATTTAGTTATAATGATTAGGAATGGATACATCACTTCTAAAAAAATTTATATTTTGGTTTGGTGTAACATGAGCTAGAGGAAACTAAGTGAATCCTTGATTTTGATTATTGGCCATGAAATTTTGATTGGTGTTTGGAATGGGATTCATAGATGGGAAATTTAGATTCATGTTGGGTATGGCCACATTAAAATAGAAGATTCAATTTATGTTAAACATTTGTGGATTTATCATAAGCCTCAGGTAATGTATTTATATTTTGGGCCCTACACAAGTACATTAAAACCATTGAATCTAAAGTGTTCTTGTACATTTATAGAGCCAATGTAACAATAAGTATATAAATAACATATATATGAATATAAATATTTTATAATATTTCATTGAAATATCTAATTGACTAATTAGGTTCTATTATCATACTATACAAATTATGGTATAATACACTAAGGCTGGTAACTTACAACATTGATCCCATGATGTTAGTGAACTATCTGAGAGGTTAAGCAACCAATAATATGTAACATATTACAAGGTGAAAGGGAATAATCTACATGCAATGTATTCATGAACCGCATTCAATAATACCATTTAATTATTAAAGGTATTCATGAGTTATTATGTCATCCATCCTCCAAAAGGAGAGAATTAAGAAATGTACTTTTTAGGATTCCTAAGTAATTCATGGATGACACTAGCTATAACTATGGTAGAACTAGTTAACTAAGACATAGTGAAATGTTGAGGTTGGTTCCCTTGGGTTGGTGAATTTGGTTAAGCTATATATATATATTAGATATACCTATATCTAATTTAACTATATTATGAACATATAAATGTGATATTATTAGTAGACTAGAATCATAATTAGATCTTGTTAGCCTTGCATGCAACTCTAGTGAAACTCAAGTGAATTATAATGATTTGATGTTGGGGCCCCAATTTTGGTGATAAGTAAAACCTATTTATGTGGATTTTATACACACTAAATATTTTTAAAAATAAAATCCATATCATTTTATAATAAGTGTGAATTTAATATAAGGCATGATTTATGGGTTTTATTTTTTTAAATAACTATGTGGTGGAATAAAAATGAGTGTAGTGGTTGTGTACCTTAGATGGTTCAAATATGGAATATGCTTAACATGTAACCTAAAAATATGATTTTGATGGATGGGTGGATCTAAACTAAAGAGGGTATTTTTGACTACTTTAAACCCAAGTCAAATTAGGTCAACCCTCTATATATTTTAAACTTGTCATAAGGTCTCTTATGGGTGTAAAATATGTCTCATGGTCTTAAATTAGGTCACATATTGTGCTTTAGCTTTGTCATCTTTGTCCAAGTTGGTTTTATGTCATATAAGGTCACTTTTTGAGTCATTTAATGAAGTGGTATGGTTTCCATAAGATGAAAAGTGTTTCAAGAGAATATTAACCTTCCCACATGTCATAATATGTTAAAATAACTATTTTTAAACCAACAAATCATAGTTTTAATGTCCTTACAAGAAGATCAAGTAGTTTTAGGTAATTTTAGGTAGTTGTACATCTTGTACAATAGCTATGGGACATATGAATACTAAATAAAAGTCCATTTAGGTCCCTTAAATTAATTTTCATGCTTAGGAGGCTTTAATAGACTTTAAATTTAGCAAGAATGACCTCTCTTTCCCATCACTCTCCTAGACAAGTCAAAATGGTCAACCAATTTCCACATGGTACAAACAAGAAGAGATGAGTTGGAGAAAGTGAACTTGGTGGGTGGTATTAATCCATTTTTAATTAAAATTAATGTATATATTCATAGGTTTGGTTTTTTTAATTCATAAACCATTTCTAAGAAGCTTGATGACTCTCTTCTACCTATACATCCCCAACGCCTTGGTTTTCCTTCTCTAGTTGAATTGTTATATCTAAATCAAGTAGTGTACATGGTATTTATGAGTATGAAAATATTTATCACAATTTTTAATTTTATTTTTTATGTGTGAATGTGAATAATTTACAATGATCACTCTCATTTTTGTAGTAGAATACTCTGTTGATGTGTGCAAACATTGTTTTCCCAATTGCAAAGTTTGTATTCCTATTTTGGTCTTCCAAATAGAGGATATATGTTGTTTTCAACCTCTAATATTCATGGTTATCATATATTATTATGTAGGTTTAGTCTCAAGAGTAGTATTTAGGGTGTGAAAAGCATAAAATGCACACATAGTCAAGATCTCCTTGCAATAGTCACCTACAACCAAGTGGAACCAAGCCTTGAATAGTCATGATGATGAGACAAAAAGACTTCAAGATGGTGATAAGGTTATAAAAGTGAAATCAATAAGACTGAGCCTTTTAAAATTTTATAAATTGGTTGTGATAACTAATTCAACACACACATTCATTTATCTACTTATGACCAATAGGCAGTCACCAATAGTGATTTGATGCGAACACCATAAAGGTCTGAGTAGTGTTAAATGGTAGAGGTTTGAACTCAATTAAGACCTTTAATTAGGTATGAGAGTACATAAAATATCATGGTGGTAATGGAGAGGACATTGTATGTAGGTAGACTTAGGCCCATGTGTCACAAGTTTGGAAAGTTACAATTGAGACACTTTACCTTAACTTCTTCAGATCACATTTTGCTCATACATTATGTCATCTCATTGTGAAGTGCTTTCAAGTCTAGACATGACTAATTGTTTCCATCTTGTAGCCCAAGCCTAAGGGTAATGTATTGATATATAATAGTGGTTACTTGATCAAGAGTGATGGTTTTTTAGTGGTTTCTAATTCAAGGTGGTTTTGACATGAAACACTCAATAAATATTGTGTTAAAATGACTAAAAGTAACCTAACTTGTAGTGACCTATAGTGGTGAGTGAGACTATGGTCTCTAGACATGAAAAGATATCATATAGGTATGGAATGGTTTGAGTAACCCCAATAATGATAAAGAATGGTGAAGTTTAGGGTTAATAGACACACCAACACCTATAGTAATCCCATGATTCCATAAATGGAGTAGCTACAGTCTAACTGTAGACCCATAAAATTGATGGTAAGAAACAAGAAGCTGAGAGATTTGCACACATATATGTTCATATAAGATTTGAAATGACTAAATGTTATCATATAGAATAAATATAATATTAAATAATATTCTCACATAAATAGACACCTACATGAAACTCAGTTTCCTAAAAAGTGTCACCTATATTCTGACTGTAGTCTATAGAATAGCCTAGTCAAATGAGAGATGTGAGCTTGGAAGAGTGGTAGAGATGTAAGATCAAAAACATGTAGAGAACACTCTCATAGTGGTAAGGTAAATTCCATATAATTCTTATAGCAAGGAAATTAGGTAAAGGAAGGATGAACAAATTAGCCTAGCTCTGCATATAAAATTTGTGCATAGTCATTTGTCTTGAAAAATTTAAAGTTTTGAGGGGCATTAAAATATGAATAAGTTGTGAAATTTGGTACAAAACATATTTAATACCTAATAAATCCATCTATGGCCTCATTTTATCTAGGAAAATAGGGTATATGTCATCTATTTTGTCATAGATAGAGGGTGTATACACATAATATTTTCAAAATTTTATCAATTACTGACACTCTTTATCTTGTAGGAACCCATTGAGTCTCAATATATCTAAGTTCATTCCCTAAGGAGTGCACTAGGAAAGGGGTGGGTAGACCATTGGTGATTTATAGGATTGTTGTCCATTTTACCACTTTATATCTACCCACTTGTCTCCTAAAAACCATTCGCCTAAGATTTACCTACTATTTGACACTCCTCTAGTATTTTTAACACCTTCATTAGATATTTACCTAACCTAAAGCCATTTATAATAGTTTACATGACTCTATTAGTCACATAAACTTTGTATTCTTATTTACAAAATGTACTAGGGACTAGGTCAACCTCTGACCAACCTAGTATATTACCTAGTATGCTTTTTGTCAATTTTAATACTAGGTCGACTAGGCCGAACTTGTTGGTAAAAAAATTCATAAGGGTTTAGGGTTAGATCTGCCTATATAAAAATAATAATTTTTCCATTTTTAAGAGAAGAGAATAAGAAGTAATATATATTGTGCATCTACTTATCCACCATTCTACTTGAAGAACAAGCTTAGGGTTTCATACTTTCATTGGTGATATAGATCTTGTCTTTTGGAGAAGTATTTTGGATAAATTTATAGGTCGTGTATCCTAAAAATAATTTATCCTTGTCATCCTTACATACCACAATAACCTCTTGTGAAGAACCTTATTCAAGGGAGATATTGAGGTTCGATGAGTCCATCTTCAAAGGTAAGTATTCTTAACTTTATTTATCTTTTGTAAGAGTAGATAAATATGAATTTTCACTTATCTTCTATGCATTAGGATTCCATATAAATTAATGTGAGTATATGTCTTCTATGTATGTTTAATTTTAGTGTTTATTACTCCCACTTTATGCCACAAGCTTTGGTGATCACTAAATTAGATTTTACTTTACTTGTTATTAGTATAGTGAATATGAAAACATAGGACTTAGTTAAGGTTATTGAATAATTTTTCTTGATTGGAGGCTTTGGAACCCTCCCTAGTGATGTCATTATTGTAAGAGATCCCTTGGCTAGATCTAGTAGATCCATATTAGTCATGACCATGATTATCTAATAAATCCCCAATCATAAATGTAAGTAGAATCTATCTTCTCCAAGATAGGATTGATTTATATATTTGATGAATTTCCCATTGAATACATTCTAGTGAACCTGATGTGAATCTAACCCTTGTAGGTTCTCTTTCACATTCTTCATTTTTGTCATTTTATTATTTTCCTATATTTGCTATACTAGGTTGATCAGGGTAGTATATTTCTAACTTAAATACACAAGTTTAACACATAATCACATTATAATGACTATGTTATTTATATGTAAGTCTTCATTATATATAGGTTATTTGATCAAGTAGTTAGACACAATATTATTCTTCAGTTCTAGATAACAAACTATGTCAAATAGGTTGACTTAGTCTTCCAATCATCATCAAAAAATATAATTAAGTCATGTAGGTCAACTTAGTTTTATAGTTAGCATCCATATAACAAATTAAGTTGATTAGGTTGACTTAGTCATCTTAATAGGCTTTAGCAAATAAGGTTTCATATAACTAGGTTGACCTAGTCGACTTGGTTGGAAAAACTTGCAAGAAACATTGAAGGCAAATTAATAGAAAATTTACAATCCTAATAATATTCTAACCCACCAAGGTTCCTCTCTCTCTCTCTCTCTCTCTCTCTCTCTCTCTCTTTCAATTTAGTACTTCATTATAGTTTTATCTTGTGTAAGTTTGCAGTCTTCAATAACTATAATACTACAACAAATTTAACTTGGTTAACTTAGTTCTATAGCCCATCTTCTATCTAAAAGACTAAGTCAACCTAGTCAACTTAGTTCTTAAATACTCTTGCTTATATATAACACTAGCAACCTAGACGACTCTATTCTATAATGTTTGCATACAATGTCATCTAAACTAACTCTATAACATTCTTAATTTGGGAATTAATAACTATATGCTAGTAATTAATTCACACTTTAATTTTCAATTATTTGCATGATTATAATAGCTCACATATTATAATTAGTTTTTTTTTAAATACCATTTAGTTTAACTATATTTCTCTTTTTTCACACACTACCAAATCACATAAATTTCAAAATTCATTTAATATTTGTATTCTCGAGGCATACCTACTTGGATTTCATCACCAAGGGGGAAGTTGACTTGGTTTTTTGGCCAAGTATAAACATGTGGTTAATGGTATATATTTTAAAATAACTTGACACCCTTATCACTATGATATTATGAAGTGAGGGGGTATGCCCCAATACCAAGCCATTACCATTGCCAACACGTATCCCTTTCAACCTAAACATCTTGAAACCATCCATAAATTACTTTTTAGTTCCCTATTTTTAGAAAAATTCCCTATCACACTTAAAATAACACTTTATAATAATCTAACAACACCCATAATGACTATTTAGTTAATATTTTTCAATTTATTACTTGCTCTCTATTAATTGTACGTTGTATTGAAAAATCTTGTATTAGCTAGCATTAGTGCAAGGTTTTATACTGTGTGCCAATTGGATCATTCTCATTGATCCAATTATTTATTTGTTTGATTTCATTTCTTTCTTTGATTACATTTCAAAGTCTTTCCATATTTTTAGTATGCTATCATTATATTCAACATAGTCTCTTACAGACTATCTATTTTTTTACTAGAGTACTACATGGAATTAGTCAACCTAGTACTCATTTTTGCCAATCAATTTACAATATTAATTCAACCTAGTCAACTTTGTATCCTTATCAGGCTATCTTTATCTATGTCTAGTAGTACTAAATCAACTTGGTCAATTCTGTACTATTCTTAACTTGGGAATTAACAACTATATGCTTGTAATTAATTCATATTTTCATTTTCAGTTATTTGTAAGCTTAGAGTAACTCACATAGTATAATTAGGTGGTTTTTTCAAAATACCATTTAGTTATAGTATTTTGATATTTTTACACACACTATCAAATCACACAAATTTCAAAACACATTTAACATTTATCTTCTCAAGACCTACCTAATTAGATTTCATCTCCAAGGGGGAAGCAAACTTAGTTTTCTATCCAAGTATAAACATGTCATTATATATTATCAAACCACCTAACATCCTTATCACTGAGGTATTATGAAATACTATGATAGGGCCCAATACCAATCTAGTACCATTGCTAACATAGATCCCTTTCAACCTAAATGTCTTGAAACCATCCATAAATTATTTTCTAGTTCCCTATTTTCAACTAACTTTCCTATCACACTTAAAATAACACTTTATAATAATTTAACAACACTTAGGATTACCACTTAGTTAGCATTTATTTTAAAGTTGATTACTTGATCTCAACTCATTATATATTGTATTGAAAAAAATTGCATTTGCCAACATTGGTGCAAGGTTTTGTGTTGTGTGCCAATTGGATCATTTTCATTGATCCAATCATTTGTGTTTACATCCATTCATTGCTTCAATTACATTGCAAAGTTTTTCCTTTATTTTAGCATACTATCAGTTTATTTGACATAGTCTTTTACAGACCATCTTTTTCCCTATCTATAGTACTAGGTCAACCTACTCAATCTAGTACTCATTTTTTTCTAATCAACTCATAGTACTAAGTTGACTTGGTTAACTTAGTATCCTTATCAGACTATCTTTTTACCTATTTATAGTACTCAGTCGACTTGGTTGACTCTGTACTCTTCTAACTTCTAACCAATAGTACTAAGTTGACCTTGTTCACTTTTTACTCTTCTTCCTTCTATCCAACAATACTTAGTCAAGATGGTCAACTTTGTACTCTTATCTGTCTCTTTTTTCCCTTTATTTTTATATCAAAATTATCTTCCCTAATATATCTCCTTCATCATGAACTTCCTATTTGAAGATAACACTGAGTTTAATTAAATAGATATGATGATTATTACCAACCATAATAGGTTATCCTATAAGCATCTTATGGCTCCTACCCTAGATGAAAATAACGTGAATGTAGACATTCACACTATAAACTATGGGACCCCTCATTATTCCTCTTCACTTCACAATCCTCTCTTCTAATTTGAATATCAACCCAAATTAGAGTATACCCTAGATATGCTCTTCTTCATCAATGAACTCCCTTAACATCAATGAAAATATCCTTTAACTATTTACCATCTCATGATAAATGGTCATGTTGAAGATCCCTATTCACCTTTTTCTACATTCTCACATAAATTTGGAGACATTAGCTTCTTTTCCTCTTAACCTCTTCCCTATATTTTTATTCCTTCTCATACCATGACATCTTCCTATCTAATTTCTTCCACCTCCATGCCTAGTATCTCCACTAACATGGCAGGTTTTACATCTAGTGGTCCTCTTCTAAGACATACCCTTCTCAATTATTCAACTAATGCATCATTTATAACCAATAATAACCATGCCTCTAGTGTCTCTTCTTATAATCCCTTTACTAGTACATTTTTTTCCACACAAGCAAATCATGCTACTAGTGCCTCACTTATCAAGAATTCTTCTCAACCTACTACTAATACCCATAGTGGTATCCAAGCCACTACTACCAATTCTAATACTTTAGATAATTCCAATAATACCAACCAAACTCATCAAATTCTATTACAAAATATTAATCAATTGAATTTTTTCCAAGATAATAATTTAAATCAAATGATGAAAATGCAAAATCATCTTATCCATCTTCAAACCCACCCTCAATAGATTTCATGGGACATGTATAACTAAAATATGCCCCCACCTCCTCTTTAGGATTCCCATGGTAATCTTATCCCTCAACCTCCTCTTATTAATAAAATGATCAAGAAACTTAAAAATGAGCCTCTTACATCTAAAATTAATAATATATATAGGAGGTATCACCCCTACCATTACTTACAATGGGTCAACTGACCCTACTCTCCACTTAAAAACATTTGGAAATATATATAAAGATTGGGTTAAGTTAAATACCTTTGTCACTACCAAGATATTAGAAAAGAGTCTCATGGGTGATGCTTTAGATTATTACAACCAACTAAAATCTCATTCCATCATTAATTAGGAAGATTTAGTTAATACTATAGTCAAAAAATTCTAAACTAGTGATCTCCTTGAGAATACCTTATCCCATTTTATCAATTATAAGCAACTTGAGACCAAAACTGCACAAACTTTCATCAAATGATGGAATACCTTGTCTAAAAAATATGAAAATAATATGGTAGATGACAACCTCTTTCATTTGTTTACCAATACTCTTTTTCCCAAGTTATAATATCAAGTCTGGACTCTCTCTCCACACACTTTGGAGGAAGTTATTAACCAAACCAAGAATTAGTATTTCCTTATATATCAATTTGAGCCATCCCAACTATCTATGGGTACTCAAATGTTAATCACATATAAGAATCATCATGTTACAAATGATGGTGTCATTGCCACTTATGATACCATTCATACTATTCAAGCTATTCTCCCAACCAAACTCTAGAACAAGCTTTACCTCCCAACCACAATAATAATCCTCATTTATCTTTAACAAATAACCTCAATGCTCATAAACCTTTATCCTTAATAGAATTAAAAAAGGTATACCAAGGCATCTTCTATGAGAAATGGATCCCACTCATCCCATGAAATCTTGGTATGATCCTAATAATAGTTATTGGTTTCATGCTAATTAGGGTCATTGTCATGAAACTTATAGGCAACTTCATAATTTGGCTATGGCTTTCCTTCTCAGTCCCAATTTTGACCATGATTATATCACTAAATTTTTTCAATAAGCCCATGAAATTACCCTCAAAGCTCATGAAACAAAAAATAAATATCAGGCTTTAAACCAAGTTAATGCTCATTTGGCCATCTATAAATATCCTCTTCTAAATCACCAAGATAACCAAGGTAAACCTACCCCTTCTACCAATAATATTGATAGTCTTTTTGACCTAACTACTAAAGATAATGTGTTCAATATGACTAATATGTGAAGGGTGGTTTACCTCATTGATCCTCATCCCATCCACATCCCTAAATTTCCTCACACATTTTATGTCATCCAAGACTCTTATCTAACTCACCTAATAGATTTTGGGTAAAAAGACATTATATCTTTTGATGAATCAATTTCAACACCTCCCTTGGATAACACTTCTCACACCATTATTACCAATTCTCCAACTTCTTTACCCATCACCAATGATACTCAAATTTATATCAACACTTCTCAAACCAAATATGCATCAACTAAGTCATGTTATCAAATAATCAACAAAATTATCCTCTAATTAAACCTTCCACATCTTATCAACACAAATTCACATGCACTTTAGATCTTCCTTTTGAGGACATCCTTTAACATTATTCACCTCTTTCCAATAGTCCTCTTATGGGTTATGATGAATGGGATCCTATCACAAAGCTTACTAATCTTCCATCTCAAATCCCATTTATTAAACTTATACATACCTCTTTGCTTCATCATAGTCATCTTGTGTAGCTTTTATTCAAAATGAACATCCCTCATCCCTCCCTAGCAAGATGTGAAGCCAACTTATTTGGATTAGAAGATAGCATTTTAAAATAGTGAAAAGAAATGTCCATACATGTTGATGAAATAATGAACACTTTTCTCTCCCTCAAATTTCCCATTACTTCTATGATCCCCAATGAGATTTTGACTCATGCAGATGATCCTCCTATTTTTATTAGTGTCCAAATTAGTGATATCTAAGTCAAGCATGCCTTGATTGATGAGGGTTCTAAAAATACATTACCTCTCTAAATTTTATCAAAACCCTTAGATATTTTGAATGTAATATTAATTCCACACACAACATGTGTCAAGGCTATGACTAAAGATAAATGCCTCCTTTAGTTTGTGTTTGGATCCCCATTACCATCCCACCTATCATCATTCATGTGAAGGTTATGATCTTCAACTTTCCTCTATCTTATGACATTTTTCTTTGTAGGCAATGGACTCATCACATGAGATCCATTGCCTTTTCTGCTTGCCAATGTGTCAAATTTCCTCACAATAGAGTGATATATAATATTTAAGGTGACACTAATCTTTGGAATTTTGAAAAATTCTAATATCATAATGTATTCAAGATTTCTACCATTGAACCCTTGCCCAACATTCTATTTCATGAATCTCAATGGTTTAACTTTCCTATCAATTCTAATATATATTACAATAGTCACTCCTAATTCATTGGGATATATCCCCTAACCTACTAGATTCTAATGATGATGAGCCTGATGAGCTCAATCTCAAGATTAAAACCTTAGATATCTCACCTCATTTTTGATCCTCCTATTTTTATTAGTGTCCAAATTAGTGATATCCAAGTCAAGCATGCCTTGATTGATGAGGGTTCTAACACTTGCATTACCTCTCTAAATTTTATCAAAACCCTTAGATATTTTGAATGTAATATTAATTCCACACACAACATGTGTCAAGGCTATGACTAAAGATAAATGCCTCCTTTAGTTTGTGTTTGGCTACCCATTACCATCACACCTATCATCATTCATGTGAAGGTTATGATCTTCAACTTTCCTCTATCTTATAACATTTTTCTTTGTAGGCAATGGACTCATCACATGAGATCCATTGCCTTTTCTGCTTGCCAATGTGTCAAATTTCCTCACAATAGAGTGATATATAAGATTTAAGGTGACACTAATCCTTGGAATTTTGAAAAATTCCAAGATCATAATGTATTCAATATTTCTACCATTGAACCCTTGCCCAACATTCTATTTCATGAATCTTAATGGTTTAACTTTCCTATCAATTCCAATAGATATTACAATAGTCACCCCTAATTCATTGGGATATATCCCCTAACCTACTAGATTCTAATGATGATGAGCCTAATGAGATCAATCTCAAGATTAAAACCTCAGATATCTCACCTCATTTCCTTTCTAAACTTCCCCCTTATTTGAAACTTTATTCCCATCAACCACCTTGTGATGATATACCCATTATCTTAACTAAGACTCAACATTCCATTCCTCACACCACATTGAATGACTAGGTCATCCCTAATGCCATTAATCTTCATACACCTGATTATGATTATGGCTATACCTTATATGATCCATTATTAGGTGGTTTTGTTCATGCCTAAGATTCTTAAATTATTTTTTATTGTTCCGCTTTTCTTTAGTCTTTTGAAATATCTTCTATAATTCCATCCTATATCATTTCTAATTTTAGAATTATTCCTCTTGATTATAGGGTAAATATGGTGTGCATACCTCTAATTTATGAAGAACCTTGTAGGAGTATGCTTATGGATTGTGTTATGTCTAGTCCCTATCACTTTTCCAAATACCAAGACCCCTCTAGCTGACTTATCCTTGAGATACTTATGACTATCCTATAGTGTTCTATGTATCTTTCCCCTCTCTCATTTGAGCCCAATTTAGATCCTATTCCTACTCCTTCTATAGTCTAGTCTCTTCTTATTTTTAATCTTAACATTCCTTCAATCTATCCTTGCCCAGTTTCTCCATTAGTCCCACCTTCTCTTTGTTATGGTTTGCTCCTTTCAATACAACTTGCTCCTTTTCCCACCAAATGGGCCAATTAGCCATATTTTGATATTCATAAAGTTTCTAGTCATTATAATTGAGACTCTTCATTATACCAATCTTCCTTAGCTTCTATTTCCACTCCTCCTCTAATTACACCTACTAAATCTACTCATAAGCATATATGTTGATTTCATCACATAGATAATCATTCATCCACACATTGTTATAAGTTGTTGTAATATATCAACACCTTTTGTCCCATCATTACTCAACCCATAGACAATGATATATCTCCACAAAAAGTATTACCTAAATATCTTACCAGTTATGGAGAGGTATATTTTCTTTGGCACCAATGTGGTACACATCACACTGATCATTGCCACATCCTTCAGTAGCATCTCAAGGATCACCTCATAACAATTATTATGCCTACTAACATTCTTCCCATATTTCACCCTCATAAGAAAGATCCCCTTTCTTCCCTCATGGCTCTACCACCTATGGTCCCTTCTCCACCTACTATTTCTCCACCCATGATTACCTCACCCATGGATCCTCCTTCCCTAGTGTCACATTCTCCATCTATGACCACTTCATCTCCCATAGAATCCAATCCCATTCCATCTCTTGAGCATCCCTTTTATGATATCCCTTATCAGCATGATCCTTTAGGAATTCATACATTTTTTATTTAAGAAATTTGACATGAAGTATTTTCTCAACTTTCCTTGATGATCAATGAGACTTTAGTTGTGGTCCAAGTTCAACTTCATAAAGACTTATCAAATGTTATGGATAATGTGTGCAGAAAAATATATTAGTACTTATGACCAAAATCATGGTGTTATTTCATTTATTTATTTATTTATATTGGAAGTGTGCTTCAAATTTACATTTGTCTATTTTATATCATTTGACATTGTGTCAAATTTTAAACTATCTAACATGGTGATTTTGGTTCTGAACTATATATTGCTTATAGTATCATTATTATTATGTTATCTTATGAATTCATTTTTCATAATTAAACACGTGTTCTTATTAACTTCCTTTTCTTTGGTTCACTTTTTCTTTTTCATGATTGTTTGTTATCTTATCTCTATAAACATGAATAATTATTATTGTGGCTTGGTTATATAAACCTTAATCCTTTTAGTCATTCCTCATTTACCATGTGATCAATTAGCAAATAATTAATCTTATTACAATTCACTTTTACTAGTCCACTTTGGATCTACCCTTATTCCTCTTTATTCCCTTTCACAAACTAAGCATACACATGTTTGAGACTTGAGATAACATGTTGGGTCATTGTTAAGCCTAAGTGTTATAATCAGTCATATCTTTGGATATTTATCTTCCTTTAAACAAAGCCTAAAGTTCATTCATGTGTATCTCTTTATCTCTCATGATTTTTCATTCCAAGTTCATATAGAGGAAGAATCTTAAAAGCTATAAATATTTAAAATTTGAATCATTTAAAAAAAAGGCAATGATCTAAATGGAAACATTCAAAATTTTTAAAAATTCTAATCACACTAAAAAACATGATTCTAAGAACATTATTTTATCTTATGAAATCTCAAAATCCACATTTGGTTTCATGATAAAGCTAAGGTCCATTGGTGTGTGGTAGGCCAATATATTATTAAAGGAGAATAAAATAATGTTTTAGTGCTACCTACTTTCTCATGCAAGTACACAATATTTTTAGTAGTTTGATGGCTCTATAAGGGGTACTAAGGAATGAGGAACACATTGTGGGAAGGTAGGTCCATTTTAATTTTATTATTCAAAACTACCAACATGAGTTGATATTATTACCACACTTATTTGCCTACACAGATTTATGCCTATAGTGAGCATGCATCCTTTATATATTGATGGTCACTGGTCACTTAGTGTGCCTCATATTTCCTAAGGTATTATTATAAGATTCCTACATTATTATTCTTAAATTACCTTTTTCAACCACTATAATCCTAATATTTCCCCTTGAGAAATATTTTTTTGTTCACTGATCACTCCCTTTAGGGGTTCCATTTGTGAGTTGTAGTGTAAGATCTTGGAAAGGACCAGACCTTCCTAAAAAATTACCAAAATTTTTGCATTGCCATTACAAACATCCCCTCTTTTCATATTTTCACATTATTTCCACCTCATTGGTGTTACCTTTGTGAGTTATAGTGTAAGACCATGGATAAGACCTGGCCTTCCTCATAAAAATTTCCAATACCCAAGTCACAATAAAATTAAATGTGTCAAATACAAGATAAGATGTTATTGATTATGAATTATACATCATTTACATGCTTCCCATATTTATTTAATATGTTTTATGCTTAATTCATTAATATTTCACTGTTTATCTTCTTATTTTTTGATTGCATGTAAGAATCCAACCACTTTTCTTAAGTTTTTCATACTTCCCAACTTGAATTAATGTGATTAATTTAAGACCATTTTTACCAATTTTGTTTCTCGTTTATACTTCTCAACATGATTTATCATGATTGATTGACTTAATCAATTTTTTTTCTACCATTAGTCTTTCATGTGCTTTACATTTTATTACATAATTTTTATACTTCCTAACATGTTTAGTATGATTTTAATTATTTTCATTTAGTGCCAATCTTTTTCATGTTTTTAAAACATTTCTCTCTCTTGTTTACCACATTTTGGTTTATTATACTTTGTCATATTTTCTTATTACACATTTCCCATCATGATATAGTATGTAGTGCATTTGTTTTTGAGTAATTATACTTTTCCATTGCTTTTCACCTATTTCTTTTTAACCATGCATGTGTACTACATAATGCTAAAAAATAAAACACCACACATATATTTCCTATAGATTATACATCAAAATCAAAATACATGTGCCAAAAATAAATATATCCTTGCATCCACAACCACAACCATAATATAAACCATAAGATCAACATCCAACTATTAAAACATAATATCTCTCTCTCTCTCTCTATATATATATATATATCATGTGTTTTAGTACAAATAGTACAAAAATACATTACTCTAGCTCTATGGATGGGCCCCATCATGTCTATCTCATGGCCTAGACATGATACTGATAGATAACTCAAACCATTCCCTCTAAATAACTTACTATAATGAGGCTATCGAACCTCTCCCAGATGGATCATGGTAGCCATGTGTGTGGTTCTCTCCTAAGCTAAGCCTTTGTAATCCTATGCCTATCATACTCCCAACCTTACTGGTGGATGGAATCTATATCCACATGCCTATAGCTACCTCATAGGCACCCCTACTACTTTAAACTATCCTATCTAAGCTAGAGAAAATGGTACCACAAGATCATCTAGTGTTGTGGGTTCGTATGGTGCCATCACCCCATCTATAATATCATGGTGTGATACCATGATTGGGGATCCTTATCTAATATCCTTAGTGATAGGATCTATAAAATTTAAATTAGATAGATATTAGATCACATATACATCTCAAAATCTATCTATCTATAATCATATACAATTAGTATTCTATCATACAAAATTAAAAATTCTAAACATTTTTATTACCTATCTTGGTTTCACCTACCACCATCTCCCTATCTACTCATCCATCAAGCCTGATCTCTCCATAAAGTCATCCCCTAAGCACCTTGTTTATGGGATGCCTCTCAATCAAATCAAAACCTATAGTCACCACATTTGCATGTTTCTAACCTCTCCTTAGTGTTGCTTCTATCAACTATCTCTACCTAGGCCGACTGATGGGTAATCCTTGATCACCACCCTCGATGCTCATCCTGCCATTAGCATCTCCATTAGTGGTGTGACTAATGTAATATTATTCATCCTACTATAGTTATAGATATGTTATTTATTATACCCCTTCATTCACATTTATTCCCTCTCCTCTTCCAGCTACCACCTATCATACTCGATCAATCTATGGTCTCATATGCCATAGTCTGATCTCCAATATTTCAACTAGCACTCCTCCTCCTCTCCCCCTTATATCTCTATCATGTCACACCCAAAATATTGGAACTACTATAAGAGCTGATGGGTGTAGGAATCTAAATTGACCTGACAAATGTTCCACTAGCTGTGGTTCTACCCAATAGGTATAGTGGCCTGTGATATGCTCTAGAGCTAGACTTGGTTTCATAGTCACCTAACTTGGCCAAATTATAGTAATACATGTATAGGGATGCCATAAGATATATCTTCATGTGATTATCTACAATGTCAACATGTGGGGCATAACCCACACCCCCTAGTCCTATCTCCATCTTGTAACTCAAGGTAACCTATCATCAATCACATGGGGAAGCCTAACTAGTTGATACATTGAAAGCCTCTCATATATCTAGGTTATTAGTAATACCATTAATCCCATGGTATTCTACCCTCTATAAAGCATCCCATACATGTCATTTATGAGTTGAACCCAGATGGTAGACCCCAAAGTCATAGAGTGCCTCTTGATCTAATATGGATTGACATAAGGCTATTTCATACAATGATACCTTATCATCTGACTTGTGACACATCAATAATTCTATCATAACTCTTATCATAGCCTTTTATATATACATAATTTATGTAATATATACATTAAACAAGCTTACCCTTAGCCTTGTTTATATCTTATCTAAGCATGTCACCCATGAGGCTGGTGCTCATCTATCCTCCTGATCATCTAGTGTCCTTATGTTCATCGATGTCCCCCTATAAGTAGTCGAAGTAATACATGGATGTCATCCTAAGTGATACCTACCTTTATGATATCCCCATCCACTACCCTTCTTAAAGTGTTGGTAAACCATTCCCATGCTCTAAGGAACATGACAATAAGATCAACACTTAGTGGGATACACCTCATTTCCATGATGCCTCCCAAGCCCAATGTACCAATCTATCTCTATCCACATCTATCAAGCACTCTAGTAAATATGGTAACCATGAAGCATCAACCAATCACCAAAATATTCGGTGTCTTTATAAAATATCAAATAATAAGTAATGTATTAGATCTCCAAGTCACTCATAATCAAAATGCATTCTTAAAAATTTCACAAAAATAAACTAATTTGCTTTAATTTATTCATTTTTTAATAAAATTGACCTATTTTCAAACTAAAACAACCCTCTTAGTAGTAAGTCAGCCACCCTATGGCTTAAAATTACTAAGTCAGTCATTTTTTATGTAGCACTATATTGTCCATTTATGAAACAACTAAGTTGGCCATATAGTACTAAGTCAAACACCATTTGACTTACAATACTAAGCCAACCTTATTTCTAACTTGTAATACTATAGTGGCCACTTACTTAAAAACTAAGTCATATACATAAGACTATGTCATCCTCCTTCCTAAACAAACTAAGTCAGTGATGTAGTACTATGTCATTCCCCTTCCTAAACAAACTAAGTAGGCCATGTACTTATAAGTCAACCCACTAATTTTTGATCTTCTATAAACTAATTCAACTTGGTTGACCATGGTCTTTCATTGTGATGATGTTTTGATTAATTTGCATAAATTCCTTAGGCATTTATTGCTCTGATTCCTTCCTAACTAATACCCCATTTGACCCCTAATATCCATAAATATTTCATATGGTTCTTTCTAGTATCTATATTTTGTCTAATTGTAAAATTTCTATAAAAAATTCAATTTCAAATAGAAATGGTAAACAATTTGAAAATTTTAAGTACTTACCCATTCTCCACTCATTACGACTATTATGCATTCTCCCCATCTAAACTACCATCTCCTTACTATCTTATCTCTCTAGGCTCTACCTAGGTCTCTCAGAGCTCAATTTTCTCAGAATAGTCAATAATAATAAATGAATTCTTTTTCACACTATTTATATTTCCTATTTTTAATTATTTACCTTTCAAAAATTTACCATCAGATTTCTTGTTTTGATCATATCTTTGTCTCTACTCCCTCTTTTTCCAAATCCTAAAATGTTTTGGAATCTTGATGTCATATATAATCTTTCAAACTATTATATGAATATGTTACAATTTTTTTGATTTTTTTTCTCTTTTTTGATAATATCTACAGGTTTGCCTAAATGTTCTTTACCTTGGACACTTTCACATTTTCCACATCACCTTGTTTATCTACACTACTAAGGTAAGTAAAGGTATGCATTTTTCAATTCTATCCTTTCATATTTATTATTTACTCCTTACGTCACTTTATTTAGCATCAGTGTTATGTGTCATCATGTTCTTTTTTGAATGCACCATTCCCTGTTGCACCTACGTAACACGTGATAAGATTTTAGTGGGGCATATATATACACATAATATTTTCAAAATTTTATCAATTATTGATGCTCTTTATCTTGTAGAAACCCATTGAGTCTCAATATATCTGAGTGTACACCCTAAGGGTTGCATCAAGAAAGGGGTAGGCAGACCATTACTACTTCGTAGGGTTGTTATCCCTTTTACCACTTGTTATCTACACACTTGTCTCATAAAAACCATTGTCATAAGCTTCACCTCCTATTTTACACACTCCTCTAGTATTTTTACCACCTTTATTATCCCTTTCCCTAATCTAAACCCTTTTATGATAGTTTATATGACTATGTCAACCACATCAACCTTATATTCTTATTAATAAAAATTATTAGGGACTAGGTCATCCCCTAGTTGACCTAGTTTGTGACTAGGTATGTTTTTTACTAAATATGATACTAGGTTGATCAGGTTAACCTTATCAACTAAATTTTTTAGAAGGATTTAGGGTTATATCCACCTATATAAATAATAATTTTTCTATTTCTAAGAGAAGAGAAGAAGTAAAATATATTATGCATCTAATTCCACCATAGACTTGAGGAACAAACTTAGGGTTCCATACTTTCTTTGGAGATACATATCTTGTCTTGTAGAGAAGTCTTGTGGATGCATTGATAGGTTGTGTAGCCTAGATATAATTTATCCTTATCATCCTTACATACCATAACAACCTCTTATGAATAACCTTGGTTAAGGGATAGAATGAGGCTCAATACATTCATCTTTAAAGGTAAGTATTCCTAACATTGTTCTTCCTTTGTAAGAGTAGATAGATGTGTTTGCACTTCTCTTCCATGCATTAAAATTTTGTATGTATTGATGTGAGTATATGTCTTATATGCATGTTTAATTTTATTTTTTATTACCCCCACTTTGTGCCAAAATATTTGGTGAGAAATAGATTATATTTTATTTTAATTGTTATTAGTATAGTGAATATGAAAACATATGAGTTAGTTACAGTTATTGCATAGTTTTACTTGATTGGAGGTTTTAGAACCCTACCTAATGATATTATTATGGTAAGAGATCCATTGGATAGGTATAGTGGATCCATATTGGTAATGAGATTGATTATATAATGTATCCCTAATTGAAAGTGTAACTAAGATCTATCTTTTTTGAGATAGGATTGATTTGTAGATTTGATACATTTCCCATCATATATAGAGGTCACTCCCAATCAAGATAAGAATATAAGAAGAGCACATGCATGAATAATGAAGGAAAGGGGGAATAAAATTCATTGTATAAAGGTGTACAGAGTTGAAAAAGGTTTAGAAATACTCACAATCATTGGAAATCACTTAGAGGTGGTCATGGGTAATCAGGCAAAATTAAGCCTATTAGGCCTAGAACTAGACCTAAGAACTCAGGGTGTCTAGTTCTAATTCCATGACCATATGACCTTTTGAGTCCTATTGAGATCCTTCAAGGGGAGGTATAAGGTTTATTATATCCATTTTTTTGTAGAGAGTTATATCAAGTTGGTTGTTTTGACCCAATTCTATGATAGGGGTACCTAGAATATAAGAGAAAACTTGAGAGGCCATTTTAAAATGATCCTACCTATACAAAAACATTTCATGTTGCCTCAAGGATATAGGGGTAGTTTAGTAGGGTCATGAACTTAAGGATTTTGGAACTGGTTCAAGGGTTTGAATACCTAGTTTTTATGAATCATCATTAAGCAACAAAACCTCCTAAAACCCTTTTTAGGACCTGATGAGGAAAAGATAAATGGAGATTCATTAAATATAGTTAATTTTTAATTTAAATTATTTTGGACTTATTGAGTACTCTTTTAGGCTCTTAGACATCCATTTGGTTTGTACTGTCTCTTATATGGACAAACCTGATTTAGGGTTTTTTGTAGGGTTTAAATTATTTTATTAGTACAAAGGAGAATTGGTGGATGAAGGCCATTGAATGAGGTCAATAGGTATTATTATAAATCCATATATTCATTTATCACCATATATAATCATAGAAATACCTTTGATACATAGTTATCTATAAGTAGTCTTGGACACATAGTGAAAATTACAAGTGACTGCCTAGTGAGAAGATGAGAAGTCTGATTTGGAATCTTTCTAAGGTCTAACACATGGAGTATAAGGAAAAGAGACCTTTAACAGGTGACCTAACACCTCTTCCATGTATTTCCATGAGAAAATTTAGGTCACCTTGATGAAAAATGTGAAGGTCTAGGCCTAAGAGGCTAGTAAGTGACTATAGATAATGAATACAAGTGTCAAGAGGAAGGCTAGTAGTTAGCTTATTTCTAACCTCCCTAAGATAGTGCACATGTTTCAATAATTCATAGTTTATTTTAAAGTGTTCAAGAGATGTTTCATCATGAAGGTAGTTTTAGGAGGGCTATTTAAGGTCTCTACACTAGTTTGAAGAGTTTATCATGCTTCAAATAGATAGTTGTCTTGAATACCTTCATGGTCTATTATCCACTCCATTATATTTAAATGTAACTACTTTACAATTATTGACACTTGGCCTTGTGACATTTCCACTTCCATTCTCTCTCTTCTCACATGCTCTATAAATGTAAGCCATTTTGGATTTTGTAATTAAATCCACACCTAGTATGGTGAAGCCTTGTTGGTTTAAATATTGTATTTGTCTTTGAAATAAAGATTTAAAATCTGGTTTTGAGTTCATCACTTATTTTATAAGTGTGTGAAGTGGTGCATAGTGAAGTGTATAGTGATAAGTATTTATCCTTTCCTTCTCTTTACTATTCCATGTTTGATGCAAATATTTCTCCCTATAACAGGTCACATGAAGTGTGGATAGTGTATTTTATATCTTAAAGTGTAAAGGGTAGAATTAATGTCTTCAATTTGACATCATGTTCACTTACCTTGGGTAGTACAATGCATATCAAATCTATGTTTGAAATACTTATATTAGAGCAATCTAGGATGTTGCGACTAGTATTGTGAGTCAAGTTTCCTAGTGAAATTATATGGGAGTCTAGTGGAGTTAATTTTAACATATCAAATCTTTATATTAATTTACTTTCATGGTTCCTTATTTCCCTTTTCTTCCAAGTAATCAAGTAGCATAGGTGATAAGTTATAAAAGTCTAATCTAAGTATTTAGCCCTTAAACCTAGAGTTTTACCTCTACTATAGGTAAACAACAGGCCTAGAGGTGATCTAATGTTTCACTCAATTTAGGGAAGGATTAAAAAACCATATCTAAGGTTCAAGATTGAGTGACAATAGTTTTGAAATGCTTTGTGGAATAATTATCTCAAGTACATCTTGTTAAGGTGAATTTTAGTCTTGATAACATCATAACTACATATGGTGTTCTACTAAACATTTGGCAACTCCATTCAAGGTAAGATTTGGTTTTAGACCAATATTTATCATTTATTGTGTTCATAATTCATGGTATTTACTAGGTTAACTAATAGTATAGGTATCAGTCCCATAAACCCACTCCTTAAACTTGAAGTTCAATGTCCTCAACCTATCTTGACATTTGAAGAGAAAGAAGACCTTTCAAGCTAAGAAGATCAAGAAAGTGAAGAGGAACTTGAGGAAAACATGGCTACAGTATGCCTTTCTAGAATTTAACACTAAAAATCATATCAAACTCAATGCATATGATGATATAAATCCTAATTCTACCAAGAGTCTTCCCACTTTCAATGGGGAAGGTCATGTCACCCCAAGTGAGCATATTAAGGAAATATCTAACTTTTATATCTTTCATAATGTCACTAAAGTCAATATTACAATTAGGTTACTTATCATGTATCTTAGGGGAAAATCCATTGACTAGTATAGGATATTACTAGGAGGATGTATCACCACTACAAATGAGTTTGTAGAGTTGTTAACCCAAAGGTTTAAGGACAAGAGTGATCACACATCACTCATTCACCAACTGAATGTAATTCAAAGAGGTCCTAAGGAGTATATACAAGAATTCAATGAGATATTTCAAAGAATTTCATATAGGATGCCTCCTCCCATGAGACCACATGAAATTTTGTTTTATGTACGTACTTAAGGGATATTATAACTAACATATCCATTATGTTACATTCCATGGGTGAATACACCTTACCTAAAGCTTATGACATATCCATTAGAGATGAGAATGGCCTAATACAAGCTTGTAAACATCTTTAAAAAGTATTCATGCCTATTTTATATAATATTTCTACTAATACTCTAAGTGTTTCTCAAATCCCAAAGTCTAGAACTGCCCCTAAGATGGCAAAAGATACCATTGATTAGTAGGCAATATCTAATGCTTTTGAGGCTCAAGTTAGACAACTAAATCTATAGTATGTAATTAACCAAAACCCAAACACCTATCCTTAATATATAAATAGGTTTTTACCTTAGTAATATGGTCAAGGGAGGGGATAAGGATAACCTAAATTTAATAGGCCATCTAATGCATATAACCCAACATCTACTCCCAAAATAAGATCCATGGTCCTAATTCATAGTAACTTGGTCCAAGGAGAGGAATGGTAGAAATGATAATACATGGATGAAAATTAAGGTGTGGAACAAGATTTTTATATCAAGGATAATTTAATCCTCAATTATCATTAGAAAATGAGAACTTAATGAAAGTAAATGAAGAATGGCAACCCCAAAGAGTAAACCTTGGAAACTTCCTAGTGGAAGATACATTCTTCCTCAATTAGAATACCTCAATTATAGATAATTATATATCTAAGAGGAAGGATTTGGGATATTTCAATGGTGTTGACATAAGTCCAAGTAACCCTCCTATAAGGAAGCAAGGTGTGAGTGCAAGTGTGATAGTTCCTACAACTTCTACACCTATTTCAAATAAAAATGTAGGAATGGTGGCTCAAAGTGTTTCATTACCTCAACCTCAAGGCACTTATTTCCATTAAAGGATGAAATAAAAGGTGAGTGTTATTTATTTTAATATTTTTGATTCTTTGAAGAATGCTAATACTTGTCTCTCTCTTTGAGAAGTGCTTCACATACCTAGTCAAAAGGAACTTCCTTAAGAATAGTTATGCCAAATCTACCTTAGTCCTAAACCATCAAGACATAATGGTAATTTTTCCATCAGTAATTATAATTCTCACATTTTTGAACTCTATTATAAATTTTAAAATTTGCCCACCCTTCTACCTCATTCTCATTTTGGGAGACAATCTCGTCCACAATTGCATTATGGATAGTAGGGCAAGTACCTTAGTTATGCCCAAGATTTTGGTAGATAAATTGGACTTAAAATATGAACCATAAAATGAGGGATTGATACAATTTGATGGGACACCAACTAAGTCATTGGGGTTTGCCAAAGGTTTGAAGGTTTTCCTTCATGATTGTCCAAGATTTTTACTCATTCAAGATATAATAGTAGTTGATTTACTTGCTCACTTCGATATCTTCCTCTCAAGGGATTTTATAGCCAATATGTGAGGTTATATCTTGATTAATTATTCCTTATTATCTTTCAAAACAATTTATGGAGAAAATGTAACTATTATAACTCAATCATTATCTAAGTTTCATATTGATCCATATGTGTAGGTAATCTCTAATCTCAATTGTACCATCAATGATTAAGAGGAGTATGTTATGGATGATGTAAAATCCTATAAAATTGAAGTTATATATGACATTTTCCTATTTGAGTATGGTGATGAAACTTTAGACATAATTCATACACTTTCATTGATCACACTGATCTTGGAACATACATCATCGATGAGGAAGGTGATGGATAATCTAAGGTAAGCATTGAAAATTCTTTTCCATAAGTTATTGAGGGTAACTACCTTATTAATTTTCATGATGATGATGTTATTAAAATCATGGTAGATTAAGATAATGAGGAGGACAATACCATTATGCCTATATAAAATGGAGAATTCCATGAAGGTGGCATCCATGAAGAAGAAGAAGAAATATGGTAGTAGTTTCATGCCATAGTTTAAGAGTTTAAATGGATGAGTAAGCCAAGTACCCTTCCTAAATGAATTTTATTGTATGGTTATTTATGAACCTAAAAAACATGAAAGAGAGTGTATTTTTAAGCATAGGAATGGATGTATTGTCACTACCAAGAAGGTTGTAGTAATAAAGGAGTATAATGAAGCCAAAGCAGGAAGTCAAGTGTTTAAAGAGTAGTCCAAACCTTAGTCTAAATTTGAACTTCTTCCAAACGTGATGGAATAGTAGGAAGATAAATTTTATGGTCCTTTACATCAATTATATTATGTTAAATAAGAATAAAAAGTTGAATCAACTTTGATGACTCATAAGTTTCAGTTTGAGGGTTGTCAATTGAGCATAGTTGAATTCAATCTAGATGAAAAGTCAATAAAACCTTTAACAGATAAAGATGAAACATTCATGAAAACTCCAAGAGACATAATTTCATTCAATAGAAGATCTAAAGATGGTAAGTCATTTCACTATCTACATAATCAAAAGTTTATTGGTAAGTATGATTCACATGATGGATTGATTTATTAGAGTAGAAATGATGCCAAAGGAAATATATTTGAACTTTTTTGAAACAATGGTGATTTTTAATTCATCTCAAGTGTTTTAGGTCTTTTACATACTAGGAGAGGTGTGCTTTGCTTATGTTGTGTGTGTTTTCCATAAGTGTTCTTGAGAACATAAATGTGTTTGAATTAGTATATTGTCTTGTGTGTTTTTTTCCTATTTTTTGGTGTTCATTAAAAGGATTATAAATGTCAAGTATAGTATATAGGTGACTTTTCAACCCAATGGATAGGATAAGTCAACTGGTTTTTATCATAACTAGCTTACCACCAAGTCAAATTAGGTCAACCCCTTACATAGTTAAATTTTTTAATAGGGTCTCCTAGGGTGTAAAATATGTCCCATGGTTTTAAATTATGTCATATATTGTGCTTTAGCTTTGTTAACTTTTTCCAATTTGGTATTATGTCATATAAGGTCACTTTTTGTGTCATTTAATGAAGTGGCATAGTTATATTATCATTTGGATATACACCCTATGGGGAGATTAAAAGGATCTCCTTATGTAATTGGTACAATGGAATCACCTCTAGGCTTGTGGGCAACCTAAGTAATGAGGTGAGTCTCTAGATAGGGCTAGCTCCCTTATTGTACCACTATGGATCAAACCACAACTAAATTTTGGGGGGTGAAAAAGGAGAAAGAGACTAGAAGAAAATATTAAAAAATGGAGGTGATACACCAAATTGAATGATGAAATATAACCATATGCATATTACGCTTGATATCAAGCAACAAACCAAACATACACTCTTCCAATCTACAACTTCTCACATCAATGTTACATTGTGAGGTCAAGATAGACATCTAGGTTAAGGAGGAATAGAAAAGAGGTCTTGAATGGAAAATTATGAAGATACAAACTCACTTAATCTTTTACATATCCCAAAACACTTCACATGCCCTGTAATAAGAAATTATCCAACTGTAATTAGGTTGTAAGAATGAGCTAACATGCTAAAGAAACAAGAGTGTCACCTAAGTAAAATCAAACATTAAAGTAGACACACTAAGTATAGACATGAAAGAGGTAACACTTAGTCATTTTATTTATAAAAAATTATACAATTGAGTAGGGCTTCACCATACTCAGGTGGAGAATCCAATATAATGCCAAAATGGCTAACTCTTATAGACTTTGAGAGAGAGAGAGAGAAGAAGATAATTCCAAGGGTCACAAGGACACTTGTCAAGCTGATAAAAGGATTTATTTGTATATATGAGAATTATTTGGGATGAAACATGAAATTTTTATAAATATAAGTGTCAACTCAAGTCATCAAAGTTATACAAAGTGGCCTAAAACTCCTTTTTTGCACATAAAATTGCCTTCAAGATTAGGCCTATTTGAGTGAATTGTAACTAATAAATGGAAGGTAAAATGATTGTAATGGAAGGGGAGAACATAATAAATTCATATTCATTAATTGGTTGCATTATTGGTCTTCTAGAATCACCTAGAAGAGAGCCATCATCACCTACACTCTAGGAAACCTCTTTCTCATGCACCTTGCACACTTGTCCTCAAATTTGGTTTTAGTTGTTCATTTAAATTTTTAAAATGTATTGGTTGACATGTTTAAATAACCTACATGGCCTTGGAAGAATTAGGGTCACCTTAAAATAATTTTAATTGAAGATTTCCTTCCTTCTCTCTAGCTTGCCCAATATGCCAGATTTGACTGGCTGAGTTGGAGGATATTGTTAAAAACATTAGGATTTGTTTCAGGAAATATAGTGACCATAGGGAGTTATAAAAAGTCTAAATATTCCTATAAATCTTGATTTAATCTCCAAACTCCTCATATATCATGTACAATACAAATTTTTTCAAAAATGACATGTTTCCACCATATTTGTATAGGTCCACACATCCAAAAAGAATGTGGAGAAGTTTGAGTAAATCCTCTTGAAGGTCCAAAAGGTTTCATAATAAAATTATTCCATTTTATTATCTATCTAACTTCATTTTTACAAATTGGTACTTAACAAGGGTTTAAAATGGTTTTAGAGTAGTTTTAAGTCTTAAAGATTGTTCATAAAAGTTTCACGTCCAACTTGCAGACAAGTTCCAAAAAATTAGCCTCAGGGGACCTTGATAACATCCTTGAACTTCTCTAACCCCCATAAAAAACCTCATGTGAGATATGAGCATAAAAAATGGCCTATCAAGCTATTTTTTCTCCTTCTTTCAAGCTTGAGTAGGGCTTTTAGCCAAAAAAGGCTTCTCTAGGATTTCCCATGCATTACAAACGCCTTAACACCTCTTTATTAACACCAAGAAAATGTTACAATAGGTTTTAATTCTCACTATAATCTTAAAAGGAAGTTGAGTTCCCATTTAGCTCCAAGGCATAGTCATGTCTAGTAAGTCTATTTGTATGTTTAGGCCTAAAATGGTATATTGGATGACTTCCATGCATTAAAATAGAATATAAAACTCTTTTTTAACCTCCCAAAATTTTTATTATTCATTTCGAATACTCACCAAAATTTAGAAGTGATGGTGGACATCCTAATGACTCTAGGTTTCCTCAAAGACTTTAGGCCTGACTGTAACTTCAGGGCTCAAAATTAACTTTGATAGTTTTATTTTCCACATGATAGATAAAAAACATATGTTTTCACCTCGTACACATGTTATAATATCCTAGAAATCTTACTTAAAAGTATATATAACAATGCTTTCTTATTTGGGCCCTAGGCTTGTACTTTGCCTAATAGGCCTATCTACAAACCTTGACACCTAGGCCATTATAATAAGTTTATTACTCATATTATGGTGATTATCACATTTTCCTAGGTATATAAAATATTTATACATCTTATTCAGAGGTTCAACCAAATTTAACCTTCCTTGACTACTCCATCTTCCCAAGGCTGCTTGTTTATGCACAAGGGCGAGTACCCCTATTCTGAGATAGAACAAGGGGTATCTACCATATTTTATTAGGAAAAAATAATTATTGGTAGGATTAAAAAAACCCTATATAAAATCCTCAAAAAAATTAGTCTCTTTGTCATATGTATAGACCTCTCAATACTTCCAAATTCCAAAATAGAGCACTCTTGTAGGCAAACTGTGTGTAGGGCCTTTCATGAGGACTGTGTATTACTTGTTTAAACCCACTCTTATACCTAATGAATCAATATTTAAAGTATATTTACCTTGTAAAATTAATTATATAGTGGTTATATATTTAATTTATCACCCTATACCTTCATGAATCATTCATATCATTGGATTTTCAAGATTAGGTCTTTCCTCTCAATTGTGTTTTACAAAATAGGGCCACCTGTAGGTTAATGTATGACTTAGCTTGGATAAAGGTGTTTTAAACATATTTTACTTACCTTATGTTATCTTGGTACTAGTTTTATTTCAATTTTTCACCTTAAGTCAATGTAATGCAACCTTAGGTGCCAAGCTTTTCTTTACTATCTGACTGTGTTCCCATGTTCCTGACTATGCCTTTCTGTAGGAGGTCTTGTAGGTGTTACTGAGGTTTATTTCAAAAAAAAATGCCCTCATTTTATCTCTAAAATCATATTATAGATTCACTTACCTCTCATTCTTTTCAAAAACCTTTCCATGACCATTTAGGTCATTACCTATCTCAGTCATTACAATTGGCTATAGGTGAGTGTTTCTACAGTGCACAGATTGTAGATGATGTTTGGGAGGCAAAATGCAAATTACCATCCTTTATGATGATCCCTTTGACCAGGGATTATAATTGAATATTTTGAAACACATTACCTTTATATCATGGTCTAATGTCAACTTTGGAAACAAATGTTGTTCACAACTCAAAATTCATGTTAAAAACTACCTAGAAATAGTGTTTTTAAAGCCACTTTAGGTCTTCAAAAGTCAATCCTCCACTTGTCCTTTGCATCCCACACTTTGTATAACTCATATCCATGTTAGAGGTAATCATAATCAGTATAAAAGACACACTAGAGATCACTTAGACCATATTATATGCTAACCATAAAATGGTGAGGTTCTCTATTTGGATAGTTTAGGGATAAGGTCTTTGTATACTGCTATTGGGTCCTTTGGAAAAATTTTCAACATCCACTTGCTCATATAATTCTAAAACTAGGTTTTCCATGGTATTTTACACATGATATGGTTTCAATAATCATCCTATCACCTTTTTAAGTGTCTCAAATCAACTCCTTTACTCTCTATTAATACCACCTATAGGTGGAAACTGTCATATACAAGGAGTAGATGAAAATTATTGGTATTATGTAGGATTTACATGCTTGTGTTAAATTATATACCTATAACAAGCTCTCAAAAGGTTATCTTTCAAATTCAAAGTCTTTAAAACAATCATAAACCCCTTTCCCATGTGTATGTACTCAAGAGTGATACTTATAGATGGGCATCTTGATTGGTATATAGATAGTGAGCAAGATTATGAACCATACTCATGGTGTGTGAGCCTTTAACCACCATTGTATCCATTTTAAAATACTAATATTAATTCATTCCAACTTTTGAATACTTATATCAAGTTACAACAAATCTATTTCAAAGGTCTAGACCCTTCTAAACACCTATATTTGTGTTTTAATGGTAGAATTGTGAGGGATGTTACATATCACTATGGTTCCATGAATATTTTACTTTGGAAAGGATATTAAGGAATGAAAAGGACCAATTAGACATTTATAACATAAAAAAGGACTTATCACAACCTTCATAAACCATGATCAAGCATGAAAATCCAGAACATGGTGGAAAACTGCTCACAACACAAATTGATACTCCTCTTACAACTTGATGTACTTGATGCATCAAAACAATTCCAAACATAAAACCAAGCATGGAATACATTATAAGGGAGGGTGAACATCATCTGAAACCAATCTTATCAAGTAGGTTGTATATATTTTCCCAAAATGGAGGAAAACTTGCATAGTCCACTTCAAATTGATGGTTCATGAAGAATAGTTGGAAAATTCTCAAACTTATTGTATGTATTTTAAGGTATATAAATTCAGGATATTACCATATGAGTATTTTTCCTAAAACCCCTTGTGTTGGCCATACCAATCAAAAATCTACAAGTCACTCCTTTATGCCAAGAATGATAAAAGAGAGATAGAAATTGAAATTTCAAGTCATTAAAAATGTGTATTTTAGTTAAGGTGAAATGACATCCCTTTACCCTCTCCCATGTGGCACACTTCCCAATGAGGTTGTATATGTGCCCAAATCTTCCTTTTTCACTATAAAACTATCTTTTCTTCTACACAACCTAAAATATTAAGTTAATAATAATTAATAAATACTTCTTAGGACACATATCACATGATGATCATTTTTAACTTGCACATTTCCCAAAAAACCCATACAAATCATTAAATATACCTATTTGACCCCTTAAAATTACTCAAAATGATAAATGGACCTATAAAACTAATGAACAAAGATATTATAATATCAATTAACATTAATTGACCTATGAAAAACCTTATAACAAGATATTCGACCCCTATAAACCTATAAAACTAGGTTTTTTCCTATAGGTGGCCTAATTTGACTAAAAACTCAAATTTAGTCAACAAATTGGTGACTCATAGGGGTAATATGCCTACTATACTAACTAGACCAATAACCTTATCATTCCATTAGGATTATGGATTCATGTAAGGAATGAGACAAATAAGACAAATTTGACTATTGACTACCAATTTGATCAAAACAAGACAACTAAGACTACCTCTTTCACATAAAGCAAAGGACACACACAACAAGGTAAGAAACCATGCAAGACAAACATATTCTCTAAGAAATTAAGATAAAAATAAAAAATAAGAAACAAGCTACTTATGTACATCTAACCTAATATGTTCTTCTCCCTCTTGGATCAAAGGGGAAGTTTCTTAGGTATCTTTCATGACAAGAAACCTCATGGTGGTAAACAAGTGGTTTGTTGAAATATAATCTTGGTGAATCAACCTTGTTGCTTTCCACCTTACTTGGAGAAGATCTAAATGGATTATCATCAGACAAGTTTCTAATGTACACATACTCATTATGATCTTAAAAACATATCTCTTGTTGGTCTCCAATGCTAGTGTAGTCTCCCAAGGTGTTAATGATTATCAATTTCATACTTGGAAGGTTGATTTGGCTCATGTTCTTCTAGGAATCTATTTTGGTTGATATCCAACTACTTTATATCATCAATAATCTTGACAAACTAATCTCTAGCCTCAACATGACTCTCTTAAGTAAGGGTGGTTAGTATGATGTTGGATTTGAGATAATAATCTTCTAATTCATCCCAAAAATCATCACTTTCTTGCTCAATATCTCCCTCTTCAATGCCTTTACCACACCAATATAATGTCTCCTCTTCTTGATCAAACAAAATAGTCTCTAATTACGCACGAACATGTTCTTGAAACTCATCCAACTCATGTTTTGATGGATTGATCACTATCTTCTTCAAGGAAAAAAGGGAGTTCATCAAACAAAGGGAGAGGGAGCTCATAAAATAAAGGGAGAAGGATATCATCATGTTTTCATTCTTCATCATCCAATGTTGACATGTTAAACTTGTATATCTCATCTTGAAATACATAGTACAACTACTTCCAAGTGTCTTCATGAGTGGGTTCACCTTAAAGGGTCTCTCTAACAACTACAAGCTCTTATTTACCTTCTAAGACTATCACCTCATCATATTTTTTCTTCTCCCATAAGTTAACCACTTGATTCCAAATTGAAATGTCGATTTGTTATTATTCTTGAGGAAAAGTAGCAACCTCATCCATTCTTCCTTGGCTCAATATTTTCCATCTCATCTCTAGCTCTTCAATTTGCCTAGCTATATTTTCTTGGAAAACCTTCTCTTAAAGATGATAGGTAGATTCATCTACCTTTTCCAAGGACCATCTCATTATTTTCAACCTTTCTTTCTTCCTTAAGATCTTTAATTAGCTCATGATGAGTACTCCTCTAGCTTGGGATGCTAATTTATTCCCTTTCTTCATGATGGGTAATAATCACATCCATCTTCTCAAGGTTTTGAGCTAGCTCATGATGATAAATTATCTAATTTGGGATCTTGGGGCTAGATTGAAAGGGTTAAAAAGTTTAAGGAATACTAGGTACAAGTTGCATAAGCATAGGATGGGATGATTTAGGATGCACATACTAATTTTTAGGAGGTATAGGCACTCTTGGATAAAGGAGGGCTTCCAACTTGAGGTGTTAGACTGAATGGACTCACTAGAGGATTCTTCTAGCCTCTTTTGATATTGGACTACCATTTTTAAGATATTTAGTGTAGTATGGTACTAAATTGGTAAGAAGGTGCTTTAGGCACACTAGAGAGTTGATCTATCTTATTTGGGTGTGTAATTTCAATTTTGAAAAGATTCTGAATACAAATTGACTCACTTGGTAGAACAAATATACATTAAGAAAACTAGATGACTTATCAATATTCTTTTGATGAGTAATTGCCATTTTGAAGATATTTGAAACACAATGGGATTCACTTTGCATGGGAAGATGTTGATTGAGGATGGGAGAGGTCACACAAGGCTGGTTGTATTGAGTAGCTTGATTCTTCCAACTCACTAGTATTGCTTCCAAACATTTGATGACTTGAGATTGCTTGGCCAAATATTCCTCTTTTTATCTCAACTCTTCTTGGTGAAAAAAAGATTTATATTAAAGATTTTTTTAATGCATAATGAACTTATTAAACCTATCACACTCTTCTGCTTACTTTTCCCACTCAAATATTATCTCTCTAATAGTCTTTTCAGGCTGACTAGATGGAGGATGACCACAACAAGGTTGATTGGGAGAAACAGAGCCACTTTGGGGGAAGCCATGAACAACATTATCTTGATGAAACTAATAGGGAGGCACATTGGAATAATATTGATCAAATAAATGTTAATACATACCAAAATTTTATGATTTTTGTGCACTCAGACTGCTTAACCAACTGCTTCAATTAGGAGTCATGATTGGTGCTTGTTGAAATGCCTTCAAAGGTTAATTTGTTGAAGAACAACACATGGAATTCTTCAACCTCTTGGTCAATAGTCCCATTGAGCATGAAATTTTTTTTTATCACTTTTATATGCACCATATGATGAGATGAAAAGGCTCTCTTCATCCAATTGACACAATGGAATCACCTCTAGGCTTGTGGGAAACCTAAGGAATGAGGTGAATCGCTAGATAGGGCTAGCTCCCTTGAGGTACCACTATGGATCAAACTATAACTAAAATTTTTGGGGGTGAAAAAGGAGAAATAAAATAAAAGCAAAGATAAAATAATGGATTTGATAAACCAAATTTTTTGATGACATCTAACCATATGCATATTGAACTTGAGATCAAGCAATAAACCAAACATACACTCTTCCAATCTACGACTTCTCACATTAATATTACATTGTGAGGTCAAGATGAACATATAGGCTGAGGAGGACTATAAAAGAGGCCTTGAATGGAACATGATAAAGATACAAACTCAATTAATCCTTGACATATCCAAAAACACTTCACATGCACTGCAAGAAGAAGTTTTCCAACTACAAATAGGTTTCAAGAATGAGCTAACATGCTAAGGAAACAAGAGTGTCACTTAAGTAAAATAAAACATTCAAGTAGACACACTAAGTAAAGTCATGTAAGAGGTAACACTTAGTAATTTTATTGATCAAAAAGTATATAATTGAGTAGGGCTTCACCATACTCAAGTGGAGCATCCAATACAATGCCAAAATGGATGTCTCTTATATATATATATATATATATATATATATATATATATATATATATATATATATATATATATATATATATATAGAGAGAGAGAGAGAGAGAGAGAGAGAGAGAGAGAGAGAGAGAGAGAGAGAAGAAGAAGAAGAAGAAGAAGAAGAAGAAGAAGAAGAAGAAGAAGAAGAAGAAGAAGAAGAGAAGTCTAAGGGTCACAAGGACACTTGTTAAGCTGATAAAAAGAGTTAATTATACATGTGAGAAGTATTTGGGATTAACAATGTAAGTTTTGGAAGTCTAAATGTTAACTTAAGTCATCAAAGTTATGTAAAGTAGCCTAAAACTCCTTCTCTTGCATGGAAAATTGCCTTTAAGCTTAGGCCTATTTGAGTGAATTTTAACTGATTAGTGGAAGTTAAAATTATTTTAATGGAAGGTTAGGATCTCATAAATTCCTCTTCATGCATTGGTTTCATTCTTGGTCTTATGTAATCACCTGGAAGAGAGCCATCATCACCTACACTCTAGAAAACCTCCTTCTCATGCACCTTGTACACTTGTCCTCAAATTTGGCTTTATTTATTCATTATAATCACTAAAAGGTAGTGGTTTGTCATGTTTAAATACTCTCAATGTATTTTTAAGTGTTAAGGGTACTTAAAATCACTTTACTAGAAGATTTCCTTTCTTCTCTCTAACTTGCCCAATATGCTAGATTTGACTGTCTGAGTTGGAGGCTATTATTAAAACCCTTATAAGTTGTTTTAGGAAATATAGTGACCATAGGGAGTTATAAATTTTTTAAATATTCCTCCCAAATTCTATTTCATCTCCAAACTCCTCTTGTAACCCATACAACACCAAAAAATAATCAAAACTAACATGTTTCTACCATGTCTATATAGGTCTGTACATACAAAAAACATGTGGAGAAACCTATGGGAATACTATCCACAGTAAAAAAGGTTTCATGAGAAAATTGTTCCATTTTATCATTTATCCAACTCCATTTTTGTAAATTGGTCCTTAGCAAGGGTTTAAGAGGATTTTAGAGTAGTTTTAGGTCTTAAGGATTTTTCATAAAAGTTCCACGTCTAACTTGCAAACAAATTTCAAAAAAGTAGTCTTACGAGACCTTTATAACATCCTTGAACTTATATGAACCCCATGCAAAACCTCATGTGAGATATGAGCATTAAAAATGGCCAATCAATTTGGTTTTTCTCCTTCTTATGAGCCGAAGTAGGTTTTTAGCCAAAAATGGCTTCTCTAGGATTTAAAATGCATTCCAAAGGCCTTAAAACCTTTTTATTAACCCCAAGAACATTCTATAATAGGTGTTAATTCTCACTATAAGCTGCAAAGGAAGTTGAGTTCCCATTTGGCTCCAAGGCCTAGTCATGTCTAGTATGATTGTTTATATGTTTAGACCCAAAATGGTCTATTGGATTCCTTCCCTATATTACAATATCATATATACCTATTTTTTGACCTATTGAACATTTTTCAATCATTTTTAATACTCACCAAAAACTAGAAGTGATGGTGGACATCCTAATGACTCTAGGTTTCCTCAAAGCCTTTGGGCCTAATACCAATTTTAAGGCTCAAAATGACCTTTGATAGTTTTATTTTCCACTTGAAAGATCAAAAAATCTTTGGTCACCCCTTAAATATGTAAAAATATTCTATAAATCTTACTTCAAAGTATAAATAACAATGTTTTCTTATTTGGGCCTTAGGCTTACACTTTGCCTAATAGGCCTGTCTGCAAACCTTGACACCTAGGCAATTCTTCCAAGTTTATTTCTCCTATGATGGTGATTGTTAGGTTTATATAGGTATATCAAATATTTATAAATATTATTTAGATTTTAAATCAACTTCAACCTTCCTTGACTACTCCATCTTCCCAAGACTACTTGTTCATGCACAAGGGAGAGTACCCCTATTCTAAGATAAAATAGGGGCTATATACCATATTTTATTAGGAAAAATGAATGATTTTTAGAATTAAAAAAACTTTATAGACCCTCTTAACAAAAATTTTCTCTTGGTCATATGTATAAACCTCTCAACCCTTCCAAATTCTAAAATAGAGTGCTCTTGTAGGTAGACTATGTGCAGGGCCTTTCATGAAGACTATGTATTACCTATTTGAACCCCTTATTCTACCCAATTAATAATTTTGGAAGATTTATTTTACTTATAAAATTCATTATATAGTGTTCTCTATTTCATTTAACACCCTTGACCTTCATGAATCATTCATATAATTCGATTTTCAAGATTAGGTCTTTCCTCTTGACTATGTTTTATAAAGGAGGGGTACCTGTAGATTAATGTATGCCTTAGCTTAGATAAATGTGTTTTAAAACTATTTTTATTATGTTATGTTCTCCTATCCCTAGTTTTATTTCACTTATTCACCTTAGGTCAATGTAATTCAACCTTAGGTGTCAATCTTTTCTTCACTATCTGATTGTGTTGCCATGTTCCTAACTGTGCCTTTATTTAGGAGGTCATGTAGGTGTTACTAGGGTTGATTTCATAGAAAACCAACCTAATTTAATCTCTTACATCATATTTTATCTTAAATTACCTCTCATTATTTTAAAATACCTTACCATGACTATTTAAGTCACTACCTATCTCAGTCATTGCAATTGGCTATAGGTGAGTGTTTCTATAGTGTACAAATTGTAGATGATGTTTGGGAGGCAAAAAACAAAGTACCATAATTTATGATGATCCATTTGAACATGGATGATAATTTAATATTTTGTAACACCTTATCTTCATATCATGGTCTAATGTAAAATTTGGAAACAAATGTTGTTAAAAAATCAAAATTCATGTAGATAACACTACCTAGAAACAATGTTTTTTTAGGCCACTTTAGGTCTTCAAAAGTCAAACCTCCACTTGTCCTCTACATCCCACACTATTCATAACTCATATTCATGTCATAGGAAATTAGAATAAATTAATTAGAGGTAATAGAGATCAATTATACCATATTATATGCTAACAACAAAATGGTGAGGTTCTCTATATGGATAATCTAGGGGTAAGATCTCTGTAAACTGCTATTGGGTCCTTTGGCATAGTTTTCAACCTCCACTTGCTCATATAATTATAAAACTAGGTTTTCCATAGTATGTTACACATTATATGGATTAAATAATGATCCTATCACCTTATTAAGTGTCTCAAAAAAACACTTCTACTCTCTACTAATACCACCTATAGGTGGAAACTGTCATATATAAGGAGTAGATGAGAATTATTGGTAGTATGCATGATTTACAGCTTGTGTTAAATTATATACATTTAAAAATATACAAAAAGGGTATATTTAAACTTAAAATTCTTAATATATTCCTAAATCCCTTTCCCATGTGTGTGTACTCATGAGTGATACTTGTAGATGGGCATCTTGACTAATATATAGACAGTGAGCAAGATTATGAACCGTAATCATGCTATGTGAGCTTCTAACCAAAATTATATAAATTTTAAAATACTAATATTAATTAGTTAAATTTTTTTAATAATTATACAAAGTCAAGACAAATCCATTTCAAAGGATTAGACCCTTCCAAACACCTGCATTTTATGTTTTAATGGTAGAATAATGAGGGATTTTGCATATGACTATGGTTCTATGAAGAGTTGCCTTGGGAAAGGGTATTGAGAGATTAAAGGTACCAATTGGAAAATTATATTATAAAAAATTACTTATCATAACCTTTAGAAACCATGATCAAAATGAAAATCTGGAACATGCTGAAAAATTGCTCACAACACAAACTGATACTCCTCTTGTAACTTAATGTACTTGATCCATAAAAATCATTCCAAATGTGAAAATAAGCATGGATGACATTATAAGTGATGGTTAAAATCATATATAACTAATCTTAGTATGTAGGTTGCACAAATTTTCCCATAATGAAGGAAAACCTAAAGGGTACACCAAACAACTAGCAAATTTGCATATACCACTTCAAAAGGATGGTTCATGAAGAATAGATGGAAAATTATAAAAAAATATTATATATATTTTAAGGTATATAAGTTTAGGATATGACCCTAGGATAATTTTTCTTGAAACCCCCTATGTTGGTTGTACCAAACAAAAACCTACAAGTCACTCCTTTATGCTAAGAAGGATAAAAGAGAGATAGAATAGTTTTGAGATAGAAATAGAAATTTAAAGTCACTAAAAATGTGTATTTGAGTTAAGGATGTGAAATTACATCCCTTGACCCTTTCCCACATGTCACACTTCCCAAAGAGGTCATACATGTGCCCAAATCTTCTTTTTTCACTTTAAAACTATCCTTTCTTCTACACAACCTAAAATATTCAGTTAGTAACAGTTAATAAATACTTACTAGGACATATGTCACATGAAATAAGAATTTTTAACTTATAAATTTCCCAAAAAACCCTTAAAAATCATTAAATGCACCTATTTGACCCCTTAAAATGACTCAAAATAATAAAATGAACCTATAGAACTAATGACCAAAGATATTATAACATCAATTAACATTAATTGACCTATGAAAAACCTTATAATGAGATATTAGACCCCCTATAGACCTAGAAAACTATGTTTTTTCTTATAGGTTCCCTAATTTGACCAAAAGTCAACTTTGGTCAATAGTGTCCATAAGAGGAAAAGTGTTTCAAGAGAATATTAAATGACCTACATGTCATAATATGTTAGAGGAACTGTTTCAAAACTAAGAAATTGTAGGTGTAATGTCCTTCCAAGAAAATCAGGTAGTTTGGGCAATTTTAGGTAGTTTTTTATCTAGTAAAATATCTATGACACATGGGAAGAATTCAAAAGTGTCTCTTCAGGTCCCTTAAATTCATTTCCATGCTCAAGCAACTTTGATAGAACTGAAATTGAGCAAAATTGATCTCTCTTTCCCATCACTCTCCTTGATAAGTCAAAATGATCAACCAATTTCCACATGGTAAAAATAAGAGGTGATTTATAATAAGTTCACTTGGTGGGTGGTAGTAATCCATTTATACTTCTAATTCATTGAAATAGTCATAGGTTTTGTTGTTTGTTCTTCAATAACCATTGTTAATAAGGTTGGCAACTCTCTTCTGCCTACACATACCCAACACCTTGGTTTTCCTTCTCTATTTGCATTGTTCTATGCAAATAAAGGAATGTATGTGATCTTTAGGAGTATGAGCATATTTATCACAAGAATTTAGTTTAGTTTGTACATGTGAAGGTGAATAAGTTGGCAAGACCACTCTCATTTTTCTAGTAGAAGATTCCATTGAAGTTTACAGACATTATTTTCATAATTGTAAAATTTGTTTTCCTATTTTGGTCTTTAGAATAGAGGATATATGTTATTTCTAAACTCTCTTAATCATGGTGATCATTTATTATTATGTAGTTTTAGTCTCAAGAGTAGCATTGAGGGAGTGAAAATTATAAAATGCACACACAATCAAGATCTCCCTGCAACAATCACCTATAACCAAGTGGATCCAAGCCTTGAATATTCATGGTAATGAGACAAGAAGACTTCAAGATGGTGAGAAGGATCCTAAAGTGAAATCAATAAGACTAAGCCTTTAAAAAGGTTATAAATTGGTTATGATAACCATTTCAACACACACAATCATATATCTAGTTATGACCTATAGGTAGTCACCAATAATGATATGATGCCAACACCACAAAGGTCTAAGTAGTGTTGAATGGTAAAGATTTGAACTTAATTAAGACATTTAATTAGGTTTGAGAGTATAGAGAGGGTCATGGTGGTAATGGTGAGGCCATTATATGTAGGTAGACTTAGGCTTGTGTGTCAAGTTTGGAAAGTTTCAATTGAGACACTTTACCTTAACTTCTCTGAATCATGTTTAACTCATACACTATGTCATCTCATGGTGAAGTGCCTTGAAGTCTAGACAGGCCTAATTATTTCCATCTTGTATCCCAAGACTAAGGGTAATGTATTGACATAGAATAGTTTTTATTTGATCAAGAGATAATTCTTTTTGATTGGTTTCTAATTTAGGTAGGTTTTGACCTGAAACACTCAATAAACATTGTGTTGAAATGACTAAAACCAACCCAACTTGTAATGACCTATAATGTTAAGTGAGACTATGATATCTAGACATGAGAAGAGCTCATATAGGTATGTAAGTAACCCCAATAAGGATCAATAAAGGTGAATTTAAAGGTTAAAATACACACCAACACCTGTAAGAATCCCATGATTCCCCAAATGGAGTATCTATAGTCTAATTGTAGACCCATAGAGTTGATGGTAAGAAATAGAAAGTTGAGAGATTTGTAGTTGTAGATATTCATACAAGATTGGAAATTACCAAATGATCTTGGATAAAATCAAGATATTCTTACACAATATTCTCACATAAATAGACACCTACATGAATCTCATTTGCCTAAGAAGTATCACCTACAGTCTGACTATAGTTTATAGACTAGCCTAGTCAAACAAGAGATGCGAGCTTGGAAGAGTGGTAGAGATGTAATATGGAAAACATGATAAGAAAAATATTATATTTTTAAATTCAATATAATATGATAATGAGATCAAATAACTATGGTAAAGTAAGTATGAATAAATAATCCCAACTCTACATACAAGTTCTATGCATAGTCATTTATCATGTAAGCCTGCCTTAAATAATTTGAAGTTTTGAGGGGTCTTAAAGCATGAAAAAGTTGTGAAATTTAGTATATAAAATATTCAAGACATAATTAATCCATCTATGGCCTTAGTTTCTCTATGAAAATATGGGAGATGCCCTATGTTTTATTTCAAATAGAGGGCACTCCTAGTCAAGACAAGACTATAGGAAAAAACACATGAACGAATAATAGAGGAAAGGGGGAATAAGAGGAATTTTCTAAATGTGTGAAGAGTTATAATGAAGGTATAAAAATGTTTATAATCACTCATAGTCACTATATATCACTTAGAGGTGGTCATCAAAAATCAAACACAATTAGGTCTATTAGAACTAAAACTAGACCTAAGCACTTAGGGTGTCTAATTATAATGCCATGACCATATGACCTTTCCAATCCCATTGAGATCCTTCAAGTTTAGGTATAAGGTTGATTAGAGCCATTATTTTATAGAGAGTTACACCAAGTTGGTCATTTTAACCCAATTCTATGACAGGGGTACCCAAAAATCTTGATGGGCCATTTTCAAATACTCTTACCTTTACAAACACATTGCATGGTACCTAAAGGAGATAGGGGTAGTTTAAGAGGGTCATGAACTTAATATTTGTGGAATTGGTTTAGGATTTGTGTCTATTTTTTTATGAATCATACCTAAGAATGAAAACCACCTAAAAATCTTGTTAGGAGCCAATGAAGAAAATATGGAAGGAGATGGATTAAGGAGGGGTAATTTGTCTTTGAAATTTTTTTTTACTTGTTGAATAATATCTCAAGATCTTAGACATCCATTTGGTCCATACTATCTCTTATACGAACATGCCTAATTTAGGTTTTTTGTAAGATTTGACTTATTTTGTAGGTACAAAGGAGAATCGGTGGATGAAGGCCATTGAAGGAGATCAATAAGGACTTGTTTTAAATCCATATATTCATTTCTCACCATATATATAAATGGAAATACCTCTACTACATAGTTCACTATAGGTTGTCTTAGACAGATAGTGAAAATGACAAGTGACTACCTAGTGAGAAGATGAAAGGTCTAATTTGGGATCTTTTTAAGGTATAAATAATGGAATGGAATGGAAAGAAACCTTGAATAGGTATCCTAACACCTATTCCATATATTTACTTGAGAAATTATAGGTCACATTGATGATAAATGTGAAGGTTTAGGCCTAGAACGCTGGTAAGTTATTATAGATAGTGAATACAAGTGTTGAGAGGAAGACAAGTAGCTAGGGAGATATATGATGATTGTCATAAATTTTTTCCAACCTCCTTAAGATATTTAACATGTGTTAAGAATTATTAGTTTATTTTCAAGTGATCAAGAGATGCTTCATCATAAAGGCAATTTTAGGAGGGCTATTTGAGGTCTATATGCTAGTTTGAAGAGTTTGTCATGCTTTAGATAGACACTTGTCTAAGAAGACATTCATGGTATATTATTCACTCTATGATCTTTAAATTTAACTATTTTATAAGTCTTGACACTTGGCCTTGTGACATTTCCACTTCCCTTCTTCTCTCTCTTCTCACATGCTCTATAAATACAAGCCATTTTGGCTTTTATAACTAAATCCACACCTACTATGGTGAAGCCTCAATGGCTTGAATATTGTATTTTAATTTGAAATAAATATTTCCAATCTAGTTTTTAGTTCATGACTTCTTGTCTAAGTGTCTGAATGGTGCATAGTGAACTATCTAGTGATAAGTATCTTTCCTTGCCTTCTCTTTACTATTACATGTTTAATGTAAGTAGTTCTTCATCTAACATGTCATGTGAAGTATACATAGTGTATTTTTATATCTTAAAGTGTAAGGGGTAGAATTATTGTCTATAATATGACCTCATTTTCACTCACCTTGGGTAGTACAATACATATCACCTCCATTTTTGTAATACTTATGTTAGATCAATTTGGGATATTGAGACTAATGTCTAAGTCAAGTTTCATAGTGAAATTATATGGAAGTATAGTGGATATCATTCTGGTATATCACCTCTTTATATTAGTTTACTTTCATGCTTCCTTATATCTATTTTGATCTAACTAAGCAAGTAGCATAGGTGATAATCTATAAAAGTCTAGTTTAGGGAGCTAGCCCTTAAACCTAGAGGTTTATCTCTACTATAGTCAAACCAGAAGAATAGAGGTAATCCAATGTTTCACTCAATATATAGAAGGCTTGAAAAACCATATCTATGGTGCAAGATTGAGTGAAAATAGGTATGATAATAAAAAATACAATAACAGAAATATAGGGTAGAAAATAAGGAGTTTTATGATCCATTTGAAGAATAAACCCTTCCAAGCTAACTTACTATAATAGGCTAGGTATATGTCATGAACCAAAGTCTATTTTTTTTAATTCATATGCACATAATAGAATCAAACACAATGAAGAGTTTAAGGAAATAATTTCAATATGACCCATTGATTACAATCAAAGATATTAATAGTACTAGATTGTCATGCATATCCAATATCACTGAAAAATTATTAGTATGACCTATAATCAAAGATATGATTAAGGATAAAAAAATGTTCAATCTAATCATTGTTAAAAAATAACATTCACAACCTCATATAAATTTTTCATCTTAATAAAAACTATAAAAAACTCATAAATTTGGAAGAGACCAACACATTCATACAAACTCAAAAAATTTCTTGCATTAATTTCCAAATTATCCTCTTAAAAAGAATTAAAATAAAACATATATATATTTTAATGGGTACCCCTCATATTTAAATATCATTCAAGATTTACAAATTTCTAAAATAATGCTAGAACTTAATGAAACATGCAAATCTTACATGCCTATAATGTTTATAAATAAACTATTCTTAATTTAACTTTATAATATACATGTATAAATAAAATAAGAAAATTTATAAATAATATACAAAAAATATATCCTTAAACTATCTTCACAAATACTGAGTGCAACTACCAGTGATGACTAGACTCAAACTAGACTATCCTCCAATTAGAATTCATTAAAAAGTCATGATAAAAATAGGGGATGTTGATGTGGCACAAACCATAGAAGGACCTAACATTTCCACATTGACTAATGATGTGACTATGGTTGCCACAAAATTTGGTCTTGACCAAACATGCAAAGGAGTTATGTTAGAATAAAATTAGAAAACATAGCCCCTAATGAAGTGTGTATTAGTGTCTATGTAGAATAAGATGTGATTGTCTATGTCTAGGCCTATAATGATGAATCCCTTGATTGGGAATTTAAATGTTCATGTTCGTTCTTCTTTTATAAAGATATAAATTACATGAAATCTTATTATATTATCTCAAAATTGATGATGGGATTTTAGTAAATGTTAGCAGAGGTTCCTAATGCAATAGAACATGCTAAGGGTGAGGATAGCTAAATTTTATTATACTTCATAGGATAGCACAAAGAATTTAGATTTAATAGAGGCATGACAAAGATGAGTTATCATGTGATAGATAGGAAATAAGAATAACTAGAGTTTTCTTAATGTTTTTCGAGCATTCAAAGTACTTTAGATAGGATTAAATCAAACATTAAACATGTTAATAAATATAAGGAATAATAAAATAAATACAATAGTTAACCATAACTAGTAAGTCTATATTGATCTCAATAAAGGTTCATCATATTCTTCATACAAACATACATATTTATAGTCACTACAATTTCCTAACTATTCATATTATTCCCATATATTGGCACCAAAGAGAGGAGATTGTTCATCTTCTATCCTTTTACAACTTGTGGAGGATAAGACAAAACACATATATCTAACAATTTCATACATAACACATGAATATTCAAAGAATATCTTGCATATAATTATTTATCTATTTTATTCTCCCAACACTTTCTCAAACTTAAAATGTTGTCTCATCTTAAGAAAATATTGTAGGTTCATCTAATTATTCATTGAGGGTAGAAGCTAAAAAATTGGGTAGACTAATAAGAGTCACTATAATCACTCAAAATGTCATTTCTAGTTTTCACCTCTTGTGCACTACTTAGCTACCTTTTTAGGGTTTTAACTATGTAGTGTACCAGACTACCACCCTTTTTTTTTTCAATATGATGGCATAAATAACTGTCAACCCTTAATGGTTTTTCAACCATCATAACCCTCCTTGTCTTACTAATCATCCTCAATACAAAAATTGGTTCAAAACTTTTCAAAAAAATTCAAAAATTGTGCATTGCATAGTACTCAATTAGAAGGAGGCGGCATTGATGAGGAAGAAGGCTGGCCATCAAGATTATTAGCTTTAGAATTATCATTTTTGTGTTGTGTAATTTATTATTGAAGTTATGATGGTTGCTTGTAAATAGGAACTTCAAGGATCTAGGCCACTTCGCTATTAAAGGGAGCTAAATCAGTTTTGAATGCATACCAATTGAGAATCACTTCTTAGGCCATGAGAATGAGTATGCACATTGGTTCATAAGATCCAATGAGTTAATTTAGGTTTAACTCCTTAGTGTTACTCATTTATTATTTTATATTATTGACCTTAAATTAAATTTTTATACTTAGCTGCTCTAATATTTTTGCATGTCATTTTTTTTGGAGACCTACAAATGTGTCAAGTCATAGGTCTTGCTTCTAGCAAAGGAGTCTATAATGCACATTATAATTGGAATTGAAATATTACTGGAGAGAAAGGTAAGTTTCATCAACTGAGGAATTTTAGTTGTGCATGGTTGTGTTGGCCATGGTAGTTATGGTAAAATCTACACTAGAGCTAACAAGGGAATTATCAAGATACTACTCCCAGTCTAAAAGACTGCATGTGACCTCAGGGGTTTAGAGAGATACAATGTTGATCATGATTTGATACTCCTCTATAATAGTAACCAAATTTAAGGTGTTAGTTTTAAAATTATATTCCACAATACCAACTATTTGAAGTTATTGAGAAACATGCCAATCTTTTGTGACTCTGTAATCAAGGTCTTAAGCCTACTTGAATATGACATCATGTGGTCCTCAATTACTTGAAAGGATAAGTATAGGTAAGTTTCTATGATCATATTTGATAATTCATGAATATAACCCCTGAGGTCCACATTATCTTCCTTAGCCTAATCTTGTTCTTGATCTAAGGAGTTGACCTTTTGTGTGATGGACTCCTAAAAAGCTATGGTGCCCTCCAACTATTTCTTCCCAGGCAACTAGGAGACACAATTAAATCCTCCTTATTGATTGATAATGTGACCAATATGATTATTAAGGCTACAAGTTTAGGGCATGGCATGAGTACTAGTGAGAGTGAGAAAGTAGTACATTGAGTAGTGACTAAGGGAATGCCCCAAATCCAAACAACTCTTAATGGAAGCTATGACATCTAGGATCTTGTTTGTGTTCCAAGTGGAACTTTCTATTGTATATTGGCCTCTAATACCAACTTACTTTACTATGCAACATTTTTAGATATCTTCTTTTTTGCTTCCTCCTCCTCTACATGTTTCTTCTTCTTCCTTTTTCTCATCCTCTTCCTCTTTATTCCTCTTGTCTTATTATTTTATTTTATTTTGTTTTTATTGTTATTTCTTACTCTATTATTGTTATTTTCTCTTATTTTTTTATTTTTTATGCATATCTTGGGCCTACACCTAGGATTGTGCTTATGCCTATGCTTGGTGTTGCCATAAGACTTCATCATCTTCTTCTTTTTTCCTGATAGCTTCATCTACCTATTGTTGTGCCTAGAATGATGCATCTTGTTTCCTCATTTCTTATTATTCTTTTTCCTTCTTCTCCCTTTCTTCCTATGCATGATTTACTACATCAACTATGGCTTATGCCTATCTAGCCACTTTCTTAGCCTTTTCTATGTCTACCTCTACATATTTGGCCTTTTTTGCAACCTCAGCTTCTTTGACTTGTTACATTGTGTGTTATTGTTGTGATTATTCTTTCTTTATTTTCTTTTCCTCCTTCTTGAGTTGGTGTTTAGCTATGAGAGTGGCTTCTCCCCTGGTGGCCTATTTCTCCTCTATGTCTAACTACTTTGGTGAAAATTACTCAACCTCATGTGCCTATAGTTATGGTGGGGAATCATCTAGTTTCATCTTCAAATTTGGAACCTATTGCTTCCTCCTACCAATTTTGACCATTTTTCATCATGGTAGTGGTGCAAAAGATTTAGGAGTAGGTTGTGCTTCCTACATAGTATCTATTTGACCAAGTGTGCACTCCTTCAAGGTAAGGGAGACTCTTGTCTCCTACCATGTTCTAGGCCTATGCATAAGTTATTTTGGTGGGGTATCTAGCATGGGTGTAAATATGAAATTAATTATGAATATTGGAGTAGTTAAATGGTGGAAGAAGTCCATTCTTTATTGAAGCTACTTTACTTCTTATCAGACTATGTCAACAATGATATGTGCTAGGAAAACTAGGAGTTCCACCCACAACTCAGGAGGAACCTACTTCTACACTTGTAGTATATGTACTACCTTCCAAAAAAAGAGTTATTTTTTGTCCTACTTCTTGTAATAGTCTCCATCCATGTCTTCAAGATGACCTGGTAGACTTCTTATTTATTTGGTCCCATTTCCATTAGGTCACAGGAGTTGGCTATATATGGCACCTTTGGGTCATCCTTATAGGTAACAGTGTTGTGTGTTGTTCACTTTGGGGGAGGAGATAGAGAATGTAGATTTACTTTACACTTCCCCTTATACTATTGTAAGCTAGATGCTAACTCTATTTATTGCATAGTAGGAATGTTTATGCTAGGTGGAATAGATTACAATGGGATTGCACACCTAGATACATAATATTTTTATATATCCACTTCAACCTATTCCATATCCATGGTGATAAATAAGGGGAGTGACTTGAATAGTGAGCATGGTAGCTCATGGATTTTAAGAAAGATTCCTTTGAGTAGTAGAGTTACCATTGCATACTAACCTAGGTACTATAGGACATCAAGTGGCTCTCAAGGATGTGTGGTTATGAGGTCTAAGCACTCCTCCTACCAAACTTTGAGATTTCCCTCATGCATGAGAGCTCCATGATATTACATCTATATTATGTTGTAAATTTTTTGTGCTAGCCAATAATCCATATCTAGGCACACTTATCCCTTTAGTGATTTCCACTGCATGAAGCAAAGTAGGAAGATCAAAAATTGATACTAAAATGTCTTCCTAAGAGTGTTGTAACATTTTTAAATGTTTTTGAACAACTCCTAGATGAAGTGTTTAGGCTAGTTGAATGCTTAATTCTAGCAGATCATCCTATGAATAATGTCCACAATACACTTGGGTATTTGCTTGGTAGACTTGGTTGTCTAAAAAAATCTTTTGGTGATGCACTAGACAAGAATGCACATAGGTTCATATATAATTTCATCAATGGATATCCCTTGGTTTCCCTACATATACAAGTCCAAAATATTTTTCAAGATGGGTGCCATTTTTATCTTGTAGGGAAGAAGGGAATTTCTATGGATAGGCATGTCCAAACTTAGGCCATGGTTAGTATGTTGATTACCAAAGTCTCATCTGGGCCCAAATATATTGTGCCCTTATTGTATCACCCAAGAAATAATTTAACTATCTCTCTTATATCACCAAAACTTAAAATACATAGTTGGCACTCAATATCTAAACTTTGGAATTGGTGGGGAGCTATGAGGGTGAGTGGTTGTGCAACATCAATAGGATCAGGGTGGACGAGCTTCTACTAATATTTGAAGAGGTAATTAAGTGGCTCTTGATACTTATACTTGGTTTATCAAAGTGCCATGTTAACACCCATAGATTCCTTTTATGCATTAAATAGGGGTCAGATTAACTACATGGTATTCATGTATGCATAGGTGAATGAAATTAAAATTTACTTTGTTTTTTGAGCAAAGAAATAGACTAGTTCTTGATAGTTTCATCTTGATAAGGATGTGCTCAAAGATGAATTGTTGAATTTGTGTTAAAACTTGAATTTTATAAATTTGGCACCTCTTAGCTTCCACATCTAGGATATGCTTAGCAATCTACTCATCTTAAATGCAATGGTAGATTGGGAAAATATATATCTGATCTGGCAATTAAAGTAGTTAGTCATTGGCACATGTGTGCATTTACATTGTTATGCTCTTTGATGTTTGTATGAGGGGTATGAGTAGATGATGTTAACAAGCTGTTGATTTGTTAAAGTTTACATCAATCAAACCTTGGATCTTACATTTACTTCTAATGGATGATCTTTATCCAATGGATTGATAATATGATGTTTTAACATCTTTCCTAGACTTAATACTTTTTAGTTGCTTCTCTTTGATTTTTTTATGGTACATGTGGATCCTCATGCACAAATCTAGTGCATGTGATTCTTTGTCTTCATAATTTTCAAATGTTTTAACTGAGATTATCTATAAAAAAACAAGATAGAAAATAAACATGCACATATAACTTTGAAAAATAGATAAATCCTAATCTACATAGTGTTAACCCCCACTCAACTTGTAAAATGAGATCCATAGACTATTGGTAGTAGGGCCTACCCTGGTAACGTAGTTCCCTAAAGATTGATTAAAACCATGGTTACTTGATGCATGAGGTCATGTATAATCTAGGGCCCTTTCTATCTTATCTTTAGCTTACCTGGGAATGCTTTGAACTCCTTATCATATAGTAAAACTAGCTGATCTTTATGAAATTCTTTGTGGTGCAAGTTCCTATCATGCCAAGATTTTTGGCTCTGCTTGTGCACTTCTTATGTATAGGTTTCTCTACATCTAAACTCATCCATCTAATTTAGTTCAAAGAGTTGGTTATTAAGAGACTCCTAATATTTGAGTCATATGACAATGGCAATGTGTAGGCTGGGTACTAGATATTCCATTAGCATGACTACTTTAAGACCATACACTAACCAAAATGGCATAAATACTATAGCCCTTTTATAATGTGTTTGATATGACCATAAGATCATAGGAATGTGATCTTCCCAATCATCTTGCTTGACATCATATATTTTGGTCAGCATTTTACCAAGTACTTTATTGGATGCTTCAGCTTGGCCATTGGCCTATGGATGATAGGTAGTGCTTTTATGATGAGAGATCATAAAATTGATAACTCCTAAACCAAAATAGGTTGAACCTTGTCCCTGCTTAGTGCGAGTGCACAAGTATTTTATTAATTTCAAAAAATCAAGTACATAAGGGTGCCTTTACTCTGTTAACCCTTTTACAATGCAAACATGGATTTATATAGTTTTTACCAATGATTGGTAAAAACAACTAATCCTATAACCAACTAAATACGGGAAAACAACCCATAAGGTAATTTTAATTAATAGATATAAAACTTTAAAACTACCTAATAATTAAACTAAGTTTATTTTATGGGGGTGTCTTTACTAAAAGATGCATGCCCCATTTACAATAATTATTTATTACCTACCAAAAATCTAACCTAATGTTAAGAATTTGGAACAAGTCCTAACAAACCCCCCTATGATCCAAAGTCAAGTGTTTGGACACATACCAAGCATTTTTCTAAATTTTTCAAATTTGATTTTATCAAGGGGTTTTGTGAAGATATCAGCTGTCTGATCAGCAGTTGGGCAATATATTGGATCAAGAGTTTTCTTTGCCACCAGCATTCACAGATAATGGTATTTGACATCCATATGTTTTGTTTTGGCATGAAACACTGGATTCTTGGACATCTTGATTGCACTCTAATTATCAATGTATAACTGTGTAGGAGCAAACTGATAAACTTGAAGATATTCAAGAATACAATGAAGGTAAACAATTTCTCTAGAAGCATGCCATGCTGCAATATACTCTGATTCTACTGATGAATTTACCACTATATCATAATTCTTACAACACCAAGCAATGGTAGCTGAACCCATATGCATAGTGTATCCTATGGTTGACACTCTGTCACCCACACATCTGCCAAAATTTACATCACAATATCCAACAAGTTTGAAGTTCTTGATGTGGCGGTATTCAAGGCCATATGTTTTCATTCCCTGAAGGTAATAAAGTACTCATTTTGCTGCATGCCAATGAATTTCTCTAGGATCATGCATAAACCTAGATAAAATTCCAATTGAAAATGAAATATCAGGCCTGGTAGTCATCAAGTATATCAAACCTCCCACCAATTGTCTATATGTGGTGCCATAAAAAAAGGCATTGCTATCATCCTTAGACAATTTCAAGTTACTTTCCATGGGAGTGAGGGCAAGTTTGCAATCACTCATGCCAAACCTCTCTAATAACTCAAAAATATACTTAGTTTATGAAATGAAAATACTATGCTCTTTCTAAGTTACCTCTATGCCTAGATATTAGTGAAGAAGTCCAAGATTTGTCATCTCAAACCCATCTTTTAATTCCTTCTTCACAGACTTGTTATGGTTTTCATCATTACCAAAATAAACAAGTCATCAACATAGAGAACTAGTATCACCATTTTCTTACCCTGCACTCAAAAATAGAGAGTATCATCTGATTCACTGTGATGAAAACCAATGGATTTCAAGTATGAATCCATTTTCTCATACCAAGCCCTGGGTGCCTGTTTGAGCCCATACAAAGCTTTTGTCGATTTACACACTTTGTGTTCAGTACCCACCTATTAAAAACCCTAAGGTTGTTTCATATAGAATTCTTCTTGTAAATCACCATTTAAAAAAGCACTTTTAACATCCAATTGATGTACTTTCCAACCATTTTGTGCTACTAAGGCAAGTACCATATGAATAGTGTGCCATTTGGCAGTTGGTGAAAATGTTTCCTCATAGTCAATACCTTCTTGTTGCACGTATCCTTTTACAACAAGTCATGCCTTATGTTTATCAATGGATCCATATGATTTATACTTAGTCCTATAAACCCATTTACATCTGATGGGTTTAACATGTGGAGGAGGATCAACTAAAACCCATGTATTATTGTTAAGTATGGAATCATACTCACATTTCATTACCTATTGCCAAACATGTTCAATAGATACCTCCTCAAAAGTGGATGGCTTAGTGGAAGAAGTAGTAACAACCATAACATAGTTCACCTATTTTTGAGAATTCTTGGGCCCTGTTAAACCAAATTCATCTACTGTTAAGTTAGAAAAAGTACTTTGAGTGCATTTTGGATACTTAGACAAATTATTCAAATTAGGGACTCCAGAATTCTCATTAGGTGCATTATTCAATGGGGGACTTAGAGAATTTTCAACAATTTCTAAGTCATCAACCTATGAACTTGTAGATGAAGGAGAGGAAAGTGAAGGAATTTGAGTCTCATACCATAACTTCGAAGAGATATCCCCATTATTCAAACCATTATCTCTTTTTGCATTTTTCCTCTCTAATATATCAAGTTGAGAATAAATCTTTGCAGTGTTCATAGTCCCAAACTCATCAAATATTACATCTCGACTCACTATGAATTTGCCTGAATCCTGTGCAAGCAAATGAAACCCCCTTTTATCTTTAGAATAACCAAGAAAGATGCATTTTCAACTTCGTGGTTCCAACTTAGTTCTATGTTTAATAGGAACCAAAGTAAAACAAACACATCCAAACACTTTCAAGTGTTTAACTTTGGGTATAAACCCATACCATGCCTCATATGGAGTTTGTCCCAAAAGTACAACTGTGGGGAACCTGTTTCTCAAATACACTACAGTATCAATAGCTTCGGCCCAAAACTTATCATCAAGCTATTTATAGTGCAACATGGCATGTGTTGTGCCCTCTAAAGTTCTATTCATTCATTCAGATACTCCATTTTGTTATGGAGTATAAGCATTACTATATTGTTGATGAATTCCATGTTCTCAACAATAATATGAAAATTCATTTGAGGTATACTCACCTCCATTATCTAAATGAAGAGTGGCCAAATGTGAACCTGTTTCTTTTTCGACTAAGTGTAACCAATCAACAAACTTAGCAAAAACTTTAGATTTCTTTTTTCATAAAGAATACCCAAGTCATCCTAGAAAAGTCATTAATAAACAAGACAAAGTATCTACACCCACTAATGGATGAATTTTTCATGTCACATAAATCACTATGAACTAATTGTTAACATCTGTTAGCTCTCCAAGATGATTGTTTAGGAAAATTTTCTCAATTTTGTTTACCCAAAACACATGACTCACAAAGAATACTATCTTTGCAAAAAGTGGGCAACCCATTCACCATACCATATCTCTATAAATCCACTAAAGAGTGGATATTCAAATGTCCATAGCGGAGATACCATAACCGCTGTGTAGACATAGTACCTGTACCTATGTCAATAACTACTACAAGTTCTATATTGGGAGGAAGCACTTTACAATGCAATTTAACCAAGTTTCCATCTTCATATCCTGTATACATTGTTTTATAATCATCCTTCACTGAATTGATGTAAATGAGCCCATTTTCAAGCACAATTTGATAACCCTTCTTTCGAATAGTTACCAAAGAAAGTAAGTGTTTCTTCAATGTGGGAACATACCAAACATCCTCCAAGTATTTTATATACCCATTAGGAAGAAGAATCCGAATAGATCCAAGTCCTAGTGGTCTATGCATAGACTTATCTGCTAAGGCAACTAGATAGAGAGAAGCTTCCTTATAGGACCAAAATAAATCTCTCCTAAATTTCATGTGTTTGGTTGCTTCTGTGTCTAAAACCCATACATCTGTGAGCTCATCTCTAGCCTCATATTTAATATAATCAATGTACCCCAAAGTAGTGAATGCAGATTCATGGGAAACATTACTAGATTCATCATAGTCATGATTAGCATACTGAGCAGAGTTAGTCTTAGTCACTTTTTGTGGCCTCTAAATTTTATCAAAAGGAATCCTACATTATGAGGCAATGTGACCAAATTTTCCACATCTATGACATTGAATGTCTAATCTACCTCAACCTCTACCCCTATATGAGTTGTGACTATGTCCTCAATCACTTGTTTCATGTGAATGTGATTGATTAGATTGTTGATTATTTGAATGACCCCTACCTCTATTTTGATATCTGCCTCCTCTGTAACCTTGACCCCCTCTAGAACTATTTCGTCTATTGTTTTGATGCCCAGATGAAGATGAACTAGGCTTTGACTATAAAACATGGGCTTCTTCAGTTTTCTTGGATTTCTTGGGTAGAGAGAGGTCATGTTGGATGAGAAACTCAGCCAACTCATCAAAGGTGATGCCTGTGATTTTGTCAAAGACATGCAACATTTCAACAAAATTCCTATAGGACCCTAGTAGTCCTTTCAAAGCAGCAGTAACTATGAGGTCATCATCTAGTTTGCCAAAACCAGCCTTAGTGTACTCAGTAGTGATATTTTTCAACTTAGACATATATCCTCCCATATCCCCATCTTCATCTAATGACAAAGTAAACAACTGCATATGAATATCTATCTTCTTATGCTTAGGTTTCTTATCATACAAATCTGACAATGTTTTCCATGTAGTGTAACTATGAGGAGAATTTTCAATATGAACATACGTATCATGAGTACAACAAAATTTAATGAGAGGTAAGGCCTTAGAATCATGAAAATTGAATATATCTAATTTAGCCTGCTCTGTTGGCAATGTGGGATTTTCATTCTTAACAATATCCCATAACTCATTAAAAACTAGTGAAGCCTCCATCAATCGTTTCCAATCTGAATAATTGGAAATTGTTAATCTATCACCATCTAAAAGTAAATTTTGAATTTTTGGAATTTTGAACTAAAAGTAAGTGTAGTAGAGAAACTTGTGACAAAATGCAAAATAAATGAAACAACTATCATACTCACTGCATAAGTCACTGCTTCTACGGGGTTTTACACTTAACCTCTGCGTAGAGCGTAAAAGAAAAAACAAGTATTTTTGATGGGTTTTGCACTTAACCACACCAAAAATCAATGATTACACCCTTATTTCACCAAATTACAACCTTATTTCACAAATTACACACTTATCTCACCACAATAATGCAAAAGAAATATGATTGAATTCTGCCCCTTTTTCAAAAAATTAAATAACACAATACAATAAGTATGTGTTTTACAATATTCTAATTTAAAAGAGAATATTCCTTTTTCAAAAAAGCATATTCCAAAGTAAAAAAAAACTTTCTAAAAAAAGAAGGGATTTGAACCCTTGACCTCCTCCTTTGCAAGCTTCTAACAAAATAAGCTTAACCAATTACTATAAGAGCATTTGCAGAACATTATACTCAGAATTTTTTATTTATACCAGATTTTATATATGAGAAAAAAAATTACATATGAGTAAATAAATTTAAATTTTTCCCTTTTTACAGCTTCTTTTCCAAGCTATCTCCTGTGGGACCTAGTGACAACAAATTTAATGAAAATCAAACTTTAGAAATACCAAAAATAAATTGCTAAGTTTTATACTATGCCATTCTTTCCTTGGGATGCCATGGCTGCTCCTAGATGTTTTGCTCCACCTTATCTTTCTCCTATAGGCTGTACAAATCCGTACAGGCTGAATAAAAAGGATTTTTACTGAGTTTTTGTAGATTTTCAAAGTATGTTTTATAGGGAATGGATTCAAAATGAATCATGGGCATTGGAAGGCCATACAACAGGCCGTATAAATTCAAAAAAATTTCAAATTTTCAATTTGAAATCAAAAACAAGGATTTAATACCATTTGTAGATGTTTTAGCTATTAAGAGGCCTGAGAATGAATGGAAATACCAAAGGAAGCCATGAATAAAATTACAGAGGTTTTTCTCAAATAAAAAGGCCGTACAAATCTAGTTTTGGTCAAAAAAATAATGAATTTAATAACATTGAATGCTAAAAATTCATTTTTTATGCCAAATGAGGAGGTTTAACACAGGAAAATGGAGTATCAAATGATCAAAAAGACCAGACTGTGGTATATGGAAAATACAGGTTTAAATGTGAATAATATTTGAAAAATTAAAATAATTTAATAATTTTTCAAACATTTAAACCAATAAAAAAATTTCATTTTATATGTCATACCTTATTTCATGCCAAAAGATATCACGTGAATCAATTTTTCACCTTGCTTCTTCGAATTCACCATGCTGCCAAAATAACCATGCTCTGATACCACTGATAACTCCTAAACCAAAATAGGTTGAACCTTGTCCCCGCTTAGTGCGAGTGCACAATTATTTTATTAATTTCAAAAAATCAAGTACATAAGGGTGCCTTTACTCCTTTAACCCTTTTACAATGCAAACATGGATTTATATAGTTTTTACCAATGATCGGTAAAAACAACTAATCCTATAACCAACTAAATACAGGAAAAAAACCCGTAAGGTAATTCTAATTAATAAATATAAAACATTAAAATACTTAATAATTAAACTAAGTTTATTTTATGGGGGTGTCTTTACTAAAAGATGCATGCCCCATTTACAATAATTATTTATTACCTACCAAAAATCTAACCTAACGTTAAGACTTTGGAACAAGTCCTAACAAAAATATTTAGTCAAAGATTGACAATGTTATTTATAAAGTGTGTTCCTCTATTGCTAACTAAATTTATAAGGCATTTGAACCTAGTAATGATATTTTCATATAGGAAATTTACTACATCCTTTGCACCGTAGCTAGGTGTGGCATCAACTTCTTCCCACTTATTAAAATAGTTTGTCATAGTAATGTTGTACCTTGATTTTATGTGCTTTCTTGGTGGTTTGATTGGTCTGATAAAATCAATACCCCATTATTTGAAAGGCTACTCTACTAATAGGGGCTATAAATACATCTCATCCTTTTGGAATGGTTTACCCATGCATTGGTAGACATCATAGTGATACATAATTTTGTGTGTATCCTAGATCAAAATTGGACACCATAGTCCACTTTGTAGAATCTTTCTAGATGTAGCCTCTCCTATGAAATGTCCTCTTATGACTCATTGATGATCTTCCTCCAAGAGTTAAGGTCATTCATATTTGAGGATAACCCTACGTAGGACTTCATCTTTTCCCAAGTGATATATAAGTCCATTAATAATGGTATATGGTAGTGATCTAGTCACAAACTACTTTCTATCTCACTCTTGAAAGTGTGTAGGAAAGATTCCTTTCTCAAGGAAGTTGTCAATGGCTTCAAAGTTTTTAGGAATCATAGAGACATAGAAGAGATGGGCATAAAGAGAGTATTATTATAATTATTCTAGCTCTTCCTCATTTGGGATGCAACTGAGGTGGTCTAGTCTTATATTCTCTTTTCCTAGCTTGACATTTATGCAGAATTAAAACTTCTAGAACATCAAACATCAAGACATGTCTTCCTAGCATCAGATTGTTGACCACATATCATAGGTATTAATGGTTAGTGAAGACTTCAAATGGTGTTTTAAGTAGATAGTGCTAGAATTTTTGAAGTGTGAACATAATGGACAATGCTTCACATTCTATAGTTGTATAATTTTTATTTGCATTTGATAGTTTTTAGCTAGCAAAATAAATAAGATGGTCTAGTGCACCATCTTCAAGATATGAAAGCACAACTCAAAATATGATTCCTAAAGCATCCACATGTACATGAAAAGTCTTGATCTAATCTATAAATACAAGTATGGTCATTGTAAATAAGCACTTTTTTATTTAATAAAAGATTCTTGGCATTTTGAAGTCCATACAAACTTCACATTCTTATATAGTAAGGATTCTAGTAAAAATGAAATAGCGATATACCCTTTTATGAACTTAAGATAGTTTCCTGTATGTCCCAAAAAAGATCATACTTTAGTAGTGCTAACCAATGGAGGCATACTTATTATTACTATGATTCTAGATTGATGTACTATAATACCTTCACTGCATAAAACATGTCCAAGCAAAACACTGAATGATGTAAAAAATAAAAATTTCTTTAGATTCAAAGTGATTGCATAGCTTTTCATTATATCAATATTAGATGTAAATTATACAAGTGTTATTTGAACAAGGAGAAAATTTCCCAATCATCTAAATACAATTCTAAGAAGTCATGAATAAAATCCTTGAATGTTGTAACCACTATGAGAGACAACACCAGACATACATTCTTAAGGTGAAAAGGCATGACCTTGTATGTAAAATAACCCCACTCTATTGCAATTTTTTTTTTATCTTGGTCTTATTCTATGATTAGGATCTGATGATATCCACTAAAACCATCCATAAAATAATATACTTTGTCTCCTACGATAGACTCCAAAACTTTATCTATGAATGGTATTGGAAATAGATCATTTATGCAGGCATCATTTAGGATGTAGTAATCCCAACACACTTAGATTTATCCTATTTTATTAGGTTAAACTATCATGGGGATTACTCAATCATATTTTTCTATTGGATATATTATCCATGCATCTTGCATTATATCCAATTCTACCTGTAATTTCAAATTCATATTTGGATTGAGCTTATATGGACACTTCTTGATCGATTGTGTGCCCTCCTTCATTTCAATGTGTATTTTACCCAAAGATGGGTTGACTTCTTGAAATTCTAATAATTTGGTAGGGAAGACATCTTGGTAATCCATCAAAAGTTATAGAGCTTATGGAATTTTAGTTTCCATCCAATAGTCACCTATGCTTGTGAGTTTTGGAACCTCCTCAATTTTAATGTTAATGACATGATTTTTGATTGGGTGCTCATGAATATTGTGTTTTTATTCATCCAAAAATTATTATATCCTCGTTTTCCCTTCCTATTTAATAATTTGGATGTTACATAGCTTATCTTCTTTAGTCAATGCTACACTAATATCCTTGAGTGGTTCTACCATATGAATCAGAATCCTCAATGTATTCTACTTTATGTTGGATGTGATGACATGGAAACATCATAGATTATTATTCATTCTTAGAATCTTTATACCTTTATAGCACCGAGTTAAGATCAAAGGCTACGTTCTTCTATGTAGTAGATCTTATTATGGTGATGACGTCTTCTACAGACCAATGCCACAAAAATATTTGAGTTTGTGTAATGCAATGTGGAGAAATGAATTTTCATCTTTAAATAAAAAGGTCTATATAAAATCACTCTACACTTGTGCCTAATTCTTAGTCTCCCTTCTGCATTCTTGGTGCATATACCGGGCTACTACTAGTAGAGCTAGTATATAGTAGAATATGTGAACCCAATATTTTGGTATGACATGTTCCTCATTATAAAATTCAACACATTTATGTATATGTATTTTGAGGCACTCACCTTCTTGAAAGAATGGCTAATTTTCATAGATAAACTATGATAGTTAGAATATATTGATTATGAGCTCATAAGCATCATCCCACTCAAGCTAATCATCTTGATGAGTTTCCCACCATGTTGTAGCAACTCCCTTTAGGGAATAATTTATAGTGATAAACCATTGATTAATGGTCAGGAAATGGACTTGCAAATGCAAAATGAAATCATTGAGGTCCTCAATTACATATTAAATAGGAAATTATCACTCATGCACAAATACCATTCACATTAGTTGAAGTTCATGATCTCTTCAGGCCCAACTGAGGAGGTGGGTATTTGAGTCACCACTGATAGATGAAGTTGCTTCCCATGGTAAAGTGCCTTCCCTTATTGGATTTGTGTAGTCTTACATGTGATCATTAACTTGATATAGGAATTCAACTTCTGACTAAGTAGGAGATTTTGTAGACATAGAGGCACATTATTTAATGATAAACTAATGTATTACTGATTATATAACTACTGGTTTAGGCCACCACTATTACAATGTCTTGAGTTTTTGAGTGAATAATGATTATACCTATGGTTTGGCATAGTAGTACATGAAGTTACATTTAGCTACATGCAAAATTTTTGGATTCTCCTTAGTATTACCTTCATCCAATTAGTTTCTTGTATAACATAGGGGAAGTTTGGTTCAACTAGAATTATGTAAGGATTGTGCATTCCATTGAGAGGAATGACAACAACTTTACCACCTTGATGTGCCTCAAGCTAGTTGTGCACTACATTGATAGTTATTTGACCATCATACACCCATTTTTTCCTATTAGTGTAGGGCAGTGTGTTACTTTACTCTTCATGTTGATGACATCAAAGTGACATCTCAGAGACAAGTATATGAATTTGATCTCAACATCCTCCAATATATAAATAGGCTCAACTTTTTTGAAATCAATTAGGCTTAGAGTTATTGAGATGTAGATAATATTTGTTCATCTAATAGCTTCCCATGTGGATCTGAGAATCATATTAATTGTGTTACCAAAATCAAAGACAACATTTGAGATATTGTAACTAGAAACCTCAATATTAATACATGAATTAACATCCCATGGTTTATTTGTATTGACATACCAGACCATTTTTATATCTTTTTTGGCCACACTCTGCACATTTCAAACGATTATGTACTAGATTCATGATATTATGTGATATATCTTCATTATGTAGAGTACTCAAAAGTTTTAGGATATTTGTGAGCATAGTGACAACTCCATCTTATTTTATAATGTACATAATTTATCCATAAATTTACTTGTTAATTATTATAGCATCACCATTAGTAGTATCCTAATGTTGAATGTTCTTCAATAACTATGCAAATTTGTGCATAAATTTGTTTGTAGCTAGATCTAGATATTTATCCCATTTAACTTTTATGATGTCTTGATCATGAGGCATCAAAAGTGGAGGCATCCCTTTCTTTGCATTCTATTGTCATGTCACAACACTCAAAAATACATTTTATTTAGGGCCTACACTTACCATATTCAAATTTTAAATGACTTTGTCCTTTCTCTACTTCTCTAGAATAGGGAAATATTCTATGTTGTGTTGATCAAATATTTTATAGTATACACAATACAACTATCTTTATGGATTCATCAAGAAATTATATTGGACATTATTGTATTCTCTATATAGGTAGCACTAAAGGGGAGGACATTGGTAGTTGTTTCCTCTACCACCTTGGTATCCTCCTCTATAATCACCATGACCTCCTCCTTCTCTATTAGATTGATATCCACCTTGATATCCTCCTTATTGTTGCATAATGTTCCAATGATGATGTTGTTGATTGTTATATCCTATTACAATTTTTTTTTTAATCTTGTGGAGCCCAATTCATTTGTTGTTGTGATATGGTTGAGCTCCAAGGTGATAAATAATGGTACAGAGTTGAAAGCATCCAAATTGGCAAAGAAGTCTTCCATCAAGCTAGACCTTGAGGTTAATACTATGGTTAACTTGGAATCCATTATGGACCCATTTAGGTGACACAACCCTTATCTACCTTTTGGCCTAGGATCACTAGCTTCATCGATGATAATTACTGCACTGTGATGGTAAATACATTTTTGGAAATGCCCTCTTTAAGATCTTGTAAAGATCTATAGTTATTATCATTATGGTTAGTTGACTTGAATAAATTACAATATATATTCTATGGTTTTTTTATATATTGTTGTAAAAGATAGCATTGCGTCATGGCATGCCCTACTACCTGATAGAGTTCATAGAATTATGTCTTGACTTTAGGATAATCATTTTGGTGGTGTTATTATTTTTTACTCTTTGTGAACCATAGATTAAATTTAGGCTTATCCACCTCATGGTATTGTTCCATTATTTTCATGAAAGCCTATAGTGTGTTTTCAATTTTAGAATTAGCAATAGGATCTTCTCCATAGTCTTCAATCTATTCTACACATAATATAATAGCTCTGGCATCTATTTTTGTGTCATATTATGTTTGAACAATGGTAAACCAAATCTTATTTCAAAATCCTTCAATGAACCATTTTGATTTGTCTTTATCTGTTAATGGAAATTATACCTTATTCATCATATTATATAGTTAGTGATCATAGTCATAGACTGACTCTCCAGACTTTTACCTTATCTCCTTTAGGTCTTGTATAGTTTTACTGGCACATTTCATAATTTTAAATTTTGTGATGATCTAATCCTATACATATTTTAAAATTTCCTACTAAAGGTATCTTTTATATATGAACTCTAGTGCTTTCCTTGTTAGGGCCCTTACTAATTCATAGTTATAAATATTTTCATCAGTTATGCCCTTAGCTTGCCATTTCATTTTGAAAGTGAGTAAGTATTATTAAAGGTTTGTAGACCCATAATAAATGGCTAAATTTATGAATCCTCATAGGTGGGCCATCATGTTGACCAATATGGATGTATTATTCTACACAACTATTATTGGAGGTGTCTGCATTCTTAGTAATCCTACCTGTATACTAATATGTGATGGGGAACCAAGAACAAAAAACTATGATTCCACTTGTTAGGATCTTGCTCCTCAATAAGAGCACAATATGATTACCTTGTATAAGCAACTAAACATGGAATTATACCAGAATGAACAAGTAACTAGAATTCACAAATAGCACAGAATATGAGAGACTACACAATCTTGTATTAATACTCATCCAGAAAGAAAATACAATAAATAAGATGCCATTTATTCTTCCACCTCTCAGAGGCTTCCCACACCTCAAGGGCTCTTAGTAATTCTCAATCAAGAGTTCACTCTCCTACCATAAATGGTCCCAACACACAACTCAAACACAGAGTTGGTGTTCACCTCCAACCAGTCAGTAATAACCCTGCCAGTACTCAAAGTACTTCAAGTAGATCTCCCATGAACTTGAAACAACATGCAACTCAAATGATCTTACTTACACATGTAAAACTTCTCCTTGATCTTGAAACAACTTGAAGATCACCCTATTCTTACAATTGGAAGGATCTACCTTGCCTTCCTCTATTTGCTCATGATTACAATACATGCCAATGGGTCTATAAATAGATCCCATACTAAACCATAACTTAGACTCTTAATTTAGACATGTAGGTCAAGACTCAAAATAGACTTTACATGCAAACAATCAGTTTAACAAACTAACTGTTCATACAACGAATAGTTTTGGAATTTCATAGGCGACTGACGTCAATTCTTGTCTGCCTGGAGATGACCGACGTCGACTGACTCCTGCCAATGTCAGTTTCCCTTCTATTCACCCCTGACTGACATCAGTTGGCCTAACTAACACTGATGACTGTGACACTCAGCAACTCCTCCATGTCTACAAATAGTTGAAGCTTTTAGCTCCAAAACCTAACAATCTCCCACATGGAGATAAATAGTTACAACTGTACCTATACCTGTACATCATCTAGTTTGTTTCCTAGCATTGTATCCCTCTTCAAGATCACTCTTGAAGACAAACCAACACAAAACTTGTGGTGCACCTCCTGTCATCCAAATCACCTACCACATCTGCATCTACAAACCCATGTAGAAAATAACTTGACCCTGCATAGCATGTGCACTTACTGCTAGTCCCTCTAAGAATCCACTCAACTGCCCTCTAGTGCTTCTTTCCCAGATTGGATCCAAACTTTATGACAGCTCCCACTGCTTGGGAAAACTCAGGTCTAGTACATACCATGCACTTAACCTCATTATGTGAATTATAACACTATTCATAAAACTGTCCAACCATCGACATGCTAATCGGTTTCACATAATCATCTGGAGACAAAATTAACCTGTGACCTTCCATGTCCCTACAACACACTCATGCCAAAGAATCTTGCTACTCCCAGATTCCTCATGACACACCTCTGAACTAACTTTACCTTTAGTTCAACAAATCCCTGTATATGTGACCCTGCTACAAGCACAACATACAAAAATAGGATAATGTAGCTAATATTATCCAACTTGGTAAAGAGAAACATAATGGTCAAACCTCCATTGTCCTACAGCTTACTCAAGACCATATACCCTGGCCTTCCATCTCACGTGTCCATTCACTCTCTTCTTTATCCTGAACATCCATTCATCTCTCAGTGCTTTCTTCTAGCCAACAACTCTACCAAAAAACTCCCATTTGGTTCTCCTCCAAAGAATCATATTCCTCATCCATGCCAAGCTCCCACTGTTTCCTGGATCTACCTACTTTTCTTCTTTAATAACTTCTTAGTTCTTTACCATCAATGAGAAATAGGTAGTGTAAAGAAGGGAAATGATGAATTTGTGGCTTATTTACCCTTTAAGTCCTCCATATGGGCACTTGAGACTCCTTGACAGCTTGCTATCTGCCCAAAATCTGTCTTAGTGACCGATGCCAGTCACATCTTAGTCTGCACATGACCAATGTCAGTTCCATGTGATTGCCTCATTACTGACGTTGGTTCCCTTAACCGACATTGGTGTTTATCTATTTGGAGTTACCGAAGTCGGGCTGCACATAGTTGATGTCAGTCCCTGTCTGGATGCCGATGCCAATTTTCTAACCAACATCGGTCTCTATGTTTTACTTGTGATCGATGACCTTTACCTGAAAGCTCCTTTTGGATCAAAACCCTATCCAAATAAACCTTGCTCTACTCAAAATTCTTTAGCCCCTTCTGCTGATCTCTGTCTGTCATCTTCTCCTTGAAAACCAAGGCTTTCCTGTTCCTATCATGAACATTAGATTTCTCAAGAAACGTCACTTTCTTCTTTTGCATACAAAAATCTTGATCCATGCTTTTCAAATTCGAAAGCATACCCTTTGACTCAAGAACATGCATCCCCTTCTTATTCATGTGACCAAGCCTATTAAGCCACATCTTTGAATCTACAGCTGAAGTAGATAAACCAAAAGGAGAATCAGAAATACAAGTAGATAGATAAAGTGTACCTACTTTCTTAACTCTTGCTACAACAAGTGCACCCTTGGTAACCTTCCAAGAGTCTACTGTGAGAGTTACTATGCAACCCTCATCACCCAAATTTCCAACAAAAATCAAATTCTGCTCCAGGACTGGGACATGCATGACCTCCTTCAACACCCATGTGTTACTTGTCTACAATTTCAGCTTCACTTTCCCTTTGCCAACCATTTGAAAAGGCTTAACATCCCCTAAATAAATTTCTCCAAAGTCTCCCTGGACATATTCATGAAAAAATTCCCTATTTGGGTATGCATGGAAAGAGGCACCAAAATCTAAAACCCAAGATTCTACTTTATCTAAGGAACATACCAGAGCATCCTGTACAACAAACTCTGCAACATCTGCTTCTTCATGTCCTTCATGCTGATCTTTATTCACCCAGCAATCTCTCTTTAGATGCCCTTGCTTTCCACATATCTAGCAGGTTATTCTGCCATACCTGGACTTGGATCTCCTGCCTATCTTTGACCTTGATCTCTCATGCTCGATCTTCTCTCTTTGACTTCCCCTGCTTTCAACACTCAAAACATTCCCTAATGATTCACCTGTGCTTTTCCTAAAAATTTCTTCATTTAATATTACACTCACAACATCATCCACTTTTAAGATTTTTGAAGCAGATGCAGTATTAATAACTGCCATTACAAAACTCTCCCAACTTTCAGGTAATGAGCATAAGATTAAGAGAGCCTTAATTTCATCATCAAAAACAATATTGACTGAATTTAACTGGTTTACCAAACCATGGAAATCACTAAGATGACTATGTACAGATCCACCTCCAACATTTGAAAATTAAATAATTACTTCAAAAGAAATATCTTATTCGAAGCTGAGGGTTTTTCATATAAATTTGCCAAAGATTCCATCAACTCTACCATTGTCTTATCCTGTGATAAGTTGGAAATCACAGATGATGCAAGGCTCAACCTTATAAATCCCATAGCCTTCTGATCAAGAACCTTCCATTCTTCATCCTTCATATCGAGGGGCTTGCATGCAACCCCACCCAACGGTAAGTACAAATCTTTTTGATATAGATAATCTTCAATCTGCATATTCCATAATTGATAGTTCTTGCCATTAAACTTCTCCATTCATAGCGTAATTTCTTCTGCCATTGCTATACTCCCACTCAAATAGAAACCCCTATGAGTACCCTATAATCAACACACACTAACCAGATCTGATACAACCTGTTAGTAACCCAACCAAAATCTCTGATACCAATTGATGGGGAACCAAGAATAACAAACTATGATTCCACTTGTCAGGATCTTGCTCCTCAATAAGATCACAATATGATTACCTTGTATAATTAACTAAACATAGAATTATACTAGAATGAACAAGTAACTAGAATTCACAAATAGCACAGAATATGAGAGACAATACACAATCTTGTATTAATACTCATCCAGAAAGAAAATATAATAAAGAAGATGCCACTTCTTCTTCCACCTCTCAGAGCCTTTCCACACCTCAAGGGCTCCTAGTAATTCTCAATCAAGAGTTCACTCTCCTACCAAAAATGGTCCCAACACACAACTCAAACACAGAGTTGGTGTTCACCTCCAACAAGTCAGTAATAACCCTACCAGTACACAAGTACTCAAAGTACTTCAAGTAGATCTCCCATGAACTTGCAACAACCTGCAACTCAAATGATCTTACTTACACATGTAGAACTTCTCCCTGATCTTGCAACAACCTGCATATCAACCTGTTCTTACAATTGGAAGGATCTACCTTGCCTTCCTCTATTTGGTCATGATTACAATACATGCCAATGGGTCTATAAATAGATCCCAGACTAAACCATAACTTAGAATCTTAATTTAGACACACAGCTCAAGACTCAAAATAGCCTTTACATGTAAACACTCAGTTCAACAAACTAACTATTCATGTAATGAATAGTTTTGGAACCGCATAGGTGACTGATGTCGGTCCCTATCTGCCTGGAGATGACTGACATCGATCGACTCCTGCTGATGTCAGTTTCCCTTCTGTTCATCCCTAACCGACGTCGATTGGCTTGACCGATGCTGGTGACTATGACACTCAGCAACTCCTCCATGTCTGCAAACAGTTGAAACTTTTAGCTCCACAACCTAACAATATGTGCACTAGAAGAATTATCATGTGCACTTTGCTTATCTATACTTACTTTGATTTGTTACTTTATTTGAACTAAATCTAATGTCTTAAAAACCTTCTTAATTTATTTTTTAGGAATTTACTTACCCCAATGGTTCACATGCACTGAAAATGGTCTTTCCAAACTATTATCCTCCTATTCACCTAGCTACAAATTTTTACTAGAATATAAAATATTGGGATGTAGGGACACACACTTTTGGTGAATAGTTCTTCCCAATAAATTCTTGTGTTTCACTTAAACCTATGAATGTGCTCTATTTCATTACATAATTCTTCTTATTTATAAAATACCCTTTTGTGTAGCTTAACACTACTTCTAGATTTGATATGTTCTATTCCTAAACTAATCTCATCTTCCTCTTCATATATCTCATCTTCATCTCATTATTTGTCCTCTCATTCTATCTACCATCATTCATCATCCTCTTTATTCATCCTTAACTCATCATATTTCTCATCACATCTATGTGCTATTTCATCATATACTCTACTTCTACTCTTACTTCTATTCATAGTTACTTGGGTATTTTTATATTTATTCCATCTATTTTATTATTGCAGTTCCCATTCTAAATCTAGAGTTTTATTCTAACTCTTCTTTCCTCACATCTCCATTCTAGATTCAAGTTTAAGATATACTTACTCATCTATCCATCATTACCCATCATGCACACACATATCCATACATCTGAATTGACTACTCCATATTGGCTGGAGTAGGCACCATGGCCTTGTCCATAACCAACATCTTTAATAGGAGAGGTAGTCACTAAAAAAAAATTCCTCTAATTCCTTGGACAAAATGGTCCTATGTAGCTTTGAATGTTATATATCCTTACACTAAAAATTTAGTGATATATCCATCTATGGTAGTGGAAAACCAATAGTCTATCACTCTCATGAAATTAGTTTCTAATTTCAATAACTGGTCTATCTTCTCTTCAGTCCAAGTAATAGTTTCTTTCAATCTAGGATTGAAGCAATAGTATTCCAATCTTATCAACCAATTAGTCAGTAGTTTGGGTAGCTCATACTAAAAAATTTCATATATTTCTCTATAGATGTGATCCTAAATAATTTAACTTGTGGTAATACTAGTCCTTTTAGATTCTTCTTTTGTGAAGTGCCATACTTTCTAGTCTAACCATGTTTTAATGTCTCACTGTCCCAGTAACCATATTAGCATAGTTTCCTCCATAAAGAATGTTTCCACACTCATCACACCATTTTTATTAGATATTATCAATGAAATAGAACATGCCAAGGATGATAATAACTAATTTATATAGGATATTAGAGATAATTCATATTTAATAGAAGCGAAGCATGATAGAGATGAGTTATCATATGATAGATAAGAACTAAGATTAACCAAAGTTTGCTTAAGGTTTGTAGAGAACTAAAATTAATTTAGATATGATTAAACAAAACATTAAATAGTTTAATGCATATAAATAATAATACAATAAATATGATAGGTAACCATAACCATCAAGTCTATATTGATCTCAACAAAGGTTCGTCATCTTCTTCACACAAACATACATATTTATAGTCACTACAGTTTCCTGATTATTCATATTATTCCCATATATTGGTGCTAAAGAGAGGATATTTTTAAAATTATATCCATTTACATATTTTTTAGGATAATATAAAATACATATAACCAACAATTTCATATATAATTCACAAATATTTGAACTATATCCCGTGCAACTTTACTTATCCATTTTCTTCTCCCAACAATAAAACATGGATATTGCCCATCATTTTCCTAAGTAATTTAAATGAAAATTTTAAGGACACATATATTTCTTATGTTTTTCCCACATTCTCTATGAAAAAAAAGATCAATTGTACATCCTGGTCACTACTCCCATAGGTTGTATTCTCCACCTTTGTTTTGAACTTGTTTACCAAGGATTAAAGATTTTTTTTGAAGAATATTGTATTAGTAACTTATCCTTAGTGTGTATATATGGAGGGAATATGAATTTTTATAAGAATATAATTGTTTTTTATGATGTTTTTTAATTAATTACATGGATAACTCTTTAATTTGGCTATGTCATTCATTTGAATTATCTCTTTCACTATTAACATAGCTTTCAGCCAAAAATAAATATTTGATTGACAATAATTTTAATTTATGGTATGATTTTTTCCTCACTTCCTTGGAAATAAAGAACAAATTTAAGTCCAAAATTATAAATTCTTCACAAAAACTCACTACATTACCCCATTAAGGTTGTGATTCTACTCAAGCTTCATGAATGGAATAAAAAAGATTATATAAGGACCAAACATAATTCTATAACTTTTCCAAAATTTCATATGGAGATTTAATTATACCCTATTACCCAAATATCTTATTGGTATTTTCATCCCCTGAAAATTTTTATTTAAGACTCTCCTAATGGTTTCAATAAAATAAATGTAGTCTTAATACAATTCATTATCCTCTCTAGAAAGGGTATTTTTATTCTTAGTTAATGAAAATAGTTTATCCTCTCTTATGAATTCATAATGTTTTCCACCCATGTTAAATGTTATTTTTATCACTCTCTTCAATTTATTGGGTGATTTATCTATATATATCATTAATCTTGTCTCTTCAATAATAACCAAGTCTTACCTAGTCAATTGTTCAACCTACATTTTTTAAATCCATGGGGATATCACCAAAAATTCTTGAGAGGAGGTTTTATTAGTGGATAAAATGATAAGATATGAAGGTATTCATGGCGATGGAATAATATTTGAGTGGTCAAGTGAAGGAAGTAAATTGAGATGTGGGGAAAGGGGAAGTGTATGGAATGGTTGAATAACCATCTTCTATTTGTAAATATTAGTCTAAGGAGGAGTCCTAATGATGTACTTAGAGAGGTCAAGACACTCCTTGATTGTGATTGCTAGTGACTATTTGGAGGGTTTTTGTCATTCATACCTGTAACTAATTATAAAAGTGTGCTTTCAAGGGATGTGCTGAATTTTTTTGATAGGATAATAAATCCTCAGAATATAGGCTAGTCATTGTAATATCTATGCTGATTCTAACATAAATAGGTTGTGTAATGATAGCCTATGTTAGTCTTTTTAATAATTGTGCAATTGGTGTATATGTGAAAATCATGGGGTTAGTGGTATAAGTATAATTAGAATTAAAAAAAGAATACAAAACTATAGTAGAAATAATAGTGGAAAAAATATTAGATAAATTAAACAAAGTTAAGATAACAGAAGGGATTGCTACAGTAGTTGGAACAACATGAGAGGTAGGGGAAGTAGTGGTGTGTGTCAAGTCCTATGTAATAACTACTAAATAAACCACAAGAGGAAAAACTAAAGTATTTGATGTAATATTAGGAGTATCAACTATTGTACCTTTTTGGTCTACATCTTTGTCTTAAATAGGATTGTGATCTTCCTTTTTTAGTTTCTTCTTGCATTTGATTTATATTATAAGCATGAGGAGGAATGGAGATTGTATTTCTAAAGGTTCCCTTTAGAGGGAAATTTTTAGAAATATGAAATTTATCCTCCTCATCTAGTTCATATTCATATATTTACTCTAAATTACCTTATTTTTAGACTCATTTAGATGTTCCTTTGATAGATATTATTTTAAATACTCATATTTTGTGTAAGAGTGGGTAATCCCTAGTCATGAACCTAAGTAGTGAGGTGGCTTCTCATCTTATTGTGTAACCTTATGAGTTTTTGTAATGGTATACTAGAAGAGGATCATGTGAATAAGTCACAACTAGTGATGTATGTGGTGGAACTACAATAATTTCCAAGTTGAATGCAAAAGTAAATTTTGAAATGAAGGGTGTCTTTATGCCTAGATATTTTTACCCTAAATAATTTTATTTGGAACATTATTGATGACCATTTATTTTAATTTATCATCAATTTATTTGTTTATTTCATCCTATACCTTAGGATGTTCCACCTACTTAGGTGCCTTACCCTTAAACTCTTGATCTATCTTTTATGTATCATCATCCATGATGAAAGGATCATATTAGATCATATGATAAATCATCATTGAAATTTAAACATTCCTCATACTTGTATATACTTCATACCTTAAAATTTAAAAATACAACATATCCAGACTCATAGTGTCCATAATTTTGTTTGAATTATCTATACAATTTATTTATTTGTTGCATTATTACTTGCCTGGGATCCCAAAACTTGAATTCAACTAGTCTAAATGTGAAAATCCTTTATTTATTGATGTCTTGGAAAATTATTCTAAATTATGTAACTATTGCCTCCCTAATGTTGAGGGGTGTTTTATGATATTTTTCTAATTTTTCCCTTCTCATATTCTCATCAACATTTTTATACAACTTATAATCTATCTCTCACTTAACTAATTTTTTAGGCACATTCCTAGGTAGATAGAAATGGGCCACCAATGTACCCTCAAATATGATAATTATATGATCATAGTATAACATAAAGTTACCTAATGACTTGAGTGATGTTTTGATCTTTGTAGATAATCTTTGCATTGCTTGTCCATTTATTAATTTGTAAACCATGGGATAGAAATTATCTTCTATCTTATGACTATGGTCGATGTAATTATATATGTGGAGATGATAAAAATAATAACATATCCATTTTTATCCTTTTGTATCCCAAAGAGGGGTATTGGTATGGATAATAGTCCCACATGTAGCATACACATTACTATTTATTCAATCATGCATGAACATCTATCTTTTATATTAAAATATATGATTTCCACTAATGGGGGAATTCCATTTTATTTAAGAATTATATATATATATATATATATATATGGGACTGAAATTTAATCCACATAAGATATGGATTGGGAACCATGAATTCTATTCAAAAAATGCATGGCAATTCTGAAACTTAGTGTGAAATGGGTAGTTGGGATATTCTTCCTCATAGAAAACTTATTGGGATTTTGATCCCATCTTCTCAAGGTACCCTAACATTAATATCCTTGAACTACTTATTGACTATTTATTTTGTAAGGGATGTCTAATTTTGGGAGTATACAATAATTCTCAAAGGCTAGACTGACCACATATGCCATAGGTTGTGTATTGTGTTTTTTTATGTAAAATATCCTATGTATATGTGACTGATGTAAATAAATTATAGACTAAGTAAAAATAAATACCTTAGGGTCGGTCACTACTTTAGGAATTATAATAGATTTTATTAATATAAGTTCATATATTTACTCTCTCTCATTGAGATTTATATTTTCCTCATCCTTGTATGTTTGAATTCTATTGACCTATGAATAAATGATTGAATAATGCTTGAATGTATTATTTAGAGTAGCCTTGTAAAATTATCTATCCTTTATTTATTTTTTGGTTCTAGATTATAACATTGATGGAGTTAGTTCTTGATTCTCAAAATCTATTTTTTTGATAACTAAGCTCTATGTTTAATTAAAAAAACTAGGGATTTTAGTTCATATGGATCTCTACATAGAAATTTTGTGTTAGCATAATGGAAAATGTGATTTAGTTTATCTTGGAACATATTTCATTGTCCATTTTATAGTGATGAATTCATTTTTTAATCCTCCATTCATGAGAATTAATTATAGAGTAATGGTCTATGTCACCCATCCATTCCAAATTCAATTTGATTTTATGACCTAATACTTCATGGATTTTTTTGACACGTGGTACTTTGTCATTAATTTTGATTACTTAATCACCTATTAAATTTTTAATGTTTCTTCATATTTTATAGTTGTCATTATGTCATTATTTTTATGTCTTTATATCTCCTATTTATAACTTCTATGTCTATAGCCTCCAATTGTGTCATTGTATGATGCATGTTACTTTTTTTTATTTATCAATTTATTTATGCCTATTGTTGAGTCCCTAGGTTATTTTAGTTTACAAATTATTAAAGTGATGATACATAGTAGCTAACAATGGAAATGATGACACATAGATAAATATATGAATGACATGTTCTAGTTGACTATGAAAAGGGAAACACCTGGTAAATCATCACTTGGTATGTGTTATCAATCTAGAGTGCACCTTGCTTGAAGCTATGTTAAAAAAAAACTCAATCTAGCTGATACAATTAGAATTTATTAGAGTGTGGGTGATTCTTTACTAAGAAGAACCTCTAGAGAGGGTTAGTTCCCTTAAGATTTATCTATTAAAATTGATCATTATTATTTTTGGATGAAAAGGGGAAGGGGAAACTAAAGGGAAATCCTATCCAATGGGGTGATGCACCTAAATTGTTTAAATCCTATGGAATATATTGAAACTAATGCATGCATATAAACTAATAAAATTCTTATATTTCCCTTAAGCATAAATATTTTAGATGAAGGATTGAAATAATTTCAGATTATAAGATTCCTTGTTACCTCTTCAAATGACCTGTAGAAGGTGAGATAAAAAGTAATATGTGAGGAAGAGACCTACCAAAAGGAGATATAATCCCACTTATATGATGATACACAATCAATTAAACTCTATTCTCTATCAAAACTCATATGTAAAATAAAAATATCCTTTATTGATGTATGGTCTAGATACAGGTTTTGCTTCAACTCCAATAATAATAGAAAAATAACTTTAAAAATATAATATATATGTTTCAACACATAAATATAGCCAATGTGTCATTGAAAAGGGGGAAGGATTAGTCTTGGTTGACTAAATCAAGACTAACTCCTTTTACAATGTTTAAACAAATCATCAAAAAACTTCAAACTTCATAAAATATACATGATCTTCAAAGTTTTGCATAAGAATAAGATGGTGGGCCCATTTGATAAGTCAAATATTCTTGCATGACATGCTATGATAAAACTTGGATGGATAAATCCACTTGAAGCTGAGTTGGAAGTACTTAAAATCTTTCAATTAACAAGATCACCAAGAACAGATGTGGTACTTGACAATTAATCAACTGAAGTAAGACTAGTCAATCCCAAAATAACCCTCCTTTGCATGAAAATGGACCTTGAAGAGTGATAAGTGCATGATTATATTTATTAAATAGCATATATGAAGTGTGGAAATCCATTTTTAACTCTTTGATGACCAAATCCAACATTGAACTCAAACTTGACAAGTTAATCAATTAAGCCATTTAGACCAAAAAATCCTAAAGGCTAACCCATGCTCCTGGTCACCATTAAACCTAAAAAATGAAGACATTAAACCTGAGAAAACCATGAATTATACCTTTAAAAACTTTCTTCATCATTAAATATGTGATTTTGATGAGAAAACCTTCACCATTCAGTTAATAGGGTTGACTAGGCCTATTTTACTCCATTTTCCAATAGACTAGCCATTTTGATTGAGTTGGTAGGGACACTTATGGGATGATTTATGATAAAATGAATATTCTAGGATGAATAAAGTCTCAATAATTTATTTCCATTGATTATATTCCATTGAACTGCCTTGTACATTATTTTACATGTTTTTTTCCACAAAAAAAAGATTTTTGCCCTCATTTGTATAGCTCTATGCATAAAACTGAAATTTATGTAATAACCTATAATTTTAATTGAAATTTTATATTTTTTTAATGATGATCCATGATTATTTGATGGCATGAAAATCCACTATTCTCAAAACTAGTCTTTTAGGGGTTTAGGAGGGTTTTAAAGTTGAATCTTCAAAATGATGATTCATGAAGTAAAACCCTCAAAATACTTAAATTTTACCATTTATGTGTATAAAAATTACCCCCATGACATCCTTGAAAATATTGGTTTCCATTTAAAAATATATGAAAAGTTACCACATGGATGAAATTTGCTTATGGGGTTTTGACTGCATTCTGGGCTGCCCATGCTCTTAATGATTTTTCATAAATCACAACCCCTAAAATAGTATAAATTATTAATTAATTATAATTATATTTTGTTACTCAAAAAATACTAATATATTTTTTCCAAACTCCACACATGGTGAAAGATACGAGCATCTAAACAAGAGGTTTGGAAAGGTGCCTAGAACTGCAAAAAGTGAAAAACTTAACCAAGATGAAAGTAATTAATTAATAGATTATAAAATCCTTAAAAAATAATTATGGGACCTGTAACATGCTATAAAAACACTCTAAAATCATATTTTGTTCTAAAAGTCCGAAAATGACTTTTTGGCCTATGTGCCTATTTGCTTGTAAAATCTTGTATTAGCATGGTTTGAAAAAAATGGAGTTTTAAAGATGCTTAAAGGTCTGATTATTATGTAAAATAATCATCCCATGATTTTAAATCTTTTAATTGGTCTTATAATATTCTAAAGCACTCCAGAATGTTTCTTGCTTCAATGGTGACCTCTAACAAATAGGCTGAGGTCTGAGACAAAATATAAAGTATCTCCCCTCATAAATTGGACATAATTTTTTTTTAATAATGTTAATAAACTCATTATTACCTTTCATACCAAATTTAAAGTCTTGAAACCACATGTAGCTCCAAGAATCCTCAATTTTCTCTCGAAATTGACCCCTATGCATGGATTATCTACATTTTTGATTAAGTTTTGTATTTTTGAAAGAGTTTTCATGATTTTTTTAGGATTTAAAGGTAAAATTAATCTTAATATTTCTCAATATTCCTTTTAATATTTTTGAAAACTCCTCTACCCCTATTTTAAAGCACATCAAGACCCTCAAAATAAGGCAATTAGGACTTCCCAATGGCATATTCCATACAATGACTTCAGGGTTTGAATATATAGGAATATTCAAAGGATAAAAATGATGAATATAACTTATTATTTAATGACCATTCAGGACTCATTCATAACCAAGAGACCTTTTATCACTACCATAGTCTTAACCTCTTCATGCTTGAGAAATGATTTGCTTATCCTTATGGCTATAGGTGATATTTTTCAAGTTTATGATGTATGAATATAAAAATAGGTTTTTAGATATTTTATATATTCCATTAATGGGCCTAAATTCTAAATTTTCCGTATGAAAATTTCATTTCATCAAGTGATGTCACAATTAGGGCACTACTTGATTTTCCAATTCCCCTTCACTGTGGGTTATGTTTAAGTAGCTGTAGGGTATCATCAAGTTTATTTTCTTATGTTGATCCTTTGAAAAATACCCATTATGTTCCATAAAACCATATAATTAAGTTAATGAATATTTATGGCTAATAATATGATTGGTAGAGATCCTAAAAAAGTCTCTCTAGCCTTCAAGAATCCTCCTTACTGCAAGGTAGAACCTCGTACCATAGCTTTAGGGTTGAAGGTTGTTACCTTGTTTTCACTATCCCTATATTCCAAGTAACCTTATTTAATTAAAATTACCCTTTACTCAAAATTTTTTTTGAAGTCATCTTTGGAATCAACTTGAAGTGTCATCATCTGCTTAGTAGTGCCCTTTGAAAATGATTATTTCTATGACTGTAGGTGACTTTTTTGTGTTCCTTGACCTTGCTCAAAGCTCAACCACATGCCCCATATGATCTATATTAGAATAAATCACCACCATATTTACCAATGCATTTTGTGATTTAAACCTTCCAAGTCATAAAATCATGTAGAAAATGATTGATATAGCCCTCAAAAGGGCCTGTAGAGTAATCTCTTTAGTGATTGTAGGTGATGTGCTAGTTGTATATGACTTCTTAAGCCTTTTTGAAAGATGCCTTAGGGATATATATATCATTTCACCTCTTATATTAAATTTGGATTTCCTAGATCATCATGACCTCACTCAGTTATCACTTGGTTCATGAAGCCCTAATGAATAAGAAACCTTATAATGAGTAGGAAACCTTCTTAAACCATGCTTTCTTTCCTCATACTTAACTGTAATTTCTTGTAAAGATTAAATCATGGTCAAAAGTTTTTTGGTGTCATTTAGTCTTATAATAATACTTTTTAGAAACTTTCACTCACCATTGAAGACCTTTGTCTTTTATGCTCCTTAACCTTCATGAATTAACCCTTGGCTGTAGGTTTTCATAGTGGGTTGTAGGTGTACTTTGTATTTCTTAACCACATATCCCTTATTTCCTAGCCCTCCCTTGAGGCTATCATTATTAATTTGTTTCAAGAAAACTAGTAGGATTAGGTTTTCATAGCCTTTAAGGGTCCATAATGACCCAACCCTCACTATAGATAGTGATCTAAAGGGTAGCCTATAGGGAATCAATTGGTACTGTAGGTTAGTTTTATGTTGGTTGTAGGTCTCTTGGAATTATCTCTTAAACCTTTCTTGAATAATATATTTTACCCATCATTAGATTGATGTCTTCAATAATATTTATGCCTTTTGATGACCAAAACAACCCTTTGAGTCTTAAGAAAAATCTTCCTACTACCAAGTAGACCCTCTTTGGAATGGCACAGATCTATTGGGGAAGATAGCTTCTTGATAAGTATAAAGGTTGGTTTTCTATTATGATGAAAACATAAATATGTAACCAAAATAAAATATGACTTATGATAGTGAATCCATGCTCCTATGAATCTCCATATGATAAATCTCATAATGTCTAAACCTTCTCTTAACTATATATGACTGTACAGGTCATATTTATTTAGACCAATGCTTATTTATGACCTTAAGGAAAGGTTTAAAGGTAAACCTAGTCCTTATTATTATTGATGGTCATGTCACTTATTATTATGGACTTTGATGAAGGCCTACTTCAATTGACCTATCTTAGCACCATCATGATCATACCTAGACTATGCTACATTGTTGTAGATGTCATATTGGTGTTAGGGATGTCAAAATTGAAAATTAAAAATACCCTCCTTAGCTCTAAGGTGGCTTACCTCTCACACCATGGATGTTCTCTTTTCTATACATTGAGGAAGGTCTCTCCCTTTTCAAAATCCACTGAACCTTTATATCTATACTTTGACTTTACCCCTTGCTGATAGTGCTCCTTCTCAATGTGCCTAATGTTTCAACTAGCCTGTAAACCCCTTGATCATGCTTGATGGTTCTTTATCAAAAAAATTATTCTCATAGGTTAGTGGTATCTTATTTTTATTGGTCTTCAAGTATCTTTCCTTCACCTTGAACATAGGAAATGAAACTTCATCCCTCACCTTTTGACTATATAAACTTTGTTGTAAGGGGTCATTTCACTATGACTTGATGCTTTAATTACCTACAAACTACCCTTGACCATGATTGATGATGTTTTACTCTCTTTAAACATGGTATTATTTATGGTAAAGATGATGGATATGGGATGAATGGTAGTTTAAAGATGAGGGAAAACATGAAAAGAGGGTGAAAATGGAGTGAGGACACAGTGGTCAAGTTTTGTATGACAGTGAGATGGGAGTGAGTGAAGTGGAGGTGGGAAAGGAGAGCCTAAGAATAGGATAAGACTAGGATGAGGAGAGTATGAAAATATGAACACATGACCATTATTTCACTTGTCTTTAGAGGCCATTAGAGGAGGTTAAGAGATCAAAATCAAAACTTGGTTTTCTAAAAAAACTTTAAAATTTGCTAAAATTCCTTAAAGAATGCTAGATAGGCCTCTCAGAGATAGCTTTAGAGCATGGAGATGGGTTTATTGGCCATGATACTTGAATAATATCTAATATTTATGCATTTAAACCATGAAATATTGAGGTAAACCTTGTAAAACACAAAATCTTGACAATTTGAGGATACCTTCTTCTTGGACCATATAATTCACCCTTGTAATCCTATCAACTACGTATTTAGACTGGTTGAGTTTGAGACATTTTTTTGATCTTTAATTAGATGAAAAAAATATGAAATATACCATGTAAATGTAGAGAAATTCCTAAATATTTTGGAACAAGTTGAATTTCCTTAAAATTCTACCCAAGTGAGGAGAAATTAGAGAAAATCTGTTGTCTTCCTAGATGCAAGGCAACAAAAATTAATATAACTTCAACTAAATGGTTCATGACCATAGAGAATATAATTTATATGCCACTTATACCATAATTAATCCCTCTAAGACTGGTTTCCTCAACCTAAATTTGAGAGCTATAACTCTCCTCAATAGTCTGTACCATTATAAAACCTACAAGTAGGTTTGTTTATGCCAACTTAGCAAGTACCAAAAGAGGAATAGTTTAGGGCCTATATGAACATGAATTTCCATGGAAATCCTCATAAATCTTGTATATTATGTTATCTTTATATCCCCTACTCTATATTGTATGGAAATCGTATGGATTCTATACATTTGCTTGCAAATAAGAGAAAAAGAGCTTCTTTTTGCCTTTTAAGAGAAAACTAAGACTTCCCACCACTTGGAAAATAATATTTTAAAATAATTTCATGGAAATCATGAAAAATTAGACATTTTAAAACTTTTTTCATGTTTTAAATGTGGAAATTGGCACGTGGGAGGGGATTTTGGGCCCTTTTTGGCTTAGAAAACATATCAAATGACCTTTTTAAAGTTTGAAACTTTAGAATTAAGCCATTTTCACCTTTTTTAACCTATTAAAATATATTTTGAGATAATTAAATGACTTTTTAAATTATTTTTGACACTTTTTACCCCATTTTGACATTTTTGAATCAAATTTGCTTTTTTAAGACCATAATTGACCAGTTTGACCAACTGCAAAGGGTTAGGGATTGGATTTTTTAAAATTTTCAAATTATAGGGATATTAATTTGAACTTAATAGGAAAAATTATTAACAATTTTGACAAATTTTTAGGGTTGACCATCCTGTTGGTCAAAAGAACTAAAAAACTCTAACAAAGATAGACAAGGTCAAACACTAAAATTGGGAAATCTTGTAGACATAACAGGATAAACTAAAACAAAAAAAATAAACATGTGCCTATGTGCACTTAGATTAAATTAAAACAATTAGAAAGGAAAAAACAACTACTAAAAGCATGTGCATAAAAGCACTTAGAGGACTGAAACTATGATTATGTATAAATGAGTGACTCTCCTAATAGTAGTATTTAAGAAAAATACCATTCACAGGAATAGGAAGCTCTTCTCTACTCAATATGGATAATTTAAAAGCATTATTATTATTGAAATTAATTATAATATAAGGTCCACTCCAAAGGCTATCAAATTTGGAGTGCTTACTTGGATTTGCTTGCTCTTCATCCCATTTGAGTACTATGTCTCCTTCCTAAAATGTTTTTTATGAAAATATATTGTCAAATGTCTTCTTGAATTGATTATAATTTTACCATATGGTGTGTATATCATCATATGTTATCTCTTCTAATTATATTATTTCATTCATCCTGACTTCCATTGCATCACTTTCTAGAAGCTCTAGCTAGTGTGCAAGCTCTAAAGCTGAAAGCTCTAATGAGATAGGTAGCCTTGCTTCTCTTCCATAAAATAAGAGATAAGGTGAATGATAAATTGCCTTCTTATGGGTGATTTTATCAACCCATAAAGTATTCTTCAACTTTGTATGCCAAGATCTTTGATTATCTTCCATTATTCTTTTGATGATCCAAATCAGGGTCTTGTTAGTAGACTTAGCTAGTCCATTAACCTATGGATAGTAATTTAATGAAGATTTAAAATAAATAACATGTTAAATATCCCATTCACATACATTTTCACTACTTAATTCCAAATCATTATCCAATATTATAGTATAAGGTGCTCCAAAATAGGTGATTAGATTCTCATAGAATTCAAGCATAGAGTTCTCATTTGCCTCCTTCAAAGGCACTACTTCTACCCACCTAGTGAAATATTCTATAGCTATCAATACCTAATTATGAACAACACTAGATAGAATATGAGTCATGCCAATGAAGTCTAAACCCCATTGAATGAAAGGCTGCTCAACCAGAATTGGTTTTAGTGGCATAATAGCTAGTTTTTGTTTCCCTACAAACATTGCACACTTTTTACATTTCCCAACCCATAAATATGCATCTATAAATAAATTAGGATAAAAATAACTATCTCTAATTATTTTTACAGTTGTGTTTTTTTCTACAAAATGACTTCTTGAAGGACTATCATGAAATTGCTCAAAAAGCTTGTCAAATTGACTAGTTTCAACATACCTTAAAAGCATACCTCCAATGTCTTTTTTGAGAATAAATACATAAATTAGAATGTATGGTATTTATTAAATCATAATTTTTCTTATTTTTTATGCATTAAAACCCATTTTACACTCTCAATTTGAAGAAATCTAGCAATGTTCTATGTCCAGCTTGTAGGAGGTGTATTTTCAGCTTCATGCTGAGTGTCCTGAATTGTCAAAATTATTTCTTTTTATTATTTCACATATTATAAAATATGTTCACATAATATATTTATTCATAAAGTATTTTTAACCTTGAATTAAATTTCATATTCCATGCACTTAGTGACCCATCTAGCTCTCTTTTTTCTCAAGTCTCTATTGAGAATGAAATCCTTCACACTTGGATGAGCTACCATTAGTATAATCTTATTATTTGAAACCAAATTCTAAATTTTTTTATACATATTATGAAAATAATAACATTTTTTTTATAAAAAATAATACTTCTCTTCATAACCCTCTTAATCTTGACTAAAGAAATTAATGGGTTGTTCCAAACCTTCATCATTTTGTTGCATAAGCATGGTTGAAATAGTACTGGAAGTAAAGAAAGCATACAATAATAAATATTTACTAAAATATGGATTGAGTAAAGTAGGATATTATATTGTTTATTCCTTGATATATCAAAAAATTCTTACACCTTATTTACTCCATGTGAACTCTTGATGTTTCTTTAGCATTTGAGTAAGTGGCTTTAGTAGTTCTGCAAAACTAGGTTTGAATCCTCTGATAATGTTTATCTTAACCAATAATATATAAAATCCTTTCTTGTGTTTAGGTAATGATAGATAAATTATTGAATATATTCTCTTTGGATAAATGTAAATACCATATTTGGACACCGCATTCCCAAGAAATCTTCCCTTATGCACTGAAAAAATGCATTTATTTGGATTCAATGAGACTCCAAATTATCTACATCTATTAAAAAAAATTCTCAAGTGTGTTAGATGATCATTAGGATTATTTTAAAATACTATAATATCATCAAGATAGACTAAAACCATATCACTCAAAATAACATAAAAATTAACATTCATTTCCCTTTGGAAGGTAGCTCCAACATTGGAGAGTCCAAAAGGCATCTTCTTGTAAGCAAAAGTACCCCATTTGGTGGTGAAAGTTATTTTATACTAATCTTTCTCTTTCACCAATATCTAGTTGTATCTTGAGTATCCATCTAGTAAATATAACCTTTGTGAAATTGATACTATCTGAAAGATTTGATACATGGAAGGAAGTGGATAGTGGTACTTCATTGATACTCTGTTTAGATCTCTAAAATATACACATAGCCTTATCTCTCTATTCTTATTTCTTAATGGTATATGATTTTATACCCATGTTTAATGATTTATAAGAAAAATAATTCATGATTTAATCAGCTTTGTAAGCTCCTTCCTCATGAGAATTTCAACCATGGGGTTGATAGGCCTTTACTTTTATCTTACCAGTTTTGCATCCTATTTTAGATCAATGGTATGTTGTGTCAATCTGGGATCAAAACCTTTCAAATCATGGTATCCAAATAAAATGAAGGATACTCTCTCATAATAAATATTAACTTTACCTAGCTTGAGTTTTTTACCTTTAGCTATGCTTATTGGCTCATAATACTCTTTCTTAGAAGAAATACTCACCTTATCCTTCCTTAGCTGATCATCTTCATTGAAAATGCTTTTTAAAGTCATCGAAACTTTTGGCATCTTATTTTATTTCAATTGCACAATATTATTTTCATATTGATCCTAAAATTTATCATGATTTTTTGGTAAAACTTTACCTCATTCTATAATAAATATGTTATCTACTTATCAGAATCAAAAACTTGCCACCTTACATCATTGTTTGGGACTAAAGGCCTGGATACAACTAGGTAAACACTTCAAATTTGATAATAGTTTATAGCACACCTAGTGGGAATTCTCAAAGTGTGGGTGACTTTTTACCAAGAAAAACCTCCAAACAAGACTCATTTCCTTAAGATTTATCTGTTAAAATTGATCACTATCATTTTTTGATAAAAAGGGGAAGGGGAAACTAAAGGGAAATCCTATTTAATAGGGTGATGCACCTAAATTGTTTAAATCCTCTATAAGATATTGAAACTAATTCATGCATATAAACCAATAAAATTATTATATTTCCCTTAAGCATAAATATTTTAGATGAAGTATTGAAAGAATTTTGGATTACAAGATTCTTTTTTACCTCTTCAAATGACCTATAGAAGGTGAGATAGAAAGCAATAGGTGAGGAAGAGACCTACCAAAAGGATATATAATCAAACTTATATGATGATACATAATCAATTACACTATATTATTTGTCAAAAATCATATGGAAAATAAAAATCTCCTTTATTGATGTATGGTCCAGATATAATTTATTCTTTAGCTCTAGGAGTAATAGAAAAATAGATTCAAAAAGCCAATATATATGTTTTGAAACTTAACTATAACCAATGTGTAATTTAAAAGGGGGAGGGATTAGTCTTGGTTGACTAACTGAAGACTAACTCTTTTTACAATGTTTGAATAAATCACAAAAAAATTCAAACTCCACAAAATATGCACGATCTTTGAAGTTTGGAATAGGAATAAGATGGTGGGCCCATTTGACAAGTCAAATATTCTTGCATGAAATGTTATGCCAAAACTAGGATGGATAAATCCACTTGAATCTGATTTGTAAGTTCTTGAAGGCTTTTAATTAACAAGATCACCAAGAATAGATGTGGCACTTGATAATTAGTCTACTGAAGTAAGACTAGTCAATACCAAAATAGCCCTCCTTTGCATGAAAATGGACCTTGAAGAGTGATAACTACATGAATATTTTTGTTAAACATAAGATATGAAGCATGGAAATCCATTTGGAACTCTTTGATGACCAAATCCAATGCCAAACTCAAACTTGACAAGTTAATCAATTAAGCCATTTAGATCAAATAAGCCTAAAGGCTAATCTATGCTCTTGGTCATAATTAAACCTAAAAAAAGAAGGCATGGAACCTTAAAAAACCATGAATTATACCTGGAACAACTTTATTCATCATCAAATATGTGATTTTGATGAGAAACCATCGCCATTCAGTCAATAAGGTTGACTAGGCCTATTTTGCTCTATATTCCAATAGATTGGCCATTTTGATCAAGTTGGTAAAGATAATTATGAGATTATTTATGATCAAATAAATATTTTAGGATTAATAATAAGTATTAGGCTTTGATCTTCATTCATTGTATTCTATTTAACTTCACTATACTTTGTTTTATATGTTTTTTTCCATAAAAAACATGATTTATACCTTCATCTATATAGATCTATGCATAGAGTTGATATTTATAGAATCATATCTAAGTTTAATTATAATTTGAAATTTTTTTACGTTGATACATGATGATTTGATATCAATAAAATCCACTTTTCTCAAAACTAGTTTTTTTAGGGGTTTAGGAGGGTTTTAAAGCTAAATCTTCAAAATGATGATTAATGAAGTATAGACCTCCAAATCCTAAAATTTTCCATTTATGTGTATTAAAATTACCTCCCTAACATCCTTTAAAATATTGGTTTCCTATGAAAAAAATATGAAAAGTTACCATGTGGATGAAATTTGCTTGTGGGGTTTTGGCTACATTTTTAGCTACCCATGCTCTTAACAATTGTTCATAAAGTAAAACCCATAAATTGGTATAAATTATTAATTAATTATAAGTACACATAGGTAATAAAAACATAATAATATCATTCAACCAAAATCCACATGTGGTGAAAGATATGAGCATCTAAACATGAGGTTTGGAAGGGTGCCTAGAACTGTAAAAAGTGAAAAACTTTAATAAGATGAAAATAGTTTATTATTAGCTTATAAAATCCTCCAAAAATCATTATGGGACCTTTAAAATTCTATAAAAACACTCTAAACTTATATTTTGCTCAAAAAGTCCAAAAATGCCTTTTTGGCCTATGTGCCTATTTGCTTGCAAAGGCCTGTATGAACATGGTTTGCATAAAATTTGGAGTTTTAAAACTATTTAAAGGTATTATTATGATATTAAAAAAATATCCCATGATTTTTTATTTTTTCCTTGGGCCTAGAAGCTTTTATAGCACTCCAGAATGATGCTTGCTCCAATGGTGACCTCCAACAGATAGACTGACATATAAAACAAAAAATAAATTATATCCAATCATCAAATGGACATTAAAGTTTTTAAAAATTTTACCCAACTAATTATGACCTTGTATACCAAATTTCAAGTCTTGAAACCACTTGTAGATCCTAGAATCCTCAATTTTCTCTAAAAATTGACCCTTATGTATGGACTATCCACATTTTTGACTAATTTTTGGATGTTTGAAAGTGTTTTCATGATTTTAATAGTTTTTTAAGGTTAAATTATTCTTCAAATGGCTCAATATTCCTTTCAATAGTTTGGAAAACTCCTCTACCCCTATTTTCAAGCACATCAAGACCCTCAAAACAAGGTAATTAGGCCTTCCCAATGACATATTCCATACAATGACTTCAGGGTTTGAATATATAGGCATGTTAAAATGATATAAATTATTCCTATAACTTATTAATTAATGAACATTCATGAATCATTCATAACCAAGGGACCTTTTATCACTACTATATGTATAACCTCTTCATGCTTGAGAAATGATTTACTTATCCTTATGGTTATAGGTGATATTTTGAAATATTTTGATCTATGAATAAAAAAATAAGTGTTTAGATATTTTATCTCTTCCTTAAATTGAACTACGTGCTAAATTTTCCCTATGAAACTTTCATTTCATCGAGTGATGTCACAACTAGGCCACTACTTGATTTTCCAATTCCCCTTGACTGTAGGATGGGTTTAAGTGGTTATGAGGTATCATCAGGTTTCTTTTCCTATGTTTATCCTTTGAAAAAGACCCATTATATTCCCTAAAACCATATAATGAAGTTAATTAATCTTGATGGCTAATAACATGATTGGTAGAGATCCTAAAAAAGTCTCTTTGCCCTTTAAGAATCTTCCTTACTATAAGGTACATGCATGTACCATAGCATTAGGGTTCAAGGTTTTCACCTTATTTTTACTCGCCCTATATGCCAAGTAACCTTATTGAATTAAAATTACCTTTTAGTCAAAAACCTTCTTAAATTCATCTTTGGAATCAACTTAAAGTGCCATCATCTACTTAGCAGTGCCCTTGGAAAATGATTATTTGCTTCTTTGATTATAGGTGACTTTTTTATGTTCCTTGACCTTGTTAAAATCTCAACCACACCCCCCATATTATCTATATTATAATCACTCACCACCATATTTACCTATGCATTCAGTGATTTAAACCTTTTACTTCATAAAAGCATATAGAAAATGATTGATATAGCCCTCAAAAGGGCCTATAGAATAATCTCTTTAGTGATTGTAGGTGATGTGCTGGTTGTAGATGATTGGTTAGGCATTTTTGAAAGATGCCTTAGGGATATATAGATCATTTCACCTCTTATATTCAATTTAGAGTTCTTATATCATCTTGACCTGACTTAGTTATCACTTCATTCATGAATCCCTAATGAACAAGAAACCTTATAATGATCAGGAAACCTTCTTGAACTGTGCTTTATTTTGTCATACTTGATTGTACTTGTATAGATTGGATCATGGTCAATTTTTTTTTGGAATTTTGAACTACTAAGGTGTTTGGTGTCATTATAATTATAACAATACTTCTTAGCAATTTCCACTCACCATTAAAGACCTTTGTCTTTTATGCTCCTCAACCTTCATTAATTAACCCTTGGCTATAGGTGTACTTTGTATTTATTAACCACATATACATTTTTTCCTAGCCCTCCCTTGAGGCCATCATTCTTAATTTTATTCAAGAAAACTAGTAGGCTTAGGTTTTAATAGCCTTGAAGGGTCCATAATGACCCAACCTTCACTATAGATAGTGATCCAAAGGGCATCCTGTAGGGCATCAATTGGCACTATAGTTTAGTTTTATGTTAGCTGTAGGTCTCTTGGACTTATCTCTTAAACCTTTATTTAATACTATATTTTACCCATCATGAGATTGATGTCTTCAATACTATTTATGCCTTATAATGACCAAAACAACCCTTTGAGTATTAAGAAAACTCTTCAAGCTACCAAGTAGACCCTCTTTCAAATGGCACAGGCCTATTAGGGAAGATATCTTCTTGATAAGTATAAAGGCTAGTTTTTTGATATGATGACAACATAAAGATGTAACCAAAACAAAATATGACTTATGATAGTCAATCCATGCTCTTATGAAGCTCCATATGAGAAATCTCACAATGTCTAAATCTTCTCTTAACTATATATGATGGTATAGGTCATATTTGTATGGACCAAAGCTTGTTCATGACCTTAAGGAAAGGTTCAAAGGTAAACCTAGTCCTTATTCTTCTTGATGATCATGACACTTATTATTATGGACCTTGATGAAGGCCTAATTCAATTGACCTATCTCAGCACCATCATGATCATACATGGATTATGTTACATTGTTGTAGATGTCATATTGGTATCAGGGATGTCAAAATTGAAAGTCTAAAATGCCCTCCTTATCTCTAAGGTGGATTCCCTCTCACACCATGGATGTTTGTTTTTCTAGACCTTGAGGAAGGTATCTCCCTTTTCAAAACCCACTAACCTTTGTAGCTATACTTTGACTATACCACTTGTTAATAGTGTTCTTTCTCAATATACTTGATGCTTCAACTAGCCTGTAAACCCCTTGATCATGCTTGATGGTTCTTTATCAAACTTTTGGTTCTCCTAGGTTAGTGGTAACTTATTTTGATTGGCCTTCAATGATATTTCCTTCACCTTGAACATAGAAAATGGAACTTAATCCCTCACCTTTTAACTATATAAACTCTACTGTAGGGGGTCATTTCACTATGACTTTATGCTTCAATTACCTAAAAACTACCCTTGATCATGCTTGATGATGATTTCCTCTCTTTAAACATGGTCTTAGTGATTGGAAAGATTATGAAGATGGGATGAATGGTGGTGGAAATATGAGGGAAAACATGAAAATTGGTGAAAATGGAGTGAGGACATAGTGGTAAATATTTATTTCACCTATATTTGGAGGCCATTAGAGGAGGGTACGAGAGCAAAATTGAAACTTGGTTTTCTAAAAAGACCTTAAAATTTGCAAAAATTCCTTAAAAAATACTAAATAGGCCTCTTGGAGACACCTTAGAGCATGAAGATGGGTTTATTGGCCATGATACTTGTATAATATCTAAGAGTTATGAATTGAAACCATTAAAACTTTATTTAAACCCTGCAAAACATAAAATTTCACAATTTGAGGCTACCTTCTTCTTCTTAGACCTATAATTCACCCTTACAAGCTTGTTAACTACATATTTAAACTAGATGAGTTTGAGACATATGGTTTGTATTTAATTGGATGAATAAAATTTTAAGGAGACCATGAAAAGGTAGATCAAGTCCTCAAGATTCTAGAACAAGTTTGATTTCTTTGAAATTCTACATAGGTGAGAAGAAATTGGAGAAAATCGGTTGCCTTCCTAGATGTAAGGCAAAAAAAATTAACCTAACTTCAAATGATTGGTTTTTGAGCTTAGATAATCCAATTTATATTCCACTTTGACCATCAAGAATCCCTTTTTCTAGTTTCTTCATCCCAACTTTGAGAGTTGTACCTCTCCTCAACAATTTGTACCACTATAAAACCTATAAGTAGGTCTGTTTATGCCAACTAAGAAAGTACCAAAAGAGGAATGGTTTAGGACTTTTATGGCCATGAATTTCCATGTAACTCCTCATAATTCCTATATATTACTTGGTATTTATCTCCCTTACTTTATATTGTACAAAAACTATATGAATTTTGTACCTTTGCTTGAAAATATGAGAAAAAGAGCTTATTTTTGCCTTTTAAGAGAAAACTAAGACTTCACACCACTTGTAAAAGAAGATTTTATAATAATTTCATTTCAATAATGCAAAATTAGACCTTTTAAAACTTTTTTCATGTTTTAAATGTGGAAATTGGCAGGTGGGGGGAGATTTTGGGCCCTTTTTGGCTTAGAAAACATATCAAATGACCTTTTTAAAGTTTGAAACTTTAGACTTAAGCTATTTTAACCCTTTTAAACCTATTAAAATATATTTTGAGATAATTTAATGACTTTTGAAACCATTTTTGACACTTTTTACCACATTTTTTGACATTTTGACCAAATTTATGTTTTAAGACCATAATTGACCAATTTGACCAACTACAAAAGGGTAAGGACTAGATTTTTAATTTTTTTCTGAATGATAAGGTTAGTAATTTGACCTTGATAGGACAAATTAATAATAATATGTGTCTTTTAGATCTATCATTTTTATTTATCAGACTCTTTATAGTGATATGATGACATGTGAAGTAATCTCACACATTTGGTTGGTTGTCTTTCTCCCACTACCTAGGACTTTAGACTAAGAGTTTTAATGCAATTATATGAAAATGCATCACCAAATATCATTTAGTAAGATAGTTACTAGTTTTCATAACTTAGTTATTTTATCAAAGACCTAGAAGAGGTAGAGATGGTGAAAATTTGCATAATCTCATACAATTAGAGGTTGAGACTTCATAATACATGTAGTATTGATTTTTTTCTCTAGATATAGTGAATATGTGATGCATGGAGAAATATTGTTGGTTAGAGATATAAAATAAATTTATAGCTTAATATATTGAATAAACATTGATAGCTTATGGGATTTTGATGAAGAAACAACACCTATCAATCTAAATTTGAGCTATAAAGTAAAAAACTGATAAACTTGGTAAACAATTATTAGTTTGATTAATCAAATAAGTTTAATTAAAATGTAAACAAACATTTTAATTAATTAATGCCTCAATTTTAAGTCAAATTTTATAAATTAATTCATGAATAAAAAATTATGCTTTTATATGTTTGGGTCTAAAATCATTGTAGGATTAAAATATGTCTCAATCAGGACCAAACATAGTACTTTTTAAGACAAATATGTCCCTAATTGAATATTTTTAAAATGTGATTTGTTGGTAATAAAACTACCTAAAAGGATAAATAATAATACCATAAATAAACCTTATCAGAATTAGGAGTCCCAATTGAACATGAAAGGTAGCTCAGGGAAACTACAATAATGATAATTATTAATCACTATCATATTGATAAAGAAAGCATGCTATGTTATTTTAGTACATTATTAGTCCTAGTAATGCCAAAATGAAAATAAAGCATAGAAAAGTAAGATGATAAAAGAAATCATATGTTAACACATTTTTCTTACATGAGCATCTTACTTTTTAATAAATTTTATAATAGTTTCATTATCATTTACAACTACAAGGAATGCATCCATTTTTTATAAGAGAAAATAATTTATTAATACAAAATAATTCCATCATATTTAGATTAACATAAAACATATTCATTTCTATCCATGGAAAGTAATAGCATATAAATATCCATTTACCACTAAAAAAAGTATTCAACATTAAATTACCAACAAAATTCTAAACAAGATGCCAGATGGTATGAGAACAATCCAAAATACCATAAATATATCAATCATTTTAATAAATTAATTAATGGTTATGGGTGACATATCCAACCCCATTAGCTTCAAAAAATGTCAGTAACAACAATTTCCCATATAAATATACAAAAAATATTTCACATTAAAGTTGACATCTTTTTCTAGGATGAGTATAGAAATGTCCAAGGTACCAAAAAATTTACTCTATGTACAAATTTATAATTTATATTTTTCAAAACTAATTCATCATAAAAATACTAATAGGAGAGGGAAGTTATAATTTTTTATCTATCCAAATATCCTTACTAGTCCCATACACACCTCCTGAATGTGGTTGGTGCTTACCTTCGATGGGGGCATATAATCAAATAATACATCATGTGATATACTTATAAAACCATGTTCATAAAATAAATTATATGTACCAGAATACATGAAATAAAATAATACAAAACTTAGAAAACACAACACAAGTATTATTCCCATCTATAATTAAACACTACATAACATTACGAACCAAAAAATATGATGAACATGAATAAATGATTAAGTAAATAATTCTTTAGGTGAAGTGTTAATGAGATAGAAACCATAAAACCCTGGCATCTCTACCCAAAATTTAAGAGGGTTTTAAATAAAATGGAGGTACTCCCAAATGTTTCTAATTCCTTATTATTCATCAATACACAATAATATCCATTTCTAATTTATGATCTCATTAATTAAATAATATTTAAATATATGTTAATAATACCAAATTCATGGGTTTTACTATAACCACAACATATTCAAACCATTATTATGACATTTAATTTTAAAATTAGATCTCAAGTATAAAAAGGATTGGATCATGAGGGTGGAAAGGTCCCTTTTCTAGTATGGGGTGGAGGAACATTATAGATAATTTTGTAAATATTCCTCTCCTACCTTATTTATGATGTAATAGAATTATTATTCATAAAAATATTCAATCAAAAAAAAAATAGGGTATGGTTCTTTCATATAATTAATAACATGCACTTGTGTTTTTGTAAAATTTCATCCATGAAGAAAACATTGTGAATGTGGATGGATATTGACAACAACCCTAATAATATTGTCAAGATTCCAAAATGTTATAAAAAATAAGTGAAACTATTATTATTCACCTCATTGAGATAAAATGACACCATTTTGGGATGGTTATGAAAATTACACTTAATGCAACAATAGTTTTAAAACCATAGTTTTGTATTAGCTAGTGATATGTAACCAAATGTCCAAAATAACTTGATATTTTACATATATTATGGGAAGAATAACTACCTAGTAATTAAAAAAAAAATAGGTGTAGAAAATTTTATAATATATAAAGAGATTGAAGAGGCTTGTACAATGTCAAGGTAAGGTAATACATATTTATAATAGTTTTGAAACAATAGTAAGAAGTTAGTTGGAGTGTAAAGTTTTTATTGGAGGAAAGAGAGTTATAACTCTAAGGCAAAGCATATGAAATAGAAAAAGTAATATATATATATATATATATATATATATATATATATATATATATATATAGAGAGAGAGAGAGAGAGAGAGAGAGAGAGAGAGAGAGAGAGCCTGCAAGTGTAATTTATGTTCAATAGATCCAATATGTGTGATTGAGTGTAAAGTTTTCTTCATTTTCAATAGGTTAAATATTGTTTTTCTCTGTAAAAAATATAGAATTATTTTTATTTCTTACATAATCTCCAAAATACACACCCAAATATTTATTAGATGAATTAAAATAATAATATAAAATGGGGGATGGGTCATTATATTAACAAGGCCTATTGAATCTTCACACTAAAACAAGATGAGACTTAAGGTAAAAAAAAGAGAAGTGGCCTACTCTCTACTATTTTTGGATCTATGAAACACAAGGTATAAATTATACATAAAAATAAAAATAAAATGTGATGCATAATCAAATTAAAATCTCATAGATCTAAATGGTAGGCTAGGACACAATGGTCATTCCACCCAGTTTACTATTAGTAGAAAAATTACCACAAGCTACTCAAATTTTAAAAAAGTGTTAAAAAAAATAAGTATATATAATTATATATAAAAATTGTAGGCTATAAATATTTATGCACATATCTAGGGGATATAACAAGTATGAATCATAATTTATAATATCAAGGACATCTAAAAAATTTGAAGAAAAGGAAATAAGATATCATAAAACAAATTACTAGGAAGTGTATAAAATATGATGTAATAAACTAAGATCACTCCAACACCTAAATATATGCAAAGACATGAAGCTTAAAATGTTTATTTGGTTTACACACATGTAATGTAATAATTATAGATAATCCATGAATGATTTATACATTTAAACTTAGAAGTATCTATTTGACAATGTATGAAACAATTTTTTAAATAAAAATATTTGATTAAATCAGCCACTCTAAACATGCATTAACCATTGGGAAAACATAATAAAAATAAAAAGGTAAAATATTATGTAATAAATTATATATTATGAAAATATTACATGTTCTTACATAAACACTAACAATGGTAGGAAGAAAATGTAACAAAACACTTAATATTCACCCCCAAATTAGCCCTAGAAATGATAATAATTATTCACATAATAAAACATGAGTGACCTAAAAATGGATGAAATATATAAGATAAAATAAAATGAAGGATTTCATATTCTTATTCTAACAATATTACATAGCCAAAAAATTAATTTGAGGTAGGAGAATATCCCAAATCAATAAGAAGAATGAAAGGACAAATTATAGGAAACATGGAAATAGCTGAGGGAGAAAGAGGTACATAAAGCACCTTACAATTGGGTAATATTTTCCCAAACTATAAAAAATGAAACTCATCTCTTAGAATGTAAGAGGTGTTAATAATCATAGAAAACAAATATTAGTCAGGAACTTAAGCTTGAATAATATACTTAGAATTTTAATTTTAGAAGAGACTAAGTTGTCTAATTGTAACTTGTAAAAAACCAAAGAAAGTATTTGGAATACATCAAGGTATATAGGGGTTGGGGAAAATAGAGTTATAGATTAATTATATTTTGGAACCTTGATGACTTAGAAGGGGATATTTTTTTGTTAAAATTCAATCACATTATAGTGTTATTTTGAGATAAAGTGAGCAAATCCCAATGCATTATGTCCAACATATATGCTCTCAAAACTAAAACTAGTAGTAATATCCTTTAATATGATCTTATAAATTTCAATTAAAATAAATATTTTTATAAATGGATGGTATTATATATTTAAATACTAATCTCTCTCATTTGGATAAGAGAGGAATCTAGGAGTATAATTATACCATATCAAACCTCAAAAACATCATATCTAGAAATGGTTTGATAGAGATGAAACTAAATGGGGATAAGTACAATTGAAATAATAGGAAATTAAGGGAAATTAAAATATAAGTTAGGATAGATAGATTATTTCTCTTTTTAGACTAGTATTTGAACAACTATCATAGGCTATCTACCCTCACAAGGGTTTGATACAACCATAATCCTAGAGTTCTTAGAGAGAAGGTCATAAAAAATAAGTGCATAGATTTATAATTTGAGAATATTTGGTTAAAAAACCTATAAATTTTAGGATTAATGAAGCTATGGTGGAAGGAAGATGTATAAGGATCATATATGTTCATTCTAGCCTAAAATCTCAATATTTTCAAATAAAAACTCAAATTTTAAAATAAGGTGTCTATAAATAATTTAGAAAAGAATAAAAATATAGAGGAGAGCTTAAAAAATTTAGGAGGTATATTTTTGGGCTAAATCAAGAGATTATCCATAAATAATAAAACCTCCTCATCTTTTTCCATAATTTAGAAGATAAGCAAGAAACCTATTAGAGACATAAGTTAAGAATCATTTGGCTTAAAGAGATAAAACTACCAAGTTTTATCATATCTTATCCAATAGGAATAGGATCACAATAAAAATTAGGTACCTTATTATAGATTCTAGAATTAAGTGCAAGGAGGGGATGAAGGTTAAACATGTAATTATTTCATACTTCAATAGTCTTCTATCTAGAAATTCTAATCTCAACCCTAGTGTGTATAATGATTTTATTAAACTATTTCAAAATGTGATAATTCTTGAGGATAATTGTGACATCCTTAAGTAACCTTATTTGAAATAGCTCAAGTTTTTTATCTTATAAATGGAAGGATAAAAATACCCAAGCCCAAATGGATTTCTTCCTTATTTTAATAAATTTTGAGAAATTATTGAGAATGAGGTTGTGTTTGTGCTAGCTAAATTATTTAGAGTGGGGAAGGTTCTTAATGAATTAAACAACACCTTATTTTTCATCCTACCAAATAATATGGGAGATAAATACTTGAATTATTTCATGGTGATTAACTTGTGAAATACCCTTTACAAGATTTACACTAAAACTCTTGTCATAAGTCTCCAACTTCTATTTCCCAAAATTATTTTAGAATAATAAGTGGATTTTGTATAAGAGATGAAAATTATTAATAGAATAATCATGATTCATGAAGTGATAAATTAAATTAAACACTCAAAAATGGTAGGTATTTTTTTAAAAATTGATTTCATTAATGATTATGATATATTATCATGATAATTCTTGGACAAGATCCTAAAGAAGGTTAGTTTCAACCAAAAGGTTAAAAATATCATCTGGCTTGTATTTATAATCTTAAATTATGTGTGATAGTATGGATAAATATAAGGCTACTTATATATTGAAATTAATCTTAGGCAAGGATATCCATCTTACCATACCTTTTTATTATCATGGTGGAAATTCTTGGTAGGAAACTAGTGGAAGCCAAAGTGATTGGGTTGATCAAAGGCCTTCAAGTTTCCCCAGTAATGGAAACCATTACCCACAAAAAAATAATGGATGATAATTTGGTTATGATAGAATAATATTTTTTAAAAGTTAAGGACATAAAATTAGTGCTTCAAACTATGATTTGGATTTTGGTCAGAATGTGAATTTCTCAAAAGGCTACATTTCCTTCATCTATACCCTCATAAGGTTACAAAGTAAGATCTCCAAAATATTTGTTTACCAAATTCAATTTTTTCATGTGTCCTACTTGTGAATAATTTTTTTTTGGAGTATTATAGAGTAATAAAGATGAAATAAATCTTTGTATATACTCTAAAATTAATTAGCATGCTAAAAATGGTGTCTCCTACTTCAGGCTAGAAAAGTCCAATTAGTTAAGAGCTCTTTTCAAAGCATGGCCATTTACTAGATTTACATTTTTATAATTCATCCTAATATATAAAAAATAATTGGTAAGATCCAAAGAAGATATTTATGGTCAGGAAATGAAAAAAATAATGTGTTTTCATTGGTGGCTTAGAGTAAAGTATGCAGGGTAAAAGGCCTTGGAGTGTTGGGTGTGAAAAGGATAAAAAACATGAATAAATACCTAATTTAAATGTACAGGTATAAAAATATGAATTAATATTGAATTTTTACTAATATTATAAGGGTTAAATATCTATAAGTAAGATAAGAAAATAATCTTATTATGAAGGAAGGCGAAACTCAAGGTTCTTTATTTTGGAAAGTGGTGGCCAAGTGCATAGTTTTCCTTTGCAATGGTAGTAAATGGATGGTTGTTAAAAATAGAATGGTAAATTTATAAGAGAATTATGGATGTTTAATTTATCCCTAATTGATATGGACTAGGGGAGGGACATCAGTGGTAAATTTTTATCCACTTTGGGAAAAAATTATGTGACTATTGGGTCCTTTCAGATGAGGGTCTTAAATAGAAAGAGCTAACCTAGGAAGTTGAGTCTAGTATCTTCAACCAACACCTAAATAATTAAAAAAACAAACCTAAGGAATTTAAAATTATATTAAAACCAAAATAAGACATGATTAATTCTAATAAAGAGGACTATGGGTATTATTCATTTAGATATAGTTACACGATTGACATGGGGTTCAGAAGGGATGGTGGTCAATATATTAAGTTTTGGGGAAAATTCTTGGTATTCAAGGTTAAGATTTTATATTTTTGGTTAGACAAAAAAAAATTTAACCAATTATAAACTCATGATAAGAGGGATACAAATTCCTAATATATGCTACATGTGTAAAAGGGAAGATGAATTGATTAAGCATATTTTCTTAGATTTTAGTTTTGGGGCAAAAATATTTAATTTATTTCTAGATAAATTCAACATGGTGTATGTTAGTAATAAATTAGTGTGGGACCTCATTATAAAATGTAAAACACCCTATAACCATTTTGTATTGGATTTATTATGAAATGTCACTCTACCTCATATATTTTTGGGTATTTGGAAAGAGAGAAATGACTATATTTTCATAGATAAATGTAGTAAAATTAAATCAATGGTGGTCATAATTCAAGGGGGAATTAAGGAAAAAATTATTATTTTTATTAAAAAAAAAGGGGATTGAATAGGCCAGTCATCTTATTATTACTCTTTATAGCATTGATATTCCTAAGGCTCAAACATGTATTAAAATCAATAAGGATAAGAGTCTAGTTAGATGGTCCATACCTTTGAAGGTTTGGTTCAAGATAAAAATTTATGGCATGGACAAATGGAACCTAAGTCCCTACTATGGGGTTTATTATAAATTATAAAGGTTCATGAGTGGTAGATAGTTTTGGTGGGCTAGGCACCCAAACTGATCATGTAGCTGTAACTAGAGCGATTCTATGGGGAATTTGGTTGGTAGCAGAACTTAAGATTAATAATTATATATATAAGGTGATTCATTGAATAATATAAGGTGTGTAATAGGTTAGTTTTACCATTATTTGACCATATTAAATTAAATTGTATATGATAAGACCATCCTCAACCATTTTTTAGCTAGTTCAAATCAAGCATGAATATAGTGAATGAAATGGGTGTCTTGGGAATGGGGGATTTAAAAAAAAAAAATGGTTACTCTTAAGAAAATTGAGGGTCAAATAAAATGTTGTTAATATCTAAATTGGACACCTTAGATAGGACTATGTTTTTGATTAATGAGATTTTATTCCCTAATATGTGGGAGACCTTTACTCATAATGAGTGTCACATTAATTATCTAAGAGGGGATATCACTTAACTTAGTGAAAAGAATGAAACTTGATTATAAGTCTAAAATCCATCATTAAACTAAATTTTGTTTTTCACATAATTCTTAATTCTAGGATTATAGATTTCAAGTAGAGAAGAGATTTATACATAGTTATTTTCAATATAAATCATAAATCTGAGAAGATGAGGGTGAAATAGATAGGATTAAACCAATATATTATGTTAATACCAAAATAATTCAAAATTTGATATTACATAGGTTTGGCCTCATAGTGTACATGGATATAATTTATGACCACAATCCCAAACTAGTAGTCAACTTTACTAGAGCCTGGAGAAACATGGTTGTTAAGATGAGAGTGTTTTTCATCAATTTTTATAAAGAGAGAATTATAGTGGCTAATGATATGTCATATGATGGCACAAATTCCTTTAAATACAAGCATCAAATGTCTAATTTGATCAAAAAAATTAAAAGGATGAGGCCTTAATGAAGAAGATGAAAAAGGGATTCTTGAGGGAAAGTATTCCTTTTCCTTTGTCAAAGGTGTGTCTATAATTAATGAGGTACTTTAATCTTGAGGGGAATAAAAGGATAGTGTAATCACACCACTTCTTCATCCTCAACCATTTCAAAAAAAAATCATCCTCATTATACCATTTTTCTTATTAATATCCTTAGAATGCATAGTGGATGTCTATCAAAATGACATTTTAAATGTAATTATTCATAAAGAACTCATCCTATTGTTAATGAGGAAGGCTAAATCATTGTTTGATAATAATATAATTGGTGAATAGGAGGTTAGTCCTAAGAATACTAAAAATATTGGAACTTTGGATGTGGGTGAGGATTCCAAGATGGAGTCTGAGGATTCAAATAAGATGCTCAACCAATTACTACATAACAAGAAGATGAATGGCTCAACTAGATTCAAGAAGATAATGATTATGTTAGGTGATGAATAAGACCTTGAACTAACCAATTTAAAAGTTAAAATACTATTGAAACTCATAAATGAACATCCAAATAATCTAAATACTAATTTAGGGGAAAAAGAGTTCTCAACCAAAAGAGTTGAAAGAGAGGTTGGGACCCCAGTGTTCCATTTGAAATATAGTAGGAAGGTATACATGCACATTGAGAAATGGTTTAGGGATGAGGGGACCAACATTAACTTTAATGATAAGATGAAAGACTTGGATGTCAAATTGAAGGGTATTGAAAAGAAAATTATATATATTATAAAGGAAATCAAAATTATCATAGAGGTTATCCCAGATATATTAGAAAGGTTTGGAAGAAACCAATTAACATGCCCAATATCGAGCTTAAGGTAGCACTTAAAGAAGATTATGATTTGAAAAATAATAAGAAAACATTTAGAGGATGCATGAGGTAGCACATAAAAACAAGAGGTAAAAATCACCTGAGTATTATGAAGGTCTTAAGAATCCACCAAAGGCAGAAAACATGGAGGGGCCAAGTAAAAAGATAAGATAAAACATTAAAAAGAATGATTTTATAAATAATATAGAAGTGGTTGGTAACAATAATACTAAAAATTTCTAATCTACTATCTAAGATGAGATAAAATATTAGTAGGTGTATTCTGATGTTTTTCATGTAATAATTAATTAGGTTGGGTTGGGTTGGGTTTCTTATTGAATCTGGCTTGGTTCTGAGCGTATTTTTCCTAACTCTTTGATATATGATTGATCTAGTTTGTCTATGTTGGATGTCTCTTGGTTGTACTCATATTTTATTTTTGGGTTATGGGATACCTTAAAACCTATTTATTTAACTTATAAAAAAACAAATATTTAGGAACAATCACACACTAATGGATAATTTTCAAAGCATAAATGATATACACAATGTCCAAAAATATCAATGGATAAAATAAAATAAACAAAATGATGACCAATTGAATAAATACTAGGATGAAGGAAATATTATGAAGGAAATATTCATCAATTTATAGATTATGCCCCTCCATCCACTCTATAACATTCCATTGAAATTCACACTATTGGTAGAGGAATTAATAAGTGTCTACATCAGAATATATCCTTCTTTCCACCAACAAAAGTTCCTCATTATACATGTATATATTACATAATAAACCTCATGAGGAATCAAGTGATAAGTGGAAAGAGATATCAGGTTCAATCGAGAGTAAATAGTTTTTTTATCATACATAACATGGAGAAAACACAAAAAAAATTATAAAAAAATATTTTCACAATGTAAATACAATCCTAAAAGAAACATAGAGATCAATTAAACAAAATACCCCATATTATGTGTTATATTATGAAATGAGATGGATGTGTAAAGAGAGGAATTCACAGTGACACTTGGTGCAATATCATAATTTTATACAAATGACCAATCAACAATTTTACAAGATAATGTAGGGATGAATCAAAATTCATACTGAGGTGATTTGTGACACCTAGTAGCCTCCACAATTCTCTACATACCCAATTTTGATTTTTATTTAGGTGGCCATCTCATTTTGTGCATCATTATTTTATTATGAGGAGAATAGAATCTAAAAACTTTAATTAAAAATAAATCCCTAAATTCTCATCATGTACATTAATAATTTTTACCATTTTATATTATCTTCCAAAACCTTTCTAATGATATCAATCATTCTCAAAATGAATCTTTTCATATTGAGTTATGAGAGAAAAATTAGTCCCCCTATATCTCTAGGTGGAAAGACCTATAACCTTGTTCATTATTGTGAAATTATATGGATATTCCCATAAAATTATATCTCTTGTGATTTTGAAGAATAAAAATGATCTCAACCTTCCATGTGGTGCCATCCCATAGCCTCATGCTCATAAAGTCCACAAACCTACTTTTATTTTTATTCCATTATATCTAATTGATTTGGGACATGTGGTAGCTCCTTATTTACCATAGGTTCAAGAGTTTAGGGGTACCTTTAGCTTTCAAAATCCTTTGATCACTATGTACATACTATGAAATTTTGTATTTTACTTTAATTTTCCTCAAAATCCATGTCCTTCCATATCACAACATTTAAATAAGCCACATAACAAACTATTATTGCATCTCAAATGATATACATGGAAATATTTGGTTGGTCATGGACCATAGGTTTCATGGAGTCCCCCATTTACTTTTTAATTGAATTTAAAAAATCAATTGACTTTTAATTTTCACCTCTAAACAATGTCTTGTCAAATCTAAGTGATCCACATATTTCCATATGGAATTCCTTGATTGTCCATAAGGACACATGATCATAGAGTCTTTCTCCAATTATTTAAAGATTAGTTTGTGGCTCCATGGGACTACACCATTTTAAAAATGACACTTGGAAGTCTCATATTAGTCACATAATCATGGGTCCATAGATTTACTCAATCTTCACTTAGAATACATAAACCTATGCACTTTTTCATTCTACTTCATATTTTATTGAGATCCATGAAAAAAATTATATAAGTCACCAAATTTTCTCACATTCAAGCTCAAATGTAATACCTATGGAGTATAAAACTAGCCTAGTGACCAACTATGTTATAGCCTATTGTTAAATCTAGTTCAAGCCATATTTCATATATTAAAGGCCTGAATGAGTGTTTTGAAACTTAGTGAACCATGAGATAATGGATTAAAATGGACATGTGAATAAACTCTATTATAAAAAGTGAACCTAACATAAGTGATATTTAAATTGTTATGGGTAGACTTCAAGGTGATAAATTTATGTTTTTTGTGGCTAATTAAATGATTCAAGGCCTAATTATATCATAATATGAATGAAACTTCAATTTTAATTAAGGCCATGAGTGACACTAAGATTAAAGCAGAAGGAGTTGTGTATATAAAACTGGGAACAAAATGGGAAATTTGGCAAAGTGAAGAGATAAAAGTGGAGGTAGGGTAGACCAAATTATGTAATGAAAAACACAAGTATCATTATATGAGTGGGAAAAACACTTAGTTTCATATTAAAGTCTTGAAAATGGCTACACTTATCACATAAGTATCCAAAAAATGTCATGGGGGAATTTTGGGATACACCATTAGCATCGACTATGGGAAAGATACCTCCTATGGGTATCTAGAGATCTTGGAATTATCATAGTAGAATTATACCTATGCCTTTTCCCTAGATGAATCAATTCTCAAAACTTCCATAAATACTTCACTTGAAACCTACCCAAACTAAATTTATACCTAAATACGCTACACCCCACTTTGATACTAGATCACTTATTCTAATAACACAAAATGTAATAGAAAGGAAACAAGGGAAAGAGATTAGTATATAAAATATGTAAAATTATTTCCACCTAACATATGATCACTCATTGGAAATTATAAATATGAACCAAATCTAATCAATTTGGAGTGGCCCCCAAACATCCATAAGATAAAGGCACTAAGTGAATAAAATAACTGAAGATAGTAGAATGTGTTAGCACTAATTTAACAATAGCATTCACTAAAGTATGCAAATAAATGCCAATCAAAATATGAATCTAACTCCCACTTATTAAAATTATTGCTATAATATCCTTGAAATTATTTATCAAAAATGGATTTCTAATTGAAAAACTCAAGCATGCAATCATTATCTTCCAACAACTTAAAATTGTCAAAACCCAACAATGTGTCTACTCCTCAATAATGATGTGATATTAATGGATCCTAAATCAACACCTTGATATATAGTGGGTGAATTAATATAGATAGATAAAATAGGGTGATGGTTCATTTTAGTATAAATTCCTATTGACTCTTCACACAAAAAAGGGATGAGACTTGAAGAAAACAATACAGGAGGTGACATACTCTCTACTCTTTTGTATCTATTAATAATTGGGAGAGATATTATAGAAATATATAATTAAAATTTGATTCATAATGAGCTTCAAATATCATAGATGAAAATGGTAATATTGGCCACAATTATCATTCCACCCAATTCGTTTTCACTAATGAAATGACCACAAACTACTAAAATCTAGTACAAAGATTACAAAAATATGTTAATATATGTATCCATAATCTATAATCTCTTTATATTTACACAAAAAAAAATGAAGTAAAAATAATAGATAATATTTTTTATGAAAGAGACCTCTCAAATAATGTGTAAGAAAAGGAAAGGATATATCATTAAAAAAATTCTAGGATGTGTATGAAATGTGATATGATTAACTAAGCTCACTCCGTAACTGAACCTATGAAATAATGTGACCCTTAAAATGGTTCTATGGTTTACACACACTAAATTCATAAATGATAGAGAACCCATGAACAATTTATACATTTAAACTCTAAATTATCAATATAACAAGGTATGAAATATTTTTTATAAAAACATTTGATTAGATTAGTGTGTCTAAACATGCCTTATCCACTAGGAAAACATAAATGAAATAAAAAATATATATCAATATGAAATAACCTATATATTATTAAAAATCTACACACTCTTACATAAAAATTCACAATGGTAGGAATCACATGTGATATTACATTGCATATTTCACCCCCAATTTAGCCCCATATATGGTAAGGATTAATCACACAATACACTTGAGTGTCCTAATAATCAGATGAACTCCATAAAAAAAAAAATATCATATTTTATAATGTTATTCCAAATATTTTAGACATTAGGTAAAAACTCAATGACCAACAACCATCTATTGAAAATTTACCATTATTAAGGAATTCTCTATAATTCCATAATCTACAAACCCCCATGGACAAACAATTGTACAATACTAGATAATTTAAAAAAAATAAATTATATACATATTGTGAATCTCTAACCTATGAAAAACTATGGAAAAAAATATTAGTGTCCATAAGATAAAAGCCAATAGGATGGCCAATCACCGAAAGATTAGAATGAAGGAAATACTTATCAATTTATAAATTTTTACCCCTTCACTCCAAAACATTCCACTAAATTTCACATCAATGGTATAGTAATGAATATGTGTTTTCATCAATTATAACTCCTCATTATGCATGCAGAAATTACTCAAGTATCCTTTTTGGTCATCAACTAGTAGGTGGCAAGAGTTATTAAGTTTAATCAAGAGTAAATAAAATGTGATCACACATAACATGGATAAAATTCATCTAGGGACCAAGTGGAAACTCAATAGACAACCTACTTAAAAGGATTTAAGTGGGTTATATATGGAAGAAAATTTTGAGTGATAAAGGATATGCAATTTATATGTGCAAATGAACATGGGAAGTAAATAATACAATAAAAAATTGGTGTAGAACTATAATAACAAAGTTATACTACAATAAGTTTTGTATAATATCTAAGAGATCAGATGTATGGTGTCTATCTTTTCCGTAACTTAATTATTATTTATGTACTTCATGTAAATAGATAAAAATAATGGAAGTATAGATTAATTTACATTAGAGATAGATGAATTATTAGTTGAACCATTATAATATTTGGAAGCAACCACTTCATAACCAATGAGTTCAATGTGACATCAACAACCATTACTAACAGACTGTGCACTATAGTATTGACACTCCATGAGTTGTGTGGTAACACTGAAGTAAAACTATACCTTTTAAATCAACACATCTATGTTTCTCTAAATTCAAAAGCTAAATATGTAAGAATGAATTTTACCAATAAATTATGAACTAAAATCATTTCTATTGATCAATATCCTATTGGATAACTTATCCTCCTTAAAGATTAATATTCCCCACTACATGAAAATGTAGTAAAATATGTGGAAATAAATTAGTAACCTATAATTTTTTAAGTTAGTTTCATTGTAAAAGAGTTGAACTACTTTTACATCCTAGAAGAGAGGTTTCTCTTGGTGACATGTTAATTTGAATCAAGTTTCAATAACTTGATCCAATTTTTCTATGATTTTAAAATACAAATCAATATTTATCTATTTGAGAGTCTATACCATGTCTAAAGTGTCTAAAATAGGTGTAAATTAATGGTGTAATAGTTCTCCATTTAATTTTGGATGCAACCCAATATAAAAATGAATACTTATCTCAAAATAATTATCCCATACTTTCTTGGTGATGGTTTATGAAGTTTATAAAGTGGATGAATCTTGTGGTGAGGTCCTATAAGTATTTCCTTATATACATGTATCTAGACTTGATCAATAACCTATTATTTATGTGGATTATAATGTTTATCATGGTTTTGATTATAATTTACATTATATTATTATAGAATGGTCTAAACTTATTTATAAATGTGTTAAATGTGCTCAATGAATTAAGAATTTTTAAACTAAGTTTAATGAGTTTATTTGTTGATGGTAGGACATGATAATCTATGTTTATGGATGCTAGAGTTTAGAAACCCAAACAAAATTTAAATTGATGCATGTTAGAATTTTGTAAATATCTATTGTAGTTGTGTCAATTGAAATAAAATATTTCATCCCAAGCGTGTTTTTTATTTTACTTGTACACTTGTTTAAATTTATGTCTAGCATAAACCGAAGTTATTTCTATAAATTTATTAAAAACCTTGTCTCTCTATTAGAAATTATTGTTTCTAATACTCTAAATTGGATCCAAACATATTGAAATTGCACTTTTTAATTTCTAGTGATGATACTACTTTCTTAAATGGTATTAGAATTACCATATTTGATAATTTATCACTAGTACATTAAAAAAATCATTATTGTGTTTTTTAATAGAGTAGCACAAGAGGAAATCCATTGAAACAAATTCCCATTATATTATTATAACCAATAGTGGGAGTAAAAACCTATATTATTGTTAACATATTTGGAGTTTACACATGTAATACATGAATTGATGTATTTTTCAAAATCTCCCCTAAGGTGTGGCCAAAATTATCAACTCTATAACACTTTGAGATTAATTTAAACTCCATAATTTCCTATGACCTAAACTTTTAATCCAATATGATTTTATGTCTTTTTACCTCATTAGGAATGTATAAGTGCAAAAGGTAATATAGGAGTCCATCTTGCATGTATAAATATGGAGCTAAATTACCATAAAGTAAGTTATAATAAATATATCCAAATTCACATCAAATGGATACAAATTTTATGTTTTATTGACCTAATTTCCACATGTTACAAGTACAAAAAGGATATCTGGAATCAATATATGGCTCAGATAAAATTTTATTGGATTGACACTTCTCTTATTATGCTTGATGTTTATCTATAATTCTTGAATATAAGAACATTTATAATGTCAATTTTGTTGTAAGTTGTTATGAGTCAACAAAAATTGAAGTGAATTTTGATCTTTATGGATCATAATCACTTTCCCTAAGATATGATGCTTCCAATGCTTAAATTCATGAATAATAGTATAAATATTATGATCATATGTTGGTTAGTTTCTTATTAGTGTGGGAAAATATCATTGTGGTAAGAAATTGGATGAACATATTAAGTTAGGACTACTCCAAGTGAAAATTCTAGTTTGTTGTCTCAATCTCAAATGGTTGTTAAATATGTGACAATGGAGGTACTAATAAGAAATAGAGTGTGCATTTTATTTCCTCAATTTTTTTTTGTGTTTGAATAGATGAAATTTAATATATCACCACTTTTTTTTAACTTGATTTATATGACAATTAGCATGATAAAAACCAATTAAGAATATCTTGTATAACTTTTTAAATCCCAAGAATATGTGAATCTCTTTGAGATTATTTCATTGTGCCCATTCATGGATGAATTGAATCTTGGATAGGTCTACACGAACTCCTTATGTGTCTAAAATGTATTGAAAATAATTTATTTGTCACACATAAAATTAAAATCATTTCCATATTTATATAACTTATGCTCCTATTGAGTTTCAATCACTTTCTCTAGATGGTGGAAATGTTCATCCCATATTTTTTTGAAGATTAGGATGCCATCAAGATAAACTAAAATAATGAAGTGGTGAATGGCCTAATAATATAATTAATCATCCAAATTAATTTATCTATAACATTGGTTAAACCTAATGTCATGAACATCCATTCCAAAAAAGCTTATTTTTCATTAAAGGCCATCTTCTAGATGTTTTTGGGTTTCACATGAATATAATGATATCTAGGTTTGAGATCAATTTTGGTCAATAATTTTTCACCATGGAGCTATTTTAGAAAGTATTCAATCCTATTAATTGAATATCAATATTAAATTATGATATTTTTTATGGCTCTATAATCAATGAACAACTTCCATGTGCCATCCTTATTTGTTGAAAATCCAATCAAGCTACCACAAAGTGATGAGCTAGGCTTGATATGTAATTTATCCATAAAATCATGGATCTACCTATTTATCTCCTCATTCTCTAGAAATTTTATATGGTATAAATAGGATCAAGGTATAGGCAGTCAAACAATCAAATCAATAGTGTGCCTCACCATGTATTGTGTAGCTACTTCTTTTGGTGATTGAAAAAGACCATTTTATTATTCCAAATTGTGGTCTAATCCTTATGTATTTTTTACTACTACTAGAGTAAATTTGATATATATTGGTATTGTAATGATGTCCTTACATTCATACCTCACCATTAAAATCACAAACATTTTACTATATGTGTTTAGCTTCGTATACTCTTTGGCACTATTGAGTGATATCTTGGGAACTAATTATTGTGTAGTACCTTTTATCACCAACATATATGATAGAAATTATAATATTTACCTAATATAATTCATTTAAATGGTAAATATGTGGTTTTCCAAGTAAAACATCACATGCCTTGAATGGAATGATGTTGAAAAGGATTATATCTTGGAAAGGCTTGATGTTGTACACCAATTGACACTAGTGAATTCCACATTTCTAAAATCCCACACATAACCATCCAATGGAGTATGGTTTTAGATTAGGCATCAGTGGTAAGTTTGGTCTGTGAATTGTTATAAGAGAAATTAGGGTCTTCTAACTTTAATTGTTAATAATTAAGTGTATTTTTTGAGCATTGATCGACATTTTAGAATGGAATAATGTTTCTACTTCATTTATTTATATGGGGGAAGTAGAAATGTTTTTGTTACTCACCATGGAATTAATTTTAGATTCCATGATATACTTACCTTTTTATATATCCATAGTGCTTATACCTACTACTTCAATTTTTCCAAGCAGCATATTATTAGAACAACACTACTTATTGGAACGATTATTTAATATGTGATAAACAAGATTGAATTTATTGTTATAGTCATTTTATGATGATTTATTTTTCTATGGAGGTTGCTTGGAGTTATTTCCTAGTTTGGAATGATTACACATTTACTTGTTCTAAGACTTATACTATTTTTTTTTAGGCTTGGCCTTGGCCTTTTTTCCAAACTTAAAATTAAATATTTAAGATTGTATAATTAAAGAGATATGTATAAAATCCATATATAACTTGATATGTGGCCTCAATCTTGACTTATAATTCAAAACAATATTTTGATCTAAGTCTTGAAAACCTTCTTTAGAAACGAAAGTATGAAAGGCATTTGTATATTCCTGCATATATTGATCCATGCCTTTGTTAAACTATGATAAATTGATGTATAAGTAATCATATGTTATAATAAGGTAATAGGTTTATTTTAGTGAATCTATTAAACCAATCCATATATCTGAGTTAACTTCATCTTCATGATTTTTATGTGAAGTGTAGTAGTTTTCCCATAATTTATTTACCGATAGAAAAACTTTATAGATGATCAAATGTAATATTTTATTAGTCAAATAATTTATTAACTTAATAGTATGAAAATATTATTTTGATATAGTTATCTATGGAATATGCATCTATTTTACCTTTAAACATAGGTATGTCTAGATTGAATTTTATCTTGTATGGATTATGATCATGAAACAATTAATTTGAATGAGAGATGTTTGAAGGTGTGTGTTTCTTGAAAAGTAATAATAAATGATCAAAAATAATTTATCATTCATGTATATTATAGTATTATTAATCTCCTTTTTATATTTTCAGTGCATCATCTCTCATCTTCTGTAAAATTTATAATGTTGGCATTGTTGAGTATTTGTATTCTATCTAAAGACATATAAGAATGTATGATGAGGCTCATGAGTCTCAAGCACTAACTTAATATATTTAGAACTTGTATAAATGGGCATAAAAATAGATATGAATTTCAAATACACAATGATACCACTTAAAAATGATATGAAGTGTGAATGCTCTGATACCACCAATATGGTCCCCAAAAGGAAGCCCAATGGATAACCTACTTATATGGATTTAAGTGCATTATCTATGGAAGAGAATTTGGAATGTTTAGTGATAATAAAATTAAACATTAAAATTAATAATTAAATAAATTAATAAAATTGACAATAGGTGTGTTAAGTTTTATACAATATATGAGAGATAAAATGTAAGGTGTATATTCACACTTCATTATTATTTATGTACTTAAATAAATTAACTAAAAATAATGGAAGTGTAAATTAATAAATAATGGAGGGATATGAAGCACCAGTTGAACCATTAAAATAGTTGGTATCAACTAATTCATAATCAATGAGTGCAATGACATCATCAACCATTGTTACTGATAGAATTTGCACTACATTATTAACACTCCATGAGTTTTATAGTAACCATGCATAATTTTTATATATTTCCAATGGAACATAAATTCCACCCTCAATTAATAATATTATTACATAAAAATTAAGATAAATAAGAATTTATGATGAATTATGGTAATATCAAGTGACCCAGATATTCCTAGATCAAAAACAAAAAAATCTATTTTAGAATTAGTTGTTCAAAGTTTAAATTTTAGCCTCATAGAAACACATAAATAGATTTAATATAAATATTGAATACATTTATATAATGTGAAATTAGGGGGATGTGGAAAGATTTTAATTCCTAATTACATTTGGTATAACATCTAAATTCTCTCTAAAATGAACCAATCACAAAATTTTCAAGATAAGGTAGGGATTACTAAAAAAAATTTACACATGGGACCCTCTAAATTTATTTTTCTACCTCATTACAATTTTTATATAAGTGACCATCTCATTCTATGCATGAATTATGAGGAGAAATGGAACTATAAACATAAATTACAAATAGGTCCTTGAATTATCATCAAATCCTTTCAAACTTGTGACTATTGTGTGGATACAAAAAAAAAACATTAAAAATAGATCAACCATGCTCAAAATAGATATGAATATATTTATTTATGAGTGAAAAAATAGTCTTCTATATCTTTGGGTGACAAGACTTGTGGTCTTTCTCATTGTGGTGAAATGACATAAAGACATATTTCAAACTACAAAACCTATGCTTTTTTTAAATATAAATCATATAAACCTTATACATGGTGCCATATTGTAGATTCACACTTACAAAATCCATAGACCCACTTTGTTTTTTATTCCACCATGTCCAACTAAGTTAGAATATATAACCACTCCTTATTTTCCATGAGGCCACATAATTCATAGGGTACCTTTAGATTTAAAAATACTTTTATTTTTTCTCACATATAATGAACCTTTTTATTTTTCTTTAATTTTACTTAGCATAAATTCCATTCAATATGACATCCTTTGAGACAAGTGGCAACCTTTGGCCAATTATAGATGATGGATTCCATAAAGTCTCACCTTCAATTTTCAATTGATTTGTAGATTTTATAGACCTTTAAATTTTCTCATATGACTTACACCTTGTCAACCTTGAGTGACCCACATCCTTCCACATGGAAATACCTCATTATATATGGGGCCATAAACTCATGGAGTTAATTAATATTCACTCAAAGTACACAAACCCATGTAATTTTTCATTCCACCTCATAGTATTTATGATTCATGACCAAAAAAATTACAATTCACCAAATTTTCATGCATCCAAGCTTAAATTAAATACCTCCTGAGTATAAAACTAATGGAGTGAAAAACTTCAATATTAATATTTGTCAAACATAGATTGAGATACATTTGATATATTGAAGGCCTGAAATATCCTTTTGACACTTTTTAAACCATAGGCTAAGGGTTAAGATGGGCACACAAATAAGCTCTATTAAAATAATTTGAAGTCAACCTAGGTGATATTTAAATGGTTTTGGGTAGGATTCAAGGTGATTAAGTGATTTTTTACATGTCCAATTAAATGATCCAATGATTAAGTGGATCAAAATGTGAATGGATCTTAGAAGGTAATTAAGGCAACAAGTGACACCAAGATTTAACTAGAAGGGAATGTGTATATAAAACTAGGACCAAAATGGTAAATTTTATGGAGGGAAGAGATAAAGATAGAGGTAAGGACCTTATAAAACACACTTGGGAGACCAAAATTATGTAAATAAAATCACAAGGAACCTTGAATGAGTGGATAAAATACTTAGCTACATTTAAAAGTCCTATAAATATCTATAATTCTCTCATAGTGATTCCAAATAAGTTATGGGTCTATTTTGAGCTCCAACATCTCAGATAAAGAGAGTGATTTAGTTTACATTTGAATTTCTTATGTTTTTATCTATATTTCCATTCTATATATGAGTGCAAGTCCTAACTAGGGAGTAAAGATGTCATTCATTTGGCCTTATCATTCTAATCTACATTAATTAACATAAAAGAAATGTTTTCTTTGTTGGGTTGAGGGTGTGAGGCTTTTGTTGATTTGATATGTATGCTATGAAATAAAATCCTATAATATTGTGAATATATGGAATAAAATGGAATATCTATAATAGGAGTAAAATCACAAGGATTTGTAGGCCTACTATATATTCTCAAAATAAAATAAACTAGTTTTAATGCAATAAAGACTATAAAAGGGATAGTAACTATTTTTTTATGTAAATGATGAATGTAATAAATTAAAGTGTAAGAGATAGTCTAGGAACCAGAATGTATATTTTTAAAGACATCAAAAATATGAGAAGCAAACCAAAGTTGTATGCCTTTAGTTAGGGAGAAATATTCATCCCCAAGGATACTATTCATAGAATCATAGAGATATGAAATTATAATAGATATAAGTCAATATAAGACCATAAGAGAGTGAATTTTAACTACACCAAGTTTAAGGAACATATATATTGTTGAACCTATAAATTGGATATGTGTAACCAAGTGGAAGAACAAATGAATGATGGATGAAGGTAGAGGTCGACACTAGTGACCAAAGGAAACATAGAGTGTCACACATAATAAACCACAACATAAATGCATAGAGTGGAAAATTATATAAAGGCATGCATGATACAACCAAGATCAAGTCCATGCACATAAACACCAAAATAATATGATCACGACATGAAAGATCATGCGTGTCCATGAACTAAAATAGAGAATATGGGAATAAATGACAATAGTTATGATTGACAACTGATCTTTACATGTAGTTGATAAGTGATGGTAAATAGTGAGATAGATGACCTCAAACAAAACAAAATAATTTAAAAATAGACATTCTATGTAATAACTACTACATGGTGGTAGTTGAGCTACCATGTGGCATATTGGCTATTAGAAGCCTATAAAAGGTAGACTCTTGAGAGAGATAAGGGTTACATTTTTGTATGAGTTTATCATGAATCCTAAGTAAAAATTATACCCAAATAATTTTAGATAGTAAACCAAAGAGATAATTTTGATTAGAGATAATAATATTAATGATAACATGTAGCATTTTAATTGCTCCAAACACCTTGTAATATTAATCTAATAAGAAATAAACTATGTTATTGACACTATGATTCTAAATGAAGAACATCTAAATTATGTTCATAATAGTAATGTTATTATGATTAATGATGTATTAGTGGAGTTATTATGTTTTCATTTATCCATATGAATTTTTATTTCCATGATTTAAGTAAATATTCTTAAGTGAACTTTAGGTACCATTTGTATAATATGAATCCAAATCAAGTTAGATGATTGTTAGTGATATAATTTTTTTTTTGAAGAACATAAAATTATAATCCTATCCACTAGGATTGGGAAAGGTCAAACAAGAGGTGAATCAAGTGGAAATTAAACAATCATGTTATACCTTCCTTGGAGAGTCCTTTGCTTTTTGTTCCAAACATTTTTATGATTGATTTGTAGAATTAAGGTCTTTGGATATGTTGAATCCATGAAAAGGTGTTATTTCCCCTTATATAAACTTGATTTGGTATGGAAATGACATAAAAATATTTAAATTAGCATGATAATGTTGAATATTTAGTATTATTTTGGAATGGTAAGTTTATTTAAAGAGATATTATCTATAATGGAGGGATAACCTTAAATTTATAGAATTTTGGGGTAATTTTCAATAGTCCATCTCATCTCCAAATGGAGGGTGGAGAATGAACCATCAAATTCACGATTGCACACATGGAGTGTGTATTAAATTATATTTAATAAATTTTTGGAGTATGGAATGAATTTTGAAATAAAAGTGAAATGATTGGTCATATTAGAGTGTGTCATATTCCATTTAAGAGAGAAGTGTGTAAGAGGATCTAACATAGTTATAAGAGATTGTGTAGGTTACCATGTCATAAATGTAAGAGAGTATATAATAGGCATTATAATAGATATAAGAGAGAGTTTTTAAGTTTACATGTCATAAGCAACCTTTATTTCACTCCACTCCCTATTCTATTGATTTTACAAATGATGGCACAAGATGAGGTAATATTGTAATTTATGCATTAAGAAAATAGATAATTCAAAAATATATGGAATTTCCTATTAGAGGAATATTATGATTGATTAATTAGGATTAATAAATAATTAAAAGAATGGTTATTTGTAATGTTTGTTTTTTCAATTAAATGTTCATTTAATTGTCATATAATAACACTTTCAAAGGGTTGATTTGATTTTGGATGTTAATGTTGAATTATATGTTATGATATGATGCATTTCATCAATCATGGATGTGTCATTATAATTTTTGATTAAATAAGTAATTGTTTAAATATATTAGGTAAAATATATATTTCCAATTTAATTTTCATGCAATTATGTAAAGTTGATAAAATTTTAATTTTGACATGAAAGTGATGAAAATGAGGTGTCTACATTTTCCCTCTATTTGAGAATTCATTGAGAGACACAAATAAAGTAACATATTTTAAAAGAATGAAAACTCTATTAATAATAGGTTAGAAAATTAGATGAATAAATAATTAGTGACCCATGATTCCCCCTCAATAATGAATAAAACAATGAAATACATGGATGGGTTCGTGAAAAAGAGAGGAAGAAGTGAGAATGGGAGAAATTAACTCATGGCTAAAATTAACCCATGTGAGCTAATGATTGCACAATTTGATATCCAATTTTTGTCAATAATAGAATTGAATTATTCCCAAGGTAGTGAGAAGTTGGAAGGATGCATCCCAAAAAAATAAACACACTTTAACTTACCTCAAATAGGGTGAAATTTGTAGCCTTGAAATTAGAAGAATGATTAAAGAATTGAACTACTCCAAAGAGGGGAATTGATTTTTTTATTTATGATTTACTCCAACATGGAATATTTGAGTTTGATTAAATAAATTACCTCAGTAAGGTGAATTTGATCATTGATTGATCTAGTTGGTTTATTCCAGTAGGGTATATTTGATCATTGATTGGTCTAAATGGTTTTCCCTAGTAGGGCGCATTTGATCATTGATTAGTCTAAATGGTTGGTTGATTGATAAAAAATCATAGATAAAGTACTTAACCTAGTACATATATTAAATATGAGATGAATGATGCAAACATAGATGAAATGGAATAGTGAACGTTTAAATAATGAAGAAGTCATAAAAAACTAGGCACATAAGAATGCTCAAAGGTAATAAAAGAAATGATTGGAATAAGATAATAATGGTTGAAGAATAATGAGATAATTGTAAATAAAGGATTATGAATTTTTGTAGATGATATTTTTTATAAGTATCATTAGTAACATATAATTTATTCATTTGGATTCACTCATTGTGTTTAGAATGGTATACAAGTAGATTTAATGCTACAATATTACTTGTTAGACTTCTAGTACTTGATTTTTGATGTGGCACATGATGATACACACTAGGATATAAAACACCATGATGAATGGGATATAATATACATAAGCATTGAATTATTTTCTAATATAAAATTGAAAATAAGACACTAATGATAAGAAAAACCATGATGACAATGCCAACTTATCTCAATAGAAGGACTCAAGTATAACTATGTGACATGAAGCACCATAATGATGACCTTATTAACACAATGGAATGAGTCAAGGAAATAAAAATAAAAGAAAAAAAATATCAAACAATTAAAAACACAAATAAATTTGAAAATGAAATCAACAAATATCATCTTGTTGTGTAACTAAGTTAAAATCCATATGTGAAGGCTCAATGAAATAATAAAATGATGGTGCCCCCAAAAAAGGATACATGAAAGGTAAGGACACATATCAAGGTAGATAAAATGATTATAATAAATAATTGGCTTGCACCAATAGGGTGGATTTGGGAAGGACACATCCCAAAGGTTGCTAAAATGAGTGGCTTAATAAAAATTAAGGATATGACTAGATTTAGGACAAGACAATTTTAATTTTAATTTTTAGGATTTATATCTCTTGTGGAGATTTAAAGAATTTTTAAATGTTTATTATTTTTTGGATATATATCTCTCATGGATATTTTAATACCTTTTTTTATAACAAGGTATTTATAGGAATAATTGGTAAGTAGGATGTACAAGGGAGCATAAAAAAATGTACAGGGGAACCATCTAGCAAAGGAAAAATCAACCTAGGCATGGGATTAAATGACTAACTCACAAAAAAATAGAGAATGGATTAAATTACTCAAAAAATTATAAGATCATGGATTATATTGCTCAAAAAATGATGAGAGTACTGAATAGGGGTGACTACGTTGACCTCAGAAACTGAGCACTACCTACATAGTCCAAATGGACCTCAAGTCATTGTAGTTCAACCTATAGTGAGAGATACTACTAATAAATATTAGGTTGAGGTAGGAAAATGAAAAATATAAATAATAATTCACAAAATAAAAATGGATAATGTTGGATAAAAATTGATGATAACAAGGGAAAAGACTAAGAGTCTTTAAGCACCATGTCACCTAAGAACCAAATGTGTATAGTCATAAAAGTGTCATGTGGGTAATAAGCCAAATTATTTCATAAATAGGTCTCAATATACAATGTATGTCCTTAAAAATGTTAATAATATAAGATTAATGGTCCCAATAAAATGGGTTATATTGAATAGGATTGAATGGCTAAAATGGCTAGAATGGAATGTAGTGGCCTTTAAAGAAAATGGGGATGCCCCCAAGTGTCAAGTTACTTATAAAAAACAAACTATTTATGCATGATTACATAAAATTGGTTTTCATCATGGTACTTACCCAAGGCAACATATTCATGGTTTTCACTATTGGATAGATTATTTCTTTTTTTTCTTTTTCTTTTGATTTACTTGTATTTTTGATTTTTTAGCATCTCAACTCAATGGAGGATTTCAAGATGCATAATGTGGACCCTTTATTGTCTAACTAATACCTAATTAGAATATCAAATCTATATAAATCCTATTGATGATGTGATTTATACTATTATTTTCATGATCTTCATTAGTTGTTGATTCTATCTCCTCAAATCCTCTAGATAAGATGTATTCATAGCCTCTAAAAAAAGTGTAATTAATAAGGGTAAAAAAAGATAGGAATTGGAATAAGGATCTGATTATATAATTTAATATAGGTCTTTAATGAATAATAAGATCATAATGGAATGTATAATTATTAGGGGATAAATAAAGATTAGGATTTTTAGTCACACACATTGTTTTTGAATCTAGATTTGACATAATTTTGGTTTTGGTGCACCCAAAGGCCTTTGGAAATTATTTCAATATGACCACAATATTTTTTATTATTTAGGCCTGAGAGATGTTACAATGTTGATAAGCTTTGAATTATTAGCTATGCTGATATCAACTTCAATAATGTTTTCACTAAGTAATAAGGAACTATTTGGCTCAGCTATTGGTGCCTTTTAGATATTTTCACCAACAAAGTATTCTTGATTGTTATAATTTGTATTTTCTAATAACACCTTGAATAAGGTTACACTAAGATATGTTAATAATTAATTTTGATTGTCCCTTAACACCTTAATCAAGGTTTCACTAAAGGATTCTAATTTATTTTTCTAATTATCATTTAATGCCTCAAACAAGTGTTCACTAGAAGATGTTAAGTTTAGATTTGGTCATCCCCTAGAGCCTCAAATAAGGTTTCACTAAGATATTTATCTTCTACCTAAATTATGTATTGGTTCCCTATAAAACTTTTCACTAAAATTTTACCATGGAAGCAATTCAACAATGTGTGATTTTATCGATCCCAATCAATGTTTGTGGGTGGTGGTATGTTTATATAATGGCTGGTGCAATTGGTTTGAAAAAAGTTGTAATATAAATGAGAGGATAAAATTTTGTGGAATACTCATAAAGGCTACTAGGAAAACTTTCATTGATGTTTAAGGGAACTTTATAAAATGTCGTGGAAGGATCACAATATTTTCAATTAGATCTACCATAAGTGTGTAGTCAATTTCATAACATCTATTAAGGTATGTTGATTCTATGGATGATTCTAACTCAAGTGTATTTGGTATAAATTTATATCCAATGTCATGATATCCAATAATAAATTCTATTTCTAAAGTTGATTATCCCTTAAGAGGATCTTAATCTAATGTTAAGACTGATATTGATTTTCATTCTGATACTAAATCTAATATGGGTCCTAGAATAGAACCCAAATCTGATGTTGATGTTGATAATAATAATGTTGGTTCCATAAGGGAACTTGGTTATAATGTAAATTTTTCTATAAATAGGGCATGTTAAGTTGTGTTATCCACAAGTATATTGTTAACCTTTTTCTTGGATATGAATGCTTTGGGATGAAGGAATTTCATAAAATGGGTAATGTTTGGTAATGAATAAATAGTGGGTTATTTCTAAATAATAATGGGCATTTTAAATATGGGATCATCAAATATGGCTCCTATGTCAAATAGAGGCTGATAAAACTGGTCTAAGTTTGGTCAAATATGGATGGTTCAACAAGAATATTAACAATGGTTTGACTATCTTGATCTTTCTTGGGAAGGGGATCATGACATATCCCATTTGAATAGTTATTAGACTTGGAAATACTTGGGTATTCAATATATAATGGATCTTGGAGGGGTAATGGTATAATAGGTATAGATTATTAGCTTTGTTTTAATTGTAATACTAGGTTGTATTTTGGACGAGAGAATGAAATATCATGAGTAGATATAAAATGGTGTATCTATTGGTTAACTTGAAAGAGTTACTCCATCACTTCTTGAATAAAGATTGGTGATGTTATAACAAGATTATAATCATGATACACCATGACTTAGATTAATCTTGGAATAATTCACCAGATTAAGGATACATATAGATGGGAATAAACTGGAATAAATTGGCTCCAAAGAGGATACACTAGCTTAATTAAAATGGGCCGAAAGAGGGTAGCATTGGTCTTAATTTAATTAGCTTGGCCCCAAAGGGGGAGAAATGGCTTGAAATAATTGGTTTGGCTTGTTTTGGCCCCAATCAGGGTGGAGTGTCTTGATGTAATTACCTTATCTTGGATTTTATTTACTTGGCTTAGCTCCAAATAGGGTGGAAAAGAATGGACTAGAATTTACCCAAATAGGGAAGATTGGATTATATTGGAGTGAGACCCAAAAGGGAAGATTGGATTTAATATAATTGTCTTGGATTATCTTGGCCCAAAAAGGGTGGAATAGACTAGATTGGAATTAATCAAATTAAATCAAAACTGGACTAATATGATTCAAATGAAATAAAATATGTATGACATGGATTTATCATTCCCAACTGATAAGTGTGAGAGATTGATTGGAAAGGTAAGAGGAAGTTTGGATTGGGGATCTATAAAAAAAATATCTTTAAAAATGTTGACTCCATGTGTGGGAAACATTTTACCTTGTTTACTTGGTGTTTTGATTGATAATGTTGAATAATGGTTGAGTGATGGCCTTAAGATTTGGTAGATCTTAACTACCTTGGTTGATCATATTGAAAGAGTGTGAAGACCCTTTCATTTATATAGTTGGAAAATGATTGGGGAACATCCATCTTAAGATGAAGATCAAGGTCCCAAGATTAGTCCTCCATTATCATAAATAAGAGAGATGGAGTGTGAAATAAAAGGGATGTATTATGCCATTGAAATGTATTAGATTCAAATCATGACTCCTCCTTGAGTGTGTCAAAGGAGTGTAAGATGAAGAGTGTGGAATATGGTGTAAGAGCTTGTAATAATTATTACTTGCACACTTGGTATAATGATGTCACTTTGGGTGTGGTAATAATTCAATTTTTTCATATAGAAAATAGATAATTCTAAAGCCATGGAATTTTATATTAGGGGTAGATTATGTTAATTAATCAACCATTAGAATAAATTGATTTTGGTAAGGTTGAATGTATTAATAGAATACATAATTATAATTGAAATGAAGTGTTTAATTTAAAGTGCCTACATTTTACACCTATTTGAGAAGGTGTTGTGAGACACAAGTAAAGTAACATATTTTAAAATAATGAAAAGGTAATTAATAAGAAGTTGAAAATTTATTTGAATAAATAATTAGTGACCCATGATTCCCCTTAGAAAAGGCATACTGGGATAAAATACATGAATGGGCTCTCAAAAGAGAGATCAAGAAGCAAGAATAGAAAAAGTAACCCATGGCCAAAATTTACCCATTTGAGGTAATGCTTGCACACTTTGATTTCTAATGATTGAGAATAAAATAATTGAATTGGCCCCAAGATGATGAGGAGTGGTAAGAATTCATACCAAAATAAGGGTCACACTTTGATTTTTCCCAAATAGAGTGAAATTTATGAGCTAAGAATTAGAAGAAAGACTAAATAATTGAATGATTGGAGTACCCCCAAAAGTTGGATTGATTAATTTATGATTTTACCCAATAAGGTGGATTTTATCATTGACTAAATTGGTTTTCCCTATAAAGGTGGATTTCATTTTTTATTGGTCTAAATTATTTTCCTCAGTAGGGAAAATTTGATCACAAATTAATTGATCTTCCTTATTAGGATGGATTTGATCATTGATTAATCTAAATTAGTTGGTTGATGGACTGGCATGCAATTAATTCAGTGTAATTAGATTTGTTCAAAATAGACTTGCTTTAACATTGCTCCAATTTGTTATATCTGAAGTCGACTTTAGTCAAATTTGACTTGATTTGAAATTAGATTTAGAATGTGGTTAAAAATGAAAATGATTAGATTTGAGTGTGGTTGAAGATGAACCTAATTTTGTGTTGATTATCTTGTTACATGGTTTAATACAAACCTAATTTGGATTGGATTGGCTTAGTACATGGTTCAAGATGAACCTAATTTGGCTTATAATAGCTTGGTATGGAGTTTAAGATGAACCTAACTTGGCTTAGATTGGCTTGGTACAAGGTTCAATATGAACCTAACTTGGCTTGGATTGGTTTGGTATATGGTTTAAAATGAAGTTAATTTGGCTTGGATTGGCTTAGTAAATGGTTCAAGATGAACTTAATTTGGATTGGAATGGCTTGGTAAAAGATTCAAGAGGCACTTAATTTTGGCTTGGAATGTCTTGATACATGCTTTAAGATGAACTTGTTTTGGATTTTGAAGTTGAATTTAACTTTTTTGGGATTCGAACTAGAATTGGAATTTATATTTGGTTTAAAATAAAAAGGATGGCATAACTACAATGGTTTCATAATAAATTGGAATTTTTTTAAAAAATTAGTTTAGAATTGGAAATTTTAATTAGAACTAGGACTAGGTTTAGAATAAAATGGAGGCGTAACAACATGGTTTAGACAAGGATTAGATTTTTGTTTCAAATTGGTTTTTACTTGTAATTTAGAATTGTTTATAACTAGGATTTGGTTTGGAGTAAAATTTATGGAATAATGACATGATTTAAATAATAATTGGATTTTTTTAATTGGTTTTGATTTGGAATTTGGAATTATTTGTAACTAAACTTTGGTTTATAATAAAATAGAGGGAATAACATCTTGGTTTAGGAAATAAAGGTACGTATTTGGAATTTTTTTGACATAGAATCTAGAAAGAGTGTTTTTTGACTAAAAATATAAATAGAGTAATGCCTCTTAATGTTGGTGTGCATGGAGTATGTATTGTAATTTGGTTTTATACTTGACTTTTTGGATTTGGTTTTGAAGATAAATAGGTTTTTGACATAACAATAATGCATCAACACACAAGAATCATAAGACTTATTAATAATTGACATAGATTTTCATCATATCCACTAAACCTTTGATATCATTATTTTTAAGAGGAGAATATTAAAGATTAATTAAATTTAACGAAGGTGGTGTGTACTCCCACCCTCTCTCAAAATTTAGTTTGTGAGAGGAGATATTCAGAGGCTATTACCTTTGTACCCATACATAAGTGAACGTTATATAAAAAATAGGCTATTACAAAGCATTTCAAAATAGGTCTATTCACGATAGGGTCTATCCCATTTTCAAACACTTCATCCATTGGATTTCAATGAAGTGATACCATATTTTTAGATTACTTAATTTTTTACTTGGCTTACTAGATGGTCCTTGAAGGGTGTAAAAATCATCAAATAAGAGATCCAAAAACCAGGTTATCCATAGGGGTACATATCCTATAGAGGAGACCCTACATTCATAAATAATGATGTTTAATGGCTTAGAATTGGGAGTTAACTTATTGCTTTAATGAAAGACTTTATAGGGAATTCCACTGGGCCTTAATAATACCTTATAATAATTTATATCCCTCATTAGATATACAAGGATAGTAAAAATGTTGAGTGATGAAATCATATTAACATCACCTTAAATACTCTTAAGAAGGAAATGAAACCCCAATCATGTAGCCTAAAATAAAATAATATGTATTTCCATTTTGATCACAATAATCCCACTAAGGTAAAATGAAGAGCATAACATAAAATTTCTCAAAGTAAATCAAGTTGTCACTTTCATATTTATAGGTCACCCTATCAAGGGGAGATCATACTATGAATCAAATACATAAAACATAAATAATTCAAGAAATAGTTATAAATAAAAGGCAAGAAATGAAGTGACTTAGAAGTAAACATGTTTTTAGAACCCAAATTGTAATATTTTTTCATTTTGATCCCAAATATAAGGGTTTTGAAAATAAATGTGCTTTATTTTAGATCTAAATCCACTTCTTTGACCAAGGACATACAAGAAAGTGGTTAGAAGGTTTTAATGTGGTCTTTGACAAATAAAGCATAGTATAAACATGTTAGAATACTAATATGTTATTTCTTAAGGGTAACTTATAAGAAAAAATATTAGTATCCTCATGTTTTCTATTGTATGAAAAGAATATGGAACATAAAGATAAATTAATGAAATACTTTAAAAATTCATGAGAAAACACATGGTTTTAAAAAATAAATCATCAAAACAAAGTATGGATGACATTGAATGAACCTCCATAATTTGGGTAGTTTTTTCCATGATGATTTCATTGATCTGTTAGATGATTTCAATATTTACCAAAAACTAAAAAAAGAATAAAATAGAATATAATTTATTTTTTATTCTTGAGTGTAATTTTGTTTTTATCTAAGATGATTTCACTATTTTTTAGACCTATAGAAAATAAATAAAAATAGAACATAAATGATATTTTTATTCTCTGGTCTAATTTTTAATTCTCTAAGATGATTTCATTATTTTTTAGACCTGTTAAAAATAAGTTAAAAAAAAATAGAAATGATTTCATTAAACTCCAGTGAAATTTCATTATTCTCTAAGATGAATCCATTATTTTTTAGACCTAAAGAAAACAAATAAAAACATAACATAAATGATTTAGTTTTTATCCAGTATGATTTCACTATTCTTTAAGATGATTTCAATATTTTGTAGACATGTAGGAAAAAAATTAGATAGATAAAAAAATTCATTGTTCTATTTGATTTCACTATTATTCTATATGAATTCATTATTTGCCTATAAAAGTTGGTTGCTTCACAATATTAATTTATTATTTTGACCTAAGACATATATTAGCAATTTTTTGAAAAAAAAAGTGAATTAAATTATCATTTAGGTTAATTATAGTAATAATAATAATAATAATAATGGTTTAGAAGAGATCGTGGGTGCATAAGGTCCTACCAAGCATGCCATTATTTAAAATAGGAATAAAAATAAGTTTAGATCATTGTTAGTGACATGAAATCAAAAATAACTTGATTAACATAACATTATGATCCTATCCACTAGGATTTATCAAGGTCAAACAAGAGGTGAATCAAGTGTAAATTAAACAAACATATTATACCATCCTTGGAGACTCTATTAATTTCTACTCTAAAGAGGCTTGTGTTTGGATTATAGAGTAGAAGACTTTGGTAATGTCAAATCCATGCATGAGTATCATTTCCCATTGTCTACACTTGAATTGGATTGGAAATGGAAAAATAATTTTGAAATTAGCATGAGAATGTTGAATCTCTAGTATGATTTTGGCATGTTAAGTTTAGTTCAAGTGAAATTGTTTATAATGGATGGAAAACCTTTAATTTATAAAATTTTAAGATAATTTTCAATCATCCATATCATCTCCAAATAGAAGGTTGAGAATGAACCCTCAAATTCATGATTTCACACATAAAGTTTGTAATAAATTCCATTTAAGACTTTTTTAGAGTGTCAAAGGAATTTTAGAATAAAAGTGAAATGATTGGTCCTCTTAGAATATGTCATAGGCCATGTAAGAGAGGAGTATGTAAGGGGCTCTACCATAGGCGTAATATATTGTGTAAGTGTCCATGTCATAATTGTAAGAGAGTGTGTAATATTCCTTATCATATGTTTAAGAGAGTATGTAAATTTCCATGTCATAAGCCACCTTCCTTTCATTCCACTCTCTATTCCATTAAATTTCCAAATGGTGTCAAAAGATGAGGTAATATTTTAATTTGTGCATTTATAAATAGATAATTCTAAAATCTAAGTAATTTATTATTAGAGTAAGATTAGGATTAATCAATAATTAGAAGAATGGTATATTTGAAATGTTCATTGTCTAATTAAATGTTTATTTAATTATCATGTAATAACAATTTCAAAGGGTTGATTTAATATAGGATGATGATGTTGAATTAAATATTGTGATATTATGCATTACTTTAATCATGGATGTTTCATTTTCATTTTTTATTAAATCAGTAATTGTGTAATAAACTAGATCAATTGGAAATTTCCAATTAAATTTGTGTGTGATTGCAAAAAGTGTTCCAATTACAATTTTGACATGAAAGTGATGAAAATGGGGTGTCTACACTAGTGCATGTGAGTATCTATGCATGATACAATACATCTAAACCCATTAAAATTTACCCAAGACCTCTCTTGATTCTCCTTTTTATGCTTTGGGTGAGTGGGCAAACAATATTTCATGATATGCAAACACAATAAGGTTAAGAATTGGGATCCTAGAAGATGTGAATGAGGATTAACACATAATTAGTTATAACTTAACCAACATTTTGATTTTTTTTTCCATTAAATTGTCAAAATTTATTATTTTAATGGTGAGTGGAGGTGATAAAGATAATTTTCCAATGGTTATATAAGTTTTGCACATATGAGAAGTATGAAGGGTAGTAGGTGAAATGGGCATGGTGTCTAAGGGATAACAAGGGGTTTTTTAAATGGATAAACTTGAAAAGTGTGAACTCAGAAGTCATAAGTATAATGATAATTAAAAAAATATGATGGTTGAGGAGGACCATAGATAAGGGGGATGTCTAACTCAAGAAATTATGCAAGGACCCACATAGAATAAGAATGGTGTGAGGATAAATTTCACATAGAGGATATGCACTCAATTCATGAAAATTAGGTACTAGGGAGTTAGACCAAATCTTAGAGAATGAATTTGAAGTCATAAAAGAAGAAGATTTATGGGAAAAAACTTATAAAGGAATACCTAACTCAACTCTATCTGAATCACATACTCATGTGCTTATCTTACATTTAAAATAAAATAAAGGCATGATGAATTTGAACAATGCAAGATAATTTATACCAAGGGAAGAAAGTTTTCTATAATAAATAATTCCTTACCATCCACTTAGGCTTGGGAGTAAATAATTATGGCATGCCACTAGTGAGATGGGGTCTAACCCATCATATGAGTAGATAAATAGAAAATGGTGTGGTAGGATCTAAAGGACCATTAATAGCTTAAAACTCATTCTAACTAGACATAAGATTAGTAATACAACCTACTATGAGGGTTGGTGGAACTATGCCACTAGAAAGAGGAAGTCATAGTTTGGGCATGCCTTTAGGAAATACGCTGATAACATAAGCCACCATAGGTACTAGGTATGCCTATGTCTTCCCCTAAGATCTATTAAAAGATGTATTTGATCTTACCTCACTATCATTGGGTCAATAATTTAATTGATCATGTTCATAAGTGTGAGTTCATCTGGAGTGTGAAGGGGGTGACTTTATTAGAGTGTAATACAAGCCAAGTTTCCATGACTCTGCCTGATTATACACATACCTAGTATAGAAATTTTGACCCCAACCATGTAATCATATACTATAACCTCATTAAATCTATCTTCCTTAAGGAGTTTTATATCTCTAAATTTTATTAGTATAACATTGTTTCACTCAAATAAATCAATAAAGAAATGATGGAGAGTGTCTAAACATATGATGATAGGTTTAAAACCTAGTGTCCAAACTCTCTTATTAATTTCACCTAGTAAGACATGACCAATGGTTTTTTGAAGGACTTATTATACCCTTTTTTATGTGATTTTCTATAAGTACACTTATCTAACTAAGATAAACAAGAGGTAGAACTAAAAAATGAAGTTAATAAGAGTGTAGACATGGTATTTATGTCATTCATAGAGTAAAACATTATGTCTATGACATGATAGTTTCATAATATGATAGCTATTAGTGTGCATGATACTTGAAGTGGAATTTGGTGTAATTACTATGAGGTGTAAGTGAAAAATAAAAAAATTTCCTAAGGTGTAGCATGTATGAATTATTGAACTCATGTGAGATTTATTATGAGGGCCATGACGCATGAAAATATCCTCTTCTACATAACCCAAAATAGACTAAGGTGTCTGTATCCTATAAATTTATGATGCCTCTACCCATAACACTAAGGGTTATTAGGTGAGTGATGATATCCAAGAGGTGAAATATTAATGCATGGGATAGGCCACTATAGGACCATCCATACAAGGACCATTAGATTGGGGTTATGATGGGCCACTTAACCAAGGAAATGGTTACAATGGGTAAAATTGTGGTTAGAGAGGCTAAATTAGAGGATATAGAGGTATAAGGTTCTTATAGTTCCTTATTATAAGTTTGGAATGTCAAAATACTACTAGGGAAACTACCCCCAATATCCAATGTGTGGGTATTATTATGACATGCACAAGGTCAAAGAGTCTATGGAACTATATTAAAATTTTATGCATAAGGGAAAGAACAATAATGGTACATAGATGATAATATGTGCATGAAACTTAGATTGATGGGGTGTGAAGGACAAAAACAAGAATAATACTAACATAAAGGTCCATATGATGAATCATACTAGTCTAGATACATAACCTATAAAGGTTCCCTAGAAGATAGTTTAATAGGAGTATGAACCAAGAAGAACATAAGGTAGGGTGGTGATCCTAAAACCTCCCTAAGTACCTTGTATAAATGTCTCACATAAAATTGAGGTGATGCATTATTTCATGGATGAGATTCAATATTTATAGTGAGAAATTAAACCTACTTGAGACTTAGAGGTAAAAAACAAGAGATAAATATAAATGAATTAATAGTATTTTAATAATCTTTTTGATGTATTATCTATCCTAAAATATAGGGGAATTATTCCCATGCTCAAAATTTTCCTGGCCAAGTAGGAGGAAAATGAGCTAATCAATTTACCTTCACTAGATCTAGCATGAGTTTGTGAGAATAAATCAACCCATAACATAGGTTAGAATGAAGAACTAATTGTCCACATAAACATTAGTGGCTAGTCATTATGTGACATATTAGTGAATACATGCATTGAGGTCAATATTATTACCATGGATGACTGGAAAAATTGGGTAGCCTCATGCTACAACCCTCACCTAATTTAATATTTATGGGAAAAAACACAAGTGAAACCCATGGGGATTATACCGAATGCTGACATTGAGATAATGGATGTAAATTTCTATGAAAATTTTGAGGTGATTGAGTTTTTTGAAAATAAGAATTACCTTGTGTTACTTAGTATACCGCAATGCTATACCAATATTTTAGACATGTGGTTAAATATCACTACATGAGCTTTGAGAATGGAATCAAGCATGTGGTGGTCCAACTAACAACTAGTCAAGGCCCCAGGTATGTTGTAAGTGTTTAATTTCTAGATGAATTTAAAACCATATACAATATCATAGTATATGATAGGGAAAACTTTGAGCTACATGGTGAAAATATCCCGAGTTGGGATGATGCCATATCCACCTACACTATCAAAATTATTTCTTATGATCAATGTGTGTAAGAATTATATGAAGTGAATAAAATAGTGTATGATGTAGTGTACTATAACCCCATATTTGAAAATTCATGCAAGGCCACATGAACTAATGAAAAACTTCCTTATAAAGTGACTATAATAATGTGTGGTATGATGTGATCAAAATACTAGCTCTAGAGCATGTGAAATGCCTCATGTTATAGAATCAAGCTTTCCCTAGAATCAAGCTATCACATGTTACACTAAGGCTAGAACTAATGGAATTATTTATTCCATTATTATGGTTCATGAAAATTGGTATAATAATTCCCATGTGCATCAAGGTTACAAAACCCTCAATTTAAAATTAGGTTTGGATGCCATACACATATATGACATCCAAAATAAAGAGGGTGTTCTACACCAACAATAAATAGAACACTATGATGCCTAAACATGATATCTTCATATATTCCATATGTTATTAACTTAAACATAATAGTCATTACCAAATAATATCAGTATATGAATTATGCACCTACACTATATAAATACTCCATGAGAACTTCAAGGGTTATTAGCTGGCACCATTTTAAACCTAATGTATCTTGATCCATGATGTAATAATTCTTGGGCAATTTTCTTTGTGTAATTTTTATTTTTATAGAGTAGATTAGAATAATTCCTAAGCATGGTAACTACATGTATTAATTTTTGTAATAGTAAGTGCATTCCTTGTAATTCCAATTGAGTGAGTCAATTATGGGATTTATTATAAAATTCATCTAATAAACATCTAAGTTTCTGGGTGAGGATTTTTTTACCTTTGGTAGAAATTCCCATTTGGATATGGTCAAAATAAACTTTTCACCAAACAAAAATATTGATATTTTTATAGGCATGACCATGGGTACCCTAAGGAAAAGGTTCGATATGCAAGAGGATCAAACATAAAATTTAATGTGGAGTGGTGGTGCCTAAGAGATATTAATAAGGAAACACATATGTCATGAAAAATAATAAACTAAATATCATTTTGATAAAGATCCAAAGAAGATATCTACATAGGAAGAGGAAAGTAGAAAAATAATCACATGATGTGCACATAAAAAGAGTCACACATAATAACATAAGCAATAGTGCAAGCCAAATATACAACACAAAATGACATGGATGATACATGAGGATAAAAAATTACAAATGATCAACTCAATAAATATAAAGTTTTCAAATAGAAAAAATATGATGAAGACATATTATATAAAAGGATCCAATCAATTGTTATCAAAATTTGAAGGGCTTGAGGTATGACTCAACTATACTAATTATCAAAGTTAAAGGGATTGAGGAAAACATAGCTATAATACCCTAGTATAGGTGTTTGAAATAGGTGGAAAGTTTCACGGAAGGATATATACAAATTTGAAAACCATACCAACTAGTAACCAACCCTTCTAACTATAAATAAGGGAATTTGGCTTAAGTCAAGTGTTTTTATTGAATGTGGTTGATGAAGGCAGTCAAGAAAGTTATATGGAAGCCATTTTAGGAAAGATACAATAGGATTAATGATAGGTTTGGGATATAAAATCAAAACCTATAAGGTAAAGGTAGAAAATGAGAGTGATATATTGAGATAATATCTCTAGAAGGGAGTTGAGGATCCCCTATTGCACAACTAAAGGACAAAAAACCCCATGTAATATTTTCTACAGATTTATTTTATTTATAGAAACTTGACCCTTATTACTACATCAATTTGGTATCATATTTAGTTTAGATCCTTTGAATAATTCAAGATAAGAGGTGCCCATGTATGCAAAAAATAATATTGATTAATAAGGGGTGTAGTGTAGATAAGAGTGATAAATAGTGGAATAATCATGTGCATAACATATTTCAATGAAAATTTTAAATTTAGGATGTTGAAAATAACCTTCATTCAAGCATGGATGGGTGATGGGAAGAGATTTAAATATGAAAAATTTATGATTAGAATTCCTCCATCAAGTATAGATGGGTAGAGGATGCAAAACACAAGACGTAAATCGAGAGGAGGAGATGTAGTATGTTAGAGATGTAAATCACATGATCATCTTAGATTTTCTTAGGAATAGGAAAAAATAACACCTAGTAGAGAATATGGGCTTGATAACCTATAAAATATCAAGACTTAAAGGATAAGATGATGTGTAAATCTATGGAGAGAAGACCAATGGTATTTACTCTACTACACAAATAGTGCATGTATAAACCTGCCTCAGATTGAGTGGAAGTTATTAGAGCCCCTAATAAGGGGAAGGAAACTAGGATCCAAAAGTGGGTAGATAGAAACCATACCTGATTATATGCATTATAACTTACAGGATGTTGATAATGAACGTGTGGGGCACAAATGTGTGTGATGTTCTAGGAGAGTAGACAAGTGGGGGATAGAGGCTCATCCCATACAACCTAATCATAAAAAATGAATTATTATGAGATAAAGTGTTAGTTCAAGTTGAAGAGCTGATGAAAAAAAAATTCATAAGTGTGATTATGAATAGTAAATTTAGGAAAAAAGGTAATATTATTACAATCATAACCAGGAGTATCATGAGATAGGATGAAATACATGCACCTTAAGAAGAGGATCTAAAGTTTATGTGCAATAATGCAAGGTACACAAGGAGAAAACTCATCAAGAAATTAAAGAGGGATATGTATAATATATTATATATCTTATTTTAACATGAACTAAAGTTATCCTATGGAAAATAAGATCCAAATAAATGTGAATAATATACTAGAAAAAGTGTGCTAGTTTTACTTACCATAAGAGAACTAGAAGGGTCCTAAGAAGACAAGAAGTCATGAAAACTATAAAGTAACCTGAGTGATTAAAAAAGAGAAGGTGAACAAGTTATCTAAGGATGGATAACCATGCTATTTTGGGGTGAAGTTGACCTAATTTTTTTTCTAAGTGTAATTATTGTGACCAATACCTCCATTTTCAAAGAAGAAAAGGGGACCTCTATTTTGTGAAAATTCAAAAAAAAATACACCTAGTCTAAGCCTTACTTTTGAACATTATTTTCATAGAAATCCCAATGTATGATCCATCATGCTATAATGAATTAATATACATTGGAAATATTATTTTTATGTTTTGTTTGATATACTCTCACATTTTTATGTGTGTAAATGGTATTTATCCCATTACAATTTTAAAAATGTTTTCACACTTAATTTTTTTTTGGTGTTGACAGTCTTTCTACATAAATATCCTTTGCATTGGATTTTCCTAAATTTTCAATTTGGAACCATTATTCCTAGAGTATAAGCTATAATTCTCCCTAAAAATTTTCAAATAATAGGTAAGAATCACTTTACTTATGGGTCACTTCTATGAATTAGTATTTTTTATCTATTTTTCCAATCCTATGATGTCAAAACTATTAGAGACCTAGGAGCCTGAACTGATGAGGAGAAATCACAAGTTTCCTAGCATTACCATGGTGTTAAAACTATCATATACTTATGATTATGAGTTAGTGAGGATATTCCATGTGTTTCTTACCAATCCAATGGTTTTATAATTTTTACATTTATGGGATCTCAAGCAAATGAGGAGATTTCATGTTTTTCCTACTAATCCCATGACATCATAAATATCAAAGCCATAGGATTCCAAGATAATAAGGAGATGTGAATGTTTTCGACTAGTCTCAAGTGCCATAATTATTAAATATTTAATATTTTGATCCAATATGGATATGTCATGTGTTTCCTACCAATCCTATAGTGTCATAACCATTAGAGCCCTCAAATATCAACAAAGTAGAAATAAACCACATGTACTTCTATACACTCAGGTGGTAGAAGGTATTGAAATGCCATAAAAAAGTAATAATAGAATATAAATTGAGACTCAATTTAATGATAAAATTCCACATTTACATTGTAGCTATAGGAGATAAACTTAGGTACATAGAATTTATCAAGACAAAAGGTTCCCCATGACTAGTAACTATAGTACTCATTGAGCCCACCAATATTAGAATGACACATGGAAAACCTTGAGAACATTTATAATACCACAAGGGTTAATTATAATAATATTAATACCATGATATTTGAAACTATTATTTTGGTAATAATTTTATATTTTGAGGGGTCTCATCATCATCAGTCAATTTAAATTTAGCCTATGTTAGAAATTTCAAAATAATGAAAAAAATTAGAAATGAATAATTGAAGATTGTTCCATAAATTTAGACTTTAATTCATGCAATGTGATCCCACCAAATCCATTTTTGAATATATATCACGTATCCCATAATATTTCATCAATATTAGATTTATCATTATCTATTCTACATGTCTCAATCATTTGAATCCCCTTGACTTGAGTTAATTCATGAGAGCATAGTATCCCCTTTGTTAAATTTTATGCCTAGATATCACATAGATTATAAATTTTATAATCATATTATAATCCCATATCAAAGATATAATATTAGGACACTATGTTCCTATAGGGGATCACTATATATGAACATTACAATGAGATCTTCAAAACCATTGAATGTATCTAGGTTCTTAGTAGAGATGATGAGCTCGATTATGATGAAGTAAAATTCACCATTAACATAATATCCCTTAGGGTATTAATATTTTATAAATTATATATTTAAAAACCTTATTCTCTCTTTAATATGTAACAAGGACATTATGGACTCTTCCAACACTAAATTTGGGATTTTGGACATCTCTGGGTTAGAATTTAAATAATATTACATCCTCATAGAGTACATTATCACATATGACAAGGGGATAATGCACATATGGAACAAGACACACAACATCTATGATGTCCTTAAGGACTAGGTTAAGGACCAATATTAGGACCAAGATTAGGGGACAAATAAAGAGGACCCTAATTCATACACAATCAAAACTTTCAAATAAGGTGTGTACACAGATATGCTTCTACTCAATTTATTGTATGGAGAATGCATGGTTACCCTCTCCATAAAAGGAGATGAAGTCCTAGATTTGTGGAGCCTCATCACCTTTAACCTTACTTATTATGTAACTGGATTTTATGCAAGTAGTAATATTTATATGATGTCTTACATAGTGGACATTGTCTATGCCACCTTAGATTTCAAGAGCTCAACACTTCCACAGTGGGTACTATTGGGGTCTATGGTTCATGCAGTGTTATAAAAACTCTACATTCATCACTTTAGGAATCATAACTCATGTATCAAGACACCAACAAGATACTGATGTTGAGGCTCTTATATGATATTTAGGCTTCATTATGTCCTATTGACACCTAATAATACTATAGGGATAATAACATAATAAGAGTGGATGGTATTCATGGGGCACATATCTTATTTATATATAGTCATAGACCATATTTTGAAGTAGAAAATAGCTTGCCAATTTTTCAACAACATCATGGGTTTCTTCCTCTCAATAAGACAAAATACATACCCTAAATTACATGTGGTTATTATTCACCATGAGTAAAAAATAATTCACACATTACAGGCCATGTCCCAACACTATGAATAATTTAATTTAGGAAAATCAAATCACAAATAATGGTGTCCCCAGGTCATAATACATGGTGATATGGAGAAGTATTAGCTACATCTTAATATCACATACTACTGTGATGGCCACCTTGATAATGCAATTCACCTAAATATGGTAGATGATGCTGAGGTGATTTTAAATATGGAGTTATTATCTCTCTAGAAGACTCAAATTCAAGCACATATTAGGACCATGTTGGAAGAGATATCTACTCCTCTACAACCACCTCTTTCATAACTAGTCTTTCCACAACAAGATCCATAAAGGATAATAGTTAAATATAAGGTAATTACTCCTTATCTCTCCCAAAAATATTTAATAGGTCCTAATAACCACAATCCCATCTTCTTCAACATATATTTCACCTAAAACCATATCTTAGTTAAGCCATTCTAAAACTACCTGAGCTCTTTATATCACATACATTTCATATTCTCAATGGATCTCATCTCAAGACCAAATTTTAGCATTCATGATAGGTTTCAAACCTCACTTATATCCTAGTTAATAAATCCCTTGATTTTCCCCTAGTTTTTCATCACAAGTATAACTGAACCCTATTGTTGTCCCACCTATAACAACACTAAAAATAACCTAGGCTCCCCTAGCTCCATTAGATCTAAATAAACTCAATGTTTTGATCCCACCAATGCTAATGTATCCTCACCCTATGGTGATTCCTCCTAAATCAACTCATGTAAGTGCCTAAACTCCCTCATCCATCTATCTTTAGAAATATTTGGTCTCTCAGCCTCATAGTTCAACCTAAATTCTTGATGATGGTAACTTGTTCAAGATTTTCTACCACTCAATTATGGCCATATTTAACCCCAATGGCATGGTCTACACCATTATTGATTGTTGGCCCATCCCAACAAGCTAGCTCATCTCCTCTTAGAGCCTAAATTCTAATGGCTTTTATATTCTCAATAGACATTGTAGCCATATTTGTACCAAAAAGACTAATATACCCTATGATAGTAGTTCCTCATAATGTTATAGATACTCTATTAGATCTAAAATTATAGGCTCCCTTATCCCTATATTGTAATTTCTATCAACACATCATTGGGCCCAAAAGTAGTCACACAATAGCTTCCACATGTTCCAATTGGGAAAATTTATTTGATATCAACAATACCACATGTGAGGTCTAAATATAAGTCTATCATGTGGCCAAGGTTGATCACACCAAGGCCACCCCCTAAACCTCAAATTATACCTAAAACACCCTCAAGGAAATTTTAATATCTCACACTAGGCTCCATAATATTGGTCTTTAATCACAAAATCTCATTATTACAAATGAATATTCAATTCTTAAGAGTGATTGGCCACAAGTATTCTTAACTCTTAATAAAATTTAGTCTCACATGTTCCCTTAGGCTTCTCATTTAGTGGGTCCTTTATTTTCCTCCACAAGCCCCCTCCATATTCCATCCCATTCCATGTCCCCTCTCAATTATTGTCTCCTCCTCCCATTTCTCCACTTTTAACTTCATTTTTCACCACCCTCTTATACCACCTTCCACTACCTCGGGTACTTTAACTGGGAAAAGTTGGGTGTACCCTATAGAAGCCTTAAGTGCATATATACCATGTAAGGTCTATCATGGGGACCTATATATTTATTTACAACTCAACAAATACTCAGGTAGAATAATGAGGATGATGACTCAAACCTTCTCTTAGGATGGGAAGCCTATAGTATAAAATACTAAACATGAATTTTTTCCCTCATTAAGAAAAGGACTACTGAATACAAAGATAGTATTGTTGAGGAGTCATTATCAGTAATCAAGGCCAATAATGAGATCGTATAGAAGCTAGTAGAAGATCCCAAAGACTAAGTTAGGACCCTAGAGACCTAGGTGAGGAACTCATTCTTGATTGATTTGATTAGCAAGGTTAAAGTTGTGATTACATAGTTATTCATAGCCATATGAAAATTTATTGAGGATCTCTCAAAGATATATGTTCTAGTAAAAATGTCATAATAATACTTTGGCAAGATCACCATAATTTATAAAAGGTGTAATAAGATGGTATCGATCCTCAATAAAGGAATGTTCCTAGAAATCAATATCATGACCCTCATTAAATTTAACTTATATGAAACATTCATGGACACCATGATAAATTCACTTAAGTATTGGTTCCAAGACATCCAAACCATAATTGGGCCCTTAGATAAAATCAAAGACCAAATCCTTTCATAATTCAAGGAGGTCAGCATTATAATCCTCTTCCACCCAAATGAAACCTTGCTTAATTTTAATGAATTTAAAGTCCACTCCAACCAATTCAATGTGGAAATTAAAATTAAGGTGGGAAAGGCCAACAAGTATGGACCCAAGTTAATCTTGGATATTTACATGAAGTCAATTATGAGTATCAACAAGGTCAATGATTTTAAAGTCTTATTTAAAGCTCCTCTCAAACCTCATGATAAGTTGTTGACTTAGGTATAAGTTCTATTTTTAGATACATTTGTCAATTTACCAAATATATATCTAGAGAGAAATTAAATAGTGTATAAATTAACAACTCAACAAGATTCCTAAAAGTAGTTATGGAGTGGTCCCTAGATTAACTCAAGATAAATATCCTATTGATCCTAACCAGGAATGTATTTTTTGAGTCTAGGCACTCCTCTCTTTCTTATATTTTATAGAACTAGAGTTGAAGTCATTAGGTTGTAATTATTTTAGGTTGTAATGGCTAAGAGTGAGATCTCATGATTTTTAGATATGGGTCCCATTTCATTCTTGTATATGTTATTATGCATCTCTTTTGCTATGGTCAACACTTTTGTAATCAAACATTCAAGATTAATTCAAGTTCTTGTATTTTTTATAGGATTTTCATTTTCATGAGTGTCATAATAATGTCCAAGAGTGGGATCTCATGATTTTTGTATATGGGTCCTATCTTGGTGCCTATATGTTATTTTTCATCTCTTTTGTTAGGGTTAACACTTTTGTAATTGAACACTAAATATTAATACAAATTATTGTCATTTTTCTCAAATGTTTTTTATTTTCATGAATGTCTTCCAAATTATATGATTCAATGAATATATTAGTGTTAAGGAATTGAAGAATCTATTTTTATGTATGTGTATGAATTGATTAAAATGATACTTAAATTATTATTGTCTATTCCTCAATACTCTTTTGTTTATTTAAGCACACATAGATATATGTGTGTTTAGCAATAGGTATCATTTGTGTTTATTCATAAAAATATTTTGGGATTAAACATTCACTACTCCCCCTCTTTGTGTGATTAAATTTAAAAATTTTGCAAAACTTGACATACAATGGTAAAACTATATTTAGGCATGTCCTCATTTCAAAAACATCAATATCATTTTGTGACCTAGAGAAATTATTTTTTTAACTTACCCTCCTTCTATTTTGATGTTTGTTTATTATCTAGTGATCCTTTACATTTTAATTAGAAATTATGAAATTAATTAAAGTAGGGATCAGATTTTAAACTTGTTTAAACTCATTTTTTTAGTTTTAAATAAGTTTTATTTCAGTGAGAAAATAATAATTGGATCTCTAGTGGTAGCGATGCATATCTTTGAGATATATTATAAGAAGGCTATTTAATGGAGACCAATACCTATAGATCATGCTTGTATTATCTCATTAGTAATCCTAAAATGAGAGAATGAAATTATCTCATTTTTTTGGGGTCTCAATTAGTGTACCTAATCTAATAGGTGCATTTGGGAAATCAATATATTGGATTGAATAATAGATGGAGTTATAATAAGGGAACCCATTCTCACTAACTAACAAATATTTAAGATATGATTCAACCTAAGAATAACTTGGATACTATTGTATTGAGCATTACATCTTGAACTAGTCTTGAGAGGTTGATAATCTCACCCTTACAAATCTATAAGAGAACTATATATTTTATAACAAGACTAAAACCTTTGATTACCTTGATTAACTCATCCTCTCAATTCACCCATAACAAACTTGCACCCATATTTTTACCCATGGCATGGTTGTCCAAGTCTTCCATTGATGTTCATGGAGTTATTCATGACTTACCCAAAAACTTGGAGAGGTACCTACCATGATCAAACCAAGTGTGGGCCATACCATTGAAGAGCATGTAACCTCATAAAAAACTAATCTTAAGGTTATGAATTTAGAACATGAGGATGATGTATATATAGTATTCCTATTCACTACGATGGACATGGCCTATGATTGGTTCATAAACCTACTTAAAATCTCCATTATTAGTTGGGACCAATTTAGTAACACATCCCTGGCCCACTTTAGTAAAACCATTTACATAAACATTTTATACCAATAGTTTAACTACACTAATAGAGATCCAAATAATCCCATTAGTAATTTAAATGCTAGGTTTTATAAAATATATCATCAAGTCATTGTGTTATATAGGCTAGATTCATAACTAACTCTTGAAATGTATAATAATGCACAAGACCCATGGACTTCAATGTTCCTAAATAGAGACCCATTAGTCATGGATTTATCCCTAGCCTATACTAAGGCCAATAAAGTGGAAAAATAATTTAACCCTCAAGCCCAAATGGTGCTAGTAATCCTAAATATATTTCCAAACCTACCTACCTTGAGTCCTCTCATTAGCACTATCTAGAATGTGTTGAAACCATAGCTTTTGCCTATGAAAAACTATATTCCTTTGAGGCACGATACTCATAATCAACACTTGGGATTCCTTATCCCAATAAATAATGAATTAGTGCCTCAATTTCATACTAAATTACTAGTCTTTACTATGAATATCATCATAAGTGTACCCCAATAATATACTAAAAATGAGTCAGATGTTATAAAAGATTAGTAATGACTACTTGGGCCTCTAAATATAAGTTAGAAATGTTTGTGTTGAAAAATAAAACAATAAATTCAACTAATAGATATATAAAAATCCCCATAACAACTCTAATGGCTAACCATATCTCTCACCTAATAATATATTTTAACTTAACATCTACAAGTTGGCCATGACAAATTAGTTTCATGGGAACAACATAAACCAACATGGGGAGCTTAAATATATCAAGTTTTTTAGTGAATTTTACATATCCCAAACCACCCTAATTCCACCAGCTAGACTAGTCCCTATAGAACCTTAATATCCTTGAGCACTATTATGGTATTAGTGACCTTAGAGTTCCATATATAAGAGGATAATGAGGTATAAGAGGCCACTAATGATGTGCATGATTGACATTAATTATAATGGAGAAACTATGCTCTTAGGATTAAGACACAATATTATCTCCTTACCACATCCACTCCTCCTACCAATAGTTTAACCCCTCCTAATCCTAGAGCATGAAATTATCCTTCACCTATAAAATCTAATATCACTAATTCACCTAAAGAGACCTAACACACTCTTATCAATACTATATATAACATAGAAAAGGATATGAATAAGATCAAAGCAAACATTATGTTGCATGATATTTCCCAAATCACTAAATAAATAACTATCCTCCTAAATTACTTGATAACAAACCAACTCAGCCCAAACCTATGACAACAAACACTAATTTTCTCATTAATAAATATAAGGTTGAGGTTTCTCCATTCTTCCTTATAGTTGGGTTATTTAGAAAGAACTTACATAACTACTTAGTCAACTCAGAGGCCTTAACAAATGTCATGCCTACTCGAATCTATAAAAAATTAAGATTAAAGTATATTAAATCAAAAAACATAATGGTTTAGCTAGAAAAATATTAGGTTAAGGTAGTGGGTGATTTATTTAAACATATACAACTAGTATATGAACCTATAATCTATCAATTCATGAACATCCAAGTGGTGGAAATCCTAGAACCTTATGGGATGCTACTTAGTAGGGACTAGTATAAAATCATTAATTGATACATGGATACAAACTTATCCCATATATGGTTGCCTTGGAGATGTATGGTTAATCAAATACATGTTGGCAAAAAGACTAGGATGAAATATATGATCACATAATATAATGAAACTAGTGAAAAGGTAAACCTAGTATTCTTTAACATAAGTATTTACACTGTCTATAAAAAATGATAATATCAAAATCTATGATGATCTTTTTTTGTTGAGTATATAGTCCATATAATTTTATGGGGCCCATTTTAATAAATTTTTTGGATCTAAAAGTCACATTGACCCACAAGTAAAGTGACACCTAGTTTCTTATAGGCTACATTTTGCATGTACAAATAACCTTATAGAATATGAATCCTTTATCCTAGGGCCTAATTCACCTTAAAATGTAGGGCCAAGGATCTAAAAGTGTTTTGGGATTCAGATATAGTAATAAAACAAGTTAGGAGAAAAATTTAATGTGAGATTTATTATCTAAGTAGATACAAGCATCAAGCATGATATTTGATATAAATTTTTAGTGATTTTAACATCATCCCCATTTCTAGAGAGGAAAACCAAGTCATTGATTTACTAGTAGCCCAAGCTAAAATTATAACATCCTTAAATGAATTGGTTCTACATAGTTTTTTGGTGTACCTTGTTCCATGCACATTAGTCTTAAACATTGGCAAAAAATCCAAGTCTTTGACAACATCCACTATATATTATATTTCCTTAGAAATTTAGGAGTCTTTGATGCCTAGGTTATAGATGAAGAAAATATAAATAAATATGAGGATGAGGATTGTGATCAAGGTATAATTATGAAACTAAAATAAAATTGGGTTCCTAAAGGTATGACCTTCATGAAAATAATGTTTACCTTGATGATCCTACACATAGACAAGAAAGACTAGTATACATAGACTAATGGTCAATGAATATCAATATGAGATGAGTAGAATAACCTAAAAATGTTTATATAACTTTAATTTAACCCAAATAAGATTCAACATCTCAAATTTTTATTGAAATGCTATATAAATGTCATTTATTAGGCCTATAGAGACCTTAAAGTCTTAGACCCAAGTGTAATAACACATACCATCCTACTTAAGTTGAACCAAAAACCATTTAGATAAAGGTAACAAGCCATTAACCAAATTATGGATCCCATTATCCACAAGGATATTCACAATCTCCTCTTTGTTTGGATCATTTTCCTAGTCTACCACTCTATGTGGGTTGCCAACCTAGTGCCCATCTAAAAAAGAGTGTATAAATCCAAGTACATGTAAATTTTAGTAACCTTAATTGATCCTCTAATAAGGAAAATTACACTTTATACTCCATGGATAAGGTGATACAAATGGTAATTGATTTTATAATATGTTCTTCTTGTATGTATTTTTGTGATATAATCAATTTATAGTAAGCGTAGAAGATAAAACAAAGATTGGGCTCACAATCAAGTGGGGAACCTTCAACTATAAGTGAATGTTGTTTATTATTATCAATGTAGGAGCTAAATTTTAGAGATCTATAGACTTTGACTTTGAACTATTGATTGGTAAATTCATAATTATTTATATAGATAACTTGAATGCTTTCTCATAGTATAGGTTTGATCATGTCTGCCATCTATATAAGATATTCAAAATGTCCCAAAGGTATTGTAATTCTCTCAACCCAAAGAAGAGTATCTTTGGCATCATGAATGTAAGATCCTTGGTCATGTTATCACCAAGGAAGGTATTTATATTGATCTTCAAAATGTTAATGTAATTTCTAAAATGCCTCTTCCTAATAGTAAAAAGGAATTAAAATATTTCTTTAGTAGGATTAGTTTTGTGTGGAAGTGTAGATGATATTTTATGATTATATATCACATCAGTATTGTAAAATTATAAAAATTAGACCTTGGCTATTCCTCTCATTTCATTACCTTTCCTACTTCTATAAGTCTCACATCTACTTTATATTTGTGCCCCTTAGCTTATATTTCTTAGTCTCACCAATATTATTGCTGATAACCTAGGTCTTTTATCTTATGTAGAATGCTTGAAATGTACTTATCTTTAATCTCTACAGGTTTTAAACTTGTACCTACTTTCTTACTCCCTGGACACTAATGTTTATGATAGATAGTAGTGTCAATGTTACTGTCTTATCCTAACATAAGTGTCTAGTGCCATAAATTCATCTAATTTTCAAATGAAATGTATCTTAATGGTTAGCCTAAGTGATTTAATGTGAGTTATTACTCCAAAGGGATTGATGTATATATATATATATATATATATATATATATATATATATATATATATATATATATATATATATATATATATATATATATATATATATATATATATATATATATAATATCAACCCTCATTTATTCCTCACCTAAAAATCTAAAAAAACCAAAGAGACCAAGTCAACTTATCAAAAGACTCTATCAAGCATTGAATTTAAGAAAACTTCCATATTTCCACACTATTAATAGGTATAGAACATCTACAGTTCTAAAGTACTAAAGGAGAAACCTAAGAGCATGATTTTCTAAGTTACAATCTAGGTCATTATTGTACTTAATTTGCACATATTGTATGATTCACACATAAACCAACACATAAGGGATAACTACATGAGTTTGAGGCCCTATTTTTGAGTAATTATTGTGTAGGTAATTCCCTATTGTGCCCTTAACGTATAGTGTATCTAGGGATATGTATGGCCAACTTGTGGCTTACACATCTTCATATTAGCTTGTTGTATTTCTTAATGTTCTTTATATAGTCAGCCTATGGAATAACCATGGCTAAGTAGAGTATATATAAGAGGTAGTGGTTAGTATTTTATCATCATATTGTGATTTTGATTTTTATTGCATTATTCATAAGGTTCCATCTTGAAGTGGCTCAATCATAATATTCAAGTATTATTTTCTTTCACCAATTATTATTGTGGATCTACTTATTCTTCTCTTAATTTTTCTATATATAATTCTATTATTACAAATCATCTAAGTAATTTACTTATAAGTGGTATTAGAGCATCGATTTGGGAAAGTTTTATGGTGTATTTTTTTTGTATCCATCATCTTTAGCACTAGAAGGCTGAAAAACATAACTTGTGATCTGAGAAGAATTGATTTTTTTCATCACCTTAGTTTTGTTCATGAGTTGTTTTACAAAAAAAGAAAAAAAGTCTAGAATTTTTTTTACCTTGTACAGATTAGTAGTCATTAGATTCATATCCATGAGATGATAATAATGATATATTCTATTAGTACACTTTTTGGGTCAAAAATTTTCACCCTTGTGCACAATATCGATAGTTGGATTCATCTCGGTGAGATAATTGCAACAATGTATTCCACTAGTACATGTTTTGGGGGGTTAAAAACCTTCTAGGGTTTATGCTTGGTTGGTATAAATAATCATAGATGTAGTAAAGGTAAAGAAAATCCAAAAAATCCTCATAAGGCTGACATGGAATCTAAAACTTTTTGATCCATATATTTCATAGGTAGTTTAACAACTTAAGTTAGAGTTGTAGGGCAAGGTGAAAAAAGATGATTTTGATATAGTTCAAGGGGAAATTATAGGTTTGAGAGGGAAATTGGATATGATGAAGAATAACTTACAACAAATATATGGGAAACTATCCAATTTGTCATCTCAACCACTACAAAATAATCCTCTACCACTTTAGTTTGGTTTTCCTACTCCACACACTACCAATACCAATTCTAGCCCTAAGTTGATGTTGCCAAAAGTGGACCTACACAAGTTTTATGGTAATGATACACTCATTTAGCTCACTCAAATTGAAAATTTATTTGATCTAAATCAAACTCCATGTACATAAAAAGTGTTTATGGTCTCTCTCTATCTAGACCCTGATACATTCATTTGTTATCATTATTTGGGTGCTCCAAATAAAAATAAGGATGTCCTAGTTTCATGGTCAATATTTTATAAGGAGTTACAGATCCAATATCATAATAATGTCTTTAAAAATTTGCTCCATTCAGTTGTTTATGTTATACCAAACTATGACTATCAAGGAATACATTCATAAATTTAAAAATCTCTCCTTACATGTGGCAAACATCATCGAGGAAAATCTAACTAACCTATTTTTAGGTGGCCTCAAAGATATCATCTAATTAGAGGTTTGCATGTTTTATCCTAGTCCTGTATATAATTCCATATCAAAGGAATGCATGGTTGAGTATAAAGATCTAATTAGATGAATACCTTTCACTAATGTTTGTGAATGCACCTTTCCAATACCATCTTTTCATTAGCTTACTAGATTGACACATAAATAAGTGGAAAAATGCATGCAAAAGGTTTGTGTTTTGGCTATGATAGAAAATGGAACAAAGGGCATCAATATGCTAAAAAGAATTTTTATATTGATGATGAAAATAATGAGGAAGAAGATAAGGAGGATTTAGGGGAAGGGCTAGAAGAACCTGAGGCTGAATCTAAATATTCTCAACCTACTATTTCCTATTATACAATTTTAGGCATTAGAACTCCTCAAAATATTAAGGTGGTGAGGGTATTGAATAAATATAAGGTGATTATGTTAATTGAATCTAGGAGTACACATAACCTCATCAATAATAAGTTGGATTCTCATTTGAATTATTTCATGTACCTAGCTCCAAACTTTTAGGTCATGATTGTAGATGGTGGTACAGTCAACACTTCTAGAAAATGCCATATTATTAAGCATTCTATGGGATACTATTTGTTATATTCCCCTATGTTTGTTATTCCCATGGGAGGATCTAACCTTTTTTTGGGAGTGCAATGGCTCACCACTTTGGGCACTATTGAGATGAATTTATAGGAATTGTTCATGAGGTTCCATTTCAAAGGAAGGACTTTTAAACTACATGGATTATTGGCTAAATATTCACAACTGGTTAGTTCCCACTAGATGATGAAGATTCTCAAAAAAGGTGCAAAAGGTTTTATGGCACACTCATTTTCCATGGAGGTTCAACCAACCAAGGAGCCTACACATCATAATTTTAAAAATGTGTTGGATGACCATTCTATTATTTTTGGTGACATGCCAAAAGGACTTTCTCCAAGTCATACACATGATCATGCCATTAGACTCATTCTAATAAGTACACCACCCATTAACAAACCCTACAGGTATCCCTATACCCAAAAGAATGAAATTGAAAATATGGTACAAGAGATATTAGATGTAGGAATCATCTAATACAATAAAAGTGAATATTCCTCCCCAGTGGTCATGGTGAAAAATAAGGATGTGCCTAGACTACAAATAACTCAACAAATACACCATCAAATATAAGTTTCCTATTCTAGAAATTGATGATTTTTAGATGAATTTCATGGTGTTATTTATTTTACCAAGTTAGATCTTTGTTATGGATATCATCAGATTCACATCCATAATGAGGACATACCTAAAATAGATTTCAAAACTCATGAAGGCCATTATGAATTTATGGTTGTGCCTTTTGGCCTTTCCAATGCACCATCTACATTTCAAAGTTTAATGAATACTATTTTGAAGCCATTTTTGATAAATTTTATATTAGTGTTTTTTGATGATATCCTCATCTATAGTAAAAATTGGGAAGACCATTTGAAGCATGTAAAATAGGTGTTTTCAATTTTCGAACAACATCATATTTATGTCAAACCTTTCAAATGTGATTTTGGTGTCCAAAAAATGGAGTACTTGGGTCATATTGTTTCATAAGGAGTGAAATTTGATCTTAATAAAATCCAAGAAATGGAGTGGCAAGTTCCCAAGACCCTCTAAAACCTTTATAGAGTTTTAGGGATAACTGGTTACTATCATAGGTTTATCAAAAATTATGGTAGCATTATATCCCCACTAAACTTTTTACTGAAGAAAGAATCCTTTTGATGGATTGATTTACCAAGGAATTTGAATAGTTTAAAATGGTTATGTGCATAACTCTAGTTTTGGGTACTCCTAATTTTTCAAAAACTTTTATTGAGGAATGTGACACATTAGGATATGACATGGGAGTTGTACTCATGCAAGACCATTGGAATTTTAAATTCACCAAATTAATGAAAAAATAGGCTCAGAAAAATATATGATAAATATAAGATAGATATTATGTATATAGTGAAGTAATAAAGAATGTATATAATGGATCACCATTTTTAGGTAAATACTAATCATGATAGCCTCAAATATTTTTTTAACAATGCTTATCATCTAGAAAAACAAAAATGGGTGACTAAAATGTTAGACTATGATTTTAAAATAGTGTATAAGAAAGGAAGGGAGAATCTGGTGGTAGATGCCATCTCTCGAAGGGATGAATCAGTTGAGGCACTAATATGTGACATGACCATGTGACAATCATATTGGCTAGAGAAAGAAATATTAGAATAAGAGAATGATAGTGCTACCAAGGATTTGATTCACAATCTTTAGTAGGGTTATAACAAATCTAAAAAATTTACATGGAAGGGGAACACATTATGATTCTCTCAAACATAAAATTATTTAAGAATTCCATGCCTCTTCACTTGGAGGACACTTAGGTTTTTTGAAAACATATCATAGATTCAAACAAGATTTGTTTTGGGAAGAACTCAAAAAAAACATGGTATGCTAAAAAAATAAAGGTGAAACTATTAATACCCCAAGTCTTTTGTAGCCTTTATCCATCCTCAGCCAACATTGGGGATAAGTTTCCATGGATTTCATTATAGGGTTACTTAGGTCTGAGGGTAAAAATGTTATCATGTTAGTTGTGGATCAACTCACCAAATATGATCATTTTTACTCCTTATCATAAAAAATTATTTCTAGTATAATAGCTTTTGATTTTCTTAATACAATTAAAAAATAGCATGGCACTCCAAAGATCATTATAAGTGACTAAGATCCCATATTTAATTGTAATTTTTGGATTGAATTATTTACATGTTTGGGTATCTAATTGGCTTATAACTCATCCTGTCATCCTTAATCTTATGAACAAATAGAAGTATTCAACAAATGTCTTGAAGGGTATATTCATTTTATTGTTTCTAACAAATAAGATAAATGGTTCATTAGCTACCACTTGTTAAATGGTGATATAACACTTCTTTCAATATGTCTCCATTTGTATCATTATATGGGTATCACCTACCATCCATCACTTAAGTTTTGATAGTGCATCCCAAGGTTTGAGATATTTAGGAACACATTCACCATCAATAGGAGATGTTAGTCAATCTATGAGAGAATTTAACAATGGCACAAAATAAAATAAATCAACAACTAGATCAACACCATAATGAGTGACATTTTGACATAGGTGATTAGGTCCTTGTGCATTTTTATCCATATAAATAGATGTCTTAGAAGTAATAGAAAAATGATAAAAATATATCACCTAAGTATTATGGCCCCTACTAGATCTTGCATAAAATTAGTAGTGTGGCTTACAAGTTAGAATTACCCTTAGCCACTCATATACATCCAATATTCCATGTTTCTTGCCTAAAGAAATTAATTAGACATAGAGTTTCCATTTAGACTAAGCTACCTAAATTGGATTAAGAAGTTAGTGTCATTATATAGCCTAAGGAGATCCTTCACATGTGCACTACGAAACTACGAACCAAAACCATTAAGTGGTATTTAATCAAATGAAATAACTTGCAATCTGATAATGAAACATGGGAGGATGAAGCATTCCTACAGAAACATCCTAGTTTGACTAAATGTTTAGGGTAAAATTGTTTTGAAGGAGAGGGTAATGTTATTCCCTTAACCTATGATATGTTTAGGGATATGTGTGGTTGACTTGTGCTTACACATGTTCATATTAGCTTGTTACAATTCTTGATATTCTTAGTATGGTCAACCTATAAAATAACCATGGCTAAGTAGAGTATATATAGGAGGTAGTTAGTATTTTATCATCATATTGTTAATTTTTTTATTAAATTTTTGTGGAGGTTTTCCTGTCAAAGTGGCTCAATCATAATATTCAAGTATTCTACTCTTTCATCAATTATTATTGTGGATCTACTTATTCTTCCCTTAATTTTGATATATATATATATATATATATATAATTCTATTATTATGAATCATTTAAGTAATTTCCTTACATGCCCTCTAAAAATAGGGTCTTTAGGGTCATCTTGACATTATGTGCCCACTAACCCAGTTTCCCTCAAGGTTACTATGGAGATGGAGAACTAGGGTTTTGATATTTCACAAGGAGAGACAATCCATAACTAGATCTGAATGCACTAGGGCAAATTTGAAGTCAAACCTAGAAGTATCTAGGTGGTCTCATCCTATTTTAATAGATATTTCATATATAATAATTGTGTCCAATTTATAAATTAAAATCAATGCAACCATTTTGGGTTGAAATTATTATTTAGAGTGACAGAATCATTAGATTTATAATCTAACAACTATTCTAGGATTTCCTTCTAGGTTGATTTCTGCATGTTCCATATCTATAACTACATTAGCATTAAAATAAGATAAGTACATCACTTCTTTGTCATTTATACATATATCACAGTTTTACTTTCCATATTTAGACTATGTTAGAAAATTAACTTTAGAGTATGTTTAAAATTTAGTTTAACATCTAATTGGTCTACTATATATTTGATTATCATCTTTATGCCATTTCATTTTATATAACCCTTCAAATCAAATATAGGTTTAATGATAAAATCACCTTAGACAAAACATCTTAGGGTTAAACAAGAAGTTCATATATGGTTTTGTTAATATTTTTAAGACATTAAATGCAATTTTGAAATAGGTAGAAAATATGGAATGAACCCTTACAGATCAAAATTCCTTCTAAGACATCAAGGTTGGAATCATATAGGCATGACTATTGATCATTATAGACTACATAAAAGAGTTCTACCTCTATTCATTAACTTTATAACACACCATAATCATGGTACTCACTCAAAAATTATATGCAGATGAACATTTGATAGCCTTTATGAGTATAAAATTGAAATATTTTGAGATAAAATAATCCACCATGGATAAATATACTCATGCCTTGGTGAATGTTGTGAATAAAATTTGACATTACATACTTATAAATAAGGTGCATACTATCATCTTAGATCTAGCCATAAATCTTATGTTGGAAAAAGATGAGTTAGGAGAGCACAGAGGTTAATGGATGGTAAAGTCACAAGAATATGACCTAGATATTAAACTTGTCAAGTTAGTCCAAGGTCAAGGTCTCACATAGATGATCACATAGATTTACACAAGAATCATTATGGTAAAATTGGACCAGCCAAAAATGGTACAATATTATTATCTATTATCTTATTTATGAGAATCCTCCCCAAAGGTTGAACCAAATGTATAAAATGGCTCTTAGACTAAAATCATCCCCTTAAAAGTTAAATAAGGGAGTGTTTAAACAAAAAAATTATAAAGGCATATATATTATATATTTATTAGAAGAAGAAGTGAAAATAATCATGTCTAACTTTTATGAGAAATAGGGTAGTGTCCATCCCTTGAGAATGATATTAGAACATAAGATACTATGATCTAGATACTATTGGCCCACCATCTTCAAGGATGTACATGCACATTTTTTCACCTACCAAGAATACCAAACCTTCACCAAGAATAAAATTAACACAACAATACCCCTTTAGACTATAGTAGAAGAGCATACTTTCACTCAATGGGGACTTGAATTCATGGGAATCATCAACTTGAATTTATTATTCAGCCATAAGTTCATACTCACATAACTAATTACTACATAAGATGGAAAAAAATTGTATAAAATAAGAACAACATAGCAAAAGAAGTGATCAAGTTCTTGGAGGAGAACATAACTACATAGTTTAGCACTACAACTTCATTAGTTTGTGACAATAGTCCTACATTATGTGATCATAGAAATTTGACTCAAGAAAGGAGGCTATTATATATTTATTTCCAAAAATAATGAAATAAACTCACTGACAATCTAACATCTCTAAGCCTAGATCATGGGTTGAGTATGGTGAATAAACCAATTAAAAACATAACTAAAAATGGAAGGAAATGACAATTTACACAAAATACAAATTCCTTAACCAAATCCTTGATTACTCTAAAATGATTCTTCATTAGCTTGCTCATATTTGTGCTCAAAAGGTCTTCATCAATGGAGTGTGGCTACCTTTAGCTCCTCTTGGCACCTTGTTCAATGCTTGGATTTATATTGGCTTGGAATAATTTTGGCTTTATAACATTATGTTTGCATTCATGACCAAATTCCTACATAAAAACACTATTATGTCCAAGCACTCTATATGAAGATCTCTAAGGTTGATTTTAGAGGCTTCAAACTCACTTGGAATGGGTTAAATTGGAACCTTGGTTGAGTTTGAATGGTGTCTAAATGGTCATTATTATGTTTGGATAGGTGTTCTTTGAGATATTTTCCATTTGGCATATTCTTAGGATATTCTTTTGATATTTTCCATTTGAGACAACTCACAAAGGTAATGAGTAGCTTCTAGGATGTTCTAAGATACTATTGATATTTGAATTTTCATTTTAGGTAATTGATTTATTAGCTCATTTTCTCAAAGATGAATTTAATTAGACTTTGATCAAGATTTGCACTTTAATTAATCCCATTTAACTATTTGGTCATTTTTTGCAAGATTTGATTTAATTTAATGTGTATTTACCAAAATTAATTGATTTATGGGCCAAGTTGATTTAATTACATGGTTATGAATCTAAATTTGAGACTTATGGAGATTTTTGGGCTAGGTATTTAATGATTTGAAATAATTGGTCTAAAGTCAGATGTGAATCCATTGGTGGCTAGTTTTATATGTCTATAGTTTACCCCTATTTGGGAAGATGTTACAAGCTGTAAGCATAGAAATATCTTTTTAAATAATAATAAATGGATTGTATGCCAAAAATAAGATGATGGTTGAAGAAAAAGCTCTCAATAATGTTTATGAATCTTAGGATGATGCCCCCTTGAGGGAATGGTATCACATATGTGGATGGATGGTCCCTCAAAAATAAGCAAGAAGAAAGGTAGAATTAACACATGGTTGAGATTAATCCAAATGAGAAACTGCTTGCATGCATTGATTTAAAAGGTACTAATGTGAATCTATTGGTGGCCAATTTTACATGTCTACAGTTTTCCCCTATTTCAAAAGATGTTACAAGATGTAAGCACAATAATGTCTTCTCAAATAATGAAAAATGGGTTGTATGACAAAAATAAGATGATGGTTGAATAAAAATCTCTCGACAATATTTTTGAAGCCTAGGATGATGCCCCCTCGAGGGAGTGGCCTCACATATGTGGATGGATGGTCCCTAAAAAATAATCAAGAAGAAAGGTGTAATTAGCCTATGGTTGAGATTAATCAAAATGAAAAAATGCTCGCATGTATTTATTTAAAAGGTACTAATTTTCCTAAAGGTGATTATAATCAGGAATAAAATTCAAAATAATGATTTGCCATAGGTGATTATAATCATTAAGATGACCTAGATTATTTGATAAAGATGATGTTTGATAAGGTTGTGCCCTAGTAGAGTGGATTAGAAATCATAAATCAAGGATATAACCTAGAATATAGATTAAATATGGGTGGGTACAAATATAGATGTGATGGTCTAATGACTAAAGAAGCCATAAAAAACTAGGCATACAAGAATACACAAAGTGATGAAAGATATAAATAGAAGAATAAAGGTTGATCAATGGGAATGATTTAATAATACCTATGAATGTAGAGATGCTGGTATTAATTAGCATTGATTTAATAATAATGGTCAATGTTTGATTTGATAAAGATGGGTGTTGAAGGATTTTCCAAGGTTCCAAAGAGAAGATTTTGATGGCCCATTACTTATAGACTTCTTATAGCATGTGATGGTAGGATTCATGATAGAACACCATGAAGACTTGGCTAAAATTTACATAAGGACTGACTCTTGATCTAATAAATAATTGAAAATAATTCACCAATGATAAAAACCATGATGACTATGTTAATGCATGAATATGGATGGACTCAAGAATAATGTGCTCAAGGAATCACCTAATGAATGCATATATACTAAATCAAAGTAATAGTATTGAAATTAAAAAAATAGGCAAGAAGACAAACAAACAAAGAAACACATATAAATCACTAAAACAAACAAACAACTAGAAATAATCAAACATACTAAAAGCAAAAGTGAAAGAAATCATCCTAACAATGACTTTGCCCTAGTAGGGCAAATTGAGGATGATGAAATAGGCTTAGACAAGACAAATGTTTTTAGATTTTGAAATTTTAAAAATGTTTTTAGAATTTTTAGGTATCGTAACTCATTAGATAAGAACAAGATACCTACTCTCAAAATGGTGAGAGCATTGGCTTAGGTTGCTCATAAAATGATGAGAGTGTATGGCAAAGGGGGACTGAGGTAACCAAAACATGAATTTAAAATAGCCTACATAGTCATAAAATGACCTTAAGTCATATTAATTCTATCCACACAAAAAGTGGGGAAAAACCAACTAGGTCCCAATAAGTTCTCATATCCGACAAAGGGCTAGTCAAATGAAAACAATAATGGCAAGGTAATGCGGTAATGCATGATAAATAAATGTTTCCCTTATTTTTCCAATAGGTGGTTATAAATAGGATACAATGTATTAGATCAATGATACTAATTTTCCCATAGGTGGTTATAATGAGTAGCAAGACTAGTGAACACTAATTTGCCCTTGCAAGCAATATAATCAGGCTCACATAAACAAACTTGATATAGGATGGAAAATGAAATATATATTACTAGATCAACTATCACACTACTTTCATAGACTATCATCAACACACTAACATATTAACCAAATTAACTTAGATAACAATAGGTTTGGATAGGATGATTGAAAAAGGTTTTGGTCTAGATAATAATGATATGGTAAAATAAGATATAATAGAATAATAATTGATTAGGATAATGATTGGTTTGATATATTGGATAAAATGGTAAGAATGTTAACCCCAAGTGATAAGTTAAATGGTTAGGATATGAGACAACAAAACAATGATTGATAACTTGATATGATATGGTACATGTTTGGTTCTAGCCTAGGTATGATAAATGATTGTGTTGTTCTTGCTGATAAGGAAATGCACATCTTGCTCAACAAATGGTAGAACCAAAATAGTCAATCATGTAAATTTTTATCCCACACCTTGTCTAAATAGTTGATTTATCAAGAATTGGTTGTATATTTGGATGCAAATGATGTTGTTGTGATCTTCATCAATCATTGATGTTGTTTTCTTAAAACTTTGAGACAAGGTATCTTTGTAGCCTCTACAAAGGAAAGTGAAACCATGGATGGTAAATATGGATAAATGTTGGATGGTAGGTTTGATTTGGAAATGTAATGATGGAGGATAATGTAATGAATGATGGTAGGGAAACAAATGAATATTGGGATTTTTAGGCACACATAATGCCATTGATTCTAGATTCAACATATCTTTAGATGTGGTAGGACCAAAGAATTTTAAATATTATCATGATAAGACCACTAAATTATTCTATTATTTAGGCCTAAGAGTAGCCACCATATTATTAGGTTGTATATTATAAGATATTTTGATTTGATCTTGGATAATGTCTTCATCAAGAAGTGAAGAACTTTTGTGCTTAACTATTGGCACCTTGAAGAGGTTTCTACCAATGAAATTATCTTCATTGTCCAGTAGCACCTCCAAGAAGGTTTTACTAAGTAACATTGACTTTTGACTTTGATTTTCCCCTATTGCCTCCAAAAAGGTTTCAATAGAAGATTTTGAGTTTTGACTTTGATTTCCCCCTAGCACCTTTGAAAAGGTTTCACTAAGAGAGTGTTCTTCTATTGTATGATTGTGGTCTTGGTCTTTTTTATTTTTTTCATCTGATATGCCGCCATGGATGTATTTCAATAATTTATGATTCTATTGGTCCCAATCAACACTTGTGGGAGATGGAATGCTAATGACATGGTTATGATGGTTGGTGGTAATTGTATGCATAATGGTAATGAAATGGGAAGAGGCTACATAATCCCCATAGAAGATACTAGGAAAACTTAGGTCAATGTTGAAGTAATCATCCTAAAAAATCATGGAAGGATCACAAATTTATTCAAATTGGTCTACAAGGCACATGTTACTAATATTATAACACTCATGAATGTATTCTATTTTTGAATTTGAATCTGACTTAAGAGACTCTGAATTCGATGTTGAGACTGATGTCAATTTTGATTCTGATGAGAAATCCAATGTTGGTCCAAGAATAGAACTTGAATCTAGTTCTAATTCTTCATCTAATGGGTACTCTATTATGATGATTTTTTATTTAATTTTTAGTAGTGGATAAATAATGTCCTATGATGGTATAATGGGCTCCACTAAGACTAGCATGTCAAAATGAGACTCAAGATTGGTAGGACAAAGGTCAAGATACAACTCCTTAGAGATTGGATTGTCAATAGGAGGATATTGAAAAATAGGCATAGGGATAAAATGTGATTCATCATAGGTTTAATTATCAAAAATGGTTGGTTCAACAAAAACATCTTTGATTAGTTGAATGATTTGGCCTTGATTTATGATTGATTGTAATGCAATAGTCTTGAACATAGCTTAGTTATCAAATGATTATCTTGGCTGAGGTATTGATTGGACTAGTTGGGTTTGAGGTTAAATTATTGGATGAATTTTGGATTGGATTGGTTGAGGTTTTGGTTTGATTAGTTGAGGTTGCTATTGAATGATTGGTTGGGCTTATGATTGGATTAGTTGAATGGATGGCTAGGGTTGTGATTATATTGTCTAAGGTTTGGATTGGATAATGATATGGAATTATGGAGCTTTATTTCTAACACAAGCCAAAGGATGAATTTCTCAAATGGTATAAATAGGGCATTACAAATCTTTGTTTCTATCGCAAGCCAAAAGATGAGGTCTTGGAATGGAAATGGTATTCCTTGATATTATGGAGCTTGGTAGATCATCTAATATAAAGGAGGGTTAGGGGTATTCAAGGGTTAAAAAATAAAAGGGCATCATGGAAGCTGATTTCTCACCCAAGCCAAAGCATTAAAGTCCTCCTCATAAACCATATCATCCCAATAAAAGTCTCAGTTTGGGTCATAAGCTAGTTTTTGACTGTGTTCCATGTATTAATCATTATAAAGAGGGTATGGATCCATTTCCAAAATAATATTGTTTGTAGTTGGGTCTTCAACAAATTCCTTGCAAACCTCTTCATACCAATCAAGATCTCAAGTTGGATTATAAGCATGCATTTGTTTATAGCTAATTTTTGAAATCATTATATTATAACTTGGATTGTACATGACTCTACCATAAATGTAGCTAGTCATATCCACATAAATGATGAAATCTCCAAAAATGAAAAGGCTTAGAGTTTTAGAAACTCTAAAAATAAATGACTAAATGAAAAAAGGTCCAAACTTGGTCTAACTTGGTCGAAAGTGGAGTTGTATCTCCAACATGGTTTGAAAATATAATTGTATCTCTAACATGGTTTGTGTTAAAAATTGGCATAAAATAGTCTAAACTCAAATGTCATACAAAAAAAAGGTCAAGAAATGAATAAAAAATAGCATGCCAAAGTCTTGTACAAAGTGTTTCAAGCACGTTCTAAATTAGGAAAGGGAAAAGTTGAGTTGTTAGGTCTTTTGTCCAAACATGGATTCAAAAGCTAGGCTCAAAAAATAATAATTGGATAAGATTTTTGGCCAAATGGTGTCAAATGATAGACTTTGAAATTAAGACTAATACAATTTAATTTAATATAACAAGGTTGGAATAAATTTTATAGAAACTTGATACATGGAATCAAATATAAACATGATTAATTGGTATAAGGCATAAGGAAAAAAACACCTAGGGAAAATATTGTGTTTTCCCAAATAAAGGCACAAATAATGATGAGGATAGGATGAACAAATAAATAATCTATAATGATCAAATTTGGGCAATTGATTAACCTAAGTTACATAATCCAAAAGAGAAATATCTATGTATCGACCACTGCAAATCAAGGCCTAAATATAAATCAATCAATGTTTGAATTTGAACTTAGAAAGGTTAATTTAAAACTTAATTATTGAAAAATATGATTGAACTAAACAAGCTAGAAAAGATTGGATAGTATGGAGGTGCATGAAAAAGGTCCAAATGGTTGATGTGACATGGTTTTTAACAATGGTTTTGATACAATGATAAAAAAGTCTTAAAAAATGAGTAGCCTAATGACATAATCATGGTTTAATGATATGATTAATGTTTTGTTTCAAAGACTCAAAGGATTAAACTTGATAACGATTTGGGCAACATAACATTATCTAGTTCAAATCAAGAGACACACACATAAACATGTTTAAAAAAAATGCAAGGCACAAGTGTGGTGTAAAACGGCCATCATAATACCTCTTTAAATAAAAGAGTAGCATATAAACAAATTGGTTTTGACATGGTTTATAAATAAACACATTAGTTTTAGTCTCAAAACATACCCAGCAAAAATAACCAAAATACACTAAGTATAATCATTCAAATCCTAGAAAAGGTATGGCAATATGGGGTTGATTAAACTAATTATTTTTTTAATATTCGAGATGGATCAATTGCATATGACTTTCACATCCAATGTGCTAAAATAAGATCATGTCATTTGGTTCCATGACATTTGGCTTGTTATAAAAAGGTCTTGCCCTTTTTAAAACTGCTACATCTATTTATCACTCAGTATAGTGTGATGTCTAATATGTTCAAACATCCCAGGCTTAGCCCCAGTGCTAGAAAATGGTTTACCATTCGAACCATTAGTCCTAGTGAGGTGATCCTAATCTATATACCCCCTATAGATTGGGGTTGAAGATGATGTTAGGTGATTAAATCTTGGGTCAAAAATTACATAAAGAACTCATGGGAGGTAATAACATCCCCCTAACAAGCCAAGATGTATGGGAATAAATGATTAAAATATAAAGACTTTATGGTCACCTCAAGATCACCCAATACTATGTGAGTTTTTGGGGAGTGATTTAAATGATGTTATTTTTATTCCTTAGAATCAACACTAAAATGAAATGATAAGTCAATTTTAATCACCTAATTTCCTTAAATGGTATGGAAGGAGAGCATACACACACCTCTCTTTTTATGAAAAAAAATCAACAAATAAGGCATGATAAATGAATGCTTGTAAAAAGCAACAAAACTACATGATGTTAATGTTCATTTTAAGACACCAAAATAAATGTTTTGTGAGGTTTGGACACTTTGGATTTGATTGAAATTGAAAAATCTTGATAAACATCCATGGCATAAAAATAAACTAAGTTCTTTTTAGACCCCAAATAGATGATTTAAACAAGTTTGACAATATGTTAGGATTTGATTAGGTTTATTGTTTAGACACCAATTGAAATGTTTGGATTATTTTCATATCCAAATTGAAAGGATTATCATAAACACAACTTGATACAAAACATCCATGTTCATTTCTAAGCCCAAAGGTCCAAATGTGTGAGATTTGACTACTTTTTTTTAAGCCTAAAAAAAAGTGTGAAGATTGGACTAGTTCATTTTAAACCTAAATTGAAGTGTTTATTAGTCAAATAAAATAATTTTTTATTTAATTTTTTCTTTGCCCTTTGAAAAAAAAAAGAGAATAACCCCCTACTTAGAATCACTTTCAAGTGTTAGCAAATGAGATTTTGTTTTGAGCTCTGAAGTTTTAGATTTAAGTAGAATCGTCACCAATCAATAAAGACCGTCGATAATGACATCAACCTGAAGGCAAAACCATAAAAGATAAACATGTTATGTTAGATAATTATTTGAAAAAATCCTCAATAAAACCTAAAAAAATATCAAAAAAACTAAACCTATGAAATATGCAAACAATAAGTTAAAAGGTTAAAATAAATTTAATTGACATACTAACATACTAACATATCTAGGCCTAGATCTTAGGGGGAGCTTAATGAACAAACAATAATTGAAAACCCAACTAAAATGCAAAGAACAACAATCTTTACCTTCCTTAAGAGCTTCAAATGATTTTTTCATTGGCTTGCTCAGATTGTGCTCAAAAGGTATTCATCAATGGGGCTTGGATATCTCCATCTCCTCTTGGCACCTTGTTCAATTCTTGGTTTTGGCTTGATTTGGCTTGGCTTGGAATAATTTTTGCATTATAATAATATGTTTGCATTCATGACCATATTTCTGCATAATAACAATACTATGTTCAAGATATCTAAATGAAGAGATCTAAGCTTGTTTTTATAGGCTTTAAAATCACTTGGAATGGGTTAAATTATAACCTTGGTTTAGTTTATTAACCTTGGTTGAGTTTGACATATCCCTAGGATATTATTTAGATATTTTCTATTTAAAACAACTCACAAATGTAATAAGTAGCTTCTAGGATGTTCTAAGATGCTCTTGATATTTGAATTTTCCTTTTTGGTAATTTATTTATTATCTCAATTTCTCAAATATGAATTTAATTAGGCCTTGATCAAAATTTTCACTTTAATTAATCACACTTAGGCATTTGGTCAATTGTTGCATGATTTTGAATTAATTGACGGTGTATTTGTTAAATTTAATTGATTAATAGGATAATAAATCCAAATTTGAGATATTTAGAAATTATTAGGCTAAATGGTCAATGATTGGTAAGAATTTAGATGTGAATCTATTGGTGGTCATTTTTACATGTCTACACATTCCAGTCGGTTAAGCTCACTAAATGGTCTAATGGTAATGGCATTACCTTAAAGTTATCATATATTTACTACCTACAAGGGAATGGATTGAGTCAAGAAAAAGAACCTTATATATGAAAGAAAAAATTATACAAAAATAAGATCATAAAATTGGCATTCACTATTAGAATATTCCCTCTAGGTTGACCACACCAGGTATAAAGAGTAACTTAAAAAATTTCCTTTTCTATTAGTATATGTTTTGCAACCCATATTAATAATGACCCTAAAGCTAACCAAGTAAAATTTCATGAAAGAATACATGGATGATAGAGTAAAGGGAGTCTCAAGGCTATTGTATATCATTCATATGGAATATGCATGAGAATAATAATTGAAAAACCTTAGTAGACAATATGATAATATTAAGAGATGATTCGATAAGAAAGGAAAAGTGAAATCCTTTCAGATATCAAACCTAGTCCTATTATGGGACAAATCCCACAAAAATAAAGGGAAGCATTCGAAGATAGGCCCACTCTAGATTGGTCCCTACTAGATTTATGAGTTATTAGGGTATAATTATTTTAGACTAAAATATATCTATGGGAATGATCTCCCACTACTTGTGAATGGATAGTTTTGGAAGAACTATTTTTTGACTTTACCATTCACTATAATCTCAGAGTATCCCTCTTGGTAAATGCTAGTAATGTAAATATGAGATTATTTTTAGTTTAGTTGATTATGTTAGTTTTTCTTTCATGTGCTTGTTCTTTTTATTTCTTTGGTTTTTCTTATTTTCCCTCCTTGAGTTTACCCTTTTGTTACTAACACATCAATAGCCTCTTGGCCCTAAAAGTGAGACCCCACTCCCATAATATGATAAAAATAAATTTGACTTCATAATGGTGAAATTGAATCCAAGCATTAGTGTTTATAGCCTTGTATTGTGTCCTTTTAAAGAAAATACATGCATTAAAGACATAGTTAAGGGGAGATAAAACATGATGTGGGTATCCATTATTGAAAAAATATGAAAAATGGGGCATACAAATTTAGAATTTTTTTATTTCTGATAAAATATCATCACAACACTTAAAATAACATCAATAAATCACTATTAATTCATTAAGAAAGCAAATAGTTACCTCTAGTGCTGAATATTCATTGAATAAACCAATCACTATAGTTACATTAGTTATCAACCCTCATGGAACATTAATAAATAATACATCAAAATTGAAGTAAGTTTTGAAGTCAGGAAAATATCAAAACTTTTTCCTAATAAAAGGTGATGTAGACAATCTCCATCATAGTATTTCCAACCTGACTAATAATGGAACAAGTCTTAGAGTATGACCAAAGGTACCTATATATCCCTTAATTAGATGAGGATCTTATTTTGATATATAGGTTTAATAATATATAAATGAATAATCACAAAGATTGATGGGCATTCCATATAGCTCATTATATCTAATACAAACTATCCATAAGTGTTGCCTTTGGTTATATATTGCATTGCATTTAATAGTTAAGGCCTTATCTACGTAAGAAATGAATGAAATTTTCCTTTGTTTGTATATAATACATTGATGACTATTTACCTTGTTATTGTGTCTAACTTGGATGGAAAGAGAATATTTTTGTGTATAAAAACACATCCCAATGGTAGGATAATTTTGAGAAGACATCAGACAATTTTAGAAACTCTTTTTGGGTATAATTTTAAGGAGTTAGAAAATGAGATCTGAAGATATAATGCTCTGAAGATGCTCCAAAGGTGATCTGAATATGATCTAAAAGAACTATGAATAACTACATATAATGCTCCAAAGATACTCAAGCATGCTCTAAAGAACACCCAGGCATTCTCTAAAGATGTCCAACTAGATCTTACTGATCAAGATAGTGATCTAAATATATATATATATATATATATATATATATTGTATATAAATAGACTTTTTATATTTATATATCTTGTTTTAGACATTGCTATTTATAGTAATGGCCTTAAATAATATGGATATATTTATACTTCTATTTTGTAAAACTGGATAAGTCTCTTCAGATTTATGTTAGTTATTTACCATCTATTATTAGTTGAGTCATTTCTAATGCCTTCCTAGAAGCAGGGGATCTAAATCCTATATTTTCTATATTTTGAATAAGTATATTTGGCCATTTTGAGTTCCATATTTTGTACTCTATGAATAGATGTTGAGATGTGCTTTAAATACATATATCCTTCCCATTATAGATAATTAACAACTAGAGGAGTTAGAAAGTTGTTGAAGATAGAAATCAATATAAATGTTCTAGTGTAATTTTTCATATCTATTTATGTCCCTTTAACAATGAAATAAATTTCATCATTTATTTTCAATTTTGAGTAAAGTAGTTCCTATTTTGAGGAAGGAGCAAAAGCCCACTTCTCTCTGAATATCAAGACAAATTGGTACTTTTAGTTTATAGTTTAGAAGAATTTCATTAATTTAGGTATAATTCATTTAATACAAAGTATAATTTCCTCTTTAATGCAATAATGATTTATTTTCAATGCAAGAGTGATTTCCTTTCAAATAAAAGTGTGAATTTCCTTTTCAAAAGCAAGTGTGATTTTCCTTTAATGTAAGTGTGTTTCCATTACATGAAAAATTTATTTCAATTTAATTCAAGTCAGTTTTCTTTATGAAAAGAAGTGTGTCTTTAAATTACATATAAAGTAAAGTTTTTTTGCCTATCTCCATATTTAGAATATGTCAAAAGATATTTAATTGATAATAGACAACATTCTTAGATTCTAAAATATCACATTGTCCTACCCAGCTATGCAAGTTGAGTGAGGACATCATAATATCTTATGCCATATGTTTAAGTTTTGGATGTTGATGGTGTAAATGCCAATATGATATATATATTTAGTAAAACTCTTAGATTTACCTATATATAAAATAGAGTTACAATCTTAATTTTTTTAGGATTTAAAAATCTTTGCAAAAGTAAACCCCCCCAAACAATCAATTATAAAACTCCAATATCTAATAGTCTCATTACATATAGCCTTTAGACATTGGACCTAGTAGAAAATGACACCAATCCATTAATTTTTTAAATGATAGGTATAATGAAACTCTATCAAAGGTGATAAACAATATCTATAATAGGTAAATTAATTTCAAAACCCATATAAAACATATACTAAAATCATTATACTGAGATATGCTAAAAATGAAAAGAGTATTTATGATGGATAGAATTGAAAATTAAATAAGATAATTATATTGTTCTTATGATAATATATATTTGGATATAGAATAGGTAGGAAATATACTAGAAGAGCATTCTAGAATAATCACCAAATTCTAGATTAAGTGCCTTTGTAGCTCTAGACATTTGCATCAGCCTAGGATAATTGCATCAATTCTAATGTTTGGGTTGGATATCAGTGTCCTATATGAAATATATTATATAATAAGATGTGATAATCTAGATTCTTCTAGGTTTTTCATCACCTTTAATTTAGTGCATTTGGATCTGGTCATGGAATATTTCTCCTTATCAAATAGAAAAACCCTAGTTCTTCATGTCCATATTAGCTATGGGAAAAATGGTTTACTAGGAAGAAGGTGTCAATATTAATCAAAGACCCCTCTATAAATTATCAATTCTTACATATCCAATAATATTAAGAGGGCCTCATACTTATATAGTTATACCCTATATGTTAGCTTATGTGTGAATCATGAAATGTGTGATAAACAAGTACATTAGTGACTTGGTTTGTAACATGTAAAATATAGCTCTTGGGTTGGTAATTCATTAATTTATACCTGTAGATGTGGTTTCCCTAATAATGATGCTAAAATAGGATAAAATAGGGAAGATTTTTGCTCACTTGACTACTTTATTGAATGCTTTTGGTAAGTTTCCTGGTGAGTAGGTAAAAAATTTCAAGGTGAGGTATGAATAAGGAATGATCTTGTATTTATATCAATAATTTTTTAGAATATCTCATATAATATCACTTATTCCAACCAGTAAAATATGTTTCATTTTTAAATTAGATGACTTTTAGAGAACTCGACACTTATATGGGTGTAGGCATTTACCTAGGATACAAGTGTCCAAGGACAAGGAAACTAGGTATAGGCTCAAAAATTGTATAGGTGGAAGATAAGTAGGTTTTAAACATTATAGGGAAGATATAAGGCATGTGTCATCAACATAATACTAGTTAAATTAAGAGATAGGCCAAAGGGCATAAAATAGATTAGATGTGAGACTTATAGAAGTGGGAAAGTTACATAATTAAGAAGAAAAACAAAGGTCTTAGTTTTCCAAGTGTACAATACTAAGGTGATATATAAATCATAAATAGTGTCTACATTTACTCCCCTTAAATATAATAATGAAAATTTTAGTTTAAAGGAAAGGAATTCATACCTAGATGTGTATGACACACCTTGTCTTTACTTGAGTCCAACTTGTGTGATTTTTTTATGACTAACATGAAACCAAGGGCATGTTATAGTATATAATCAGTGCATATAATATAAAATTGAAATTATTTAAATTTAAATAGATCGAGGTTTAGGAATACACCTATTTATCGATGCAATCATCTTCCCTTTTGGAAATTTCATTTTAAATATTATCATTATGAATCACTGAAACTAAGATTAAAAAATGTATAAGTATATAAAACACATATATCTTAGGAGATAGATAGATATATAAGATGGCACATGCCCCTAACCTTAGAAAAAATATGAATTACCACCTGGTAGTTGAGACTAGATCAACTATGCAACCCAATCATACTTATAACCTAGTGAGTGTGAGTGAACCAAAACAACTCACACTATCAAAATAGTGAGTTTGAATGATATAATCAAGTCCAACCTAAAAAATTGTCAAGATTTAATGATTTAATCACCTCAACCATACCAAAGAGTGAACTAATTACTATAGAAGATTGTCTCAATATAATATGTAAAAGTCCAACCTAGTGGGGGGTGATTGTGATGAACCTCCTACAACAATTTACCTCTTACAACATATTTAATCTAAATATGCCAAAATAAAATTACTCTTACCAATAACAGAAACACAGAAAGCTTATATTGATCGTAGGCCTCTTCGAGGGGGCAACCTCCTTTGAGCAAGCTCAATACAATGAATTCGTGGATGCCTTTATTTGGCCTCAACACTTACTTATATACTAACTCATTTCTAACAACTACTACTTCCCTTGTATGTGGGATAATTTGAATAAGCTCTAAGGGACGAATTACAAAGCATATGCATCCATTGCAATTAAGCACGGGTTCCTAACATCCCCTCCCTCTTAAAAAAAGCTTTTCCCTCAAAGCTTCAAATGTGGGAATTGTTGTTGAATCTGGAAGAGTGGTTCCCATGTTGCATCTTCTGGTTGCATGCCATGCCATTGGATTAAGACCTCTGTGATGGAGCGGGATCGAAGTTGGTGGGTGCGCCTATCCAAGATTGCTTCGGGCTCGAGAAGGATGGAGCCTTCATTATCAAGTGTTGGTAAAGCTGTCTACACTCGGATGTTGGATCCAAGAACTTGTTTCAAACATGAGACATGAAAGACGGGATGAACTTGGGAGGAAGGTGGAAGCTCTAACTTGTAAGCAACTGACCCAATCTTTTGGAGAACCTTATATGGCCCATAAAACTTTGGAGCAAGCTTTTGGCACCCTTTTTGTTTTAGTGATGATTGCTTGTAGGGATACAGATGAAGAAAGACCATATCACCAGGTTGAAAGGTACGCTCAGAGTGGTGTTGATCAGCCTGCTGCTTCATTCAGTTTTGGGCCATGTGGAGATTGTCTCGCAAGGTGCAGAGAATCTGATCCCGGTTTTAGAGAGTAGTGTCAACTGCCTGAACTGGTGAGCTACCAGGATGATATGGAAGAAGTGGTGGCGGTGCTTGACCATAAACTGCCTCATAGGGAGTCATTTTGGTGGAAGTGTGGTATGAGATATTGTACCACCATTCAGCTAGGGGAAGCCACTTGGCCCATTGATGTTGTTGTTCTGAAGCAAAACAACGAAGGAAGGTCTCCAAGCATTTGTTGACGATTTATGTCTGGCCATCTGTTTGTGGGTGGTACCCAGAGCTCATTTTCAACTGTGTGCCTGTGCGATGAAATAGTTCAGTCCAAAAATGGCTAGTGAAAGTGGCATCACAATTTGAGACAATTGAAGAAGGAATGCCATGAAGATGGAAGATCTGATCCAAGAAAACCTGTGCAACTGTGGACGCGGTGTATGGGTGGCTGAGTGCACAAAAATGACTATATTTGGAGAGGTGATCGACAACAACTAGGATCACTGTCTTTCCCCCAGATTTAGGGAGGCCCTTAATGAAATCCATGGAAATATCTATCCAAATCCTAGTAGGAATGGGCAAGGGCGTGAGCAAACCAGGAGTCAATGTGGTTTCACCTTTGTGTCGTTGGCAGGTTTCACATTCAACCACCATCTGTTTAATTTCGGTTTTCATGCCTTTCCAAAAGAAGTGTCGACGTGCCCACTCATAGGTTTTGAGAAACCCTGAGTGCCCTGCTGAGGGGGAAGCATGGATTTCATAGAAGATAGCCTGATGTAGGTCTGAAATTTGGGGAAGCACCAAATGACCCTTGTATCACAGAGAAGCACCATCCCATGAATAATGCGGTATGGCAGAGGGGTTAGTGGCCAATTGATGAATGATGTGGCATAAGGAGGGATCATTTACATACCCTTGTTGGACAGATTCCAACCATTTAAGAATGGGCATGGAGATGGTAGAGAGGGAAGGGTGGTCCTCAAAGGTTCTTGAGAGAGCATCAGCCACAACATTGTCTTTTCCCTTCTTATAGGTGATCTCATAGTCATAGCCCATGAGTTTTTTGACCCACTTCCGATGAGCTGGGGATGAGACCCGCTGTTCCAAGAAATATTTCAAACTTTGATGATCAGTTTTGATGCAAAAATGGTTTCCCAGTAAGTAGGGTCTCCATTTTTGTACTGCATGTAAAATTGCCATCATGTCCTTTTCATATGTAGACAAAGCTAAATTGCGGCCAGAAAGGGCTTTGCTGGTGAAGGAAATTGGTCAGCCCTCTTGGAGAAGAATAGCACCCAAGCCAATGCCACTGGCATCACTTTTGATGGTGAAAGTTTTGGTGAAGTCTGGCAGTGCCAAAACTGGTGTACTACACATAGCCTATTTGAGTTGGATGAATGCCTGATCAGCTGTTGCACCCCAGGTGAAATCATCCTTCTTCAATAAGGAAGTCAAAGGAGCCGCGATCTTTCCATAATCTTTGATGAACTTGCGATAGTATCCTGTCAGGCCTAAGAAACCATGAAGTCTCTTGAGGGTGGTTGGTTGAGGCCAATTCTGCATAGCACTAATTTTTTCTGGGTCCACGCGAACCCCATTGGCTGAAACAATGTGCCCCAAATAGTCAATTTCCTCTTGACCGAATGAACACTTGGATTGCTTGGCACATAATTGATTGTCGGCTAACAACTGTAATGCCCTATCAAGATGTTAGAGATGCTCGGCCCATGTGTGGCTGTAAATCAAAATGTCATCAAAGAAAACTAAAATAAATTGATGGAGAAAAGGCCGAAAGATTTTATTCATGAGTGCTTGAAAAGTGGAAGGGGCATTTGTAAGGCCAAATGGCATGACAAGGAACTCATAGTGACCCTCATGTGTACGGAAGGCTATCTTGGGAATGTCATCATGATGCACTCGAATTTGATGATAGCCAGAACGCAAATCCAACTTGGAGAAGAATTTGGCCCCATGGAGCTCATCAAGAAGCTCATCGATGACAGGAATTGGGAATTTATCCTTGATAGTGAGGTGGTTAAGGGCTCGAAAGTCAATGTAAAGGTGCCATGACCCATCTTTTTTGTGGACAAGAAGCACTGGGGAGGAATATGGGCTGGTGCTAGGGTGGATAACGCCAGACTTGAGGAGTTCCCGAACTAAGTTCTCAATTTCAGTCTTTTACAGATGGGGGTAACGATATGGCTGAATGTTGGGTGGAATGCTTCCTGGAAGGAGAGGAATGTGGTGATCTTCAGGGTGTGAAGGGGGTAGCCTTACTAGTTCTAAAAAAATGGTTGCATGCTTGTCGAGTATGGCTTATAAGTCTATAGGGTGGTTAGAAGCAGCAGAGGACTGGAGTTGAATGGAATGTAGTTGTGCAATGACCCCATGTGAGCCTTTTTTCAAAAGTTTTTCCATGCGATGAGAACTGATGATGTTAGCAGATCTTGGTAATAACCCTTTTAAGGTGTGCTTCTGACCATTATCTGTGAACTGCATCCAAATCTCAGAGAAGTCCCATAAAATAGGTCCTAATGTGCGAAGCCATTGTGCCCCTAAAACCACATCACACCCACCTAAGGGTAGGGCAAACATATCAGAGTGACAATTATAATCACCGATTGCAAGACGCACATTTCGACACTTCCCTTTACATGGCAATGTGCCCCCATTAGCAATCATGACTTAAAAGCTAGAACAAGGGTATATAAAGCAGTCTGCTGCCTTAACAATGCGAGGATCAATGAAATTGTGAGTACTGCCCGAGTCAATAAGGATTGTGAGAGGGATATTTTTGAAGCACCCTTTGACCTTCATGGTTTGGGGAGTAGTGACACCTACTAGTGCATGTACTGAGATCTCAAGTTGAGTCTCTTGAACCATTGGGTCCTCTTCAGTGTCGGGTTCATCTTGAGCATCTTGAAATTCTGGAATATCAATCTCACTGTCTTGTTCTGGTGGTGACTCCACATCTAGCAAGTAAAGTTTTTGTTGGATGCACCTGTGAACCTTAACCCATTTGTCATCACAGTTGTAACATAATCCTTTTTCTTTACGAGCCCACATCTCTACCTCAGTCAGGCGTTCGATTGGTGTGGTTATGGTTGTCTGCTGATTCACTGTGTTCTTTGCTGGTAAAAAAGTGGGAGGTCGACGCTGTGTGGAGAGTTTATCTTCTGCTAACTTAGCCAGACCCAAAGCATCCATCATATTTTTAGGTTGAAACATTTTTACCTCTGAGTGGATCAGCTCTCTAAGGCCACTAACAAAGCAACTTTTGAAGAAGTCATCTGACAACCCTTCAGTGTGATTAGCGAGTTTTTCAAATTCAAGCTGATATTCCCGAACAGTACCTATTTGACGGAGTTTGGTGAGAGCACCTGTGAAATCCTCGAATGCTGAGGGACCAAACCTACCCAAAATTAAGGATGCAAAAGTTGACCAATCAGGTTCATCATTGGTCTTGAGATACCAACGGTACCACTGAAGTGCTTCTTGTTCCAAATGAAAGGAAGTAATTGGGACTTTGTTTGCAGAATAAGTATTGTGGAGGTTGAAGAATTGTTCAGCGTGATATATCCATCTTGTAAGATCTATACCATTGAACCGTGGAAAGTCTAGCTTAGGTCCACAGGAGGAGTTGGAAGTAAAGGAGTGATGGTCTGAAGAAGACTCCTCTTTCTGCATTCGGTTGAGCAAGATGTTATTCTGTTTATTCAAGCCACACATCATATCAGTTAACTCTATAACCTGAGATTTCAATGTGGCAATTTCTTCCTCCATGATTTTTGTGCCTACACGAGTGGTGACCATAACCAGCTGTGAATAGCTGGGGATCCTTCGCGTTCCCTACCGTGATGCAAGGCAGGGTTTGGGGCAGTGCCTCGAAAAAATTTTGGACTTTTTTATAAAAAAAAAAAAACCAGAAACACAGAAAGCCTATATTGATCGCAGGCCTCTTCGAGGGGGCAACCTCCTTTGAGCAAGCTCAATACAATGAATTCATGGATGCCTTTATTCGGCCTCAACACTTACTTATATACTAACTGTATTCTAACAACTACTACTTCCCTTGTATGTGGGATAATTCGAATAAGCTCTAAGGGACGACTTACAAAGCATATGCGTCCATAGCAATTAAGCACGGGTTCCTAACAGTGATAGTACCCAAAAGTGTTTTGAATATGAAACTAATTTTATTTTATAATATTAGGTGCATATTTCATAACATATACACCTTAGAAATGTCTCATGCTGAATCTATGTTTAACAAGGGTACCAATGTATAAAATTCTACCACACATGTGTAAATGAATCATATAACTATGTTATTTCTCCAATTTTGAAATTTGAACATGTGTGGGTGACATTTTACTATAACATGCCCCCAATATAAATGGAAAAATATGAAAAATAATTTATGATCCAACGTAGAGGACATGTTTCTAAAACCTATTTGCATTATAATCTAGGTATGTTAAATATTAAATAAGTGTGGATAACATGTTTTGAAAACATGCCCCCAAATTATATCTAATAAAGTGAATGTGTGGAATCCATGCCTCTATGACACTCCCCAATTAATATTCCCCCCTTGAGGTGAGGTAATATAGGAGTGGTTAGTTACCTCACCTCAAAACGATAAGCTAACCATATAATTATGAATGAACCATGTAGCATATAAGAGAACATGTCTAAGTAGATGTATCATTGAAGTGAAAAATGTGATAACATCAAGGCATAATATGCATGATAAAGATAATTTAAACATTTAGATAGTAATAATAAAAACTCAAAAAGTAATCAAGCACACATGCAAGGGACCTCAAAAGAAAATCAAAAGATAATGGTCTAAGGAGATTAAAAATAAGGAGCTTGTTAAAATGTTTCAAAATTGAATGGAAATAACTTAGTCACATGTTCACAAAAGTAATAATGACATATTAAAAGGTCCATATAAAAAGCAATGAAATATTCAAATGTCAAAGAACTAAACAAAGTTATGGGGGATATAAAACATGGATCATATTCAAATTCTCAATAAACAAGACAATAGCAAGGTAAGACACTAAAGAAAGTGCATAAATGAAAACATAAGCAACCAAGATAAATATATCACTGTAGTCTAGGGATCAGTTTTTTAGTTAAAACATCAAGTAAATAGCATATAAAGTACACTATAGAATAAATAATCATGGATAAAGGCATGTGTAAGTATGTATATGATATCAAACATGATAATGTAAATTGACCATATAATGATATAATATTCATGTATTATGATCAAAGGTGGTTCTCCCAATATCCTTGTGATGTGAGATGAGGGAAGGATCAACATCCATGAGTGTATAGATCATGTATATGTGTATTCTATATCCCACACAAATAGAATCATGAAATACATGTGTATGTTTAAGTAACTGATATGCTATCCATCAACCTAAGACTAACATAAAGATGCCAAGGAGCCAATAAAATATGTAGATGTCAAAAATAATTTTAGATTTTTGAATGTTTTTTTTGTATTTTTGGGATATGTGCATATTTTTAACCTTAATTTATATCTTTGACATTATTTTTAGTGTGGTTAGATAAGTTTAAATGGTACATAACATGTATTTCCTCATGTTTTACATGTGTAGTAAAATAACTAATTCTATCATTTGGAATATGTATTAATTTGACATTATGAAAAAAATAAATACCTTGCTAATTTGGATCAATTTTATCTTCCATTTCATATAGCCAAAAATTTTCTGATGTAAATGAGTGTAACATATTATTGAGTAAGACCCATACTTTTTTAAGGGCAACACAAGGCCCACAAGCAATATGAATAAAAAATAAACCCAATGAATGTTCATATTGCCCATTATCATATAGATATTTAGCATGGTACATTAGTTGTGATAAACATATTTCACTAAAATATTTTTATAATTTCATATTATCAATGTGGTTATGACAAAATTAAGCACCACTCATGAATAAATTAATTGTTATATTTTGGTGACATGAATGTTTTTTATGTTGTTCACCTTGGGATTATTGCATAGGATGTGGAACTTGTATTGGCTTCATGTTAAGTAAATTTTTTAAACCAATCATATCATTATTAGGAACAACATATTTTTTTCATAATTATCCTTAGTTAATTTAACTCCTTCCTTTATGTGAGGGATAAAAATTTGGATTTGGAGGGAGATATGTTAAGTTCCTTTAGATGAGTAAGTATGAAATAATAATATCTATGCACATCATTATATAAATTGGTAAATGAATCATATTATTTATGAAATTATTTTTAATTTAATTAGGAAATGATCCCTCTACTAAAAATAAATTACAATTCCAAATTAGAGGGTCTAAATGTTAGCTCATATCATGTTCTTTTGAATCAAAAAGTATAATCTTGAAGGGATTCATCAAAATGTTGTTTAAAATTGTTAAAATGTTAGTCTTGGCACCTTTTGGATATTTAAATCCATGAATAAAGCATCTTCCAATTGTGAAAAAATGGTTAAGGAACCTTTTTTTAGGCTATAGAACCAATTTTGAGCCTTATTAGAAATGCTCATATGGAATACTTTTAGCAATAATTTATCATATTTCACCCATTAACCCAAATAATGTATATAGTCAATCATGTGGTAAAATGGGTTCTTGTTACTCAAAAAGAAAGGTAAACCTAGTAGTTTAAAATCTTTTGTATAAAGATATTAAAGTATACATTATGCAAGAGGTTGATTGTTTAATGATGTCATATTTACATTATTATTATGGAAACCCATTTCCATTTAAAGTGTAGAAACATGTTTTTGAAGATCCCCAATAGTTTTCATCACAAAAATAAGATTTTACTTGGGAATTGTGGCATTTTTCATATATTTTATCAATTTTTCTAACCTACCACCTTCCTTGAATATAGGAATATGAGTATCATCATCCTCATGGATAACAGTTCAAGTTCATGATTAATAAAATTATGATACTTTGGTAGTGATATTAGATATTTGATTTTTTGTACTTTTATATATCATTTTAATAGATTAGAACATTGGAAAAAAATGGTTCATTTACTTTTGTAAGTATATAATAATTTGACCTTGAAGAATCTTTGGTAAAGGCACCTCTTTTGGTATAGTAGGAACTTTTGGAGTAAATGCATTCTTTGGAAGATAAAGATCCTTTAATTGAGATGTCCTATTTGATATTGATAAAACTTCCATATTTAAAACATTAGGAGCCTTTTTCACATTAGGTTTGTAAATATTTATTCTTATTGATGGATTAATGTTACTTAGTAAAGATGCCATGATGTCTTGGTTAACCTTTTTAAAAAAATCAATATCAAATGAAGGTAGGAAAAAATCATCACCCTTGATAATGTTGATATTGTTTGGAAATGGTGGAACAAGAGGAATATTGATGAATGAACTTAAAGGAACATCCCCTTTATGACTAGTTTCAAAATACTCCACGATATCCTTATAGAGTTTGAAAAATCTATCATGATCAAATGAAGAAAATATTTTTCCATGTGAAACCATTTTTTGTTTACAAGGTAAAGGAAAAGGATTTTTATCTTCCTTAATATGGATCAATCCATTTTTTGAAATGGTGGGTATATGGACCATATTAGAGGGATAAAAATTACCACCATTTAGAACATTGATATTATACACTTTATCACTTGGAGGAATCCAAGTGTAATCAATTTTAATTCCTTACTTAAGAGATATTTGGAGAGTTTAATTGTCATAGTCATAAAATAAATCAATATCATCCATGATGAGAGAGATACAGAATACAAATATTAGGAAAAGGTTGGAAATAAAGATATAAAATAAAATGATTATGCAAAAAATATGCTCAAAGATCAAGTTTACCAAATTTTTAACCCTAAATTAGATGAGGATATCATTAGAATAGGTAAGGTTAATAATATAGAAATGAATAAGAAAAAAGATGACAAATAGATCTATAGCAAGCCAATTAATTGAAAAACTTAGATAAAACATATATTGAATTTATTATACTAAGATATGAAAATAATGAAAAGTAAAACTATGATAAATATGAAAATGACAAATAAATAAGACACTTGGTTTTGATGATAATATAGATTAGGATTTGGAACAAGTAGGAAGTGAAATAGAAGAGTGTCTTAGAATAGTCACCAAAATTTGGATTAAGTGCTTTTATAATAGTATATACTTACATCAGATTTGGATAAAAATGTCAATGTTAGTGTCTGGGTTGGATGTAGGTGTTATATATATAATATATATTGGAATAGGATGAAACCACTTAGATGCTTTTGTGTTTTTCATTTCCTTCACTTTGGTGCATTCAAGTCTAGGTCATGGACTATCACTCCTTGTCAAATAGCAAAACCCTAGGTTTTAATCTCCATATTGGTTTTGGGAAAATGGGTTAGTGGTAACATGGTTTTGAACTTACCCAAATACCCCTATATCAATGAGTTTTGACTACATATCCAATACTTTGAATAGGGCCTAAAAATTCTATAGTTCTCCCCTATGTGTCATCTTTTGTATAAATTATCCAATGTGTAATAAACAAGTACAATAGTGACCTATATTGTAACTTATAAAATATAAATTTTAGGTTTCTCCTTTAGTACCTCAGACATATAGATATGATGTCCATATGACCCATTAAAATAGGAGAAAATAGATAAGGTTTTTTCTCACTTGAGTGCTCGATTAGATGATTTTGGTAAGTTTCCTAGTGCGTAGGTAAGAATTTTCTAGGTGAGGTATCAATGAGGATTGATCTTTTATTTATATCAATCCTTGTGGAGAATATCTCACATAATAAAACTTAAGCTAACCATTAGGATACATTTATTTTTTAAATTCAATGACTTTTAGAAAACTAGAAACTTGTGTTGAAATAGGACACCTATGTCAACATAGGTGTCTATCTGGAACACAAGTGTCTAGGGATTAGTAAAATAGGTATAGGATCAAAACATGAAGAGGTGGAATATAAGTATGTTTTAAGAATTTTGGGAAAGATAAAAATCATGGGTCATCAATGTAAGATTGGTTGGACTAAGAATAGGCCAAGAGAAATAATATAGAGTAGATATGAGACTTGTAGAAGTGGGAAAGGTATAAAAATGAGAGGAACAACCAAGTTTTGATTTTTCCAAGTGTAAAAGATTGAGGTAATATATAATTCATAAATAGTGTATGCAATATCTCTATCATGGTTATGGATGTCCAACTGATATAAAAGTAATGTTGGATCCTTCTCTTCCTCAACCAATCTATGCAAAGATAAAATACCTTTTTACGAGTCTTACACACTTGAGGAACCTCTAAAACTTGATCATGAATGTATTACAAGAATTAAATAATGGGAAATAAATAATTATTTAAAAAAATAATCTCTTGAAGGAATTGGAACCCAATATGTCATGTGTTGAAGTAAACTTAAGTACTTATTCCTCCTCTTGTTACGTAAGAATAAGTTCCAACCACTTGTCTAATGGTTCAATAATAGAGGTCCATAGTTTGAATACTAAAAAATAGAAATGTTTTCCTCACATATTCACATTTTTGACTAATACATCCTTTTTTTAGAAGAAATAGGAACCTCTGTATTATGAAAATTTGAAAATTTTTAGCACCCAAATTATGCCCCAATTGATCATTATTTTCACATAAATGCAAATGTCTACTTCATCCTAATCTAATGAATTAGTTTACAATATCACTAGAAATTATATGTTGCATTGGATAGACTCTCATGTCTCTTTGTGTGTAAACAGTAGTCATCCCATTTCACTTTTGAAATGTTTTCATACTTAATTTTATTGGTGGGTTCATTGATAATTTTTCTATAAAAATATCCTTTACATAGGATTTTCATGAAGTATCAGTCTTAGAGCCATCATTCCTAGAGTCCAAGCTAGTGTTCTCTTAGGAGCCTTTTAGATGACAAGTAAGAATCTATTTACTTATGGGGAAATTTTATTTCTTTGAATTTTTTATTTCTTTTTATAGTCATAAGATGTCATAATTATCAAATCCCAAGGAGCTTGAGATAATGAGGATACAAAAAATGTTTCCTAAGAATTTCACAATGTCAAAACTATAATATCCCTAAGAGCCTAAGGTAATGAGTAGATGTCATGTGTTTCTTTCTAGTACCATAATATCATAACTATTAGAGCCCTAAGATCCTAAGCTAATGAGGATATGCCACATGTTTCTTAATTATCATGTGGAATCAAAATTTTTAGAGCCCTAAGAACCTGAACTAATCTAAAGATGCCATGTATTTCTTACCAATCATAAGGTATCACAACTATTAGAGCTCTGAGATCCTAAATGAATAGAAAGGAGCCACATGTACTTATGTAAAATTAGGTGGTATAAGGTCCCAAAATGGATACGGAAATTAGAACATAGTACAGATTGAGACTCCTGATATAATTATAAAGTGGCATGCATACATAATTCATACATGTCACCAACTTAGGTATGTAAAAGTTGTCAGGTCAAAAGGCTCCCTACCAAGTCTAGTCAATGTAGAACTCATCGAGCCAAATAATATTATAATGACACTTTTCCAACCTCAAGAACATATATAAATCCATAAGGTTTAATTATAGGCAAGTGCCTACCATGATATTCACATTTATTATCTTGGTAAATGGAGATCATGGCATGCTAGATGGAGGGGTCCCATCACCATCGATCATTTTAACTTTGGCCTATATTTGAAACTTCAAATTAATATCAAATTTAGGAAACAACTAATTGTATCTCACACCATCAACTCAGATTTTAATTCATGTGACATGAACCCACCAAATAAATTAATGTAGAGATATTATAAATACCATAATATTGCATTGATATCATATTTTCCATTATCTATTCTACACCTCTCAATTATTTAGATCCCCTTGGCTTAAGTTTATTCCCTACAACATAGTATCCCCTTTCTTAAATTATGTGCCCAGAGCTCACCTAAAATAATGATGGTAGCATCATCATCCAATCCTATATCAGAGATAGAATATCAAAACACTACATTCCTACATGGGACTATGAGATACAAACATTGTAATGATATGTTCAAAACCATCAAAGATATCCAACTGCCCAATAACAATGATGAGCCTAAAGATGATGAAGTGGAATTTTCCATTAACCTTATATCCATTAGGGAATTCGGATTTAAGAAATTAGCTACTAATCTAGAAATTTTCCCATGCATGGGTCTCATTAGCAACCTTTTTCTCTCTTATATATGAAATAAGGACATCATGTAATATTCCAACACCAAATTTAGGATTGTAGACATTTATGGGACAATGTTTCAATATTATTAAAACCTCTTAGATTATATTATCCCATATGAAAAGGATCTCATATATTATTTTACCAAGACCCATAACATCTATGATTCCCTTAGGGACTAGGTTTAAGACCAATATCAATGGGAAAATAAAGAAGACCCCAATTCATACATAATCAGAACCTTCATATAAGGTGTGTGCATGGGTATGTTTATACTCGATTGATTATAAGATAAAATGATATTATGCATGTCAATAATTATAGGTTCCCCTAATCCACATCATCATAAAGGGAGATGAAGTCATATGTTTGGGGAGCCTCATTACCTTTAACCTCACTTAGCAGGTAAATAGAGTTCACACAATTGGTAATCCTTACATGATGTCCTACATAGTGGGTATTTAAAATGGCACCTTGGAATTAAAGATCTCAAAATTTCCACAATGAGACAAATGGGGTCTATGGTGAATGTAGTGCTTTACACACTCTACATTTACCACATTTAATATCATATCCAAGACATCTGTGACCACTTTTACGTTATTAAGTATTGATCCATTAATGAGAGACTGATGTTGAGGATATTAGATGAGATATGGGATTAAATGCATCCAATTAGTGCCTATTGGTACTATAGATATAGTACCAAAATAATATTGAATTGTATTTGGGGGGATCCTCTCTTATTACCATAAATAGTCTCAGACCACCTCATGGGGTAAGAAATAGCCTACCAATTATTTAATGAAATCATGGGGTTTTATATCATCATAAGAAGAAACACCTAACCTAAGTTCTTAATATTCATAGTTCTCCATGATTAAAAAAGAATTCAACATTTTCAAGACATTACCCAACACCAGTACTCCTTTAATTTGGGTAAATCATATCACAAAGAGTGGCATCCTCAGGGCATAATACATGCTCATGTGGATAAGTATTGGTTGTGCCTTAATATCACATAATACCACAAGGGACACCTTGATGATATAATTTACCTTAATATGGATTATTATTATGGGGTTATTTTAAATATGGAGGTAGTATTCTTCCATAAAGATTAAGTGAAAAAACATCCTAAGATTATGTTGAAAGAAAGCCCTACTCATCTACAACCACCTCTAGGGTAGATATTAAATATTTAGTAAGATTCATATATGTATATGGTTTAATTTAAGGAAAATTCACCTCAAATATCCTAAAAAATTATACAAGGGGTACCAAAAACCATAACCCCATATGCTTCAACATCTACTTTACCTGTGGCCACTTCTTAGGTAAACTAGCCTCAAATTGTCTGAGCTCTTCATTTAAAAATTAGTTTAGATTTCTAAGGGATCCCATTTCAAGAAAAACCTAAAAAATTCCTATAAGTGTCAACCCCACTTCTATCCTACCAATCAATCCCTTATTTTCACCTCTAGTTTTCCATCACATGTGCTACTATCCCTTTTTTCCTCCCACATGGAACAACACTGACAAGCACACATGCTTCCTTAAATTTTTTTCCCCAACTACATTAACTATTATAAGCCCACCAACCCTAATTCAAACTCCAAATATGATTATTTCTCTTGTATCAACTCATTAAATATCCCAAATTCCCCTCATCCCTTTATCTTTGGTAATATTTGGTGCTTTAAGCCTACTGATTCCACCCACCTTCCTGGTGATGGTGGTTTATCCAACCATTCTCACCACCCAATTATGTCCATTTATAACCTTAATTGCATGGTATACATCATAATTTACTCTTGTCCCACCCCTTTAATTTATATCAACTCCTACTAGAGCCCAAATTTTGATATCTCTTATATCTTAAATGGCCCATGTAGTCACATTTATCCCAATAACACTAGTAGCCCTAGCAATGGTAGTTAATCCTAGTGATCCAACTAATCTAGTGGATCTAAAAACTATTGATTCCTCTACCCCATATTTTATAATTACTCACATCACATCATTATGCCTAAAAATAGTCACACAATATCTTCCATAGAATCCATCTAGGATAATTCACTTGAGCTTGATATTACCACATGCAAGGTTTAAACATAAGTCTACCTGTGGCCAAGTTTGATCACACTAATCACACTCATGCATATTTCAATTAATCCTAAAAAACCCTCATGGATATATACGTGTGTGTGTGTGTGTGTGTGTGTATGTATATATATATATATATATGTATATATATATATGTATGTATGTATATATATATATATGTATATGTATATATATATATATATATATATATATATATATATATATATATATATATATATATATATATATATATATATATATATATATATATATATATATATCTCACATTGGCCTCCACATGATTTTTATTGAATCATACAATCTCATCATTCTAAATAAATACTTAGCTAATGGATGTGATTGACCCCCAAATATTTTTGACCCCTAAGAAAATATAGTCCCACATATTCCCTTCGGATTACCCTTTGGTGTTTCCTCCCATTTCCCCCATGCCTGACCCTCTATCTTCCATCTCATTTCATGTCCCCTCTCAATTCTCACCTCCTCCAATTCATACACCTTCCACTTCAGTTGCTACCACACCTCCTATACCACCTTCCACTACCTTAGGGATGATAGCTAGGAAAATTTGGGTGGGATATATTGAAGCCTTAGGTGCATAGAGACAAAATATGGTCTATAATGTAGACCCAATTAAAATTAAATATAGACTCAGGAAAAATGAGGAGGGTTATGACCTAATATTTTTCTCAAGAGGGAAACCCTATGGTATGGAAGAACAAACATGACCTTTTCTCCCTCACTTAGAAAATGAATACTAATGGGGAAAATAATATTGTTATTAACCTAGTATATATAATCAAATCCACCATTGAGATCACACAAAATTTAATGGAAGACCTTAGAGACCAATTTTGGACCTTGAAGACCTAGGTGAGGAGCTCATTCCCAATTGGTTTGAGTGTTAAGTTTGAAACTACACTTAATTATTCATATCCCTGGAAAATTGATTGAGGCTCTCTCAAAGAAAAACATGCTGGTCTAAAGGGAATAATATTACTTTGATAGGATCCATCAAAATTGAAAATAAGTGCAATATTATTATATTGATCCTCTATAAGGAAATGTTCCTTGAACTTAAACTCATAACCCTCACTAACTTGAGCTTATATAAAACATTTGTAGGTACCATGATAAATTAATTTTAGGATTGATTATAAGAAATACATACCACCATTGGGCCCTTGGAGAAAATTAAGGACTAAATCCTAAAAAACTTCAATGAGGTCAGCATTATAGTACTCTTGCACCTGAATAACACCTTAATCAATTTCAGTGAATTTAGAGTCCACCTCAACCACTTCAAGGTGAAAATAAAGAAGGTGGGAAATTTAAATAAGGATGTATCTAAGGCCATGTTATATATTTACATGTAGTCAACTATGACTATTAGCTAGGTCAATGAGGTGTAAGTCTCAAATGAGGCTCCTTTCAAAGGTCTTGATAGGTTGTTGACTCAGGTAAATACACTATTATGAGAGCCACCTATCAATTTACCAAAGCTATAATGAGAGGCAAATTTGGTGGTGTAAGAATTAAAATATCAAAAAATTTAAAAAGGTAGTTAGGGAGTGGTTCCCAACTAATCTCAAGTTAAATATCATGGTGATCTTGAATAAGAATGTATTATTAGACTCTAGGCTTACCTTATCTATTTATTATCTTTTTTAGAACTATGGTTTTAATCATTGAGTTTTTTTAACATTTTTAGTAAATAATGGCCAAGATTTGGATATTTTTATTTTTTAATATGGGTCCCATATTATTCCCTAAATATGTTATTGTGTATCTCTTCTATTAGGGTTGACATTTCTATAATTGATCACTTGAGATTAATACAATTTCTTATCCTTTTGTTCATCAGGTTTTAATTTTCATGAATGCCTTCAAACTTATCTAATTTATTAAATATATTAGTTTTTAAGGAAATGAATCATGTTTTTTATATGTAGGTGTATGCATTGATTATAATTGGCCTTGAGCTAGTCTCATCTATTCCTCAATACTCCATTTTATTTAAGCTCTTATATATTTACACGTGTTCAAAAATAGGTCTTATGTATGTTTATTAATAAAAGGATTTTGGGATTAATAATTCACTATTCCTTTTTAATCCCCTTAATGTGTGATTGAAGTTCAATATTATAGGAAACTTGGCATACAGTGATAAAATTATAGTTGGGCACATCCTCAATTCTCAAGAATCAATATCATTTTTTGACCTAGAGAGATTCATTTTATACCTTACCCTCATTATATTTTTATTTTATTTATTATGTAGTGACCCTTACCAATTATTTATAAATTATGAATAAATTAAAGGAGGGATCATATGGTACATTTGTTACAATAAGTTTTTTTAGTTGTGAAGAAGTTTTGTGTTAGTGAGAAAATAATAATTAGATCTCTAGTGGTAGCACTGTATCTCTTGGATATATATTCCAAAAAAGCTCTCTAAAGGATCCCAATACCTACATCTCATGCACTATATTATCTTAATAGTAATCCTAAGATGATAGGATGAATTTCACCCAATTATGTTTGAGCTTCCTCAATATACCTAATCTAATAGGTGAATTTAGAAGAATGAGATCTTTGATTGAAAAATAGTAACCAAGATGAGGATCACACACATGAAAAATGAATTTAGATGTCAATATCAATGACCAAAGAAACTAGAGACTAATTCATGTAGACCAAACCATAATATTAATGCATGCATAATAGAAACTATGAACAAGGCATGCATGAGTCAACTAATATAAAATCCACGTACACAAATGAAAAAACAACATAATCAAGACATGTAATACCACATGTATCCAATAAATGTAGTGGAGATCATGGGGATAAATAGTGGGAATTGTGACTAATAACTAATCCTAAAATGTAGTTGAGAAGTGATAGTAAATGATGAGGTAGATGATCTCGAATAAAACATCACAATAATTAACAAATTGACATTTAGCATAATAACAATAAGTGGTGGTATTTTAACTTCCAAGTAACATGTAATCCTATTATAAGCCTATAAAAGGTAGACTCTTGAGATAGAGAGAAGGGTTGGATTTTTAATGAGTTGATAATTTATCCTTAAGAAAAATGATCCAAAAATATTGTTAGAGAGTTAGTAATCTAGAGGGATAATGATGAGTGTAAATAGGAATAATAATGGTATAATGTAGAATTATAAGAACCCCAAACACCTTGTAATATTGATATGATAATAAATAAACTATGTTATTGACACTATGGTTATTATCTATGTTTGAGCTTGAATAACATTGTTATTATATTCAAAATAGTTTTCTTTTTGTGTTTAAATATTTATATCTATTTGATTGAATGTAACTCCTATGTTGTGATTTATAGGTATGAATTTTTCAGCCGTGATTTTATGAAATATTATCAATTTCACTTTAAATACATGTGTGTGCAAGTATCAATGTGTTAGATAATGCATCCACTACCATTTATGGCTACCACCTTCTCTCAATTTCACTATCTACACTTCAAGTGATCATGCAAGGAAACTTGACTCATATGATAGCATGATACGGTTAAGTTTTGAGATCTAGGGGATACATGTGATGACTAGTACAAAACTACATCTAGATGAACACACCCTTGTGTTGAGATCATGTGTAGCTAGAAAGGGAGATAAGAGGCAAAGATTGAATCAAAACATAAGATAAATGGTCATGAAATTGAAAGATAAATGTATACATTTTAATTATCAACTAAGTTTTTTAAATAAAAAAATAGAATTTTAGACAAAGGGAGATGAGTGTGAAATACTAAATAGAGGAGTTATACAAGCTTAACATTAAATTTTTTCATGTCAAAGATAATCAAGAAAATATATCAAGGTATGTAAATTGACTTCTTATTTATATTAAAGATTATTTTGGAATATTCAATTGTAAATCAATATAATAATCCTATCAATGGGGATTGAATGTAGAATAAACATTGTCTATAATGTAGAAAATTACATGTAAAGGTAGATGAAGGTTCTCAAGATGAAATTGAAAAAAAAAATTATAGGACAAAATACACATGAAGGAGAAACTATCACTTATCAAAATTATAATCAGACCCAAAGAATAAAATTTTATTTTTTATATAAGAATATGATACTTTAGAATAGGAATAAATAGAAGATTAAATGGTAAGTGTTTTGAATGATAAGTTGTTAGACATACATATTTTTAATTTACTTAAGTATTTCATAACATTGGTAGAATGAATGAAGAAATTAATAATAATGTTCATGTAGATGAATACATTTTTGCATCCCCAAATCACATGAAGGAAGCAAACAGTGGTCAATCATTTAATATTAAGAGAGTGTTGTTAAAACTATCCACATAAAAGAAAGATCTAGTATAAATAAATAATATTTTTTCGACTATTTAAAAAGCATGAGGTAAGGTTTGTAAGTTTTTTTTTTTAATATTGGTAGTATTGATAATATAGTTAAAAAGTTTAAATGGTAGAGGAACTTGGGATGAAAATAATTTTGTTATCCAAATACATACAATGTTTGTTGGTTACTTAAGGATCATCAAATATTTTACATAATAAGTATATGGTTGGTTTTAAGATTAGGTCTTACAAAGATGAAATGTTATGTGAAATAATTCACATGGATGTATATGATTTTTGTTGGGAAGACCATCATAGGTTGATGTAAAATTCATGTGTGATGGTAGATCAAATACTTATAGTGGAAAAGGAATACGTAAAGGGTAGGTTAGTATTGTGTTAGTATAAGAAATAAAACTCAAATAAACACACTAAAATCCTAATAACTATAGCCTTGACACTAGGGATAACATAGGTAACAAGCATGCATATGAAAAACACAACTAAAACATAAAATGAAATACTCTTTTACCTGTTTTGGATCTCCAAATGGCTTACTTAGCTTGTGCATCAAGAAATATTCATCAATGGAGCTTTGTTGACTACATCTTTCCTTGACACCTTGGCTTTGATTACCTAGATTAAGATTTTGGCATGATAAATTTACTTGTATGAGGATTATGGAGTAAATCTTACATAATAAATGTATAATATCCAAGCTTAGAAATGAAGGGGCATGGACTTATATTTAAAGAATAAAGAATTAACTCTCACCAAAGGTGAGTTAAGGTTGAGTTTAAACATGGAATGGGTTTAAACTAACCCTAGGTGAGTTTATACTAACTCTAGTTAAGTTAAAATTTGTCATATAATTATGATTTTCAATTACTAGGCATGAATCTCAAATTAAATATTTTGGGATATTTTGGAAGAACTTGATAACTCATAAAGGCAATGATGAAAAAGATTAATATTTTAAATTTTATAATTTCTATTTTTAGATATTCATTAATTGATAACAGATAATTAAACTAGGAATTTAATCTTGTTTAATTACATAATTCAATTTGATTATCATTTTAGCTCTTTCAAAATTTTATCAAGTGCCTCACTTAATGGGTTTGTAGGCCAAATTGATAGTTATTGTGTTTCAAGGTGATCAAGGATGAATCTATGAGAGGTTATTCTTACATATGATAGAATACCCCAAATAGGGATTCCTCAACATGATTATGAGCATTTATGAATGATTCATGGACAAATATGGTATGTTTAGTCATTCCTAGGCTTAATTTGTAATGGTTGGTATGAATCAACATAAATTCCAATCGAAAGCTAGTTGTGGCTTGATTTGGACATCTATAGTTTTCCCTTGTTTGGGAAGGTGTTACAAGCTATATGCATAATAACATCTTCTCAAATAATGAAAAGGTCATGTATTCCTACTACTTCAATGATAATGGATGAGTTCTGGATGCCCCCTCGAAAGAGCGGTTGACAAAGAAGGCTAGTGATCAGTCCCTCAAAAGAAAGAAATGATAGGACCAAAAAGGCAAAAGGGGTGGAAAAGAATGATTTTCCTAGAGGTAGTTATAATCAATTGCATTATGAGCTACCCTAGTTTGGTAGATAAAAAAAGATTATTTTCCCAAAGGAAATAATAATCTTTGGCATAAATGGATAAAAATATACTGATTTGCCCATAAGTGGTTATAATCATTAACCACAAGAGAATGATTTTGCCAAAGGTAGTTATAATCTTTATAAGGAAATAATGAGTTACCCACAAGTGGTTATAATCATATTAGGATAAAAATTAGGCCCCTATTGGGTGGATAGAGATAATGGTTTGCCCAAAGATAGTTATAAGCATTATCATAGTGAAAACATGCCTCAGTTGGGTGGAGAATGATAACAATTTGCCCAAAGGTAGTTATAATCATTAACATCCAAAATAGGTCAAGATATAATGATTTTATTATAATTAGTTATAATAATTATCTCTATGGGGGATGATACATAATGATTTACTCAAAGGCAGTTAGAATCATTGATATAATGATGGGGATAATATGGTAAATTAGAAGAGGTGGATACATTCTGAATCTATACTCATGGAGTAAGAGTAAGCTGGTATAGAGGAGAAAGATGAATTTAGGTAACCTATGAGTATAGATATGCACATCATAACTAGAAAGGATTAAAATTCTTTCATGATTTCATTACTCTATATATGGTAAATAATTTGGTTAGAGCAGTAATTTTTTAGGTAGCCAAAGAGAAGTATCACAGCCAAATAGTTTGTAAGAATTCTTGAGATTATTTTTGATATATCACATGATGTTATGCATCATGATATAAAACACCATGAGAGCTTACCCAAAATATGCTTAAGGACTGACACATGATCCAATAAAGAAGTGAAAATAATGTACCAATGATAAAAACCATGATGATAAATTTGTCATATGAATATGGATGGACTTAAGTATAATGCATAAGGAATCACCCAATGAATGCATGATATAATAAGTCAAGACACAACAATGAAAGCAAAAAACATGTAAACAAGCAAACAAACATGAATAAAAAATAGTAAGAAACAAAAATCAAACAAAACAAACAAAATGGCATGAAACACACACAAACAATGGTTAATCACAATGTGAACACAAACAAAAGATAAATAATATGAAAAAATTGCCCTTAGGATATAAGAGACAAAAAAAAATGGGAATAAAAGAAAATGAAGGGGTATCCAAGTTGACTCCAGATGCACTAGGCAAGTGGATGTTGCCTACATAGTTTCATGGATGTAAAATCCAACATAAAATTTAGTCCAAATGTAGTTCTCCCATGATATGGGAAAGAAGAAAATGATGATAATAAAAAAATTTGTGTTATATAGGATATGGGAATGGTTTCAAAAAATAGTGAGAGTATGAGATGGTGCTTAATAGTCATTAATGTATCAAATTTGAATAAATAATGCATAATATAAAAATTCATAAAATAATGAGAGCATAAAGCATATGCCAAATAAGGATGGGGAAACTAAATGACAAGTGGTTTTTTGTGACATAGCTAGGGGTCCTCAAATCATTAAGGCAAATAAGTGGTCAAAGTGGTGATTTTAAGGATTTTATAGATCATTTTTTAAAAAAATTAAAATTTTAAGTATCTCCACTCAATAAAGAATGATGAGATACTAAATGGTCCAAATCAAAAAATGGCAAAAGAATTTAAACTTAAATTTCTCATAAAACATTGAGATCATGGCCAAGGGTGACTGAGATGACCTCAATGTGAATCAAGTGTTTCCTACATAGTCACAATATCAGACCTAAAGTCATTAGTTCCTCTTTATAGTGAAGGAATATGACTAGGTAGCAATAAGTTTGTAAAGTAGGCAAATTTGGCAAATTTCACATTTTGGCATAGTAATGGAAAGATGGGACTTCAATGCATGATAAAAGTATCATTACTGATTAACCCAAAGGTTATTATAATTGGGAAACATCAACATAAGTCAATGATAATAATTTAAATAAAGGAAACTATAATTAGTAGCATAATGGGAGACATTTATTTGTCCAAAGAAGTGTATAATCAAGAACACCTTAAATGAAATAAAACAAGAAATAAGGGATATAATTGCCAAACCAATATCATATTCATCCAAAATATGGCCTCTATCTATAATATTGAATTAACTATTAAAACTTGATCTAAATCCCCTCATTGAAAGTGCTCAAATAACTAATGGAATGGAATTAATGTCAAAGGGGTTGGGTAGGGAGGGTAAAAACAACTCTAGTCAATAGGAAAGGTATGGTAGAATGGTATAGATCATGGTAAAAAAAATTAATATTGATATTATGCTACAATAATAATGTGCCTCATAGATAATACTTCAAGTCTCTCAAGTAAAGTAATGCTTGAGGTGTATAATGTTCATTGGGTTATCAGGTTCATCTATGTTTGGTGTAGTCAGCTTATATGATCTAGAGCCATAATTTGAAACAATTATATATGGGCATATCCAATTGGGTTTTAAATTTTCCTTCTTCTTCTTCTCAGTGTGATATTGTTTTTGTTTTCATTGAGAACAATATCCCCAAGTTTGAAGTCTTTGTGTTTGACCCACTAGTTATAGTGGCCATAGAGTCAATTTTGGTATGCTTGAAGGTTGTTGACAATAACCATGAATTTTTCATCAAGTAACTCTATCTCTTATATTCAAGTAAATTTTTAGTCTTCATCATCTAGGATATTCTTTAGTGAGATGCATAGAGAATGTAACTCAACCTCAATGAGAAGAATGGCCTTAGTGCCATAAACTAGGGAATTTGGAGTGGCTCTTATCAAGGTACAATAATTAGTGTGGTACGCTTAGAGGGCATGGAATATTTGGAGGTGCCAATCATGACCAACATCATTGATTATATTTTAAGGATGATGATAATAGTTTTATTGGATGCTTCTGCTTGGCCATTACTTTGTGGGTAATATGCCATAGAAAAAAATTGAGTAATGTTGTAATGAATACAAAGATTTTTGGAATCCTTGTTCTTAAATGATCCACCATTATTAGATATAATTTTAGATGGGATACCATAAAAAAATGAGATGGTTAAAGATGAATTTGGATTTTTTTTTCTAATCACATAAGTGAGGGGTATAGCTTCAACCCACTTAGTGAAATATTTGGAAGTGATAAGGATGTGTTTATGGTCATCATATGAGGTAGGATTAATATTCTCAATGAGATCGAGGCCCCATGTGGCAAATGACTAGGGATTAAGAATTGGTTTTAGAATTTTGGCTAGGTAATGAGTCATATTGGCATGCTTTTAACAATTTTCACAACTTTTAATGTATGTATCTACATATAAATTCATAGTTGACCAATAATATACATTATGTAGGAGTTTTTTAGCTAGGACATCGCCACTAGTGTGGGATCTACATACTCCATGAACTTCATGTAATGTTAATGTTGATTCTTCCAAATTTAAATAATGAAGTAAATTTGCATCAAAGCTATGGTGGTAAAGGGTTGGGCCAAACATGGTATAATATGAGGCTTGATGGGTAAAGACCTTTTATTGCTTACATGATAGGCCTGGTGGAAAAATATGGTCATGAAGGTAGGTAAAGAGGTTTGAATACCATATAGATCTATGACCAACAATATCATATATCATTTTGATGGTTGAAGGTTCATGGGATGACACCAAAATATTTTCAATGATGAATTGATATTATTTCACCTTATTTATGTGGTGGATCAAATAACCAAAGGTGTCCATAGCATCCATTGTTATGTTACTATCCATTGGTATGTGTTCAAACTATATATCAGTAATGTGTTATTTGAGAGTGTCAATCATGGCCTTGTATGACACTAGCTTGTCATCTTTGGTCTAAAAGTGGTCTTTAACCTAATTGATGATTAACTTATAATCACCATAAACCTTGATATGTTGTATATTCTATTGTACTATTTAATGAATCCCTATAATGAGTGTTTCATATTCATCCATGTTTTTAGTACAAAGAAACCTGATATGGAATGATTTATGGAAAAAATCCCCTTATGTTTTAATGAATAATAAGCATAACCCTAATCCATGTGAAGTGAATGAGCCATCAAAATCTATATTTAAGTGTTTCTCCATAAGAGGTGTGTCAATGATGGTCATAATGGAAAGATAGTCCTTTAGGTGCTAGAAGGCTTTCTATAATTCATCATCCCAATGAATGTGACACCCTTATTTAGTAAGTGTGTAAATAGATGGATTTTATTGGCCAAATAATAAATTAAATGTTTGATAGATTAAATCTTTCCCTACAAACTATGGAGCTACTTCAAATTAGAGGGTGATGACATCTCTATAATGACTTGTACTTTGGCAGGATCAACTTCAATGCATCTATGAGAGATAATGAATCCTAACTATTTTATGGAAGTAACACCAAAAACACACTTATTAGGATTGAGTCTAACCTTTTATTCATGCATCCTCTCAAATATTCTCCATAGTGTAGATAAATTATTAGCATGGGTCTTTGATTTACCCAATATGTTTTTGATGTAGTATTCAACCACATCATGATCATATCATGAAATATGATGGACATGTATCTTTGGTATATGTCCCCAACATTATTGAGACCAAATGGCATAAACTTATAATAAAATTTTCCATATAGAGTGGTGAACATTGTCTTATGTTGGTCTTTTAGTGCAATCTATATATGGTTGTGTCCTAAAAATCCATCCATTTGTGAAAAAAATATACACCTTAATGTGGAGTCAAATATCATGTCAATGTTTGGAAAAGGAAATTTTTCCTTGGGGAAGGCCTTATTTATATTTTTGAAATTAGTGCATATATTGATTCCTTCTATCTTATTATTGATTAGTACAACATTAGAGATCCACTTTGAGTATTTGATCAGTCAAATACATCTTATTTTTAAGAGTGTTTACAAATCTTTCTTTACTAATATAGCAATGTGATAATGCATCTTGCAAAATTTACGCTTCACAAGTTTGGCATCATGATATAAAACAAGGTGGTATACAACCAAGGTGGGGTCTAAACTTGGCATTTCTGAGCAGGCCTAAATAAAGATGTCAATAAATTCCTTCAAAAAGGATATAAAGATTTTGTGAACACAAAATATTTTCAAACTTTTATTTATTATTGACACTCTTTATCTTGTAGGAACCCATCGAGTCTCAATAACTCTAAGTGTATGCATTAAGGGGTAAACCAAGAAAGGAGTGGGTAGATCATTAGTGCTTTGTATGATTTTTATACTTTTTTACACTTGTTATCTACACACTTATCTCCTAAAAACCTTATCCCTAAGTTTTTTCTTCTTTGTTGCACACTCTCTAGCCATTTTCTACCTTTTATCCCCTTCTTCTTATCCTTATCCTCTTTTTGACAGCTCACTATAATCGGTTGATTAGGTCGACCCTATACAATTTTGGGTGAAATTCACTTAGGGTCTAAGATGGATCTTGGCCAATCTAGCCCGTGACCTAGTGAATTCTTATCCAAAATTTTTCTAAGTCAACTAGGTTGACCTTATTGGATGAAACATTTAAAATGGATTAGGGTTAAATCTACCTAAATATACAAGTTCATTTTTCCATTAATTAGAGAAGAAAATAAAAAGTAAGAGATGTTATGAATTAGCTTATCCACCATTCTCCTTGAGAAGTAAGCTTAGGGTTTTATAATTTCTTTGGAGATATGGATCTTGTCTTATGGAGAAGTCTTTTGGATGCATTGATAGGTTGTGTAGGTTAGATTTTATTTATCCTTATCATCTTTATATACCACAACAAACTCTTTCAAATAACCTTGGCCAAGGGAGAGATTGAGTCTTAGTGGTTTGTCTTCAAAGGTAAGTATTCTTAACTTTGTTCCTCCTTTGTAAGTGTAGATAGATATGCATTTGTACTTCTCTTCCATGCATTAGGATTACATATACATTGATGTGAGTATATGTCTCTTATGTATGTTTAATTTTATTGTTTATAACCCCCACTTTTTTCCACAAGATTTGGTAAGCACTAGATTAGATTTTAATTTAATTATTATTAGTTTAGTGAGAGATATTAAAACATAGGACTCCCTTAGGGTTATTACATGATTGTGTTTGAGTGGAGGCTTTGTAACCCTCCCTATCATTATGTATTATGATAAGAAATCCCCTAATTAGGTCTAACAAATCTCCATGTTGGTCATGTTCTTGATTATCTAATGTATCCACAATTGAAAGTGTATGATATGATCTATCTTATTTGAGTTAGGATTGATTTATAGACATGATGAATTTATAATTACATAAATTATGTTGAACTTGACATGAATCTAACCCTTGTAGGTTTTATCTCACATTTTTCATTATTTTATCATTTTATTTCTCTATATTTATGATACTAGGTCGATAGTGTTGATATAGATCTAACTTTTGTGTGAAATTTTAACACACAATCACATCAATATGAATTTATTATATTTTTGAAAGTTTTTCATTAGGTATAGGCTACTAGGTTGACTCTTTCAACACAATATATTTTAAGACTTCCATATCAGGCTACTAGGTCAACCCTATCAACTCTATACATTTCTAAACTTCCAAAAAAACATACTACATTGACCCTGTCAACATAATAAATTTTGTATGTTTCAACAAATAGGGAATTGCACAACTAGGTCAGCCTATTCAACCCAATTGGTAGAATTTGTAAGTATAAATTAGGGTACTTCAACAAATAATATTATTCTCCTCTACATCATCTAACCCACCAAGGTTCCTTTCTATCCTTCTCTATCATTTATATTATTCATTATACTTCTATTTTTCATAGTTTGTAGTCTTTAAAACTACCCCTATATAATCAATTAGGTTGGACCTATCAATGAAGTTTTTTATTCTATCTTATGTCTAAAAAATTAGGTCGACACTTTCAACATGATTATTTTTTAAACCCTTGATTCCATAGTATAGTAGCAACATTGTCAACTCTATTATATAGTCTCTATATACACTATCATATAAGATGACATTGTACTATGTTTCAAATTTAGAATTAACACTTATATGTTAGTAATTAGTTCATGCTTCATTTCATTTCTTCCATGCTTAGAATAGATCACATAGTCTAATTATATTTTTTTCAATATACTATTTAGTTTCACTATTTTTCTCTTTTATGCACATAATACCAAATCACAAAATATTAAAACACATTTTAAACAATTGTCTACCCAAGGCATACCTACTTAGATTTCATCACCAAGGGGGAAGCCAACTTGGTTTTTTGTCTAAGTGTAAACATGTGGTTAATGGTATATATTTTCTAAAAACCTAACACCCTTATCATTATGGTGTGTGAAGTGAGGGTGTAAGACCTAATACTAAGCCATTACCATTGCCAATATAGATCCCTTTCAGTCTAAACATCCTAAAATCATCCATACATTACTTTATAGTTCCTTATTTATACTTAACTCCCTATCACATCTAAAATTATATTTTAAATCTAACAACATTTGAGATGACCACTTAGTTATCATTTAATTTCCAAGTTGATTATTGTCTCTTTGCTCACTTGTACATTGTTTTACAAAAACTTTCATTAACTAGTGTTGGTGTAAGGTTTTATGTTGTGTTCCTCAATTAGATAAACTTCATTTACCCAATTTATTGTGTGTTTTCATTCATTTCTTGATTTCAAAATTACTTGCAATTTTTTTCTTGTTTTAGTACACAGTCATTCTGCTCAACATAATATCTTATAGACTATTTGTTTTCCCCCATCTATAATAATAGGTCAACCCTATCAAATTTGTACATTTTTTTAGCTTTTATTCCTAATATAAGGTCAACCTTGTCGACTCTGTATACTTTTTAATCTCCTATTTCTAATACTAGGTTGAACCTGTCAACTTTGTATAGGTTTTAGACCTTGTTTTCTATACTAGGTCAACCTAGTTAAACCTACACATTTTTTTTCACTTATTTCCTTGAGTTTGCATCACTTTTTCCTTATTTATTCCTTCTCCTTCATCATTAAATCACTATTTTAAGATAACAGTAAGTTTAATTTAATGGATATGATTCATCTTACCAACCCTCATAGGGTCTCCCATAATCAACTTATGGCTCTTCTCCTAGATGAGATTAATGCTCATATAGCCACTTACACAATGAACTATGGGACCCCTCCTCATTCTTCTTCACCTTGTAATCCTCTCTTATTATTTGAAAATCAACCTGACTTAGAGTATACACCTAAATTTTTCTTCTTTATCTTTTAATTACCTCAACATTAATGAAAGTATCCTTCTACCATTACCATCTCATGATTATTGGTCAAGACAAAGAGCCTCATTCACCTTATCCCACATTCTCACATGGATTTTTGGATACTATTTTATTTGATTCTGAACCTCTTCCTTTTATTTTAACACCTTCTCATACCATGACTTCTTCTTATTTGACTTCTTCTACCTCCATACTAGTAATTCAACTAACATGGTAGGTTATACATCTAGTGGGCCTCTCTCAAGACCCACTCTTCTCAACTCTTCCACTAATACATCATTTTATACCCATGTTAATCATGATTTTAGTGCTTCCTCTTCTCATTCCTTCACTAGTCCATATTTTTTCACACAAGTAAATTTTTCCACTGATGCCTCACATTATAACAACTATTCTCAAGCTCCTACCAACACCAATAGTGGTACCTAAGCTACTCATTCTAATTATAATTCTATAAATAATGCCAAAAATGCAACTTAAACCCATAATCTTTTATTACAAATAATTAATCAAATGAATACTTTTCAATCTCATAATATAAATCAAATGTTGATAATGAAAAACCAACCTATCCATCTTGAAGCCCACCCTTAATAGATGCCATGAGTCATGCATAATCAAAATTTACCTTCACCTCCTCTTCAATATTCCCATGGTAATCTTATCCATCAACCTCCTCTTATCAACAAGATAATTAATTATCTTCAAAATGATCATCTTAAATCTCAAATTTCTAATATTGATATAGGATGTATCACTCTTACCATATCTTACAATGGGTCAACTTATCCTAAACTTCATCTAACAACATTTGGAAATATATATAAATACTAGGTAAAATTAAACACATTTTTTACTACCAAGATCTTATACAAAACCCTCATATGTGACGTTTTAGATTGGTATAACCAACTTAAAACCCATTCCATTACTAGTTTGGAAGATTTAGACAATTAACTAGTCCAAGAGTTCTAAACTAGTGATCTTCTCGAGAATACCTTAGCCTATTTTATAAATTGTAATAAAATTTAAAATGAAACTTCCCAAGATTTTATTAAAAGGTGGAAAACATTGTATAGTAAATTTGAACATAATATTTCTAATGATAACCTTTTCCATCTCTTTACCAATGCTCTCTTTTCCAAGTTACAATATCAGGGTTGCACTCTCTCTCCACATACCATGAAGAAGGCCATTAACCAAACTAAATGACAATATTTACTTATGCATTAATTTTAGCTATCCCAACCTTCTATGATAACTCATATCTTACTAAAGAATAAGAATCATCATGCTACCAATGATGGTGTAATGGACTCTTATGAAACCATTCACATTATTCAAGATGTTGTTCCTAAGCAATCTTTGGAACCAACTCCCCATTCTCAACAATTCACCAATCCTCATTTATCTTCACCTAATAACATCAATGTTCACAAACCTTTATCCTTAGTTGATAACTAAAACTTCTACCTAGGCCTCTTCCATGAAAAATTGATCCCACTCATCCTATGAAATCTTGGTATGATCCCAATAATTGTTTTTGGTTTGACACTGTTGGGGTCATTCTCATGAGACTTGTAGGAAACTTAATAATTTGTCTATGAATTTTCTTATTGGTCCTAATGTTGACCATGATTCTATCATTTGAAAATACTAACAAGCCTATGAAAATTCTTTCAAAGGCCATGAAACTATTACTAAATTGAAATATTTCAATCAAGTTAATTCTCATTTGGATATCTATAAAGACCTTCTTCCCAATCACCAAGATGACTAAGATAATTTCACCCTTTCCACCAATAATATCAAAAGTATTATTGACACAAATCTATAAGATAATGTGGTTAATATGACTAATATGTAAATGGTGGTTTATTTCATTGATCCTCAACCTTTCTACACACCTCCATTGTCTTGTATATTTCATGTTATCCAAGATTCTTCTCCAACTCAATTAAATGAGTTGGGGTAAAATGACCTTATAAATTTTGATAAACCAATTCTAACTCTTCCTTTGGATAACACTTCTAATTCTATTTCTACCATCCCTCCATCTTCTTTACCTAACACCCATGATACTCAAGCTTCTATAAATACACCTTCTAGCACTTCTCACAACTAATCTACACCAATGTCTTCATCATCTCAACATAGTTTACAACCTTTTTCTAAACCTTTTACCTCTTATCAACATAAATTCCAATTTACTTCATATCTTCCTCTTGAGAACCTCCTTTAACATATGCATCTATTTTTAGTAGCCTTATTATGGGTTATGACGAGTGGGATCCCATCATGGAACTCACTAATTTCCCATTGAAAATTCCATTTATTGAGATGATGAGGACCTCTTCGCATCATCAAAACTATATTATTCATACTATGTTCTAAATAAACATCCCTCATCCTCCCTTAGTTTGATTTGAAGCAACATTATCTAGATTTAAAGATAACATATTGTAACAATGTGAAGAGATGTCCATACATGTTGATGAAATAATGGACACTTCTCTTTCCCCCAAGTTTCCCATTGCTTATATGATTCCCAATGAGATTATTCTTAGTGTATATGATCTTATTCTATTTATTAGTGTCCAAATTGGTGATATGTAAGTCAAACATGCCTTTATTGATGAGGGTTATGACACTTATGTTGCTTTCCTCAATTTTATCAAAACCATTGAATATTATGAATATAATCTCAAATCAACATGAAACAAATGTCAAGGATATGATTAAAAGTAAATTCCTCCTTTAACTTATGTGTGGGTTCCCATTACCATCCCACCTATCACCATTTATGTGAAGGTGATGATATTTAAATTTACTCTATATTACAAAATTCTACTTGGTAGGACATGGATTCATTGTATATGAGTAGTTTATTCTCTTATATACCAATGTGTTAAATTACCTCACAATGGATCTACATATAGTATTCAGGGTGATACTAAATCTCAAGCTTTCAATAAAGCTAATGCTCATTTGGATATCTATAAATACATTCTTCCCAATCACTAAGATAACCAAGATAATCCCACCCCTTGCACCAATAATATCAAAAGTCTTATTGACCCAACTCTAGAAGATAATGTGGTTAATATGAATAATATGAAAAGAGTGGTTGCTTTCATTGATCCTCAACCCATCTACACCCCTCCATTATCTCACAACTTTCATGTTATCCAAGATTCTTCTCCAATTCACTTAAATGAGTTGGAGAAAAATGACCTTATTACTTTTGATGAACCAATTTTAAATCCTCCCTGGGATAACAATTCCCATTATATTTATACCATCCCTCCATCTTCTTTAACTAACATCGATAATCTTTAATACTCTATCAACACTTCTTCTAACAATTCTCAAAACCAACCTGAACCATCTGCTTCAGCTTCTCAACATAATTTACAAACTTGTTCTATTCTTCTACCTCTTATCAACACAAGTTATAATGTACTTTAGCTCCTCCTTATGAGGACCTCATTCAACATTATACACCTATTTCTAACAATATTATTATGGGTTATGATGAGGTGGATCCTTTCATAGAACTCACTAATCTCCCATCCCAAATTCCATTTCTTGATCATATAAGGACTTATCCACATCATCAAAACCATCTCATGCAATTTTTTTTTTGAAATGAACATCCCTCATCCTCCCCTAGTAGCATGTGAAACAACCTTATATGGATCAAAAGATAACATATTACAATAATATGAAGAGATGTCTATCCATGTTGATGAAACAATGGACACTTCACTTTCCCTTAATTTTCCCATCATTTCTATGATTTTAGATGAGATTTTACTTCATACAAATGATCCTTCTCTAATCATTAGTCTTGAAATTGGTTATATCTAAGTCAAGCATGCCTTTATTGATGAGGATTCCATCACTTGTGTTTCTTTTCTCAATTTTATCAAAACCCTTAGATATTTCAAATGTAATCTCAAGTCCACACACAACACATGTTAAGGCTATGATGGAAGGAAGATGCCTCCTTTAGGTTATATGTGGCTTCCCATTACCATCCCACCTATCACCATTCATGTGAAGGTGATGATATTTAATTTTCCTCTTTCTTAAAACATCCTACTTGGTAGGCCATGGACTCATCATATGAGAGTAGTTAATTCTTCCACCCATCAATGTATTAAATTCCCTCACAATAGAGATATATATAGGATTTAAGGTGACACTAATCTTTGGAATTTTAAAAAATTCTAAGATCATGGCATATTCAATATTATTACTCTTAAACCTTTGCCTAGTGTTTTATTATGTGAGTCTCAATGATTAAACTTTCCTATCAAATCTACTCAAGGTTAAAATGGTCATAATGAACTCATTTGGAATATTCCTCGTAACCTTTTAGATTTCAATGATGATGAGCCTGATGAGATCAATAGAAAGATTAAAAATTTTGATCTCTCACCCCATCTCATCTTTTAGCTTCTTGCTTCTTTTCAACCTCGTTCTCACAAACCACTTTGTGATGATATCCCCATTGTCTTAACCAAGACTCAGTATTGAAATCATCACACCTCATCAGATGACAATGTCATCTTACCTACATCATTGATCTTCATACCCCTGATTATGATGATGGTTATACCTTAGATGATCAATTCTCAAGTGGTCTTTTTCAGTCCTATGATGCTAATATTATCTATTATCATACCTCTTTACTTTAGGATTTTAGTGTTTCTTCCCATATTCCATTATATATAGTTCTTAATTTTATCATTTTTCCTCTTTATAATAGGGTAGAGATGGTGTAGACACCTTCAATTTATAAATAACCATGTAGGAGTATGTTTATGGATCATGTTATGATTGGGCGATATTACTTTGTTAAGTACCAGGACCCCTATAGATTGTTTATCCTTGAGATGCATGTAACTCTTCTTCAGCCTTATGTATACCCCACATCTCCTTTAGTATATTCCACTTTAGATCCAATTCCTTCTCCCACTTTAGCTTAGTCTATTCTTGCATCTAATCCCATCACTCCTTCCATTGAGTCTAGTTTAGTTCCTTCACCACCACCACCTTCTCTTCATGATGGTTTGACTCTTTTATCATAGATGGATCCATCTACCATCAAATGGGTACACAATCCTTATAAAAAATCATTATATTTTTATTACACATCCTCCTATGAGTAATTATACTAAGCCTACTCACCAATGTATATGTTGCTTTCACAGCACAAATAATCATTCATCCATGTATTGTTGTAAGCTATGAAAATATATTAACACTTTATGTCCTCTTATCCCTCAATATTTAGACAAGGCCATAAAGACTCTAAAGATACTTCCTAAGTATATTCTTAAGTATAGAGAGGTTTATTTTCTTTGGTATTGATGTGGTACCCATGACACCAATCATTGCCACATCCTTCAACATCACCTTAAAGATCATATTTTAACTATTCTTTCACCTTCTACCATTCCTCATAGAGGTCATTCCTACAAGAAGAGTCCCCCTTCTTATCCCATCATTCCATCTCCTCTGGTGGTCCACTCTTCACCTCTTATTCCTCTACCTATGAATCCTTCACCTACAGACCTTCCCTCACTTGTGGATCCTTATCCATCAGTGATTCCTTCATCTTTCATAGAGTCCAATCCCATGAATTATTCTAATAATCCCTCTCTTAATATCCCTCCTTAGCATGATCCATCAACCATTCCTACCTTTTCTATTTAGGAGATTAAATGTGAAGTATTTTACCAATTTTTGTTGAGGATAGATGAGACATTATCTATAGTTTGCATCCAACTTAATATAGACTTATCACATTGTTTGGATAATGTGTGTGATAAAATATATCTATAATTATAATCACATGCATGGTGTTATTACATTTTCATTTTGATTAGATGTGTGCTCCAATATTTTCTTTATCTATTTTATTGTATCATTTAGCATTATGTCAAATTCTTATCTATCTTACATAGTGACTTTAATTTACCACTTTATATTATTTATAATGTCATTTATGTTTGATTATGGATGTATTATTTATTATTGCTTTCTTTTTATTCTTGAGTTACTTTCTTAAAATTGCCTTATTCTCTTTTCAAGATTGTTTGTTTTCTTATCTTTATTTACATGGATAATTATCCTTATGACTTGGTTATAAAAACCTTGTTCCCTTTAGTCATTCCTTATTTACCATGTGATCAGTTAGAAAAAGATTAATCTCATTATAATCTCCTTTCACCAGTCCACTTTGTATATACTTTGTTTCCCTTTATTCCCTTTTCACAAACTAAGTGTATACATGGTTGAGACTTGATATAACATGTTGGTTCATTGTTAAGCCTAAGTGTTTGAGTCCATCTTATCTTTGGTCACTTAGCTTCCTTTAGCCAAATCATATAGCTCATTTGTGTTTATCACTCCATATGTTATGACTAGTCATTCCAAGTATGTATGGAGGAGGAATCTTAAAAAAGTCTTGAAAACCTTAAAAAGTCAAATAATTTAACAAAAATAAATGATATGAAAGGTAAAAACATTCAAAACTCTTAAAAGTCAAATCACACTAAAAGACATGATTCAAATCACATCTTTTTATTTTAGTCAAAGCTTGAACTCCACAATTGGGCTCATAATAGAGTCATGTTCCATTTGGTTGTGGTAGGCTAGTATATTATAAAAGGAGAATAAAAAATCATTTAGTGCTACCTATTTTCTCATGTAATTACCTAATCTTAGTAGTAGATTGATGTCTCTATAAGGGGTCTTGAGGAGTGGGGAACATGTCACAAGAAGGTAGGTCCATTTTAATTTTATTTTACTAATATACCTTTATGAATTTATCTTAGTAACACATTTATTTACCTACATATCTTTGTGTTTGTAGTGAATAAGTTTCCTTTGTATGGTGATGGTCACTAGTCACTTAGTGTCTTTGTATGTCATTAGTATGCTTCATATCTCCTAAGGTCTTCTCATAAGATGCATAACTTATGGTTTTTACATTCCTTTCTTTCACACCCTAAATTAATCATATTTCCTCTTGAGAAATATTATTTTGTTTACTGATCACTCTGCTAGGGATTCCATTTGTATTTTGCACTATAAGACCATGTATAGGACTTGGCCTTCCTCATAAATTACCAAAATTTTAAATTAATATTACTAATATCCCCTTATTATATTTTCCCATTATTACACCTCATTGGTGTTTACTTTATGAGTTGTAGTGTAACACCATGGATAGGACCTGGACTTCCTCACAAAAATTTCCAATAATCCAAGTCATAACCAAAATTACATGTGTCAAACATGAAATAAGATGTGATTGATCATGAAGTTACACATAATTAACAAGCTTCTTATCTTGATTTAGTATGTTTTATGCTTACTTCATTACTCTTTCACTTTTATCTTCTTATTTTTTGATTACATGTAAGAATCCAACCATTTTTCTTAAAGTTTTTCATACTTCCTAGCTTGAATTAGTGTGATAAATTTAAGACCAATTTTTTTTATCTTATAGTTCCTAACATGATTTAGTATGATTTATTAAATTCATTGATTTGTTTTCATACCATTTTGTTCTTTTACATGACTTTCCATGTTATTACATTATTTTCATACTTCTCAACATGATTTAATGTGAGCTTACTTATTTTAATTTGGTGACAATATTTTTCATAGTTTAACAACAAAACTTGTTACCATTTTGTTTACCACCCTTTGGTTATTTATACATAGTCATTTTTTTTCTATTACACATTTCCAAACATGAAATTGTGTGTAGTACATTTTTGATTGATTCTATTTTACCAAGTCTTTTTTCATATTTCTTTCTAACCATCTATGGATCCTACATAATACTAAAAAAGAAACCAAAACTCATATATTTACTATATCATATACAATAATAACTAAATACATGTGCTAGAAAGAAATATATCCAAGCATTTACAACCATAACCATCATGCAAACACATCATATCAAACATTGAACTACCAAAATGAGAAATCTATATAAACCATGTGTTTTGATACAAATTATAATGATAGACATCATCTCATCTCTATGTTTGGGGTGTATCCTATCTATCTCATGGCCTATACATGCTACCCATAGATGCCTCAGACTATCCACACTAAATGGTTTTATATAAAAAGGTTGTCCAAGATCTCAGTCTTGTCACCTACCCCTATAGATTGGCTACCTATGCCTATACCTACACTAGTTGGGCATGTATCTATGCTAACTAGGTCATGGTATCCATATGTGCATCTCAATCCTATGATAGGGCTTACCATGCCTATGTCTCTTCCACTCCCACTCCTACTAGTGGTTTTGGATCCTCCCTACATGCCCATACTCACCTTTTTTCCTCTCCTACCAGTCTAAACTAGCTCCCTAAGGTATAATCTCTCATAGGATCCTCTAGTGTCACTAGGTCATAGGGTGTTAGTGCCTTGTCAAAGATATCATAGAGTGATCCCATCACTTAAGATCCCCATCTGGTCTCCTCCTCTACAACATATATAAAAATCACACTAGATAGATATTAGATCATTGATATATCTTAAAATATATCTATCTCTAGTCTATCTCAGATAAGCTTAATCAAAAATTAAACCACCTATTATTACCTATCGATTTGTCACCTACTATTATCTCACCATCTATATAGCTGTCGAGCATGGTATCCTCATCATCACATCGTCCAAGTAGCTCCTCTATAGGTCACTACTTAAATACAAGTCTTGGAGTCACCATTCGTGCCCCATAAAATAACAAAATATGTATTAGATCCTCCATATCATTTATAATCAAAATACATTTTTAAAATTTTTTAATAAAAATAAGCCTAATTTTCTTTAATCTATCCATTTTTAACAAATTTGACTTATTTTTAGCATACTCAGCCCTTTTATCCCTTAATCAACCATTTTGGGCCTTTCTAGTACTCTTTCAGCGTATTTCATATATATTTTTGTACTATCTTAGTCACTTAGTCAAACACTAGGTTAACCAAAATTTCCTTATTTTGATTAGGTTAACTTAACAAACTTAGTGAACCCTATAATTTTACCCCCTTTAGTACTAAGTTGGTAAAGTGGATTTTCCTACTAAGTTGGTAGTCTATAAAATAGACTAAGTCAACACATACCTACTAGGTTGGCAGTGTGGATTGAGTAAATTTTGTGCCTACTAGGTTGACTTAGTTGTTTTTGCCTGTCAACCCTTTTTATTTTTAGTAATAAATGCCTTCTGATAGTTATTACTCTGATCCCTTCAAACCCATTTCCCTACTTGGTTTTTCCTATCCTTGAAAAAAATTTAGGTTTAGTTAAATTCCTAAAATTTCTTTAAATTAAATTTTTTAATAAACACTTAAAATAAATAAAATATTCAAAAATAAGTTTGAGATTCTCAATTGCCTACCTGTGTTACACCCGTTGCCACTACTAGGAGTCACTCTCATCTCGGCTATCATCTCCTCACCATTCTAGCTTGTTTGGTCTCTTAGAGATCTTTTTCTCTCACCCACAAGTTAAAAATAAAAAATGACTTCCCTTTCACCCTTTTAATAGTTAATTTTCACAATTCATTATCTCTCAAATATTTTTCATTAGATTCCTTGTTTTTCTCATATCTTTATTTTTACTCATCCATTTTTTAAACCATAAAATGTTCTAGAATCATGATGATGTAGAGAATATTTTTCACTACTATATTCTTATATTCCAAAAATTTCAAGTTTTGGCTATTTTTGCACTAATCTCTATAGGTTCACTTAATGTTCTTCACATTGGATGCCTTCATTTCTTTTATAGTCTACTTCTTTATCTCCATCACTAAGTTAAGTAAAGGTATGCATTTTTCAATTATTTCCTTTCATTTATCTTATTTGATCCTTACTAAATTTTATTGAGCATCAGTGTTATGTGTTATAATGTTCTATTCTCAAAGCACCATCTTATATTACACTCACGTGACACATGATGAGCTTCGAGTGGGGCATATGTAGACATATAATATTTTCAAAATTTTATAAATTACTAATTCTCTTTATCTTAGAAGAACCTATCAATTATTAATATTTTTGAGTGCATACCTTAAAGATTGCAATAGGAAAGGGGTGGGTAGACCATTGGTGCTTCCATAGATTGTTATCTCTTTTACCACTTGTTATATACACATTGTCTCCTAAAAAACTTATCCCTAAGTTTATTATTCTCTATAACACACTCTCCAACCACTTTCTACCTTTTTGACCCCATTTTCCTAGCCTTAGCCCCTTTTTGACTATTCAATGTACTAGGTAGACTAGGTCAACCTTATACAATTTTGGGTGAAATTCACTTAGGGTCTAGGTCAAGTCTAGGTCAACTCTGAGCTAACCTAGCCCATGATCTAGTGAATTCTTGTCCAAAATTATGCTAGGTTGACTAGGTTGACCCTATTGGTTAAAACTTTCAAAAGGGCTTAGGATTAAATCCACATATATATACAAGTTCATTTCACCATTATTTTGAGTAGAGAAGAACAAGTAAGAGATATTTCACATTTTATTATACACCATTCTACTTAAAGAACAAGCTTAGGATTTCATACTTTTTTTGGAGATATAAATCTTATCTTATGGAGAAGTTTTTTGGATGCATTGATAGATTGTGTAGCCTAGATCTGATTCATCCTTGTCATCCTTACATACCATAAAAACATCTTGTAAAACACCTTGGTGAAGGGAGAGATTGAGGCTCACTGAGTTCATCTTCAAAGGTAAGTATTCATAACTTTGTTCCTCCTTTATAAGATTAGATAGATATTCATTTGTACTTATCTTACTTGCATTAGGACTACATATACATTTATGTGAGTATATGTCTCTTATGTATGTTTAATTTTATTATTTTTAACCCCCACTTTGTGCTGCAAGATTTGGTGAGCACTATATTAGATTTAAATTATTATTATTTTAATGAGAGATATTAAAACATAGGACTCCATTAGGGTTATTACATGATTGTTCCTAAATGGAGGCTTTGGATCTCTCCCTAGGATTGTGTATTGTGATAAAAGATCCCATAATTAGGTCTAGTGGATCCCCATATTGGTCATGTTCTTGATTATTTAATGTATTCCCAATCAGAAGTGTATGGTATGATCTATCTTCTCTGAGTTAGGATTGATTTATATACATGATGCATTTCTAATTACATATAGATTTCATATTCTTCCTCAGTGAGGGACATGCCTAATTTGATCCATTTCAAGTCTTATGGATTCTTTTTATTGACTTTTGTAGTGTCTTCTACAAGGAGAGTTGAAATTTATTCTAGAATGGTTGATAATGATCAAAATTGGCCTACAACCACAAATTCCTCTATTTTGTCTGGCTCTTTAAGTTATCCTAAACAAGATGAATCAAAATATACCAATGGTAGGGATGGCCATGCCATAAAAACTATTGGAAACTCTTGGAAAATTTGGTCAAAGGCATGTTATTCTTCATAATTAAACTTGAACCCAAAATTAATTTTTTTTTGGTAGTCTCTTGATTTATGTTTGAGGAAAGATGAACAACCCCACTTAATGGCACCTAAAATAGGTTTTCACCATAAGACTAGCCTTTCTCTTTATTTTTACCCTCATTTAAAAATGCCTCAAAGAGGTTTTTGAATTTAGGACCTCAATGTTTTATTTATTTGTTTGTGGTTAAGAATGTTCACTCATTATTCAAAATAGGATACAAGATCCAATTTGATAGAGAACCCTTATTTCTAGTCTCCCAATGAAATATTGTCTCTTAGGCCTAGAAATTCACAAAAGGCCTCATCACTCTCAAAATCATCTACATGCACTATGGATTCTTGTTGGTCCCAAGCTATAAGTTGAGGGTAATATAGAGGAAGTGTATTATTATGAATAACGAGGGTAAGGGTACAAATGGCATGAGTATCAAAAATATTAGTATCGATAAGGTATTTATAAATTTTATGATTGGAATCTGATTCAATGTATGCATCTTCATCACTATTCATTGGCATTAGAACATGAATAAGATATGTGGGGTCACCCCCAAGTAGTTTAAATCTAAGACCATAGGTTATTTTGTACCATGTTATATAAATTGGATCTAGTGTACCCTATTGATTTGGCTTGAGGCTTCTTCCTTCATAGGCTTGGTTCTCCATGATTCTATTAGAAATGGGGTATTTGGATTTTTTGTGATATTTAGCTAATTTGTCATTTTATAATCATGTTTCATCATTTGTAAGTGGGTCCACTTCTTGGCTAGTGGCCAATGTGAAAATGATAGGAGGTGGATTATGAAGCTTGCATTTTCCCTTTCATTGTCATTCCATGTAATGTGGCTAGGATTTAGGTCTTCCATAAGACTTGGGGTTATATGTAAGTTTGGAAATATGAAACATGTCATGCGTCAAATATATTACTAGGCCATTGGTTAAGATGGTAAAATTATTTGACATTTTAAGTGGTAGAATATAGGAAGATGAATCAAGGATGTATCGGTCTATGTAACTAGCCTCTGGAAAATCAACAAGTATTTCTTTGCCTTTGTCTTTTTTGGGAACCAGATCTAGACCAAAGTGACAGATATAAATTTTTTATTTTGCCTCCAATTATTTTCAATGTTCATAAGGTTCCAAATCTCCATTAATGATTACCTCCATGCCTGAATGATAGAAATTGAGACATTGGTGAAATGTAGAAGGAATAATACAAGTTTCATGTATCCAAGGTTTACACAAAAGTAAATTATATGATACGTATATATCTAACACATGGTAAAGTGTATCATTGGTTAAAGGTCCAATGATAACTGAAAAGCTTATAGTGCCTTGTGATTCATGTTACTAATTATCATAGGCCTTGATAGTGATCATTTCTAGCTAGAGATTATTCTTAGTGTATTTGAGATTCTCGATGATTTTCAGAAACATAATATTTAGGTCTAATCTATTGTTTAGAAGACACATTTCAATTTGTGTCATGTTATGATGAATTCAATGTACAATGAATTGTGATAGAGAGGGATAAGGGATGAAATATCACTTTGGGTGAAGGTTAAATATTATCATAATGCTAGATGTCAAACCAAATCTTAGAATTTAACTATAGCTATGTCATTTCTAACTTAGGATTGGCTTAGGAACTCTATTAAGATCTTCTTTTGGATAGTATATTTATGCAAAAAATCCAAAATGGAAATTTGTGCTAGTGTCTTATGAAAATGTTCCATGATGTCAAATGTATTTTCCTTAATAGTGGTATATGGCTTGTTCCTATCCATAAAAATGGGTTAGATGGGTTTAGTGGTTGGTGGTTGTGGGCTAAGAATGGTAATTTTTTATTCCTAAGTTGTGATTAAACAATCAAGATTAGATACATGGTCATTGTTGCTAGAAAATGATGTTAGAGGGGGGAAAAATAGTATAAGTCTTAGTTTCTAGTGCACTTGTCTGTGTTCATGGGGAAACGATGAGTCAAAGGTATAAGGTCCAAAAGTAGTAATACATGATTTTTATTGTGCCTATATGTAGTCCTAGTTCAAGGAAGGATTATTGGCATAGATGGGTTGATTGGAATTAGTCATCAATGATCATATTTTGGTATCACTTGGTCTTGGATTGATGGTGATGGTTAAAATGTGACCTCCTAAAATATGAGCTAAAAATTTATTATAGTCGTGTGTAACTACATGGTAAGTCTATTGGGTATTGTAATCATTCTATCCTTGGTTCCTCTAATTTGGTTGACATTATTTTTGTTTTTGTTAATATTGTTATTGTTATTATTATGGCTATTGATATTGTTTTTAATTTTATTTTGGCCTCTATTATTTCTATTATTTTTTGTTTTTATTATTATGTTGTGGAAAAGGGTTTTGGTAGATACCGAGGTTTTGATTGAATGTATATTCTCTATTATCTAATGTAATGTCCACATTTTCCAACATATTTTCAATAAGGTATTTGATATGCACACAAAAACATATATTTTATCCATGAACATGATGGTATTCATAGAACTCATTCTCTCCATACCAATCTAGATATAGAATGCCCTTAGGATAATGCTTCAGTATCGGCCAACTAATCAAATTAGTTATGGCCAATTTGTGAAACCTAACTTCAATAGGTTCTCCAAGGTCATTGAAGAATCAATGAGTAGGCACATTTATGATTTTAGGATGGGTTTGTAAATTTCATGGTTGCATTTTTTGAGCTGGTCTAATCTATTATGAAGGTTGCACTTGTTGAATGGGTTGTTGATGAGGAGTAAGTTACCTTTGTGGCATAAGTTGAGTAGATGATGGTTTCACCATTTAGACATGATGTGACTCGACTAATCCATTTCAAAAAAAATTCTTGGTATGGTTTAATTTATTAGAGTTTTCATAATTTTTGGCTTAGGTTAGTGCCAACTCTTGCACTTAGACTTGGTTTTGGTTTTGATTTTGGCCTATTTTTTAGTTTTCATTCTAATTTTGGTTTTATGTGGTTAAATTAATAATAATTTTTTTAATAAGGTCCTTTTAAATTATTAAACATTTATTTATGATCTCTTTAAAGGTATGTACACACTATAACTCTAGATGGTAGGATATCTCACTATGCAATTTTTTGGTGAACATAGCGGCCAATTATTTTTATGGTAAGCTATGAGTGAAATGACTAGAAAGTGCCCTCAATAATTATAGATATATTATGAAAATTTAACTAACCTTATACTTGGCTTGAGTTAAATATACCAATGAAATCTCATATTTGATATTTTAGGATAAATGTTGCACAAACTTGTCTAAAGGTCATCAAAATGAGATAATAAATTATTTAGAAATTTAAGGAACCAATCCAAAGCTTGTCTTTCTAGAATTTGTTAGAGGTAAAATCACTAAGCAGGGGGTGAGTTAGTGAGCCCAAATAATCCAAACTTCAATTCAAATATTCATAGTTACTTAACTAGTTACCACAAGCATTCATGAATCATACATATCATTTAAAGCAATAAGCAAGAGAGACAATGCAAGATCAATCACATAACAGATGACATTCATGGGAAAACCTATTGGGAAATAAAACCCATTATAACATGAAATTGGACTACTATCCTATATAATAAGATCCAATTTAGACTAGATGTAATTGATCAAAGAACTACAATCCCTATTTAGTGAAACACCAATCCCACAAGGTACTACCACACTTGTCTAGCTAAGCTATAATAATAACCAGACCTTTCAACAAGTTTTAACTTTCAAGAAGGAAAACCACCTTAAATACTAAGATACCACATTAACACTTCTAAAACACTTCCACCCTTGAACTGATGTCAACAACACCTAAAGATGGACCTCAACTTATCTCTGTTCACCTTTGCTCAAGCTCAAATAACAAGCTATCTATTTTACTAAAAACATTATGACCTATAGGTCATCCCAAAAATCCTCAATATGTTCTTCTTATCAACTCATCCTTAGGGCACACTACCATTCCTTCACTTCTCAACACACACACAAGTCTCTCTCAATTTTCTCCTTTGTCTCTCTTACCAGTTTAAAACCTAATAACTTTGGTTCCACTATTTATAGAGAAATATTGATAATCACTACCTTGGTTAACTATTATGCATGTATTAACTCTTTATACATATATCTTATGAAGACAAATATCAATAAATTCTTCATTGGTTAGCTATAACAACTATGGGTCACCCTTAAAGAACTAGACCTTTTAATAATGCACTTGTATCCCTTTTAGGTCTCATGTGAACCCATTCACCCATTATCACTCCCTTAATAAAAAAATAACATAGGGCCACTTTTAAATACATGGGTCCACTCCTTATGTCCCCTTTGACATCTTGAATGATCATAGTTAACATATCTCACCTCTGTGTTTGCTCAAACAACTCAAATAGAGACCTTATGTACACAATCACCATGAATGAACACATAGTCAACTTATTAAACATTGTTCATACTAAATATAGATTGATCACACTTCCAAAATACACATAAATCATCATCATGGAGTCTATAATATGTTCCAATAGATAATTAATTGTGAGACATCAAAATAACACCAACACAAGCTCAAATATCCTTCTCGGGTCACATGCAAAACATATACAAAAACAAATTCAACTTTGGATCTTCATAACTATGTTTTTACACACTTTGAGATCTTCAAATATATATTTCCAAATGCACCTTGAAGTCTCCTACAAGTTCACTTTTTTACTACATGAGAAAATTCATCTACTATAAAAAGATATGATCAAAATACAAATCTATAGTTTTCACTATATAAAACTCAAATAGTCAAATAGCAATATTCATAGTTAACTTTTGAACACAATTCTTGAATCTCATGGAGGCTCAGCTCAGGATCAATCTCACACTATCGATCTTATCTTAGATTTAATATATAGACTATTAAACTCAAATGTTAAACCATAGTCACTTTGACCTCATCTTGTGTCTTCTCAAAATTTTGTCTTAATATGATCCATAAATCTCTAAAAATCAACAAGGTCAATAATGATCAATGCTCACCATTGATTAAATTATACAAACATTCACTCATCATTAGATCATTGTCCTATATTTTTCTTAGATGTTAAACAATATGCACCTATCCTTATGTTGTTTCCTCCTAACTCCTTGAAGTAATCATGCACCATTGATATTGTTCAATCTTTAACACATCCAAAAATGACTAAGTATCGAAACCCTATCAATATGCATGAGTAGCCATTTTTTCACCTCAATAATGTCTTTTGTGCTTACCTACATGATCTTAAATTTGGACCAGATGATCTCCTTAAGAGAATCCAACCATATGAATCACTACTCATAAAACTCTCATGCATGCAATATATAATTATATTAATGTGCCTTCTCATAAAATTCTATCATAAATATAACCATTTCCAAATCTACTTGAGAGGCCAACTTTGATCATCCATAATTTTTTTTTCACTTTAGTGCATTATCTCAAACTTAGCCCAAATATTTTTTTCTCAAAATTGAAAAAACCCATATGATTAGAATATCTTGACACTTTCACATGTGAAAGATATAAAACCTTAAAATTCTCACTGAACTCTTTCTTTCATACTACAAAATTGGCTAAGTATGGGAAAACACAATCAATCTACCTAGGAGCCTAACTTTGTACATTTATATTTATTGACATGCTACATCACATGATTTAAAAATTAGTGAAATTAAACTTGGTCCAAAACTAAATAAACCCATATGATCACCTTCTCTTGAATCATCCAAATGTGTGAGTGCTAACCTCATCAACATGTTAACTCACCTCTTTCTAGCCACTTTGCAAATTTGGCTAAGTATGGGAAAACAATGAAATCTATCTGAGAAGCCAAATTTTCACCCTCATATATTTAACCTCACTTCAATGCATGAATTGATATATGGCACATAAAAACTAGGGAATAATATAATCATAACCATATGACCATCTCCCCTTGATTCCTTCTGACATGGCAAAGGTGACATCATCAAACTACCAACTTAGATTTTTCGCCACTAGACCCAAAGTTTCTAGATAAAAAATAAGATTAACTAGATGAATTCCACTTGTGCACACAAGCTCTCAAATGATGGATCACATCTTATAGGACATCTTGCACATTTTAAAACCTCCATACTCATCCCTAATCCTCTCAAGCTATGTCAATACTAAGGATCAACTAACCATACATAAATCACACTCGAACAAGCATATTACACACTTTGTCATACAAGAATAAGCACATTGCACACTTTGTCATTCTCAATTAGATTATCAAAGAACTTAATCCACTCACTAGGAAACCTCCATGACACCACCATAACATTATCATGACAACTCTCTAATAATCACCCCCTTTGTTATTGATGTCAACAACCATCAATATAGAAATATATAGCTCACCTTCTCTATCTTCAAAGCACTCCTACAAATATGAACTTTTTCCCCAATAAGAACTTATCCCCCTTTGACGCAATGAAAAATTGGGCACAATTTTGTCCTAAGGACTTAAAAATATTATCAAATATGAAAGGACCATCTTATAAATATGATACAAACTCCCCCTTACCTTGAGCTAACCTCTTCTTGTATTGGCAACTTCCTCTTGCTCCATACCACAGTGTTCTACAAAAGCATAAAAACTAATGAAGATAAAACACACAAAATACTAAAATATGATGTAAATTACCAAGAGACATATAATAGGGACTCCCCCTAATATTTTTGAGTAATTTCACCACTTGAGCATCTTTAGATACACACCATGAAGAACCACCACATAGGTTTAACAACCTTCTTTCTCAGCACACTATCATGACCATCAAAAGAGCATCATACCATTAAAAAATTAGGGAAATTTTTATAAAGTAATTTGATAAATTATGTTTAATACATTCATGTTTTGATATTTTTGGAAAAAATTAACAAAATCACTCTTCTTCTCACTAGGCCAGTCTAGTCCTCTTATAGCCCTACATGGAACTTGTAGAGTCCAAAAATTTCAGTAGACATAAATTCAAGACATAAAAATTCATATTTAGATCACTCTCATATTCCCCCTTAGGTACACCATTTTTAAATAATAATACCATCCTCTACAATATACTTGATTCATAAATCTACTAATCAATTTGCCCTCCATTTTGACATAGTCAAGAATAACTTGAGAATTATAAACCTTCAAAAATATGTGAAGCTTGATTTGACCAAAAATTTGGCTCATTAAACAAATTAAGAAGAATCAGACCTCAAATCATAAGGCACACCTCTTTTCTAGTATAGCCCAAAACCTTAGAATCTCAAAATAAGCAGGGTCAATAATCCTCCTTTTGGTCAATGCAAACCTCTAAAACTTCTTGCACACATATATAGATACATCACACAATCTCAAAACAATATTTGAGATTACACACAATTTGGAACCTTGATTTCCTATAACTCAATTTAGGACCCATAAGTTCTTAACCAAAAAACTGAGAAAACTGAGATCACTTAAAAATCTTTAATTGGCACATGCGTACCTTTAGACCTCAAAAACATCTAGATATCACCAAAAATAAATGAATAAACATTTATAACCACCAATCACTTCTTGAAAATGAATAAAACTAATTAAGCCACCTAGAACCACCAAATTTGACTCTATACTACAACTCCTTCACAAACTTATGAAATAGGCTCTTGAACTTATTGCTCCCCCATAGAAAAAAACCCTTCTCTAATTGGCATAATCATCTTGAGCACCTTAAATCTAAACCTTCATAATATTATAACTAAAAAACACTACAACAACACTTGATTCTCCATTTGAAAGGAGTCTCTTAATAAGCATAGATAGAGACACCTTCTATACCTAAAAGATCTTAAAATAAAAAACAAATCCTCATCTTCCATCTCCTCCTTCCTCATCTCATATTTTAGTTATTATTATTATTATTGTTTCTCTTAGGAGAAATAAATTCCTCATCCACTACAAAATTATCCCTTTCTTTTATGATTTAATTGATAATATATGGAGATAACACAGATTCATTACATACCTTTTCATCTAAATAATTTTCCTTGCAACTTGGAACCCCATCATTAGGCACAAGTAATTGATGTTATTTACATGATACATGTTAATAAAAATAAATATGTTCACTTGGATCCATACATACCTTCATGCTAGCTTCAAACAACACCTTGGTCTTCTCCTTGAGCTTAATCTCTTCATTCTCAACATGAGTAGATAATGAGACCTCTTATGACTCTTCAAGTTTTGAAGCATTATCCACCATAGAAAAAAATTACTTGGACTTTTAGTCTCATCATGACTCACACTTTTCACCTTTGGCTTCCATGTGTTAACTTTCCTTCTTTCTTGAACTCTTGGAGCTTGATTAAATCTACTTTGTCTTATAGGCCTTTGATTGCATAACCTAGCAATGTGACCTCTCTATTCATAATTGTAACACACCATAACTTTTACAATAAATATATCTTGCCTTACCTTATTTGGATAGAAATTTGTAGTGTGTCTTATGTCATGACAAATAAAAAAAACCTCCCATTTTTTAAATCACCTTGTATAATCTTATGTGGAAAATGGTTTGAAAAGTGTCCCACATCAAGATAGTTAAAGCACTTGATTATATTCATATTTTTTGGCTGATGACCCCCATCATTGTCCCATGTAAATTCATTTCTAATAGGTATCTTTTAGTCTCTATCCCTATGACCAAATTGATTACATATATAATAGTGACCATTTAATCTTGCATATCTCATGGCATTTGGCTATTTGATATGATTTGTCTTTACTCTACTAGCACCTTCATTCTTTATCTAATGATTTATCTTCAAAGTATGATTGTCCTAGTTCACATTAGTCATCACCTTATCTTGAGTTGTAGTCTCTAGTTCTTCTTTGTATCCAAGACCAGTCTTATCACTTTCATGATTTTGATCATTTAGAATGTTTTCTAGATGACTTAATATCTTTTTCCAATCTCACAAATGACATTCCCTTACTAGATACTTTCTCTAACTTAGATTTCAATGACTTATTTTCATTTACATACCTTGCACAGTCATCTTAGTTAGCATTTAAGATTGTAAATAGGACTTATAATTGATAACTAAGATGTTTGACCATATCTTCATGCTCCTTGGCATCTTCATCTATTTTTGCCTCAAACACACTAAATTTGTCCTCAAATTCCTTGAGTTTAGATTTTATATTATTATTGATCTTCTCAATCTTTAGTTCTTCATAAGCATTAGTCAATGCATTCTCATAGTCCACCTCATCTCCATCATCATCTAAATCACTCCAAGTATACCCCTTTTACTATGAGAAAATTCCTTCCTCAGCCATGAATAAAGATTCATCTTTATTAGAACCATTATATTAATGATCACATTTTGATTCACTCTCTCCACTCTCATCTGATGAACTACAATCTTCTTTTGTGTAAAGACTCTTCTTGTTCTTGAAGGATATCTTCTTGTTGTTATAATTTCTAAATATTTTCTTCTTGTATTCATCTTATCCTTCATCTTGTCCTTCATAATCTTTCTTATCATTATTATGAGGGCACTTCTGAGAAAAATGTCTTATCTCTCCATATTTAAAAAATTTGAAGGGTAGTTTACCCTTATACTTTCTTGAGCAAGTGTTCAATTTACCAGTAATCAAAGAAATTATTTCATCATCATCAATGTCAAATATATCATCCTCTTTGGATTTATTACCTTGAAACTTATTCTTAGGTTTCATATCTATTTTGAATATGACTTCCTTATTTGGTGGTATATCATCATTCTTCCTCATCTCATAAGAAGTAGGGTGTCATGCAATTGATCCATATTGAATAGAGTAAGGTCATGAATATCTTCTATATAAGATAATTCTAGATAAAACTTGGGGGATAGAGACCTTAATACCTTTTGAACAATAATAGTCTCTTCAAGATTTTATCCAAGACCTCTGATGATATTCATGATCTCATCAACTCTCTGTAGAAAGGATACCACATTATCTTCTTCATTCATCTTGAGACTTTCAAATTACCTTTTGTGAGTCTAAAACTTATCAAGCTTAACCTTTGAATCTCCTTCAAATATAATATTCAATTTACCCCATATTTCCTTAGTAGATATAAAATAAATAACTTTAGTGAAATCAATTTTTATAAGACCATAAGTGATGGAATTCATTGCATTAGAGTTGTTCTTAAACAACTTATTCTCTATAACACTATATGGAGGAATAATAGGAGAAATATAAACATATATAATAGTTTTCCATACATCAAACCCTAAGGACATAATGTAGGTCTTCATCTTAGGAATCCAAAATACATAATTAGACCCATTGAATATGATTTTTTAGTATAGAAACCATCTTGCACATTATGACTCTTCATATACATTGGATCACCTTTAAGCTGTAAAGATTTTACCAAAGGACCTTACTCTCATACCAATTTTTAGAGGTACAATCACTAAGAAGGGGGTAAACTAGTGAACCAAAATAATTCAAACTTCAATTATGATCTTTATAATTACTTAATCAGTTACCACAAGCATTCATGAATCATACATATCATTTAAAGAAATAAGTAAGAGAGACAATGCAAGATCAATCACATAACTCATGACATACATGAAAAACCCTCTTGGGGACTAAAACCTGCTGGAACCTAAAATTGGACTAATATCCTATATAACAAGATCTAGTTTAGATTATATGTAACTAATCAAGGAACTACAATCCCTATTTAGTGAGACACCAATCCCACAAGGTGCTACCACACCTATCTGGTTGAGTTGCAACAATAAACAAACCTTTTAGCAACTTTTACCTTGAAAGGAGGCTATAATCACCTTAGATACTAATATATCACAACAAAACCTATGAAACACTTCCACCTCTAAACTAATGTCAATAACACCTAATGATGGACCTCATCTTATCTCTCTACTCACACTGAAACAACAAGATCTCTATTCTACCAAAAAAATTATGACCTGTAGGTTATCCCAATAATATTTAATATATTATACTCTTAAAATCATCCTTAGGTCACTCTACCCTTCCTTCACTTCATAACACACACATAAGCCTCTCTCAATTTTCTCCTTAGTTTCTCTCTTACCAATCTAGAACCCAACAACTTTGGTTCCACTATTTACAAAGCAATCCTAATAATCGCTACATTGGTTGGACATTACACATGTATTAACCCTTAAGACATATATCTAAAGAATATAAATCTCAATACATTCATTAGTGGTTAGCCATAGAAACTATGGGTCACCCTTAAGGAACTACACCTTTTAATAAGGAACTCGTAGTTCCTTTAGGTCTCATGTTAACCCATTCACCCATTCTCACTCCTTTGAGAAAAAAAATAACACATGACCACTTTTAAATACATTGGTCCACTACTTATATCTCCTTTTCCATCTTTAATGATCACAGTCAAACTATCTCACCTCTGTATATGCTCAAACAACTCAAACAAAAACCTTATGTACATAGTCACCATGAATGAACACATAGTCAACTTATTAAACATTATTAATACTCAATATGGATTGATCACACTTAAAAAATATATATAGAGAATTTTTAGAGTCTAAAATATGTTCCAATATCTAATTCATCATGAGACATCAAAATAATACCAATACAAGGTTGAATATCCTTCTTGGGTCACTTGTAGAATATATATGAAAGTGCAATAAACTTTGGAGCTTCATAACTATGTTTTAAAAAACTTTAAGATCTTAAAATCTAAATTAATAGATACACCTTGAAGTCCTCTAAAATTTTTATTTTTACTACATGAGAAAATTTGTCTTTTATCAAAAGATATGACTGAAATATAGATCTCTAGTTTTTCCTATGTAAAATTCAAATATTTGAATAGAAATGGTCATAGTTAACCTTTGAACACAATGTTTAAATCTCATGGACTCTTAACTTAGGATCAATCTTACACCATCGATCTTATTTGAGCTTTAGTGGATAGAATTCCAAATTCAAACATTAAACCATAGTCTATTTTACCTCATCTCGTGTCTGCTCAAAATGTTGACTTAATGTGCTCCGTCAATCTCTACAGATCAACAAGGTCAATAATGATAAATTATCACCATTGATTAAACTTTAGGAACATTCATTCACCATTTTATCATTATCATATACTTTTTATTAGATGTTAAACATCATTCACCTATCCTCATCTCGCTTCCTCCTAAATCCTTGAAACAATCATGCACCATAGGTCTTGTTCAATATTTAACACATCCAAAAATGACTATGGGGACCTTGTAAATATGCATGAGTAACCATTTTTTCACCTAAATAACTTCTTTTATTCTTACCTTTAGGATCTCAAATTTTGACCAATGATCTCCTTCCTTAGGAGAATCCAACCATATGACTCAATGTTCCTAAAAATCTCATAAATATAATATATAACACCATTAAAGTGCCTTCTCATAAATTTGTATAATAGAGCCAAAAATTTCCAAATCTACCTAAGAGGCCAACTTTGATAACCATTAAATTTTTCCATGCTTTAGTGCATGATCTCAAACTTAGCACAAATCATCTCTTCTCAAAACTAAATAAACCCATATAATTATATTATCTTGACACCTTTACACATGAAAGATATAACAACTTAAAAATTCTCACTTGAATATGGAAAAACATATTTAATATTATTAGGATCCAAAATTCACATATCTATATCTCTTAACATGATACATTGCATGATCTAAAAATTAGTGTAAATAAACTAGGTATACAACTTAATATACCCATATGATCACCTTATCCTAAGTCATCTACATGTGTGAGTGATAACCTCATCAAGATGCTAACTCATCTCTTTCTATACACTTTGAAAATTTGGCTATCCTAAGTCATATACATGTGTGAGTGATAAACTCATCAAGATGCTAACTCGTATCTTTCTAGCCACTTTGTAAATTTGGCTAAGTATGGGAAAATAATGAAATCTGTTTGAGAAGCCAACTATGCTCCCTCATATCGTTAACCTAACTTTGATGCATGACTTGAGATATAATTCATAAAAAATAGGGAATAATATGATCATAACCATATTACCATCTCCCCTTGACTCCTTACCACATGGAAAATATGATGTCATCAAACTACCAACTCATATTTTCTACCACTAGACCCAAAGTGTCTAGATGAAAACTATGATTAACCAGATGAATTCCACTTGTACACAAAATCTCTCAAATAATGGATAAAATATTATAGGACACCTTACACATGTTAAAGCTACATAATCATCCTTTATCCTCTCAAGCTATGTCAATATTGAAGATCAACCAACCATACATAAAGTACACTAGAAATCAGGACCCCTATAGGTAAAAAAATGATTTTTAGATGTTTTATGGTCTATTATATTATGTATAAAGGTGTATTATAGGTCATTTAGTGTGATTTAATATTGTATTAGCCTTGGTTATTTGTCATTTTAGTCCTTATGTCATTTTGAGTCATTTTGGGGTCAAAATAGCGAATTAAATGAGTTATATGGCCTCCCAAGTAATTTTTAAGGTTTAAGGAGGGTTATGTAACATTAAATGTGTCCTATTATGTCTTAATAAATTGTTCATAACTAAAATTGATAGGTTCTTCATAATAAAAAGTAGTTTTCTTGGGAAAAGAGAAGAGTTTGGCACTTATATGGCCCATGGGGAAGTTTTACACATGGGACAAGGTCATGATATGTATCTTGAACTTAATAAATCTAATTAAAATGTTTTAAATTCTTTTAAATTTCCAATTTTGAGCTAAAACCATTATTATCCTTTTTCACCCTTTTAGACACACAAAACTAGTCTTCAAATTTGTACTTGGTGCTATCAGTAGGAGAGGTTTCAGGTAAAATAATATTGAGGGTGTATTAAAAACTAAATTATATTAAATTTTATGTTTTTTTGAAGAATAATGGTGAATTTTTCTTTATGAACCATTTCTAATAAGTTGATTGTGTTTTTCTACTTGCTAATCTATGCACCCTATAAAGTTTGCTCCATTTTGGACAAGTCCATACAAAAAAATTGATAAGGTTAATTAAATATTATTTTAGATTCCTTATAAAATTCTCCATATTCTTTTTTTCATGTTTCAAAGTGTTTTTATAGGTTAAGTATCTTATATTACAAGTGAAGACACTTTTATATGTAATAGGTAGGTTTCCACCATTTTTAAGATTCTCATGCTTTGGTAGTGATTACAAGGGGTGGTCATAAGTTAATTACCATGTATTAAATGCATTATTTGTTTCATATTATTTCAATCTTCATTTTATAAATTAATCTTCATAGTTTTCAGTCATATGGAAGAAACACAGTCACATTGACATGAACAGTCAACTTTTTGCTTATTCTTGACTGTAACCATGGTGATTGAGGAGTGTCACATTGAAATGGAGTAATAAATAATATTTAAATTTATAAAAAATAATCATATTTCATTTCAACACCTTGAGGAGAGATTAATTGACTTAGAGGGCAAATGTATATCTACTATCAAACTCATACTTACCACTTGTGCAAGAAAATGGCCACCTACAGGTGGAGTTAACACAAGGGTAAGAATATAAAAATGGATTTTTGGACCTTGTTTAATTTATTCAATGATGAATTATTTTTTTTGAGGATTTACAAGGTTTATGAATAAATTTAAGGTAAAAAATAATAAAATTTCCTACACTTGCATATATTGCCTGCACAGTGAATAACCACCTATAGGTGGTCCTTGACAGAGAGCTTAGGTGTCATATGAAGTGTTACAACACATAGTGAAACTCATATTAAAGACCTAAAAAATTTTAAGGGATAATCATGCATATTTTAAGTGTTATATGGATAAAAAAAGTTGAAAATTACCCTCAAAGGTAATGACTGCAAGTACAGGGACATTTTCCCTAAAGAGTGAAAACAAAGAACCTAAGCATTTTTCCAAAGATATAAAACATGGTTACAGATAATTTTGAGGAATACAGATGGTTATTTATTGTATTATCCATATAATATAATATTAATTCAAATTTTGGGAGGTAGATGACCAATGGAAGGTAGTAGTTGAAGGTCCTAAAGTTATCAACTTAAGCACTGAATTTCTCCATTATCATCTACATGTTTTGAACCTTGAGGGATCAATGATGTCTTAGGGAGAAAATAAATAAGTATTTTCATGTTTTAAGGATATTATCAAGATAAAATACATGTCATGAGTAAAATTATCTTCAAAATAGGCTCATATACTAATTTTTTAAATCACATTTGCACCTACAACCACACCTAATTCCAAAATTGTTCACCTACAACCAAGACCCATTTCTCATAGCATTCATGAGGAAGAGCTTGATCATTCAGATATCAAAGGTTTTTTATTAAAGGGACTCTAAATGGGAATATATTCCATTAGGATAAGTTTATTGGTGATGTTTCAAGATTTAGTGATCACCTACGAGTGTCCCATCACACAAATGTTCACCTACAACTAGTTAAGTAGGCAGTTAGTGAGGTAAAACACTATCTAGGTGATGATATAACCTAATTAGGATGAGAAAATAGGTCCAAATTATTTATAAATTAACTTGGAGATTCCTGGGAGGGATTCAAATATCATGGCCAGGCTCAATTACATCTCACATACACCTAAAGGACTTCGTACAGTCAGCTATAGGTGACTCTAGTGTGATAGTGAGATGAGAAAGGGTGTCTAAGGGATGATTTAGGCTAGTCAAAGTGAAAACATGAGTTAAAAAAGGTGTAATATGATTAAAATTTAATCTATGTAATTTGATAAACATCTTTATCAATCTAAATGGTGACAAGCAACCTACAAGATTCACTGTTAGAGAAGATAAGCAGGGTAACACAGTCTTGCCCAGGCAAGCAATATGAGGGGATTACGAGGGGTTGACAGTATGAATGAAGGTTATATAAAATTAATAAAAATTATAAATACATAATTAAACCATAATTATGTACACAAATAGATAAAATGGCTCAATTAATGCATAACATAGTCCACAAAATGCAAACACTACACAATATCTTTTGACTAACATTCTATTTTGGGTTTTGGAGAATTTGAAGGGTCAATTGACCTAATATAAGGATGAATTTTTTTGTATTATGTATAAATAAATTTTATAATCCCATAAAATATTCACCAATGACTGAGGAAATAGGAGAGTTCCCTCTATTTTGTCTCAGATAGAGGGCACTCCCCTCATGTACAAACCCTATAAATTTAGAGAATAGAGACAAAAAGGTATAAAAAAGGTTTATTGGAAAGTAAAGGAAGTTTTAAGGGGTTTAAAAATATATATTTTAACATTATCGACCAATTTTTCAAGTGATAAACTAAACAAGATGCTCAAAAATCAAAAGGTTATAGTCAATCCCATTGAGCATGGTGAGGCCTAGAAGCCAAAGAGGTGGTCAATTTAAATTTTAGCCTTAGGAAATAATTATAATGGATTGGAAAATGTTTTTAGGGTCTTTACAGACATGTAAAATATCTTAGAATGTAGAGGGATCACAAGGAAGTCATTTTAGGGCTCAAAGGGAACATTAGGCTTGTACAAAGTAAATGAAGAGCTCGATATAGAAACTTTAAATGTTCACATCTCCTCTGAGGATGTGAATGGAGGAAAATGGAGTTGAGGGAGGTAAATATGGTCCTTTAACATCATTCTTGTGATTTTTTTTTGAAACTTCAGCATCCCACTTCTATGAACAATGCTTAAGAATGTAAAATAGGCTAAAACCCTTGCTAAACCCTTGAAAGGATCTAGTTGGGAAGATGAAGATAGAGATGAATCCAAATGGAATATTTTGACCATTAAAGTGATTTTAAATTTTAAATAAATAAATAAATATCCTCCCCACCCTATTGGACTCTACATAATCTATGCAGACAATGTACAAATAGAGTTTTCTTAACTATTTTATTCATTATGTAGGTTTTAGGAACATTAAAAAGATGTAATAAAGTTTGGGGGGAATATTAAGACTTGTAATAACTCACTATGGTAATTTATTTCTTTATAAAAAATATTAATTTTTGAAATAATATCTCTCATCTCACCTAGTCAAAACTGGCATAGTAACCAAGCTAGTGAGAAGGGTGGAAAACTTTAAGTGAGATAATTTTAAGGTGTGACTGATGAATATATTGACATTAAGGGTATTTAAAAATGTAACCCACTACATCCCATTTGTTTTAATGTAAAAATAATTCATTTTTTGAGGCCAAGTTGTAGTGTTCATGAAAGAAGAGTTATTTTGACTGTAGATGGTGATATCTCATTTTGGGAAGGTTCTAAATGACCAAGACTACAACCAATGAATGTAAAGGCATGTTTAAAATCCTTACCCTTAATTACAATCATAATAAATATCCATAATCATTTTTTGGATGTTTAAACAAAGGTGAATCATGAAAGAAGTTTTTTAAGCTAGAATGAGAACTTCCATGCCATTTTTCATGAGTTTCATGACTTGAGATGACACTTGTGCTTCCTAACCTTACATTTTTCATTAAAAATATTATTAAAATTCATATTTAACTACTCCTCTCATATTTATATGTGTCCTTATGACATTTGGACTTCTCTCTCTCTCTCTCTCTCTCTCTCTCTCTCTCTCTCTCTCTCTCTCTCTCTCTCTCTCTCTCTCTCTCTCTCTCTCTCTCTCTCTCTCTCATTCTATAAGAACTAGCCATTTTAGCCTTTGTAACTTATGCTCCACCTGAGTATGGTGAATCCTTACTCATTTTCATACCGTGGATCAGTAATAATACTTATTTTTACCTCTTCCATGACTATTATTAGTGTGTTCATTTAAATTTTTTAATTTTTCATAAGTGATGACTCTTGTTTCTTTAGCATGATTATCTCATTCTCTCACCTATTTTTAGTTGGAAAGATTCTTTTTATAGGGAATGTGAAGTGTTCCAAGAAGTTTCAAGGTTAAGTGAGTTATTCTACTCAATATTAATATTAAAGGACTCTTGTCTAGTCCTCCTAGCCTAAACATTCACCCATAACCTCATAATGTAATATAGATGTGAGAAGATGTAGATTACAGAAGTGTATATTTGGCCAGCCCCTTATTTTCATGTGTAACATGAAAATGGTTGGTAGTCATCATATAATTTGGCATATCACCTCCCTTAGGATATTTTTCTTTAAATTTTCTCTCTCCCTTTCCCCCCAAAATTTTAGGTGTAGTAGTGATCTAAAGTGGTACTTTAAGGGAGCTAGACCTATTTATAGATTCACCTCATTCATAAGCTACCCACAAACCTAGAAGTGTTTCAATTATGCCACTTGGATTAGGAGATATAATACTTCTCCTAAAATGGTGAAAATCCAAGTGTAAATATTTTTTGGCATGCTTAGTGGGACTCCTAGTCCAAGAAATTGAAATATTTTTGGTGTTATCTTTCAACAATCAATCTTTGGAGGCATCTATCTAAACATCAATAACAACTCCAAGATTACATCATCTAGTCAAGAAGCCTAGGTATTCCTTTTTAATATTATTGATAATAATTCCTTGTGTTCTTAATTCTTAAATGAAGTTTCATGGTTGACTTTGGTGTTCAATTTTTTTACACAAGTTAGTGAGACATATCAAGCTTATGACACTCATTATCAGCTTTGGTGTGATTCCTAATATTTTGTATATGACCATTGTAAACTCTATCATGAATCTTATCAGCCTTGGCATGAAGTGTATCATCCTTATAACTAGCCTTCTCAATATCTTGCTCTTCCTAGTCAATTTAGTCACTTCTAAAGTAAATCTATTTCCACCTTCAAGAAAACACTTTTGCGCTATGAGAAGTACATGTTGGATCTTGATACACAAAGGGGATATGGTATATATTTTACTACCATTTCATTAATAAGGTGAAATATGCATTATATCTATTCAAAATAGAGTGGGAACCTATTGAGAGAGATAATTGGTGAAGGTTCACAAATGAGATGCTAGATGTGAGTGGCCTAGATTTATCCTTGAAAGACAGGATAAAAATTCATGAGAAAAAACCCCACCAAATATATCAACCTTCATATCAATTTCCATAAGATTTATATCAATCCTAAATGGTTCCCACTCATAAACCCAATCAAGCTTATCAAAGTCATCCTTTTCCCAATCAGTTGGAAGAGAGAGTTGAAAGAGAAATATTGTTTTTGAAGCTAATATTGATAGGAAGATTGAGTTGGATAATCTACATATGCATAAATCCATGTCATTATCAAAATAAGTGGAATATAATCCCTCATTACCCTATATAATTAAATTTTCACCTTAAGAAGTGGCCTCTAGATATGAGATTCTAAGTTGGATATAAGGTGGAGAATCCAATCCTAAGGAGATCCCAAGTTTTTTAAACACTTTATCCACTCCTCAAATTGCATCACTACCTAAAAAAGATACTCCTAAAGACTAAGGATATCCCAGGTTTCTTAAAAACTTCATCCACTCCTCAAATTGCATCACTATATCCTAAGTTGGAATAAGGTAGTGGAATCATGGGGGAAAAAAGAGGAGAAAATCCTAGATAAGGAGTGTGGAGATGAGAAATAAATTGATCATATGCAAGTCTCTCTTACCCTTACCCAAGAGACCTCTTGTCTTCCATGTTATCCATCTTGTACTCCTCATCCTCATAAAGATTATTATGAACTTCAAGAGATACTTTTCCAAGATAATATATCCAATAAAATTGAAGAGTTAGACTCAAGGATGAAATTTCTAAGTCAAGATGTGATGGAAGGTTTAGACCCAAAATAAGATCCTATGCCTAAACACACCCATCTAACCTCCCTCAAGAAAGTGTTTAAGATAAATTAGATTTGAATGAAGTGATTTTAAAGTAAAAGGAAGATAACCAAGCTATCTTATCCTAAGGTATACCTCCCCTCCCTCAAGAGCTTCCAATAGGATCCCTTGCAATGCATTCTCAATCTGATTTTGAGTCTTATGTTCCACCTCCATCAACTAGTTCATCTTGTCCTCACCCCATCACCCTTTTACTTGATGGAAATATGGTATGAGAACCTAAAATTTATAAATCTTACTTGAATAAAGTGTAATTCCTTGGCAACCTCATTGGGTTAGGTCACTTGATTTCAAGATGCCTAGTCTTGGCATCACCAAGAAGGATAAGGAGATTGAATATCTTGCATCCCTTGAGAAGCAAGATCAGATTATGATAGATTAGACATAGTTTTATATCCCTCTTCCTTATGGAAAAGAATAAACCTTGGATGAATTCCTTTTGGATTCTAAAGAAGAGGATGAAGAAGCTTATCTTGTTTTTACCATTCATGATGTTGATCAAAGAGAAGATGAGGACTTGTGGTAGCAGTTTAAAAAAAATTGTAATGAGTTTGAGTCTATTAAGGGGTATAAAACTTCCTTATATTTGATTACAAGTCATAGTAAACAAGATGACATCTTTTAAAATGTCGCAGAATATCCAAATAAAAGTTCACCTCAATGTTTGGAGATCATAAACAAGTTTATATTGGTCTTAATCTTCCAAGGAATAAGAAACCATTCCTCTTGAAACCATACCTACAAATAAGATGAAATTTTATCATGAGATGAATAATGGGAAGTAATATGAAGTATGTGTATAAGGCCAAGAGGAATAATTTTACGTTGGAGACCTATTTGAATATGGTCTACTCGAGAGCATAACAAATGAAGTGCCAAGAAGGTCTGATCTACCAAGTGATCAATCCAAATAGCAACATGCTTGTCACCATGATTCATCTCACCAAGAAGGAGATTCAAGAAAATTTATTTTTGATCCTAGAAAGGGAGGTATACTTATAGTTAATTTGTATATAGTATTTTTATTCTTATTTTTTAAAGTGCTTTGAGCACATGTGTGTCTTGTTAGTGTGTTTGCTTTGCTTTGTGTGTGTCCTTTATTTTATGTGGTTGAGGTAGTCAAATGGTCTTGTCTTTATAAAATATTGTGGCAAATGATCAAATTTATCTTGTGTGTTTCAAAATTTAAATGACTCGCTAAGCCCAATGGATTGATAAGGCTACTAGTTTTTAGTATAGTAGGAATACTACCCTTATGAGTCACCAATTTGTTGACTAAATTTGACCCTGTAGGTCAAATTAGGACCCCTATAGGTAAAAAATTGATTTTTAGGTGTTTTGGGTTCTAATATATTATGTATAAAGGTGTATTATAGGTAAATTAGTCTGATTTCATGTTATATTAGCCTTAGTCATTTGTCATTTTAGTCCTTATATCTTTTTTAGTCATTTTAGGGTCAAAATAGGGCATTAAATGATTTTTACAACATAATAGGTAAGTGTGAAGGTTTAAGGAGGGTTATTTCATGTGACATGTGTCCTATTATGCCTTAATAAAATGTTTATAACTAAAATTGATAGGTTCATTAGAAGAAAGAGTAGTTTTCTTAGGAAAAGAAAGGAGTTTGGCATTTGTACGACCCATGGGAAGTGTGACATATGGGAAAAGGTCATGATATGTGTCTTAAATTTAATTAATCTAAATTCCACATTTTAAATTCTCTATAAGTTCCAATTTTTATCTAAAACCATTCTACTCCTTTTTCACCCTTTTAGACATATAGAACTAGTCTTTAGGTTTGTACTTGGTAAGGTCAGTAGGAGAGGTTTAAGGAAAAATGAACTTGGGGGTGTATTATAAATTATTTAGATTCCATTTTATGTTTGTTTTCATAGGAATGGTGACATGTGCTTTATGAACCATTCCTAAGAAGTTGACTATGTTTTTTTCTTGCTAATCTATGCACCCTATAGGGTTTGCTCCATTTTAGACAAGTCCATACAAAATAGTTGTTGAGGTTGATTAAAAATTATTTTGGATTCCTTATATAATGATACATATGATTTTTTTCAATTTTAAAAGTGTTTTTATGGGTTAATTATCTCAGAATGCAAGTGAAGACACTTTTCTATGTAATAGGTAGGTTTCAGCCATTTTCAAAAAGGTTCATGCTTTGGCAGTGATTCCAGTGGGTGGAAATAAGTTCATTACCATGTATTAAATTTAATATTGGTTAAATCATGTTTAAATATTAATTTTACAAATTAATCTTCATAGTTTGTAGTCATATGCAAGAGACATAGTCACATTGGCATGAATAGTCAGCTTTATGCTTCTTCTTGACTATAACAATGGTGCTTGAGGAGTGTCACATTGAAATGGAGTAATAAATCTTATTTTAATTTATAAAACATAATTATTATTAATTTAAACACTTTAGGAGAGATGAATTGACTTGGAGGGAAAATGTATATCCACTATCCAACTCATACTTATTATGTGTGCATGAAAATGGCAACATATATGTGGTGTTAATAAAAGGGTAAGAATATAAAAATGTAGTTTTGGACCTTGTTTCATGTATTTCATGATGAATGAGTTGTGTTTTGAGGATTTAAAAAGTACAAGAACCCATTGAAGGTTGGAAACAATACAATTGCCCACACTTGCATATACTACTTGCATAGTGAATAGCCACCTACAGGTGGTCCTTGATAGAGAACTTAGGTGTCATATGAAGTGTTAAATAACATAGCGAAACTCATATTAAATGAATCAAAAATTTTAAGGTATCATAAAATGCCTATTTGAAGTGTTATATGGCTAAACAAATTTGAAAATCACCCTCAAAGGTAATGACTGCAAGTATAGGGACATTTTTCCTAAAGAGTGAAAATAGAGAAACTAAGGATTTTTACAAATATTTATGACATGGTTACAAAGAATTTTTAGGAATATATATGGTTATATATTTTAGTATCCACATAATAAAATATCCATGTAAATTTTTTGAGGTAGATTATCAAGGGAAGGCAATAGTTGAAGGTCTGAAAGTTGTCAACTTAAGCACTATATTTCTCCATTATCATCTACAGGTTTTGATCATTGATGCCTTAGGGAGAAGAAAAGAAATACTCTCATGTTTAAAGGATATTATACAGATAAAATAAATACCATGAAGAAAATTATCTTCAAAATATGCTCACATACTAATTTTTATCACATTTGTACTTATAGACAAGCCTATTTCCAAAAAAAATCACCTAGAGCCAAGACCCATTTTCCATAACATTCATGAGGAAGAGTTTGAGCATTGAGATATAAATTTTATTTGATGAAATGGATGCCAAAACGGCATATATTCCATCAATATAAGTTTATCAATGATGTTTCAAGGTCTAGTGATCACCTACAAGTGTCCCATCACATAAATGTTCACCTATAACTGGTTGAGTAGGTAGACAATGAGCTAAATCACTATCTAGGTGATGATCTAGCCCAAGTAGGATGAAAAAATAGGTCCAAATTATTTATAAATTAAATTATATATTCATTTTAGGTATTCAAACATCATGAATAGGCTCAATTACATCTCACACACGCCTATAAGATATCATACAATTAGTTGTAGGTGATTATAGGGTGACAGTGAGACGAGAAAGGGTGTTTAAGGGATTATTTAGGATAGGAAAAGTGAAAAAATGAGTTAAAATAGGTGAAATATTATTCAAAGGGACTCTATGGAATTTTATAAACATCTTTCTTAAGCTAAATGGTGATAATCAACCTACAGGATTCATTACTAGGGAAGACAGGTAGGGTAACACAGTCTTGGCCAGACAAGCAGTATGAGGGGATTGTGAGTGGTTTTAGGTATTAATGAAGGTTATATAATTTAATAAAAATTATAAAAACGTAATTACACCATCATGATGCAAAAAAATAGAGAAAGGGCTCAAATAATGCATAACATAGTCCATAAAATGCAAACCCTACACATAGTCTTTTGACTAGTAGTATGTTTTGGGTTTTAGAGAATTTGAAAGGTCAATTGACATAATTGAGGGATGAATTTTTTTGTAGTATGTATCCATAAATTATATAATCCCATAAAATATTCACCTTTTATTAAGGAAATATGGTAGTTCCCTCTATTTTTTCTTAGATAGAGGGCACTCCCTTCATGCACAAACCCTATAAATTTAGAGAATAGGGATAAAAGAGTAGAATATAAGTTGATTGGAAAATAAAATAAGGTTTTGGGGGTTTAAAAATATAAAGGGTAACATGAGAGAATCATATTGAAATGGATAAAATACATAGGGTGCTAAAAAATCCCAAGGTTGTAGTCAAGCCCATTGAGCACGGTGAGGGCTAAAAGCCAAAGAGGAGGTCAATTTCAATTCCAGATTTAGGAAAGAAATAAAATGGATTATAACATGTTTTTAGTGTCTTTACCTAAATTTACAAAATATTTTAATGTATAATAATCATAATGAAGTCATTTTGGGGCTCAAAGGTACCATTAGGCCTATACAAAGCAAAGGAAGAGCTAAATATAGAAACTTTAAGTGCTCACATCTCCTTTGAGGATGTGCATGGATGAAAATTGAGTTTAGGTAGGTTAATAGGGTCCTTTAACATCATTATTTTGAATTTTTTTTACAACTTCAACGTCCCATTTTTATGTACAATGATTAAGAGGGTAAAAAAGGCTAAAACCCTTACTAAATCCTTAAAAGGACCCGATTGGGAAGATGAAGTAGGATATGAATAAAAATGGACAATTTTGACAATAAAATTGATTTTAACTTTCATAAAACTCACTCAATATCCTCCCCATCCTATTGGACTATATACGATCTATATGGATAAGGTACAAATAGGGTTTTCTTGACTATTTTGTGTATTATGCAGGTTATAGGAATATTCAAGAGATGAAATAAAATTATATGTGAATTTTAAGACTTTTAATAACTAAATATGGTCATTTATTTCTTAAAAAAAGATTTATGTGTTCAAATAATAGCTCTCATCTCAGCTAGTCAAAACTGGCATAGTGACTAAGCTAGTGAGAAGGGTGGAAAACTTCAAGCGAGCTAATTTTAAGGTGTGTCTGATGCCTATAAGGAAATTAAGTATATTTAAAAATGTCACCCACTCCCTCCCATGTATTTTAATTTAAAATTTATTCATTTTTTAGGCCAAGTGTGTAGGGTGTATGAAAGAAGAGTTATTTTGATTATGGATGGTGATAACTCATTTTTGGGAAGTTTCTAGATGACCAGGACTACAACCAATGAATAAAGAGGCATGTATAAAATACTTAACCTTAATTAAAATCATAATATCTATCCATAATTAGTTTTTGGACGTTCAAACAAAGGTAAATCATAAATTCAAATTTTTGAGCCAAAATGAGAACTTCCATGCCACTTTTCATGAGTTTCATGACTTTAGATGACACTTGTGATTATTTAAATTACATGGTTAATTTAAAATATTATTATCACAAATATTTAAATATTTATATCAGTTTTATAGGTGTTCTTATGACATTTGTACTTCTCTTTTCTCCCCTCTCTCGTTAGTTCTATAAGAATTAGCCATTTTGACCTTTATAACTTATGCTCCACCTAAGTATGGTGAAGCCCTACTAATTTTTATATTATGGATCAATAATAATACTGATTTTTACCTCTTCCATGACTATTCTTAGTGTGTTAATTTTAAATTTTTATTTTTCATAAGTGATGGCTCTTGTTTCCTTAGATGATTGTCTCATTATCTCACCTATTTGCAGTTAGAAAGCTTCTTCTTGTTGGGAATGTGAAGTGTTATAAGAAGTGTCAAGGTTGAGTGATTTATTATATTAAATAGTTCCATTAAATTCCTCTTTTATTTTACTCCTAGCCTAAACATTAATACATAACCTCATAATGTAATATTGATCTGAGAAGTTGTAGATTAGAGAAGTGTGTGTTTGGTTAGTCCCATGTTCTCATGTGTATTACCTCCCTTAGGATAGTTTGATTTCAATTTTATCTATCCATTCCCTCCCCACCTCCACCCCCCCACCACAAAGTTTACTTTTTATAGTGATCCAAAGTGGTACATCATGGGAGGCAGCCCTATCTATATATTCACCTCATTCATAGGTTACCCACAAGCCTAGAGGTGTTTCACTTGTGCCACTTAGATGAGGAGAGTTGAGACATCTACTAAAAGGGTAAAATACAAGTGAAAACAATAATTATTCACACTTTATCATACAATAACAAGCATATTTCACACTTTATCATTGTCACTCAGACAATCAAGGCATTTCATCCACTCACCAGGGAACCTCCATAACACTACCATGAGATCATCATGAGAAATATCCAACATAATTTTGGGGAAACAAGAATAGTAAATAAATGTCATTGTAACCCACTAAACAAAAAACAATAAATAATTCTATTAAATGGGACTGAAGGTTTCTTTTTCCCTTTTATTTATCAAATTTTGGTGGTTTATACACAAGAGGAAATGGTATATATATAGATACTCCATGTTGAATGGGTAGGAACACATGCCATATAACTTAAAATTATTGGTATATTTACATTCTTGAATGGAGGTATTTTCATCCTTCATTTGCTATAATTCTTGTGCCAAGAAACTAGATGGAATAATGGCTTAAGGTGGAGGCTGGGTGGTCAAAATTGGATTACCTTGACTAGGGTATAATAGAAGCATGGTTTGTTATGGAAAGTTGGATGGGTTAGTGAACTGACCAAGAATATGCATCCATGAATTGGGATGAGATTTTTTAAATTTTACACATTGTGGTGTTATATTCTAGTTTAGTTTCATTATATAGGCCTTGATTTTGAGGGAATTGTGTTTGCAATGAAAAGATATGTCTTTGAGTAAAGTATTGTGCCTATTGTGGTTGAGTAGGGACTTGTTACTGACTAGTCAAACCTGAATGAAAAAGGGGAACTTGTTGTGAACCAAGGCCATGCCATTGAATATGTGGCATGTTTGGAATAAAAGATAATTGTTTCCTAATTATTACTTGTAGGACAATGATACCTCTTTGTTATGTGAACACTTGTTGTGGATTAAATGCTACTAGAGTGTTTAGAATTTGTCTTTGACCAATGGATATATGTTGTTGATTAGACAATGTTTGTTATTATAATGACATGTTGTTCTATGATTTTCGAGGTATACTTGTCATTCCCTGGTGAGGTGGAATATTTGTTCCCCATTTTGAGGCTATAAAATATTTTGACTTTGTTGCATTGGTATATTAGATTGTGCCTATTATTATCAAATTTTATTCATAACCTATTGAGGTGGAGTAGAATTCATCACTTTATCTTGATGCAAGGTAAAAATTATCACTTGAATACTTAATCCCTATAGTTGCATGATAGAGGAAGTAGTTGGTTGAAGATTAGAGGTAGATTTTATGATTGGAACATAAGAGTTCCTACCCCATACTATTGTGAACCAATCATAATATTAACCAAAGGCACTTATTATAGACTAGTTGTTGGTGTAGTCAAACCACTTTAGCCTGGGTTGGATGACACTTATGTGTTATCCATCATGTTTATCACATTTTTCTATATGGAAACAATAGACACTTATTCAATAATTGGGATGTTAAACATGTTTCCAACTAAAGTGATTTTCTAAAATGGGTATATACCTAGATTATATTGACCTGCCAATTTAATTAATGCTCAATGAGTAGAGTATTTGACATGGACATGGTATTAAAATTATACACTGGATTTAAATAGGTTTTATTTGTTATTTGCATTTGTATAAAGTGGTCTTCCATGAGGCCCTTTCCTATGATAATCATATGTAGATCTTGATAAGACATTTTTATAAGCACTTGAATATTTATAGTAGAGGCATGCTTAATGGTTTGGTTATAAGGCATGTTAAAAGGCACTCTAACTAGACTTGGAAAATTTTCATGGAGGAAGTCTGCTAGAAACTTGGCCCATACCTTGGAAACTCGAAATAATACTTCATCCTTATTTTTAAGAAAGTGATGTTTAAACAAATAAGGGTCATATGTTGATGTAATAGTAACATAATATGATTATTGTTGAACTTGGTATACAACTGATGATATGCTAGCAAGGTACTACATGGTTTAATCTTGGTCCTACTCTGAATATGGATGTGTGTCAACCAAATAGTGGGTTAAATTATATGGATTTATTCCCCTAATTGAGTATTTTAAGGAGGATAAGGATTAATCTCACAAACTACATCATCAACATAAGGGTCTTGAACAAATTTATCTTCTGTGATGACATTATCATAACCTAGATTATACATGACTCCACTACAAGTAAAATGAGACATATCTAAATTAATGATAAACATCCCACAAAAATAGGCTTAGAGTTATACAAATTCTTAAAAATAAATTCCAAATAAAAAATGGTTTGAAATTCATTTAGCTTAGTCTAAAAGTGGAGTTGTATCTCCAAAAAGGTATGTGCTAAAACTTAGGCTAAAATAGTCTAATTCCAAATGTCTAGTGTCAAATATATTAAATAAAAAGGTAAAGTGGTTAACATTAAAAAAAATGCCAAAATTAGGTATAAAGTGTTTCAAATAATTCTAAACTAGGTCTAAATAAACAAAGGTTTCTAGATATTTTGGAAAACAAGTAATAAAAGCTAGGCTCAAAATAGGTAATGCTAGGCCTTTTAGAAAAGGCACAAAAGCTAGAATTTTAAACAAAATAAGGTATAAAGGGAAAGCTATTTAATATAAAAATGTGAAAGACTTTTAAACAAAGTAGGAATTTGGATTAAAGCATGAATTTAATCATTTGGTAAGATACATGAAATAATAGGCATATAGAAGATAGACTACTTCCCCAAATTTAGGCATAAAAATAGTTTTCAAATTAAATAAGGAATTAACCTAAGTTATAAAACCCAAAATTGAAAGATCAATGTCTAGGATAAAATAAAAAGAGGCATAGGCAAAAATAAATCAATGTTTATATTTGAACTTGTCAAGGATAATTTTAAACTTGATGTAGAAAACTAGGCTTCTTAAAACAAACAACAATCTAGACAAGAACGAATGACATGATGGTACTAGGCATAGATCCAAAAGGCACTTGATTTTGAGATTAAAATTTTGGAACCAAGGAAATAAGTATTTAATTTTATTTTATCAATGTAATAAAATTATAATTCTCTAAAGGTATGGCAAATTATTTGTTTCAAGGCTCAAAGGCTCAAAACTTAGAATGAAATGGTCAACATAGTGACACCCTTTTTGAACAACTGACAAACCTAAATGTTTTGGTAAAATATTAAGGCAAAGGTGTAATATTAAATGGATGGAATAATGAATTGTAAAACAAAGGAGTGATGTATAAACAAGACTTGATTTTGAACATAGCATGACAAACCAAATAGTTTTGACTCAAGACCTTGTCAGTAAAAAGGACAAAACGAAAGAAACACCTAAGTGTAATGTCCTAAATCCTAAAATTGACAAGGTTGTATCATAATATTGAATTCCATCTATATAATTTATCTTGAATATATTTTAAATTACTAATACAAAAAGTAAAATCACACAAAAATTAGGGTTTTTAGACCCCCTCTTCTCTCAAGAGTTCGTACGATGACATAGAAATTCAGTTTAGTCAACCTACATCAACTGTATGTCCACAACAAGTGGAGTTGTTATAAAATATTAATTTTAATTTATTTATAAATGGTCGCATATGTGTGGAAAACACTAGGGCACAATCACATCATTTGGATCCACATCAACTAGATTGTTATTAAAAGGTCTTATCCTTTTCACAACCACTACATCCATCAATTACTTATTGTAGTGAAATGTCTGAGTTACCCCTACATTCTGAGGCCAAGTACCACTAATTAATCTTGTTTTAACTACTCAAAATAAGTATCCTAATGGGTGATCATTAATTTGTATACCCCACCATGGATTGGGGTTGAAATGATGCCTAGAGATGAACTCCTAGGTCAATACTTCCCTAGAGAACCCATATGGAGGTAATGAACTCTTAATCACAAACCAAAATGCATGAAAATAAAGACAAGTGGAAGGAATTTAGGGTTAGTTTTGGGTCATCCAAATCATATCAATTTTTGGGATGGCCTTAGAAACTTTCCTTCCATGCTTTTGGACCAAATTGACAAATGCAAATATTGAGTGTTTTTTATCACCCAAGTTCCCTAAAGGGGATAGGGGAGAGTATACACATGGAAAATGTCTTGTTAAACACACAATTTCAACAAACAAGCATAAAAAATAAACTCTTATGAGTATTTAACTAATGTGAGATTTCATTTTATAACACCAAAACAAAGTATGTAATGAACTTTGAGCCCCTTGGCATTGTTGTTGATAATTATAAAAAATTCAAAAAAAACTAAGAGATGAAAACAACTAAGTACTTTTTTTAATCAACAAATACAATATGTGTAATATTTAACCATGAATAAATTTTATTGTTTCCCCTTAGGTCCTAAAAGTTTTTAGAGGGTTTGCCTACTTATAAGCTCAAAGTCAAGTTAGAAAACAACATTTTAAAACTATCTCCTGAGTTTTCTATTTTTTGTCTCAAAGATCGATTGATCCATAGATATTGATTGACACATAGAAATCAATTTTAATCCAAAGAAATCGATGTTTATTAATTATATCATCAATTTTTCCTTATAAAACATAAGAAAAAAAGTATGTTTGGATAGAAAAATGGTTAATAACTGAGCTTAAAAATAAAATATCTCACTAGATCCTATAAGAAAAGGGTTAGAAAAATAATATGCAAATCCTCAAACACAAAATGAAGGCAATAAAAATCAATTAAAACCACTATTATCTATGCTCCCAAGTGTGTTCTATTTTTCACACAAGGATCATGGTGTATTCATTGAATTGACATCAATCTATAAAATTGATGTCGATCCCTATAGCCTATAACTAAAAATTGGCATTGATCCATACAACCTATGATTTGATTAAAATAGAAAGATGTAAAAAATTATGTTAAAACTTGAAACTTAAATATTTTTATGCATCCATTAGCAAAACTAAAGGTATATTATCAATCCCTTGGTCATATGGGATGTTTGTATCCCATCGGGCATGTCAACATGTGGACAAGGAATACTAGAGGGGAGGTTAGTCTTGTGTTAGTCCAACAAATAAAATTCAAATAAACATAGTAAAATATTAACACCTATATCCTAAACACTAGGGATATCATAGGTAATAAGCATGAATATAAAAAACTAAACTAAAACATAAAATAAGATGCTATTTTACCTTCCTTAGAGCTCCAAATGGCTTATTAAATGGCTTACTGAAGTTATGCATCAAGAAATCTTCATCAATGGAGAATTTCTGGCTTCACCTTTCCTTGGAACCTTTGATTTAATTGCTTGGCTTAAGATTTTATCATGATAACATTACTTTCATGAGGCTTACAGAGTAAATCATATATAATAACTCTACAATATCCAAGATCTGAAATGAAGGAGCATGGCCTTATATTTATAGAATCAATAATTAATTCTCACCCAAGTTGAGTTAAGGTTGATTTTAAACATGGAATGAGTTCAAACTTACCATAGGTGAGTTGAGACTAAGTCTAGTTGAGTTAAAATTTATCATGTAATTATGATTTTTAATTAATAGGTATGGCTCTAAAATTAGATATTTTTGGATATTTTGGAAGATCTTGACAACTCATAAAGGTAATGATGAAAGGGCCTTATATTTTAAATTTAAGAATTTACATTTTTTTTTATATATTCATTAATTATAAATGGATAATTCAACTAGGAATTTAATTTTGTTTAATTAGATAATTCAATTTGATTAGCATTTTATCTCTTTAAAATTTTGATCAAGTGCCCCACTTAATGGATCCATAGGCTAAATTGATAGCTGTTATGTTTTAAGGTGATTAGGGATGAGTCTATGTGAGGTTATTATTTTTTATGATAGAATACCCCAACTAGGGATGCCTAAACATGATTATGATAATTTATGAATGATACATGGAAAATTTTGGGCATTTAATGATTCCTAAGATTAATTTATAATGGTTGGTAGGAATCAGTTTGAAGTCCATTTAGAAGCTAATTGTGGGTAGATTTGGATGCCTACAATTTAATGTTTATGGGTGATGGTAAGAGGATCACATTAAGTCCATTAAATAAAAGAGGAGAATAGGTATAAAACAATCCTAATGTCTTACTAGTTTTTGATTAATATTTTTTACAAAATTCAATGAACGAGAAGGCATGATTTTATCTCATCCCCAAATTGATGAAATTTGTGACTAAAAAATATGTGAATTAAATTTTATTTGAAATGTATAAATTTTGAATTTTTGAAATATTTGTCAAATGGATTGGTACCTATGAGATGCATTAGTCATCATAACGATATAATGTCTAGATTTAGTTTTATATATAAAGAATCATATAGGTTTAACATATAGGTTGAAGTGAATAATAATGTAAGTTATTGGAAAATGTTTTAATAAGATAAAATTTTAGACCATATGTAGTTCTAGTAGTATTGTAACTTAAGAAAGGTGGAGATTATAAAATGTGTATAGATTCAATGTAAATTAATAGATCACTATCAAGTACAAATTTCCATTTACAAGGATGGATAACTTGATGTATTTCTTGAGTTGAGCAAGGTACTTAGTGAATATTGACTTGGAGATTGGATATCACCAAATCAAAATTAGATTAGTTGATGAGTGGAAAACTGAATTCAATACAAAGAATGTATTTTATGAGTGAATTGTTAATCCATTTGGATCATAAAATATACCAAGTACATTCATGATAGTTTTGAATTAAGTGTTGAAACCTTACATGGGAAAGTTTTTCATTGTATATATAGATGACATTTTGATTTTTTAGTCATGTAAAAAAGGATAATTTTCTAAGTTTAAAGTTTGTGTTGTAAAGTTTTAAGGAGGATAAGTTGTTAGATAAATTAAATAATGAGAGTAGCTTTATGAAGTAATAAAAGATATAAATTTAATTTTTAATCTCACATTATGGGTTGAAAATGGACCTCAAAAAGGAAAGATCAATTGTTTAATGACCATCACCTATAAATATGTTTAATGTAAGAAACTTTCATGGGTTATCAATTTTATATAATAAATTTATTATAAAATTCAATTGTATGTGTGCACCAATTATGAAAATAATAAAATTTGATAAGAATAAGTTTGACTTGACTATTTTAGTAGAAAATACTTTTTAATTCTGTAATAAAATAATAATAAAACATCTATTATTAAAGTTTTTTAGATTTCAACAATGTATTTTAGGTTGATTTTGATCCTAGAGGGACAACCATAGGAGTGAATTTTAGTCAAGAAGGTGATCCCATTGATAAATGTAGTGAGAATTTAAATATATGAAATTTTAATTATTTCATTTATGATTAATAATTTTATTTCATGATGCATCCTCTAAATAAGTGGAGGCATTATTTGATGCCCAAGATGTTTGTGTTATGAAAAATCATTAATAAATATAGATCATAAACATCCAAGGTAATTTGAATAAAAATAACTTTAATTTGGTTGAGTTTATTCAAATTTATTCATTTGTTTTAAATAATAAAAGTGTCCAAAAAATAAATTTATAAATGCTTTGAGTAGGGGAATTCTTTTGATGAATGATATGAGAGTGAAATTCATTGGTTTTGACTCAATTAATAACATAGATTAAGAGGATTTATATTTATAATATTATTTGGGTATAACTCCATGATTGGACTATTATTTTGGATGGATTATTTTTTAAAAGATAACAATTATTCATACCTCAAGGTTAAATGGTGCATTATTTTATGGGATAAAAAACATATTGGAGGCTTAAATAGTCATTTTTGTGTTGATAAAATACACATGTAAGTTAATGAGAGTTATTATTGACCAAGTATGAGAGTATATTTAAAACATTTCATGTAAGGATGTATAAATTTCCAAAATTCTAAGGGAAAATTCAATATTCATGTTTGTATTAGACTTTACCAATTTACAGAGAACATGGCAAGAGATAAGAATGGATGTTCTTCTTGGGCTACCTAGAAATCAAAGAGGTAATGTTTCAATTTTAATTATTTCTATAATATTTTTCAAGATATAATATAATAAGACAAGTAATTTTGAACATTTATGATTTTTTTAAAAGTAATTAGTGAGGCTACATGGGTTTTTGAGGAGCATGGTATTAGATAGGGATACAAGGTATTTAGGACACTCGTAGATGATTTATACATAAAATTTGGTATAATAATATATTTTATTTCAACTTATCATCCTCAAAATAATGGACTAATGAAAATGGTGAAAATAACTCTTGGTAAATTTTTTAGAGGCTTGGTAGGATACAAATCCAAATATTGAGATATGTCACTAAAAAAAGTTGAGTTTATGTATAACAACACAATGAATAGAAGTACATCAATGAGGAATTTAACAAAAAAATCATGGTTGTAACCCTAGAGGTTTTCTTGTGTATGTTTATAAACACAACTGATGTGATATAAAAATGGTTGAATTAGAGGATTATGTAGCATGTATGCATGATGTATATAGGGAAGTGGATAAATTTGGGAGACAATGTCATGAAGTATAAACAACATGTTGATATGAAAGAATATTTAGCCTTGTAGATTTATGATAATATTTTTAATTAATTATAGAGAGATAGATATATCAAATGGGGTTAGCATATAACCTTTATTCAACATATTTGATTCATACTCTTCTTATAAAGGACAAGGGAATGATGAAGTAATAATTTCATATTTTTGGACTATGGATTGGAGACAAACATTTGTTGAGAAGGAAAGGTAATAATATGATGAAATATTGGATACATGAGTCATCAAAAAGATAATATGTTGTGAGCATAAGGAGTATATAGTTAATTAGAAGAACATAGTAGTTAAATTCATAACCTGGATGAGTGTATCTGAGGTTTTAAAGTATGGAAAATATATTTCAAATATAAAAAAAGGTTAATGATCAAGATCTCATGGGTAATTTAATTTAATTTAATTTATGTGTTTAATGCATGAGCATATAGGTTCACAAAAAACATTTTATCAATAAAAAACATGGATTATGTTATTGTGTGTGCTTGTACACATGTTTTTATGTGTTTTATTTGCTATGATGATAATATTATGCATGTATAATAAGATTAATACAAATAATAATAACATCATCAATATCCTAATATGTCATAAAATTCAACTAAATATAGTTCCAATCACATCTCTAATATCAAATGACATATTTTTTTGGATGATTATGAAACCATCTCTTAATGTCAGAAAAGTTTTTAAAAATAATAATATACACTAAATAGTGGTTATGTAACCCTCATTTTAAAATAACTAGAAGTTTCACCTACAATGAAGGCATGGGTAGAGTAACTACTAAAAAATAAATACATGATGTGTGTATTATTTCCAAAGACATATGGAATTTTAATATGATTACAAGGTGTCAATGTTAGGTGAAAAATAGTTAAATTAGTTTTGAAAAAAAAAATTGAAGGTAGATGGAGAGGAAATTAATTATTGTAGGGAATAAAATTATAACTCTAAATCATGGTAGAGAAAAGAGAGAGCACAAAATAGTAACTCAAGGAGAGATAGTTTTGAGATCCTACAAGTTTAATGTATATTCAATAAAAATAGTCCATATGACTAAGTGTAATTCATTCTTCATAGTTAGTAGGAGGAAGGGTGTGTGAATATTTTTTGTATTATATGTTTTTTCAATATAAAGAGATTATGTTGGTTTTCATTATATTTTTTGTGTTTTTGTGTGTTTCCATTTAAGGGTGATTATAAATACTAGTTAAGAAGTAATGTGTTCATTCAATTTTCCACCTCGTTCCAATTTAAATAACTTTCTCTAAGGAAAAAAATATAAATTAACATAAAAATATTAACCCTACCTAGGTTATGATTCTTTTACATATGGTTCAAATGGTTTCAAATTTGTAGGTTAAAACAATTCATTCAAAAAGTTTTTAATGACATAAATTTACAAAAATACTCATTCACAAAATCATTGAAAAAATATCCATTTAATCCATGAAATTAATTAGTATGCATGATATTGTATATTCATATATAGAATTTTTTTATCATATGTTATTCATACAATGGTTTTTTGTAAGGTTTAACCAAGTTTTATATGTTTTTACTAATATATAGTAGCAAATAATAACCATACACACATAAGTAAGGTTTGAGGTGTTTGGGAGGATAATGAGAGAAAATTTTGCATTGAATTCACCAAAACTTTCCAATCCCATCCAAACATAAGATAACCAACTAATTAAGAAATATCTATGTACATTTCCCATTGACACTAGTTTTCATATGATCAAATCATGATGACTCGAGTCAAATTTTAAGGAAAATAGATATTTGGAGATAAAAATCATCCATTTAACTTAGTATACTAATGTATCTTATGGTTATTATTAAGGTGTGGAAGATTATCCAAGGAGATCCCATCTCTCCTTAGCTAATGCAAACCATAATTAAATAATACATGGAGAACAAAAAACCATATCTAATCAAAATATTCTCAACTTTAATAGACTAGAATTCAAGAGTAATTATCAAATTATTTTTTAGGACGTACAAAATTTAATATGTTCTAATTATATTAAGTATATTTTCTATGGTGTTTTATAAGTATTGAATATGTCATATCCAGTTTAATATGCAAACTAATCATCAATTTCAATGTAAATTTTAATCAATATAGTTTTAATCATACATATAATGTTCAATATATTATTATGAAATCATAACCATGGATAAGGGTATCATGTAATCTAGGACATTGATATCTTTTAAATAAGGATATCTAGAGCAAAACAATCTTAAAAGAAAACAAACATATTTTTTTAATAATAATGTTAAATCCTCATGTATATAAAATAATGCTATATATATATATATATATATATATAATATATATATATATATATATATATATATATATATATATATATATATATATATATATATATATATATATATATATATATATATATATATATATAATCTAAAGTCTTACCCATGACTAATAATCCATATGACTAATATGACAAGAACTAACAAACCTATTCCAGAATTGTGTTTATAGATTAAAATATTTTAAATAAAACTCACAGGTAATAACAAAATATCCAAAACTAAGTTCATGTCATTAATCTTATTATGAATATTCCTAAAGACTAATTTTAGGGGTAAGGGATTGATTACTCCCTGATATGTAAAATAAAATATACATATGCATAAATGCATACATATATGAATATATACATACATACATGCATGCATACATACATACATACATATATACTAGCATACATATCATTAAGATCCTACCTTGGAAAAATACAAAACTGATCTTGAGTATCAAAACATTTGTTACTAGGAATGTAATTTTATTCACTAAATGCCTATGATTATGCTACAATGAGCTCTATTCTTCAAAAAAACATTGCCTTAATAATATAGACTATATGATCAAATTAATAGACCTATTTGGTTTTGTTGAATCAAATATTCCATCAAGGGTTTTAACATAACAATTGAAATAACTAAAAACTTAAAATATATTTTTATAATACAAGATAGAGTTAGGATATAAAATGTATAATGATCCCCAAAACAATGTAAATATTCAATCCATGATGAAATATAGTCAATCAATATCTTAATTATAAGTAAA